>CM060920.1:753178560-754515435 GCA_030737875.1 Allium sativum | reverse complement strand
AATCTCAACGAATGAGTACTATCCACGTGTGACTATTTTTGTTATTTAATATATTTTATGAAAATTAAGGTATCTATCGTTTGATATTAAATCAGACTCCCACCGTAAATTAGTAAGAGAACGATTCCCTGAATATTAAACCCGAAGGCCGAAACCAACATCGGATCAATATCCAGGAGACCACTCATATTATCTATTTTCTAGTTAGTTTCTAATTTTATATATGATAAAGATGTAAATTTTATTGTTACAATATTTCGTTCAACACATGACTAATCTCAATGGATGAGTACAGTCAACACATGAACCTTTATTTTATAAATATTCTTTATTTTCTAAATTGGAATGAGGCCCAATCAATTACCATATAAAGTTACTTATATGGATTCCATACAACACATGTATATAATAGCAACGATAAATAATCAACCATTATCCAAAGTGCACTACACTGTATAAGCATCAAATATAGATATCTAATGCTTATAACAGCATGTCGATCCATCGATCGACAATAATTAAATAATTGGGATTAGTGTATGCCGTATTTTATCCCAATACCCGTGTGGGGTTTCACACAATCAAACTCATATTTTATTTGTGCAGTTGGGCGATGTGTAAAATTTATCGTCCCAATCAATGTCCTTCAAATAGGTGTACATAAACAAACCGTCCAGTTTGTAAATGAATATTTTATTTTATTCACTTCCACGTTAAAAATTATATTTTTAATGATAAAATATTTTATTTCAACACATGAATTTCTATTCAGTTCATTTACACAATAAAAATGATATTTTTATTTTTCTAATATATTTTAGAAAATTTCGGCGGCATAACGGCACGATACTAGAAACGGGACGAAGCCTTATCCCCGGTCTAGTGATGGCCCACGCCATTCACACATCAATCAAATCAATTTCAATTCACCTAACAACCAAATATAGGTCAAATAATCTAACCAACTACACAGCCAAACAAACAAGTCCATGGTCTGTGGACGATTGTGTCGGGTGCTACTAAAAACCGTCTGCATCCTAGTATATATGTATAACTAGAAAAAGAAATTGAAGAGTGAGAAGTTCTCACCAAAAGCTATCCCAATTCCACGACTCTTCTTAAGTAGAAATCTTCGTCGTTCTCGTCTCTTATCACTTTCGTCGTCCGTAGCCACTACATATGTAAAAATCGAATTTTTACTTTGCTATTCAGTAAATAAAAATCAAAATTTTACTTTGTTATTATGTATATAAAAATCCTATTTTTATAATCACGCTATATGGATAAAATTTCTATTTTCACACCGCTACTATATAGATAAAAATTCTATTTTTACATCGTTATCATATAGATAAAAATTCTATTTTTACTTCGCTATTCTCTATATAAAGATTTCGCCTTTTCAACTATAAAGATTTTGCCTTTTCAATTTTAAAGATTTCGCCTTTTCTATTATCAAAAATTCCACCTTTCGTATATTAAAATTTTCAACTTTTCAACGTTAAAAATATATTCTTTATTTTAAAAATCAAATCTATTTCGTATTCAAAAATCTCATCTTTTCCATTTTTATAAATCATATTTTTACCATATTAAAAATCACATCCTTAAAATTTTAAAATCCTAACTTTATAGAATAAAAATCATATGCATTTATCAATGTCATAATATCTATAAAACTGATTGTATTTAATCTGTAAAATCTACTTAAACTAAACAAATAAAATAAAATAAAATAAGGTAAAAATAACCTTTTTTAATGGGGGAGGGTGCTCGGCCAGAGGTGGTGGATGAGGGTGGGTGCGTCGGGCTCGACAGGTGGTGGAGGTGCGTAGTCAAGTGGTGGTTGCAGTACGGGGGGGGGGGGGTGCGGTGGGTTTCAGATCGGGTTGGAAGGGGGTTTGCTCGACATGAATTGAAGAAGTGGAGGAGGGGTGAAGAAGAAGGTGGAGGCGGCGCAGTCACTGCTGGGGGCGCGACATGATCGGCGGCGGCGGTTTAGGGGGGGGGCGACGCTCCTCCGATCATCGTTCCTTTTTTTTTAATTTAATTTTTTTCTGTTATGAATGAATCGAGAAAAGAGGGGGGGGCAGGGAGAAGGTATAAGGGAGATATATATATATATATATTTATTTAATCCCAAAAAGTTGACTTTTACATACGACCTCTAAACGAGGCCCACCGCCTATCGTCCATAGCTAATTGCCCCCATTTCGAACACAATGTGATATGTATCATAGGTTGATTCGATCGTTACGATCAGTTTCCGTTAAAATTAACATATAACTCTATATATTGAATTTGAACGCGCATTTCAATTTACCGGGGTCACATACTAACTTTATAAATCCCAGAAAATTATTTTCTAGCTTCGTATTCACGACACGGTCCTAACAAAACTAGTTTTGTCAAATTCTGAGACCGTTTGAAGAATGACCATTTTTCAGTCTATTAAAATCAACTGAAACTGGTCAAACGCGTTTTCCTTTGCCATGCTCACATATTGATTCGAAAAATTATGAATTTTGAAACCTAGCAATAATTTGACATCACAGATCCAACAAAAGTGGTTTCGTCGAAATCCGAGGTCGTTTGCAAAATTCCCATTTTTAAGGGCCCGAATTCCATAGCGACTATTCAGAATTTTCAACTGGACATTTCTTTTAATTCCCGCTATGAAATTTCGATTTTCCGGGTTCGTTGGAAAGATATTCCCAATTAGATCCTATTATTTTTTGTTTCACTAAAATCCGGTTTGTTTTGCACCCGGTACATCCAATTGAAGTTTGAAATCAAATTATCGAACTACCGCGCCATTTTCAATTCTATTTATAATTATATATAATTATTTATATTCTAACGACGACGTATATAATATATACGTTCGAATTCTATTCAAAATAAATTTCTTGTCGATAGTATTTAAAATAATTCATTTTAAATGTTCAAAATTTGCTAAAATTCCCAAAATAAAAAATTTAAACTGGCCCAAATTTTCGGGTTGTTACATTTGATTGATGAGTTATTGGATTTATGGCTCGGTGTAATTGCTTATGACGTGCATAGAAAAGAAAATTTTCTTTTAAGAGTTGCACTGATGTGGACCATTAGCGACTTTCCAGCTTATGGAATGTTTTCTGGTTGGAGTACACATGGTAGATTAGCGTGTCCTCATTGTATGGAGCAAACAAAATCATTCACTCTTGCGAAGGGTGGCAAACCTTCATGGTTTGATTGTCATCGATGTTTCCTACCATTGGACCATCCATTTAGGAAACAGGAAGACAAGTTTCTGAAAAATAAAATTGAATTAGATGATGCTCCAATCAAGCGTTCTAGCAATGAATTGAAAAATATTGTGTTATAATTGCCTTATGTTGCACCTGGGTTTAAATCGAAAAATAGAAAAATAGCAGGCTTCGGTGAAACACACAATTGGCTTCGTAGAAGTATATTTTGGGACCTTCCGTATTGGGAGAGTAATTTGATTCGTCACACTATAGACGTTATGCATGTAGAGAAAAACTTTTTTGATATAATATTTGAGACTCTAATGGATACTAATAAAACAAAAGACAATTTAAAAGCTAGAACTGATCTTGAAAAGTATTGCAGTAGAACACGATGGATGAGCTTGGTTAAAAATCACAATGGTCGCTATTATAAGCCGAAAGCTCCTTACTGCCTTACAAAAGCCAATCAGAAAGATGTTTGTAGGTGGGTTAAATCAATTAAATTTCCAGACGGATATGCTTCTAACATAAGAAGATGTGTTAATGAGTCTGAAACAAAAATAAGTGGGTTCAACAGCCATGATTGTCATGTATATATGCAAAGACTCCTTCCTACCGCATTCCACCCATTTGTACCAAAAAATATATGGGAAACTTTGGCTGAGTTGAGCAACTTTTTCCGTGAACTTTGCGCAAAAATTATAAATATGGTACTTCTAAACAAAAATATCATTGAGATTACTTGTAAACTTGAGAAGATATCTCCGCCTAGTTTTTTTAATTTTATGGAACATTTAGTTGTTCATCTACCATACGAGGCTATGTTATGTGGTCCTGTTGGATATCACTGGATGTATCCTTTTGAGCGGTATGTTTTTCCTATAACTTTTGAATTTTTTTTCATGCTTTATTGTTAATATTTCAACCACATCTTTTAATACAATGTAGGTATCTGTTTTATTTAAAATGAAAAGTAGGTAATAAAGCACATGTTGAAGGATCCAGTGCTGAAGCATATGTCATTGATGAGATTTCAAACTTTGCATCATGTTGTTTTGGTCCAAATATCAAAACAAATTAGAATCGACCTCTAAGAAATGATGATGGAGGGGAAGTTATATTGAATGGACGTTTGTCTATATTTTTCCATCCAGGAAAAGTATTATCTAATGCGTTTGTTCGAAGGAATCTTTCTCAATTTGAACATAATGCGATCCATAAGTATGTGCTTTTCAACTGCACAGAAGTAGAAGATTATGCGAAGTACGTATTTTATGTTTTATAGCAAAGTATTTAAAGCATGTACTATTATTTAACTTTATTTCTATTGCTTATAGTGATTGCAAAAATGAGTTAATAAATCAGTATCCTATGGAAAATGAAAGTTTCATTGTTGCGCAGCTGGAATCCATATTTCTTGATTGGTTAAAAAATCGTGTAAGTATTTTTATTACAAAGTAGCTTGTAAATAAATAAATAAATAAATTGAGTACTTATTGATTGTCTTTTTTTGGTAAATAGATTCCATTTCAACCGAGCGGTATTGGACATTAGTTGTTTTTACTTGCACAAAAGCCAGATTATAAAGTAGAGTGCTACAACGGTTATTATGTAAGTGGTTTTAAATTTCGTACACTAAATTATGGGAAAAACAAGGCGACGATGAATAGTGGTATTTGTGTGAAAGGAAGTTGTTACAATGACATAGAAAACGATTATTATGGACTATTAAAAGAAGTCATAAAGGTTAGATATCTTGGGCAGGAAAATGAAATATTTATATTTAATTGTGAATGGTTCGATACATTGAGTAGAAATGGAATCAAAGTGCACCATACAAATGGATTAATAGAATTGAACAGAAATTCTTGACTACAAACCGATGATAACTTCGTATTTGCACAACAATGCCAACAAATGTATATATTGTCCAAGCCTGGTAATGGTTTAAATGAATGGGTGACGGTAATTAAAACTACAGCAAGAAGTCGATTTGCAAGTGAATTGTTGAGTCCTAACTTAATAGAGGATGGTGCCGATGTCGATCAAGTGGACGAGATATATCATCCCTCTACTGTTACCGTCGATTATATCTTAGATCAACCATTTGTACTGGAAGATTTTGATGCAGTTGATAAAGAAGAGTTGGAACGTGTAATGCAGTCAGATAATGCTTATTATTCTGGGTCTGATAATGAAAATGCAAATGATGCTGAGGTGGATTTTGATGAGGATGCTGACCTCACTGATGACGAAGAAAATGAAGATGGTTATCAAGATGAAAATATTAATGATGAAGACACTGAAGACGAGTTTGCATTATAATATCCTTGAAAATATTATGTGTTGAATAAAATTTATGCAAGTACATTAGTTTAAATTAACTTTGTAGTTTTTGCTGTACATTTACTAGTTTTTTTAGTGACTTGATGCATTGTCTAACAGTACATGTTTTTTTTGCTTTTTTATCTGCACTATTCAAATTTCAATGCAAATTATAATCTCAACAGCTGTTTTTTACTACCTATTTCATGTAAGGGTATGGGGATAGGTCAATATGTTTGATAACTAATGTTCATGGAAGTAAATGATGTGAAGTACATGAAGGTTATATTTCTGTTTTTTCATATTTGTTGTTATGTTTTTTATTTTCGAAATATATATCCCTTGGATATTTAAGATTGTTTGAACATGTAAGGTGATTTTACAATTTGTTTGGACACTTTTTAATGATGGAATCTAATGCTTATTGAATAAAAAGATTATTATAATTCTACTTCTGAAACCAATGGTTGTACTTTTATTTTTTAATCTTAATCCCATTATATTAGTCTACATTTTAGGTAATTTATTATTCTCTTGACATTATGCTTTATTAGGTGCTATTGCTCTCGAAACCCTTTACTTACCGACTAATGTATGTATGAGATATATGAATTCAACGTATTGTTTCAATGGATTGCATGTTCTAATTATGTTTACTGCATTTTTTTTTGAAGGTATAATGCCAGGTGGATCCGTAGCTCGACGTCTTATTCAAAGAAGAACTTACTCGAACCAGCCAAGTAATTTTTCCACATCTAATCCTCAACATAGCGGTGGCCCACCAAATGAAGAAGAGTTAGAGAGGATGAACAATGTTGACGGAGAAGAAGTTGAAGAAGATTCTGAAATAATTCCTACCCAGGGTTATAATCCTGCTATTGATCTGGTCACAAAGAAACCTCCGTTGGAATGGAAAGGAAATTGGAAATATTTTTTTATGTTAGTTCTCAATACTTATTTTAATATAGATAATTGATTATATTGTTTAATTCAACACTGGTTTTTTGTAGTTTTCTCAAGCAAAAGGCCTCGCGTATAATTGGAGATATATGGTCCAACGTTTCACGGGACCATGGTATGAATTTAAGTTGGTACCTCAAGAAATTAGAATCGTACTATTTGATGAATTCATGGTATATTTATTTAACCATTTATTGTTTTTCCATGATAGAAATTATAAAGTTATTTATATTATTGTAATTTTACATGAGTGTGTTAAATTTCAACAAGTTTAAGTTTTAAAGAATTCGACAATGTCACCTTTACGTATAATTAAGTTCTGTTATATATATGAACTCTTGTTCTTTTAATCTTATTTTGTAAGTTAATTTTCTTTTTTCCGCTCAGAACATATTTTGCATAGGTACAATAGTTTAAAAACATGCTGGACCCAGGAAGTTTAATATTATTCTTTCATGATATTGCATACTCTTGTAGTCAATGATCACCAATATCGAGGGAAATTGGAGAGAAAAACCTTCTTAAAAGCAATATGTTCTGGTTTTAAGGAAACTACTGAACCAGCTCCTTGTTTAAATAATGATATACAAACTAATGAATGTCTCCATGATAATGGTGGATGCCGGCAAGATAAATTTGCCAACATTACCACTTGCAAGGACACTATTCGTGGTACAGTTTGTGAATGCCTGTTGTTTAATGGTGTGCAATTTAAGGGAGATGGGTAGAATACCTGTGAAGCAAATGGTCCTGGGAGGTGTAAAATTAATAGTGGTGGACGTTGGCATGGTAGTCACGACGAGCGTAACTATTCTGCATTTCAGGAAGTTGGAAACCAACAATGCAAATGCCCTCCTGGGCTTATAGATGTCGATGAATGCAAGGAAAAGACAGGTTGTTAATGCCCTGGATGTAGTTGCAAAAACACATGGGGAGATGACCAATGCAAGTGCAGTGGGGATCAGTTATACTTCAAGGAACATGACAGTTGCATAAGTAAAAGAGCAACAGAGGCAAATGCAACATCTGCTTTTGTTTAGGCTATTGTAATTGCCTTGGCCCTTGCTGGTATCGGGGCCTACATTGTTTACAAGTATAGATTAAGTTCTTACATGGATTCAGAAATCAGAGCTATTTTGTCTTAATACATGGTTAATTTAAATTTTTGCAATTTTGTGCTTGGTTTTACTTGTATCTCAGTAATTCATATAACTACGCTTATGATAGACATAAATCTTCTTAAACCGGTGATACCTTTTATTTAACTGATTCCAGACTCATTGGAAATCAGTTTACTCAATTCATGTAACGGTCGTACGTCAGACTTGAACAATTTAGCATTATTTATTTTCAGATTTGTCTGCATGAAGAAAAGATTATAATTTAATTAAACAGTAATATTGACTAAATCATCCAACAAAATGACAATGAGACAGTTTTATTAGTCGTGTAGTACTCTCATATATTGTGTATTTCCCAAGTGTAACAAGATCTTTTATGCAGAGACATTTCTCATATGATGAAACTCATGAACCGATGATTCGAAGAATATGGGAGGCTACAACAAAAGAAAAAACTAAACCGTGCACGTGAAGCAGCAAAAAGAGCTAATAAGACGACTAATATTTCGGAATGTAAGGACTGCCCACCAGTTTGGATTCCTCCCGATATATGGAACCAGATGATTGATGTCCGCTAGGCGAAAGAGGAGTTTGAGAAAAGAAGAGAAGTAATGCGAAAGAATCGCTTGACGAAGAAAGAAGGGACTTATACCCGTCATTGTGCCAGTTCTGTTTCAGTTGCCTCGCATAATGAACAAATTGTAAGTCAAATATTTTCAGATAAATTTTCATCTAGTAAACCATTAACCATGCTAGTTAACGTACGTTAGTGTGTATAAACACACACATATACACATGAAGTATGTTATCATTTTGATTTTGCTGTAAATTTAACATACCATTGCAGCCTCAACAACAATTGTCAATTGATGCAATTCGTGGCTGTTGGTGAGTTGCAATTTGCAACTGCTGCTATGGCAGCAATATATCGGTATCATGACACCCAAATTAGGGCTGATTTAAATTCACCTGCTGCTATCCTCAACAACACACAAAATTCAAAGGCAATTTTAGAATAATAAAACAAACGAATACACACACACACACAGAGAGTTTTTTGAAAACGATACACACAATTACGTGTATGAAATAAAGTCATACCCTGCATGTCAAAATGTTTAGAATGTAGTATGTTCCCATTGTATAATCTATAAACTGAAGAAACTTAGCATCATATATGTGAACTCCTAGCAACTCAGTATCTAATTATATAGGCACAACAACTTAGAGGTAAATAGTACACAAAATTTTCTAATAATGTTATCATTTACCATAAATTTTTAATATTCATGTAATGAATGCAGAAAGCTATAACAGGGAAGGAACCAACGTTTCATGAGGCATTTCGATATTGGCATGTTTTGAAAGACCCGTCTAACTCCTCAAAAAATACCAAAAAAATATGTAGGAGCAATAGATATGTGGACAACAAATCTGCAAAGACAATGGTAATTGTTTTATTTAATTTAAGTAGTTAGTATGTTTGCAGTATTTAATAGACGTCCCCTCGGTCACTAGCTGATTAAAATTTAATGACGACGAATACTTCCTTATATAGTGTTCGCTATAGCGACGACGAATACTTCCGTATCAGATGCGAAGACAACAAAGAAATTCCCTTTCAGAACTACAGAAAATATAATATCAACACAATATGGGGATGAATGTTTGCTTTATCATAGTAGCAACAGCCATTGCCAATATCAATAGTGTTGTTAAACTTTAAATAATATGATCGTAAGCTGTTCGGTTTTTTTGTCTGTGATGATTTGAAAGTTGGAGCTTGTTGAATATTGTTCCTTTGCAAAGCAAAGAATTTTTTGTAGTATTTAATGATTTTTTTTAATTATTCGGGAGAATTATATTAAGAAAAAGGCTGAGTCTGAGGAAGCAATGGATGTTTTCAATCCACAACATTTGCTGGATTCGTCAGGTGGACTGACAAAAGGAAAGATTTATGGAGCACCTCATGTAGATATTAATATATTACATGGAGGTTCTCAGTCTTCTTCAGCCAGTGCTCATCAGGGATGTGCTTCTGCTTCCATTTCATCTACCCAGCCAATACATTCGCAGTTTCCATTGGAAGAAATTGTTCAACGGTATGAGATTTATATATCAAATTTACAATCAATGTTTAATTTTTCTGTGGTTTTCTAATTCTAATTCATATATTATGTTTAAATAGGGAGTTGGATAGATTGAACAGTCCACTGATATACCTATGCAGACCACTGCACAACCAACCACTACACAGCAGACCACTGCACAACCAACCACTGATCATGTCGTAACGTCCTCTCAACCAACTATGGCAACATCACCTTATATTTCTGATCAGTCAGACATGCCTACACAGGCTACCATGCCTACACAGTTACAACAAATGGGGTTTTCTAGTACATTTCCTCATTTAACAGGTTAATATACTTTTATTCACAATTTCTATTATTCATTATGGCTTTTTACGTAATTTACGTGAGATGTTCCACTCTCTACAAAGTTGAACTTATGTATGCTTATCAAAATTTGATAGTGGAAAATGAGGCTAGTTGTTTTATACGAGCACATAAATAGAACGAACCTTCAATGTAAACTTTTAATGGGGTTAGGGCTCCGCCTCCTTTCTTCTTCTAGATCCCTTTCCTCTCGTTTATCCGTCACTTCCCCCTTTGCCTAAAAAATTTTCCTCCGCTCTTAACTCTCTCGATCCACCTTTTCTATTTTTTTTTTTTTTTATTCTGTCTTTTTTTTTCTGCCTTTGCTCCAGTTATTTTTTTCCTATTGCCATGGCATGTACATCATGCATTATACTCACGCCCCCTCCATGCGCAATCTAGATCTGCCATGTGCGTCGCTGTCTTTGTAATTCCTATCATCCTTGAGTTCCCCTATTGATTTCCACTACTTGACATTTCCTCGTGTGCGTTTTTACCTTTGCCCTTACCATTCAAGCAATCCATCCCCCTCCATATGCTAATTTCTATAACTGCAGGCAAATCTTTTGAGTTTTTCATGGGTGGTTGTCGGGTTTTGATTTTGATGAGTGTGGGTTGTCGTTTGGATAGCTGTTAGTTGTTGGGTGTATCATCTTCTGATAGGGGTATGGGTGATGGTTGAGGTTGTAGTTTCATGCTCACGGTTGCTATAGGTAGTGTGTTAAGGCGAGTGACTTCCATGTGGACGCTTTTTTCCATGGTTACATAATCTGAGAAGAAAGCATCGTCATTGTTCAGCTGTGCTTTTTTGAATTAACTACCTTTATCCATACTCAGAGTTTCTTAAATTATGGTTAATGTGGAAGTATCTTTTCCGTTTTCCAAAAAGATCCCACTTAATATACCTGCATGACAATTGTTGTCAATCTACTCCTTTGTTATGTTTGTTTTCAAGTTGTTTTTGAATTGATCTTGAACAATCTCTTTGGTTAGGAACTTCCTAGAGATTTTGAATTGTCCAAACTCATGTTTTATGTGTGTCATCATTTGTTGTTTTGGTACTGTGAGAATTTCGTATTTCATGGCTGTCTAAAAGCCATTCCCAATTATTCATCCATATCCTTCCCAATTATTGCTTTTTCCCTCCGTAACATTCCCAATTATTCATCAAACTCAATATTACATGAATGCCATTCTTCTTCACCTCGGATATGACAAAGTCCAAGCCCTAACATATATACATATTCAACCACTCCTAGTATGCAGAGATCTCTATATTATAAAAATATATATTATGTATTGTACCTTGAACACATCCTCATTGTAAACTCTAGGACTGATTGTAAACTCTAGGAGTGATCTGAATGTCTCCTTTATAAATTAGGACATTTTTCCAGCTATGTAGAGATCTCTCCTTTATAAATTAGGACTCCATAATCCTTTATTTCCAGCTATGCAACTTACTACATGTCTGAATGTATACATTATTTTTTCATTGCGTAGTCATTCATCCACCTAAGCAATTTTATGCATTCAGTTATATGTGCATACAATTGTTACTACAAATCATTTTATGATCAGTTGTCCTTTTATAATTGCTTTGAAATATGCTTTACATTTATTTGTTTTCCAAGCTAAACATAGAAGCATTTCCCTTTAAATTATGTGTTTTGACATTTTTCTCTCATACTGTTTGAAGGGAAAAACCCAATTTATGGCCAGTATTCTACCTATATTACAAATCTTCTGTGTCAAATCACAGTAACATGTTAACTTGTAGACTAGTAACGGATTTTCATAATAAACAATCTCATTTTAACCGTTCTTGTAGTAATTTGTATGTATTTTGTTTATCAGGTCATGGATCTATGCCAGTAGGGGCATATCCATCACAATTGCCTATGCATTCGAACGCTTTCAGGACTGCGCAACAGAGTATGCCATTTTTTGAACTAATGCAACAATTTCCACATATGCAACAGTATCCAGGACCTTCGATGCCTTATCAGTCGCCTCAAAATCCCCAAGAACACCGTCATCATGAAGGTATGGAGTGATTGGCGTTTCGACTTGCTTGCTTTTTTTTTCTTCTTGTTGAATGATCGTGTGTATGTAAATGCATGTTAGTGGACTACTTGTTTCTTTTGTTTTTGTTTCAAAAGTTGCATGTATCTTTGTTCTGTGAACATGTTGGACCAATTTTGTTTCAATGAAATGTGTTTTGGACATACATCTTGCTTTCTTGTTAATATTAGTACAATGCATGTGTCCATGAATAGTAATTTTTATGTGAGCGAATATGTTTTGAGATGTGCGGAATTGTAGTGTCGATATGGCAAATCCATGATATTCATTTATTATTTTGGATATTTTAGTGGTATAAATTGTACAAATTTAAGACTGACTAATGACAAAATTTCAGTTTCTAAACTTCAGTTTCAAGTATGATTAAGACTGCAGTATCAGTCTTTACATTTTAAGACTGAAATCTCAGTCTTAATGTTTTTTTGTGACTAAGAAATCAAAGACTGAAATTTCAGTATTTGATCAGTCTTTAATTATGATTTAAAGACTGAATTGATTGATTAAAAACTGAAATTGTTAGTCTTTAATTCAATATTTTTTGTTGTGGGTGACCTCCTGTAATGTGCAAGTTTGGATGAGACCGATGCTTGAATTCATGGTTTTAACGAATAACGAAGAAGCAAAGGAATAAAAGGAGCAACGACTTAACAAGGTGAAATGTCACTGGCGTACGGTGTTAGGGATGATGATGTTGGGCTTACGTGAAGTGCACACGTGGGAAGGATCGGAGCGTGTATTGTAGAAGGGTGATGAGAAGTTAATTACGGCTATAGGTATAAATGGAGATGAGGAAAAAATAATGTAGATGGAGAAGTAGTAAGTAAAAGAGAATGGGTGAGGATGGTCTTAGAGTTGGCCTGCTTACTTCAAATGAATGGAAAAACAGTGATCGGTTTATACACAGAAGAAAGGGGGGCCTGCAAAAGGAAATGGTAAGGGCATCTCCCGTGGCTTAAGGATGTAATATTAAGTGTTCTGAATATTATGTCCTTAAGTGCTGGATTTTCCCTAGTGGTTTTGGCGCCTAATAATTAGGCGCCAGAAGTCTGGTGCCTAATAATTAGGCGCTAGAAGTCTGGCGCCTAATAAGTAGGTGCCAGAATATTTTCACCAAAAAGAAAGAAAAATGACCGGTAAAAGAAGAATAACTGACCGGAAAAAGAAGGAAAACCGAAAGAATATGTGTTTTGGCGCCTAATAAGTAGGCGCCAGAATTCTGGCTCCTAATAAGTAGGCACCAGAATTCCGGCACTTACTTATTAGGCGCCAGAACACACCCGTAATGTTTAGGATCCTGAATATTAGCCTTAATCTTAAGGCTGAATTGCACGACTGGGGAGAGAATGCTTAATTTTCAAGGTTGAATTGCAACCATTGGAGATGCCCTAACAGGAAGTATCGGGAAAAGGGAGGGCATATAGAGATGCTGACGTGTTTACTTAGGTAACGGTAATTTTTAGTTTAATGTTACATTGTTTAAGTATAATATTTAAATTTAAACCTAAGGTCATAATAACCACAATTCGTTCGCCCGTTGTCAGAATTACGCGAGATTGGGTTCTTGAAATCACAGTAAAGAGCACTACACTGTTGAGCAATGGGATTGGAAGCTATTGGAATTTAATCTAATTTTAAACGCTTATTTAAAATTAAACGTACAAAGCTGAGCCAACAAATCGGAACGGAGATGTGTTAATTCTCACACTTTTCTGGAATTATATGATGTGTTAAATCCATATAAAAATATATTGCATCATTAATCATATAAATTGGATGATTGAATGCCTTGGTTGCTTATTAAATGGTTGTCGACAATTATATTTGTCGTATTGGATTATTTTGATTTAAATAGTTATTTCGTATAATTATTATCATATATTATCGGTGATGCAGAGAAAAATAGGTTGGAGGGATCCGACCGGATTTTTCAAATATTTCCTATGTTGTTTATTATTTCCACGTTATCTAAATATAAACTGTTTACCCCAAAACAACACTATATCTTGTTTGAATGATGATGGATGATTATAGACTGAACATTAAATTGAAATCCAACATTGATATGATATTTTAATCAATAAACAGTATTGATTACGTTATTAGCAGCAAATGATTCAAAACGCTGTTAGTTTCATGTCAGGTGAAATGACGTAACTGCAATTATAAAATTTATTTTGTAATTGAAGTAAAGTTTTGAAAGTGATTTTCTTTTTAAAGTAAAAGTTTAAAAATAAGAAAGATATTTATAAATGTTTTACAAATAATTATATAATAATTTGTAGCAATTTTAATAAGCATTGAAGCTAGAATTTAACCTACAGGTTATTGTTTTGAAAATAACTGTTTAATTAAAATAGTTAAGTAATATAATTAGATTAATTATATTAATCTAATGAGAGACATAATTGGAATCAGTTAATAAATAACTGGTATTTTAAGTTGACGAAGTCAACTGTTTAATTAAAGTTGATAATTAGAATTGATCGTTTTTTGATTAATCTAATGGAAATGGTTTAACGAACCATTAGTTTAATTTAATAATATTTCTTAAATATTAATTATATTTTAATCATAGTTAAAAATGCTTATGATTGATAAATCGTAAGTAAATAGTTATTATTTAATAATATCGTTAAATGATTAGCTGATCTATTTTATGAGGTATACTAGTTCACTTTACATAATAATGAAATTTATTATTATTGTAATTAATAATAATTAAAGAAACACGTTTCTTAAATGGATGAACGTTAAAAAGTAATCGATACTAATAATGAATCGTGTTAAAAGCAATGTATGCCAAAGTTATGGAATAAGTTGTGAAGCTAATATGGTGCTTTAAGTAAGTGTACTTAATCAATAAATTACGTGCATGTAAAGACATGGGACGTAGTTTTCAATTTATAAACGATATGTCATAAAAGATTTAAATAATATTTTTGTTTACTTAATTACTAAAATTAGTAAACAAAAAGGTAAATCTGAAATGCGATATTCAAGGGAGGAAGATTAATGTATTAATGGAAGGGTAAGAACTTAGTTGGATTTTTGTAAAGGACTTGGTAAATGGGTTTCAAATTAAAACCAAAAGAAAATGAGTTATATTACAAAGGGTTAAAGCCAAAGAGTTTGCGTTAGTTAACTTTACTTGAATAAAAAGTAAAAGTGATTTATTTTGAAAATAAATATGCCAATTGGAAAAATGGTTATAAAAAACCGTATTTGTAAGAAAATAGAAAATGGAAATGGTAGGTTGGGTGTTTCAAACTTTTATCTATTTTGAAATAAGAACGTTGTAGTTCAAGGTCTAAGAGGTAATTAAAATACCCCAACTGAACGGATTCACTATTACCAAGGGATGATATTAGCTTATAACAGTAAGGGTGTTGAAAATTGTTTTATTACAAGATAATATTGCAACATTATTTACAAGATTCGGAATGTAATTGAAATAGTAAGTTTCAAAGTAAACAATTAATAATTTAACAGGGTTTAACTCAATTTTGAATCATGAATTTGTTATTATCTTAAGTTAAGAATATATGGCGATCTTCACAAGATAAAGATAATGCATGATATTTGGCGAATATATGGGGATGTTTTGAAATAAATGAATGAAAGGGAGATTGGTAAATAAAGATATTATCGTTTTAAATGTAACGAACAAATGAGATGTTAGTAATATAAAATATGAAAATTAAATGGAAATAGGAACCAAAGTGGATTAAAATTGGTTGGGTAGATTACGTTTTAGATCCAATCTCAAATCACGTATTTTAAAACAAGAAATGGAGTTGGATTAAGTTATAATCGGAAAAGGTTTAAAGTAGGTTTTAATTAAGTTTTTATATAATATTTGATTTATATTTGAACCAATGGCTTATTTAAAATGTCAAAAAAATATAATGAATATGATAAGGGATATAATGAAGTTTTTTTTAAAGAAAATAGAACTTATTGTACGATGGTTGAGTTGTTAACTTTCGAGGTGTCAATATGATGTTTGTTTTGGCCTTCGGGGTTGATGCTGAGAGAGTTATTCACTTACTGATTTACAATAGGAGCTAATGAAATAGAAGCGAGATGATAATTGAATATTCTTATATTTTATAAGAAAAGGGAAACGTTTCCCTAATATTGAAGATATAGATTTGAAATTAACCAGATGTTAATTATTAAATAGGCCAAATGATGCTTAATATTGAACCAATACATACATTTTATTTTTTGGATGAATGTTTGTTTATTTGATAGTTAAATAACCGATTATCAAATATGGCCAATTATCGGTTATTTGTATGGAATGACTAGAATCGAATCTATATTTGAAAACCATTCCGACCAGTAAATACATAATTGTGGAAGAGAACAGGGACGATCAAGATGGAGCTTTTGAAGACCATAGATCTTCATAAAACGGAAGTAGTGCTTATAATCTCGGGGTAGCTCCCAAAGATAAACTGTGATTCTGTCATGGTTGGAGCCTATGGGTTGCAAGGAATACTCGCTACTAATCTATAGGGTGATTCCTAAGATGTGGGAGGAGAATGCCTTCTGTTGCCTAGTCCCAGAGCAATGTGTATTGACGGATATGACGATGTAACGTTCAAAGTGAATGGTAGCCAGATGTTCAAAAAGGAGAATTATAACCTCAAGCCTCACAACCGGGAAATGACAAAAATCGGACAGGCAGCATGGCTATGTGGGCCGCACATATTAGGGTATATTGTCACCATATAGAGAATATTCATATTTGTTACTTCTTTTCATTTCTGTATCTTCCGGAAACTACGGCGGTCGCGACAAAATGCCAAAAGGTGACAATATATTCGATACACTCAAGAAAAATGAATGGTCGGTCATGTGTGGCCGGGTTGCAAGATGTTCTTGTTGAACCAAGTGTATTCCTCTCTAGAGATACGCTATCGGCAGGTGGATTCATACCTTGTCATAGTAGGAATCCAATCTCTAATAAATGCCCGCGATTTCGATTGTATACTATATATGTGGAGCATGAGATGCAAGCATTCCGCTAGATTCTATTTATTTGTATTTATACACTATCATAATATCAGAGCAAGATATCGATTTCAAAAGGTTTTGGGTTATAGTAAGGTAAAAACCGTCTGTGTTTATGTTTGGGCTAGTCTTACTATTATCCTTTCTTTCAAAAAGGATTTCTAAAGTTAAGCAAGTTGTTTGTTGTGAATTTACCACTGAAAGTATTTGAGACTGATCCGGGTGAATTTTGCTTTGCTTCAAATGTGCTCGAGTCAGACCGAGTGTATTTACAGGTTAGGTTCTACTTGGAGTTCAGGAGCTAGAAGTAGGAGGCTTCACCGTTAGTTATTTAGAGTTATTTCTGCTGTGTCTGATATATGATGTACTCTGATGATTGGTATGCATATAAAGTTTCTTTTTGTATAAAGAGAGTTGATATATTATATTTTATTCGTTCCGCTGTGAGATTTTATTCTAATGTTCTTCTTATTCTTCTATTCTAATATTTCTTTCTTTTCTTATCTCACCTTGTAATTTCTTTCTCATAACGTTCTGGTATTTTTGGTGCTTAAAAGTTGACATGGTGTTTTTATGTCGATTTTCGGGGTTGAAAATCCCTAGTCGTTACACTATAGATGTATACATCCTTTGTAACCTAGGAACAAGCGGCAAGTAAAGCAATCTTGTGTATGGAACATCTTTTATTTTATTTTTCTTTCCCCTGTATCTTTCGGCAAAACAATATTTGCAACTTCTAAGCTCCTTATCATTTTCCAAAACAACATACAACCATTTCAACATGTATCTATTTTATGATATGGCAATCCAAACGTTGTTACCAACTCCTTTATCTTATAATAACTGTCACTCAAGACATTATTAGAAGGCAAAATCTTCATACTAGCTTTAAGGTACTCATCAAATTCGTTTTCTGAACTATTATATTTTTCTTTAATTACAATATATCTAGCAGTTGCACTTAAATTTCTATGAGTTTCACAACCATTCTACAAAGGTCGATTCGCAGCGTGTAATAAATTAAAAAATTTCTTTCCATCTGCATTAGGAGGTTCCTCCACATCTAATCTTCTCTCTGACAAATTGTGGAGGAGTGGACCTGCAGCATCATAAACCATGGCTTCCACCCTATTTTATTGGTTGTACCTCTCATTATGATCAAAAATATTAATCTCATTGTAGTTAGTGCAAGTTGTACGGGTAAATTCTCCTTGAAATGTCCACAACTCATAGTCAAGTATAAAACTATATTTGCACAAATGACATTTAATGATATCACCATAACACAGAGCTTCATTTTTACATTTTTCGCAAGGACATCTAATTTCTTGATCTCCAAACTCTCTAGAAGCAAAATTTACAAAAACATCAATACCCTAGAAAAAATTCTCCAATATTACACCTCGTCCATCTTTTCGTTTATACATCCAAGTACGATCCTTCATATAATCCATTTCAATTGCATTGCACAATGTTATAAAAATATCTAATATGCTTCTTTATGAATAAATTAATCCAATTACTATACATTTATTCATATGATTTTGACTATTTTTCACATGTTTCCTAATGCTGAAAAATTAATGTACATTTGCAAAAAAGTGTGCATAAATAAGTAACTCAACAGAAATTTAAACTAATGTATTCCTAATATCTGTCAACCGGTAATTAAATGTGACAAATAAATATTAATTTCTTACAAAATAATCTATATAAAACCTTAATTAATAGTAATGTATCTATCATAAGCATATCTTTAATGCAAATGCAGACTCAGTGGTACATACATGAAAGTACAAATTAGTAGAAACTATGCAATATAAAAGAAACCACGAAGTATAATATAAAACTTGCATGAAAAACAAAGAAGATATAAATCAGAAAAGAGTGATTGAATAGTAATGATTTCAAACTACACAGGAATGCTTAGATGGTAATTTACGAGTTTATATATATGGTAAGACTATATTTTATTTGTCTTGCTTATTCGTACTAAACCATTCCCAGTTTACACATTATAGTACAATTGACAGGCGACATAGGTTTTGTTGCTGTCAAATGTTGTAACCATTGTGATTAATCCGATTCAAGACCACTAGAGTCAAATATCTAAACCACAAAGCGCTAGCGAAAGAATATACTGTTGTTGGACTTGCAGAAACAACCAAAATAATAACTCTAGTCACACGCAATGATCAACCAATCATGAACAATCCAAATCCCAATCATAAGCAAGAAACTAATGACAAAAGTAGCAAAAAAAAATCACATAAGGATTTATAGTGGTTCTACTAACATCTTGTTAGTGTACATCCACTTTGAAGAGAGTATTTTGTTACTGTGATGAAAAGAATACAAGAGATTGATCCAATGATTACTATATTTCAATATAGAAATGAGTTTGAGGAGAATAGAATTGAAGAATTGGAATTAGGTTATAAACCCTAATTCACCCTTGAGAATAAACCCTTGATTTCTATCAAGTCTCCAAGCTCTCCCACTAAAACACCAGAAAATAGTTTATATAGAGATAGGCCAATTACCCAAATTTCCCCCAAGTCTTCACAAATAGTATTGCCAAGTTTCCAGCCCGAAATAGCACAAAAGTCACGTCAGACGTCTGTCGTGGGTGGTGACAGACGTCTGTTCCTTCCAGCGAATTAATTGGGCTTCAACACTCAGCTCAGACGTCTGTCTCCAATATGATAGATGTTTGTCCCTCTCTCGGATGTCTGTTGTGGGAATGACAGATGTCTGTCAGAACTCTCAGGAAAATTTCCTTGTATACTCAGACGTCTGTCGTACCCAACGATAGACGTCTATCGCTGAAGCCAGCAGACACCAAACACCTTTTTGGCTCTAACTTTTGCGTACGAGCTCCGATTTGCGAACGTTCTTCTCCGACTCGAAGCTATCTTTGTGACGGCCCGCCCCGCACCAACCGACACTTCCTCCAAGTGTGCGCTGTACACATGTCCAACTGGCACGGAACGGTCGTCATAAGAAAAGAAAGAAGAGAATGAACTAATCAAGGAACCTGTAGAATGTCTCACAGCGCATGGAATAAAATATATTAATAACATACTTGACATAAAACAGGTGAGACAGTGCATAAGCTGATAACTAATAATAAATGTCAACATCAGAGCAGCGGAAATCCAAATACAGCTTATTACAACTTTTCAAAATCTACTGTCTCTAAACAAAAGAAAGCTAAAGTGGAACATACACCACCAATGCCCAAGCAGTGATCTTCGACAACACAGGGAGAATACTATATATATATATATTACGTGGAAGCCTCCTGCTCGTCTCCGGATCATCTACCCGTGCATCACCAGCTAACCTGTCTCTAGTCTGCTCGTGTGAGCACCCAGAGTAATAAGAAGAGACATAAAACTCTGGGTCAGACAAAAAGTCTGGTATGAGCGATAAGCAGCTAAACAGAACAATAACAGGTATACTAAACCATACCTGAACCTGGACCTGCAACCAAAGAGTTAGCACTACATACTGTACAATACTCTAAGGTGCCATCAACATATGGTGTAAAGAAATACGGGGGTGGGGGTGTGCATGTCATAGGGATAGCAAACAATTCAATCATGGCAACCATCCTCACATCTCTCACTCAGTGCATAAAGCATACGATGTATACCGCTTTCAACCACTAGACCCATCGAAGTAGTGACGGAGTTCGGCTTGTACAACTACTGCTACCACCAAGCTTACCCCATGGAGTCATGACTAAACCTTTACAAATGACCCCACTTCATTGGTCTATAGCTCTTTTAGTCGTACCTAGACCACTGTGGCCCTGAATCCATTCACGTACCCCCTATACATAGTGATCCAAAGTTACAGACATCGACAGCCCCTTAGCACACGTCCCGCAGCAAAGCCCAATCATGAAGTTAACTCGTTGATTCCCATCTGAATCCTTGGTACAAACTTCCCATTTGGACTACCTTTGCATCTCGGGTTATGGTCTGCTTCGGTTCAGTTCGGGTCTCTTCCTCCTATTCGGTTCGGTTCGGGCATCCTCCTCCTATCCGGTTCGGTTCGGGTCTCCTCCTCTATTCGGTTCGGTTCGGATCTCCTCCTCCTATCCGGTTCGGTTCGGGTGTCTCCTCCTATCCGGTTCGGTTCGGATCTCCTCCTTCTATTCGGTTCGGATCGGATCTCCTCCTCCTATCCGGTTCGGTTCGGGTGTCTCCTCCTATCCGGTTCGGTTCGGGTGTCTCCTCCTATCCGGTTCGGTTCGGATCTCCTCCTTCTATTCGGTTCGGATCGGATCTACTCCTCCTATCCGGTTCGGATCGGATCTCCTCCTCCTATCCGGTTCGGATCGGATCTCCTCCTCCTATCCGGTTCGGATCGGGTGTTCTTCCTAACCGGTTCTGAAAATCTGCAACTTTTTCCAGCAAGCTATTTTCGCCGAACGACGGCGTTTTCAACCTTTCTAAACTTCCTATGACATTACAAAACATTCCAAACAGCAGTAACAACATATAGAATCAATCACAAACATTAAAACATCATTTACATGAAATACTTTAGATCAAACATACCCAGAAACCCATGTTTTCCCCTTAATCCTTCTTAACCGTGATTATGCATACAATTAGCAAAACTTATCCAAATTAGCCCAAATTTTTATCAGAGCCATAAAACATCATTATAGAATTTTAGGAATTTTTCCAGAATTTATTAATGTATAAATTCGCTAATCTTCACTAATTACCCATAATTAACAGTAATTAGTGTAAAAGCAAGCTAATCACTCACCTTTGCCACCACTAAAACCCCAAAACTGAAATATTCTCTGATTTGGCGCTGTTCCCAATCTTACACAGCAGCTCTACCTCGGTTCTCGTGCTAATACTCCTTGATTTGATGTTTGCTAAGCCTAATCTTCAATTAGAAAGTGATTAAGATGTGTTTTGAAGAGATTTAGAGGGTGGAGGCCATGGCTAGGTTAAGAGGAATGAATAGTGACGGCTGAAAAATGAGAAAAAAGTATTCTCCAAACCCTAACAGCCCTTTTAAACTCCTAATCCCGAAATTCCCCTTTGGGCCTAGCTGTTAATCACCCGGTTAAGCCCAATTAAGCTGTTTTTCACCATCTGAAACTTGTTTCAGCCATATCTCCCAAACGGTAAGTCCGTTTGGCTAATGTGACCACTCTACGGAAAGAGAAACCATCATCCGGAGCCAATGGAAGTGGTTTCAGGTCAAAATTCCTTTCCAGTCAAAAGTTATGGCCAAAACAGTGATAACTAGGGGTAAAATGGTCATTTAAAAATCGGGAAAAATCATGAACATGGGAAATGACCCCAATAGTCGTCCCCCAAAGTTACATGACCATACGACTTCGTATGTGACAGAAATAAATATTCTACGATTCTATGATGCGTAGAATGCGGGTCGTTACACTCTCCCCCCCTTAAGAAATTTCGTCCCCGAAATTCCTTAACCCAAAACATACAAAGGATCCCGCATGCCTAACAGCCACGTACAACAATCAAACATGCAAAACAAGCAAACAAGCCTATCCTAGCATGCGGAAAACTAAATCGAAGTCAAAATCTTACCAGGCAAAGAGTTCTGGGTGTGACTTCTTAATGTTATCCTCTGTCTCCCAAGTACAATCATTCTCGTTCTCGCTCCACTGTACCTTGACTAGCTTCACCGCCTTCCTTCGAAGTTGCTTCATGTCGTGCTCGACAATACGGACCGGCTTGCGGTTCCCAACCGCCTCGGGTTCTACTTCGAGGTCCTCCAACTGATCAGGTGAAATAGTCATATCTGAGTCGTGAACGAACTTCCTTAGTTGGGAAACATGAAATACGTTATGAACTCCCGCCATCTTCTCCGGTAAGTCAATTCTATATGCCAAATTCCCGACTAGTTCAAGAACAGGGAATGGGCCAACGAATCTTGGTGCCAACTTGCCTCTCCTGCCAAATCGTATTACGCTCTTCAACGGAGAAATCTTGACAAACACCAAGTCGCCAACGGAGAATTTTAAGTCTCTTCTCCTCTTATCAGCATAACTCTTCTGCCTATCCTGGGCAGCCTTCATTCGTTGTTGAATGATCTTAATCTTATCTGAAGTTTCCCTCACCACATCTGGTCCAAGCATAAACTTCTCGCCAGTCTCTATCCAACATGATGGTGAGTTGCACGGTCTTCCGTACAAAGCTTCAAACGGAGCCATACCGATACTGGATTGGTAGCTATTATTATATGCAAACTCTACTAGATGCAAATGGTCATCCCATGATCCACCAAAATCCAATATACATGCTCTCAAGAGATCTTCCAAAATACGATTCACCCTCTCCGTCTGACCGTCGGTCTGAGGATGATATGCGGTACTGAGATGTAACTCTGACCCTAGAGCTTCTTGTAAGCTCTTCCAAAACCCACTAGTGAACAACGGGTCTCGGTCACTCACAATGCTTTTAGGTACTCCATGGAATCTCACTACCCACTTCATATACAATTCTGCTAACTTAGCTGCCGTTCTGGTCGATCTGACCGGTATAAATCTTGCACTTTTGGTTAATCGGTCCACAATCACCCAAATGCTATCATGTCCCGATCTAGTCCTTGGTAAACCATCAATGAAATCCATCGAGACTTGCTCCCATTTCCATTCGGGAATTTCTAATGGCTGTAACAACCCACTAGGCTTCTTTTGCTCGGCTTTAACTAGCTGGCAATTCATGCATTTGGATATAAACTCCCCAACGTCTCTTTTCATCCCTTCCCAGTAGTAAGTCTGTCTCATGTCTCGATACATCTTATTACCACCGGGGTGTATAGTCAGTTTTGAGTGATGACATTCTCTAAGAACTTCATCTCTCAATCCATTGACATTAGGTACAACGAGCTTTCCATTCTTTCTAAGCCATCCATCTTGATCAAGCCCATACTTGCTCATCTCCTCATCGATACCCATCTCTAACTTGGAGATGATTTCCAATAGGTTAGGATCGTCCCTCTGACTAGAGCCGATCCGCTCAATTAAAGTGGGTCTGATCGTCAAACTTGCTAACATTTCTGGGTCCAATTCGCACTTTGGTCTGAAATCAAACCCCGCGATATACTCCAGTTGCTTCCATTCAAGGAACATAGCCCCTAAACTGGCATGTCTTCGACTCAACGCATCGGCTACGGCATTGCCCTTTCCCGGTGTATATGCGATGTCGAAATCATATGAAGCTAAGAACTCTAACCACCTCTGCTGACGAAGATTCAAATCCTTTTGAGAGAAAAGATACTTCAGCGACTTATGATCAGTAAACAGCTCGAATCTTTCTCCCAAGAGATAATGTCTCCACATCTTCAATGCGAATACGATCGCTGCCAATTCCAAATCATGGATAGGATACCTCTTCTCATGCGGTTTCAGTTGCCTGCTTGCATAAGCTACAACCCTACCACCTTGCATCAACACAGCACCTAGTCCGGTACCACAAGCATCTGTATATACCGTCATCTCTTCACTCCCCTTGGGAATGACTAACACTGGTGCACTTGTCAACTTTTCTTTTAGACTCTTGAATGCATCCTCGCACCTTTCGTTCCAAACAAAAGCTTGATTCTTCTTTGTCAACTGAGTCAACGGTGCTGCTATCTTGGAGAAGCCTTGGATAAACTTACGATAATATCCCGCTAATCCCAAGAAACTTCTTACGTCTGTTGCATTCTTGGGCGTAGGCCAATCCTGTACCGTAGCCACCTTTGCCGGGTCTACGGCAATACCATTCTCTGATACAACGTGGCCCAAGAACCTCACTTCCCTCTTCCAGAAGTGACACTTAGAAAACTTTGCTTTCAATTGGTGTTTTCTCAACACCTCCATCACTATTCTTAAATGTCCCTTGTGTTCTTCCTCTGTCCTCGAGTAGACCAAAATATCATCAACGAACACAAGGACAAACTTATTCAACTGATCTCTGAATACCCTATTCATAAGATCCACAAAATATGCTGGGGCATTGGTCAGCCCGAATGGCATGACCAACCACTCATAAAACCCAGACGGCGTCCGAAATGCCGTTTTAGCTATACTCTCAGCTTCCACTCTAAGCTGATGAAAACCTGTCGCGAGATCCAACTGAGAAAATACTCTCGCATCACTCAACTGATCAAACAAATCATCTATCCGCGGTAGAGGATACTTGTTCTTCCTCGTCACTTTATTCAACTCGCGGTAGTCTACACACAAACGAAGGGAACCATCCGCCTTGGTAGCAAACACAACTGGTGCTCCCCATTCAGAAACACTCCTTCTGATAAATCCCTTCTTCAAAAGATCGCTGACTTGCACCTCGAGCTCTCGCTGCTCTCTTGGTGCCATACGACGAAGTGGCATCACTATAGGCCTGGCATCCTTTACCAAATCAATACGGAACTCAATCTCTCGGTGTGGTGGAAGTCCGGTCACTTCTTCGAAGACATCCGGATACTGGCCAACCACGGGCAAACCTGACAACTCACTATGCGGAATGTCGAGGGAGTTTAGAAAACTAGCCAATACCCCCACACTGGGTAGACCACCAAACACTATCCTCCGCCCATCATCCGCTCTAGCTGTCACCAAAAAGCCCTCACAGTCTACCACCACCCCGTATCTTCGGAGCCAATCTACCCCCAAAATAATGCCAAACCCAGTGAAGCCCAAAACAAAGCAATCACAAACAAACATGCATCCATGACTCGATAAGACCACATTACGACAAATCATGCTAAGGCTAGTAGAACCACCAATCGGGTTCGTCACTACTAAAGGTCTATCGACAATCTCGGGCTCCAATCCCAACCTATCTACCAGGTCACTAGATATGAAAGAACTGGAAGCTCCGGTATCAAACAAAACTCTAACAGGAACATCATAAACAGAAAGCATACCTTGAATGACGACATTCTTTCCCTTCTCCGCCGCTGTTGGGGCGTTCGACGAAGAAGGAATAGCATTAAGGGCATATGCTTTCACCATTTGCTTTTCTTTAGGGGGTTGCGGACACTTGTCCTTGTGATGTCCCATTTGGCCACAGTTGAAGCACTTCCTATCCGCTGGCTTGGCCCGACAATTACTAGCATAATGGCCCTTCTTACCACAGCTGAAGCACTCAACATCTTGTTTATTCTTTTTCTTCTGGCCATCCTTAGTCTGACTCTGCTTTCTTTTATTCTGGGAACCACCCTTGCCTCCACCACTTGCTTGTGGCTTTGGCTCATCTGCGGATGCAACCTCAGTCTTCGGCTTAGGGTAGAGACTCTCTGATCTTAATGCTTTCCCCACAATCGACTCGAACGTCTCATCGATGTGGTTAATAAGCCTTTCCCCTAAGTACTGATCTAACCCAGTTATGAATTTCTCATTCTTCTTCTCGGCAGTATCAATAAGAGATAACCCATACTTTGACAAAGTGTCGAATTCAGCAATGTACTCCGAGACAGCTCTGCCATTCTGCTTGAGCTCCAAGAATTTCTTAAATAGCACTGACTTCTGAGCAGCTGGAATGAACTTCTCGCTAAAGCGAGCTTTAAACTGCTCCCAAGTAATCTGATCTTCGGGAGTAGCTGCCTTTATAGCATTCCACCAATTCATTGCCCGCCCTTGCAGCTGACAGGACGCTAGCTTTCTCTTCATCGCATCCTCGATACCCAAATCCTCGAAGATACGTTCGCAACTATCCAACCAATCCTGAACATCTGTGGCCGACTCCGTACCGTGGAATGGCTTCCCACCAAGGCTAGTATAATCCTTATTCAGCTTGGCGAAGTCAACTCTTGGCGCCTGCACTATTGGACCACCACCATTTCCACCATTGGGAGCTGCCCCCCGTACATCTCTAAGCATCTCTCTCATGAGGTCAGTAAACATCGTCCTCATGTCAGCAGCATTCCCATTATTGGCTCCCCTACCAGCACCTCTAGTATCTCGGCTCATCGTCAATCTGAAAAAGGAAACGATTAACGATTCCATAGTGGTGCTAGTGCAGTACGACTTCATTCTTATACTACTAATAGTATATATATAGCTTTTGAAAACCAAAATAACCACAAATACGCTCTCTCGTATACGTATATTATCTCTCCCTGATAACTTCCCTAGGTTAACTACGCAACCTAGAGCTCTGATACCAAGTGTGACGGCCCGCCCCGCACCAACCGACACTTCCTCCAAGTGTGCGCTGTACACATGTCCAACTGGCACGGAACGGTCGTCATAAGAAAAGAAAGAAGAGAATGAACTAATCAAGGAACCTGTAGAATGTCTCACAGCGCATGGAATAAAATATATTAATAACATACTTGACATAAAACAGGTGAGACAGTGCATAAGCTGATAACTAATAATAAATGTCAACATCAGAGCAGCGGAAATCCAAATACAGCTTATTACAACTTTTCAAAATCTACTGTCTCTAAACAAAAGAAAGCTAAAGTGGAACATACACCACCAATGCCCAAGCAGTGATCTTCGACAACACAGGGAGAATACTATATATATATATATTACGTGGAAGCCTCCTGCTCGTCTCCGGATCATCTACCCGTGCATCACCAGCTAACCTGTCTCTAGTCTGCTCGTGTGAGCACCCAGAGTAATAAGAAGAGACATAAAACTCTGGGTCAGACAAAAAGTCTGGTATGAGCGATAAGCAGCTAAACAGAACAATAACAGGTATACTAAACCATACCTGAACCTGGACCTGCAACCAAAGAGTTAGCACTACATACTGTACAATACTCTAAGGTGCCATCAACATATGGTGTAAAGAAATACGGGGGTGGGGGTGTGCATGTCATAGGGATAGCAAACAATTCAATCATGGCAACCATCCTCACATCTCTCACTCAGTGCATAAAGCATACGATGTATACCGCTTTCAACCACTAGACCCATCGAAGTAGTGACGGAGTTCGGCTTGTACAACTACTGCTACCACCAAGCTTACCCCATGGAGTCATGACTAAACCTTTACAAATGACCCCACTTCATTGGTCTATAGCTCTTTTAGTCGTACCTAGACCACTGTGGCCCTGAATCCATTCACATACCCCCTATACATAGTGATCCAAAGTTACAGACATCGACAGCCCCTTAGCACACGTCCCGCAGCAAAGCCCAATCATGAAGTTAACTCGTTGATTCCCATCTGAATCCTTGGTACAAACTTCCCATTTGGACTACCTTTGCATCTCGGGTTATGGTCTGCTTCGGTTCAGTTCGGGTCTCTTCCTCCTATTCGGTTCGGTTCGGGCATCCTCCTCCTATCCGGTTCGGTTCGGGTCTCCTCCTCTATTCGGTTCGGTTCGGATCTCCTCCTCCTATCCGGTTCGGTTCGGGTGTCTCCTCCTATCCGGTTCGGTTCGGATCTCCTCCTTCTATTCGGTTCGGATCGGATCTCCTCCTCCTATCCGGTTCGGTTCGGGTGTCTCCTCCTATCCGGTTCGGTTCGGGTGTCTCCTCCTATCCGGTTCGGTTCGGATCTCCTCCTTCTATTCGGTTCGGATCGGATCTACTCCTCCTATCCGGTTCGGATCGGATCTCCTCCTCCTATCCGGTTCGGATCGGATCTCCTCCTCCTATCCGGTTCGGATCGGGTGTTCTTCCTAACCGGTTCTGAAAATCTGCAACTTTTTCCAGCAAGCTATTTTCGCCGAACGACGGCGTTTTCAACCTTTCTAAACTTCCTATGACATTACAAAACATTCCAAACAGCAGTAACAACATATAGAATCAATCACAAACATTAAAACATCATTTACATGAAATACTTTAGATCAAACATACCCAGAAACCCATGTTTTCCCCTTAATCCTTCTTAACCGTGATTATGCATACAATTAGCAAAACTTATCCAAATTAGCCCAAATTTTTATCAGAGCCATAAAACATCATTATAGAATTTTAGGAATTTTTCCAGAATTTATTAATGTATAAATTCGCTAATCTTCACTAATTACCCATAATTAACAGTAATTAGTGTAAAAGCAAGCTAATCACTCACCTTTGCCACCACTAAAACCCCAAAACTGAAATATTCTCTGATTTGGCGCTGTTCCCAATCTTACACAGCAGCTCTACCTCGGTTCTCGTGCTAATACTCCTTGATTTGATGTTTGCTAAGCCTAATCTTCAATTAGAAAGTGATTAAGATGTGTTTTGAAGAGATTTAGAGGGTGGAGGCCATGGCTAGGTTAAGAGGAATGAATAGTGACGGCTGAAAAATGAGAAAAAAGTATTCTCCAAACCCTAACAGCCCTTTTAAACTCCTAATCCCGAAATTCCCCTTTGGGCCTAGCTGTTAATCACCCGGTTAAGCCCAATTAAGCTGTTTTTCACCATCTGAAACTTGTTTCAGCCATATCTCCCAAACGGTAAGTCCGTTTGGCTAATGTGACCACTCTACGGAAAGAGAAACCATCATCCGGAGCCAATGGAAGTGGTTTCAGGTCAAAATTCCTTTCCAGTCAAAAGTTATGGCCAAAACAGTGATAACTAGGGGTAAAATGGTCATTTAAAAATCGGGAAAAATCATGAACATGGGAAATGACCCCAATAGTCGTCCCCCAAAGTTACATGACCATACGACTTCGTATGTGACAGAAATAAATATTCTACGATTCTATGATGCGTAGAATGCGGGTCGTTACAATCTTCGTCCTCTTTAATCCAACATATAGTATCGCATACTTCAACACTCCACCTCGATACTATAACCATCCCCATACACCAAACTCCGATGCCCTAAGCATTTCCTTCTACCTTCTACCAAGCAAGTTTGAATGTTTCCCCAATGAGCTCCGGCATGGCCATCGCCCATTGTACTAACCAACTGGTTCAGACAAAGCCCCCACCCACCTATGCAGTGTTGAAAACATGCAACTCCTAAACTAGTCTCACCAAAAGACAATGTACTTGGGAGTGAAACGAGTACTTGCCATGAATATAGATATCCAATCTCTCACCGCTATTCCTTTCCATCAAAACAAACAAAATCACTCTCTCCAACCGTGCCACCCCATGACACCTAGCAACTCAACAAGCGAATTAAGTTCGAGCGATGCTCGAACTTCCCAAGCGGCAATGCTTTTGTAAACATGTCTGCTACATTATCCTTTATGTGCACTTTCCGAAGGTATACTAGCTTACCCTCATCCATGGTTATAAGAAATGACTCCCTCACCTCAATATGCTTGGTCCATTAGCTAAACACCAAATTCTCCGCCAAATGGATAGCACTTTGGCTAATACATCGAACGTCAACAATTTCATATTCGAAACCCAAGTGACACAATAATCGCTTCAAGTAGAGTGCCTCCTTTGCCACTTCCACCGCGACAATCAACTCCGCCTCCATAGTGGATAGTGGATAAAGCAACTACGGTTTGCAATCTTGATCTCCAACTAATGGTTGTCCCACCAAGTGTGAAGACATACCCGGAAGTTGATTTCCTCCGATCCTTATCACCGGTGTAGTCCGAGTCACAATAACTAACCAATTTGCAACTCCGCTCATTACTACTACAAAAAACAAGACCATGAGATGTTGTGCCTTTCAAGTATCTCAATATAACCTTCATGGCTTCCCATTGCGATTTCCCCGGATTAGCCATATACCGGCTAACCACCCCGACGACATTTGTAATATCGGGCTTGTACACACCATGGCGTACATCAAACTACCAACCGCACTTGCATATGGCACTTTTGCCATGTAAGTCTTGTCTTTATCCTCGATAGGTGATCCCTTATCCGAAAGATTCATATGCAAAGGTAAAGGTGTATTTAACACATTTGCATCCTCCATGATGAACCGACATAGCACTTTCTTAATGTATTCTTTTTGGGTCAATCTCAACTTAAAACGCTTTCGGTCCCTTTCAATTTCCATATCCAAGGTTTTTCTTGCTTCTCCAAGATCTTTCGTCTCGAATTACGATTTCAAAAGCATCTTCAACTTGTTGATTTCATTTTTATCCTTGAAAGCAATGAGCATATCATCCACATACAAGAGTAAATACACCCAACAATCATTTCCCAACCTATTGAAATATACGTAAGCATCCTTGATGCTTCGATGGAAGCCACTTTCAAGCATGAAATGATCGAATCTCGATTGCTTTAACCCATATAGTGATTTCTTCAACTTGCATACCATTTTAGACTTACCATCTACAAAAAACCCTTCTGGTTGCTCCACGTAGATGTCTTCATCCAAGTCTCCATGCAAGAAGGCGGTTTTCACATCAAGTTGCTCCAACTCCAAGTCATGGATAGCAATAATGACTAGTAAAACCCGGATAGAATTATGATGTACCACCGGTGCAGAAATTTCATCATACTCCTCCCCTTTTCTTTGTGCAAACCTCTTTGCCACTAACCTTGCTTTATACTTTCCATCATCCTTCACCTTGTAAATCCACTTGCACCCTATAACACGGTTCCTTGAAGAAGTGGAACCAACTTCCAAGTTTGGTTCTTCATTAACGATTGCATCTCTTCCTCCATGGCGCAAATCCACTTCAATCTCTCTCTCGACTCCATGACGTCGTCAAAGTCCATCGGCTCATCTTGGACTACATTGAGAGCATAGTCCAAATGATCACAAAAGCTAAGGTAGTTCCAAACACCGTATCTTTCGGGAGGCCTTATTGCACGTAGACCAACCCGGGTAGCAATACTATTACCCAAACCCCTTTCGACTCCACCTTGAGTCGAAACTTCTCTAGTATCATGTACATCACCAACATCGCTAAAGGAGCCATGTGGACTATGTGATGTTTCATCAACCGCTTCAACCCCATGAGCTTCTTCTTTAACTCTACTACCACTTGGATGGAATGTGGGAATGACTCCCTTCTCCTTTGATTCACCATGAACCAAATTTGAAACATCCGATGAGCTCTCATTCTCCTTGAATAAAGCCGACTCATCAAAAGTGACATGACGAGAATTAACAACCTTCTTCGTTTCCAGATTCAAAATCCTATAGCCTTTAATGACGTTCGTGAAACCAAGCAAGACCCCCTTGGATGCTCTAGCTTCAAGCTTATCATTCCTCGGATCATGCACATAAATCGAGCTACCAAACACACGAAGATATCTCAAGTCAACAATCTTCCCTTTCCACACTTCCTCTGGAACTTTGTTATTAATGGCCAAGCATGGAATTCGATTCACAATATGCACCGCAGTTAACAAAGGTTCGGCCCAAAATCCCTTAGACAAACCCAATGTCAATCTCAAGCATCGAGCTTTTTCTAGTAGAGGTTGGTTCATCCTCTACACTACTCCATTAGATTGTGGATCTGCCAGTGTAGTAAAATGTCTCTGGATTCCGTGATGCTTACAATACTCCAAGAATTCATGGGAAACATATTCGCCGCCATTGTCGATCCTTAACACCTTCAAAGTCTTACCACTCTCATTCTCAACAAGAGCCTTCCACACTTTGAACTTAGCAAATTCCTCTGACTTGGCCTTCATTACATGCACCCATACCTTTCGAGACAAATTATCAATGAAAGAAATATAATACCTTGCTCCTCCCAAAGAAGCAACCGGTGTCGGTCCCCAAACATCCGAATGAACATACTCAAGAACTTCCTTTGAGTCATGCTTGCCTTCATTGAATAATACCCTTATTTGCTTCCCCTTGACACATTCCTCGCAAAACTCTAGTTTGTTGAAACTCTCACCCTCGATCATCTCCCACTTCCTAATAATATCCAAACTCCTCTCCGAGAGATGACCCAATCTCAAATGCCACAACCATGTCGCATCCAAGTCACGAGAACTATCCACACCCACACAAGTCTCACCTCTTACGGTCACACCTTGAAGCAAATACATACCATGAGTCCTAGCACCCTTCATAACCACATGCGCCCCCTTCGAAGCCCTCAAGCAATCCTTTTCAATAGTGATCTTGCATCCTAGAGAATCCAATTGCCCCAAAGATATAAGCGACTTCCTAAGTCCCGGAACATAGCGAACATTGGTGAGCGTGCAAACTATTCCATCAAACATCCTTATTTGCACGGAGCCACTACCTATCGACTTGCTAATAGAACCATTTCCCATAGCAATTGCATTAACCTCTTTGACTTCAAAGGACGAGTTTTGCTTTCTATTTGGCGTCATATGATACGATGCACCCGAATCGAGAACCTATTCGCTACCTCAAACACCCGATGCTACTACCGTTAACACATTCTCATATATCTCACCATCCACGCTCTCCACCGTTACGAATGAAGATGCTACTTCCTTCTTATCTTTGTCCGAACATTCATTCTTCCAGTGTCCCAGTTTCTTACAAATAAAGCACTTGCCATTTCTTTCTTTCGATTTACCTCTCCCACTGGGCTTTCTTGATTTAGAACGCCCCTGGTTTCCTTTTTTCACATTCTTTTCTTTCCCCACAATAAACCCATGACCACTACTAGCTCCACTACTTCCCTCACTCATATCCTTCATTTGATCTCTCAACTTCTCACTAAGAAGACCCGTCTTGAAATCATCAAGAGTCAAAGTATCCTGGCTTTAGATCAAACTATTTGAGAAATCTGTATAACAGTCTAACAACGAACACAATAATATTATTGCCTTTTGCTCTTCCTCAATCTTCAAATCAACGACCTTCAACTTCATGAGCAAGTCATCAAAGGCATTCAAATGTGCCTTAAGCGTATTACCCTCCTTCATCTTGAAGGTGAAAAACGTCCATAACATGATCAAACGATTAGCGAGCGACTTCTTCATATAAAGTTCCACCAACTTGTCCCAAATACCTTTAGCGGTAGTCTCATCACTAATTTCGAAGATCACATTTTTTCCTATAGAAAGTTGAAGAGTAGTGTAAGACCATTCCTCTGTCTCCTCTCTCTCAACATCCGAGATATCACTTGGCAATAAGTGAGTATCAAATACCACTCGGTGCACCCGATTCCACCTAAGAACCGCTTTCATTTTCCACTGCCACTTCTCAAAGTCATCATCACCATTCCACTTGTCAATTACCAACTGAGAACCCGACGCCGCATATGAACCCCGTACATAAGGCACCACAATATTCAGACTTCTGGTTGAAGGACTTACCGAGCTATTATCCATTTCCGGCATTTTTACAAACACCGAACAAGCACAATTATTCTGAAACCAACTGTTGTAACCGTTGTGATTAATTCGATTCAAGACCACTCGAATCAAATACCTAAACCACAAAGCGCTAGCGGAAAACTAGACCGTTGTTAGACTTGCAAAAACAACCAAAACAATAACTCTAGTCACACACAATGATCAACTAATCACGAACAATCCAAATCCCAATCACATGCAAGAAACTAGTGAAAAAAGTAGCAAAAATAAATCACACAAGGATTTATAGTGGTTCCACTAACATTTTGTTAGTGCACATCCACTTTGGAGAGAGTATTTTATTACCACAATGAAAGGAATACAAGAGATTGATCCAATGATCACTATACTTCAATATAGAAATGAGTTTGAGGAGAATAGAATTGAAGAACTGGAATTAGGCTATAAACCCTAATTCATCCTTGAGAATAAACCCTTGATTTTTATCAAGTCTCCAAGCTGTCCCACTAACACATCTGAAAATAGCATATATAAAGATAGACCAATTACCCAAATTGCTCCTAAGTCTTCACAACTCGTATTGCCAAGTTTTCAGCCCGAAATAACCCAAAAGTCACGTCAGACATTTGTCGTGGGAGGTGACAGACGTATGACCCTTCCAGGGAATTAATTGGGCTTCAGAACTCAGCTCAGACGTCTGTACCCAATATGACAGATATCTGTCCCTTTCTAAGACATCTGTCGTGGGAATGACAGACGTCTATCAGAACTCTCAGGAAAATTTTCCTATATACTCAGACGTCTGTCATACCCCACGACAAAAGTCTGTCGCTGAAGCCAACAGACACCAAACACCATTTTGGCTCTAACTTTTATGTACGAGCTCCGATTTGCGAATGGTCTTCTCCGAGTTGAAGCTAGGGGTGAGCGTTTGGTTGGTTCAGTTTATCCGATGATGAAAATTGTCAAACCAAACTAAAACCGATAAAAATGAAAACCAAACAAAACCAACCAAATTAAGTTTGATTGGTTATCCGATTTAACCGAATTAAAAATATTTTAGACCTTATGATTGTAATATTAACTATAATTTGAAATAAATCATAAGTATATGATTAAAGTATTATTATTTATAATTCTTGTGTTTTCTAAAAGTAATTTTGACACATGCATGATGATTAAAATTTACTTGGAGAACTAATCTAATTTAAAACATTTATAATAATATTGATAATTTTCAAAAATATAATAAAAGTTCGGTTAATTTGGTTAAACCGATAACCAAACTAAATATTTTTCCGAACCGATTACAAACCGATTTAATTTCAAAACCAAACCAAACCGACCAAAATAAATTGGTTCGGTTGGTTTATTTGGTTTATCCAAATAATGCTCACCCCTTGAAGCTATCTTCGTCCTCTTCAATCTAACATATAGTATCGCATACTTTAACATCAAAAACCTCCATTGTTTAGTGATATGCATATAGCTATGGTACTTAAAACATAATTTTAATTCGATAAAATTTAAGTTGTCAAGAAGAAAAAAAGAACTTATTATCAACTGAGATATCAATATTAAATCTCAATTGAAATATGGACCGAAATACCGAGGTCTCGGCTGATATATAGAAAATGAGATCTTCATCAAAATTTTGTGCTTCATTGAGCTGTTTAGCTAGAATTTATCCCTGGGATTTCGATCGAGACAAAAAACCAAGATTAACGATGTTCAAAACAATGAATAGAATAAAAGGATATTACATTGAGAAAACATCAGGAAAAAGAGGGAAAATATATTTTGGAATGGGAAAAACATCAGGGTACCTATCGAAACATACATAAATCCTAAAATATTAACTACTAAGAATTAAGGAACTACAGAGTAGGTGGATCAAGATGAAGTATTTGGATTTGATTTCAATATACAAAAGTTATAGTCAAAAAATTAATCGAAATTGCCGAAAACAATATTTGCAATATTAAATGGAAATTGGATTTCAGGGCAATTGATTAGTTATTAATATTTTGAAAGAGGTGTAAAAATGCAGATCTGCAATCACTTGTGGTGATAAGATAAAATTTTAAAGTGTATACGAGGAAAAAAGAATTTTTCATATTTATTATCTGTTATTTTATTTTATTTCTTTAAATGTACCAGTATTAATTACAAATATGTTAAGTACAATTCAAATTACAAATAGCGTGAAGTATTATAATTTGATTTCTAGTGAAATAATTGTTCAAAAGCAACAAAAAGATGTTTTCATATTATAGAAATCAAGTATAGATAGTTCTTCATGGTCACTTGACTAGTACCACATAAATAGTGTGGTGCTAAGAGCACCCCAATATGTTCTTCCTAATACCGCAACTAAAAAAATAAAACTCATTAAATTTTGTATGCTGCCTAATACCACATTACCTCTTCATTCTAATCTCGCACTCAATCATTATTTGTCGAACTAATCGCGTACTAAGCTAATTTAAAACCCTAATCTCTCGTAATCGGCATCTTCTTTGCTTCTATCGCGCGAAAATTTTAAATTCGTACAGTAATCTCTCAATTATTTGCTGATCTGAAAACCCTAATCTCTCACTTTCTCTTTTAGTTTAGTTAATTCAAACCTTATTCATGACTTTTGTACATTTCTTGGCATTGCGGCGTCGAATTCGTTGATCGATTATAGATTCAGGGTTTAGCTCGTTGATTAGTTTTAGAATTGAAGACGAACAAATATCGAGTGAAATAGAAATAGGGTAAACTAGTGTGGTAGCCCCTATTTTTTAAGTGCATGGTATTAAAAAATGTAATACAAATTCTTGTGGTATTTTTTAGTCGCGGTTTTAGAAAGAACATATTGGGGTGCCCTTAGCATCACACTATAAATATCATGCAAAGCAAAGATAATACCACACTAAAAAAAACAGTCACAGTGATCTCTCTGTGTTACATAAAATATGCATGAGCGTTTCTTTTGAAATTAAATTATTGGGGCAGAAGTACATGCACTATGAGCGAAGTGATTTGCTACTCCCACATGCAAACATCTGCTGCTCTCTCTTATATTACTCTTCATGCCACAAAGAGTAGCATTTCGCAGAGTGGAATGCAAGACTGAAAATAGGTGTATTAGCTATTTGTTGATTTTCCACTTTCTGCTCTCGATACAATTAATTTATTTTGTTATCTATCATAACCAAATCAAAAAATGTCGGTAATGTATAATCATGGCTTGACGGAGCATTGGTTTTAAGTATTATTTTTGGTCCCAAGGTTCATTCAGAGGAGTTACACTATCAATAGTGGTTTGAGTGAAAATCTAAGTGGCACATTTGCTTTGTATGTGTGTCTATACACACATATGAATTTATATACACATACATGTATGTGATTTTGTACGTAAGTAACAGAGTTCTTTCAGCAAAAAGCAGTAAACCAATATCATAACATTCACTGTGAGTTTTGATCATATTCATTAATAAAAACCAAATAAAATGGGACAACAATTCGGTTACCTCAATTTTAGTCCTAATGGTGGTATCATAACATTCACTGTGAGTTTTCATCATATTCATTGATAAAACCAAATAAATTGAGACACTAATTCAATTACCAAAGTGGTTAGGAAGAGTAAATCAAAGTTTTAATGATAAATACATTATCCTAAAAATATCAGCCATTGTTCCAATTTTATGCAACTGATAAGATAGGGAAATTATTCTAATTTTATACAGTGTTAAATATAAATTGTTGACAATGCTTATCTGTAGAGTTTGCATTGGAGCTCTCAGCGGTCTCTTGGCTAATTTAAACTCAATCGTCACTGAAATAAATTAAATGCGAAAAAAGCATAATCTACGTCTCTCCCTATCTCTCTTTCGTTACTTTTTTCCATTATTACTCCTCATCAGCAATCTAGCCCTAAATTGAAGGCAATCAGATTTTGCTCCCAACGAAGCCTCCCTCCACTAATGTGCTATGGTTTTCTCACTCCTATCAACAGTGGCTTCGGGCTACCATTGTTTCCTAAACGCCCATTGATTATCGCCAAAGACATCAACAGCTCATCGCATCGCCTGTACGTGATCTTTCTATCATATTTCCACTTTATCTACCAATTATTTTCAACTGATTACTTGCTAAATTGAATTTGTTCCATTGAGAAGGTTCATGTAATGAAAATTATGTTAGGTTAAAATCAATGTTCTACTATATATAATCTTCACGTGTACAAACATAAAGTTTTGGAGGTGATTTAAGTTATCATGGTATTTTGAATTTTATCTAATTTGATTGTTTTATCTTATGCTGTATATTTTTATGTTGTTGATTGTTAATTTGGGTGAGTCAGGGGTTTATAGATTATTTGAATCCCTAAAGATGCAAGGCATTTGGTATTCAAAACACAAATCAATTCTGTTATATACAAAGTGAATGTTAGACTCAACATTGGAAGCTTTGTCACTTAGCCCTTTAAGCTTTAATTTGCTCATTAACAACCAAATGTATCCGTTCTACTTACAAAATTTTCAATTAAACACACTTCATTATGTTATCTTCTAATTCTGTGAATAAAATCCTTTGTTTGTAGAAGTCAAAATCCCTATACTTTTTTCATTGTTAATCTACATATTTCTTAAATTATTTTCTATACAAAATTGAATCACTAACCAACAAATTTTCCCTAATGTTTCATTACACCTGTCCTAAAATTTGTTTCCTTCACTAGACAAAACTGAAATCTTCCTTTCTTTAGGTAAGATTATTCATGACCTTTCTACCTTTCTTCTAACTTTGTAAGAAAATGGTAAGTCTATAAATTTTGACTCAGGTTGTGCATCGGTTAATCTATAGTTTTCAAATCCTACATACACTGGTATAAAACAAGCCAGTTGCTTTGTTTCATTTGCTTCAGTTTGGCTTACAACTAAAGCAAATGGTACCATTTGCTTCAGTTGTTTTAAAAGTAGAAGCAAATATGCTGAAGCAAATGATATCATACCTGTTGCTTCTTTTCATTTGCTTCAGTTGTGCTCACAACCGAGGCAAATAACGTTATTTGCTTCGGTTTTGTTAACAGCCGAAGCAAGTGCACTGAAGTAAATAATGCTATTTGCTTTGGTTGTTTCTATGGTTAGAGCAAATAATATTATTTGCACCAGTTCCTTAGGAACTGAAGCAAATGCACCGAAGCAAACACTGTTATTTGCATTCGTTCTTTCAGAACTGAAGCAAATTCACCGAAGCAATAATAGGGTATATTATTCTAAGAAAATGCATATATTAATAATCATAAACAATAGCTTAAAAATCTTATTATCCATAATTAAGTATGATTAACGATTGCTAATAAATATTTTATAATTTCTAGCTATTATAAATAATCAACAATTATTATTTATATTTAATAATTTATTATTTAATAACTAACCATTAGTAAATTATAGTCAATACTTATTAATTACGTTTAATAATCAATAAGCCAATTAATAATCAATATTAAATAACTAGTAATCAACAATTAGTAATCAATATCAAATAATTAATTTTTAATATTTAAGTATTATCTAATAATTATGATGTAATATTTAGTAACTACCATTAAATAATTAATTATAAATAATTATATTATAATTAAGATTAGTATGTGAAACTAAAAATTATTAATATAATTTAATAGTTATGAAGAAATATTTAGTATTCGATAATTAGATTTAAATAATAATAATTATTATTAATGATTATTAAACAAATAACTAATAAATGACCAATAGTTAAGAAGAATATTTAATAATCTATTATTGCATAGAAATATTAATGGTTGAGAATTGACATTAACCATTTTATGTTTTACAATTATAATTAATAACTATATTTAACATTTAAACAAATTTAGAATAAAAAAGAGTAAAATTTAATAATATTTATTTAATGAATACTATTAAACATTTAATAATTAAAATGATTGTCTAATTATAATTATTAATTTTTATTATGTAATTATATTTTAGATACATAGTAAATAACAAACAATAATTTATATTCAAAATTTAATATTGATTATTTAATAATTAATAAACATTATTAAATAAGTAGCTTTTAATAATCAATTTTTAACACTTATATTATATAATATTATTTTAATATATTTCATTGAATAATTAAAAATTACGATGACCAAGTACCATCAAATAATTAATACTTAGTAATAGATATTAGATCATAGTAAATAGTATTGAATAATCAATAAGTACTTTTTGTAAATTATAATTTGTTTTAGTTAATTAATAATAATTTGTAAATCATAATTGATACTTAATGATTAAATTTAATAATAAATAAATAATTTACGATTAGTATTCAATAATTATTGCTTATCACTTAATATTTAATTAACATGTAATATTTAGTAATTAAGTAGTAATATTGAATAACTAATTTTTATTAACCATTAATTAATTATTACTATTAAATAATCAACTATTTGTAATTTTGTAATTATTAAGGCTAATTTCCAATAATTAATTGTAAAATTTAGTACTCTCGTAGTGATATTTATTACGTTAATCAATTTTCAATAATTAACAATGACAATTAGGTAATTAAAATAAATAGTCAATAATTAAGAAAAATATTTATTTATTCATGTTTAATAATTGAGAAGTAACATTTACCTTTTAATATTTTATAATTTTAAATAATAATTATATTTGATATTTGATATTTAATGTTTTATATATTTAATAATCTATTGTGCATAGTTATAAATATATAGTTTGATAGGCAATTAATTATAATTTATGACTGATGATTAATAATAAATAACTTATAATTAATAATTATTATCTACAGTCAATAATAATTTTTTATATTTAATATTTTAAAATAATTAATTGTCCATAATTAATAAATCATAGTTAGTATGTACTAGTTACACTTAATAATGAGTAAATATAATTTATAATTAATAAATCTAGTTTGTAACTTATAATTAATAATAGTAACTTGTTAAATGATTAATATTAAATAAATAATAATTAAATATAATTAATAAATAATATTTTAAAATAGTAAATAAATACAAATTTAAAATTATCATTAAATAACTAATAGTATAAAGTAATATTCTTTTTTTGGTAAAGCCGACCGGTTTTTTAGTGACCATACCACTGTTTATTATATCAAAATAATAAGAACATACAAACCAAGAGATATATAGAGTGTATATCTACTATAAGAAGCAATAAAACTACTCCACACAAGGAGATATACAGCTGCCATGAAATAAAGGGTTTATACGAAGTAATATTCAATAATTAAAAAGTAATATTTAATTATAAAGAAGTAATACTTAATATTCAATTTTTAGTAAGTACTAATTATTAATTTCTATTAAATAAGTAATTTTGTAATAATTAAGAATAATATAATTATTAACAAAACATAATTTGGTCCTATGCACCCCCGCCACCGAACAAAGTCCACCAAAATTACTTCTACCTACCAAATTTCTCTTTTAAACACTTATTATTATTGTTATTGATATAGTCGACGGTTAATTGAACTTGTTTACGCATCAATTAAAATATATCTAATTTGAAACGTCAAAACTGGGTTGTTTACAATTTTATCATTAGTTCTGGTATTCGATGAAATTGCAAATATTTGCATATACCTGCGGATTATACAAATGTTTTCACTTATCACCATTTATGGTTACAGAGTAGACAATTCAAAAGTTTGTAAATATTTGAGATTACATTCACTTTGAAATTGATAATGCAAATTTTTGTTCGCTCCGTCTAAATATTTGTTATTTGAACCGATTACACGCACCTTGAAATTGCAGATTTTTGTTCGCTCAGTCCAAATTTTTGTTCCCTTCCAGTGACTTTTGCAAATATAAAATTCGTTCCCTCCAATAACTTTTCATTCCCGCTTTATTTTTTGTTTCCCGCTATCTTCTTCTTCCTGTCTTTCTAACAACAAAAAATTATTGCTCAAAATCAATTCCACTTCACCGTTTAAATGGAATTTTCGTTCTTCTCAAATCTAAAACATCTAAAAAATTAATGGCTCTCCGCTTTCCTTTTCTGCTGCCACCTTCCGTTCTTCACCTTCAAAACTTTCAAATCCACGTTATCCATTTCAGCATCTCTTCTTCCTCTTTACTTTTTAAATCAGAATTGCTTCCTTCTATATTAAAGGGGAAAAATACCAAAACTTGAACTGCCTCATTTCTTTATCTTCGATCTGAAGCTTGCTTTCTCACCCCCACTTTCTTTTTCTCCTCCACGTTGCCTCTCTTCTTCAAATGCCAGAAATGACAGCTGTTGGAACCCGTCCCGTCGCTTGTCGCCACTTTACGCCGCATTTAGCGCTCCATCAGCCCCAGCCTCCTCCTTATCCGATCCGTCACCATAGCCTCAAGCACAAGACCAACAACGTAGCTGACCTCCACCGACACCAATCTGCTCGACCTCCTCTACCGCGGCAAGCTCTGAACTGACGCGGCAACAGTCAATCACCAAGCCCCTTTCTCCTGACCACCGCTCACAGCCTCGATGGTCTGACCATTCTCATCCCTTGCTAAGATTGTTGGGTGTTGATGCAACTAGATGGACATGGTTGATGGTGGTAAGTTCATGTAATCGGGTTCGAGTTTCATTTTGTGAATGAGGAGTTTGTTCTTTGGAGTTGGACATGGTGTTTCACTGTGTAGGAGTTTGGGATGGTTGTTGAAAGAGGTGGCGGTATGGTGGTTTGACAGAATGATTGAGTGTGTAGTGGATTCTACTCATGATACTCTTTTGGATTTAATTTTGGACTCAGGTTGTGCTCTGTAATTGCATTATTTCATTTACTGCAGTTATCCGGACATTATTTTATGGCCACATACCTTATCCGACTTATATCATAATAAAAATAAAGGGACTTATCAAATTTGAGAACATTAGTGCTAAATAAGGTATGAAGAACATTTTTTCATACAGTTTTTCGATTCTCAGTTTGATAAATATGCTCAGAGAATTCCGTCTGGCCTCCCTTTCATTAAGTGAAAGCTGCAAAACTATAAGCAACACTCTATCAATGTTTTATTTCTTTTAAAATTGAATTACACACTCTTCCAGTTATATTTAGCTTTTCCTTGCATAGCATTTTTCATCGTTTTATGTCTTAGATTTATAGATACTGATGGGGAGGAGTATTTCTAGATTAAACGTTTGTGGTGGTCTGGTAACTTATGTTCCCATTACTTTGCTACTAGTACGCCTTCTGAATGATTAGTTAGTCATTTTAATTGTTAATTATTCATATCAAAATTGACTGAACATAAAAAAATATCCGTACATCTTCCAACGCATATTGTAAGTTGATCGAAAAGAATCAATTGATGTTCATAAATGAAATAATAGCTGATATTTTAGGGTGTGAAGATCTGCAGCTGCCCAAAACAGGTGTTATAGTTAGATGCAAAATGAACGAACTTATCAAGTTTGTTGTGGAAAATGGTGTTGAATGACAATTGAATCACCTACCACCAAAAGTTTTTATGGAAAGACTTCCTGACATATCTGAGATTGCTGTCATAATTGCTGGTGTTGATGTTGCCAAACTGCCTATGCTAGCAGTGCACAATAATATGGGTAGTGTACCCAAAAATTATCAAGATGAGGTAAAATTCATGACATCTTATTGATATTTATCTTGTATACTAGTATTTGAGTAAATCCACTAAATTGGCTTATTTCAGTATTGATTCGCTAGTCATAATTCATATCTTTATAATGATATACTTGTAACATCCCCCCAATTTTTTTAGAGAACATATCAGTAAGCTATGGACAAAAATTGGATATTGACAGTTGCAAAATAAATGTCCATTCAAATGGAAGTGGTACTCATATTCCAAGTTGAAGCAGCTTACTATATATGGAGAAACTTGCAACAAATTTTAATATTTTTGGGTGCTTCAATTTTCAAAGATATGGATCATATTTTGTTGGTTAAACTTTTTTTCTTTTCTTTATAGGTAATTTATGTTAAAGATAATGGCTTGGATGCTGTTGCTCCTAGATCTATGTCTGTTGCTGAAGCAGCTTGTGCGTCAGTTCATGGAGCGGATCGCCTTGGTTCAAATTATCTTCTTAACATTGTTGTCTTTGAAAGAACCTGTGCATATAGGGTGGCAGAAATTATTAAGGAAGATATTACTTTTTTCATCTTCACAAACCTAAGAGCAAAATTTCCATCTTTTGTTGTTTTGAAAGTGTCAATATCATGACCATTTCATAAATAGTACAAAACCGAAAGCCTCTAGAGAAATATGCAAGCGAGAATACCATGGCTTGGTTGGATGAATTAAGAAACTCAAATGGCTCACTCCCTACTTCAAGGATTTCAGTTGGAACATACAACGAATTATGCAGAATAGTGCTGCTTGCCTTCCGTACTCAAGAAAATCTTAAGAAAGTAATTCACATCTGTCATGTAAGTTGCACTTTTATGTTTCTATTCATTTTAAATTAACAATTACATTATTTTGTAATATTGTTGCAGCAATATGAAGTAACAGATTTGTGTATATTATTTGACAAGGTGCATGTATGACATTGTAAAATATCATGATCAAAGCATCAATTTACAAAAGGTACTCTACTTTAATTTGTTTCATTCATAGCTATTACATGTTAATTGAAATAGTATCCTCTTATAAATTGCAGGACTTTTGCATAATGTGGTTCTTATAGCCAATAAGGGATAGACGAAGTTCGGGATAACTTAGCCAATTATATCATGTATAATTGGATGTAGTTGATTTTTTTGTTATGTATACATTAGTCTTTTGTTATGTATGTCGTGACGGAGTGTAGTTAGCTTTTTTTGGGTTTGTACACATGAACTACATTGATTAATAATACAATTATAGTCTGTTTGATCAGATTCATGGTAATGAGCAATTGTAGAATTTTAAATCTTGCTTGATACTATTTTAGATTTAAAAATTTGAAATAGTGTTTTTTTTAGATTAAATTTGCATTGGTTGTAACAGCACAAGCAACCAAAGCAATATATTAGGTTCATTTCAAATGCTATTTTTTGCATCTGTTCAGTAGCGTCGGTTGTTTAAAAAGGCCGATGCAATAAACCCAACCTTATAAAGCAAATGTAGTCATTTGCATCTTCTCTATTGCATCGGTTGTGTCAAACAATTGATGCGAATCATCATCATTTGCATTAGTCTTTTAACTAATGCAACATAAATTTGTCTGTTGCATCATCTTCATTTGCATCAGTTGAACAACCGATACAATAGGAGTTTAACAACTGATGCAAATGACCAGTTTTATAGTAGTGATATTTGTATTAAAGCTTTGTTCTGCATGAACAAGCTTGATGCATGGTGCTTTTTCAAGAAAGATACACAATGTTTTTTGATCTTTTTTTGAGGCGTAATTACAGCTAGATGAATATTTGTTATTATTGTTGTGTGAAATTTTAAACAAATAATTGGGCAAGGAAGACATGTACGTAGGTAGTGACAAGATTTTCTTATCAAAGTAATTATTTTAACCTCTAAACATGTTTTGGTAATAATATATATATATATATATATATATATATATATATATATATATATATATATTGCATTCATTACTACTACTATTCTACCCTTCATTTTGCTATTGTATATTTTTTACCATCTTGGGCCTGATCAATTTGAAACCATCCACCAGCTAAAATTCCAGTTTTTTCAGTGGAATCAGTATAACATGCATCATGTCAATTGAGATCATTATTACCATAGTTCTCAATTATTTGATCATTTAACAATTATTTTGGATATTTTTCGGTAATTCGAGACCATCGAATATTAGGAAACGATTATTACATAGGAAATCACTTTTTTTAAATGGTAAATTCTATTTATTCTCATTCAAATTATTATGCAAAGGTCTTGAATTATAAATTTTATAATCTAGAACTTGATTATCATATCTTCTAGCAAAATTAACGGGGTATAAATGTTTGAGAAGTGATGTCACCATAGTTAAATTTTAGATTAGCGCTTTTATTAACAGTTGACTCTTTTTCTAAAAAATAATTTAGATTGTTTAACGTATCCATATAAAATACAAGAATTTAATGAAAAATCAGTCACTTATATGTAGCTGATGAAATCTTCTTGAGTTGATATCATTAACTGATTAACTGAACTATACATATAATATATCAGTGTAATATAAAAATGGAGGTGATTATCAAGTGATACGCTTTAGTTCCGCTCATACATTTATGTTTTGGCATAGAAGAAATTTAGTTACATAAATTACATCCCAGATCTTGAATACATGTAAAAAAGATCTATTATTTGTTAAACCAAGATTTTGCAGTCTCTATTTAATATGTTTATATATTTTGAACCTACAAATTTTTGAATCTATCTTTCTGCATTTTGGATCAATGATTTTACATAAACTATCAAATTTAAAGTTTCTAATGAAATAATGCATGTAAGGAAAGCACTAGAAAACTATTATTTATTTGGCCATGATATTACCATTGCAAGAAAATTTGTGTAACGAAAAAGGAGATAATAATTATATCACTGTAGTGTTTAAAATGTTAATACATTTCTAATCTTACAGATTCTTCAATTTTACCTTTGGTATTTTGCGTCAATGTTTTAAACTAAGCTTTCAAATTTTAAAGTTTCTGATAAAATAGTGCATCTAACAGAAGTGCAAAAAATATATTATTTGTTTACCCATGATTTTATTTGTGCAAATGTGTATGCTTACTGAAATAGGAGACTAAATATATCATTCTTCTTTTCTAAATATGAACTAACTTACTGACTCTTGAATCTAGTTTCATTCCTTTTGCATTCATGATTTAAGTTTAAATGTCAAAGTTTTAAGTTTCTAACCGAATAGTGCATGTAAGGAAACTGCTAAAAATATTTTGTCACTTAGTCAAGATTTCAGCTTTGTAGGTATATTTATTTACTACAATTGGAGATAAATATATCTAACTTTTTGCATTTTACATTAAAGATATAGACTAAACTGGTAAAGTTTAAGTTTACAATGAAATAGTGCATTCAAGGAAACTATTAAAAAACATGGGGTATTAAAAATCATTGGAATAATAAATCATAGTTACACAAGGTACCATTTTTCTGGAATTTAGCAATGTTACTCACAGGGGCTGAGATGAGTTCAAAATCCACTAAATCAAATAGGGTTGCTTTAATTGGCTACTTTAGATGAGTCCAAATAAGTTTTGCCTTTAATTGCCTTTAAATGTGTAACAACCCGAAAAATCAGAACCAATTTAAAATTTTTATTTTGGCAATTTTAATGAATTTGGAATATCTAAAATGATTTATTTTACATAGAATTAGAATGTGTATATTTATTTGAATTGAAGTTAGAATATAAATATTTATTTTTAATTATAAAAGGAATTGAAAATGGCGCGGTTGTTTGAAAATTCAATTTCGAATTTCAAATGAATGTACCGGATTCAAAATAAACCGGATTTTAGTGAAACCAAAAATATTTAAATCTATTTGAAAATATCTTTCCAACGAATCTGAAAAATTGAAATTTCATAGTGGGAATAAAAAGTTATGCCCAGTTGAAAATACAGAATAGTCTATGGAATTTTAGCCCTTAAAAATGGAAATTTTGCAAATGACCTCCATTTTCGACGAAACCACTTTTGTTAGATCCGGGTTGTCAAATTATTGCTAGATTCCAAAATTCATAATTTTTGGGATCAATATGTGAGCGTGGCAAAGGAAAACGTGTTTTGATAGTTTCAATCAACTTGGATCGACCAAAAAATAGGCATTTTTCAAACGATCTCCAAATTTGACGAAATTAGTTTTGTTAGGACCATATCCTCAATACGAAGCTAGAAAAAAATTTCTGGAATTTTTGGGGTCCGTATTTGACCTCGGTAAATTGAAATGTGCGTTTGAATTTAAAATATATTGACTTATATTTTAAATTTGCTGGAAACCAATCGTAACGGTCGAATTGGGTTACGAAACATATCCCATTGTGTTTGGAATGGGAGTAATTAGCTAGGGACCACAGTCATTGGGTTTTGTTAGGAGTCTGAATGAAAAGTCAACAGATAAAAGAATTAAATAAGAATTTAATATAAATATTTTTTTTACAAACACCCCCCCTCTTCTTTTTTCTTTCATTCGATTCCCACTTTCCCTTGTCTGATTCTTTGATCGAAAAAATAAAAAATGTTGACTGCCATTCACCGTCGCCCGCCGCTATCGCCAGGCGCCGCCACCACTTCGCGCCACCCTCCTCCTCTCTCCTCCCTATCCTCTTCAATCCGTCGCGGAAATCATATAGCCCCCAAATCAATTTCTCGTCCCCCCTCAACCGCGGGTCCACCAACGTCGCTCATGGTGGCGCGCCACCACCGGAGGCCTCCCCCAACCCGCCGCGCCGACCTGACAATCCCCCTTCACCAATTCCGACAGTAAAACCCTCCTCCTGCAATTATAAATGTGAGTTTTTTTTAATTTATTGTAACACCCCACCTCCGCCAGGGTGTCTCTTGCAAGCACTCTGACTTTGGAGGGGCGTTTGAATCAGGTAAACATGCATAATGATATATCAAGGCAGAACAAGAACATATGTATATATGTAAACAGAGTAAATAACATAGATAAAACAGCGGAAGATTTCAAACCATTTCAAAACAAGTCTGGTACAACATAATGTCAACTTTCCAAATACACAAGTCTAGATAAAAACAACATTACTGAAAAACTGAAATACATAAGTACTATCCCCAAAATAAGTGATAACCATAGCTAACTTCATGTCAAGACCGTACATGAGCTAAAATCCCACAAGCAAGCGATCAGAAATCCAAGCTAAGCTCCAATATTCCCACCCTGAGAACCTGGGGGGGAAACGGAAGAAAAGAGGCGAAAGAAAAACAGGTCGGTCAAAAAGACTGAGTAAGCCCTACTACAATCAATGTAAACCGATAAAGTTAACTGGCATGATGAAAGCTGAGATGAACATATGGATAACCACATACTGGCATGATGATTAACTAACAAGGTAGATAAAGGTGTCATCGCATAATCAGGCTTAAGGTTTTTGCACCACAGGTGTACTAGCAAACTAACATGACCTGAATAAGCAAGTATTGATCCCTTGGCCCAGGCTTTGGCCCAATAACATGAAGCGCCCCTAACACGAGGTCCAATAACATGAAGCGACCCTAATATGAGGTCCACTAACATGGTTTAACCCTAATACGAGGTCCAACCAAACGGTCTAGTCGATCGGCTCCCTAAGCCTAACTCGTCACGTGTTGGTGTCAATGCGGCCCAAACATAATTGTAGTCAGACTGTGCCGGGTCTCCCGTCGGGTGTATCAAACCCTAGGGTGTCAACCCCTGGAAACCATAAACATGAGTGCACAGTCTCGATCTACTGGTACCCGTGCATGTTTTCCCCGGCTTCGGACTATGTGCACGACAATGGTCCGCCCGGAACTACACCGGCGTACCACTCTGCCGTTGTTTTTGGTCACTTACCTCCAGTCCAGTAATCGTGCCCCCTCCCTAGCCTAGACCCTAGGGCCTTAATGATACAAACTTGGGATTACTGCTGGAGTGGACCCCCATTGCTAGGATTTTTCTAGTGGGTTAAGTACGGTTTAACCCTCTTGCTAATCATGGATTAACTTGGTTAAGTGTAACGATGAGTTCACGACTTAACCCTGATTAATCTACCAAGCCCAAATTGGTTAAGTATTAAGTGGACCATGACTTAACCCTAATCATGAGGCATTAATTAATTTAATGCGCCTTAACCTCTCACATTAGACTTCGTTGCGGTTACTAGTTAAGCCGGTCGGTTCCGGGTAGCTTTACACCACAACTTGGTCTAACCTCGGGTTCAAGGTACAACATGACCAACTTCTCACATTGAGTCCTATTGTTTGTAGCAACTAGTTAAGCCGGTCGGTTCCGGGTAGGTTTACGCTACAAACTCAACCCAACCTCGAGTTGGTCACACTTATCTTTTCTAAGTGTCATGTCCATCATGTTTCCAAAACATGTTACGAGTTTTCAAGCATTTGGGTAGACCTAACTTAATAGGTAAATTCCCAAAGGGTAGACCTAACTTAATAGGTAAATTCCCAAGCTTATGTTTTTATGTCTTTTAAGTTTACCCAACCCCAAACGCAATCCCATCGCTTACATATCGCAATAGCGCATAAAGGATAGAAAGAGGGAACTTGGCATAATCATGACATAAAGGTGTTGAAGCCACAAGTTTAACATGGTGGCATATGAAATGTACATATGTTCATATACTTGCATATTACATTTTAGGCCTCAAAAGCATGCATAAAACCAAACATAGCATATTGGTGATACATGGTGATAAATGACATGTAGAAATGGCCATAAGTTCGCATTTAGCCTCACATGCAAGTTATCATAAGAGATATGATAACCTACATGTTGTCAAAATGCAACCTTTAGCATAAAGCTTGAAGCTTTTAGGCTCGTAAACCCAAGATAAGCTTGCATAACATGATAACATGGGTGAGACGATCAACCCAAACTTGCATACATAACATGGCAACTTGCATATCATAGCATAGCAAACTTGCATACATAACATGATAGACTTGCATATTACATCATAGTAAACTTGCACAGCATATCATGATAAACTTGCATATCATATCATAGCATACTTGCATAACATGATAAACTTGCATATCATATCATAATGATCAAACAGAACTTGCATCATTCATTAGCTTTAGAGTTTAAATATGAAAGTAGAAAAGGGCTTACAATGCTTATGAAGACACAAAAATATGACAAAGCTCTTATGCAATCAAATAGACCCAAAATGCAAGCTCTAATAGAAAAACCCTTGAGCCAAAATCATCAAAACTCTTTCTTTATGATGCAAATATAGAAACTTGATTTGAATGCAAGCTAATGATGCTCATACAAGCTTGAAAACACTTGTATGCATGGAATATCTCATAGAAATTTATTTAGGAATTTTATGAAGAGAGTGGAGGCCATGAGAGGAATGATTTTGCCATAGTTTAGTTGTATGAATGAATAATGATGATTTAGGGTTAGGTTAGGGCCTTATTTATAGAGATTAGGACTAGTTCTAGCCTTAGGATTAAACCCTAGTTCCAATCTCAGCCCTTAAAACCGAATCTGGCCCCCAAACTCAACACAAACCCAAAATGGTGCACCAGGCAAAACTGCCCGGCTGGACCAAGTCGACAGCCAAGTCGACAGGGCTGTCGACTTGGGTCCAACCAAGTCGACTCCCAAGTCGACAGGCCTGTCGACTTGGGTGCTCTGGCGGGAATTTTCCCACCTGCCCCAATATGACCCAATTTCCCAAATTCAAACTTGAATTTGAAATCTGTTTTTACTTTGAAATTTTCAGAAAACTTCGTTGGGCCTTAATCGGGTCATACGGACTCCGATTTTCGAAAACTCGGACTCTATTTCGCGTATTTTTCCGAGACGAACGCAATGGCATAGCCCGTTTCCCTTGATTCAGATTTATATATTAAATTCTGCCTCGATTTACGTTATAACAGGTTATTGAAAATACGGGTTGTTACATTCTCCCCTCTTTAAAGGATTTCGTCCCCGAAATCTTCAAGTTAGGAAGAACGTATCCTACCATCCAACATCCATCTACTCAAAACACCATCCACGAGCAATCATTGTCCTTACAAGATTTTAAATGTTGTATGAACATATGAAAAGGTGTGTGTATATGTACTTATCTAATGCGAATATCATCAATGCAAATTATGTTAGTGAAATGAATCCATATGTATGCAATTCCTAACAAAATGTATAACATCTATATGTGTGCACATAACATACATCCATATGCAACATCCATGTGATAACACAAAAATTTTCATCCATGAATAAGCATAAACACTCATGCATATGCAATATGAGGAGTGTGTGAGCCGATCTAGTGCCTAACGTGTATAATGCATCCACGAGTAACCACTTGCAAACACTTGCAACCACTTGCAAACATCAAGCATAACATGTTTCAAACACATGTTTCATCCAAAGGGTTTCTACCTAAGGTTCTCATGACAAGATTAACACGATAAACTAGATAAACATGGATAGCAAAGAGAAAGGTATGCTAACAAAGAAAAGTGATTGAGAGTGTACCCTCAAAAAGGAATGGATAAAGCCCACGCATCTTCTCCTCGGTTTCCCAAGTTGCATCTTCTTCGGCTTCACCCCATTGAACCTTCACCAACTTGACCTCTCGATTCCTTAGCTTCTTGGTCTCCGTCCCCAAGATACGAATCGGAGCTCTCCTCAAGGTAGCCTCTTTCTCCACTTCCACATCTTTCAGAACACTTGGCTCAACAACCTCTGCTGATTCATGTAAACACTTCCGGAGATGCGAGACATGAAAAACATCGTGTACTCCGGCAAGCTTCTCGGGCAACTCCACTCTATAAGCCATCTGCCCGATCCTCTCTATAATAGGGAATGGTCCAACAAACCTCGGTGCTAACTTCCCAACGGCTCCAAATCGGACCACATTCCGCAAAGGAGAAACCTTCACGAAAACCATATCCCCAACATCAAACTCCAAATCAGTTCTTCGCTTATCAGCATAGGATTTCTGTCGGTCTTGGGCCGCTTTCATCCGTCTCCGAATCAACTCGACCTTCTCGGATGTATCTCTGATCATATCAGGCCCAAGTATAAGCTCATCTGTAGTCTCCCACCAACATGTAAGCGATTTGCACGACCTCCCATATAAAGCTTCAAATGGTGCCATCCCTATGCTTGCCTGATAACTGTTATTATATGCAAACTCAACAAGAGGAAGATGTTCTTCCCAAGTACCACCAAAATCCAGAATACAAAGCCTCAACAGATCCTCGAGTACCCTATTCACCCTTTCGGTTTGACCGTCCGTCTGTGGGTGATAAGCCGTACTTAGATTCAACCTCGTGCCCATAGCTTCTTGCAAGCTATTCCAGAATTGACTTGTAAAGATTGGGTCACGGTCACTGACTATGCTAGAAGGGACTCCATGTAGTCTCACAATCTCACGAAGATATACAGACGCTAGCCAAGATGCGGTCCTCTTGCTCTTCACCGGAATGAAATGAGCACTCTTCGTAAGTCTATCCACAATAACCCAAATGCTCGTATTCCCTTTCCTTGACCTTGGTAGCCCATCGATAAAGTCCATGGAAATACTCTCCCACTTCCAAAGTGGGACGTCTAGAGGATGCAATTGCCCACCGGGCTTCTTCGACTCGGCCTTAACTTGCTGGCAAATGATACATCTAGAGACAAACTCTGCCACATCCTTCTTCATCCTAGGCCAAAAGAAAATGCGCTTCATATCTTTATACATCTTATCTCCGCCCGGATGTATAGTCAACTTAGAGCGATGCGCTTCCTCAAGAACTTTTCTTGCTAAATCTTCTACCATTGGAACACATAACCTTCCGTCTCTCCTCAGCCAACCCTTGTCATCAATAGAATATCGAGCGAGATGAGTAGACGCCTCTCCTCGAATCAGCTTATCCATAATCTCAACTATCTGAGGGTCTTCTCTCTGCGAAGCCCCAACTTGATCAAGAAGGGTAGGTCTGAGTTCCAGAGATGCTAAAGAACCGGTCATCGACTCAATCGCCGAAGAGAAATCAAAGGTTGCCACATACTCTAAATTCTTCATCTCAACGAATAGAGGACTCAGAGTCAACCTTTTTCTACTCAATGCATCTGCTACCACATTCCCCTTGCCAGGGGTATAAGCTATCTCAAAATCGTAGGACGCCAAGAATTCCATCCATCTTTGTTGCCTCGGATTCAGATCCTTCTGAGAAAAGAGATACTTCAATGACTTGTGATCGGTATAAAGCTCAAATCTTTCTCCCAGAAGATAATGGCGCCAAGCCTTGAGTGCATATACTATTGCTGCCAACTCTAAGTCATGAGTGGGATAATTCTTCTCATGCACTTTGAGTTGTCTACCGCCAAAGCATATCACTCTTCCTTCTTGCATCAGAACAGCTCCTAACCCCGTGCCACATGCATCGGTGTATACTATAAATAACTTTCCTCCATCGGGCAAAGCTAGAACAGGTGCTGATGTGAGAGCTCTCTTGAGCTTCTGAAAATCAAGCTCGCATTCTATGCTCCAAGCAAAAACTAAATTCTTCTTCGTCAATTTAGTGAGAGGAGCCGAAATCTTCGCGAAGTCCTTGATGAACTTCCGGTAAAAGCCTGCAAGACCTAGAAAACTTCTCACTTCGGTTGCATTCCTTGGAGTCTTCCAATCCTGAACTGCAACTACCTTAGCGGGATCCACCGCTAAGCCTTGCTTAGATACTATATGCCCAAGGAATCTAACTTCCCTTCTCTAGAAGTGACACTTGGAGAACTTGGCCTTTAACTGATGCGCTGTAAGTGTATCCATCACCTCCACGAGATGCCTTGCGTGCTCTTCCTCATCCTTAGAGAATATCAGAATATCATCTACGAAGACCACGACAAACTTGTTCAAGAACTCCCTGAACACCCTACTCATCAAGTCCACAAAATATGCGGGTGCATTAGTCAAGCCGAACGGCATGACAAGCCATTCGAAGAATCCATCTGGCGTTCTGAACGCAGTCTTGTCTATACTATCTTCAGCTACCCTGAGCTGATGGAATCCAGTAGCAAGATCAAGCTGAGAGAAAACAGAAGCACCGACAAGCTGGTCAAAGAGATCATCGATCCTCGGTAACGGGTGTCTGTTCTTCTTAGTCAGCTTATTCAACTCTCGATAGTCAACACAAAGTCGGAGAGAACCATCTGCCTTGGTAGCAAATACCACAGGCGCTCCCCATTCAGATATACTTCGTCTAATGAAGTTCTTCTCAAGCAACTCCTTCACTTGCTTACTTAGCTCCCGCCTTTCACGCGGAGCCATGTGCCGAACGGGCAAAGAAACCGGCTTTGCATTATCCACCAGATAAATGCAGAAATCAATCTCTCGCTTAGGGGGCAACCCCCTAACTTCATCGAAAACATCCGGATACTCTCGAGCCACTCTCACAGACTGAAGAGTTTCCATTGACGAGTCGAGTGATTCAAGATAGCACAACATGACGGGACCTCTCGGATTACAAGAAATTTCTAGGGTGTTTCCGAGGCGAGTCACGAGCCTCACAACCCTATGCTCACAATCAAGAATGGCTCCATATCTGGACAGCCAATCCATGCCCAATATCAATCCGTATCCCCTAAAACCAAGAACATATGCACTACACAAGAACTCTACACTCAGTATAGAGATCCTCAAATCCCCACATATCATAGACAGATGGGCGGAACCCCCAATAGGATTTGAGACACAGACGGGATCATCCACCAAGCTAGTACTAAGGTGCAAACTATCAACAAGATCAGATGAGATAAAGCTATGCGATGCACCAGAATCAAACAAGGTATGAACTAGAAAATCAGAAATATATACAAGGCTCTCAACAGAAATACTACCTCGATCAGGAACTGGAGCGGTATTGAGAGCATGAACTTGCCCTCCTGAAGGTCCAGCACGCTGAGTCTGACCCTGGCCTTGCCCTTGCTTCTTCAGGCAATCCTTACTGAAATGTCCAGTCTCACCGCAGAAAAAGCATTCACCATTCTTCCTTTTCCTCTTCTTACAATCCTTAATAAGATGCCCAACTGAACCGCAATAATGGCATTTCCCCTTGTTGTTCTTGCCCTTGTTGTTGTTCCCCTTGTTGCCTTGACTCTTGTTCTTGTTCTTGTTCTTGTTCTGATTGCCTTAACTGCTCTGACCACTTGGATTACCCTGATTTCCTTTCCCCTGGGAATCAGTCTTCTTGGCTTGAGTATCATTCATCTTGATCTCTTTCTTGACATCTCCCTGAAGTAATGCCATATCAACCAAGCTCTCAAACGTGGCCCCATGGGGAATATGTGACATAGCCAATCCCTGCAACGGCTCATTCAATCCTCTAGCAAAACGAAGAGCCTTCTTCTGAGGAGTATTAACCATATCCAAGCCAAAACGAGCTAACTGATTGAACTTGTTCACATATTATTTGACAGACATATCTCCTTGTTTCAAAGTTATGAACCTCTCCATTTGCAGATTCTCCTCAGCAGAAGATAAAAACTTAAGCACGAACCTTGCCCTGAAATCGGCCCAAGTCTCAACAGGCCTAGTACCATTGGTGACTTCCCACCAATAAGCGACTTCATCCTTCATAAGCCAAACCGCCAACAAGATCTTCCTCTGATCGTCTAACCCAAAGATAGCAAATAAATCCTCGGTCTCTTTCAACCAATTTCTGGCCTCTACAAAAGTCTCAGTGCCTTGAAAGTTCTTGCCACCCATTGCTTTGAAATCTTTGCAAGTCTTTGCGAAGTCAGCTTGAGGATGCTGAGGGGGAGGAGGAAGAGGAACCTCAGCGACAGGAGGAGGAGGAACATTAACTACTGGAGGAGGAGGAACATTAACTACCGGAGGAGGAGGAGGAACATCTGCGGGGCCGGCTTCGGTCGCCCTAGCCTACAAAAGTCTCCTATACCAAACATGTACGTGTACTCCCTCCGGAATAGCAAAGTTATCGGCCATACCGAAAATGAAGAAAAAGACAGATTCAGAATGGAGATAAACGAAGGAATTTTGCTAATGGCTTTTTGGGGAATAGCCTTTAAAATAAACTAGACTTTTCTTTGGAAAATACTTTATACTTGGTTTTGAAAATAGTTTTCCAAAAGTTTTCTAAAAACCTTTTTGTTCCTTCTCGTAAACCATATGCTCTGATACCAAATGTAACACCCCACCTCTGCCAGGGTGTCTCTTGCAAGCACTCTGACTTTGGAGGGGCGTTTGAATCAGGTAAACATGCATAATGATATATCAAGGCAGAACAAGAACATATGTATATATGTAAACAGAGTAAATAACATAGATAAAACAGCGGAAGATTTCAAACCATTTCAAAACAAGTCTGGTACAACATAATGTCAACTTTCCAAATACACAAGTCTAGATAAAAACAACATTACTGAAAAACTGAAATACATAAGTACTATCCCCAAAATAAGTGATAACCATAGCTAGCTTCATGTCAAGACCGTACATGAGCTAAAATCCCACAAGCAAGCGATCAGAAATCCAAGCTAAGCTCCAATATTCCCACCCTGAGAACCTGGGGGGGGGGGGGGGAAACGGAAGAAAAGAGGCGAAAGAAAAACAGGTCAGTCAAAAAGATTGAGTAAGCCCTACTACAATCAATGTAAACTGATAAAGTTAACTGGCATGGTGAAAGCTGAGATGAACATATGGATAACCACATACTGGCATGATGATTAACTAACAAGGTAGATAAAGGTGTAGTACAATTGGTACTATTGCTATATTCAATATTAAAAGTTTAAGAGATACCAATACTCTTTTTTTTCAATCATTCCGCTCTTGATAAATGAAATGGTCATCGCATAATCAGGCTTAAGGTTTTTGCACCACAGGTGTACTAGCAAACTAACATGACTTGAATAAGCAAGTATTGATCCCTTGGCCCAAGCTTTGGCCCAATAACATGAAGCGCCCCTAACACGAGGTCCAATCACTACACCAAAACCTTAATATACCAACACTTTTATTTTTTGATTGCCAACACATTCTCGTGTTGGCATATGGTAACACTTATAACCACCACTAACCATAAAAGAGTTACTAAAAATAAATAAAAAGTCTTTTTAGCCTTTCCATTTGGATGCCAACGCATGCAAGTGTTAGGACACTTGTACTATTGGCAACAGCGGGGACATAATGGTAAATAGGTGTTTTTCTTCTATGTTTACTTAGACCTAACGCTTATTTTTACTTTGGGCCGCAAAAATTGAAACTTAGAATGATGGATGAAGCTGGAAATCTAATCTCTTTCATTTGTTTTCTTCTCGTCCAAATCACGGAAGGGTTAAGGACTATGGATGAAGCTGGAAATCTAATCTCTAATCAGGCAGCTGAAGCGCTCGATGTTGGCCATTTCTTTCAACACCAAGAGGAGAGGCAACACAACGCGCAAGGTTAGGAGCATAAATGCAATTAGCGGCAAATTAAGAGAAGGCAGCAGTTGTATCTTGCTCATCTTTCAGTTGATAAGGTGCTAATTTCTTTTCATTTTTGATTTCTCTAAACCCTAATTTTGCCAATTTAATTTGGGATTTTTAATTCGATAGTTAAGAGTAATTTGATTATTAAAATTTAATCCGGCTATTAGATTCAAACGAAATGAAATAAAAATAAAAAATATTTCTAATTTCTATATAATTGGAATTTTTCAAGAACGTCTAGTCATAGACTTACAAAAGTACACATTATAAGATAGCTAGATCGGTGTACATAACCGTAAATTCCATTGAAAAACTTTTGTTTTCAGGTAACTTGAGATGCACCAATACAACGTCAGTGTTGATCTGCGGATGGATCTTTGATTTTAGTAACTATTAAAATGTATGAACATCGGCTCAGTATTTGTGGAATATGCATAAATTACTTAATATCGACATCCATTGTCCACCTATGTTTTCAATCTGTTTTATTTTAGAGTACAACCATGTTTTGAAAACACGAGGTACTCAATTGTTTTTCCTATTCACCATGATACAGACGTGTGCGTCTTTTACTGCAGTATTTGATTTGTTTGGAGCATCTTTTAATGAAAAAGGAAAGAATTAATGTTGTGCAATGAAGTTCGTGAACCTGTTAAATATTTTAAGAATTTTATTGTGATTGACAGTTTATAAAACAATCTTCTAATATTTAATTCATTTATTTTGAACATACTTGACTCTTTGTTTTGGTGTAGTGTTAAGGCGCCTTATCAAACACTATGGGTTAACATATCTTATCCTTAAAATATGTCCTTTAACAATTTATATATTCTTTTTAAATGACAACAGGTTCTTTGTTCCTGTTTGTTATCATCGTTGCAATCAATGGTAAATTTTCTATCAAAAGGCAACTTTTATTTCTAATAATTGGAGTCCAAATTTGTATTTAAGTTAGATTTAATGTATGTTTTAACTTACTTTTAGTAGAGTGTATATGAAGCATCATGCATGTGGTCTGCATAATATGTGCAAAGTAAATATTATTGTACAAGATTCATGTAACGAAAAGCAACTACATTCAGCAAACATATATAAGATTATTCATAGCTATAATATTATGTGTAACAAATTTCAGATTTCAAAAAAAAAAATGATAGCTATAATATTGTGTGTTTAACAAATTAATTTTATAGTAATGTGCTTTATAATAATTATACAAGAGTTGTCTCTGTATATACTACTGAATCTAAGTAGGCTAGATTAACACACAATAAAACAAGGCTGATATTGTGCACAAAAATTGGTAGCATGCATGGAAATGCAAACGAGGGCTAAACTTTGAATTAAAGCTGTATAGAAGTTGCTGATGTTGGTTGAACTAAAATCAGGGCTGATTTGATAAAATTAGGCTAATATGAGAAGGTATATAGTGTTTATAATTTAAATCATGAACGCAGTAACAATATTAAATTTACTGCTTATTATATGCAATTGTGTATAATGAACAACTGCATTTGCATTACAAATAGCAGGATTAATAAAGTATACAGTTTAATATTAGAATATCTGCATCATGATGGTTTACTATTGTGTGCATAATATGTATATATGTTCTACTGATCGGGCTATTGTGGTTGTTGAAATTTGACTATGTAGATGTTATGGAAATGGTTAAAAAATTGCTAATCCCATATCTGTATTATTAATGATATTTTTGACTTATTTTGATGTTATGCATGGTAGTTTAACCGTTGGTTATTCTTGAGTTTACCTACTTTAAATTTTTACTATAATGCAAACATTGCTTTTACAGTAGATTTTTTCCATCAATGGCATAATTGACATGTTAATTTATATTTTAAATTTGTTACATGCATGTGGTAAATAAATGTAGTCTTAATTGGAGCATGCAAGGTAAATAGACATAATGATTTACTATAACAGTTTAATGTTCAATCGTCTGATTTACTCTTACAGTTTGATCTTGCATTAATTGCAAGTTAAACCGATACCACAAAATGTTCCTAATAACAAAAAATTGATACCGGATTTGTTATTTAATTATGAGAAAATTGATGTATAGGTGACTGCATGATTTTTTTCCCAATATTTAACAGCAATCGACATTCACAAGTTATAATAACATAGGGTATGTACGATGATGTAGGATGAGAAAATAATAAGGCATGGTGATTGGATTTCTAGACCTCTTCCTACTGCTTTCTCTGGGAGGCAAAGAAATGCTGCTAGAGGATTACACGAGAATAGGTGCGGATTATTGAATGTTTAAGCTCTAAGTATTACCATCAATTAATTTATCCCATCAATTAATATTTTTCCCCCTCTATTCATGACTTCTTATTACTGAATGTTTCAGCTCTAAGTATTACCATATAAAATGTAAATTTTGAAAACTAATTTCTTCGTTTCTTTGCTGTTTCTGATATATTTGAATTTTTCCTGCTGCTACATTTGGTACTCTCCTAAACTCCCACATAAGGTTACCTATTTCACTTTTGAATTTTCTGTCAGTGGATACAAATTTGAATAATGTTTTAGTCATTAATGCACTTGCTACACTTTAGGAAAATTAAGTGTGCCAAATTGATCCTTCTCCCCTATGATTTTTTTCCAGCGTATATACTGTAAACGACTTATAGATTGTGTGTACTGAATAATTTACCAAGGTAACCGTTTAACAAATTAAAATAAACTAAAATACCTACATGTTATCTTGGATAAAGATACCACTTAATAAATTTTGATTATAAAGTTAAATTTACTGATTGTAGCGATATCTGAGACGTATTGTATATTCCAAACATAAATACTTTTTTCCTATCTTTCTGTCAACTAATTGCACTCAATTAATGAGTGGGAAAGAAGTTAAATCCTCCAGATCAGAGATTTTCACAACTGATATAACTGACGTTAATTAAAGTATGCATTCTTTATATTATCGAACTGTTACATGGATCAATTTTTTTACAAAAGGAGATAACAATCAGCCATATGCTATAAATGCATTCATTCATTAATAATGAATGTAGACTTTGATTTCCCAATTCCACAATTTTACACTATACTCTTTCGGCTAACAATTTTCTTTATTTAGCTCTCTAAGTAATGTTTATGTCTATGTTGTAAACAAGGAGTCCTTCTAATCGTTATGAATAATATACTTCACAAACTGCTATCACTGATTTACAAATTTCACTTATAGGAAATATATACAAAATATGTTTGTAAGCAATTCATGCGAAGGCAAAACTTTGAATTAAAACTTTATAGAAGTTGCTGATGTTGGATGAACTAAAAGGCCCACCATCATTTCTGCAAGTAATATTTTCATGGAAGCATTAAGGTAATTATATTATTCATTATATACTTTTTTTGATAATTTCTTACAAATCTTATACAATATTTAATGTGGTACATTGATTCCAACATATGTAATTTTCGAAATAGAACTGTAGAGCAGTGTGAACCAGGTGTGCAACTTGTATTTGAAGTGCAATAATGTAAATTTCATTTGCACATGTAAAATTGGAAATTATGAACAAAAAAATATGAAAGTAAAAAATACAATAGGAAACGAGAGAAGAGTACTATGTCTATGTATAATACGTATATTGATCAAATTCAGAAACTAATACATTTAACTAAATTTGATAATATCAATCTTTACATTAAAATACGATTTCTTTATATTGGTGGGTATCTTACTAGGTCCTTTCTTTTAAGGACTGTCTTTTACATTTGTTATTCTTGAACAACCTGTTTTCTTATAAACAAACCATTCTTCTTATCTTATGTTTATTTCTATTTTCATTTTTTTGCTTGATGCAGTTGAAATCCATGTTAATTCTAATATCAGTGCTATGATTTAAAGGGGTTTGATAAAGACTATGTCCAAAGTTCAACCTTTGAGTGAATCGCGATGGGATCTTTCATATTTTTTGGCTGGCTGCAATAGGCATATTGATGGAACATGTTAATTTAATTTGGTATAACAGGCATCCATCAATGCTCATTTAATTGGTACATCGGGTAATAAAATGAACTCAGATTGTACTATATCATTATTTTTTATAACTAAATTTCAGATTTCTTGTAGTATGAGTTTTAACACTGAGTTGCTTGCAACCCAGTTTTAAAATGAGTTGTGGCTCTGTTTTAAAACCGAGTTGCTTGCTGAGTTGCAGCAACTCAGTTTTAAAACTGAGTTGCAAGCAACGCAGCAAGCAACTTAGTTTTAAAATGAATTGCACAACTCAGTTTAAAACTAAGTTGCTTGTTGCGTTGCTTGCAACTCAGTTTCAAAACTGAGTTGCAACTTAATTTAGAATTTGCAAGCAATTCGGTTTTCCTTTGAGTTGACGTCGATGCATGTTAGCGTTGAATTGTAATTTACTATGCTCATTTTTTACAGCGTCCAATTAGTCTGTTGCCTTGCATTCAATGCTTCTTACACACCTATCATCATATTGGTCGCCATGCTTCCCATAATTAATAAGGTTTGTCTTTTCGATTTTCAAGACATTTTGCTTATTTTTTTAATTTTATTTTTTGAAAATCACTTAAATTATGTTTGATCTATTGAAAACTATGGTGTGATCTAGTTAAATATTAAATTTGATATGAGGAAATGGTTAAATATTTCATTTTTATTTTTTTACATTAATAACAAGATAAATAATTGTCCTATTGTTTGTAATAACAACACAAGACATAAGTTATGATGGAATGAGATCGATAGGCATAAAAGAAAGTAAAGTTAACAAAGACCTGCAAGATTTGCTTTCATGTTCTATCTCCTTTTTTTCCTTTTGTTTGCCTTTTTTTCTTTTCTTTTAAAGCCATTTATAGTGCAACCGAGTTGCAGGGTAATAAGCTTAATAAAATAAGCCCCCTTTGTTGTATAGTTCCATGTTGATTAACATTGCAACTATTTTATAACCTAACTTGTTCACTATAATTCATCTTGAAACGTTTGTTCTTTTTTGTTTTTGTACTATTTTGTGATTTACTGCCTTGCAACTCTTGTATATCCTTACATGTTGACTATTATTCACTACAGCTTAAAATTGAGGTTAAGACCGATTTTTAATTGAGTTTAAGCTCAGTTTTAAAACTGAATAGTTTTTAATTGTTCTATCATTGAGTAAGCTCATGTACAAATCAAGCTTACCTCGGGTATAAAATTGAATAGTTTTTAATTGTTCTATCACCTTTTTTCCTTTTGTTTCCTTTATATTTTTTCTTTTAAAGTCGTTTATAGTGCAACCGAATTGCAGGGTAGTAAGCTTAATAAAATGGACCCCTTTTGTTGTATGGTTCTATGTTGATGGAAGGAAAGAACAAATTCTTGGTTAACATTGCAAGTATTTTATAAACCTAACATGTTCACTATAATTCATCTTGAAACTTTTTGTTCTTTTCTGTTTTTGTGTTATTTTGTGATTTACTGTCTTCCAACTCTTGTATATCCTTACATGTTGACTATTATTCACTACAGCTTAAAATTGAAGTTAAGACCAGTTTAATTGAGCTTAAGCTCAGTTTTATAGGTGGTTCTTGGATGTTGATGTTGCTAAAACACCCTCTGGCTCTTTATAGTTGAGTTACAACACTGGAAATTCGGATATCCTTCGCATTAAGGTGAATTTACTCGGGTCTTTTTACGTAGGTATATTTGTTTAATTTTAAGTACATTTAAATGACCTTGATTAACTTTGATTTTAGATAGATATATAATCCAGAATTATATATACATACAATTTTATATAATTCAGAAATGCAAGCTTTGCAAGCTTGTTGAAGCAAAGCTTGCTTGCACTGCTGCAGCAAGTGCTTGCACTACTACAGCAAGCAAAAGCTTGCTGCAGCAAGAAAGAGTGTGCTTCAGCTTTGCAAGCAAGCTTGCACCTGCAAGCATGCTTGCACCTACAAGCATGCTTGATTCGGCAAGCAAGCATGCTTGATTCAATAAGCATGCTTCAGCAAGCAAGCTTATGCTTGCTGCATGTAAGCAGCCCTTGCTTGCACGAAGCAAGCACAAGGTTGCTTGCTTCGAAGCAAGCTTGCTCTAGTAGAGCATTTTCCTTTTTAAGTGAGGCAACCGCAGTCAAAACCGAGGCAGCACCTCGATCAAAATTGTGGCAGTTGGCTCTGTAAAAACTAAGGCAGCTTCCTCAATTAATGTAAGCTGCCACATCTTTGACTCTTAGTTTTGGACAAACTGATGTTGTAATAAGTTTGTACTTGTTATAGTGTGTTGTGGTAATGGACAAATATGTATATGTTAAAAAAAAATAGAGAAGTTCTCCAAACTGAGTTTGCACAAACTCAGTTTTCGAACCTGAAATTGCACATACTCAGTTTTTGAAACTGAGTATGCAACTCAGTTTTGCAAATTGAGTAAACTCAGGTGGATATGTCGTAGTAAGGCTCGGTTTTTTATTATGGATATATGTATGTATCACCTCAGTGAAGAATATTCCATTGCAACTTGTTATTTTTGTAAAAATGAGTGCATTTATATTTTATAGGCACTTGAAGAGGAGGAAAAAGCAAAATTTGGCATGTAATGGCAATGAGGAAGCAAGCACATGTGATCTTGACAATGGCCCAAGTTTCGCCTTTGCAGTATCCAAAATTCTATGTATTTTTACTATAACTTTATTTTTCTTTTTATAGTTTGGACATGGTATTATTGATATTTTGAAATTGGAAGCATGTAGCTCATATTCGAGTATTATGAGAATGTTACATTGTTGAATTTGAGACATGGAATTGTACTAAATCTTATTTTGATTTGACATGTTGTATTATATATGTGATATGGAAATCTTATATTGAATTGATATTTGAGTATTATGTGGAAGTAATGCGTGTAATTGTTACCAATATTTTAGATTAGCAATGGTTATAAGTGTCGCAAAACTAATAAATAAATAAATAAATTTATATATGGCAACATTTATAAGGGTTAGTAGGATTATGATACTGACATTTATAAGTGTTACACTTTTTTTGTTTGGTAACATTTGTAAATGTCACTAAATAATTGTTTTCTAACCCTTATAAGTGTTACTATATCTTAAGGTCCCAACATTTATAAGTGTTAGCTATTAGTCTGTCCGTAACACTTATAAGTGTTAGTAATAAGTCTGTCTGTAACACTTATAAGTGTTAGCAATGAGTCTGTTTGTAACACTTATAAGTGTTACAAAGTTGGCTGGCCAATTCCTCACACGCCATTGGTAACACTTAAAAGTGTCACTGAAATTATTTCTAACACTTACAAGTGTTAGAATTTGCCTGTTTTGGTGTAGTGAATAACATGAAGCGACCCTAATATGAGGTCCACTAACATGGTTTGACCCTAATACAAGGTCCAACCAAACGGTCTAGTCGATCGGCTCCCTAAGCCTAACTCGTCACGTGTTGGTGTCTATGCGGCCCAAACATAATTGTAGTCAGACTGTGCAGGGTCTCCCGTCGGGTGTATCAAGCCCTAGGGTGTCAACCCCTGGACACCATAAACATGAGTGCACAGTCTCGATCTACTGGTACCCGTGCATGTTTTCCCCGGCTTCGGACTATGTGCACGACCATGGTCCGCCCGGAACTACACCGGCGTACCACTCTGCCGTTGTTTTTGGTCACTTACCTCCAGTCAAGTAATCGTGCCCCCTCCCTAGCCTAGTCCCTAGGGCCTTAATGATACAAACTTGGGATTACTGCTAGAGTGGAACCCCATTGCTAGGATTTTTCTAGTGGGTTAAGTACGGTTTAACCCTCTTGCTAATCATGGATTAACTTGGTTAAGTGTAACGATGAGTTCACGACTTAACCCTGATTAATCTACCAAGCCCAAATTGGTTAAGTATTAAGTGGACCAGGACTTAACCCTAATCATGAGGCAATAATTAAATTAATGCGCCTTAACCTCTCACATTAGACTTCGTTGCGGTTACTAGTTAAGCCGTTCGGTTCCGGGTAGCTTTACACCACAACTTGGTCTAACCTCGGGTTCAAGGTACAACATGACCAACTTCTCACATTGGGTCCTATTGTTTGTAGCAACTAGTTAAGCCGGTCGGTTCCGGGTAGGTTTACGCTACAAACTCAACCCAACCTCGAGTTGGTCACACTTATCTTTTCTAAGTGTCATGTCCATCATGTTTCCAAAACATGTTACGAGTTTTCAAGCATTTGGGTAGACCTAACTTAATAGGTAAATTCCCAAAGGGTAGACCTAACTTAATAGGTAAATTCCCAAGCTTATGTTTTTATGTCTTTTAAGTTTACCCAACCCCAAACGCAATCCCATCGCTTACATATCGCAATAGCGCATAAAGGATAGAAAGAGGGAACTTGGCATAATCATGACATAAAGGTGTTGAAGCCACAAGTTTAACATGGTGGCATATGAAATGTACATATGTTCATATACTTGCATATTACATTTTAGGCCTCAAAAGCATGCATAAAACCAAACTTAGCATATTGGTGATACATGGTGATAAATGACATGTAGAAATGGCCATATGTTCGCATTTAGCCTCACATGCAAGTTATCATAAGAGATATGATAACCTACATGCTGCCAAAATGCAACCTTTAACATAAAGCTTGAAGCTTTTAGGCTCATAAACCCAAGATAAGCTTGCATAACATGATAACATGGGTGAGATGATCAACCCAAACTTGCATACATAACATGGCAACTTGCATATCATAGCATAGCAAACTTGCATACATAACATGATAGACTTGCATATTACATCATAGTAAACTTGCACAACATATCATGATAAACTTGCATATCATATCATAGCATACTTGCATAACATGATAAACTTGCATATCATATCATAATGATCAAACACAACTTGCATCATTCATTAGCTTTAGAGTTTAAATATGAAAGTAGAAAAGGGCTTACAATGCTTATGAAGACACAAAAATATGACAAAGCCCTTATGCAATCAAATAGACCTAAAAAGCAAGCTCTAATAGAAAAACCCTTGAGCCAAAATGATCAAAACTCTTTCTTTATGATGCAAATATAGAAACTTGACTTGAATGCAAGCTAATGATGCTCATACAAGCTTGAAAACACTTGTATGCATGGAAAATCTCATAGAAATTTATTTAGGAATTTTATGAAGAGAGTGGAGGCCATGAGAGGAATGATTTTGCCATAGTTTAGTTGTATGAATGAATAATGATGATTTAGGGTTAGGTTAGGGCCTTATTTATAGAGATTAGGACTAGTTCTAGCCTTAGGATTAAACCCTAGTTCCAATCTCAGCCCTTAAAACCGAATCTGGCCCCCAAACTCAACACAAACCCAAAATGGTGCACCAGGCAAAACTGCCCGGCTGGACCAAGTCGACAGCCAAGTCGACAGGGCTGTCGACTTGGGTCCAACCAAGTCGACTCCCAAGTCGACAGGGCTGTCCACTTGGGTGCTCTGGCGGGAATTTTCCCGCCTGCCCCAATATGACCCAATTTCCCAAATTCAAACTTGAATTTGAAATCTGTTTTTACTTTGAAATTTTCTGAAAACTTCGTTGGGCCTTAATCGGGTCATACGGACTCCGATTTTCGAAAACTCGGACTCTATTTCGCGTATTTTTCCGAGACGAACGCAATTGCATAGCCCGTTTCCCTTGATTCAGATTTATAAATTAAATTCTGCCTCGATTTACGTTATAACAGGTTATTGAAAATACGGGTTGTTACATTTATCTTTTCATTGTTTTATCTATTTTCGGCGATGTAAAAAAATATGTTATATTAGCGTTTTATAAACAAAAAGATTAAAGTTTTATACAACGAAAAGATGTGGTTTTGAAAAACATAAAAGATGTGGTTTTGAAAAACATAAAAGATTAGATTTTTATTTGAATAAAAAGATTAGATTTTAATCTTAGAATCGATATGATTTTTATTTATAGGAAAGGTATGATTTTTCTATATGAAAAGGTTTAATTTTTAATTAGCTAAAGGTATGATTTTTAACATAGAAAATATTAGATTTTTAAAATGTGTAAAGATATGATTTTTAATCATATAAAGATGAGGTTTTTAGTTTAGAAAAAAATCCGATTTTTAGTTAAGAAAAAATACATTTTTTATTGTTTGAATGGTTAAATAAAAATGTGGTCTTTTGTATATATATAATAATATAAAAAATATAATTTTTATATGGAAAGTAGCGTTGTAAAAATATAATTTTTATATAAACATCGTTATAAAATATAATGTTTACATAGGAAGTAGCGATATAAAAACGTGATTTTTTAATACAAACATCATATTAAAAATGTGATTTTTAATATGAGCAGCATAGAGAAGACTGCGTTGGAATTATTGGCAAATCCAAACTGTTCAGAAATAGAGAATGGAGGAGTGGAACCCACGGTGAGAACTTCTCACTTTAATTTTATTTTCTAATTAAAATATATACTAGGATGAAGACCGTGCTTAGCAGCACCCGACACCCGTCGTCCACAGACCATGGACGAGTTGTTTGTTTGTTTGATTGTGTTGTGAAAATTGATTGTGTGATGTTGAATGGAATAAAATATTTTATAGTTAAAAATATAATTTTTAACGGGTATATGAATAAAATAAATATTCATATTTACGTACACACATTTGGCTGACATTGATTGAGATGACAAATTTTACACATTGCCCAACTGCACAAATAAAATTCATTATTTGTTGATTGAAACCCCACACGGGTATTGGGATGATATATGACATACACTAGTCCCAAAAATTAGTTGTATGGCGTTCGATTGATTGACAGGCTGTTGTAAGTGTTAAATATTTATATTTGTTGCTTATGCAGTGTAGAATGCACTCTAGATGATGGTTGACTGTGTTTGATTATTATTGTATACATGTGTGTATGAAATCCATATAAATCACATTATATGGTAATTGACTTTGTCTGATTCCAATTCAGAAGAATGAATATTTTAAAATAACGAATATTTTAAAATAATGAATATTTTAAAATAATGAATATTTTAAAATAATATTTAGTAAAAGATCAAAATCTGATTTTGATGTCCGATTTGGGATGGACACGAAAATATTTAAATATATAATGCCATGTTGATTAGATTAAAGCCATCTTGACGTGAACGATATTTATATCGATTTTATTCATTTCTACAATGAATATCGAAAAGGAATTGATTTCAAAATATAATGTTTTGAAAATACTATCATTTATATATCGATGATATGGAATATTCAATTTTGATTTGAAATTGAATATGAAGTTGAAATCGCTTTGAAAACGAATTTAAAACGATTTATAAAATACGTTTTGAATGGAAATCAATGAAATAATATATATATATATATGTATATATATATATGTATATATATATATATGATGGACTAAATAGAGCGCGCCGCGGTAGTTCGCGAATTTCGACCATTGACTTCGAAAGGACATTACGGGAGATCCGACCATCGGATTCTCCTAAAACCCGAACCTTGGGTTTGTATCGAAAAGAGATTTCCATCGATTACAAGTTATTTGAAATCTAACGGTTGGATTTGGAATCATGTCCAAATCAAATTTGGAAAAGGTCGCTGTAAGTGCAGTTCGATAACCGTTTTTGGAAATCGACTGTACGGGCCTTGATAAAATTATTTAAAATATCAATAATTTGTGTAAAATCATAATAAATGATTTGGAAAGAATTGGGATGAAAAATTCCATATTTGGAAAGATAAAAATATATTTTTATTGAAATGAACTAGTTATGAACTATAATTATAATCCAATATTCTTGAATAAATAAATTGGATTTGAAATGGTTTTACAAATAACCAGAATTTCCAATATATGAATTGGAATGGATTTGAATCGAAATTATCTTCGGAATATTTCGTAATTGGATTCCATGACTATACGGATATTGTGGAGGAATTTGGAAGATATATATATATATCGTTATTCCTATGCGATATTTGTTGATTTCAGAATTTGATATTGAATATAAGCTGATATATTTTCTATTCAGAGCCTTGTGTTTAATATCAAATGGATTTTTTGGTTTGTCGTGAACGGTGTCTTCACTGACACTATTCTTTTATTAAGATTAAATGAAGCTTACCAATTAAGTAATATTTAATTGGAATTGAATTGAATTGGATTTTTGGGTTTATTGTGAACGGTGTTCTAAATAACACTTGTTCTTTAACCCGATTAACAATGGAATGAGATTTTGGGTTTGTCGTGACCTATGTTTTAAATGACACAATTCTTAAAACCAGTGTGAAAAAAATTAAATCTTTTAATCAAGATTTGAAGTAGAATTAACAATTAATTAACATTTAATTAGAACTGAAAATAGAATGTGAATTGGGTTTATCGTGAACTGTGTTTTTAATGACATTCGTTCTTTAACCGATTTACGGTGAAATGTGATCTGGAATTTATAAATCTTTTTATTAAGATTTAACGGGAATTTTCCAAAGTAACGGTTTCCAATTTAATATATTAAATTGGAATTGAATGGAATTCGATTGATAATAATCAAAGTGAACTTTTGTGGAGGAAGACTGTTAATGCATATGGAATTTAAAAGGCTTTACCGTTATTCCATTTATATTATAAGCCGGATACGGAAACTTTTGTGAACTGTGTTTTAAATGACACTAGTTCTTTAACCCAGTTAAAGGCATGATTACATGTCTGTCATTGTATTTCGAACTGTATGGTTAATCTCCTAAATATATATCTGTTTGGTGGCAGATAATTTATTCTCTTGCTTGACACCCTTCTTTGAGACGTACGATCTTAGAGGTTATATATCGGCAGAAATCAATAGTACGGTGTAGATTGTCGATGTGACATGCTTGTATTTCCAAAGTTAAATAATCATTAATATTGATTTTTGGGAAGATTCAAACTAAATGGAGTTTTAATGAATCTTTAATTAGATTGAAATGTGAACTGATAATTTAAATTATCAAATGTGGGAAATGATCGAGAATAGAGTATTGCCAGTTCTGGTCCTAACGATAGTTAAATCTTTAATTAGATTTGAACAGGAAATGGTAATTAAATTTACCGATAACACCGTGCTGTTAGTTATGGAGTATTACCAGTTTTTCTCCATGAGATGAATAGGTTGGGATTGGAAAATTAAACAAATGATTACTTCGGTAAGGTGCGCTAACCCCGACTAGTTTGGAAAACTGTAACATGGTTTGAATTGACATCCAAAGGAAGATTAAAGAATAAATTTAAATAATTTATCTTTAATAAAATTAATGGGAACCTTTCCCAAAGTATATGAATATTTGAGTAAAAGAATATTCATAATTGGAATGAGGCGTATGTTGTGTTTTATAACACTTGTTTGTTATATACGCGAGTTATTCGGAAATGTCGGATTTATACCCATTTTGAATTATTGATTCGACGATATGTCGACGATGAAGACAGTGGTTGAAGACCAGAGGTCTTCACATCGTTTGGATGATTACTTATGTCTTGATTAGGTTGTACACCCAAGACGAGTAAATAAGTGGTGATCATCTAGACGTACGTGGAGATCGAGAGATATGTGAGGGCCTCTCTCCTGTATTGGACATATGGGACGAGGAATAAGGTGCCTATGGTTTCGTTTAGACCCAGAACGGATTTGTAAATGGATTGTGTGTCTGACATTGGATTTTATTATGTGCTAATTGATTTCTGTTAAATATATATCTGTTTGGCGGCGGAGAATTTATTCTCTTTCTTAACGCCCTTCTCTGAGACGTACGAGCTCAGATGTTATACATCGATAAACATCAGTCGCATGGCGTGAATTGTCTGTGTGGCATGCTAAGATGCAAATGATCAAGGAATATTTTGAAAAGCAGAGTCTTATGGTTGATGATCAAAGCACGACTTTAATATAGCATAGCTTTTTGTAGCGTTGATTCGCGAGCCTCACACCCCGGCGCGAACCAGACACGGGAGAGGACATCAGGGAGGGCATGCGTTTCCTTCTAGCTAGGAGTGGTGTCAGCGTTTTGCAAGCGCTGACGTTTTACTTATGTGGATGATGGATTGCAAGGCGCCTCAGTTATTTTGGCCTCTGCGGAGCCGATGGATGGTCTTTATACAGACCAGATTTATGCCCCATAATGGGGAAACGCAGTGTTCATGCATTTTAATCCACTCTGTGTGGACCGACCTTGACGATCCAAGGGTCACTCGAGCTCTGATCCTGAGGCTCGGGCTAGACAGTCTCGAAGCAGTAAGGACGATCCCTTCCCTTGGTTCACAGATGGAAATCCAACTTCCAATACGTGACATTTTCGGTTTTGATTATACAGCCTAGTATGACATCATAGTGGGATGACGTACTATGCCGTCTATGATTGATACATTTATTTGAAGTTGTTTTCATACACTTTACACTATATAGTATCAAAATGATTTGTTTTAAATGTACCAAGCATGTTTGGCTATTATAAGGTAAAACTCTATCCTCTGGCTTGCGTTGCATTGTGTGATGGGACCTAAGTCATATAATAGCTTCGTTGTTTTTTATTTAGCATTACACTGTTTTTTTATGCACTGGTATTCTTGGGAGGAAACCCGCTCCGTGTTATACGACATTGTCCCTTGATTTACCTAACTTTAAAATCAAATTAATAACTGTTTTAGTTCTCACACCAGTCACATGACTGACCTGGAGTTTATTGTTTTGACCTAAACTCTGGGTGCCCCTATTTTCCACACGGGCAGCTAGTAGTCTTGGTTTTGCAGATTTATATTCACAGGATCCTGGTTTACAACTGGAATGATATTCGGAAAGCTATGTATCCATTTATCTCTTTCAATTGTGTTTTGTATTATTTTCCGCTGCATTGTAAATTGTAAATCTCTGATATTTTTGTTCTGTTTATTATTGATGTACACTCTAGAATATTCTTGTATTCTGATGAAATTGTTGTAATAAGCAATGAAATGTTCTTCTATTTGTTTTCTGATTTGTCGTGTTCTCAAAGCAATACGTTCTTTCCTTCACTGGGAAGTTCAAGTCGTTACATTTGGTATCAGAGCTTTGGTTTACCGAGCTCGAGAACAAGGCACCTTAGAACCAAACGAAAAAATTCATCAGAGATTGGATTAGTAATATCCAATGGGAATGACTCGTTAGAGATAGGATCAGTAGTATCCTAGAACGAGTGTGAAGAGTGTTTTGTTTTAAAATAAAAACGAAAAGAATTTTTGTTTTGAAAATTTAAATCTTATTCAGTGTATTTGAATATTTATTTGTATTGAATTTGGATAATCCAATATATAAAGATTTTGCATATACGCCTTGCAAATGCATATTCGAAGTTTTAATATACTGGATAGATATAGAATCACACTCTAGTCACCCGGAAATGATACTGATGATTACTAGTATCATCGGTGTTTATGTCCGAGTTTCGAAAGTGGGATGTCTATATGATTCCAATTGACTGGTGTGAGAACCAAAACTAGATAGGGCCTATTGTTGTGATTTGGCACCAAAAATGGATTTTTTTGTGAATATATCAAAATTATGAATTTGAAAAGATAATCAACTAATTAATTATTGATTGTTGATTGTGTTATGTGATTATTCATTTGAACCAACATGTGAATGAAAGGTAAAATTTAGCCAAATTGTATCAAATGTTGAATTGAATTGAAAATTGTTTGGAATTGCATGCAAATACATGTATATACATTGAACAGGTCACAACAATGAGGCTAGAGAAGAGGAATAAAATTATATGCCCAACAAATAGGTACATGTTTACTAATTTATTGGGTTTGAATGATTTTGTGAGCCGACTGGCTAGCCGCTTGGCTTTTCCTTTTTCTTTTTGAGATGAGAGGGCCTGTGTGGCGGTTTGGGGATTTTTCCGGTGCTCCCATACAAAGGAGGTTATGGCAAAAAATTTCGAAAATTTAAGGCGTTAGCCAAATTTTTGAAAAATTCTTAGAAACTGAAAAGTTGAAGAATGAAAACCAGATTGAAAGTTGAGTTGGTTAGTAAAACAACTTTTAGCTCCGTTCCTTTTCGAGGATGAAAAGATTTTAAGTGGGGGAGATTGTAACAACCCGGAAAATCATAACCAATTCAAAAATTTTATTTTGACAATTTTAATGAATTTGGAATATCTAAAATGATTTATTTTAAATACAACGATGAGAAATTTATTTTGAATAGAATTAGAACGTGTATATTTACTTGAATCGAAGTTAGAATATAACTACTTATTTTTAATTATAAAAGGAATTGAAAATGGCGCGATAGTTTGAAAATTCAATTTCGAATTTCAAACGAATGTACAGGATTCAAAATAAACCGGATTTTAGTAAAACCAAAAATATTTTAATCGATTTGAAAATATCTTTCCAACGAATTCGAAAGATTGAAATTTCATAGCGGGAATAAAAAGTTATGCTCATTTGAAAATTCAAAATAGTCACTATGGAATTTTAGCCCTTAAAAATGGAAATTTTGCAAACCACCTTCGTTTTCGATGAAACCACTTTTGTTGGATCCGAGATGTCAAATTATTGCTAAATATGTGAGCATAGCAAAGGAAAACGTGTTTTGACAGTTTCAGTCCATTTGGATCGACCAGAAAATGACCAATTTTCAAACGGTCTTCAAATTTGACGAAATTAGTTTTGGTAGGACCATATCGTTAATACGAAGCTAGAAATAATTTTTCTGGAATTTTTGGGGTCCATATGTTGCCCCGGAAAATTGAAATGTGCGTTTGAATTTAAAATATATTTATCTATATTTTAATTTTGACGGAAACTAATTGTGACGGTCGAATTGGTTACGAAACATGTCCCATTATGTTCGAAATGGGGGTAATTAGCTAGGGAAGACAGTAGTTGGGTTTCATTAGGACTTCGAATGAAAAATCTACAGATAAAAGAATTAAATAAGAATTTAATATAAATATTTTTTTATAAACCCCCCTTCTTCTATTTTCATTCATTCGATTTTCCCCCCTCCCTTTTCTGATTTCTTCGATCCAAAAATTAGAAAATGGCGACTGCCATTCATCGTCGCCCGCCTCTATCGCCAGGCGCCACCCGATATCGCCAGGTGCCACCACCACTTCGCGCCACCCTCCTCCTCTCTCCTCCCTCTCCGTTTCAATCCATCGTGGAAACCCAACAACCCCCAAATCGATTTCCCGTCCCCCCTCTATCGCGGGTCCACCAACGCTGCTCATGGTGGCACGCCACCACCGGAGGCCTTCCCCAACCTGCCGCACCGGCCCGACAGCCCCCCTCCACCAATTCCGACAGTGAAACCACCCTCCTGCAATTATAAATTTGAGTTTTTTTATTTATCTCTTCATTGTTTTATCTATTTTCTGCGATGTAAAATAAAAAAAAGATTAGACTAGCGTTTTATAAACATAAAGATTAGAGTTTTATACAAGGAAAAGATGTTGTTTTGAAAAACATAAAAGATTAGATTTTTATTTGAATGAAAAGATTAGATTTTTTACCTTAGAATAGATATGATTTTTATCTATAGGAAAGGTATGATTTTTCTATATGAAAAGGTTTGATTTTTAATTAGCTAAAGGTATGATTTTTAACATTGAAAAGATTAGGTTTTTAAAATGAGTAAAGACATGATTTTTAATCATATTAAGATGAGGTTTTTAGTTTAGAAAAAAATCCGATTTTTAGTTAAGAAAAACTACGATTTTTATTATTTGAATGATTAAATAAAAATGTGGTCTTATATATATATATATATATATATATATATAGCGATATAAAAATATAATTTTTATATGGAAAGTAGCATTGCAAAAATATATTTTTTATATAAACATCGTTATAAAAATATATTTTTTACATAGGAAGTAGCGATATAAAAACGTGATTTTTTAATACAAACATCATATTAAAAATGTGATTTTCAATATGAGCAACGTAGTGAAGACTGCATTGGAATTATTGGCAAATCCAAACCGTTCAGAAATAGAGAATGGAGGAGTAGAACCCGCGGTGATAACTTCTCACTTTAATTTTATTTTCTAGTTAAAATATTTACTAGGATGCATACAGTGCTTAGCAGCACCAGACACCCGTCGTCCACAGACCATGGATGACTTATTTGTTTGTTTGATTGTGTTGTGAAAATTGATTGTGTGATGTGGAATGGAATAAAATATTTTATAATTAAAAATATAATTTTTAATGGGTATATGAATAAAATAAATATACATAAACAAATCGGACGATTTTTTTATGTACACACATTTGACTGATATTGATTAGGACGATAAATTTTACACATCGCCCAACTACACAAATAAAATTCATTATTTGTTGATTGAAACCCCACACGGGTATTGGGATGATATATGAAATACACTAGTCCCAATAATTAGTTGTATGTCGATTGATTGATTGACAGGCTGTTGTAAGTATTAATATTTATATTTGATGCTTATGCAGTGTAGAATGCACTCTGGATGATGGATGACTGTGTTTGATTATTATTGTATACATGTGTGTATGAAATCCATACAAATCACATTATATGGTAATTGACTGTGTCTGATTCCAATTCAGAAGAATGAATATTTTAAAATAATGAATATTTTAAAATAATATTCAGTAAAAGGTCAAAATCTGATTTTGATGTCCGGTTTGGGATGGACACAAAAATATTTAAATATATAAAAGCCGTGTTGATTAGATTAACGCCATCTTGACGTGAACGATATTTATATCAATTTTATTCAATTCTATAAAGAATATCGAAAAGGAATTGATTTCAAAATATAATGTTTTGAAAATACTATCATTTATATATCGATGATATGGAATATTCAATTTTGATTTGAAATTGAATATGAAGTTGAAATCGCTTTGAAAACGAATTTAAAACGATTTATAAAATACGTTTTGAATGGAAATCGACGAAATATATATAATATAATATATATAATGGCCTGAATAGAACGCGCCGCGCTGCGGCAGTTCACGAATTTCGACCATTGACTTCGAACGAATATTACGGGAGATCCGACCGTCGGATTCTCCTAAAACTGGAACCGTTGGGTTCGTACCGAACAATGAATATAAGAGATTTGAAATCTAACGGTTGGATTTGGAATTATGTCCAAATCAAATTTGGAAAAGGTCGCTATAAGTGCAGTTCGATAACCGTTTTTGGAAATCGACTGTACGGGCCTTGATAAAATTATTAAAGAAATCAATAATTTGTGTAAAATCATAATAAATGATTTGGATAGAATTGAGATGAAAAATTCCATATTTGAAAAGATAAAAATATATTTTTATCGAAATGACCTATTTATGAACTATAATTATAATCCAATATTTTTAAATAAATAAATAGGATTTGAAATGGTTTTACAAATAACCAGAATTTCCAATATATGAATTGGAATGGATTTGAATCGAAATTATCTTCGGAATATTTCGAAATTGAATTCCGTGACTATACGGATATTGTGGAGGAATTTGGAAGACATATATAGCGTTATTCCAATACGATATTTGTTGATTTCAGAATTTGATATTGAATATAAGCCGATATATTTTCTATTTAGAGCCTTGTATTTAATATCAAATGGATTTTTGGGTTTGTCACGAACGGTGTCTTCGCTGACACCATTCTTTTATTAAGATTAAATGAAGTTTACCAATTAATTAATATTTAACTGGAATTGAATTGAATTGGATTTTTGGGTTTATCGTGAATGGTGTTTTAAATAACACTTGTTCTTTAACCCGATTAATAGTGGAATGAGATTTTGGGTTTGTCGTGACATGTGTTTTAAATGACACTGTTCTTAAACCCAGTGTGAAAAAAATAAATCTTTTAATTAAGATTTGAAGAAGAATTACCAATTAATTAACATTTAATTGGAACTGAAAATAGAATGTGAATTGGGTTTATTGTGAACTGTGTTTTTAACAACATTTGTTCTTTAACCCGATTTACGGTGAAACGTGATTTGGAATTTATAAATATTTTTATTAAGATTTAATGGAATTTTCCAAAGTAACGGTTTTAAATTTAATATATTAAATTGGAATTGAATGGAATTCGATTGATAATAATCGAAGTGAACTTCTATGGAGGAAGACTGTTAACACACATGGAATTTAAAAGGCTTTGCCGTTATTCCATTTATATTATTAGTCGGATATGGAAATTGATATACATTATATATTGATTTGTTTTTTCGTGAAAATTCCATAATTAATGAAATGTGATTTGGGTTTATCATGAACTATGTTTTAAATGACATTAATTCTTTAATCCAGTTAAAGGCAGGATTACATGTATGTCATTGTATTTCGAAATGTTTGGTTGATCTCTGCTAAATATATATCTGTTTGGTGGCGGAGAATTTATTCTCTTGCTTAACATCCTTCTCTATGACGTACAAGCTTAGAGGTTATATATCGACAAAAATCAATAGTACAGTGTAGATTGTTGATGCGACATGTTTGTGTTTCCAAAGTTAAATAATCATTAATATTGTTTTTTGGGAAGACTAAAACTAAGTGGAGTTTTAATGAATCTTTAACTAGATTGAAATGTGAGTTAATAATTTAAATTGTCAAAATGTGGGAAATGATCGAGAATGGAGTATCTCCATTTTTGCTCGTAGCGATACTTAAATCTTTAATTAGATTTGAACGGGAAATGGTAATTAAATTTACCGATAACACCTTAGTGTTAGTTATGGAGTATTACCAGTTTTGCTCCACGGGATGAATAGGTTGGGATTGGAAAATTAAACAAATGATTACTTCGGTAAGGTGCGCTAATCCCGACTAGTTTGGAAACCGTAACATTGTTTGAATTGACATCCAAAGTAGGATTAAAGAATAAATTTAAAGAATTTATCTTTGATAAAATTGATGGAAACCTTTCCCAAAGTATATGAATATTTGAATAAAAGAATATTCAGAATTGGAATGAGCCGTATGTTATGTTTTATAACACTTGTGTACTATATATGTGAGTTATTCGGAAAGGCCGGGTTTATACCCATTCTGAATAACTGATTCGACGATGAAGACGGTAGTTGAAGACCGGAGGTCTTCACATCGTTTGGATGATTACTGATTTCTTGATTGGGCTGTACACCCGAGATTAGGTAATAAGTGGTGATCGTCCATACGTACTTGGAGATTGACGAATATGTGAGGGCCTCTCTCCTGTATTGGACATATGGGATGAGGAATAAGGTGCCTCCGGTTTCGTTCAGACCCAGAACGGACTTGTAAATGGATTGTGTGTCTGACATTGGATATTATTCTATGTCGATTGATTTCTATTAAATATATATCTGTTTGGTGACGGAGAATTTATTCTCTTACTTAACGCCCTTCTCTGAGACGTACGAGCTCAGAGGTTATATATCGATAGACATCAATCGCATGACATGAATTGACTGTGTGGCATGCTATGATGCAAATGATCAAGGCTTCTTCTGAAAAGCAGAGTCTTGTGGTTGATGATCAAAAAATGACTTTAATATAGCATAGCTTTGTGTTGCGTTGATTCGCAAGCCTCACACCCCTGTGTGAACCAGAAACGGGAGAGGACATCAGGGAGGGCACGCGTTTCCTTCTGGCTAGGAGTAGTGTCAGCGTTTTGCAAGCCCTGACGTTTTACTTATGTGGATGATGGATAGCGAGCGCCTCGGTTATTTCGGTCTCTGCGGAGCCGATGGATGGTCTTTATACAGACCAGATTTATGCCCCATAAGGTGGGGAAACGCAGTTTTCAAGCATTTTAATCCACTCCGTGTGGACCGGCCCTGACGTTGCAAGGGTCATTTGAGCTCTGATCCTGAGGCTCAGGCTAGACAGTCTTGAAGCAGTAAGGACGATCCTTGCCTTGGTTCACAGATGGAAATCCAACTTCCAATACATGACATTTGCAGTTTTGATTGTAGAGCCTAGTATGGTGACATAGTGGGATGAGCACTATGCCGTCTATGATTGATACATTTATATTTGAAGTTGTTTTCATACACTTTACACTATAATAGTATCAAAATGATTTGTTTTAAATGTACCAAGCACGTTTGGCTATTATAAGGTAAAACTCTATCCTCCGGCTTGCGTTGCATTGTGTGATGGGATCTGAGTCTTATAATAGCTTCATTGTTCTTTATTTAGCATTGCACTGTTGTTGTTTTTATGCACTGGTATTATTGGGAGGAAACCCGTTCCATGTTATACGGCGTGGTCCCTTGATTTACCTGACTTTAAAATCAAATTAATAACTGTTTTAGTTCTCATACCAGTCACTTGACTGACCTGAAGTTTATTGTTTTGACCTAAACTCTGGATGCCCCTATTTTCCACACGAGTAGCTAGTAGTCTTGGTTTTGCAAATTTATATTCACAGGATCCTGGTTTACAGCTGGAATGATATTCAGAAAGCTCTGTATCCGTTTATCTCTTTCAGTTGTGTTTTGTATTATTTTCCGCTGCATTGTAAATTGTAAATCTCCGATATTTTTGTTCTGTATATTATTCATGTACACTCTGGAATATTCTTGTATTCTGATGAAATTGTTGTAATAAGCAATGGAATGTTCTTCTGTTTGTGTTCTGATTTGTCGTGCTCTCAAAGCAATCCATTATTTCCTTCACGGGGAATTTCGGGTCGTTACAAAATGAGTCCACTAAATCCTTGCACCCATAATTTCCTTGGTTGGTGATGGATGCTGGTAATCGACAAATAGTTGGCCTTTTGGCTTATGCTATATTGTAGTAAATTATGTTGGCAACCATGTCTATTTATCTATGGTTTATCATGGACTGGATCCGAGACATATGTTATGCCCTCTTGATAGTTTCAATGAACAAGTTAATAGAAAGTTGAAAATTATTTACGAAGTTTTTTTATTGAAAGATTCATGCCTAGTATTTAATTTTGACCTTTAACAGATAATAATTGTCACAGACACAATCTGTGTTGATGATCTTATTTATGTAAAGGAGAATTGAAGAAGATTCCACTTACTTTTAACATATAACAAGATATCATCAAGGATAGGCAACAAACCCCGAGAATAGAAACTTGTACAAATTCATGCGGTATCATTAAACAACAGAAATGGAGGGAGTACTCCATGTTTGGATATAATCTTATTATGCTTGCTCTAACTTAAATCATTTATGTCTATTTTTTTTTAGAACAAGAGGGTACTTATATAACAAAATAGGATGTACAAATGTTTTGAGCTAGAATAAATACAACTACAAAAAACGAATACTTTACAACATAGACTAGCGCCAGCTCAAAACAGACATAGATTACGTAACAAACAAACACTACTTATAATATTACAACCACAAAGCCCATGACTTAAACTCTTTTAGAAGCCACAAGGACAAAAAAAAGGCCCAACCAGATACTCCATGAAGAAGCCCAGAAATTAAGTGCTCTGAATTAATCCATGCAGCATAACATGCTTAACCAAACCCAACAAAAAATGGATCAATCTACCAAGGCCATCAGCTTCAACATACTCTCTGAAATATAGGGCAATGGGAAAACCTACATTGAAGCACCTTCTTCATATAATACACCATTAGATCATACTCTAGCAACTAATCTTAAACTCTAGATCAAATCAAATAATAAAAGCAATTGAGAACTCTCAAACATTAGCACATCTACATATTATTCATTTTTTAGCCACACCTCCATTAGCTACTCCATTTGGATTACATCCTCCTTTTCCTTTTCTGGTTTTGTTCTGATTTTGGAATTGATGAACAAGCTTAACCCGATCTGTATTTTCTTCAACCAAAGGTTCATCGGTTAAAAACATGTTATCCTTGCTATATTTACTGGGCTTAAATTTCATTTTCCTCTTTTTAAAACTACTTGTGGAACTGTATGAACTATAGGAACTATCTGATTCCTCCATAAGGAAATCTTTACTTACAACATCTTCTACCTTTTGGAAATCTCTACTAACCCCAGATTTATACAAATTAACAAACTTATCTTTCTTTTCTATCATCTCAACTTCCTTATCTCTGAATTCAACTTTATTATTTTCACACATATCTTTCTTCGCATTATCTTTTGACAACTGCGCTACCTCTTTGCCTTGAATTATCCTCCCACCTTCGTTAGAATTGGCAGACAACCCTACTGTATCCTCAACTTCTAAATTATTTAAACCTGTTTCATGCATAGCTTCAATATCCCTTGCAAGAATATTAAAAGGATTGAAAATATTCTAATCAAATTTCCGTGTTATATGAAGATTAGGCCTTGCTACTTTCTAACTAACACTACTATCTGCTATTCTTCCATCATTTGTCTTCCCTCCTAAATCATTTACTTGACTATTTTTCCTAAACCCTTCTTTATCATTAACAGCCACATCAATATGCATACTATTATCTATTGTTACACTATCTTTAGGAATCCACATTCTATTTGATTTGCATGAAATATTGGAATGCCCAAATACTCTACAATTAGTAGATGCATTAGGTTTCCACTCATATTGTACTTTTTGCCAAACCAAATCTCCATTAAAATATTCTATAGGAACCATTTCGGGGAATTTAAAATCTATTTTAACTTCTATTAATACTCTGGCATAAGTGATTCGAGAAATATCCTCAGTCACAGCATCCATTCTAATAGGAAAACCTATAGTAGAAGCTATCCTGCTTATTGCCTTGGTTGTTTAGAAATCTAAGTCAAGATTAGGAAACTTAATCCATACAGGAATCGAGTTAAGAAATTCTCTAGCTAATTTCATACCAGGAACATATTTCTTTATGGAAACCAATCTCTTGTTATAAAAATATGGACCAATAGCAAGCACTCTATCACAATCTTCAATTAGTTCAAACTTAATGATATAGAACCCATTATCTCTAGAATACAGATTATAATTACCTTTTATTCCCTAATTTCTGTCAATATAGTCTTTAAGGTAATTATAGTAAGGTTTTTTTCATATACATAAAACACAATTGAATTCACCCATTTATCTCTCGCCATTTTAGCTAAACTTTCACTAATTATCGCATGACTAACATTGTCTATTATCTCTGGATCATAATAATTTAACTGAACTGCACTTTGATGAGATTTATTTTCTCTAATCGCTTCTAACCAGGACTTAATATCTGTAGAAATTACCTTGGAATTGCTAGCCTGAGAGTCTAACCGATCTTTCATAGCCAGATCTGGAAAATCTTGTCTCGATTCCAGATCTGGATTTCGAATAATTTCTCGGGCTGATTTGGATCGAAATCGATCTACATGTAACTGAGAGAATTAGAATCTGGTGGATCTGCATATCTGTTATCTGAAACAAAGATTATATTTTCTTTCGAACGAGATTTGGATTGAGAAAGGAAGTCGGTCACCATTTTTCCGGAAAGTTACGCTTCATTTATGTCTAATTTAGTTACATGTATTCTATTTTGTTTTGTAGAAGCCATAAAACTTTATTATCTTAAAGCATACTTAGAATTATTAGGCTCTCTAAGTTTCGCAGAAGGCATAATTGTACATGTGTTGCCACACTAATAAGGTTTGTACTTAGTTTTAAAGCTATAGTTTTAACTTTATTATCTAAATATGATAGTGTTTTACCCCAAGCGTGGATGCAACCTTATGCCGGTTGCTCTGACTTATATCATTTATGCTTCATACGAACAATTTAGCAAATATTTTAAGCCTGATTCCTTTGAGTGATATATGCATTTCGTCCAAAATATCGAAATATCTAAGGTTGTAGACTTTTACTATCTTGATACCCTAAAAATTAATAGTGGATGTGTACTTAACATAAACTGATGGATATTATATAATAGAAAGTCCCATTAATTTTAATTGTATATTCGTACTTTTAATTGCATGTCATTATTCTGATGTCTCCAAAGTAGTCAAGACGAAAAAGCCTAAAAAAACCCTAGGCTCACGCCTAGCGATTTTTGGCGCTTAGGGATTTTTTGGGTGCCTTGAACATCAGTTTTGCTGTTTTACAGCAAAAAAAAAAAAAAAAAAAAAAAAAAAAAAAACTACACCTAAAACACAGCATAAAACTCAAAATTTGGCTTTCAAAAAGTGCATACAAATGCAATATTGAGATTTAAACATCATACCATCATTATAAACCAAACAAAGAAGGCGTAATGCCATTCACTTCAAGTCTACAAAAAACTTAGAGTCATATATAGAGTTTTAATTTTCTTAAAAACAGTTGTCTTAATTTTCTTGAAAAAACTACAGTTAAAAGAAAAGAAAAAACTGCACTTCAAAGTTCGAACTGAAATAAAAAAACATTTAAAAAGCTGCACTTCAAAGTTCATACTGGAGGAAAAAACTTGCAAAACTGAAGTTTTGATTATAGAACAAATCACACTTCAAAAAAAATAATGCACTTCAAACTGAAAAGAATGCAATTTAGAAAGGAAAAAAAACTGAACCTAAAACAAAAAAACTGCACCTCTGAAAAAACCTGCACTTCTTAAAATATAAAAATACAAAAACTGTTAAAAAAAATTACAACACTTCTTCAAAAAACTGCATTTTAATTTTAAGAACAAAGCACTTTCCCTAAAAATAAAAATAAGAAACAGCAGCAGCTCGAAATTGAGTTTCTCAGGTGGCTTAGGCTTCGGATGGTGGCAGATCTGAAAAGGTGGAGATGGATGAGCTAAATCGTCTTCTTTCCTGGTTCAATGTTTACAGTTTACCCTAATTTCACGAAGTCGGGCTTGGTTTTGGGCCTGGAGCACGAAAAAATAAAATCAAATTTCACTGGAGCGCGCCTTTTCTGGAGCTTGGCGCCTAGGGCTTTTTGGCGCATAGAGTGCATTTTTGGCGCCTCAAGCACGGCTGGTGCCTCGACGAGGTAAAAAGCCCCAGGCTGGCGTCTAGGGCTTCTTGGCGTCTATGCATGCCTTGATAACACTAGGTGTCTCCTTAATTCTTGTTCATGGATTCGTTTCTGAGAAAGTTTTGCATGTTTATTTTTAATTTAGTTACATGTTTTCTGTTTTTTTGGTAACTAACAGTGTTTATAGTCAATTTTATAATTATAGCTCTTTAATTTTTATTATCTAAATCTGATAGGGTTTACTCCATGATTTGATATAATCTTATGGTGCTTAATCTAACTTATATCATTTATGTCTAATTTAGATACATGTTTTCTGTTTTGTTTTGTAGAAGCCATAGAGCTTTCTTTTCTTGAAGATCAATTGGAATGATAAGGCTGTCCAAGTTTTGCAAAAGGCACAATTGCACATGTGTTGCCACACTAATAAGGTTTCTAGTCCGTTTAGAAACCATAGTTTTTTACTTTACCATCTAAATCAGCTAGTGTTTTACTCCAACTATGAATATAACCTTATGTTGCTTGCTCTAACTTATATCATTTATGCTTCATAGAACAATTTAGCAAATACTTTGAGCTTGATTGCTTTAAGTGATATATGTATTTCACTCAGAACATCGAAATATATAAGGATGTAGACTTTTAATGTCTACATACCCTCAAAAATTGTTAGTTCATGTGGATATGTATCTAATAAGTGCAAAATATTCTCTCATGTTACGCAAACTATTTAATATACATTGATAAATCTACTTATTTAGCTTGAGATCAGTTTGGTACTAACAAAATTTACTTTAAATGTGAATGACATCAACTTGATAAATAATGAATAATTCAGTTTGTAATTTGACAAAATAACAATGTTTTCAACTAATATTTTCTGCGAAATTGTAATTTTTTGCTTCTACATATTCATATTTTACGTTAGTTAATGGATGAAAACATACAGTATCCAAATTGTAAAAAAAAGTACTTAGTAGTTAATACCATGGTTTGAAAACTCGTCCGAAACCACGAGATACCATTGTTCTCGTTTTGATTTCGACGGTCACCGGGACGAAACAACAGCCAAATCTCGTTTCAGTTCGTAAGACAGAAAAAAAACCCTATCCTCATCTAAGTAGGCTACCATGTGTATTTGGAAGATTACCATCTCATATTTTTGTTGGGAACGATTACATGCATTGTTCTCCTCCCCTTTCTGATAGTTTATCCTAATTTAACGTATGGCTATCTTTTCCTCCTCACTCTTCATCGTAGAACCCTAATTTAATCTCATTTAATGTCAAACATTTTGGCTTCATTGGATTGCCTAAGCCGATTACGCTTTTGATTTTTCCAGTCATGCTCATTCCCATTTTAGGTCGAGAATCTATCTCTCAAAGGCAAATTTTATTCCAACCGCCGTAAGTGCTGAATTGTCCCCCCCCCCCTTTTATTCAAGATTTTCAATGACAAGTTTACCCTTTTAGTGTTAATTTTTTTTTTCAAATCGTCAGGTTACCTCATAGGGCGGATGCGTTGTTCCATCACGAACCACGCAGGGCAACTACGAGATACACTAGCCAACCTCGTAGTGCCTCTACGAGGTTACTTAGTGTACCTCGTAGTTGCCCTGCGTGGTTCATAATGGAACCACGCAACCACCATACGAGGGAGGGTATTTTCGGATTTTTTTTAAATAAAGGGGGGAAACTCAGAAAAACTGGGGGGAAAATAGTTTTTTCAAAATTAGGTGGGGTAACTCAGCACTTAAGGCGGTTTAAATAGAATTTACCATCTTTCAATATTCGGCCCTTCTGTCCAACGCCCGACTTTGTTGCCTTAATTGTCTACATTTTCCGACCATGTTGGCACAATACTTTAATCGGTAAAGCATTATTTTAATCCTTGCTAGTTGATAAAGAGAACCCAGAAAAAAAAAGTGATTTTGTGGTCTGAGATGTTATCAAATCTGTCAATTTCAAAAATCCAAATCTATCACAAATACAAAAGAAACTAAACAATTGATCCTTTTACTATATAGTTTCAAATGGTTTTTTTACCGAAACGTACATAAGCAGCAAATAGACAACAATAGAGAAGGATAGTTACAAAATGAATGAATTATGCTTAAATTAGCAGTAGTTTAAAGTCAGACCAAATATTGCATGTATCTAATGATTCTATTGATGAAAAAAAACAATTATAAATTTTCTATAAATTCTGAAATTACAAACTCACAATAAAAGAAGAAAATAACGATAATTTAATTGAAAATATAAGAATGAGTGGCAATATTCTAATTCATATTCGCTTACAATGAGAATTAAGAAGAAAATTGTTAGCTTTATGGTGGTTCGGGAGGTTATAAAATCTATCAACTGAAAAATTCAAATATATCACAAATACGAAGGAAACCATCACTTAACCATTTGAAGTTTAGTTTGCATAAATTTGTTTATAGAACTAAAACATACATTAATATAAAATAAACAACAATAGAAAAAGTTAGCTGCAAAGATTAGATGAATGATATTTTAATTAGCATCGATTTTTCAATTTAAAGCCGAGGTGAATATAGCAAGCATATGAACCATGATTCTCCTAAAAAAACACAACCATGGTGATTTTTCCATAAATTTTTGAAAAATAAATTTATAATCGAAAAGAAATTAACAAAAATTTAATTGAAAATATACGAAGAAATAAATACTTGTTAGTCTTCTCCAATTCATCACTTAACCAAAAGGGCTCTCTATCTTTCAGCTCATATGCCATAGTTAGAAAATTGAAGTTTGTTTAAAATATAAGTGAAACCTAAGAATTAATGTTTGGTTTGTGTATGTCTGTTTTTATAACTGACATGTAAATTAACAGCCAAAATACACAATAGAAAATGTTAAATAGCATCAATTTAAGTGGCAGGCATATATATAGCAAGCATTTAAATCACAATTCTACTAATGAATCACACCAATATAACTTTTCAGAAAATTATGAAATATAGATTCACTAAAATAACGAAACTATACTTGAAAATATACAAACGAATAATACCTATTAGTCTTTTCCCAATTCTTCACTTAGTTGAAAGTGGTTCTCTATCTTCCAACTCATCGTTGGCGCTCTCCAATGCTTGTCCATCATCAGTTTGTTGTAGTTCACCAAAAACACAATTGAAGGTCTAATTTTTTTTAAAAAAATACGAAAGAATAAAATTATGATTCTACATGGGAACAAATTAGGATTTGAACTAAACCAAGTTGGTGAATTAGGATTTTACATTAGACGTAGGAAGGACGAAAAGTGATATCCATACATATTCCATGCTTACGAATTCACTTCATCAGCCGATGTGTAGAGCTTAAATTTGGTACCCGAATTCATCTGACTTGAAGTAAATAAAAAGATAAATTTCACAATTCGGGTGCCCAAATCTGTCCAACTGATCACACCTTTAGTGCGGCTTTTTCAGTAATATCAATAAACATCTTTAATGCACAAATAATGATATTAATAAACTTACATAATCAATGCGGACAAAACATGCAGCATATCTCTAAATAAAATTAAAATTAGCTAGGCTGAGATAAATTTTACATAAACATAACTAAAAACAATTGGTTTGGCATGCTTTACCACGTGAGAACCAAACCAAATGAAACATTCATTGAGGCTAGTAGTATGAACTAACATTAGGAATTAATCAAGCTGATACTAAAGAGGATGGAGGTAGTGACTGTCGAAAATAATCAGTGAGGGAAACTATTGTTGAAATATTGTTTTTAATCAATGTATGGGAAATATAAGTCTAATTTAGTAACAAAAATCTTTACTGATTATGCACATATGTTTCAACTTAACAAGATTGCCAAAAGACAATGACAGTCAGTGTTGGTAGCATGGTTTGAAAACTCAGTTTTGATTTCGGTCATTTGAAAATTTACTAGTTTCGGTTTCGGTCCAAAAATCGAACTTTTATATTTTTTATGGAAATGTTAGTTATAAATGTTGCAAATACACATAGAAGTATAATCTACAAAAAAAAAAATCAGCCACTGTTTGGTAATAATAAATGAAAATATACATTCTGGACATCTATATATTTATTAGTTTCAAGATATAAATTCAAAGTCAAAGCCCATAACAATTTTAAGCCCATTAGAAGAATAAACTGAATACGTTCCAATTCTTAGCAGTGCAAGACCCATGGGTCATACAGATATTTAACGCAACTTTCATGCAGCCACTAAACAAACAGAAAGAATGTGGTTCTAAGGGCACCCCAATACCCTCTTCTTAATACTGCAACTAAAAAAATAAAACTCATTAAATTTTGTATGCTTCCTATTACCACTTTACTTCTTCATTCTAATCTCTCAATCAACCATTATTGTTCAAATTAATCACATACTCAGCCTTAATCGGAAAACCCTAAACAAGATTAATCGTTGTCTACTTCATTTTTCCCATGGAAAAATTCAAATTCCAATCGTTTGAAGGTCTAATCTTTCACTAACTCTTCTAATTTTCTTAATTCAAACCTTATTCACAATGTTCGTAAATTCATCCATGCATTCTTTTAGTCTCATTGAATTTTTGAGAGGAGAAAGACGGTTGAATTCGCTGGAAACAAAAGTCATGGCATTGAATCCAAAAAATGAGGTTTGTTTTACAATTTTGCATATATTTTTTATTTTGTAATTGGAAGAATTGTAAATATATTGTCATTCTATTATTATTTTTATAGGATACGAACAATGCATTTGGGTTGAAAAACATGGATGAAGATATAAAAAAAATTCGATTGTAGAACTAGGGTATTGGAATGAGGTTGAATGAATAACGGACGAGAGAAAAATAGGGTAAAACGGTGTGGTAGCCCCTATTTTTTAAGTACGGTATTAAGAAGAGTATAACAATAATTATTGTGGTATTTTTTTAGTTGTGGTATTAGGAAGAGGATATTCGGGTGCCCTTAGAACAAAATCGAAAACTCGAAGCCAGAAAGGAATAAAAGAAAAGAAAAAAAACTTGCAAACTGCTTTTCCTGAAGTCGAAGACGTAGATCGACATCGAAGATTGAAGCTTGCTATGTCGAACCAGGGTTTTATCTTATCTTTTCTCGAATCTGCTATGCTCGAATTTGGGTTTGCTTTTTTTCTTCTTTCTAATCAATCAATGCTTTGTGTTTTTGCACGTCGACCTCTTCTTCTTCTTCTCGCTATAAATTATTTTGTGATTTTTTTAATGTTGTTTTGACCGGGACGGGATTTTTCCCTAATCTCGTCCTGCTACCGGCTGGAACCGAACCGAGTTGGTCGGAATCTCGTGGTTCCGGCCGAAACCTCATACCATGGTTGGTAGTAAGAAATTATCATAGCTTTATTAGTTACAGAGTTATTGGTTAATTCGTTAACACTAAATACCGTTAAGATTAACTATACAGCTCAATTTCCCAACATCAAACTCAATGGAAAAGCTTGACAGAAAACTTAACTTAGTACTTAGTATAATCTCTTATTAATATAAATATCATAATCAACCCCAATGACTAAATATATAGCAAACATAGAATAAAAATACATAATATAATTTCATAAGACTGCTAATATTAAGAGATTAGTAATAAATATTAAACTTAACTTGATGTATTCAATATATGTTTGTAAACAACCGAATAATTGCTATGCAATTACTCTAGCAAGATAATACCAAGGTATTCATAGTCTACCAAAAATGCATATCCAGTAATGACTATTGTTGAAAGAAATAGACAAAATAATAAAGTAATTAAAGTAGATGAAAAAGATGCCATAATAAATAAATACCGTGAATTATAAGGCCACATGCATTCAAAAGATGAATGCAAAACATTACAATTATCAAAAAGCAAAAGTAAAGAAACCAATTTTCTTTCATATGGTGAAAACATTCAAATAAGTAATTCTTTTTTGTATTATTTCAACTCTTAATTCTGCGCAAATAAGCAAACAAATTTTTCAATCTATAATAAATATGGTATATCCATTGCGTTATTAACAAATGGAAGAAGTTAAATCAGTAATTATGAAGTGATAAGACAAATACTTCAAGGTTATTCAAATTGAAAGCATTTCTGGTAAATGAATCCGTAAACTGTAAAAGGTTCAAATAAGCTTGAAATATAATAAGAAAAATTAATAAAAATATGAACATTATCAGTAAATAACTATTTATTTTCTTAGAAAAGGACTTATAATTGTGAAATGTGCTCACCTTATGTTATTTATGCTTCATAGTTCATTCCCAGTCACGGTGCCTCCTAATTTTGACATATCATTCTTACTCGCCTACTTTTCTTCTGAAATGAATTTGTTAAGTACCTACTGTAATACATTAAGGATAAACTAATAGGAAATAAAATAAACACTACTGTTGTTGAAATTTGAAGTAATCAAGTCCTCCAGGAAGAAAAATTGGAAGAAGAACCTGAAAAGAAAATCATTTTTCCACTCAAATTTCTTTTACAAATGCTAACAATTACCAAATGTAAAGCCGCAACTGTGCAGCTTAAAACCTACACAAAAAGGATAATATAAAGGATTAATCCATAAATAACTGAATAACAGAAAAGTGCAGGAAGAATCTATGTCGGGTGCAACTATCTTCTTTTATGACTGATGTCACTGTATTATTGATACAGGACACGTTGTTGGTCTGTATAATAATATTTTTAAACCTACACACACCTTCTATAAATAGAGAAGTATTTTAAGGACCAGATCCTTAGATTCTAGCAACATTTTTACATAAACATTAGAACAGAATACAAATTTTCACTAAAATTAGTGAATCTAATTATAAAAGACCGAATAAATGAAAGGAATAAAAACCATTTTTTAGTTGTAAATATCAAAATATTCACCTACTCTAATACTTATATAAGAGTAAATATAGCGACCTTCATGAATTTCAGAATTGCCTATGCACTGAAATCAAGAGTGAAAAAAGGTTCATCTACTCACTAAGAAATTGACTGCGCTAGCAAGTTTGTCTGCTCACTTGCGATACTCAGCTACGATCAAATTGCAAAAATCGAAAGGTTAACAATAACAAAAGGTTCATATAACAACAAAAACCACACTTTAAACACATAATTGTTGTCATAGGAAGTAGTGATAAACAATGAACAAAACAAAAGTAGGCATACATGTGTCGGAGATAGAGTGGTATATATTTGTCATATTGACTTGCTTCAGTTTTAAGTTCCAGAATATGCTTTCTTGTACTTGCTCGACCCCTCTAGTTTAATCACGCAGATTACTGTAGCACGTAATGTTAATATACTAATCTCCCAGAATATGCGTGCTTACAAAGACAGTCTCTTATATGTACTTATATGACTAAGGATGTGTTTGGCGCAAGCGGAAGCGGAGAATTTGAGCAGAGTATTTCAGCGGAGTATTATAGTGGAGAATTGTGATTAGCGGAGAATGCGTTTGGCGCGTTTAGCGGAGAATTTGAGCGGAGCATTTTATTTATATTTTAAATTAATTAATTACCTATTAAAACATAACATTATAATTATTACAGAATAACACTAGAAAACATAACAGTCCATTATACAAAAACTGTACAGAAAGCGATACGTTGCAGAAAATAAAAAAAGTAGAGAAAGCGATACATTGTAGAAATCTATTAGTGCAATCCTGCTGCAACAAGCTCGTCTCTTATTCTATCACGATGCACTGTCATGTTAGCGCTGCCTTGATAGTGTTGAGCCGATGGTAGGTCATTATTGCTAGGGGTGAGCATTTGGTTGGTTTGGTTTACATGATGATAAATTTGTCAAACCAAACTAAAACCAACAAAAATGAAAACCAAACCAAACCAACCAAATTAATTTTAGTTGCTTTGGTTGGTTATTTGATTAAACTGAACTAAAAATGTTTTACACTTTGCGTTTGAAATATTCACCATAATTTGAAACAAATTGTAAATACATGGTTACAATATTATTATTTTTGATTTTTATGCTTTTTTATGTCACTTTTAACACATAGGTGATGATTAATGTGTACTTAAATAACTAAACTAACATAAAATACTTATTATAACACTGATAATTTTGAAAATATAGTAAAAATTCGGTTAATTTCGTTAAACCAATAACTGAACTTAATATTTTTTCGGGCCGATTACAAATCGATTTAATTTCAAAACCGAACCAAACTGACCAAAATAAATTGGTTTGGTTGGTTTATTTGGTTTAACCGAATAATGCTCACCCCTAATTATTGCCTATGTTTCTCAAGTAGACATATTCTTCTTCATAGTCATCTGGAATAAGATCTGGATCATGGTCATACGCCATAAAATCTGGATCACCCATATTGTATTTGCGTATATAATTGTGTATAGCCATCGTAGCAACAACAATTTTTGTTTGAGCTTCGAACTTGTAGGTTGCCATATTTCTGAGTATAACAAATTTCTTTTTCCTTATTCCAAAGGTCCTCTCAATTTCCATACGTAAAGTAGAATGGTAGAAATTATAATTTTCATTATTCGATTTCGGTTGATTTGTGATCATACGAAACCGGGAGATGTGATACCTAACATTTCAATATGGTGGTATATACCCAGTTGTTGGTGGAAAACCAGAATCCACAATATAATACTGTCCAGGAGGAGGATGAGGAAAATTGGAACTTCTATCATTCACTATAGAATTAAAAATTTGACTATCGTGTGCAGTACCTTCCCAACCAGATACAGTATACGTAAATAGTAAATTGAACGAGCATGCAACCAAAGTATTATGTGTAGCGTATCATTTTCATCTGATAAACGGAACAACTCGATCTGAAGGTAAGTGTGTCATTACATGTGTACCGTCTATGGCACCAGTACAGTTTTTAAAGTAGGGATAGTAACGGTTATCATTGCTAATTTCAGCCGGAATTGAGTTAAATTGAGGATCAACCGGTTTTATTATAGCTGTAGATAATATTAGGACGGCATTCATAACAATATGAAAGTAATGAAAGATTGTGCTACCTAACCGTTGAAATCTTTCAGCCACTTGTCTGTTAAAGTTAGAGGTAACAATAGTGTATAAAAATATACCAACCGCTTCTCGAACAGTAACGTTTTCCGAAGTAACCAATCTGCAACTTTCCAGCCTACCGCATAACAAAAGAAAACATAACCGTTTCATACGAAACTGCCTTTGACATCTTCCCTGATGATCGTTCAATATGTCGTCTATCCACATCAAACCAGTAAACGTAGAAGTGTGCATCCGACGGCCTATTTCGCTACATCTATCACGTAAGTACGCTCCAGTTAGTACAATATATTCCAAATCTTCTGAATCAGAATCACCATCATCTGCAACTGAATTTTCCATTGCTTTCACTCCAAGGTTGAAATAGAAATATAAGAGGAAGAAGGTAGAGGAGAGGTGTGGATGAAAGAAGGGTTGGAAGAAGAAGTTATAAGGGGAATAGAAGGGTGCTCAACAGCTCAAATTGGAGCCGTTGAAAGTCAATGCGTCCGACGCGTCGACGCTCAACGACTTTAGTTTGAGCCGTTGAGCTACCGGTCCGAAATGGATATAGTGTGCTTCTCAAGCAATCTTTGAAGCATGTAATTTAGAGCATTTCTCAAGACATATACTCCTTACGCTTATGGTCGCAAGCAATACTAATATTCCATGTATGACTACATATATCTACATATGCTAATCTCCCAACAGTGCAAAAGTATACAAATTAGAACACAGAATCTGTGGCTTTTCAAAGTGCAAAATTATACTGGTCTCCCAACAGTGCAAAATTATAACATTATAAAACGTAGTACATTGGAAATATGAAAAAGCAAGTCCATCTGACTGAAGCTTTGTGATGAATCGAAAGCACAAAGGACTAATGGACAAATTTAGAAGTACGAACCCTAGAACAACATACAGGTAATCTGGAACATGAGATACTAATTAATCGGAAATTACGATTACAGATCGCAAACGCTAATTATTCGGAAATTATGATCGCAACCGTTTGTGATGGAATCGGAAAATTACCTGACATCGGTTGCAGTGCGTTAATGCGATGATACCAATTGCGATCGAAGATACCAAGGGAAGCGGCGGTCCACAGTTGCCAGTATAGTTAAGGGCGCCGATCTAGGGTTTTGTACCTGCAGCACGCAAAATAATCAGATGAGATAGGCACTGTGGACAGAAAAAATGAGGGTGTCGATATAGGGTTCTACCTAGAGGATGCTAAATAAGCCGAAAAATTAGCGTGCAAGGAGAATGTTTCGAGTTGGATCTACATGGTGATGGAGAGGGGATGTTCACCATCGAAGAAATTGGAAGCGACGTCGCCATTAGACTAAAGCTTAGAACGTATGTTCTAGCAATTGAAGACAAAATTAAGGGGGTGATAAGGATAGTTTAGGAATTTCAAAAAGACGTTAAGTAAATTAGTGGAATCAGTTTAGCTTATTAGTAGTAGAGATGTATCCAAGTCAATCTATGTCTAGACTAATTTTACAATTTTGCGACGAAAACACGATCAAGCTCGCATCTTAAGAACGTACCACTACAAGAAAAATACCCTATTGCAACTAGCTATTTGCAACGGGCAATAAATGACAGTTGTAGTAACTGGTATTTAGCAACAGACCTTTTATAACAGTTGCAATAGGTGAGATCTAGTATTTTTAGCAACTACGCTTCTCTTCCTGTTGCAAAAACATACTTTTAGCAGTTGTGCTTCCATAACAATTGCAACAAACATATTATTTGCAACTGCACTTTCAAGCCAGTTGCAAATAAATATCTTTAGCAACTGTTTTCGCCTCTTACAATAACTGTATTTTTTTAAACTGGTAAAGTCAGTTGCTAAAACCATACTATTAAAAATTAGTTTCAGCTTCTAATGATTAACTTTTACTAATTAATTTTACGTAGTTACTATTAAATGATTAACTATTAGTAATTATATAATAATTCAGATTATATTTAATGATTCTTAATAAATAATAAAATTTAAGTATAATAAAGTGATATTTATAACTGATAATTAAATAATAAAAATAATAATTACTAATTAACCGATAATTAACATTTGGTAAGCATAGTTATTACAAAGTATGAAAAACACACTTTTAAACATACATTTGGTTGCAAAAATATATATTTAGTAACTGTTTTCGCTACTTGCAGTAACTGCAATTTTTTTACAACATTAAAAGCCAGTTGCGAAGAACATACTTTTAAAAATTAATTTTTCCCCAACTTTTGGTGAATTAAATTACTATTAAATACAAAAGTTTGAATTGATATAAAATTAAGATTAAATATTAGATGCAAATATTAAATTAATATTAAACTATAAGTGAATAATATCATTGTTTGGTAAAAACTAAAAAAAATACAGTAACTTTTTGGTTCAAACATTTAAATTTTTGGCTCTAACCTTTAATTTCTTTTTCCTCCAAACGTCTAAAATATGTACTCTAGCTTGACACAGCGTCCCGTCCGGAGAACGACATGTACTGTTTGCATTGGAATTTGAAGTTTGAGATCAAATTAAGTAGTATTTTAATAACTTATCATTATTTTTAGTAATTGATTACGTAATATTTTATTAATTTATAATTACTTCTAATAATTAATTACATTGCATAAGTAATCATTAATAATTGGGTAGTCGATTATACATAAATAATCATATTTACTTAATATTTAGTAATATATTATAATGGATAACTCAAAAACAACAGTTCATAAATATAGGTTAACAATTTTAATTTAACATTTTATTATATAATGACATATAATTAATAATTATAAAAAGTTATAAACAATGATTTATATTTAACCACACTAAGGCATGCGTTTGTTTGATTACTGGAGGGAAAAAATTTGCGTGTGGAGGGAAATAATTTGTGTGTGGAGGGAAATGAATTAAGCGGAGGGAAATTTGTGGGCCGCTTTACATTATTAGGACGGAAACCAAATACTAGATGCCAAAGTCTTTTATCTAAAATTGAAATTGAAAACCCTAAGCAGAATTGAACATCGGCCATGGCATCTCTATCACCAAGCCAACAACACTTAAACCAATCGGTCGCATCTGAGTTCCCCTTTCCGCTCCGTGCCTGTTGTCTCCCCTTTCTGTTTTGGCTTATTTCTCGCTTCGGGTAAGCAAATCAAGACGCTCCTTTTTACTTTTGTATTCGCAGTTTACTTTTTTGAGTTTTTGTTCGTTGTATGAGCTTTTCTCTGCTTTTGCTTTAGAGTCTGTTAAGGTCTTGCGCCTGGTGGTGATTTTCAACTCAGAGCCAACTAAAAATTTAAAAGTAAGATCCCAACCCAAAGCCAGCTGGAACATGAGGAGTAAGATCTCACAAAAGGCAGCTCGAACCGGAACGGAAGGGCAGACAAGGCGGTGGATCTCGGTGAAGCATCCGAAAGACAGGTTGGTACTTCTATTGTCCTATTCTAAAATAAAGTCTGATACTAGTTATGTTGTTTAATCCTAAATAATGAGCAATAGCAATATTATTAATACTAGTTGAAATTGCTTCAGATGATTTTTTATGTTCAGTACAGAGATATAAATCCATGCATTTTAATAGTTTATGAACTTTTAGAAATTGCATGTGATTTAATCCTTATTTCTAAGTTTATTACACATGATTTATCTGTTGCATTTACCACTACAGTTGAGTCCAGTTTATGTTGGTTGCTTTTAGTTGCTTATTAGTAATATTATACACCATCAAGAAGATTATAGTTTTGAACATCTGCTTTTTAAGGACGTTACTGTCACGTTATCTTTTCATGAATAGGTTGGGTACATTGTGTATAGCAGCAATTGATTTGATTAATATATTCTTTGACTTGGAGAAGAAGTTCGCTTAAACTATTAATATATCCTTAATTCCCACCTATGTTCTTATTTGTGCTTGATACATGTATGATTGAGGAGGAAATTGGGTTATTGAAATCTGCTTTTGCTCAAGCTATTGAGATGCTTCCAGAAAAATCACTTGTTGGGTTGATAACCTTTAGTACTTTCTGCAGGTTTGTTAAAATATAGTAGGTGACTTACAAAAGCACCCGTGGACAACTTGAAAATTGACTTATTATTATTTTGCATTTCCATGCTCCTGTGGGTCTTCTTTTAAATTGTCAGTCCATTATATATAATGTAGTAGCTCACCTGTATTTGAAAATAATTAGATGTTATACTGCAGCCATGGACGAAAAAAGAAGGAAAAATAAAATAAAAACAGGTAGGTAAAGAATGTAATCAACAACCAGGATCCAACATTTATTGCTACTGATTAATTGACGTTTTCTCCTTTTTCAACAAATAACTTCATGCTTGATCTTAACCTCTACAATGCCCACATCTGTGTGCTGCATAATCTAGAATGACAACTAAAATTGAAGGGAATTGAAAGACTATGCCAATAATATCTACATTGATTTTTAATAGTCTCAACTTTGTCCTCACATATGTACATATTGAAATGTTTCAACCTACGCTAAGCTGAACACTGAATACCTTTATGATTGAGATTGGAAAATGTTCCTTTCTTGATGTGTCCTGTATGTTTTCTAATAAATGCAACCATTTTCATTTATGTATGTACAATTTCTATTTTCTTTCCTCGTCTGGAATTGTATATATGTTTCTCATGTCTCTGAATCTTTTGTCGGACTTAATGGCTAGATTTGATCAAGAAGCTATTGCTGCTATTATGGCACGATTGGTTACTTTTAATATGGAATCTGAGGTAATCATTATTCACCTTGTTAGCGAAACTTTATATTGACCAAAAATTGTTACTATAGAGTATAAAATATAATTAAAATTGTCATGTTCACTCGACAGTCGATATAACAATGAAGGGCATGTTACTCTAATTTCATAATTTAATAGGCTTCCCATAACTAATATGAAACTACATTTAGCAAACATATGCCATGTTACTGGGCTCAAAGTCTTGATGTAAGCTTATCAAATCAAAGTATTGATTTGATTAACATATTCTTTGACTTGAAGAAGAAGTTTACTTGAACTGTTAATACAAGGACATATGTCAGGTTTAATCATCAATGAAAAAATAATAATTTGATACATAATGATATACAAAGTTCACAGAAGTTTTAAAATTTATATATGGGTTAGATGTTTGTTTGCTTTTCTAGGAAACCGAAGTAGAGATACACAGGTACTTATTAATTATATTACAAGGAACTATTACTTCGATTTGGTCAATAGGTTCAGGGATTTGTTTGTTTTCTATTACTTTGATTTTGCCATTAATTTTTCAAGTTGTTCTCGTCGCCTGTAGACTACAACAAAAAACACTTTTCGTAACAGGAGATATCTGTTGCAGTAGACCTATTGCAACAGACCTGCGCCTGTTGGTATAGCCGAAGTTGCAAAAAGTCTACAACATTTTCTGCCTGTTGCAATAAAATGTTGCGGTATACTTTTTGCAACAGGCTTTTGCTGTTGCAACAGTATATTCCCATTGCAATAAATTCATAAATCTATATAAAAAAAAAATACAGCTTATAGATATTACATATTAAATGTATTCCTTTTAGTAATAGTGTCAGAATGAAATAAACAAATAAAATTTTTATTTTAACAAAGTTTTAATAGTACAAACAATTACAACAAAATTTCTACAATTTTCATACACCATTCATGCATAACAATTTCTTCCCTCACACAACACATTTTTTCTTCTTCTCGAATAGAGTATTTTCTAATCATATTTCTAGTCTATCATACATATGATATAACAAGAGAACAAATATCATCAGTTCATCAAATCTGCAGTTCATACTTTTTTGTCATCCATGCTTGCAAGCTGACCACAAAGTGCAATCCAGCACCTAAACAGAGAAAATATAGCCAAGTCATTTATTTACCCAAAAAAAAGACTACTGTCAATGTTTCAAAAATGACACGCACTTCAGATGTTATGCAGCAGAATTTCAGTATATTAGAGGTAAATCCCAAATGCTTTAGGCAGTTATGAAATATGCATGTAACTGGCCATCGAATATTGCATTACAAACCACTTTGTACAGATACGAGCTTTATTTCTAGTTATATTAACTCTCTCACTCTCTTTCTCTATCTCTTTATACTACTGTACTAAATTAAACAGAATTAACAATTGTTAAACCATCATGTATGCCTACCATTGGTGGTTGAACTAACATTAACTAAACTATAAGTTTTATAGAGGTCGGATTATAGCTTCATTCAAACATATGATAATAGATAATACACAAGGGACAAAAAATTAACAATTGTTAAACAACATATATGCCTACTATTGATTCAATTTGAGTTTTCATTTATTATTATATGTCAATTGATATCACATGTTAAATAATCATGTCCTTACATGATTTTTTTTCCATCAATTATCACAAAAATTTATAGCTTGTTGTAGCTAACATAGTTGTTAACTGATATATTTATCAAGTAACTCATGGTAATTGTATTGGTTGATTATTATTTTTCCTTTACATCATTGTACGCTATAAAATCTCCATAAAAAACTAGAAAAAAGAGTCGTCGTATCGGATCTTATGTTCAGTTGCACTATATCAAGTTTTGCTAGTATTATTCAAAAATAGTATGCGTTGTAGTGTTTTGACTCAAAAAAATATTTCATGGATAATAATATGTAAAGTGGCTTGTTTAGTTATTTCTTCATTTCGTAGTATATCCCTAACTATGTAGCATGTAACGTGGCATAGCAAAGTGATAGCCATGTTCCAATTATTATATGATGTATCAAACAACCATTTACAGGTCCAACAAAATAAATGAGACGTGTTCTTTTTTTTCTTCTGGGCATGTATACAGGGACATATGCTTACATAAAGGGCCAATGTGTGTGTTTGTAATTTATCGTCAGCAAGCCAAAAGTATATGACGGGTATGGTTTATCTATAAATGCATGCAGTTCCAGATTTTTAGCAATCGCAGGTATGTGTAAAGTTACAGTATCATAATTTTTTTTCAACATCTGCATGTGTACACTATGACTTAATGTGCGTTTAACCAATAGGCAATCTAAAGATGGAGCCACGGTTACCCAAATCAATCAAGGAATTCACTAGTGTAAATATAACAAAGGCACAGAAATATAAAATATGAATGTGATAGTTAAGCATGACAGTGAACATGCAAAAGTAAAACTTAGTTTAGCCGCAGGCGTTTGCATACTAAAAATCATATTCATACTTAAATGACCCAAATGAAGAGGTGTTTGAAAGCTTCAAAAGAAAAATATGGTGTATATATGGACTGTCAATATTGAAACCTTCACCACATTACAATACACATCTTCACAACTCACGTATGCCAAGATATCTATTTATTTCAATATATATTTATACTCAAACTTATTTGTTCCTTCAAAGTCCTAGCATAGTTCATTCAAAAACCCAAACAAAAAAGTATGCTTGCAGGCAATAAATGAACTAAAATTTATTTGTGTTGTACTAAAGTCTGACACGCAGTTTACTGAGAATTAGCATGCACATATCTATTTTCATTACATTACATATGAAATCAAGATACATGAAAGTTAATCATAGAAAGACTTACCAGAGTAAAGTTCCAAGCAAAACAGTAACTCATGTTACATGCCCCAAATGAACAAGTGTAAACCCCCAAAAGGTCAAGAATCCGATCAAATGCCTGTCCCAAATAATAAATTCAAAGCCCTTTAAGCCCTTTGTTTGTTATAATTATGAACAAAAAGGTAAAGCAGATTTAATTCACATCGTGATAACACAACACATATAAGTTTCTATTGGTTACTAGTGCACCATATGCCTACTGTTCTACTTGTTAAGCTAAATAGAAATGCGGACTAAAATTTGCAGGCCAAAAATGGAAGTAGGCATTGACCTTAAAAGATTTGAAGAACTTAGATAACCTTTATGTTTAAAGATATTTTTGCAATTGCACTTTAAAAACAACATGTGGCCAAAATGCATGTACAGTACTGTACAAATACAAATTTTTGGCATTACAAACCACTTTGTACAGATATGAGCTTCATTTCTAGTTATATTAACTCTCTCACTCTCTTTCTCCCTCTCTACACTACTGTACTAAATTAAACAGAATTGATTCACATTACAATTCTCACAGGTGATAGTAGTTTCGACCATTGTCGGTTTGATTAAATATCCTTTTAACCACTCAATCACAGCTTTACATTGCATGCATGCTCACGCACATATTGTGTGTGTCATAAACCAAGTTATAAATAATAACTAGATTCAAGTTCAAGTAATTGAAAGTACATTACCAGGTAAGGCGAACTGAAAATATATTCTGATGTAGCTACCGCAGCTGCAGGTTGGGCATAACTTTAATGCAGATGGGTCTGTTTTCAGAAAACAATCAATTTATTATAATAGTCAACTGTCAGCAAACATCTAAATAATATAGTAAGGTTAATTATGAAACACGGGTTACCCCAGCTACGTAAATTTGAAATTTAGTAGTTTTACTGTGTTTGATAGTCAAATAATTCTTAAAAAATTGGAACGTTGAGCAAACATATAATATCTTTAGAGAGCATTAGTGGTTAATCCAGTTTCCTATCAGGTTAACACTACAACACAACTCCGATTTTGTTAACCATTAAGATGCAAGACTTGCAAATAGGATTATTGTTAATGCAGGGAACTCTATAATAAATAAATCACCTGAGCAGGATAAGTTGCAGGATAAACACCAAAAGCTACGGTCTGAGGTGCAAAAGTTTGTACAACCGCCTGTGGTGCAACATAATTTGGATATCCATAAGCACCATATGAAGTCTAGGCAAAGAACATACAAGAGTGGATCAGTCTATACAGCACGACAGAAACGTATAATATAGTGTAGGAAGAAAAATCATTAAAACATGGTAGTCTACCTGAGCTGCATAGCAAGTGTTCCAATGTTGCCTTTGTGCTTGAGGATTCTGCACATAAGCAGCAGCCCATTGAGTTGGTGCATTTGGATATGATGGTGTATCAATTGAAGTATTTGAGACTTCAGTCTTACCGAGGCCAAAGAATCCTCTGCTTATCTGTTTTTTTTTTTTTTTTTTTTTTTTTGACAATAAACTATTGAGACTTCAGTCTTATCCGAGGCCAAGGAATCCTCTGCTTTTCTCTTTTTTTGACAATAAACTGCTACTTTGACATAAGAAAATTCTAGAATGCCTCTTCTCTGCCTTTTTTCTGATATCCACAATACCAAACATATCCAAGAACTGCGATACCAGGTAATGTATAAAGCAGAATAAGTTGACATACGACAGATGAATAAATATTTCCCATAATTAACCATTCCATCTGTACTAAAATACGACAACTGATTAGAGCATTGTGATAACCCAAAAATAAGCTACAACCACTTTACCTGATTTTTAACAACACACATGAACTTCATTAACTTATAATGGTTTCTACAAAGAAACCGTACATTTATATATTTGCATAAAGGTAACCAGATTAACAATTTTAATTAAAAGAATATAAATTTAGGCTGAAATCCTAAAGACCGCAACACCTTATTCTTCTTTCACATAAGTGGCAGATCTTCTCAATGGAAGCCAAGCCAAAAAAATGACCCAACCAGAAAACCCAACATGTCGAGAAAATTACGTACCAGAGACAAAACCTGTACTTGAAAAAAAAGCAATTATCTGGCAAAATCATCTAGCACTGGCATCAATTCCATTAATTACCTGCACTTGAAAGTGTGAAAACCGATCACTAAAAAGTTAGGGTTATATGGCAATGGAGAAAAATGGCAAATGGTGAGCTAAAGAATTGGAGTACGAGAACAAAAGGAAAAAGCGAGTGAAGAGAAAATGAAATCAGAAGTTCATCATTGAAAGTGAGCAAATGACTTATCGTTGAAGCCGAGGTGCTGGTGTCCGTGGCTTGAGATGAAATATGGGGTAGATCTGCAAGAGGAACAAGAGAACTATTTAGGGAGAACCGTAATATGAATCCTTCAAGAAATCACCGAATGTTAACATTGATAGCAGTTGAAATCAGAAAGGATCTGAAAGAACAAATTTGGGGTCTTAGGGTTTGAAAGAACAAATGGGAACGGGAAAAGTCTAGGAAAGAGGCAGTAGAGAAAAATGAAAGCTGCAGAATTTACAAAGGTGGAGCCAAACTGTTGGAGTCAAAATTCTAATGTTGGAGCCAAATTTTGAAGGGTGGATCCAAATTTTAAACGGCGGAAATATTATTTGGATAAATATGTAAAACATAATATTTATATTTTATTATTTTGATTTATATTTTATTATTTTGAAATTGTTTCAAGATTTTCGAACCTTATGAAATAATAAACATTTTATAAAATTTTAATTTTTACTTTTCACTTGCGAGTTCTGTCAAAATTAAGTTTCAAACTTTAATTAGTGTAAATAGTAATAAGGACAAACTTTGGAGAAAATTTAGTCCGAAGGATGTCAAGTTTTATTTTGAGGCTGAAGGACAAACTTTGAAAAGAAAATTAGGCTGAAGGTCAATGCTAAATGTAATTAGCATTTTCTGCATTATAAAACTGAATAATGCTAGTACATTTAGCATTTTTGTGTAGTGTAAAAAACTGAATATAATGCTAATTACATTTAGCATTTTCCTTCAGCTTAATTTTGGTTTAAAGTTTTTCCTTCAGACTAAAAATAAAACTTGGTGTCCTTCAGCCTAATTTTTGGGCAAAGTTTGTCCTTCTCCTAATTACCTCATTTAATTATATATTTTATGACATATATAAATTTATTTTGTAAAATTTAAAAGATTTATATTTTTTTGAGAATATTAGCTGTTAAATATAACTAGTATTTATAATTATTAAATATTAATAATAAATGCCACTTCATAACTAATAAAAATTAAATATTAGTCATTAATTGTTAAAAGTAAATATTGATTATTACTTCTTTACTATTTAATAATGAGTACTAAGTCGTGTTGCTAAATAAGGTATTTTTAATATTTAATCAATTATCGTTTATTTATTTATTATGAATTTATTAATTATAAATAATTCATTTAATATTTGAACATACACATAATTATTAATTATTATCCATTAATTTTTATTATTAATTTATTATTATTTATTTTATTATTTTTTAAATGGTAATTATAATTATTTGTTAATTAGTAATTATTATTATTTACTTATCAGTTATAAATATCACTTTGTAATACTTAAATTTTATTATTAATTGTTAAATATTAATATTAATTATTATATAATTACCAGTAGTTAATCATTTAATAGCAACTATTTAAAATTAATTAGTAAAAGTTAATCATTAAAAGCTGATATTTATTTTTAATAGTATGTTTTTCGCAACTGGCTTTGCCAGTTGTAAAAATATACAGTTATTGCAAGTGGCGAAAACAGTTGCTAAAGATATTTATTCGCAACTGGCTTGGAAGCGCAGTTGCAAATAATATGTTTGTTGCAACTGTTATGGAAGCACAGTTGCTAAACGTATATTTTTGCAATAGGAAGGGAAGCGCTGTTGCTAAAAATAAGCTTTTCGCAACAGAAAAAAAGGCATGTTGCTAAATTTTATCTTTTGCAACTGCTATAGTAGGTCTGTTGCTAAATAGCATTTACTGCAACTGTCATTTGTCGCCTGTTGCAAATGGCTAGTTGCATTAGGGCATTTTTCTTGTAGTTAAACTTATTTTCCTCTTCCCTTAATTTGAAAAGCAGAACTCCTTTTACAATAAATATTTCTTTTAAATCTACTTAACCATCAATATTTTTAAAGCTACAAAACAGATTATATTTTCTTGAATCTTTCGTTGATCGGTTTACTTTAGCAAATTTTAATTTTATTTTCCATGAATGTTCATGTTTGCTTCGTCTTTGTTTTCCTTAATATTTGAACTATAATTGGCAATATGTAGCTATTGTTTATGGCAATATGTAGCTATAGATCAATATCGAAGACTTTTATCCCTTTTTCTGGAATTTTTTTATTATGTAGTTAATGTTATAGTCTGACTTTTAGTTGTGCAGGCCGGTGCTTGGTGCTGTATGAATGTGATGGAAGTGGCAGGTTGATGTATTGAAGTGGTGATTGTTTGTAGTGGTCGGTTGGTATATAATACTGTTCAGGTCAATTGGGCATTGAAGAAATTTCCAAAAACAAGGTTAGCTGAATAAAACAATGTTGGTGCTTGGTGCTGGATCATGGATGCTTCTAATAGAGCTGCATAGCAAATAATATTTTTAGAAAATCTGTTAAAGTGGAGAATAGAAATTATTTTATATGTGAATAGTGTATGGAAATTTTGTGAACTTTTGATGCAATCGTATGTATTGAATTTCTATTGAAATAAAATATCTATCGTTTCTTGATAATATATGTTTACTTATTTAGTGAGTGATATTGGAAATGCATGTTTACTTAATTTTTGATAATATATGTTTTCATTATTACATTATTAAATGCAGATGATGGTGGATTATAGTAGACAAATGAGTTTTTTGAATTTTGCAACGGGCATGTTATGTTGTAAATAATCAAATTGTAATAATTAGAAATGGTTGTAGTATCTTGTTTGTCAAATGTCTATAATAGGTTTACAACTGCCATTTGTTGTTGCAAAATGATCTGTTGCAACAATTAAGGCCAGTTGTAAAAAAGTATACCGCAACGTCCTATTGCAACAGGCAGAAAATGTTGCGAAAAGAGACTGACTTTTTGCAACTTCGGCTATACCAACAGGCGCGGGCCTATTGCAATTGGTCTACTGCAACAGATATTGCCAGTTGCGAAAAGTGCTTTTTGTTGTAGTGTACAAACATATTACATTTTCATTCAAATTTGCAAAACTGAGGTATTTTCCCCCCTTCAGTGTGTTGTTGCGTCTTGCAGCAGTAGCCTGCTGCTTTCTTATGACAGTGCTCCCTCCCCTCCCCCCGGTTTTCTCTCTTCTTTTCTTCTTTCTTGCGGCAGCCTATTGCAGGAAGTGGCCTGCTGCTATCGCTTGCGGCCGCCTATTGTTATTGCTTGCAACCAGTGAGTTTTTTCCTTCCCATGATGAATCGGCTCCTATAACAATGAAATGGACACTATATGTGAATATCTGTTTCAAGTATGACACATTACCATAAAATAAAATTTGAATTTTTTGTTTGAAACAGGTTAAAACAACTACAAGGCCCAAGGCTAGTAACATGCATGTGAAGTTCTTGGCTTCCAATACATTCTAAGGAGCATTTGAATGGAGTGGAACCTTTATGCCAAGTTCTTGTTCAATCATCTAGCTCAGACGATGCAAAACCATCATCATTTGATGTATTGAATATGAGTTTTCCATTCCTAGATTAATTGAATCTACAATCTTTCAATATTAAAATTTAGTGTACTTAGAATGTTTCTATTGTTTTGAGCTATATGATCCCAATTCAGTTGTACATGTAAGACTAATTTGAGGTGAATTTTTAGAAGTGCAAAATGGTATTTGAATAATTTCTATTGTTATAACCCAGATAGTTTTTTCTTGTGCTATGTTACAATACTATTCATATATTAAGATTAAAGCTCGCAGGTTTTGAGCATCAAGTTGAGTGAAAAGGTTGTACAGATTAAACCATCATGGCAGCATATATAGCTTTTACAAGTACACAAATGTATTTACTACCTCGGAATATAACAGAATTTCTCAATTCAAGGTTCTTAGGTCTTAGTAATTATTACTTTATATATATATATATATATATATATATAAACACACACATATATATATACACACACACACACACACACACACACAAAGAAATATGCAAAAGACACTCTTAGGCGACTGAGTTTGTTTGGCGGTACATGGCTTTTATCTTGATTGTTAGCATAGTTCAAAAAATGGAGAAACTGTAATTGTTTGGGTTATATGGAATAAGTTGCTTTTGCATTTTCACACTAATGATTCAATCTTCACCTTTATACTGTCCACAATTAGATTAAAATATATTTGAGTTTGTCCTACAGAATAGTCCATGTTTTATGATATCCAGAGTTTTGTAGACATTGGTTTGTGAGAAACATGGCTTGTGAGATTTGGTGTTTTATTAAAAATTGAGCTTGCTGGAACAGAGGCGATATTAAAATTCATATATTAATGGATACTTAGATACCCAGTGCCAAAGGCTCCCGTACTCAAGCGCAAGAGGACTTACCAGGTCAGTCTCCCGTCCTGGTACTATTCTCACGGCTTTTCGAGCTCTGGGGGTTACCCAAAAATAGAAAGAAAAAAAAACTGTATATTTTAACCACTCCAAGTGGTTCTACAATATGAGTTGTAGGTGCTTGTAGAAAATTTGTCAAGTTAAGATTTGTTAATTTCCATGATTAAAAAAGCAGTCTTTTTGATGCGCTGCCCATGAATAAACTAGAGGAAAATTATTCATTTTAGGGCAAATATCATTGTTGAATTCATGAATGTTGTAACCTTTGTTAATAATTCCGCACTCATCTTCCGAGGTTGTATCAAAATTCATAATAACTTGGTCGAAAATAGCGGTAAGATTAGAAGATCTTTTTATATGCAGAAGGGGGAAAACTGCAGCTTAATCATGCTGATATCAAACATTTTTTTATAAAACCAAATCCAAATAAAATTTCACATAGTGTATTTATGCATATCATTCATATGTGTCATATTGATGCATCCAATATTGTGTTAGTCAAAATGATATATGACATGCATTAGTTTCTTAATTCAATATACGTAAGTGCAGCACCACAATATACAGTATATTGAATTTTCAGGAACACAAATGACATGATTTGCTTTTATTAAATTATTTTAAAAATATTCCCATCCTTCACGTGTTAATTGGATTTACAATCTAAGCATGGATGAAATTTTCCTAGTTTACACTAAACAAAACTAGGGTGGCAAAACCATGTTGGTCCACCCTTCACAGTAAAAACCATTCATGACTGGCTTACCAATTCACATGTAGTATGATAGTCTTGGAAAATTTGTGTAGCTCTGATACCACTTTGTTGGAATTTTAGAGGAGGAAGATGAATTGTAAAAAGAGGAATAATTTCTTTTTTAAGGAGAAGGAAAAACTTTTATTGCTTGATATAACTTGATTATAAAATTTGCTTCATACTTGCTTGATTCAACATTGATTGGTACAACATATGTGAGAGTCTCTATATATAAGATGACAATTGTTCTACACTCTTCTCTCTTTAGATAATTCTATTGCATATTTTGATAGACCAGAATTTATTATCATTTATTTTGATTTTTGCCTTTCCTAAAACAAGGATAGAATTTATAACATAATTGGCATTTACTTATAAAACCAAATTTGTTTGTTTTCTTTTAAAACCAAGTTTATTTTTCAACATTCCCCCTTAAACTTGGTTTTGCAAATTGATGCAAGATTTTGATTCTTTGTATTTTACGTGCTTTGGTAGGACTAAAGAAATTATCCAAATTTTCTTTTTTCGTTTCTTCTTCTTTCCCAATATGAAGATCTTCGATGCAATTTCTTCAATGGTGCTTTATTCATTTTGTCCTCCTCCATTCGCACAAGACATTCTAAAAAGTGTGTGTTCTAGCTTCCATCTTGTTCCGGTGTCATAAACTTTGAATGAGCCATATATGGTGTCTTTGAATTCTTTCAAAAAATCACTTTTACAATCTTTGACCAATTCGATTTCTTTATTTGTTTTCCAAATCTCTTCAAAATTTTGTTTGTGCTTCAAATTTTCACCAAGCTCTTCAATTTTCCCTTGTTTCATCTGTTCTTCATTTTCGGTACCTTTCCATTCATACTTTTTGTCATTGGCGTCATCTTCATATACTTTATTTTCTTTCATATTTAATTCTTTGCCGCTCTCTTTCTTCACTTCATTTGTTTTGGTATGTTCTTTAACTTGTTCATCTTTGACTTTCTCTTTGATTTCTTCTTCAGTTACTAGTGACTTCTTACTTTTAATTTCTTTAATCACGATTTCAGCTCTCTCTTGTCCATCTTTGAAGTCTTCTTCGTGGTTTTCTTCCCTATTGATAGTCTTTGCCTTTTCTTCTCTTTTGTTCTCTGCTTGTGCCACATCAACATGGTCAACAATATTCTCCACTACAACTTCTTTTTGCTTGTGCGCCTCCTTTTTCCTCTCCTTCTCTATCTCATCCATCATCTCTTCTTCCATAGGCTCTAGCATAGTCTCTTCTTTCTTCTTCTGTTGCTCCTTCTCGTTCACACTCTCGCTATCCTCCTTTTCATCTTTCTCATCAATCAACTTATCTTCATTCATTATCTTTGCATCATCTTTTCTGTACACCTTTTTCAAGAGATTCCATGAATCTTTTGTACACCTTCCTTTAAAAATGAGATCCGAAGCTTTTTCATCGACGTTCTCAGCAATCACAGAAAGAGCACGGTAATCATTCCGTTTTAATTTCGTAAAGGCTTTCTTGTCCATTTGCGACATGTTTTCGACGTCTTTACGCCATTCATAGCCATTTTCAACAATTTCTCACAGACCTTTGGAGATTAGCTCATCTTTTTTCCTACTGCTCCATTCCTCGAAATTCTCTTTTGTGAGAACAAACATCGAAAGAAATAGAAATGTCATAATTTCAACCAGGCTCCGATACCACTTTGTTGGAAAATTTGTGTAGCTCTGATACCACTTTGTTGGAATTTTAGAGGAGGAAGATAAATTGTAAAAAGAGGAATAATTTCTTTGTGAGAAGAAGGAGAAACTTTTATTGCTTGATATAACTTGATTACAAAATTTGCTTCATACTTGCTTGATTCAACATTGATTGGTACAACATATGTGAGAGTCTCTATATATAAGATGACAATTGTTCTACACTCTTCTCTCTCTAGATAATTCTATTGCATATTTTGATAGACCAGAATTTATTATTATTTATTTTGATTTTTGTCTTTCCTAAAACAAGGATAGAATTTATTACATAATTGGTATTTACTTATAAAATCAAATTTGTTTGTTTTCTTTTAAAACCAAGTTTATTTTTCAACAGATAGTGCTGATGTACAATTTGTTGCATGCTTCCTTTTTGGCCTTCTGCCAAACTAGCCTTAAACTGCTGGCTAGTCTTGCCTTTAGCGGGGCGTCTTATGTTGATCAGCATTATATAAGACCAGCGTTTGTGAACTATTAGAAATACTTGGCACTCTCCTTAAAGCAAAACTGTGTCTCTAATCGACCAAATGATATCCTATTGGCTGCTAAAAAGTATATCGAAGTGCATGGACCTGAAGCATTTGAAAAGCCTATAAATAAGGTAATTTTGATAATTATAAAATTCATATGACTACATGTTTGACTTTGATGTGCCAAACTCTTACGGCATTGCTATCACATTCATTATGAATATGGATACAATTGTGTGTTGTGTCAATCACAGTAATACCATTGGCAAAGTTTATTGTCTTGTTGAACCATACATCAGGCCTGCCTAGCTTGCTGAACTTAAAAACCAATGATTGTAGATTCTGTTTCATGATTTCACATTATGTTGCTTATGATGATACTCTGTGTGTGTGTGTGTGTGTGTGTGTGTGTGTGTGTGTGTGTGTGTGTGTGGGAGTTAGATTCAATTTGAAACAAGCTTGTGGTTATAAACTTTGTGCTCGTAAGCTCATTAATTCTTCTGTCGTTATAAATGATGGTTTATTTGATAAGCTCAGAAGTGGTGCAAATTGGAAGTCTACAATATGAAACAAGTCTTTGCTAGTTCTTTGTTATTTCTTTTACTTTATACACAACGATATTTTAGTTATTACCAATTACCATAGAGATATAGTTTATATTTAAAGGTGCATTTAGGATTTGAGTTGCAATGGACACGCCATGATTCAAATCGTAAAGGAACACACAGAGTTAATGGTTGGAATTAGCGATTTTTTTTACCTGTCCCTATAGGATTTCTTTCTTTCTTTCTTTCTTTTTTTTTTTTTTTTTATAATTTACCAGGATAAGTGTTTTTTGTTTTGTTACTTTCAGATGCAGTGTGTGAAGTTTCTTGCTATATCACCAACTATAATTTGTAATTTATAACCTACCTTATGTTTACAAACAATTTTTGTGAACATTACTGTTTGCCACACCATTATTTGTTGAACAACTGTTCAAAGATATGACTTGAGAAGAAGATAATTCAATAGAAGTGTTGTTTTTGGGGGTGTAGCTAGGATCATCAATGACCTTCTTTATTTTGCACCATTTGTAGCCTTGTAAGGCGTGAGTTTATACTTAAATATTTTGATCATATGATAGGAGAGGGAAATATCAATGATTTAAATGGACCCATGTGTTTGATGTTAGAGAGCTACCAAATGGTACTAAGGGAGCTATTGATTCTATAGTGAATTGTAAGAATTCTTCCCGTTGAATTATATATGGTCGCAAATACCATTAACAATGATACCATTAAATTAACTTCTCCAAGTTTCAGGCTAATGATTCATTTATCCATGCTTATTTAATATGTTAATTTCAGACTCAAAAGACATCAAAATACTCAACTAGCAACTATGGAAGTAGTGTTTATGTGGAGGATGAAATTATATCAGCATCTTGGGCTGATACCTGGAGCTAGAAACTCCTCTCAATATATGTTAGCAGTAAGATCTCTGTTATGATCAGATTTATGCAATCTCGCTAACTCATTTGTTATGCCATGTAATTATGTTTCGCGTATATCTTGATTATTATTTTTATTGAAAACTACAGTTGTTGAAATCTGAAGCTTGGTATATTGCAAGAAGCATGTAGAAATGTCAGAAAGTTCTTAGCATACTAAAAGGTTGCATTTTAAATGTAGCAGCTTATTGTTGAGCAAAGAATATGGTGTTTAAATTTGAATGATTCAGAATAAGTTGTACCATTTACATAGGCACAAGGTTTACTGATTGATAACTGAACTGATATACGCACCTAATTGGAAACCACTTTTATTTTCAATAACGTGCGAAGTAAAGCAGGTGATATCAGCTATTACCTGTTCCCTATATAAAGCAACTACAGTACATAACATTAAAGGTAGTAGCTTAAACATTTTCAATAAAGCGCCAACTAAAGCAGCTGATCTTAGTTATTGCCAATTCCCTGTATAAAACAACTACAGTACCTACAAAATACAAACAATATATATATATATATATATATTGTAATATATATGTTTTAAAGGGTGAATACGCTTAATGCAAGGGACACTATTGTAATTGATGAGACATGTAAAGCCTATAAATAGAGAGCTTGTGTATGTTGTAAAGATATCTGAATGAATAAAAATGTCTGCTCTCTCTCATTTCTTATGTTTTTCTTTTAGTTTGTAACACGTTATCAGCACGATGTTCTATTGTTGTTGTTATTATTATTATTATTATTATTATTATTATATTATTGTTGCTTCATATTTATCTTGAATAAAACTTTGAGCATTTTCTTTAAAGAGCTTTCGTCGTATGATCCTTTGTTCTATTTTACACGTACGTTCAAATATTTAATATCCTCTAAGAGGATTTTGAACTGGTATTCATAGTATTCAGGGACCTTACTTCTAGTACATTTATTTTACCTAGTCTTTAGTTCTACTTCTACGTACATTTAAATTGTCCAACGCCTAGTACATTTAAATTTTATTTTACTGAGTCATAAGACCTACCTATTCTCAAGTCTACCCACTATTATGTATTCAGCGCATGATTTAAACAATAACAAGCGGTCACTTCATCATCTTCTTTTACTACCTATTCTATCTTTTGCTACCAGGCTATGTGGTTGAATTAGTCAAACTATTACTTTCCTACTTTTACTCTTTCTACTGTGGGATACCTCCGCAAGTTTTATAAATATTTAGTCCATCATCATATCTCTATCTACCAATTTTTTTTTCTCTGTAAACAAAAAAAAAAAAAGGGCTACCGAATTCACTCCTATTTCTATCCTTCAATCGAAAGGTAACAGTCCAAGCATCCAAGTGTTTATTTATTTTATTTTTACTGATCTCGTATCTTTTGTAATCTCTCTCTCCTTACAACCGAAAAAAAAGGGGGTAAATTCCAGTTTTCTTCTTTACTATCTTTGTTGTTTTCATATAACAAGTTACAATGCTTTATTTTATTACTGTAGCATAAAGCTTTAGTTACATGCCATGTACGGTGTACGGTGAAGTATTTAACATACATCACTTGTTTTATTTTATTTTGTTCTTGCTGTTTATGTTGTGGGATGTCATGTGATTCCATACTTTGACTTATTTATCCACATTTTATCCTGACGCGTGGCTTCTAATGATGTGTATTGTACTGTGTATGCTCTAATGTATGGCTCCTTGATAGTTTTTATTGTTTTCTCTGTTCGTTAATCTGTTAATTCATTTTGATATAAGAACATGTATGTTGATCTGTGAATGTATGTTGATCTGTGAACTGTTGGTTTCTTCTGAATTTTGTTTAATTGAGCGTCTGCAAATTGTTTTATGTAGTTCGCAAATGTCGAATATCGCTAAGCTTGAATTTAAAGCATTGGACATTTCTGGAGACAATTATTTGTCATGGATCCTGGATGCCGAAATCCATCTACAAGCTCAATGCTTAGAAAACGCCATTAAAAATGGCAATAATATGTCCCAGCAGGACAAAGCAAAGGCTCTGATATTTTTAAGACGCCACATCCACGATGATTTAAAATCAGAATATTTAACTGAAAAAGACCCTCTCCACTTATGGAACTCTCTGAAGGAGCGATATGACCACCAGAAGACGGTCATACTTCCAAATACGAGACAAGAATGGTTGAAACTGAGGTTTCAAGATTTTAAAACTGTAAGGGAATATAATTCCGCTATGTTTAGAATAACTTCTAAACTGAAATTATGTGGAGAGAAGGTAGATGACGCACAAATGTTAGAAAAGACTTTCTCAACATTTCATGCTTCGAATGTGCTCCTGCAGCAGCAATATCGAGAGCGTCACTTTACAAAATATTCTGAACTAATAGAATGTCTATTGATTGCTGAACAAAACAATGAACTGCTTCTTAAAAACCACTCCTCAAGACCAACTGGTTCAGCTGCATTACCTGAAGTTAATGCTAACTTTGCCCACTCCGGAAGAGGTCGTGGCAGAGGAAGAGGACGTGGTCGCGGTCGTGGTCGTGGACGTGGACGTGGATACAACCCCAGCAGAGGTGGTTATAGTGGTTCTGGAGTCAACAAAACCACTAATTTTAAACAGCAAATAAAAAATGAGCCTGGAAATAGCAATAATTCAGCTGTTGAAAATAAGAAGCATTATGAGGACATTTGCTATAGATGCGGGCGCACTGGTCACTGGTCACGCACTTGTAGATCATCGAAGAAAACAATCGAAGAATACCATAAATCGAAGAATATCGAGACAAATAACACTGAGGGATTGTCCGATAACACTGACCTGAAGTTAGATGATTTCTTTGAAGACTATGATGGGAATTTGTTCAGCGATGAAAATTTGAATGCTCTATACGAAGAGATGACCGAACCAACTAATAAGTAGCCTGAAGCTGATTATGTGATTTTAGTTTGTTTCTTTTCAGCATGTACTAGTTTATAACTTTTGTTTATTTATTTTCTTTTAGTCTTTTCTTATGGAACTGCAGAAATAATGTGTAATGTTGGACATGATGATTAGTTTATTCTTGTGGACATTTATTTATATTTATAAGTTTTTTCAGTTATTGACTGGCTGTATTGTTTTTATTTCTTAAGGTATGGATCGACAGTGTTTAAATGATGATATATGTTTGGTTGATAGTGGAACTACTCATACGATATTGAAAAACCCGAAGTTTTTCTCTGAATTATCTGAAAATATTTCATATAAAGTTTCAACTATAGTTGGTTCAGCCAACATAATTGAAGGGTCCGGAAGAGCCCATATAGTGTTACCAAATGGTACACATATATTCATTCAAAATGCGCTATATTCAAGCAATTCTAAAAGAAATCTGCTTAGCTTCAAAGATATAAGAATGAATGGATATCATATTGAAACTATAAATGAAAACAACAAAGAATATCTTTGTGTTATTTCTAAAATTGAAAGCCAGAAGCTTATTTTAGAAAAATTTGGTACAATTTCAACTGGATTATACTTTACCAAAATTGGCATAGTTGAATCTCATTTTATAAACATGAGCCAGAAGCTCACAGATTTAAAGAAATTAATTCTTTGGCATGATCGTTTAGGTCATCCTGGATCAACTATGATGCGTAAAATTGCCAAGAACTCAAATGGGCATGATTTACCAAATCAGTTGAATTTACCAAATGATTACATGTGTACATCATGTGCACAAGGAAAATTAATTACTCGACCTTCATACAGTAAGATCACCTCTGAATCTCCAGCATTTTTGCAAAGAATTCAAGGTGATATATGTGGTCCGATTCATCCCGCTTGCGGGCCATTCAGATATTTTATGGTGTTAATTGATGCATCAACTCGTTGGTCACATGTATGTTTGCTATCTACTAGAAACATGGCATTTGCCAAATTACTTGCTCAAATAATTAAATTAAGAGCACATTTCCCCGATCATCAAATCAAATCAATACGGCTAGATAATGCAGGAGAATTCACTTCTCAAGTATTTGATGATTATTGTTTATCACTGAGAATTGAAGTTGAACATCCAGTAGCTCATGTTCATACTCAAAATGGTCTGGCAGAATCATTAATTAAGCGTTTGCAACTTATTGCAAGACCTTTACTTATGCAAACAAAGTTGCCTGTTACAGCTTGGGGACATGCAATTTTGCATGCATCCAAATTGATTAAAATTAGACCAACGGCTTATCATCAGTTCTCACCATCACAACTTTTAACTGGATCCCAACCAAATATTTCACATCTACGAAAATTTGGTTGCGCTGTGCATGTACCCATTAGTCCCCCACTTCGTACTAAAATGGGTCCTCAAAGAAGGTTGGGAATTTATGTGGGATTTGACTCACCTTCGATAATTCGTTATCTTGAACCTCTTACGAGTGATGTATTTACTGCAAGATTTGCAGATTGCAAATTTGATGAGTCAAATTTCCCGCCGTTAGGGGGAGAAAAGACCGTTCCAGTAGAACGACGTGAAATTTCATGGAGTAATCCCTCTATGTTTCATTTGGATCCACGTACCAAACAATGTCAATATGAGGTACAAAGAATTTTGCATATTCAAAATATTGCAAATCAAATGCCAGATGCATTTAATGATGCTGCAAAAATAACTAAATCTCACATTCCAGCAGCAAATACACCAGCTAGAATTGAAATCCCCGAAGGACCAATAACAGCCAATGAATCTAAAGCTAGACAAAAACGTGGAAGACCGATAGGTTCAAAAGACTTGGCGCCTAGAAAAAGAAAGTCTAATGAAAAATCATCAATTAGCAAACCTCCCGAAGAGGTTATGAATGATCCAAAGGATAACTCAAAAGAAAATCTCAATTCTCCTAAAATCAGTGAAGGAACTATTATCCCAGAAGAAATAATAGAAGCTTCTGAAAACAAAATGGTACCTAATAATAATGAGATCTCAATATTTTATACGAATTATGGAGAAATATGGGATCGAAGTAAAATAACAATTGATGATGTATTCTCATTCGCAGTAGCTACTGAAATAACTGAAAGTCATGACTATAATGAGAATAATGCTAATGAACCAACTAGCATAAATGAATGTCGAAAAAGACAAGATTGGCCAAAATGGAAAGATGCTATTCAGGTTGAGTTAGATTCACTTCAAAAACATGGTGTGTTTGGACCAATAGAGAAAACACCAGAAGGTGTTAAACCAGTCGGTTACAAATGGGTATTCGTTAGGAAACGAAATGATAAAAATGAAGTTGTGAGATACAAAGCAAGGCTTGCTGCACAAGGTTTCCTGCAGAGACCAGGTTTTGACTTCAAAGAAACGTACTCTCCTGTTATGGATGTCATAACATTTCGATATTTGATAAGCCTTGTAGTTTCTGAGAAGCTTGACATAAGATTGACTGATGTTGTAACAGCTTATCTATACGGTGAATTAGATACCAATATTTACATGAAAATCCCAGACGGATATAAATTGCCTGAAGCAAAATCAAAGTCAATGTATTCATTAAAATTGAGACGATCACTATACGGTTTGAAACAATCTGGAAGAATGTGGTATAACCGTCTTAGTGAATATTTAGTAAAAGCTGGATACAAAAACAACCTCATTTGTCCATGTGTCTTTATAAAGAAATCGGTAAAGGGATTTACTATCTTAGCGGTATATGTTGATGATATAAATTTGATTGGAACTCCAGAAGAGATCAATGAAACAATAGATTACCTAAAACAGGAATTTGAAATGAAAGATCTTGGCAAAACCAAATATTGTCTTGGTCTACAGATTGAGCACAGTAAAAATGGCATATTAATCCATCAATCAAATTACATTGAGAAAATCCTGAAGCGTTTTCAAATGGATAAAGCATATCCACTTAGTACACCTATGGTTGTCAGATCACTAGATATTAAAAAGGACCCTTACCGACCAAAAGAAGATGATGAAAATATACTTGGTCCAGAAGTACCATATCTCAGTGCAATTGGTGCATTATTATATTTAGCCCAATGCACGAGACCAGATATTGCATTTTCAGTCAATCTTCTAGCAAGATATAGCTCTGCACCAACTAAAAGACACTGGAATGGCATAAAACATATCATGAGATATCTGCGAGGAACCACAGATTTGGGCTTATTTTATTCTAACACAGGCAATAATCCGATTCTAGTTGGTTATGCTGATGCAGGTTACCTTTCTGATCCACATAAAGCAAGATCACAAACTGGATATGTGTTTACTAACAGCAATGCAGCTATTTCATGGAGATCTACAAAGCAAACACTGGTAGCAACATCATCCAATCATTCTGAAATACTAGCACTACATGAAGCAAGTCGAGAATGTATTTGGTTAAGATCATTAATCGAACATATTCGAAACACATGTCAACTTCCCTCAACTACAGAAAGATCAACTATTATTTATGAAGACAATGCCGCATGCGTAGCTCAGATTCAAGCAGGATATATCAAGGGTGATAAGACGAAGCACATTTCTCCCAAATTCTTCTTCACTCATGAACTTCAAAAAGACAATAAGATAGAAGTGAAGCAAATTCAATCTCAAGAAAATCCAGCAGATTTATTCACCAAAGCACTTCCAAAGTCAACATTTCAGAAGATGGTTTATAAAATTGGTATGCGACGTTTGCATCACCAAACTATTTGAATAATGCGTTATGAATCAGGGGGAGCATATATAATGCTATAGTGTACTCTTTTCCTTCACTAATATTTTTTCCCACTGGGTTTTTGTTAGTAAGGTTTTTAACGAGGCATTATTTTGATCCAGAAGTATCAACCCTCATTGGAACATTGTCAATATATTACCTAGAGATGAAAATTGTACTCTTTTCCTTGTTTATGATTTTTCCCACAGGGTTTTTCATAAAAAGGTTTTTAATGAGGCAATCGATCTTATCATCTTTGCATACGCATATTCAAGGGGGAGTATTGTAATATATATGTTTTAAAGGGTGAATACGCTTAATGCAAGGGACACTATTGTAATTGATGAGACATGTAAAGCCTATAAATAGAGAGCTTGTGTATGTTGTAAAGATATCTGAATGAATAAAAATGTCTGCTCTCTCTCATTTCTTATGTTTTTCTTTTAGTTTGTAACAATATATATATATATATATATATATATATATATATATATATATATATACACACACATATGATCCCAGTAAGACCTCTTTATAAGCAGAAAAAGGAAAAAAAGATCAGATACAGAATGACTTCAAAAATGTTTGGACTAAACGGCGACCCAAAACCCACCCACTTCGTGCTCATCTCAGGCGTGGGCATGGGCCACCTGAACCCATTCTGCCGCCTGGCAGCCACCCTGTTAACCCATGGCTGTGCCGTAACCTTCGTCGCAGCCCAGCCCACCGTCTCGAACGCAGAAGCCGTCCACCTATCCGACCTCGTCGCATCCTACCCTTCCATCCGCCTGCTCAACCTGCCCCTCGCCCACCTACCCGCCGCCGAATATCCACCCACTTCGGACCCGTTCTTCCTCCGCGTCGAAGCCACTCGCCGCTCCGCCCGCTTCCTCCCTCCCCTCCTTAACTCCATCCCCGACCCTCCTGTCTCCGCAGCCATCGTCGACATCATGCTGATCTCCGCCTTTGTTCCTGTAACCAAAAGCCTGAACCTCCCCTCCTATATCTTGTTCGTTTCTTCCCTTCCCATGCTGTACCTTGCTGCCCATTTTCCCGATTACATCGATTCAAACAGTGAAATCGGAGACGTCGAAATTCCGGGAGTTGTCACGGTGAAGAAGTCGTCCCTCCCGCTGGCCCTGCTTGACCCGACCGACCTGTTCCGGGTCCACTTCGTCCAAGACGGGGCGATGATTCGGAAGACGGATAGAGTGTTGGTGAACTCGTTTGAAGCTCTTGAACGCATGCCCGATCTGTCCGCTGCTTTGAATCTGCCTCCCATTTATCAGGTCTGTTACCAAAACATTGAATTACATCGGTCAGAATAATTTTAGTATAGAGAAAATACTGAGTTAAAATTTATCAATTTCAATCTCCAGCTAGAAGATAGTCTTTATATAAAACCTCGAGCTCATGCAGATGTTAAAGCCTTCGCCCTTTTTGGATTATGGTGTGACTATTTACGCATACATTATTGTCACTTAAACCTGACTAAAATTAATATAAAGAAAATATGCAGACACCCACATCAGTCGGTTATGTATAACTATTTGAAGAGATAGTCACATAATTTGCATAACCAACCAATTTTGTGGAAGCATGATTATACAAAGTAGTAATAGCTTGTTTTATGATCAATCAACAGCAAAAGATATTGAAACTAAAAGGGTTATATGAAATAAATTGTTATCTTTAAATTTTTATAGAAAATAGTAAGATCTAAATTTTTATCTTTAAATAAATTGTCATATGAAATGACTATTTTTCCTATTAATGTTCAGAATTGGCAAGGTGTTTACTTTTATTGTAATCTCATTAAAATCGATTTTGAAATTATTGCGAATTTTGCCAATGTTTTGTTTTTCGATAGTATTTATCTGTTTATTTTGAAAATTGGGTACTTACATATCAAATGATATTTTTGGTTGAAACCATAGCGCATATTGTAAACTAATTTTTAATGTATAAAATGATTCAGAATTCAGCACCATAAAACCGTTTTTGTTGTTGTAATAGTTGTAAACGGTTTGTAATATTTAGTTTCGACTAAACTTGACTTGAGGGATGAAATATAATATCAAAATGTTGGTTTATTTTTGAAAAGGATAAACACGTAAGGGGAAATGAATATTTAATTTGATGGAAATAGATGATCTTTTATAATAATTTAGTTGGATGAAAGGAAATATGAGTTAGTGGTGTATATTTAACTTGTGTAAAAAAATAGCGCTTTTGAATTACGAGCCTTGTAGTTTCAATATTAAGATAACGAATTGGAATTCAATCTCAAAATATAAAAAAAAATCGAAAGTTATAAGTATAATTCTCTTATTTTAGATACAATAAATATGGAAATGGAGAAAATGTTGCATACTCATGAATTTGATACAATTGTTAGCAATTTTTTTAAATACTACTTTGTTTATTACGAAATCTATTGATCACTGAAAATGAGAAGTCTCTTTTATATTTATACATGTTCTTATTTATTTCCATCATCTAGATTGGGCCATTGGCTACATTGAAGAAGACGGTGTGCCCAGACCGAACGGTGATGGAGTGGCTGGAGAAGCAACCGAGGTGGTCGGTGGTCTACGTGAGCTTTGGAAGTAGGACAGCTATGAGCAACAAGCAGGTGAGGGAGTTAGGGCTCGGACTGGAGAGGAGCGGGGAAAGGTTTTTGTGGGTGTTGAAGAGTAAGAAGGTGGACAAGGAAGAGGATAGGGTGGGTGTGGACGAGATGTTAGGCGAGGGAGGGTACGAGGAAAGAGTAAAGGGTAGAGGAATAGTGGTTAGGGGGTGGGTGGAGCAAGAGGATGTGTTGGGTAGCGGGGCGGTGGGGCTGTTTGTGAGTCATTGTGGGTGGAACTCAGTGACAGAGGCGGGGAGGGTGGTAATGAGAGTGTTGGGTTGGCCAAGTATAGGGGATCAGAGGGTGAACGCGGAGGTGATGGGGAAGTGTGGGTTAGGGGTATGGATGGAAGGGTGGGGGTGGGATGCGGAGGGTGGGGTGGTGGGTGCGGATGAGATTAGTTTGAAGGTGAGAGAAATGATGGGGGATGAGGGATTGAGACAGTCGGCGGAGAGGGTTGGGGTGGAAGGTAGAAAGGCGGTTGGTGTTGGTGGAAGCTCAAGTCTGTCTTTCAGTTTGTTCCTTGAACGAGTATCGAATTGCTAATAATGGCATGGTCGAAATTTTACTTTGCATGTAACCGTTAAAATGACGACCGTGCATCGTCAGATATATGAGGTTATAGAGCTCAAGCATAAGAAAACAAAATGTCGGAATGTTAAATTTTAAAACAATATTGGGAGGTAACAATATCGTTCGAAGAAACTAGGATGGAAAACCTCAAAACTGCGTTTGAAGTTAATGTCGCTATGTTGTATTGATTAGATTTTTTTTTTTTTTTTTGGGAATTCGATATTTTGTATACAACTATAAGTAGTAGATAACATACTACATAAAGATGAGTTAAATTCCGTATGGCGGAATTCAAACTCATGACATCTCGCACTATGTCAAAGTATCTTAACTACTTGGACACTGGTGCTTGTCTATTAGAATAAATTTCAGTTCGCTAATAAAGTGGGATGATTTGTAACAATGAAATTAAGTTTGAGTTAATGTAGTGCTAAGGAACAAGATGCATGGTTCAATTTGTTGATAACGACATATATATAATATAATAAACCAATGATAAGGTTTAATTGTTGAATGATTTTTGAAACAAGTTGTGAATCATTTGATTTATTGTAATGTTATCGCAATTCGAATATGATATAAATCAATGTTCTTCAGCTATACACGGTTAACCGGTGGCTTACTTTCCGCCAACCTACACCATGCAAGTTGAATCTAATGACCTAATAGTAGTGTGTATTTGAAAGAAATTAAAAATATATTATTTGTATTCATACTGCAAATAGTTTAAAGGTTTCCGTGAAACCCGTTTTTATTTAAACCAAATGAATGTAAGTTTTGATGTTATCTAAATAGTAAAGTAATTTTGATATATGAAAATTTGATGGTGATTTTTTTTTAAATTGGGTACTCGTATACAGGCGTAGCAAATATGCAACATATGCATGTCAATATATGTTCGAAGCTTGCTATGCATATTTCAGACCTACAACCTCTTGCACCTAAATCGAAGCGTCTAAACACGGGGGCACGGGTGCTAGTTCGAAATTTTGAAGTTATAACATCTTGTTGTAGTGTGATTCTTTGTATGTAGTGAAATGACACAGTGATGATAAATTCAAATAAGTAGAGATCACTCTAAGGCACATCGATGGCGAATTCCTTAAGACGTTATTTGCCACCACCACTTGCTTAATCCAACAAATGTGTCTTATGCGTGAAGGAAATTCGTTTTTCAAAATACAACGGAGGCGATAATTAATCTCTTTTATTGATATCGATACTATTATCAAAAATCAGAATTGATCCAATCTTTCTTCTAGAATGACTGCAATGACAAAAGTATTGAGTTTTTTGATCTACAACATCACAAAACCGATGTAATTACGAGCGAAGTGAGAAAAGAAGAAAATGAGAAGATTTGAATTTGCGAGATTTCTCTAGTGTTTCTGAATTCGGAATTTTGCAACGCTTTGAGGGGTTTTTGAATTCAGCAATTTACCACAGATTCTAAGTGTTGTTAATTTGAGGAGGAAGAAGACGTGATCAATCTGATTTGAAATAAATTCTGGACGGTGTGGAAGAGATGTCAATTTGTAACAGTCGCTCTCTTCTCAAATGATTTTTTTTTCTTACTTACGCATACGTTTGTTTGAATTTTCAAGCATCAATTTTCCACTAATTTCAAAAATCATGTCCCCGACCATTTCTATCTATTCAAATTCAAATTTTGGACTTGATAAGCGGGTTAACTATAGCCTGTTTTAACTGCAATTATTATATCTCAAATATCGTTTTTGACTCAAAACAAAACTCAAACACAAGCGCGTTCAGTTAGTCGGACGACGGCAGCGTCTCATGTGTGGCCATGCAAAACCTCTGTCCTCACAACGAAGCAAAGATTTGGATTCTCAAAGGCCTAACCCTTTTAAGAGGAACTCTTAATTGAGAAAATATGTTTCTCATTTTTCCAGAATGTATAACAATTCTCACTTCCTCTTCACTTTCTCTCTTTCTCATTTAAAATAAAAATACTTACCCGAAATTTTATACATATTTCAACTAACAATCCTCCCCTAAACTTCAATAAAATTTCTCTCATCATTTATTATAGGAAAACCAATGCACAAGCATAGATGTCTTGTGGACTTTAATTTATACATAGAGATAACCTATCAAATTACGTTCGGTTGGAATGGTTGACTAAGCATTGAACCAACGATGCTATGCGACATAAAGGATGTGCTTTGCATGTTTGTTTACTTTTCTTTAGTAATTCATTAGCCGACACATGGATTAATATTGTTTCCATGTTTTGTTTTCATGAAATGCCCTTAGAGACTTAAGTCATAGTCTCACATTGTAACAACCCGGGTTTTCGCGATCCTGAGTAATCAACATAAACTCAATGTCAACTATCCAAGCATCGGAAATACTGGATAGTTAATGAAAGAAGTTAGAGGGTGAGAATAGATAAGATAGAAAATTAGAATAGAAGAAGAAGACAACTACAATATCAGAGTAACACGAACCTCACAACGGAACTAACAAAATATACTATATAACATAACTTTGAAATACAAATCTGTACTTGAATATACATATCATTATCAAAGTACAGCACTTATAACACAGCGGAAATAACAACAGTTATATAATCATGAAGCCTCCTGCTCCAGCTTTCCAATTATATCTGTAAAATCCTGACTACTTGAGTGCTCGTGCAAATTTGGGCACCCAAGAATTTAGGGAAAACAAAACAAAATAAACTCTGGGTCAGTCATGTGACTGGTGTGAGTAAACTCCAACCATTCGTTTAACTTTTAAAATTCTTTTAAAATCCATATTCTGCTGATATTATAACAATGTCTAAATCAAATAAATAGCCAATCTAGTGGAACACTTTCATCTCACGTTTCATATATATAATATACAATCAAAAACCGCAGGCGCTTATTGGTTAATGAATTCCAACTGGCAAGTTATGGGACCACCTTCTAACAGTGTATCTCTAGATAGGAATACACCAGGTTCAACAAGAACATCTTGCAACACAGGCTAAACATGACCGGTCACTCATTTTGCTTGAGTGTACTGAATGTATTATCACCAACGGTTGGGATCAACAACCATTTCCCGAAAGGGACAACATCAAAATAGATTATAGAAGTAAATGGAATTTCTCTAGATCAGGTGACAATACACCATAATTGGCAGCTAACCACTTAGCCATGCGACCTGCCCGATTTTATACCATTTCTGGTTGTGAGGCTAGAGGCCATAACGTATCCTTTACAAACCACATCTTCATTCACTTTGAATGTCAAATCTTCATTCCCGCCAAATCACAAATTGATTTCCTCAAAAATATCACGGGTATACAGCTAAGAGAAACGAATTCCTCCACCACCAAACGTAAATACGTTTGGGGAGACCAACTTACGCGATCTATTAAATATACTTTGTCAGACATTCTTCCATACAGGTCGCCTTGGGACTGGACAGACCGAAGGTACTATTATGTAAATCCATCCTAGGCAATTTCTACCTAGGATCGCCAGAACGGCCCTTGCATAACTCCGTCTTCAATTATCTTCATCATATTTGATTCGCAACACTAATTCCATAAGGAGTGGTTTTCATATAATATATCCGATCTGGGTCTCTCCGTATTGACAATGGGAATGGTCAAAATCTTTGATAGTCGGCGATTTAACTATCAAAGGAAAACGTGTGTACAAACAACGGTCTTATTCCCAAATGGAAATCTTACCGATCAATCATCATTTCATTTCCCATTTATATTTCCATATATTCATAAATTCCTTATTTTCTAAAGTTAGAAAATATACGTTATTAACTTTGGAAAACGTTTCCATTTCTGATTTACGTATCAATATCTTCCCACCTCAACTAGTCTATAATTGTAAACTAGTAAGAGAACAACTTCCCAAGTATAAACCCCGAAGGACGAAACAACCATCAGATCGATACCCAAAAAGCCATTCAACTCAACTAATTTCTAGTCGGTTTCTAATTTCAGTAATTCAATTTAAATTCCTAACTCAAACCCAAATTCCTTTAAAATATTTTATTTGCAAAATATTTACTTTAATATTTCTTTATATAATCAAAACAGTTTGGTTTCGTATTTAAAAATAATATCTCAAACCCAAATTCTATTTATATTTTTATTTGTAGAATTATTCATACAAATATCCTTTATATATCTAACACTAAAATCTCATTTAATCCCCTTTATATAATTCTATTTATTCTATATAAATCCTTTTATATAATACTATTTATTTTATATAAATCCTTTTATATAATTCTATACGTTTTATATAAATCCTCTATATAATTCTATTTATTTTATATAAATCCTTAATTTTCAATATTCACTTTGAAAATTTCCTTTTTACATTCCAGTATTTCCTATGGTATTCAAAATACCAAAAAACATACCAGTGTCATCATAATCAATTACTGATTTTATATCACATCATATATCATAATATATGAAAACAAACAATATTGGGGAATCCAGTTGGATCCCTCCAATATGTCTCCCTGCATTCACAGATGTTAAACAATATAATTAACATCAATTTCATTTCTATATGAAATATTCTGATAAACAGAATCAATATATAATTAACGATTATATATATATATATATATATATATAACTCTATCTATAATTTCAGCCAATTAATTAACAGTTCAACCAGTAATCAACACACAGGAATCAATCATCATTTATCAAATCTATATTATATTTATAAAATATAAACTGTACAGAGTTAGTGAGATTTACTCACATTGGACGGTTATCGTTAAATAACGATAATCAGTCGCTGATTCAGATCAGACAATTAATTTCGCTATAAATCGTAATGAACTCCAATTCACTCCCAGTCAGTTCCATTGTGTAGCCGTCGTCCATACGATCCCAGCGGATCCAACTATTTGAAATTTCTGATGTTGTATGCAATAGTTATGATATTACGAAGTTAATACATTATAAATTTTAAATTAACTTAAATATATATGCATTGGGCCTTACCTATTAAAACAGCCCATACCCAAATTTCAACGGCATGATATAGATTTCATTTATGTTGTTCGAAATAGCATCCGCCCTCCTCTTGTATCGGTCTGCAATAACTCCTCCTATTTTCTTTTATTTGGGCTTTGCCTTTAAAATTTCGGTCCGATGCCATTCAACAAACCCACACACTCGCTACCATGTAGCATCCATCTTCTACATTTAGAAACTTGCTCCAGCAAATACAAATGTCCACGCCATTTTCCAACTTTGTAGCTCATGTTCGTTGTCCCCTTTTTTATTTTCCAACTCACGTCCCCATCTTATTTCATACTCCCCCTCCACGTTTTGTTGTATCCAACAGATGGCACCCCAACATACTCCCTGACGCAACATCATGGTTCCACCCACTTTCCCTTTGCGTTGGGCTCACATTCTATTTCAGCTCACACTAAAACAGTCCGCCCAACTTTCATGTACTAAGCCCCTGTATACAATTTCGAACCCACTTCCAGTGTAAATATTTTCACCATTATACTCCAAACAAACACCATGCTCCCGTCACCAATCATTGAACCTGCTTCCACCGATCCTTCCAACAGTCCACGCTTGCTACATCACACGCCTACAATTTACACTTCCACCCTGATATACAAATGCACGCTGCTTTTCTTGTTTATGTATCCACTGCCGTTGTTCTCCTTTCCCATGTAAACTCCTACCCGCCTTCAACTCTCACAACAGTCTTCTCCCATTCCTGAAACCATACACGAGCTCTCGTCATTACCCTCTCATCTCCACCACCTCATCACGTCACGTATACACCATGCGACCGTGTATACATATATACACAGGCCACCCCAACTACGCCCGTACACCCAACTCTTCCACACAATATGTTCACCATCCACTCCTTTTACACAGTAAGCCCTCACGCCATATTTTCCTTAACTCCACCTTTTTCCATGAAAATGGCCATGACCGTTTCTGTTGCTCCACCTTCCATTTATAAATACTATAACCCCTTCGTTCCTTCCACTTCCCTTCCTAGTTATATAATTTCTTCCCGCCGTATTCCTGCAAAACATCCCTACCTCGCTACACTTCTTTCACCGAATTGCCTCATCCAATCAACGCAAGAAATTTTCCATTTCCAAATTTTGTAACCCCTACTACAAACAGTATCTCCATATCTCCATCTTGTTCCAGGAAATATACAACCACCATTTTCAGACCTTCCGTGCTTCCTTCCGCACCCCTCCGTTCACACTCGCAGCATCCATTGGGATCTCAGGCACCTCACGTACAAGCACATGCGGGCGTACCCAACTTTTATGAAACTCCCCAAAAAGAAGTCTTACAAGCTCGTCTCCAGACATTTATTGTTTTGTGTTGTTTTATTGATTAGAACAAGGAAGCGTTTCAATGTTTCGAAGAAGGAAAGAAAGGATCGTAAGGCCACGTTGTTTTTGTTTGGGGAAAATAGAGATTCATCTTGAATTACAAATAGGGTGCATATACATATATAGGCTTAGAATTTACTTCTCTGCTAAGGAAGAGTGGTATAAGATACTAGGCTTAGCTGATAGGCGCATGTGCGGAAGATTTATTCAGTTTTAGAGTAGGCATAGATGTGATAATACACTGTGGTGATTTGAAAACACAATACATCACAATACTTCGGTATGAAGTATTCAACTATAACTTAACCCTTAAGTAAACTTTATTTTATAAAGTTTGCAGAGAAAAAGAGTCCTTCGCTGTAAATATGTTTTTAGTGAGTGTCTCTTTCAATGGTTTCAACAATGTGTTTGTATAGCATAGTTAATGTGCGATTTAACTATGTTATCATCGATTTGTAAAGTATATGTACGTGAACTCTTTCTACACATTCAACCGCACTAATCAAATTAATACATGAATTACTATAAGTATGATTTAGAAGGACTGTTGTATCATTAATTAGCTTCTCGGTTGACGTATGTGAAAACGTAATATGCATGTATGTATGGTGTAAATATATAGTTCATTATCTAAAGTTTTTTTTTTCTAAGAAAATTACACTTCTATATTCTATGGCCTTGTCGTTGTGTTCACATGAATTGGATTATGAAATATGTTGTAGCTCAAAAACCATGTTCACACTAACAACTCCTGCATCACTTAATGAACGAACCATTTAAGCATGTGTGTCGCACACGGTATTTTACTCCGCTTTGTCAGCTTGGCTTAAATGACATTCTATTTGCAAATTATTCTATTATCTTATTTTATATTGTCATTTTATTCTTGAACAATCATTAATAATTAAATTTATATTTTATATTTATTAGATAATCAAAATTATTTAATTCAAAACATTAAAACAATTAAATTTATTTAATCGCTAAAATTGCGGGACATTACATTCCTTCCCCCTTAAAATAATTTCTTCCTCGAAATTGCTAAGGTAGAAAACAAGCCCTATTAACTGGGTAAAAATTATTTGTTTACTTTTTAACTTTAGTTCCAACTGAACCAATTTATTTTAACTAAATTATTAATTCATTCTGAATAACTAAAATTTTCAAAAGTTTTGAAAATTTTCTAACACCTTAACTTTCAAAAAAATCGGCAGCACCTCCTTTGTACGGGTCAATCGGTACAACTACAACTCGCCTCTTGGGCCTTCTCCAACCCAAAAGAAAATCAAACAACCAAGCGGCTTGCCAAATTCGGTTCATCAAAATCTCAAACCCATATATAATATAAACTGGTACCTTCTTGTCGGGCATATCATCTCTATCACTTCCATATGCTATCACCCAGCATATACCAATGTTATCCCAATCAAACTCCAATCAGTTTCTTTTCAAAACCAAATACTTTGCTTATATAAGCCAAATTCCATTTCAAATTCAAATTCTATTCTTGATTTCAACTCTTGACTTACTAGTCCAATTCCACTTTGGATTATTTCTAATCCAATCTAATTCGATATTTTCTATCTCAATTCATTTTCCACTTAACTGGTTCCAGTTCAATTTCTATTTCTATTTGATTTTACAAATTCTAATTTATTTATTTTTTAATTCAAACAATCTTCCTTTAGGATTTTCAAATAGTTTAGCTTTTCTAAAACCAGAAATCCTCTTTCAGGATTCAAAACAACTTACTTTTCACAAAACAATTCAAAAACAAAATCTTTGGCAGTAATCCGTCACTTAGCAACTCAAAAATGAACACTAATGATGTAGCGATTCATCATCAGGGTTATTTCGCAGCTATCGAAGTGAGTTCAATACTGTATCAATTTTAAAACCATTTCTAAATACTTCCATTTTGAAATCTATTTCAAAATACTATTCCCAATGCTTGGAAAACATTTCTAAAACCTCCCAGGAGTCTAAAATTCTCTTATACTTAATTCTATTCCATTTACAAACGCTTTTCATGTTTTCAGAATTTTAATTCCAAATTCTGATTTTAATCCCTATTTAATTATCTAATTTCATATATTACAAGTATATGAATTCTGATTGGCTATTTACATAACCATTCCAATTATAATCTCATTCGATTGTAATAACAATGAACACATCCATTATATTATAAAAATTCCAATTCTTTCATATCAAAATATATTTGGGTAAAATTATTTCATTTACTCTCATTTCAAAACATACAATGTCGGTTCATCGTATTCAAGTGTTTATTAACTACTACTGATACAGTGGATCAAACTGATCGACCAGAACTCATAAACAACTCAACCCATAAATCTCCACAATATAAAACAATTTTTATAAAATCTACAAATACGTTCACTCGTATATATACACTCGAACTCAATCTAGGCTATTACTAACCCCATCTCTACTGAGTTACGCCACAGAGCCAAGGTAATTACTTAACCTTCAGCTCTGATACCACTGTAACGACCCGGGTTTTCGCGATCCTTAGTAATCGACATAAAATTAATGTCGACTATCCAAGCGTCGGAAATACTGGATAGTTAATGAAAGAAGTTAGAGGGTGAGAATAGATAAGACAGAAAATTAGAATAGAAGAAGAATAAGAAGGCAACTACAACATCAGAGTAACACGAACCTCACAGCGGAACGAATAAAATATACTATATAACATAACTTTAAAATACAAATCTATACTTGAATATACATATCAATATCAAAGTACAACACTTACAATACAATGGAAATAACAATAGCTATATAATCCTGAAGCCTCCCTGCTCTAGCTTTCCAATTATATCTGTAAAATCCTGACTACTTGACTACCCGTACAAATTTGGTCACCCAAGAGTTTAGGGAAAACAAAACAAAATAAACTCTGTGTCAGTCATGTGACTAGTGTGAGTAAACTCCAACCATTTGTTTAACCTTTAAAATTCTTTTAAAATCCATACTCTTTCTGATATTGTAGTAATGTCTAAACCAAATGAATAGCAATCTAGTGGAACGCTTTCATCTCACGTTCCATATATATAATATACAATCAAAAACCGCGGGTGCTTATTGGTTAATGAATTCCAACTGACAAGGTATGAGACCACCTTCCGACAGTGTATCTCTAGAGAGGAATACATCGGGTTCAACAAGAACATCTTGCAACCCAGGCTAAACATGACCGATCACTCATTTCGATTGAGTGTACCGAATGTATTATCACCAACAGTTGGGATCAACAACCGTTTCCCGAAAGGGACAACATCGAAATAGATTATAGAAGTAAATGAAATTTCTCTAGATCAGGTGACAATACACCCTAATTGGCAGCTAACCACTTAGCCATGCGACCTACTCGATTTTATACCATTTCCGGTAGTGAGGCTAGTGGCCATAACGTATCCTTTACAAACCACATCATCATTCACTTGAATGTCACATCGTCAAACCCGCCAAATCACAAATTGATTTCCCCAAAAATACCACGGGTATACAACTAAAAGAAACGAATTCCTCCGCCACCAAACGTGAATACGTTTGGAGATATCAAATTACGCGATCTATTAAATATACTCTATCAGACATTCTTCCATACAGGTCGTTCTGGGACTGGACATAACGAACGTACTATTATGTAAATACATCTTAGGCAATTTCTACCTAGGATAACAAAAACGGCCCTTGCATAACTCCGTCTTCAATTATCTTCATCATATTTGATTCGCAACGCCAATGCCATATGGAGTGGTTTTCAGATAATATATCCGATCCCGGTCTCTCCGTATTAAAAACAGAAATGGTCAAAATCTTTGATAGTCAGTGATTTAACTATCAAAGGAAAACATGTGTACAAACAACGGTCGTATTCCCAAATGGAAATCTTACCGATCAATCATCATTTCATTTCCCACTTATATTTCCATATATTTATAAATTCCTTATTTTCTAAAATTAGAAAATATACCTTATTAATTTTGGAAAACGTTTCCATTTCTGATTCACGCATCAATATCTTCCCACCTCTATCAGTCTCTAACTATAAACTAGTAAGAGAACAACTTCCCAAGTATAAACCCCGAAGGCCGAAACCAACATCAGATCAATACCCAGAAAGCCATTCAACTCAACTAATTTCCAGTCAGTTTTTAATTTCAGTAATTCAATTTAAATTCCTAATTCAAATCCCAAATTCCTTTATAATATTTTATTTGCAAAATATTTACTTTAATCTAATTTTTCACATAGAATGTGAATAATATTTCTTTATATAATCAAAACAATTTGGTTTCGTATTTAAAAACAATATCTCAAACCACAATTCTATTTTTATTTTTATTAGTAGAATTATTCATACAAATCTCCTTTTTATTTCTAACACTAAAATCTCATCTAATTCCCTTTATATAATTCTATTTATTCTATATAAATCCTTTTATATAATTATGTTTATTTTGTATAAATCCTTTTATATAATTCTATACATTTTATATAAATCTTTTATATAATTCTATTTATTTTATATAATTCCTTCATTTTCAATATTCACTTTGAAAATTTTCTTTTTACATTCAAGTATTTTGTATGGTATTTAAAATACCAAATGACATGACCATTGTCATCATAATCAATCACAGATTTTATATCACATCATATATCACAATATATGAAAAGAAACAATATTAAGGAGTCCAATTGGATCCCTCCAACCTATCTCCCTGCATTCACAGATGTTAAACAATATAATTAACATCAGTTTCATTTCTATATGAAATATTCCGATAAACAGAATCAATATATAATTAACGATTATATATATAACTCTATATATAATTTCAGCTAATTAATTAACAGTTCAACCAACAATCAACACACAACAATCAATCATCATTTATCAATACTAGATTATATTTATAAATATAAACTATACACATTTAGTGAGATTTACTCACATTGGACGGTTATCATTAAATAATGATAATTGATCGTCGATTTAGATCAGAAAATTTATTTTGCTATAAATTGTAACGAACTCCAATTCACTCCCAATCAGTTCCATTGTGTATCCGTCGTTCATATGATCCCAACGGATCCAACTATTCAAAATTCTGATGTCGTATGCAATAGTTATGATATTACGAAGTTAATACATTATAAATTTAAAATTAACTTAAATATATATATATATATGCATTGGGCCTTACATATGAAAACGGCCCATACCCAAATTTCAATGGCATGCTAGAGATTTCATTTATGCTATTCGAAATAGCATCGGCCTTCCTCTTGCATAGATCTACAATAACTCCTCCTATTTTCTTTCATTTGGGCTTTGCCTTTAAAACTTCGGCCTGATGCCATTCAACAAACTCACGCACCCGCTACTCTGTAGCACCCATCTTCTACATTTAGAAACTTGCTCCAGCAAATACAAATGTCCACGCCATTTTCCAACTTTGTAGCTCCTGTTCGTTGTCCCCCTTTTTATTTTCCAATTCACGTCCGCGTCTTATTTCATATTCCCCTCCACGTTTTGTTGTATCCAACAGATGGCACCCCAACATACTCCAAGACGCAGCATCATGGTTCCACCCACTTTCCCTTGGCATTGGGCTCATATTCTATTTCATCTCACACTAAAACAGTCAGCCCAGCTTTCATGTACCAAGCCCCTGTATGCAATTTCGAACCCACTTCTAGTGTAAATATTTTCACTATTACACTCCAAACAAACACCACGCTCCAGTCACCAATCATTGAACCCGCTTCCACCGATACTTCCAACAGTCCATGCATGCTACATCACACGCCTACAGTTTACACTTCCACCCTAATATACAAATGCACGCTGCTTTTCTTGTTTATGTATCCACTTCCATTGTTCTCCTTTTCCATGTAAACTCCAACACGCCTTCAACCCTCACAATAGTCTTCTCCCATTCCTGAAACCATACACGAGCTCTCACCATTACCCTCTCATCTCCACCACCTCATCACGTCATGTATACACCATGCAACCATGTATACATACATACACAAGCCACCCCAACTACTCTGTAACAACCCGTATTTTTTGAATAACATGTTATAACATAAATGGAGGCAGAATTAAACTGTAATATCTGAATCAATGGAAACGGGCTGTGCCATTGCGTTCGTCTCGGAAAAATACGCGAAATAGAGTCCGAGTTTTCGAAAATCGGAGTCCGTATGACCAAGATATGGCCTCGCGAAGTTTCACGAAAAATTCACAAATTAAAGTATACTTAACTAAGTGAAATGGGTTGCGCAGAGAAATATATATATATTGATATATATATATATATATATATAATTGAAAATTAAATAAATAAATATGCAAAAATGTTCAAAACAGCGAATTGGGAGAAGGGAATAATCGAACCGGCCGATTTTTGAGGTCGACCAGAGCTCGCTGGGTCGACTAGGAGTTAATCCAGGGTGTTTGGCTGTCAACCCGTGGGCCGATTCGCTCAAATGCAGATTTTTCATTTGAATGGTTCTCATGGTTCAGCTTCAATCTAAAGGCCCTAGATGGTTCCTACACTTGACTTCTTCCCCAAGACATGCTTTGATGGCTTGGATTGAATCTAGGGTTAATCCTATGGCTAATATTACCCTAATCTTCTATAAAAAGGACCTAACACATAGCCTAAATCATCATTATTCAATCCTACAACTAAACTATGCCAAATTTGTTCCTCTCATGGCCTCCACTCTCATGCTAAAATTTCTAAGTTAATTTCTATGAGAGATTTTGAGTTCATACAAGTGTTTTCAAACTTGTATGAGTGTTCTTAGTTTGCATTCAAGTCAAGTTGCAACATTTCTATTTCAAAGCAAGGATTTTTATTGATTTGGCTCAAGGGAGGGTTTTTCATTGGGAGCTTGCATATTTGGGTTTTTTGGTGATTGCATAAGGGCTTCATCTCAATCTTTATAATAACTATTTATTTGTGTCTTCATAGCATTGTAAGCCCTTTTCTACTTTCTTTTTATTGAACTCTAAAGTTAAATGAATGATGCAAGTTTGGGGTTGATCATTATGATATGCAAGTTTGGTTGATCATTATATGCAAGTTTGGTTGATCACTAAATGCAAGTTTGGTTGATTATTATATGCAAGTTTGGTTGATCATTATATGCAAGTTTGGTTGGTCATTATATGCAAGTTTGGTTGATCATTATATGCAAGTTTGGATGATCATTATGCAAGTTGGTTTAATCATTATGTATGACACATGTTGCTATGTTATGCAAGTTTTGGTTGATCATGTTATCATGTTATGCAAGTTAAACTTGATGTTTTGAGCATAAAGCTCCAAGCTTTATATTAAAGGTTGCATTTTGGCAACATGAAAGTTATCATATCCCTTATGATAACTTGCATGTGAGGCAAAATGCGAACTTCTAGCAACTTCTACATGTTATTTATCACCATGTATCACTCATATGCTATGTTTGGTTTTATGCATGCTTTTGAAGCCTAATAATGCAATATGCAAGTATATGAACATATGTACATTTCATATGCCACCATGTTAAACTTGTGGCTTCAACACCTATATGTCAAGGTTATGCCAATTTCCCTATTTTATCCTTTATGCGTTGTTGCGATTATGTAAACGATGGGATTACGTTGGGGTTGGGTAACATAATGACATGAACATGATTTTTGTAACATGACGTGATATGTTAACTTGTAATTATATTTTGGAAACATAATGGACATGACACTTAGAAAATATGAGTGTGGCCAACTCGAGGTTGGGTTGAGTTTGTAGCATAAATCTACCCGGACCCGCCCGGCTTAACTAGTGGCTACAAACAATAGGACCCAATGTGAGAAGTTGGTCATGTTGTGCTCGAACCCGAGGTTAGACCTAGTTATGGTGTAAAGCTACCCGGACCCGCCCGGCTTAACTAGTAACCACAACAAAGTCTAATGTGAGAGGTTAAAGCGCATTAAGTTAATTAATGCCTCCTGATTAGGGTTAAGTCATGGTCCACTTAATACTTAACAATTTGGGCTTGATGGGTTAATCGAGGTTAAGTCAGGAGCCTTGGGTACTCTTAACCGATTTAATCCACGTTGGGATCGGGTTAACCACATTTAACCCATTAAGAAACCCTAGTTGCGTGGTCCTTTTCAGTAGTAACCTTCTAGGTAGTATCATAAGACCCTAGGACTAGGCTAGGGTGGGGCACGATTACTGGGCTGATTGTAAGAGACCAAAAGAGACGGCTGAATGATGCCCCGGTTGTTCAGGCGGACCATGGTCGTGCACATCAAGTCCGGAGTTGAACACGGGCAACGGTAGGTTTGGACTGTGCATCATGGTATGGTGTCAGAGGGTTACACCATAGGGCCTGATACACCCTAGGGTGGACCCTGCACAGTCAACTACATTACATGATTAAGCCGCATGACACCGACACCTGACGAGTTAGGCTTATAGGGAGCCGATCGACTAGACCGAGTAGTTGGACCTTGATTTAGGTCATCTCATGATGTTGGGCCAAGCTTGGGCCAAGGGATCAATTCTTGTTTTTACTTGACATGTTAGAATGCTAGTACACCCGTGGTGCAAAACTTATCCTTGATTATGCGATGAAACCTTTATCTATCTTGTTAGTTAATCATCATGTCAGTATGTTGTTATCCTTATGTTCATCTCAGCTTCTCATGCCAGTTAACTTTATTAGTTCATAGACGGATAGTAGTAGGGCTTACCAGTCTTTTTGACTGACCTGTTTTCTTTCGCCTCTTTTCTTCCGTCCCCCCCCCCCCCCCCCCACAGGTTCTCAGGGTGGGAACATTGGAGCTTAGCTTGGATCTTTATAGCTTGCTTACTGGATTTGCTCATGTATGGTTTTGGACATTGAGCTAGCTATGGTTTATCACTTCACTTTGGGGATAGTACTTTATGTATTTCAGTTTTTCAGTTTATGCTAGACTTTGTATTGTTGGAAAATGATGATCAAGTATTTTGTTGTAATATGACTATGGTTTTGAAATGCTAATTTAATCCGCTGCTTTATTTACTCTGTTTTACTAATATGTTCTGTCTTGTGATATCTGCATGCATGTTTACCTTGTCTAAACACCCCTCCAAAGCTAGAGTGCTTGCAAGAGTTACCCTGGCGGAGGTGGGGTGTTACATTTGGTATCAGAGCATAAGGTTTACAAGAATTGAGCAAAAGTGTTTTTAAAACTTACCTTTTGAAAAACTATTTTCAAAACCAATTAAGTATTTTCCAAGAAAAGTCTAGTTATTTTAAAAAGGCTATTCCCCAAAAGCCATAGCACTATCCTTCGTTTCTTCGTTCTGAATCTATCTTTTTCTTCGTTTTACTATGGCTGATCGCTTTAACATCCCGGAAGGCGTACAAGTACCCGTCTGGTTCCGAAGATTTATGGAGGCAAGGGCGAATGAAGCCGGCCCCGCGAACATTCCTCCTCCTTCCCCCGTCGCTAACATCTCTCCTCCTCCCGTAACTGAGGTTCCTCCTCCCCCTCCTCAGAATCCGCAAGCAGATTTTGCGGAGCTTTGCAAAGACTTTAAGGCGATGGGTTGCAAGGATTTTGTCGGAACGGAGACTTCTGTGGAGGCAAGAAACTGGTTAAAGGAAACTGAAGACCTCTTTGCTATCTTTGATGTGGAAGATCGTAGGAAAGTTCTGTTGGCGGTATGGCTATTGAAAGGGGAAGCTGCTTATTGGTGGGTAGTCACCACCACTACTAGACCAATTGAGACTTGGGATGACTTTAGGAGAAGGTTTGGACTAAAGTTTCTATCATCGACGGAAAAGAACCTTCAAATGGAGAGGTTCCTATCTCTAAAGCAAGGGGACATGACCGTTAGGGAATACGTGGATAAGTTCAATCAACTGGCTCAGTTCGGTCTAGAATTGGTAAACACATCTCGAAAGAAGGCCCTACACTTTGCTCTAGGATTGAATGAGCCATTGCGCGGTTTGGCCATGTCTCATATACCCATGGGGGCGACCTTCGAGGGTTTGGTGAATATGGCCCTACTTCAAGAGGAAGATAAGAGTGGCAAGAAGGAGGTCAAGGCAAATGAGTCCCAAGGCAAGAAGGAAGATACCGAGAAAAGAGATAAGAACAACAACAAGGCAAGAAAGACAAGAAAGTGCAACTTCTGTAGGATCACTGGGCACATAGCCAAGGATTGCAGGAAGAAGAAGAGGAAGTTAGGCAAGTGTTTTCATTGCGGAGAATCTGGACATTTTAGCAAGGATTGTCCCAAGAAGCATGGACAAGGGCAAGGACAAACTCAGCAAATAGGACCCTCTGGAGGGCAATTGCAGGCTCTCCTCGCTCTTCCAGCTTTTGATCGAGGTAGGATTTTTATAGAAATTCATGTTTACATTTCTGATTTTCCTGTTCGCACCTTATTTGATTCTGGCGCATCGCATAGTTTTATCTCTTCTGATATTGCTGAAAGTTTGCACCTAAGTACTAGCTTAGTTGAGGATCTTGTTTGTGTTTCAAATCCAATTGGGGGTTCCGCCCATCTACCTGTGGTTTGTATGGATTTGAAAATCTCTATCTTGAGCATAGAATTCATGTGTAATGTTTAGGTTCTCGGGTTTATGGGATACGGGTTGATTTTGGAGGTGATTGGTTGTCCAGTTATGGAGCCATTCTTGACTGTGAACATAGGGTAGTGAGGCTCATGACTCGCCTCAGTAATACCCTAGAAATTTCTTGTAACCCTAGAGGTCCCGTCATGTTATGTTATCTTGAATCTCTCGACTCGTCCATCGATGATCTGCAATCTGTAAGTGTGGTCCGAGACTATCCTGTTGTCTTTGAAGAAGTTAGGGGGTTACCCCCTAAACGAGAGATAGATTTCCGCATTTATCTAGTTGATAATGCCAAGCCAGTATCATTTCCAGTTAGGCACATGGCTCCACGTGAGAGAAGGGAGCTCAGTAAGAAAATCAAGGAGTTGCTTGAGAAATTTTTTATTAGGCGAAGCATTTCTGAATGGGGTGCTCCGGTGGTATTCGCTACTAAGGCGGATGGTTCGCTTCGTCTATGTGTTGATTATCGAGAGTTGAACAAGCCGACAAAGAAGAATAGGCACCTGTTACCGAGGATTGATGATCTCTTTTGGTGCTTCTGTTTTCTCTCAACTCGATCTAGCCACCGGATTCCATCAGCTTAGAGTAGCTGAGGATAGCATTGATAAAACTGCGTTTAGGACTCCAGATGGATTCTTTGAATGGCTTGTCATGCCATTCGGTTTGACTAATGCACCCGCATACTTCGTGGACTTGATGAGTAGGGTGTTCAGGGAGTTCCTTAACAAGTTTGTTGTTGTCTTCGTGGATGATATTCTGATCTTCTCAAAGGATAAGGAAGAACATGCAAGGCATCTCAAGGAAGCGATGGATACGCTTGGAGCGCATCAGTTGAAAGCCAAGTTCTCCAAATGTCATTTTGGAGAAGGGAAGTTCGGTTTCTTGGACATATAGTCTCTAAGCAAGGCATAGCGGTGGATCCCGCGAAAGTGGTTGTAGTTCAAGACTGGAAGACTCCTAGGAATGCAGACTGATCACTCAATACAATCGGTTACATATACATTTCATACAAATACACATAGACCCCGAGGCACACCGAGTTTTCATATGCTTCAGCATCCAGCCCAGTAACCTGTATACCTATCACAGAATTTCACATAGTAAATTGGAACAAAAACATATTTAAATATATGAAAATATAAATTTATTATTTATTTGCCTCAGTTTTGGTTTTTTTCTCATTGTTATCAAACAGGGTCATGCACACACACACACACACACACACACATATATATATATATATATATATATATATATATATATGAGTCTGGATGACTTGTACAAGTGTTTGCAAACCAACCTTAACACAGCTAAAGTGGTATGCTGATCAAGACCAGCCTCGAAACACATACGTGGTTTTTTGACCTTGACCAGCCTCAAGACAACTAGTAGCTGGTTTGTTGTAACAAAATAGAAATATAATCATGCACATGTACACATGTTTCAAGAAATTTCAAGTAAAACTCGAGACTGTAGGTCAAGTTTAAAAATTAGAACAAGCACTATAAAGAACCAAAATAGGCTAATGTAGCACAATGCACAATCGCAAGGTGAAAGTGGGTACAAGTCCAAGCACAATTGTGAACAGACATGATAGAAAGGGAAGTACGCAAACAAGTGTAACATGATAGGAAATATCAAGGTTAAGCCCAAATGGACATGGCTAGCATGGACATATACAAAATGGAAAGTACAACAATTCAAATGAATAAGTGCAAATGAGTGCACAGGATGAAGTGGTCTAGGTTCATTTGGCAGTATCACGGAGCACTCATACATACCTAAACCCAGTTTTTGGGGGATAACCCAATGCAGTTGCTAGAAGAGCCCTCCAGAAGAGATAAAGTAAGAATTTCAGTGGATGCCTCCAATATCTAAGAAAGACAAATCGCGATTGACACAACAAAAATAGCAAGGAATTCAGATCAAAAACATCTAAGCGTTAAAGACATGTCATGGAACAAAAGTTAATAAGAGTTGAAAGCTCCTGCATAACCATCTCTCTTCCATCCAACTAAAAGCTCCCTTCATTAAGACATTCAAAAGTAGGCACTTGTGTTTGCTCTCGAAGAAGAGCTGCAAATGCACTTACAAAGCCTCCGTGATTAACCCCAATCGGGTGGTCAAAGCAAAGCACTTATCCCAAATGGAGGATCAATACACATCTATAAATAGGACCCAAGGTCTCAAAATGGGGCATGAAGTTCATTTCCAAAATTTGTAAACACTTATTGTGCAGTGGGATCCTAATTTCTAAATCAATTTGGGGAAAGAATTTGTAACATTGTATATGTTCAAGAAATAAGACATGTGTGACGGATAAGGTAATAATGAGAAATTCTGTTCAATAAAATACATGTCATTCACTAACGTTGCAGGTACAATATTTGAATTATATATATAATTAAGCCTATTTTGTACCCAGATCCATGACTGCCTTTGAGATCCTTAGATCGTGGAATATTGACCACCCTCAATTTATTAACTATAGTAGTAACCCAAAATTAAGTTAGAATCTCCTTATTAAGGGACTTATTGACTTAGATGTTCGATTAGTTTAGAATTTTATTCTTGCCATCCCCCTAGGTCTTCGAGAAACTAAGGAAGACCTATGAAAACCTATCATTTGATGATTGTTTAAGAAGATTTGACTTCTCAGGGTTCAGTTTTGTGATCTTTGAATACTTATAGAAACTACTACAATACCTTGAGGCAATTCCTAGGGAATGTGTTACAAAAGGATAAGTCTCCCATTCAAAAATCAAAAGGAAACTCACGACTAGTTTTGTTCTCAACAGGATTCAGTATCTTGTAGTGACATTTTGGCAGGAACCCCATAATGTTAGCAATTCTCGAATCTAAGTTCTTTTCTGTCATAAATCGGGAGTTCTACGGTCGGATCTTGTTCTCCGGGTGTTAACCATTAATTTGGCCAACAATCCACATTGGCCTAATAGGCTTCGTCTTGATGCTTCTTCGGAAGGGGAGAGTAGTCCTGAGAGCTCAGCAAAGGCGCCCTTACTGGTAAGCGGCTTGCGTTTTAGTATATCCAAAGGGAATCTTCCAAAAAGTGGGTTTGATTGTTGTAGGAGGCATGTGTTTTAAGCAGGCAGTCGGATTTAGTTTTAGCTAATGACATTTTATTCTTATGCGAACGATTCTTTGGCTCAATGAGCCTTCTATTGAATGCAAGGTTGCTTTTGATGAATAATTTTTTTGAAACCCTTCTCTTTGGAGTTTTCTAAGGGCCATTTGAAAACCTTATCTTTGGAGTTTTCTAAAGGACATGCTTTGTTTTTTAGGTCAAGAATATATTTTCGGATATGTCCTTTGATGTCACCAAAAGATGGCTTTTCTTCATTATCCCAAATGCCTCTTGTCTTTGACGAAACTGTATCATCGCTTTTCCTTTCACTTTTTTCATAATGATGATACACCCTTCGGCTTTAGTATAAAGCTTCCAGTTTCTCCGCAAGTCTTTACTTTAGTCAATTCTTGAAGGATCTTCCTTTTTCCTACTTTCATTAGAAGCTTCCTCTTATATTTTGGCCATCTTTCATCATGTCTACCTTAGGGAATATTTCTGGTTAACAACATTCACCTTTGGTATCAAATCTAAGGGTCATGGGTTTTCTACTTTCATTTTATAGGTAATGAATGAACTTAATTAAACTTCGTTCTTAGCAGGCATTGAACAAACATAACAAAATTCTAAATCGTCGTCTATAAATGTGACATCCCTTTCTTCCTCTAATAGGGGTGTTATGCATATCCCAAGCATCATTATAAATTAAATGTAATAGATTAGTTGTGCTAACCAATTTCAATGGAAATGATTTTGTAGTTATTTTGGTTAAAGACATATTCCACGCTTATTGCTAAATTTGGTATCACGTTTAGCGGTCATTTTAATGAAATCATGTTATCCATACTCGCAGTATCAACATATCCTGATCTACTGTACCATAAAGAAAATGAGTAAACAACTTAAGAAGAATCATCCTTTTTTCTTATTAATATCAAGTTTAAACATTCCATCCCATATGTACCCATTGCTAACAAACACTACGCCTTTGATCAATACAAATTTATCTGACTCAAAAACCTATCTGAAGCCAATCTTATTTAACAAGCTACCAAAAAAAATCTTTCTAACATCGGGTATGTTAGAATTTGTGATACAATATTTCCATTTGCTGAAGGTTGGAAGATATTATTAATTATGGAGATAGAATATTTCCAATTAGAGAAGATTTGGGAAATATTGTTAATTTGGGAATATAATATTTCCAATTTGCAGAAGATTTGGAAGATATCAGACATTCATTGCTCTTTTATTTGTATAAGGGATAGGCAATAAATTACCTACATAAGTGGAGGGATTTGAAGAAGGTTTCTTTTTGGGATAGTGAAGTAAGAAATTAATTCCCTAATTGATGGGTTAAATAAGGAAGCCTATCAGGAGAATTGGAGAATTAATTAGGCATTGATTTATATCATAAATCAATTACTTCAACCCCAAGCATTAATCCTTATATAAGGTTAGGGATTATGTGAATGTATCATCATCTCAAAAATGTGAGGTGTGTCATCTCTAAGATTTCTTCTTCTTCCCTACTATCAGTCTTGTAATTTTTTCTTATTGAGAAAAGTAATAAAATCTCCTCTCCCCAAGTGGACGTACACTAACAAGACGTTAGTGGAACCACCATAAACCTCTTGTGTTATTTCTTTTATTGCTAGATCTATGATTGCTTTGCTAGTGTTATCTGTTGTTTGTTTTGCCTCACCATCAATCTGTTCCTGTTCGTAATTTTTACTCAACAATTGGTATCAGAGCTACGAGGTTGATTGAGAAAGGGTGTTAGGCATTATGGCAGGAGATAAGGAGAATTCAGCAATTGTATCAAGGCCATATATCAAAGGGACATATATGGAAGCAGGATCTCAGTTAGCAACAGAAAGATTGAATGTGGATATAAAGACTTCGAGAAGAGGCAATGGAGGATGGAAGCTGTTCTGGTGAGGAATAATGTTCATCCTGTGGTATTTTCTTCTGAGGAGTTGACGGATGATATTTCAGCCGTGGAAAGGAAAGAGATGGAATGATGGGCGTTTACTACTTTACAATTAGCAATGGGAGAAAATGTCATTTCAGAGATTAGCAGTGAGACAACTGCTAAGGACAATTGGACCAAGCCGGAAAAACTCCATCTAAAGAAGTCACTAACCAACCGTCTGATTTTGCTGAAGACGTTTTTTACCATGCGAATGAGAGAGGGTACTTCAGTGAAGGCACATCTTGATGTGAAGGCAGGTCTTCTATTTGAGGACTTAAAGGATCAGATGAAGGGGTTGAGTGAAGGTAGAGGAGGAAGTAGTATGGAAGACTTATTAGCTGGTATGGAGAGAGGGGAGAAGAAGAAGAAAATAAAGTCAAGAGATGGGAAGCACTGTACTTGGAGAGTCAAGGGTTGGAGCCTACAATTCTCGTGGAAAGATGTCAAAGCTAGGCATACGAGAAGGGACTTTGAGTTTCTGCATAGTCAGAATATGATCAAAGGGGAAAGCTTCAACAAGGTGGGATTTTGCCAAGAGGATGTGCTTGATAAGCGGAAGAAGGGATCGTCTGAAGTTGGTTAGAGATCAAAGGAGAAAGTAGTGGATATGCATAAGTCTTTACAGACTGCTAAGTTCGGGCATTGCTCGAACTGGAATCGCTTATCGAAATGTTAGGTGCCATGTGGTGGTACGGTGTGGGGAGAGGGTTGAGATGGTTCATGGAGACATTTGTTTTTATGGTGAAGATTGATAGGTCTTACTTGAAGGGGTTACTTTGTATACTTTGTTGACAGGCGGTGGCGTTGCCTGAGTTTGTTGACAAACTGCAATGGGTAATGGCCATGCCGAAGCTCATTAGGGAAAGTAACCATGGTGTCTTATTTGAGAAGATGCTTAGAGTAAGAGGATGTAGGTTGGAGTTGGTATGCTTTCAAGGAAATATAGTATCAAGGTGGAGATTGTTAGAATTTATGATACAATATTTCCATTTGCTGATGTGACGGCCTGGAATTTCGCTCGATCCGAATCAGTCGTTAAACCGATCTAGACCGTTCGAAACCCCTGACTGTTGAGAACAGGACAAATCAGAACACAAACAGAAGAACATTTCATTGTATATTACAACAACGCATCAGATTACAAGAATATACAGAGTATAAATGAATAAATATTACACAGAAATATCAGAGATTTAAATTACATTTAAATACATAGCAGCGGAAAAATAATATAAAGCACAACTGAAGGTGATATACGGATACAGAGCTTTCCGGATATCATTCCAGCTGTAAACCAGGATCCTGTGAATATAAATCTGCAAAACCAAAACTACTAGCTGCCCGTGCGGAAAATAGGGGCACCCAGAGTTTAGGTTAAAACAATAAACTCCAGGTCAGTCATGTGACTGGTGTGAGAACTAAAACAGTTATTTAAAACTTTACTTTAAAAGAGAGTAATTCAAGGGACCACGCCGTATAACACGGAACGGGTTTCCTCCCAAGAATACCAGTGCATAAAATAAACAACGCAATGCTTTTTCGAAAAATGAAGCTATTATAAGACCCGGGTCCCATCACACAATGCAACGCAAGCCGGAGGATAGGGTTTTACCTTATAACAGCCAAACATGCTTGGTACGTTTAAAACAAATCATTTGATACTATAATAAGTGTATAGTGTCAAAACATTTCAATCATAAATATAAATCATAGACGGCATAGTATCCCATGCTACTATGTCGCCATACTAGGCTCTACAAATAAAGCCGAAATACACGTATTGGAAATTGGATTCCGTCATGAGTCGAGGCAAGGGGCAAGCTCCTCTCCGCGTTCGAGACACTCTAGCAAATGCTCAGGACTACGCACACTGGGTAACCCTTGGATCGGTTGGGCCGGTCCTCACTTACGTTAGAGGATTGGCAATTCCTGAACACACGTTTCCCGGTCCTTACAGACCTATAATCGAGGCGCCTCGCATCCAACAACCACAAAGGTGAAAAGTATATAAATGTCAGGGCTGGTAAGTCACTGACACCACCAAAGCTAGAAAGAAACGTCGTGTTCTCCCAACGGCCCGTATCCCGTTTTTAACTCATACCGAGGTGTGAGGCTCGCGAATACACGTTATACACAAAGCTGCCACGTAGGCGTGCTTTGATCATCAACCACAAGGCTTTGCTTTTCAACAGAAGCCTTGATCATTGCATCTTAGCGTGCCACACAGGCAATTCATGCCATGCGACTGATGTCCATCGATATACAACCTCTGAGCTCGTATGTCTCAGAGAAGGGCGTTAAGCAAAAGAATAAATTCTTCGCCGCCAAACAGATGTATATTTAATAGAAATCAATCAACACAGAATAAAATCCAGTGTCAGACACACAATCCATTTACAAGTCCGTTCTGGGTCTGAACGAAACCGGAGGCACTTTCCTCGCATATCCATCCATCTCCAAGTACGTCTGGACGACCACCAACTATTTCCATCCTCTTAGGTGTACAGCCCAATCAGGATCGTCAGTAATAATCCAAACGATGTGAAGACTTCCGGTCTTCGACCACCGTCTTCATCTTCGACTTATCGTCGAATCGGTTATTCAGAATGGGTATAAACCCGGACTTTCCGAACAACCCGCGTATATTAAAACAAATGTTACACAAACACAACATACGCCTCATTCCAATTCATTAGTCACTAACCGCAAATTAGCAAGAGAACAATTTCCCAAACATTAACCCCGAAGGCCGAAACCAACATCAGATCAATACCCAGGAAACCCTTCTTCTTAGCCAACCTACAGCTAGTTTCCAGATTCCACATTCTTAGGGAAAAGTTCCCATTAATTTTATCCAAGATAAATTCTTTAAAATTTATCCTGTAATCTTCCTTTGGATGTCATTTAAAACCAAATTATGGTTTTTCCAACTAGTCGAGATTAGCGAACCGTAACGAAGTAATTATTTATTTTATTTCCCAATCCCAACCTATTCATCCCATGAAGCAAAACTGGTAACACTCCATATCTAACACCACGGTGTTATCGGTAAAATTAATTACCATTTCACGTTCAAATCTAATTAAAGATTTAACTATCGCTTTGGAGCAAAACTGGTGATACTCCATTCTCGCTCAATTTCTAAATTTGATAATTTAGATTATCAATTCACATTTCAATCTAATTGCAGATTCATTAAAACTCCTTTTACTGGGTTAAAGAACTAGGTGTTATTTAAAACACAGTTCACGACAAACCCAAATCACATTCTATTTATTATCGGGTTAAAGAACTAGTGTTATTTAAAACACAGTTCACGATAAACCCATTTCAAATCCAATCAAATATATTAGAAATCCCGATTATTTAAAACCCCTTTTAAATCTAATTTATTTATTTAAAAATAATTAGGTTTTAAATTTAGTTCAAAACTAGTTCATTTCGATAAAAATCTATTTTTATCTTTTCAAATATGGAGTTTTTCACCCTAATTCTTCCCAAATCATTTCTTATGATTTCACATAAATTATTACTATTTTTAATAATTTTATCAAGGTCTGTACAGTCGATTTCCAACAACGGCCATCGAACTGCACCTATAGCGACCTTTTTCGAATTTGATTTGGACGTATCTCCAAATCCAACCGTTAGATTTTGAATTTCTAATATTCGTTAGAAAGCTCTTTTCGATACGAACCCAACGGTTCCGGTTTTAGGAGAATCCGACGGTCGGATCTCCCGTAATGTCCGTTTGAAATAAATGGTCGAAATTTACGAACTGCCGCGGCGCGGCGCGTTCTATTCAGGCCATTATATTATATATATAATATATATAATATATATTTCTTCGATTTCTATTTAAAACGAATTATATATTTAGTTTTGAATTCGTTTCAAAAGCAAAGTCAACTTCTATTTCAATTCAAATCAAAATTGAATTCTTCTTTATAAATTCGTTTTAAAATTCATTTCTATTCAATTCAAATTTCAATTTAATTTGAATTCATTTCACTTCATTTTAAATTCAATTCGAATTCGTTTTTCAATTCGATTCAATTCAATTCAATTCAAATTGGTTTTCTATTCGATTCAAATTCGAAATCGTTTTATATTCAATTCAAATCGAAATCGTTATATATTTAATTCATTTCGAAATCGTTATATATTCAATTCATTTCGAAATCGTTATATATTCAATTCATTTCGAAATCGTTATTTATTCAATTCATTTCGAAATCGTTAAAATCGATATAAATATCGTTCGCGTCAAAATGGCGCATCACTAATCAACACGGCTTTATATATTCTATTTCAAATATTTCTTTTTGTCAACACACGACTAATCTCAACGAATGAGTACCGTCCATGTGTGACTATTTTTGTTAAATTATTTCGTTCAACACATGACTAATCTCAACGAATGAGTACCGTCAACACATGAACCTTTATATTATATTGATAAAGATGTAAATTTTATTATAAAAATAATTCGTTCAACACATGGCTATTCCCAACGGATGAGTATAGTCAACACATGAACCTTTATATTATATATTCTTTATTTTTCAAATTGGAATGAGGCCCAATCAATCACCATATAAAATTAATTATATGGATTTTCATACATCACATGTATATAATAGCATTGAAAAATAATCAACCATCAACCAAAGTGCACTACACTGTATAAGCATCAAATATAGATATCTAACGCTTATAACAGCCTGTCAATCAATCGATCGACATATTTAATCAGTCAGGATGAGTGAACTTTAAATTTCATCCCAACACCCGTGTAGGGTTTCAAACAATCAAACATAGATTTTATTCGTGCAGTTGGGCGATGTGTGAAATTTATCGACCCAATCAATATCAGTCAAATAGGTGTACATAAACAAACCGTCCGGTTTGTAAATGAATATTTATTTATTCACATTCATGTTAAAAATTATATTTTTAACGATAAAACATTTTATTTTAACTTATGAATATCTATTCAGTTCATTCTTTAAATAAAATGATCTTTCTATTTTTCTAACATATTTTAGAAAATTTCGGCGGCATAACGGCACGATACTAGAAACGGGACGAGGCCTAGCCTTATCCCCGGTCTAGTGAAGGCCCACGCTATTCACACATCAATCAAATTCACTTTCGTTATGCAAACCACAAAATTTGGAGTAAGGGTCTAACCTAGCCTTACTCCTTCGCCTTATAACGGCGCACGTCTAATCCTAACCAATTTATCGATTCGATTTTTCACACCACAAACCACATTCAAACCAATATCGCAATCAATTACCAAATAGCCAAACAAACAAGTCCATGGTCTGTGGACGATTGTGTCGGGTGCTACTAAGCACCGTCTGCATCCTAGTATATATATATATAAATATAACTAGAAAAAGAAATTGAAAGGTGAGAAGTTCTCACAAATAGCTATCCTAGCTCCACGGCACTTCTTTTGATAGAAATCTTCATCTTCATCGCATCTTCGTCATCTTCGTTGCCCGTAGTCACTATATGTATATAAAAATCATATTTTTATATTTTCCATTATATAAAAATCATATTTTTATCGCTAACTTCATATTGTGAAAATAGAATTTTCAACGCTATTTCATATTTGTAAAAATAGAATTTTCACTCGTTATACTTTATATAAAAATCGAATTTTTTTCTATGCTATTCAATATATAAAAATCGAATTTTTTCTATGCTGTTCTATTGATAAAAATTATATTTTTATCATGTTATTCTTCATATAAAGATTTCCCTTTTCTAAAATAAAGATTTCACCTTTATAAAAATATAGACTTCGCCTTTATAAAAATATGGTTTTCTCCTTATAAAAATCACCACTTTATCTCAACGTATATAAAAATCAGATTCTTATTTCGTTACATACACAAAGATGATATCTTTATATTCTCTATCCTATAAAGATTATATTTTTAATACTTTAAAAATATAAAAATCATATTTTTAATATTTCTATATAGTAAAGACTATATTTTTAATTCTTTAAAAATATAAAAACTATATTTTTACTTCTTCTACTCAATAAAAATTCCGCCTTTTCCATTTTTTTATAATAAAAATCTAACCTTTTTGTTATGGAAAATATAATCTTTATATTACCATTGAACTATAAAAATAATATTCTTTACTTCGTTATTTTCATACTAAAAATCAAATTTTTATAAATCGTACTTCATATAAAATCTGATTTTTATATTTACCCCAATCCAAATACTTTAAATAAACAAAATAAAATAACAGAAAAAAAAGATAAAATAAACTGAAGGCTTACAGCGGCTTCGAGAGGGGGGGGGGGTCCGCTGCGACGATGGACGGCCGGAGGGGCGGGGGAGGGTCGTCGGTCGCCTGGGGTGCCAGGAGTGGAAGTGCGGCGCGTTTCAGGGATGGGGGGGGGGTCCTTTGGGGTTTCGGTGAGAAAGGGGAAGAGAGGTGAGATGAGAGAGAACGGGAAGGGGGAGGGGGATGGCCGACGACGGGGGAGATGGGTGGCGGAGGTGCGCAGGCGGAGGAGGGGGAAGAGGAGTCGAAGGCGGCGTGTCTCGATGTGGGTGGGCGACTGATTTTGAAGAGCATTTTTTTTTTTTTAATTTCTGAAATGAGAATAAGGGGGGGGGGGTCGGCTGATAAGGAGGGAGGTTTTTTTTTATTATTATTTTAATTTAATTATTTAATCCAATTTAAAGTTGACTTTCTGTTTTAACTCGAAATCAAGCCCACCGACTGTCGCCCCTAGCTAATTACCCCTATTCCGAACACAATGGGATATGCATCGCAAGCTGATTCGACTGTTTGAATCAGTTTTCGTTGAATTTACATTTAAATCACTAAATTGAATTTTAAACGTACATTTCAAATTACCGGGGTCACATACTAACTAGAAAAATTCCAAAAATATATTTTCTAGCTTCGTATTGACGATACGGTCCTAACAAAACTAGTTTCGTCGAATTCTGAGACCGTTAGAAAAATGGCCAATTTCCAGTCGATTAAAAACAACTGAAATGGTCAAAACACGTTTTCCTTTGCCACGCTCACATATTGATTCGAAAAATTATGAAACTTGAAATCTAGCAATAACTTGACACTGTGGACCCAACAAAACTGGTTTCGTCGAAATCCGAGGTCATTTGCAAAACGGCTATTTTTAAGGGCTATATATTATATAAAATATATATAAATTCCACAGCGACTATTCTGAATTTTCAACTGGACATACCTTTTGATTCCCGCTATCAAATTTCGATTGGACAGATTCGTTAGAAATATATCATCAATTAGATACTAATGTTTTTGGTTTCACTAAAATCCGGATTGTTTTGCACCCGGTACATTCAATTGAAGTTTGAAATCGAATTATGGAACTACCGCGCCATTTTCAATTCTATTTATAATTATATATAATTATTTATATTCTAACGACGACGCGTATAATATATACGTCGATTCTATATTCAAAATAAATTTTACGTCGATATTATTTAAATCAATCTATTTTAAATATAGAAAATTCGCTGTAATTGCCAAAATAAAAATTTTAAACTGGCCCAGATTTTCGGGTTATTACAATCTCCCCCACTTAAAACTTTTCGTCCCCGAAAAGGAACAAAGTCGAAAGTGGTTTGATTATTCAACTCTACGTTCGATCTGGCTTCCATTCTCCAACTTTTTAGTTTCTGAGAATTTTCAAATTTTCAAAAATTTGGCTAACACCCTAAATTTTTGAAAAATTTCGCCATAACCTCCCCTGCAATGGGAGCATCGGGGAATTTCAAATAGCTTCCCCGGTCCTTCAGATCTCAAAAAGAAAAAGAAAAAGCCAAGCGGCTAGCCAATAGGCTCACAAAATCATCATCACCCAAACAAAACAGGAAATTATGTAGTAAACATGTACCTATTTGTCGGGCAAACAAATTTTATTCTCTGCTCTAGCCTCCTTGCTATGACCTGTTCAATATAAGTATATGTATGTGCAAGCAAATGCGACCAATTATCAATACAGTTCAATATTTGATTCAATTAGGCATAAGTGTCTCAAAATTAGCAAACAAATAAACAAACAATGCAAACATCAATCGATTAGTGAATTAGAGTTTTCAAATTCATAATTTTGATACATATACAAAAAATCTTGTTTTTGTTGCCAATTCACAACAATGTGTTCTAACTATATTAGTTTTGGTTCTCACACCAGTCTAATGGAAATATATAGATAATCACACCTTCGTTACTCGAACATGAATACTAATGACGACTAGTCAATCATCAGAATCATCTTCGGGCCACTAGAGTATGATTCTATACCTATCCAATATATTAAAACTTCGAATATACGTTCATGACGCGTATATGCAAAATCTTTATATACTCAATTGTCCATATTCAAAATAAATAAATAATCCAATACGTTTAAAATGGTTTAAATTTTCAAAACACAATTGTTTTCATTTGAAAAATATAATCTTCACACTCGTTCTAGGATACTACTGATCCTATCTCTAACGAGTCATTCTAATTGGATATTACTAATCCAATATCTGATGAATTCTTTCGTATGGTTCTAATGTGCCTTGTTCTCGAGCTCTGTAAACCAAAGCTCTGATACCAAATGTGACGGCCTGGAATTTCGCTCGATCCGAATCAGTCGTTAAACCGATCTAGACCGTTCGAAACCCCTGACTGTTGAGAACAGGACAAATCAGAACACAAACAGAAGAACATTTCATTGTATATTACAACAACGCATCAGATTACAAGAATATACAGAGTATAAATGAATAAATATTACACAGAAATATCAGAGATTTAAATTACATTTAAATACATAGCAGCGGAAAAATAATATAAAGCACAACTGAAGGTGATATACGGATACAGAGCTTTCCGGATATCATTCCAGCTGTAAACCAGGATCCTGTGAATATAAATCTGCAAAACCAAAACTACTAGCTGCCCGTGCGGAAAATAGGGGCACCCAGAGTTTAGGTTAAAACAATAAACTCCAGGTCAGTCATGTGACTGGTGTGAGAACTAAAACAGTTATTTAAAACTTTACTTTAAAAGAGAGTAATTCAAGGGACCACGCCGTATAACACGGAACGGGTTTCCTCCCAAGAATACCAGTGCATAAAATAAACAACGCAATGCTTTTTCGAAAAATGAAGCTATTATAAGACCCAGGTCCCATCACACAATGCAACGCAAGCCGGAGGATAGGGTTTTACCTTATAACAGCCAAACATGCTTGGTACGTTTAAAACAAATCATTTGATACTATAATAAGTGTATAGTGTCAAAACATTTCAATCATAAATATAAATCATAGACGGCATAGTATCCCATGCTACTATGTCGCCATACTAGGCTCTACAAATAAAGCCGAAATACACGTATTGGAAATTGGATTCCGTCATGAGTCGAGGCAAGGGGCAAGCTCCTCTCCGCGTTCGAGACACTCTAGCAAATGCTCAGGACTACGCACACTGGGTAACCCTTGGATCGGTTGGGCCGGTCCTCACTTACGTTAGAGGATTGGCAATTCCTGAACACACGTTTCCCGGTCCTTACAGACCTATAATCGAGGCGCCTCGCATCCAACAACCACAAAGGTGAAAAGTATATAAATGTCAGGGCTGGTAAGTCACTGACACCACCAAAGCTAGAAAGAAACGTCATGTTCTCCCAACGGCCCGTATCCCGTTTTTAACTCATACCGAGGTGTGAGGCTCGCGAATACACGTTATAACCAAAGCTGCCACGTAGGCGTGCTTTGATCATCAACCACAAGGCTTTGCTTTTCAACAGAAGCCTTGATCATTGCATCTTAGCGTGCCACACAGGCAATTCATGCCATGCGACTGATGTCCATCGATATACAACCTCTGAGCTCGTATGTCTCAGAGAAGGGCGTTAAGCAAAAGAATAAATTCTTCGCCGCCAAACAGATGTATATTTAATAGAAATCAATCAACACAGAATAAAATCCAGTGTCAGACACACAATCCATTTACAAGTCCGTTCTGGGTCTGAACGAAACCGGAGGCACTTTCCTCGCATATCCATCCATCTCCAAGTACGTCTGGACGACCACCAACTATTTCCATCCTCTTAGGTGTACAGCCCAATCAGGATCGTCAGTAATAATCCAAACGATGTGAAGACTTCCGGTCTTCGACCACCGTCTTCATCTTCGACTTATCGTCGAATCGGTTATTCAGAATGGGTATAAACCCGGACTTTCCGAACAACCCGCGTATATTAAAACAAATGTTACACAAACACAACATACGCCTCATTCCAATTCATTAGTCACTAACCGCAAATTAGCAAGAGAACAATTTCCCAAACATTAACCCCGAAGGCCGAAACCAACATCAGATCAATACCCAGGAAACCCTTCTTCTTAGCCAACCTACAGCTAGTTTCCAGATTCCACATTCTTAGGGAAAAGTTCCCATTAATTTTATCCAAGATAAATTCTTTAAAATTTATCCTGTAATCTTCCTTTGGATGTCATTTAAAACCAAATTATGGTTTTTCCAACTAGTCGAGATTAGCGAACCGTAACGAAGTAATTATTTATTTTATTTCCCAATCCCAACCTATTCATCCCATGAAGCAAAACTGGTAACACTCCATATCTAACACCACGGTGTTATCGGTAAAATTAATTACCATTTCACGTTCAAATCTAATTAAAGATTTAACTATCGCTTTGGAGCAAAACTGGTGATACTCCATTCTCGCTCAATTTCTAAATTTGATAATTTAGATTATCAATTCACATTTCAATCTAATTGCAGATTCATTAAAACTCCTTTTACTGGGTTAAAGAACTAGGTGTTATTTAAAACACAGTTCACGACAAACCCAAATCACATTCTATTTATTATCGGGTTAAAGAACTAGTGTTATTTAAAACACAGTTCACGATAAACCCATTTCAAATCCAATCAAATATATTAGAAATCCCGATTATTTAAAACCCCTTTTAAATCTAATTTATTTATTTAAAAATAATTAGGTTTTAAATTTAGTTCAAAACTAGTTCATTTCGATAAAAATCTATTTTTATCTTTTCAAATATGGAGTTTTTCATCCTAATTCTTCCCAAATCATTTCTTATGATTTTACATAAATTATTACTATTTTTAATAATTTTATCAAGGTCCGTACAGTCGATTTCCAACAACGGCCATCGAACTGCACCTATAGCGACCTTTTTCGAATTTGATTTGGACGTATCTCCAAATCCAACCGTTAGATTTTGAATTTCTAATATTCGTTTGAAAGCTCTTTTCGATACGAACCCAACGGTTCCGGTTTTAGGAGAATCCGACGGTCGGATCTCCCGTAATGTCCGTTTGAAATAAATGGTCGAAATTTACGAACTGCCGCGGCGCGGCGCGTTCTATTCAGGCCATTATATTATATATATAATATATATTTCGTCGATTTCTATTTAAAACGAATTATATATTTAGTTTTGAATTCGTTTCAAAAGCAAAGTCAACTTCTATTTCAATTCAAATCAAAATTGAATTCTTCTTTATAAATTCGTTTTAAAATTCATTTCTATTCAATTCAAATTTCAATTTAATTTGAATTCATTTCACTTCATTTTAAATTCAATTCGAATTCGTTTTTCAATTCGATTCAATTCAATTCAATTCAAATTGGTTTTCTATTCGATTCAAATTCGAAATCGTTTTATATTCAATTCAAATCGAAATCGTTATATATTCAATTCATTTCGAAATCGTTATATATTCAATTCATTTCGAAATCGTTATATATTCAATTCATTTCGAAATCGTTATTTATTCAATTCATTTCGAAATCGTTAAAATCGATATAAATATCGTTCGCGTCAAAATGGCGCATCACTAATCAACACGGCTTTATATATTCTATTTCAAATATTTCTTTTTGTCAACACACGACTAATCTCAACGAATGAGTACCGTCCATGTGTGACTATTTTTGTTAAATTATTTCGTTCAACACATGACTAATCTCAACGAATGAGTACCGTCAACACATGAACCTTTATATTATATTGATAAAGATGTAAATTTTATTATAAAAATAATTCGTTCAACACATGGTTATTCCCAACGGATGAGTATAGTCAACACATGAACCTTTATATTATATATTCTTTATTTTTCAAATTGGAATGAGGCCCAATCAATCACCATATAAAATTAATTATATGGATTTTCATACATCACATGTATATAATAGCATTGAAAAATAATCAACCATCAACCAAAGTGCACTACACTGTATAAGCATCAAATATAGATATCTAACGCTTATAACAGCCTGTCAATCAATCGATCGACATATTTAATCAGTCAGGATGAGTGAACTTTAAATTTCATCCCAACACCCGTGTAGGGTTTCAAATAATCAAACATAGATTTTATTCGTGTAGTTGGGCGATGTGTGAAATTTATCGACCCAATCAATATCAGTCAAATAGGTGTACATAAACAAACCGTCCGGTTTGTAAATGAATATTTATTTATTCACATTCACGTTAAAAATTATATTTTTAACGATAAAACATTTTATTTTAACTTATGAATATCTATTCAGTTCATTCTTTAAATAAAATGATCTTTCTATTTTTCTAACATATTTTAGAAAATTTCGGCGGCATAACGGCACGATACTAGAAACGGGACGAGGCCTAGCCTTATCCCCGGTCTAGTGAAGGCCCACGCTATTCACACATCAATCAAATTCACTTTCGTTATGCAAACCACAAAATTTGGAGTAAGGGTCTAACCTAGCCTTACTCCTTCGCCTTATAACGGCGCACGTCTAATCCTAACCAATTTATCGATTCGATTTTTCACACCACAAACCACATTCAAACCAATATCGCAATCAATTACCAAATAGCCAAACAAACAAGTCCATGGTCTGTGGACGATTGTGTCGGGTGCTACTAAGCACCGTCTGCATCCTAGTATATATATATATAAATATAACTAGAAAAAGAAATTGAAAGGTGAGAAGTTCTCACAAATAGCTATCCTAGCTCCACGGCACTTCTTTTGATAGAAATCTTCATCTTCATCGCATCTTCGTCATCTTCGTTGCCCGTAGTCACTATATGTATATAAAAATCATATTTTTATATTTTCCATTATATAAAAATCATATTTTTATCGCTAACTTCATATTGTGAAAATAGAATTTTCAACGCTATTTCATATTTGTAAAAATAGAATTTTCACTCGTTATACTTTATATAAAAATCGAATTTTTTTCTATGCTATTCAATATATAAAAATCGAATTTTTTCTATGCTGTTCTATTGATAAAAATTATATTTTTATCATGTTATTCTTCATATAAAGATTTCCCTTTTCTAAAATAAAGATTTCACCTTTATAAAAATATAGACTTCGCCTTTATAAAAATATGGTTTTCTCCTTATAAAAATCACCACTTTATCTCAACGTATATAAAAATCAGATTCTTATTTCGTTACATACACAAAGATGATATCTTTATATTCTCTATCCTATAAAGATTATATTTTTAATACTTTAAAAATATAAAAATCATATTTTTAATATTTCTATATAGTAAAGACTATATTTTTAATTCTTTAAAAATATAAAAACTATATTTTTACTTCTTCTACTCAATAAAAATTCCGCCTTTTCCATTTTTTTTATAATAAAAATCTAACCTTTTTGTTATGGAAAATATAATCTTTATATTACCATTGAACTATAAAAATAATATTCTTTACTTCGTTATTTTCATACTAAAAATCAAATTTTTATAAATCGTACTTCATATAAAATCTGATTTTTATATTTACCCCAATCCAAATACTTTAAATAAACAAAATAAAATAACAGAAAAAAAAGATAAAATAAACTGAAGGCTTACAGCGGCTTCGAGAGGGGGGGGTCCGCTGCGACGATGGACGGCCGGAGGGGCGGGGGAGGGTCGTCGGTCGCCTGGGGTGCCAGGAGTGGAAGTGCGGCGCGTTTCAGGGATGGGGGGGTCCTTTGGGGTTTCGGTGAGAAAGGGGAGGAGAGGTGAGATGAGAGAGAACGGGAAGGGGGAGGGGGATGGCCGACGACGGGGGAGATGGGTGGCGGAGGTGCGCAGGCGGAGGAGGGGGAAGAGGAGTCGAAGGCGGCGTGTCTCGATGTGGGTGGGCGACTGATTTTGAAGAGCATTTTTCTTTTTTTTTTTTAATTTCTGAAATGAGAATAAGGGGGGGGGGTCGGCTGATAAGGAGGGAGGGTTTTATTTTTTTTTTATTTTAATTTAATTATTTAATCCAATTTAAAGTTGACTTTCTGTTTTAACTCGAAATCAAGCCCACCGACTGTCGCCCCTAGCTAATTACCCCTATTCCGAACACAATGGGATATGCATCGCAAGCTGATTCGACTGTTTGAATCAGTTTTCGTTGAATTTACATTTAAATCACTAAATTGAATTTTAAACGTACATTTCAAATTACCGGGGTCACATACTAACTAGAAAAATTCCAAAAATATATTTTCTAGCTTCGTATTGACGATACGGTCCTAACAAAACTAGTTTCGTCGAATTCTGAGACCGTTAGAAAAATGGCCAATTTCCAGTCGATTAAAAACAACTGAAATGGTCAAAACACGTTTTCCTTTGCCACGCTCACATATTGATTCGAAAAATTATGAAACTTGAAATCTAGCAATAACTTGACACTGCGGACCCAACAAAACTGGTTTCGTCGAAATCCGAGGTCATTTGCAAAACGGCTATTTTTAAGGGCTATATATTATATAAAATATATATAAATTCCACAGCGACTATTCTGAATTTTCAACTGGACATACCTTTTGATTCCCGCTATCAAATTTCGATTGGACAGATTCGTTAGAAAGATATCATCAATTAGATACTAATGTTTTTGGTTTCACTAAAATCCGGATTGTTTTGCACCCGGTACATTCAATTGAAGATTGAAATCGAATTATGGAACTACCGCGCCATTTTCAATTCTATTTATAATTATATATAATTATTTATATTCTAACGACGACGCGTATAATATATACGTCGATTCTATATTCAAAATAAATTTTACGTCGATATTATTTAAAATAATCTATTTTAAATATAGAAAATTCGCTGTAATTGCCAAAATAAAAATTTTAAACTGGCCCAGATTTTCGGGTTATTACAGCTGAAGATTGGAAGATATTATAGATTATGGTGATAAAATATTTCCAATTAGAGAAGATTTGGGAAATATTGTTAATTTGGGAATATAATATTTCCAATTTGCAGAAGATTTAGAAGATATCAGACATTTATTGCTCTTTTATTTGTAAAAGGGATAGGCAATAAATTACCTACATAAGTGGAAGGATTTGAAGAAGGTTTCTTTTTGGGATAGTGAAGTAAGGAATTAATTCCCTAATTGGTGGGTTAAATAAGGAAGCCTATCAGGAGAATTGGAGAATTAATTAGGCATTGATTTATATCGTAAATCAATTACTTCAACCCCAAGCATTAATCCTTATATAAGGATAGGGATTAGGTGAATGTATCATCATCTCAAAAATGTGAGGTGTGTCATCTCTAAGAGTTCTTCTTCTTCCCTACTATCAGTCTTGTAATTTTTTCTTATTGAGAAAAGTAATAAAATCTCCTCTCCCCAAGTGGACGTACACTAACAAGACGTTAGTGGAACCACTATAAACCTCTTGTGTTATTTCTTTTATTGCTAGATCTGTTATTGCTTTACTGGTGTTATCTGTTGTTTGTTTTGCCTCACTATCAGTCCGTTCCTGTTCGTAATTTTTCCGCAATAGGGTATGTATTATGCATAAGTAAATTTCATATTCTTCCCGAATGTGAACTCATGTTCTCCTATCCCCTTTCCCTTGATCGCTACTTTTGCTAAATTTTCATGTAGAGATATTTTTCATCCTCAGAAAGTTCAAGTTTTGTGAATAGATTCCTCTCATTACATATATGCTTAGTAGTACCATAATTGATCCAAAAATAATAATCTCTTTCAACCATGTTGAGTATAGAAATTACGACCTCAAATTTTCCTTCTTCCAATTATGTTTTTTTAAAGGGAACAACAATTCCTTTTTAAGTGTTTGGTCTTCCATAATTGTAACTTCTATTCACTTTCTTGGCCCTTTTATTCTTAAAGTTATTCTAATTTTGAAATTTCCTCTTTTAATTAAAAGAATTCTAAGAGTTTAATTTTTCCTTTCTCCACAATTACGTGGATTCTAGATGGAAACACTGTTGGTTTAGTGACCTCTTTCTGCTTAAGTTGTATTGCCACTTGCAAATATTGTGCAAGACTATTCAAGCTTATTCCCCCTCCTTATATTTAAGGATTTTCCTTTAATGTTTCCAAGAAGGTGGAAGTTTATCTCTTATGGATGAGACTTCTATCCCCCCATTCAAAATCATATTATGCCAGGTAAATTAGTTTAGGATATGCGTAATATCATTGAATTACTCTACCACATTCCGATCATCAATCATATTACAATTGAAATTTTTATTAGCTAAAAATTTCTTACTTGTCGTGTCCTTCATAAGATACTTGCCCTTTAGTGCATCCCAAACCTCTTTGGCTGTCGACTTGTTGTGCATATCAAAAAGTGCATCATCATTATATTGTACATGTGACCCTTGTACATGTGTTCATCTGGCTCACATTTCAACCTCGACTGTGCTTGTGCAATAGACTCATTTTTCATTTTCTACTGCCTTTGGCATTGCAAGAACAAAAACCATTTTAAGTCCAACCAATAGAAAATGCATCTTTTATTGCCAACTCCTGAAATTGACTCCATTGAATCTTTCTAATTTGGTGTAATAAAAAACAAACTGTCTCAGTTAACCGTGCGGTGCCATTGCGAAAATAATGTATTAAGATGATTGAAACAGGTTCTTTGTATAAATTGAAATAGCACCATGGTGATAAACTCAAATCCGTAGAGATCATTCGAAGACACGTGGATGATTGTGACAGCCTATACCCCAATGAGTCTGGATTTTCGTAAAAAGCCAAAAACTTAAGTCCACTGGAGCACGGATCGTTTGTTTGGTATCCTACCAAAAAATTGTTCATCAAAGCTCAAATATATAACTTAAAGAAGAAGAATTTATAATACGATAATAATAAGTACTGACCATAAAATTTACATTTTCATTCCAAATGTCCTTTAGCACCAATTCTGCCTAGATACCAATACCTGTCATTCCTTTCTCCTATGATTTTTTTTGAAAAGCGAGTCAAAAAAATGTTCTAGTGACTATTAATTATATGTCTTATACACAACACTATCATATGCCGATTATGTTAAGTTTTATTTTAAATCGTTTTGACTTCATACACATCTTCTTCCCAATATATTTTAGTTTATATATATGTGTGCATACAAAGATATACTTTGGTCCGCCTCAGACCTAGATATTGTCCTATAGTAACTTTTGCAAACCCTCGTTGGGATATATTATCTCGCCATATCACATTATTGCCAAAGCATGCCACGAGCATTAGAAAGCTATAGCCATAGTGGATTGTCAAATGCCTACGTCACGAGTGCACACATGTATGCTATATCATAGATGCTTTGAATTCTACTAATGGGTTGCACTCTTGCCTACGCTGCCCAAGAACTTTGATGGGGATTTTCTATTTGGTCTGCTTCTGTTTTCTACATGGACCGACTCTGATAAACCACCCCTTTTTATTTTGAAGGTAACTCTTGGTAATGGTTCCTAAATTTGCCCTAAACAAACGATCTAATAACATCCATATTGCGTTGCTTGTATTACCCGAACGTCTCGATAGCAAAAGATCGTTCGACCGAAAGGTGTAACCTATCCCCTTTCTGCTTAACCGAGGAAGCCCAATAATAACTCAACACTATCTTTAGTGGTTTGTACCTACACGCCTCATGAGTTGCATAATCTACCTTGTCATCCATTGATCCTTTATATTGCTTATAGCAACAATACCTTTTGATAATCTGAACAAACATAAATCGCTAATGGACTGCACTTTTCCTATATATATATATAAAACCGTCCCTTCTACGAGCGCTAAGCCTTTTATTGTGTATTGCGATATTCGCTTCAAAACATCGCTAGGATAGACCACCTGTTGTGATCTCTTTTTCCTAATTCAAAGTTATCCACGAACCCTCCAGGACCATACTTCTTCATTACTTGTTCTTAGCCACTTATTTCTTATGCCAATCATCATTAGTATGGCTCACTCTCAATACTATTCTTAACCACTTATTTGTTGTGCCGACGATATTTATGTTACTATGTTTTTTGTTATTTGATCAGCGATCTTTATACAATACATTGTTGATATTACAGAGTTTTTTGTTTTTGTTTTTTTTACCATAGAGGCGGCTTTACATATTACTGATTGTCATGTGCTATTTTGACATATTGATAAAATGTCTTAAAGAAAGCGAAGTAACCCATGATTGAGGCATGCAATAACTTTAGATTTTGAAGATTCAAATTGAGGTATGACAAATTCAAGAAATCCATGATTGAGGCATGCAATAACTTTAGATTTTGAAGATTCAAACTGAGGTATGACAAATTCAAGAAACCCATGATTGAGGCATGCAATAACTTTAGATTTTGAAGATTCAAATTGAGGTACGACCAACTGAAGACATTATGGCTTCGATCACTGACGAATCTGTTGGTTACAATGTGATCAAACCGTTCAATTTTGAGGGACTTCACCTAAAGCGATGGAGGGGAAAAATGAAATTTATTCCAACCATCAAGAAAGTAGTGCATGTACAAACTATAGAAAGCCTACGTTGCTAGAAATTGCAACCGATAATTAGTAAAAGGCATTGTTAGGCTGGATGAATCTTGATTAACTTTGCAAACGTTATGTATTTAATGGCTTAGGTGATGACGTTGTCTACTCCAACTTCGAGAAACGGGCAAAGGAGAATTGGGATGCACGGTGAAAGAAATATGATACCGAGCAAGTTGGAGCATAGAAGTATGTTGTCAGCTGCTATTCGATGTTCGATGGGGGTCGAATGCGATGTCCATATATCATTTAAAAACCAACTACTATTGTGGTTGCACCAAATCCTTTTATAAGTGTTGTAACCATCATTTATCAACCCCAGCTAACACTTTGCTTGTCATTAATGTTAAACAGTTACCACGAAAATACAACATGCCGGTAAATTTGGAAAACAAAGAGGAATATAAAACGAAAACACGTCTGATACAAGTGAATTTTCTGGTATGTTCGACCAAATTTATCTTACTGCAACTCCAAGTGCAATAACATGCTTCTCATTGTCCTAGTAGCTGCACACTTGTAACAACAATCCTCTGTCAGCCTTCACTAGTTTTAGTTGATGAATTCACCACATAAATGGAAAAAATTAGTTACCGACTCAGTAACAATTCATATTTTAGACATAATTCCAACTTGAACACTCAAGTATAAATGGCAAAAATATGCATGCACTGCACTCCACGTAAATGGAAATTTTAGTTACCTAATACACCACAAAAATGAAAAAGAAAAAAAAATCAGATGCACACCGCACAAATGTATAATCGATTACTAATTCACTAACCGATGGTAGCACACTTTTAGCTTGAATTATCAAGTCTAAATGGAAAAAATCCATTGAAATGGTTACTAAATCCACTTTTAAATATGAGTTCAAGTATACATCTTTATAAATTACGGAAAATCGACATCTGAATCAATCACTAAATTATAAATACATATATAAATTATAGATTTTATTTTTATGATATATATATATAATTGAATTACCAATTATTTGTTACGACCAATAAATGAATCTATATAAAATAGTCAAGAATTTGTGTGATGTTCATTATGAATCTGTGTATCCGAATCAATGTAAATCAATGATAGACTTAAAGGACTTTAATAAACATCCCAAGCTCATCAAACCTAGCGACCTTCTCCTAAATGTGTGTCTAGGAGTACAAAAATACATCTGGAAATCAATACTAGAAAAAAGCAATAATGAGCAAAGATTAGGAAGTGTCATTCACAAGAAGGTAGGTGAGCAGGTAGAAATGATATTAATGCACCGGTTAAATTGGACACAAAAATATGGTTGTTATAACTGATCTATAGAACAGGTTGAAATGATACCACATGCACCAAAGTGATAGCTTTTTATATGGATTTTTATTGATTCGGCCTCCTTTTAAGAAATGATCACTGAATTAACCTGCTTTTAAAACTTATTACGGTTACTGAATTAACCTGCTTTTAAAACTTATTACGGTCGTAGTCTGGTTTTGGTCACCTAGGCAAAAACGGTTATTTACAGAATGCATCATTTGAGAAGGCGCAGTCAAGCGATATTTGGAATACAGCATGGTTTTCATTTTTATTTTAAAACTCAATGAGCGACATTCGAGATAATGCATATTTGCGTCATCTCGATGACGTTCCAATAGGTTATACAGAGAGCAACAACTCTCTTCCTCTTCACTTTTTCACTCCCTCAACTTCCTCCAGACCGAACTGATACGGCCATCTTGCTGCCGCGGCCATGGCCGTTGATTTCTTGAACTTCTGGATTGTTTCGAATGGCAAGATGGTAGGGTTCCTCCAAGATACAACAATCTTTATCAATGATACTAACAACTAACAACTATGGCTAACTAAAACTAATTAGGCTATAGCTAACAACTAATGCTGAGGAAATTATGAGGAGATTAAGCTAATACACTATCTAAAGTAATAGAAAGTAAATCTTTAAATGGTAGGTAACAGCGAAGAATTTTGCACTAGAAATTTGATCACTTTTCATCACACCTTTATAATGCCTCCTATAGCCTATATTTATACACAATGCTTCCAGCATACAAACCCTCCAACAGGCCCAACAACTCACTACTGATAGCCCATTGCCATGCAACACAATAACCCAGATTCAAAGGAATACATGCCCAAACAATTATACATTCTATACAATGACCACTGCCCTCGGTTTCAATAACAAGGAACTTAAGATCGTTACAACTCCCTCCCCCTTCAAAAACAACCTTGTCCTCAAGGTCGAGGACAACAAGGAGGTGGCCATGGTGGCTTATACGGTTGGTATTGGCATACATTAAAAATGGTAGCTTCAATTGCAAAGAATTTTCCACTGTCTCCCTTAATAGAATTTGTGTCAGCAGTCTTAATGAGCTAGTAGAATTCACTCGAAATCTTATTGTATCCATGTGACACCATTATCACTTTAGCAGTTTCAATAACAACACTTACTATCGGTTGGAAAAACACATCAGGTGACTTGTTTGCAAATGCATCCTCGGCTACTTCACTGTCCTGCTTTTCTTTAGGATCTGAAAATGATTTTCCAATAGCAGGCTCATCAGGACCCTCTTGTTCAACTGCTTCTGCTTCAAACTTTGGAGGCTTATTTGAATTTGTAAAATCATTTTCAATAGATATCGAAGCTTCATCAAATTTCACGTAATTTTCATCAACTTTCTTGCAACATATTTTCACCTCCACTAGCTCATCAGCACCTTTACCCTGGAAAGTACAAATTTCACTCTCTTCTTCATTTTCAGTCCTCCTTTCAAAGCAATCACCACACTCTTCTTCTTTTATCTCTTCCTGCAATTCTACATGTGTTGAAACACTGCCTTCTGCCACGGTTTCGAACTTGCCTTCACCCCACATTTGGGACGATGGAGACTGTGCATTATGATTGACATTAGACCTAGGGGAGTGCTTAGCAGGCTGAGAGGAATTTTCTGTGGTAGGCGCAGCAATATAGAAGTTCTTTATTAGTTCATCCAAGGAAATAACGAGGAGCCCAAATTCATTAAGTTCCGAATCATAACCCGTTGGATATTGTTTCGTCAATTCAAGACAAATCCCCAAATTTTGTGAGGAAGCCTAATGAACTTTGATGTTTCAGAATTTGAAAGATGACATGTCGGTAGGATGCCCTAAAGTAAAACAATAGTATCACCAAGATTTTTGTTAATAGATTGAATCACCATCATTATCTCATTCATCTTCATGGATTCCAAGTTCTCAATTGAATGCTCTAGACCCGATATCAACTTAGAAGATGATTCAGAATCTCGGATTTGAGGGATGCTATTAGGAGCAGTTTTTGATTGTGGAAATCGATTTTTGGAATCACTGGTCGGTTTTTGTGAGTGTTCTTGCGGGGTTTTGGGTTGTTGTTGATATTTTAGGGAATATATAGGAGGATCGTTAGAGAGTGGAGCATTTCTTAGCGGTGGCAAAGCAGTACTTGGTGAGTTTGTAGCCATTCTTGAAGATGGTGGAGCATCTTTAGGATGTGGAGTGGCTGTAGTTTTTTATGTTCTTGATTCGGGAGAAGAATATGCAGGCGTAGTCAAGGCAGTGGAAGGGTTGGGTGAGTAGTAATCTTGGCAATACACAGGTGGTTGCTGTTGAGGTACAACAGTGGTGATTTCCTCTTGCCTTGTCCATGTTGGATCTTAATATTGGTGGAAGTAGGTGGTGGTGACGTTAGGGTCCGACGATGGATATGCTGGCATAGGGTTTTCGGGTACGGATAATGAGCATATGGATCTTGATAGTGTTTTGGTGGTGGTGGTGGATGTAGATGCTGATTCACATGAAGTGGTGGTCGAGATGCATAGCTAAAGTGAGGATCAGACTGGTTGTCGAAGGTTAACCCAGTCGAAGGCTCTGATACCAAATGATACAGCCATCTTGCTGTCGCGGCCATGGCTGTTGATTTCTTGAACTTCTGGATGGTTTCGAATGGCAAGATGGTGGGGTTCCTCCAAGATACAGCAATCTTTATCAATGAGACTAACAGCTAACAACTATGGCTAACTAAAACTAATTAGGCTACAGCTAACAACTAATGCTAAGGAAATTATGAGGAGATTAAGCTAATACACTATCTAAAGTAACAGAAAGTAAATCTATAAATGGTAGGTAACAGCGAAGAATTTTGCACTAGAAATTTGATCACTTTTCATCACACATTTACAATGCCTCCTATAGCCTATATTTATACACAATGCTTCCAGCATACAAACCCTCCAACAGGCCCAACAACTTACTACTGACAGCCCATTGCCATGCAACACAATAACCTAGATTCAAAGGAATACACGCCCAAACAATTATACATTCTATACAATGACCACTGCCCTCGGTTTCAATAACAAGGAACTTAAGATCGTTACACGAACCCAAAAGCCTCCTAACCCTAATTATGTCCCATAACACCAAAATTTAAGTCTTTTTAATCAAAGATCGATACCATGGAAAGCTCGTCAGCACAAGAAGCTCCAGAAGGTAAAAAACACCATTTTTGTTGATTTTTTTGTAGAAATCTTGGGTTTTTCTATGATTGCGGAAACTTGTGAATAAGCTATTTGGTTTCATGTGATCAATGTAGTTGAAATCTTGTAGTTTTCAGCATGTATGTGGTTTTGTTCGCTATGTATTTGTAGCACTTAGGTAGTTGAAAATATGATTTGTGTAGAGATCATTGAAATGGAACAGGGACCTATTGATGGTAGTATTCTATACTTTTGCAAGAAAGGCATAGAACGAGCAATTTTGATTTGATGTCGGTATGTTTTTACATTACGTGTTTTTTGTCGTAATTTTATTTTTCAATTATATGTATTATTTCTTACAGTGTTCTTAAATTTTTTTTTATAGAGTAAAAATCCAGTTAAGATCATAGATCACATGTCTTCTAGGTATTACTCCTCCCGCCGAGCAGTGGCAGGGAACGAGCAAATTGTGACTAGTTAGTATAGAATGCAGTTTTAGATAGACATTTCACAGGATGCCACATAGGAGCAGATAGAACTGTGTGCTAGAGCTATCATACTTCATATCATTACCTCACGTTTGATTTGTGATCATTCGAAGACTCGCATGTGGCTTAGATGGTTGCATTTTCTAGAGGATTTTGATCAGTGTCGGCAATATTCTTGGGGCAGTGCTATATTAACATACACGTACACAGAGCTTACCAGGGTCGCTTTGATGGAGAACGCTTCACTTGGAGATTTTCCTTCTTTAATACAGGTAATTTATGTTCGTACGAATTTTTCTGTCGCATACTTTATATCTATATGCCGTAGTGTTTCTTCATGACTGTATTTTTTAGAATCAATGGCATGAACTCTCCATTAGCAATTATCGTTGACATTGCAAATGGCGTTATACATTTCTTTATTTGACCTGATGGGCTTAAAAGAAATGGCATGTCAAATTGCTCACTCATTGAGTAGTTGCAGAAATTTAGCTTTTCTATCGAAGGCAAGACCAGCTTTAAAACCATTTTGAACGCATGAAGACGGAAGTAATTCTCCACTGCATTGCAAGTTCGCAACAACATATCTAGCTAAAATTTGCGTAGTACACAGGTCCTTATCTAACAGGATCTCCATTTCAGGTTCTTCATTACTACCATCATCATCATCATCCATCTCTTCACCTCCAAAGTCAAAGTTCAGTGGATCATTATTTACTTGCATAATGTTAATCCATGTGTGATTGTTATCGGATACCGAAGCAACCATCATGCTATCACAAGCAGGTCCAGTATTCATTTGTACGTCTACATTTCCATCTACTTGACTAGCGCCATCGCATGCATTCTCTTCGAAGGTTGATTGCTCTACCTTGAACTTCTGTGGAAAGCTATGTAATGAAAATATGAAAACTTTAGCATACAATTACGCACGATTAAAATCAGATTTCATTTCAAAGAAAACTTACTTCTGACTAATATGATATAAATCAAAAGGCGTTGGTTGCAACGACTCCGGTACTTGTATAGACGATCCAGTAATATTTTGCGTCGGATGATATTACGAAACAAAACTATATAAGACAAGATGGTCAATATTAAAAATTAGCAGAATCACAATGTAAGTTGTTTAGACAGAATTCCAAGTTGGGCTTAACTTGACTCATGCAAGCAATACTTTCTTTGTGTGGGATATGGAAAGCTACAACGAGGATTTTATGTATAATTCATGTACGGGGAATAAGCATAGAACATTTATTGTTGTTCATAATGTGGTACGTTCGAAGGGGTAATACTATTTGAGGATGGAATCGGTTGAGATGGACACAATGGTACTGCTCGGACCGGACCTGAAGCAATAGGTGGATCTACCACTAACTTAATCGTTTTCACAATGAGTAACTCTATAGTTTTACAAGTAGCAAAAAACATTAACTCAACATCATCATCGTCTTCAATTTTAATTTCCTTTGAACCAGAATCAGTTGGCCAATTGCAAATTAAGTCAATATCAAATTGCTCTGGACTAATCTTTGTTGACTTGTAAATCGACACTTTTAATTGCTTCAAGTTACAACCTTTGAGAACTTTTACCAGTTTGAAAGATCCACCTTCGTATTTCCTACACCACTGATCATCAATAACCAACTCACCATCGAAATAGCATATAATTGCAATAAAATTAGGAGCCATTCTGATTTATAACAACAAAGGTGAATATATTACTCAACATTAAGATCCAAAAAAGATTTAGGATTTTGAAATTCAAACCTTGCAATGATTCAGAAGACGAAGAGTATGATACCATTGACGTAAATCTAAAGTTGCTGATGACCTAAGCTACAATTAACGAAGGATTTAGTTTCAAAATCTGATTGGAGATTTTGGGTTTCTTTTTTTTCATTTTTAGAAGAGTTAGGAAGTGAGGAAGAAAGGGCTGGGTAGATGTTGTTAAACACGTAGAAGCGACATTTGAAAAGACGCAAATTGCAATATCCGAAAAACCGTAGTTTGCTCTATCCAAAAAGCTGCATGATAATTGATACTTTATTTTGTACTTTCCAAAAAGCCACATGGTGATTTATACTTTAAATTTGTGATTTCACTTTGCGTTATTTAAAATAACGCATGAATGCGCCTTCTCAAATAACGCTTTTCAATTTATTTTGTTCTAGGATCATTTATGCGCTATCCCCAATATTGCTTGACTGCGCCTGCTCAAATGACGCATTCTGTAAACAACCGTTTTTGCTTAGATGGCCAAAACCAGGCTACGACCGTAATAAGTTTTAAAACCAGGCTAATTCAGTGATTAGTTTCTAAAAGGTGGTCGAATCGCAAAAAAAAATCCATTTATTATAATTCAGGTCATTGTTAAAATGGGTTTTCTCCTGCCCGGAACCCCAATGAATGTAAGTACAGTAAATGGATACAATCAACGTTATGAATAAAAAAGAAATGTGTTATAGGACTATGTTAAAACCATGGAACGGCGAACCTTTTATTATAAACTAAAAATGTGAAAGGGATTTTTTTACGCTCGGTGTCAAGATTCATATTTATGTTAGTAACCCAAGCCACTGAGCCAAAAATTCATTGAAGAATATAAATGGGATATAAAATTTACTTGTAAATATAAGCATAAACATTGAGGTCATAAATGCCTCTATGGCATGGAAAGAGTTGAAAATCCAAATTTGATCACACAATAATCACATTTTAGTTAACTTCCTTTTCACTGACATTAAAATCACATGAAAATGCAAGAGATATAAGACCAACTAATTCATTATCCTTCATCATGAAACGACTAAGGCAGTTATAAATTTTATGCTAGCATACTGTACAAAAGAAAGACTAGTAGGATGCCATATTTCAAATTTAATAAAATTTGAACGAATTTTAGAAGCATCATATCATATACATGTTTACTTGGCACTATTTCCTTAATTACAAGCATATTCTAGTTTGTTTAATAATGGATACCTCCAAGAAATGAACTTGATATTGAAGAAAAAATTTGCATGCTGTAGAAGGATAAAGAAATTTTATCATTCTGTGTGTTATAATTGTCTAAAAAATAGTAGCTACCAGAAATAACGACAGTAAGAGTTTTTTTTCTATCCATATTCTACTTTGTCTTCATGAATTTTAGCTAGTGAAAACTTTTACAAATCCTGTAAAAAGCAATAATTCTTTTTGGGGGATGAATTTTTGCATTTTAACCTTTAATGCTACTTACCAAAGATACTTTATTTGTAAGTTGTATCTTATAATTTTACCATTTTTGATAATAAAGTACTATGTAACATAATTGGACATTTTGGGATATACACACACACACACACACACACACACACGGAAGCCACTATTTGGACACAAAAACATGAGCACTAATACTCTGGACCCGTTTCCCCTGGTCCCAGCCAATCAGGGTGTCAAAATTTGTCCATTTTGCAATTAAACTCACATTCTTTTCAAGGGTTTAATTGCAAAATGGATCAAATTAGGTACCTTGATTAATTGGGTCTAAGGGACCAGGGGAAAATGGGTCCAGGTGATCTTGCCCCCATAAACATACAAACAAATAAAATGAAAAAATATTATCCACTAAATTAATTTTTCCTTATGTGAGGGGTGGAAATAAAGGGGCAATCTAATAGTTGAGAATTTGTGTCCCCTAATTTCTATCAAATTTCTGTGTCTAAATAGACTTTCTCTCTCTTTCTCTCTCTCTCTCTCTCTCTCTCTCTCTCTCTCTCTATATATATATATATATATATATATATATATATATATATATATATATATATATATATGGCCAGCGTCCGGTTGCACCCCAAAAATGGAGCACCCCAAATTCCCCCTGATTTCCACCTCTCATTTATATTAAAGAAAGTGAGTAGGATGTGAGAGAATAAGTGGAAGGAGAGAGGGAAGAAATGTGTGGTGGAAAATAGGGAGGCCAAAGGGGTGCTCCACTATTTCAGGTGTCATTGAACCTGCCTCTCTCTCTCTCTCTCTCTATATATATATATATATATATATATATATATATATATATATATATATATATATGTGTGTGTGTGTGTGTGTGTGTGTGTGTGTGTGTGTGTGTATCACTGTTTCAAATTTGTGCCTGAACTAGGACTATAATTAAAAAACTCAAATCCAGCATATCAATCTTTTGTTATTTTATATTTGCATGTTAAATGACTATATTGTATGTTCGTATATGTTTTACAATGCTTATGATTTTCATATTCGTCTTGTTACATACATGTTACTTATGAAATTATGTATTTTATGGTCTATTTATGCTGAATTATTTAAAGTTTTGGATCCTCTTAATGTTTCTTGTCTAACAATATTCTTGTTTTAAGCATATAACGATTTAGAGTATGAATGATCTTTCGCAAAATAAAGAATAATAAAGTTATTTTGCATTTTAAGTTTAAGTTACTATGTTTTTGATAGCATTCATAAAAATTATTTTGTTAAAATATCATTTTTTAACATATCATGTACCCCGAGATTGTCCCGATATGAACTTTCAGACCGAAGATGAAAATCCGAGATGAACTCCCGAGTTAGACTCATCTCGTCCGAGATCTCCCCCAATACGAGACCGAGTCTATAAAATCCCTAAGACGAAACACGACCGATATCCGAGATTTAAAACCTTGATATATATATATATATATATATATATATATATATGGTAGAGGCTATTTAGACATAAAATTTGACATAAGTTAGTGGACACGCAATCTTAACCCTTAGATTATTTTGTCTTTATATGGAAAAGTGGACTTCGTGGGGTGATCCAATGGAGTAAATTCACTGTGTCATCAATTGTGTCTAAATCTTCTATTCAAATAGACTTATATATATAATATTTGTATGTGCATGTTCTTGTGTATTGACATGCCACCATAATATCCACACAATACCGTATCCATGAGAAAAAACTGAAGCCTAGAACACATCAGCAAATTCTAAATTATAGACATGAAGATGGTTCTTTTTTATGACTAGCAAAAAGTGGACTTTCACAGACGCAAAAGGAGGACTCATATGGATCTAACATCAAACAAATCTTAAAATACCAATCTACTACGCTCAAAGTCTTTAAAAATTTGTTCATTCCAAGAGAAATATATGAGACTAAATCAGGATGTGTAGAATTAGAATTTGAACCTAGATGAAGATCTACAAAATCACTGGCATCACTAAATTCAAACTGCTCACCCATGGTATCATGGATTTGGGATTAATGGGATTATAAAACTCCGATTTGAAAGGATAATTCGAGAGAGAAAAGATTGGAAATAAAAATTCGCTTGGGAGGAACAATTTGAGAGGAGAAACAAGGAAAGAAAAAAATTGATAGACGAAAAAATAGCGAGGAATGTGATATGGTTAGAGGAGAATAGTAATGTGATATGCACTCAGCTACTAATTCAAGGCCTAGAAGATTCTTGGATTAAAAAAAGTAGTGCTTGTACAAGCAAGAAGTGCACCCTCTCTACAAAAACTGTTATTTTCCTTTATGATATTTTTTGTATTTACTTTATGTTATTTGCTTTTGGGTAGTTACAAAATTGTTGCATAGAATAGGCATCTACTATACCACGTAGGAAGAAAGTTATTATCAATATTGTTATAAGTATGTAACAGATAAAGTAAGAAATATATACAAAAGTTATGGCAGAATGTCCTTCATCCTCCTAATCACCTTCTTCATATTGATTTCTTTTCTGGTTCCTTTTTCCAATCTGCCTAACCCAACCCAATGTCATATCATTTTGGTGCTTTCATTCTTGTTCTCACCTCCTTCTTCTATATCTCATCTCCTTCGTCATTTCACCCACCAAGTTACCGCTGAAATTATGGTAGAAACCACTCTCATTCACCCCCAAGTTATCGTTGAAATCAAAACCTCCCTTAACCACATCCTCCATTCGTTAACTGAAATCTGCGCAAGAATCAACAAGCCACAACATGCCCTATCAGTACAACTCATTAACACACTAGCACCTCCGTCTCCACCTCGACCTTCAAACCCAGCGGCACCCTCTTAGATGTTACTCCCAAAACCAAAATTACCATCATCATACCCCATTAAACACCTAACCCACTTGGAGATGCAAAAACTCCATGATCAAGGATAATGCCACAATTGCAACAACATAGACACCATTAGTCATTGTTGTTTGGATAAGAAAACCATTCTGGTGCTTCCCGAAGAAGATCCATATACTGAGCAGCAACCTATGGAGATACATGCTTCAACAGCCCCAAAGCAGCTCAACAACCAAGATATTTCACCCGATGCCCTCAACCTTGCTGTAGATCTGAGAACGACGCGGTTGTCCACATTCTTCTATGACCATACAACAACATCAGTAATATTTGAAAATGGAAAAATGATGGAGAACAATGGATTACATAGTAAGTATTACAAATCCTTTTTGATGGGTTTAATTCAATACAGAACTAGTCTCATGGTGCATATTTGTTAATGATATTTTCCGTCAACACTAGAGATAGGTCAATGGAAGTGGACCTAGGGTAAAATACGTTGTTTAGCCTTCATAAGTTTAAGTTAGTTCACCATCTCTTAGATATCAAGGTCTAGAATCCAAAAGAATAGTTACTCTTCCCTCAATTGGGTAAGTATCAAACTTAAGTGATTCAAGAACCAACAATTGTCTTGGGATGAAGGATTCCAAAGCGCAACAATTAGCGTCTGACTTAACGGTTCGTAGAGAGGGGTTCTGCATCAAGCTTGCAGAAGGATTTAGATGTAGGCTCATATACATATAGGAATCCAATAGTACGTTGCAGCAACAATAACTGAGAAATCATATAACAAACCCATAAAGAAATATTCTAAGTATTGATCCACACTTTATTGATCTTTGATTTAGAATACATGAATAGAATAGAAGAAATCCCCAAATTGATCTTAGAATTATGGTTTACTCTAGAGAGAAAGAACACAAGAATAAGAATCAGGAAATTGTCCCCAAAATGTGACCCTTGGGGTCTTATTTATAGAGAATTCGGGCCCCTTTTTGCTATTGGGCCGTTGGACTTGCAGAAGCCTCTGTCGGCCACTTTTTTCCTTGGTCACGGATGTTCAACTTCTGACCGCTTTTGAGTTGTTGATTATAGCTTCTGGAGTGAGTGTCCTGGTCATTTGAGGCTTCTTAGAGATTGATATGAGCTTGTTGATGTTAATGGCTTTCGGAAGGAATTTGTGCTCCTGGTAGTAGCTTCCGGATGCAGGCTTCCAGTTTTCTTATGAATCCTTTGAGGAGCTTGCCCTTGTGATGTATGTAGATAATTGTCGGTTCGAAACGCTTGTCGGTGTCGGTAACGAGCAGATTAGTATGGGATAGCTGGTATCCCCTTTAGGGTTCCGGGTTTTCCTTCCGGTGGAGCCTCCGGGTATAGCCTGGTCTTCCGGAAGGTAGCTTCCGGCGATTTGTTTGTCATCTATCAGTGTGACCTTTAGGTATTTATGCAATAGATGTTTCTGAAGATGGTTCCGGATAATCTCTATGAACTTTTGGATTGATATTCTTGATGCCTTTGCCTCCTGATGTATCAATATTAAGCAGGTTAATACCGACAGCCCTTGCATCCTTCGGGGTTTTGATTAGCGGAGCTCTTGCCTCCCTTTTTATTAGTTTCTGACTTAGATGACCTTTCGCTATAGAGCCCCCTGCCGGGTAGACCCTGTCGGTGCTTCCTGTGTTGTGTGTAACTGGAATCCTTCTTTCCGGGATGGTGTCAGTTATGCACCTTTCAAGTAGTCCCTTATAGTCTCGGTTTCTCTTTGCTTTTGGCTTTTTCTTTCGGAGGGGATCCTTTTGTATTTGTGTCCATTCGTTGTCCCTTCACCGTTGTCCTGTTTCGGAGTAAATTTTGGTAGTAACATTCCCCCTAGTGAGGGGGTATTTCTGTCTTTTCAAGTTAAACTTTTTATCTTTTCCTGAGTGTCATCTCTGTGTCTTGTGATCTTCTTCGATTGGAAGCGTTGATTGGTCTTTGCTTGTATGGTTCAGATTGGCCTTGAAATTTTAATATAAATTCTTCTTCTCCCTTGTTTCCACCTTTCACCTACAAACCAAATTCTCGAGAAACATTACCATTCCTCTTAAAAGCTATTCAAAATTTCTCTTCGAAAATCAAAGTTCAATCCTTTGTGAGTATCTTTATTCCTACTATAAGTTGTAATCTTAACCATGTACTGAAATTGACGGGGGAATCAACTAAGATTATGTTAAACGTAAAATGGGTTTGAGCAATAACAATCTCTTTCACCATGACTAATGTCCAACACGAGAGACAACTTATTTCATAGATTACTCTTTTTAGGAAAGCGGTACGTAAAACAAGATACATAGGAAGAAAGAAACTTTCTCGTTAGCTAGGATTCTATGTCATTGATGTGAAATGATTCCAACATAACTAGGGCTAATCCACCCCCATCGTTTGTTTTTGTCTAGCAAAGTTTTAGGGTTACAATGTTGAATTATCTGGTTTTGACAGAATTCCCATTGAAATATTATTGATATTTTAGATGCGCGTTTCCCATCCTTGAAATTTCCATGTTAGGATATCTGCTTTCCTTGTTACCAAAAGCCTAGTTGTCCACTAATGAAAGTACATTGTGTACAATCCTTTTTATGTTCATTATATCTGGGTTCGGTTTGTCTTTTGATAAATCGAACTTTATGTTAAACAGATATAATGATACTCAAACTATTTATAAGTGGTATGCATGCATTATGTAAGAAGAATGTATACTAATTGCATTGTTATGGAATGATGTCACCTGGCAGAATCATGTCTGGTAAAAGTCCTGCTAAGGCGAAGGCCAAAAATCCTAAGGTTCCACGACCTTAGAAAGAATTTTCTCCAAGGCCATCTTCAATCACTTCCCAAAATTGAGTGAGGGCTATATTAGACAGTTTTGGTATATCAGGTACTGATGCCATCATAGCTTCTTCTCCAGGTTTACTTCAAAACCCTCCAGAAGGATATTTTGCATATTCAGCGATTCATATCTAGCATGAAGGCTTTCTTCCTTTCCCACATTTCTTACACAAGCTTTTATGTGATCTGAGAGTTGCTCCTATTCAACTATCGCCCAATACATATATAACTCTTTTATGCGTGGAAGCTCTAGCGCTTACATCAGGTCAAATTTCTTTAAGCCCTAAACTTATTCGTTATATGGTCCGATTTTCTGAAAGTTCGGAGTCGCCAATATGGAGGGCTAATCTCATAAGGAGACTGATTTGCGATAGCATTAGCAAAACTAAGCCATGCGAAGATCAGTTTTTTCTCGTTAAATGCCCTCCCGGTATATTAGGAAAATTTGTTTATCACGGTAGGCTTCTTGTTTCAGAAAGTAATTGTTTTACATTCGTAGCTTTCATTTATCTATATCCTCGTTTTATCATAGATCCCCCTTCTAAAGATATAACTTTATCGACTAAGGAAGCCCAGGTTGTCGGCTATCTTCAAAGCACCAGTGGAACATATGTGTCAGTCATTTCTTTTAACTGCTGACAGGCTTCTTCAATATGGTTTGATTCCCCAAGGGAAGAAATTACTAGGGCAACCTCCTATCCAATTTTCTAGTTCTAAAGGATTGTCATTGAGTTCTAGCACATTCAACGCAGGCTCTCCCATTTTCCAGGTATTTAGATGAGATTATACCTTTGATTAGACAACGTTTGTCATTCTTTCCCTTGTTTTCTTGTTCTTATTTTTATAATTTACTCTTCTTTGTTTAGGATTTATGACTTCCCAGGGCACATCTTCTCTCGAAGCTTTTGACCAGTCTAGCGCCAGAGCTTTAAAGAGGCTTGCCCATGCCAACATTGAATCATCGTCAAAGAAGTTCAGATATGATAAGCCAGCTAGCTTGTAAGAAGATATTGTTGTTACCTCGAAAGCAAGGTCGACTTTCGATCCTGCTACTATTGATGACGACCAGGTTGTCGATGTTGACGCCTCTCCCAATATTTCTCTGAAAAATAAGTTCTCAAGTAGCCCTGTCTTCTCTAATACCCTTGGTGAGAAAGGTGTTGAAAGGCATGGTCTCTCATTGCCTTCCTTTTCTCAGCCTGTTATCTCTCCCGTTCCTCCTCCGTCAGCCTCAGACTTCAATAGGCTTGTGAATCTTGCTCTTTCATCTCCTGAAGTCACTAACATTACACCGACTTCTTCACCCTTTGATTCAGAATATTTTCACCAGCAACAAATCAAAGATCAACTTTCGGTATTGGCTTATCTTTTCTAATGCCTTTTGTATTCATGTTGTTTTTTTTAGAAGCTTAATGCATTTCTTTTCCTTAGGTGATGAAAACTTGGTATTCATCCAAAGGGATAGCTTCCTCTGCAGTGGCAGAGCTTAAAGCCCTTAAAGAGGAGAACAGGACGCTGGTTGATAAGGTTAACACTCTGTTGCGGGAGAAGGCGTAGGGTGACAACAAACGTAGGGAGTTGGCGATCCTGTTGGAGGAGGAGAGAAAGGCCAAAGATGGGTTGGCGAAGCAAGTTGAAGATCTTAAGGAAGAAAAATCAGGGATGGAGACTGATTATGCTATCGAGCTGGATAGGATGAATACTCAGGTTTCCACCGGAAAAACAATAATCTACGAAGCTAGTTGCAGAATTTCCGAGTTCCTGAAAGTCCATCTTATTGATATAGTTATGGAGTATTATGAAGATGCCCTCATGCTTGCTTTTTCTGACAATTATAAGAAGCTCTCGGAATTTGATTTTTTTTTCAATTGAATCCTCTATTAGAGATAGAGCTATAGAGAAGATTGCGCCAGTGAGGCAAGAAAATAAGGTTCCCTCAATGGACAAGATAAATCATGTGTCCCTCTAATTCATCGGTGAGTTTTTCGAATATTATGAGGAAGAGGAGGTTAAAGAAGCCATCGCGGAAGGGGAGATAGGAGGAGAAATGGACCGGTAGGGTGGATCTGGAAAGGGTGATGGAATCCCCTCTTCCACAGTGAGAGAGTTACCTGATGATGAAGGGAATAACACTGGTTCTACAAGCATTTCACTAACTCGGAGTCCGGCTGCAGCACCCTTTAAGGAATGCGATTCTCCGTATTCCAAGAAGAAAGTGACCTTTAACCGGTCTGATGTCAATGTTACACAGGTATGGCTTTCTCTCTCGGAATATTTTCCTTCTTCTTGAATTTTGTAAATAACTAGCTTTTCATGTCGCGACAGTCCTTTTCTTCTTCAAAGATGTAAGCTAGGGTAATGCTTTAGATTCAGTGTTTGAAAACGTGAAGGATTTTCAAGGAACTTGTCCTACAAAAACAATCTAGTAGGGAGTTTCAAATATTTTCGTACGAAGTATTTTTAACTTCTCCGTGAATGGTATTGATTTCATGACATTTGGTGATTTCTGATGTTGTATTAATATGTCAATATGGATGTTATGTGCATGTTTGTATGAATTGATAAAAGTCATGTGATTATCCTTCCATAGAATGCATGATGTTATTAGTGTATATGTGATGTTTATGTTTTATGTATTACAATATCTCTTCCTATCCATGACTAGGAGGACCAATTCTAGATCCCGCCTTCACAGTTTAGAGAGGAAACTTTGAATATCGCTAGCTACAAAGATATTTTTGAGAGTGCTCCCCTTTCGGGCTATAAAAAGATGTATTATCTTCAAAAGATAATTGTCACAAATCTCAAGAAACAGGTGTGTCATGCGGAAAAACAACTAAAGGAGAAAGATGAGACTATTTATAATTTGCAACGTAGGCTAACAGTAAAATCATCTAATAGCTCTGGCGCGGAGGTAAGTAGGCTATACCAACAAATCGACAAGTTGGAAAATGAACTATAGAAGACTAAGGATGATTACGCTTCCTTGGAATTCACTTTACGAAATTCTGACTCAGAATGATAGACTTCTCTTATATGTTTGTAAGGCAAATCCTTTTAAAATAGTGATTGTGTTTGTGTAACGGTTTGTGTCATGACTTTTAGTAGACATGCCTGTGTATTGTGTGGTTTATATGATGTATTGCTTTTGTCGGAAACAATGTCATCGTAACATAGGATTTTGTAACGATAGAAGACCTACATATGCCAAGTGTTAGTAAAAACTTCCTAACGTAACAAGTATTTCTGGGAAACCCCTGCTATAAGATTTCCTAGAAAAGGTGTAGTCCTATTTATAGGACTCTATTAGGAATGTTCAGGATCTTTTCCCTAGTTCTTTTCCGAGCTTATGTTTTAATGTGATGCTATTACCGGTACCGTGCAAGCAACTACTATATTGGACAATAAATTGATGAATGCATAAGTTAAAGACACTTCCCTGAGCAAGTGAGAGGGCCATGAGCTTATCCTTAATAATAATGGAAGTGTTGTTCGAAGCCATATTTGGATTACCGAGAAGGTTGAACAACTCCATCTTGTTTATATTTAGGGTTCTGGATCAACCTAGATTCGAATATCCATGGTCAAACCAGAAATATACTTCTGGTTGTGATTGGCACTTGAGTCAACCCGGACTTGGATATCAAGATAGGAAACCAGAAACCCGCTTTTGGCCTTGGTTGAAAGTTGAATAACCCAGATTTGGTATTGATATAGGACCGGGATTCCGCTTCTGGTATTTGTGATGATCTGAACCAACCCAGATTCGGGTTAGTAGAATAGGAGACCGAAAATCCGCTTCTAGTCTTTGTTGAGAGCCGAGTCAACCTAGATTCGGGTGTTTAATATAGAAGACCCGAACCAATGCTTGTTCAGGTAATTAAAGATTGAGTAACCGAAACCCACTTTTGGCATTAATGTTTTGGTATCCCCCTTGGATTTGATTTGTGAAGTAGAGGTTGTATGAAACACCCCACCTCCATTAAGGGTCACTCACAAAGGGAATACCTTAACTTCGGAGGAGGTTTATAAGTAAAAGTCACAGATAAAACACAAGACAGAAATAAACATATATATAAGCAGCGGAAAACAAACAGACTTCCATTTCATAAATACGTGTGTATACAAAACATTACCATAATTGTCTCACAAAAACTTCCAAAACATTACATCATCATTTATGTCTTGATTATTAAATAAAGAAGCATAAAATATAATTAAAGCTGCATAAATCCCCATAGGACCTGTCCAAAAGCCATAGCCAAAGAAAGAGAGTCCAAACCACACATCTACTATCTTGAAACTTGAAAAGAGTCTGACTAAGCTGGGTTGTTTCCTCCATGTGGACCTGTAGGAGGGGAGGGGACGGAAGAAAAGAAGACGAAAGAAAAATAGAGTCAGACATAAAGCCTGGTAAGTCTAGTGACTCTTCAGTATGAGAATAAGAAAAAGGGCATGATAGGTATAAACTAGAAACAGAAAAGTATTGTAACACCCCGCCTCCGCTAGGATCACTCGCAAAGGAATGCACTAGCTTTAGAGGGGCATTATTGGTAAACATGCACAGAAATATCACAAGACAGAACATATATAAATAGCGGAAGTAAAATCAAACTTTCATAATATGAATAAATAAGGTCTAAAGCCTTTTACATCAGAGTACATCAAAACCTGTCTTGCAATAGTAAAGAAGCATAAAGACTTTTTAATAAATTATTCCCCAAGTAAAACAGTGAAGTAGCCATAGCCAAGAGAAGTCCAAGCCATCCATGATGACCTTCAAGCAGAAGAAGTCCGAACTAAACAGCATTGTTTCCTCCCTGAAACCTGGGAGGGGGGGGAAACGGAAGAAAAGAGGCGAAACAAAACGGGTCAGTCAAAAAGACTGAGTAAGTCCTATCTACTTCCAGTATAAAAACAGGTAAAGGTAACATGACATGCATAAACTGAAAGTAAACATAAGGATAACTACAAGATAGATAAACCAGGGTAGCCGGTTGAACAACTGCGGCAAGGTAAACTAAGGTATCATGATAAATTACGGTGTTATGATAAGTCAAGGTATCACATCGTCAGATTTCTATCGAGTACATTATCCCAAGGTATCTACCCCGTCTAACATCCCACGGTATCTATTATGTATATTCTTCCTAGTTCTAACATGTATATTTGCTCTACACCTCTCGTACTAGTATCCCTACCCGCGTCATGTGTTAACCATGAATGTCCCGTGCTCAAAGTCGTGTAATGGTCCATGTCAACCTAATATCGCATATATAGGTTACTCAAATCATATGTTTCTTTCCATGTATATAAGCTCAGTCCTTTGCCGTACCTCGTACGGGCTTCCTCATGTCGTATTATCCTTGAAATCGTTTGGACTGTCACCCTTGTTCTAGCTAGGCTCTTCCATATGAATCATCGTTTGAACTACTAGGACTTACGCCACCTAGCACCACTAGGGATTACGCTTACCTATTGTACGCTTTCGTATTTCGGTTTGGGTTAAACCACCTAGGCCACTAGGGATTACGCTAACCCTCAACCGCGCCCTTTTTCCCACGCATTCATCGTGAATCGTTTTTCTATAACTGTATGCACATGTATCACATCGTGCCATCCAAGTCCTGTCACAGGGCAAAACAAGAAATACAGGACTCGGTCGGGAGCTTTAGATTTATCTGCCGATGCAGATACTAAGGTCTGCTTTTCTACACGTGGCTATGGTCCCACGAGACCCCTCCCTCAACTAGTGAAAGGCAACACAAGAGAAAATCTTGCATGAGAACTACACTCCGGCCAGCCCACATCCTACGGCCTACCTCACCCATAATTAGATAGCAAATTATGGTCTTTTGGGTGTTCCCTGCCTTTCCGTACGTACACGCTTGACTCAAGATGGTAGATGATCGACGAACTTGCTATCTCGGGCACCTTATGTATTCGCCGACTCACTGCTATCCACCCCAGTCTTTAGGTCGCTTGCATAGCAACCAAGGCATATTCTTGGTTCTTCTACCGCAGACCTCAACCTCTCGTGAGCCTAGTATAATGACCTGATAGCTCATAGAGGGATCCCAAGAATATCCTCACGTTCCCCGAAGCCGCTGCTTCGTTACCCAGTTCGTTGGAGCCTTTATCTAAATCAGATAGCCTGCTCCTACGCGTATACTTAAACGATGACCTACCGTATCGGGTTACTCATCTATCTAAGAAGTGGTCCAGATTTCCTTGATAAGAATTATTACTTAGTTTCCCTTAACTAAGGTTTACCACTTAGCCTTATTTCCATTACCCTTGTTAACTATGGTTATTTACCTAATCCTCCGAATTAGGGTTTATCTAATGGGTTAAGTGTCACTTAAGTTCATAACCTAGCCCGTCTACAAACCATGTCAAAATTGGCTAAGTATCCAAGTCCAAGACTTAACCCTACAAACCATGTGTCAAGTTGGCTAAGTATATTAAGCAATCCATAACTTAACGTCGTCTAATTATCATTTTAGATTGGTTAATTATATAAATTAACTTGACCTTGTCAAATTTACCGAGTCAAGTCGGTCAAGCGTATTCAAGTGATTCGTGACTTAGCCTTATCATGTTTTCACGTTAGATTGGTTAAGTATAGATTAACTTAACCTCATCAAATTAACGAGTTAGATTGGTTAAGTATAGGTCACTTAACCTCATCAAATCATCGTGTTAAATTAGTTAAGTGTTTAACTTAACCCCATTAAATTACCTAGTGGGATTAATTAAGTCTAGGCTAACTTAACCCCATCCGATTACCATGTTTAGATTAGTTAAGCCTAATCTTAACCCCATCCATTAACTGTATTATACGGTTAAGTGTCATTAAGAAAATTTACTTAACCTTATCACGTTATCGTGTTGGATTGATTAAGTGTTGGTTAACTTAATCCCGTCCACTAGTCGTATAAAAATGGTCAACTGTCATTAGGCAAATCAAGTTACTTAACCTACCCAAGCTTATCATGTTTTGTTAAGTATCATTAGCCTAATCAAATTACTTAACCCATTTGTCCATATCATATTTGGTTAAGCCTCATTAATCAAATTAACTTAACCCTATTATGTGGCATTAATTTAATTAATGCACCCTCAACCTCTCACATTAGACCTTGTTGTGGTTACTAGTTAAGCCGGGCGGGTCCGGGTAGATTTACACCACAACCTAGTCTAACCTCGGGTCTTAAGCGCGACATGATCAACTTCTCACATTGGGTCCTATTGTTTGCAACTACTAGTTAGGCCGGTCGGTTCCGGGTAGTTTTACGTTGCAAACTCAACCCAACCTCGAGTTGGCCATACTTATATTATCTTAGTTCATCATGTTTCCAAAACATGTTACAAGTTTTTCAAGCATTTGGGTAGACCTAACTTAATAGGTAAATTCCCAAAGGGTGGACCTAACTTAATAGGTAAATTCCCAAGCTCATGTTTTTATGCATACTTACATGTCATCTTCCATGTTATCTTTCATGTCATATTTTCAAGTATAAACACATGTCATAATCAAGTTAAGGTTTCGCGACATGTTCATGTTTATCTAACTACCCAAAAATTGTATTTTCCCAACGCAAACAAAAGCGAGTCAACATAGTAAGAATACTATGTCACATATTGGTCTCACGACATGCATGATGCCAAAAAGGGATTGGCTTCCACATGCATAACATCATAAAGGGATTAGCCATAAACATGCATAGTGTCATAAGGTAATTTGGTCACAAACATGCATATTATCAAAAGGGGTTTGGCCATAAACATGCACAACTTAAAAGAGGGGATTGACCATGAGCATGCATAATCTCATAAAAGGATTTGGCCACAAACTTGCATGTTAGCATAAGGGGTTTGGGTTCATAAACATGCATAAGCCCCAAAATCTGGTCTTAGCCAATGTTTCACACATAAAGTGGTTCCTAAAGGTTCATGCTAGCATTTCATGCATAAAGATCCAAACTTGCAAGTTAAACTAGGTTATGCATAGCATGAGAGGCATGATTAAGTCACTCACATGGCCTAAAATCATAATCATGAACACAAGAGGCAAGGTAAGGTTCATATAGGTTCGCATAATCATGTTTAGCCTCATTTTATCCCATGTCAACATTAAAAATACCGTTTTGATCCAAAAGTAGCTAGAACTTACATAGTTAGGCCTAGGGAAAGAAGCATAAATCATCTTGGCTAAGAAAGGTGCCTCCTTTGTTGAAGAATCGTCATGGAACTCGCATAGCAACGTTGATTTGGCCTTCATTTGGTGTAGCAAGCTTGCACCTTTTGATTTGAACTTGATTTGAGTGCATAGGCTCTAGGGATTGGAGATGGAGGCCATGATCAAAATTGATTTTGGCAGCACTTAGTTGCTAGGTTTGATTTTTAGGGATTTAGGTTAGGTTTAGGGTCTTTTTATAGAGATTAGGATAGTTTTAGGCCCTTAGATTAAACCTAGATTCAATCCAAGCCACCAAAGTATGTCTTGGGGAAGAAGTCAAGTGTAGGAACCATCTAGGGCCTTTAGATTAAAGATGAACCATGAGAACCATCCAAATGCAAAATCTGCATTTGAGCGAATCGTCCCACGGGTTGACAGCCAAACACCCTGGATTAACCCCTAGTCGACCCAGCGGGCTCGGGTCGACCTCAAAAATCGGCCGGTTCGGTTATTCCCCTCTCCCAATTCGCTGTTTTGAACATTTTTGCATATTTATTTATTTAATTTTCAATTATATATATATATATATCAATATATATATATATATATTTCTCTGCGCAACCCATTTCACTTAATTAAGTATCCTTTAATTTGGGAATTTTTCGTGAAACTTCGCGAGGCCATATCTTGGTCATACGGACTCCGATTTTCGAAAACTCGGACTCTATTTCGCGTATTTTTCCGAGACGAACGCAATGGCATAGCCCGTTTCACCTGATTCAGAATTTAAAATTAAATTCTGCCTTGATTCTCTTCTTAATCATGTTATCGAAATACGGGTTGTTACATTCTCCCCACCTTTTAGGATTTCGTCCCCGAAATCTCCAAGTTAGGAAGAACATATCCTACCGTCCATCATCCATCTACTCAAAACATCATCCACAAGCAACCATTGTCCTTAGATGATTTCTAATGCTGTATGAGTATATGCAAGACGTGTGTGTACATGTTCCTTAGCTAATGCTAATGATCAGGCCTGAATAATCTTTCTAATGCAAAAATATGTATAGTGCCATGTATCCAACGTGTATGCAAATAGTCCTAGTCATATAGATAATATATGCGTGCACAATCATTCATTCATATGCAACAACCGCATGATAATACACTCGATTTCATCCATAAACTAGTATAAATACTCGTGCATATGCAATATGAAATGTGACCGAGTCGAGCTAGTATCTAATGTGTATTCGCGTATCCACGAGCAACCACTTGCAACCATATCAATCATAACATGTTTCAAATACATGTTTACATCCATAGGGTTCTACCTAGGATTCCCTGAAACAGGGTCGAGAAGATAAACAAGACAAACTCCTTACGGGGTTTGTAACAGAAAATAGGACCGAGAGGATGTCCACAAAAGATAGCCTACAAGTAAGCTCTACCGAAAATAGGGATCAAGAATATACTCCCAAAAAGAGATATCATGCGCGTATCTAGTCTTTGACCATCAAAGTCGTCTTTCCTGAGCTTAATTCCATCGTGCCTTGACCGTCTTTTAACTTCACGATTTCGCAGCTTCTTATTTCCTGTTTCCATAACATGAGCTAGAACTCATTTCTTTGTCGCCTCTCGTTCCACTTGCACTTATCCTTTTCCTAGAATACTTGACGCAAACATGACTGCATACTCATGATCTCATGCAAGCTTTCCAAAATTCACTAGTGAATCTCGGACCTCGTACCACAAGGTATTCCACGTAGAAGAACTTTCTCTTGAAAGTAAACAGATGCCAACCAGGTTATCAAGCGCACTTACTTGGGTGATTTCCATAACCCGTGCATAAGTGAAATAAACCATCCGTCTTATCGGCGAACACCACTCGATCGGGGTTCAAATTTCCAATAAAGGCATCAAGGGATTCTAAGTAATTAATCATGACCGAACCCAAAAAGGTTACACGAGACTTCGAGGGTATTACCAAGGCTAGTCAAAGAGTCTAACTACCCTCCTATCAAAACCGAGAGTGGCACCCCTTACTGGATAACCACTTCATCCATAACCGAGGCATGTTATTCTCAAATCCAAAACAAGTCATGAATAAATGGACCGGTTCTCCACAGGACTTGAGACAAAAATGGGATTCTCTATTACGCTAGTACTTAAGGTGCAGAGACTCAACTATCGAAGCAAACTTAAATGATGCGGGGATCAAAACAAAGTTTTGGTGGGATGATAGAAAAGAAGAGCTAAACTTTTAACAAGATCGTTACCCTCCTTCCGAGGTACCCTAGAAATAAGAGCATACTATTACCCTCCCGATGATCTTGTCCTTGTCCCATAATACTTAACTATCCACCCCGTTTTACCATGCCAAAGGTACTCTCTCGTCATGGGTTTCATTGTTCATCTTTCTCCCTCCTTTGAGGACTAAGCCATACCAACCAGTTGCTCATCCTTAAGCTCGTATCCTTTATCCTCTTTCTCACTATCCTTTCTTATAACGCGGCCACTGGTCTCTCGAGAACCACCTCCATCGCATCGAAAGCACTTTCGTAGATAGAAAAGACTAGTCGCAGTTAAAACCACTGTGACTACAGATGGAGGAAAGAAAGGAAAAGAGATTCAATTAAGGAAACAAGGATAGTGCTAATGGCCTTTGGGGAATAGCCTTTTTCTTTTAAAAGAAAATTTTCTTGAAAAATGCTTCTTTATAAACGATTTTCAAATAGTTTTCAGAAGGTCTTTAAAAACTTTTGCCCAGTCTGGTAACCTTCTGCTCTGATACCAAATGTAACACCCCGCCTCCGCTAGGATCACTCGCAAAGGAATGCACTAGCTTTAGAGGGGCATTATTGGTAAACATGCACAGAAATATCACAAGACAGAACATATATAAATAGCGGAAGTAAAATCAAACTTTCATAATATGAATAAATAAGGTCTAAAGCCTTTTACATCAGAGTGCATCAAAACCTGTCTTGCAATAGTAAAGAAGCATAAAGACTTTTTAATAAATTATTCCCCAAGTAAAACAGTGAAGTAGCCATAGCCAAGAGAAGTCCAAGCCATCCATGATGACCTTCAAGCAGAAGAAGTCCGAACTAAACAGCATTGTTTCCTCCCTGAAACCTGGGAGGGGGGGGGGGGAAACGGAAGAAAAGAGGCGAAACAAAATGGGTCAGTCAAAAAGACTGAGTAAGTCCTATCTACTTCCAGTATAAAAACAGGTAAAGGTAACATGACATGCATAAACTGAAAGTAAACATAAGGATAACTACAAGATAGATAAACCAGGGTAGCCGGTTGAACTACTGCGGCAAGGTAAACTAAGGTATCATGATAAATTACGGTGTTATGATAAGTCAAGGTATCACATCGTCAGATTTCTATCGAGTACATTATCCCAAGGTATCTACCCCGTCTAACATCCCACGGTATCTATTATGTATATTCTTCCTAGTTCTAACATGTATATTTGCTCTGCACCTCTCGTACTAGTATCCCTACCCGCGTCATGTGTTAACCATGAATGTCCCGTGCTCAAAGTCGTGTAAAGGTCCATGTCAACCTAATATCGCATATATAGGTTACTCAAATCATATGTTTCTTTCCATGTATATAAGTTCAGTCCTTTGCCGTACCTCGTACGGGCTTCCTCATGTCGTATTATCCTTGAAATCGTTTGGACTGTCACCCTTGTTCTAGCTAGGCTCTTCCATATGAATCATCGTTTGAACTACTAGGACTTACGCCACCTAGCACCACTAGGGATTACGCTTACCTATTGCACGCTTTCGTATTTCGGTTTGGGTTAAACCACCTAGGCCACTAGGGATTACGCTAACCCTCAACCGCGCCCTTTTTCCCACGCATTCATCGTGAATCGTTTTTCTATAACTGTATGCACATGTATCACATCGTGCCATCCAAGTCCTGTCACAGGGCAAAACAAGAAATACAGGACTCGGTCGGGAGCTTTAGATTTATCTGCCGATGCAGATACTAAGGTCTGCTTTTCTACACGTGGCTATGGTCCCACGAGACCCCTCCCTCAACTAGTGAAAGGCAACACAAGAGAAAATCTTGCATGAGAACTACACTCCGGCCAGCCCACATCCTACGGCCTACCTCACCCATAATTAGATAGCAAATTATGGTCTTTTGGGTGTTCCCTGCCTTTCCGTACGTACACGCTTGACTAAAGATGGTAGATGATCGACGAACTTGCTATCTCGGGCACCTTATGTATTCGCCGACTCACTGCTATCCACCCCAGTCTTTAGGTCGCTCGCATAGCAACCAAGGCATATTCTTGGTTCTTCTACCGCAGACCTCAACCTCTCGTGAGCCTAGTATAATGACCTGACAGCTCATAGAGGGATCCCAAGAATATCCTCACGTTCCCCGAAGCCGCTGCTTCGTTACCCAGTTCGTTGGAGCCTTTATCTAAATCAGATAGCCTGCTCCTACGCGTATACTTAAACGATGACCTACCGTATCGGGTTACTCATCTATCTAAGAAGTGGTCCAGATTTCCTTGATAAGAATTATTACTTAGTTTCCCTTAACTAAGGTTTACCACTTAGCCTTATTTCCATTACCCTTGTTAACTATGGTTATTTACCTAATCCTCCGAATTAGGGTTTATCTAATGGGTTAAGTGTCACTTAAGTTCATAACCTAGCCCGTCTACAAACCATGTCAAAATTGGCTAAGTATCCAAGTCCAAGACTTAACCCTACAAACCATGTGTCAAGTTGGCTAAGTATATTAAGCAATCCTTAACTTAACGTCGTCTAATTATCATTTTAGATTGGTTAATTATATAAATTAACTTGACCTTGTCAAATTTACCGAGTCAAGTCGGTCAAGCGTATTCAAGTGATTCGTGACTTAGCCTTATCATGTTTTCACGTTAGATTGGTTAAGTATAGATTAACTTAACCTCATCAAATTAACGAGTTAGATTGGTTAAGTATAGGTCACTTAACCTCATCAAATCATCGTGTTAAATTAGTTAAGTGTTTAACTTAACCCCATTAAATTACCTAGTGGGATTAATTAAGTCTAGGCTAACTTAACCCCATCCGATTACCATGTTTAGATTAGTTAAGCCTAATCTTAACCCCATCCATTAACTGTATTATACGGTTAAGTGTCATTAAGAAAATTTACTTAACCTTATCACATTATCGTGTTGGATTGATTAAGTGTTGGTTAACTTAATCCCGTCCACTAGTCGTATAAAAATGGTCAAGTGTCATTAGGCAAATCAAGTTACTTAACCTACCCAAGCTTATCATGTTTTGTTAAGTATCATTAGCCTAATCAAATTACTTAACCCATTTGTCCATATCATATTTGGTTAAGCCTCATTAATCAAATTAACTTAACCCTATTATGTGGCATTAATTTAATTAATGCACCCTCAACCTCTCACATTAGACCTTGTTGTGGTTACTAGTTAAGCCGGGCGGGTCCGGGTAGATTTACACCACAACCTAGTCTAACCTCGGGTCTTAAGCGCGACATGACCAACTTCTCACATTGGGTCCTATTGTTTGCAACTACTAGTTAGGCCGGTCGGTTCCGGGTAGTTTTACGTTGCAAACTCAACCCAACCTCGAGTTGGCCATACTTATATTATCTTAGTTCATCATGTTTCCAAAACATGTTACAAGTTTTTCAAGCATTTGGGTAGACCTAACTTAATAGGTAAATTCCCAAAGGGTGGACCTAACTTAATAGGTAAATTCCCAAGCTCATGTTTTTATGCATACTTACATGTCATCTTCCATGTTATCTTTCAAGTCATATTTTCAAGTATAAACACATGTCATAATCAAGTTAAGGTTTCGCGACATGTTCATGTTTATCTAACTACCCAAAAATTGTATTTTCCCAACGCAAACAAAAGCGAGTCAACATAGTAAGAATACTATGTCACATATTGGTCTCACGACATGCATGATGCCAAAAAGGGATTGGCTTCCACATGCATAACATCATAAAGGGATTAGCCATAAACATGCATAGTGTCATAAGGTAATTTGGTCACAAACATGCATATTATCAAAAGGGGTTTGGCCATAAACATGCACAACTTAAAAGAGGGGATTGACCATGAGCATGCATAATCTCATAAAAGGATTTGGCCACAAACTTGCATGTTAGCATAAGGGGTTTGGGTTCATAAACATGCATAAGCCCCAAAATCTTGTCTTAGCCAATGTTTCACACATAAAGTGGTTCCTAAAGGTTCATGCTAGCATTTCATGCATAAAGATCCAAACTTGCAAGTTAAACTAGGTTATGCATAGCATGAGAGGCATGATTAAGTCACTCACATGGCCTAAAATCATAATCATGAACACAAGAGGCAAGGTAAGGTTCATATAGGTTCGCATAATCATGTTTAGCCTCATTTTATCCCATGTCAACATTAAAAATACCGTTTTGATCCAAAAGTAGCTAGAACTTACATAGTTAGGCCTAGGGAAAGAAGCATAAATCATCTTGGCTAAGAAAGGTGCCTCCTTTGTTGAAGAATCGTCATGGAACTCGCATAGCAACGTTGATTTGGCCTTCATTTGGTGTAGCAAGCTTGCACCTTTTGATTTGAACTTGATTTAAGTGCATAGGCTCAAGGGATTGGAGATGGAGGCCATGATCAAAATTGATTTTGGCAGCACTTAATTGCTAGGTTTGATTTTTAGGGATTTAGGTTAGGTTTAGGATCTTTTTATAGAGATTAGGATAGTTTTAGGCCCTTAGATTAAACCTAGATTCAATCCAAGCCACCAAAGTATGTCTTGGGGAAGAAGTCAAGTGTAGGAACCATCTAGGGCCTTTAGATTAAAGATGAACCATGAGAACCATCCAAATGCAAAATCTGCATTTGTGCGAATCGGCCCACGGGTTGACAGCCAAACACCCTGGATTAACCCCTAGTCGACCCAACGGGCTCGGGTCGACCTCAAAAATCGGCCGGTTCGGTTATTCCCCTCTCCCAATTCGCTGTTTTGAACATTTTTGCATATTTATTTATTTAATTTTCAATTATATATATATATATATCAATATATATATATATATATATATATTTCTCTGCGCAACCCATTTCACTTAATTAAGTATCCTTTAATTTGGGAATTTTTCGTGAAACTTCGCGAGGCCATATCTTGGTCATACGGACTCCGATTTTCGAAAACTCGGACTCTATTTCGCGTATTTTTCCGAGACGAACGCAATGGCATAGCCCGTTTTACCTGATTCAGAATTTAAAATTAAATTCTGCCTTGATTCTCGTCTTAATCATGTTATCGAAATACGGGTTGTTACAAGTATCATAAACTAGGATAAGGTAGTTTTGAACCGAATATACTATCGCACCCTACACTATATCTCTGCACCTACTTGTATTTATTCCAGTTGGCGCCCCATGATCGGGGTGAAGTGATCCCCTTTCTAAAGATCGGCTCCTACTCGCAAAATCATATGTGTCATATGGCCCCCAATTATTGTAGATACCTATGCTGGTCCCACCATGGGGTGTATCAAGTCCCATGGTGGCGGCTCGACACAATTCTAGAATGCATAGTGTATACTACTGGTGCCTAGTGCCATGTTTGTCTGCTCCAAAATGTGTGCATGCCCGCACTCCGTTAGAACCCACACTGCTGCATCAACCGCCATCGCTTTTGACCGCTTATAATCAGCCGAGTAATCGTGCCCCACCCTGCCTAGTTTCAGGGTACCATTATACCTAATTGGGTCCCCGTTACTAGGGTTTTCTAGTCAAACATGTTAAGTGGTTAAGTGTCTGTATTAACCTAACCCCACTCATCAATTTAGTTAACATGTTGAATTGGTCTAGTGTTTTAGTTGACTTAACCCTACCATCCTTACTCTATCTTTAATTTGTTCATTAAAGCACCGACCACTCACATTAGACAGGTATTGTCGCGGTTACTGGACAACCGGTCGGTTCCGGGCAGGTTTACACCGCAACTCAGTCTAACCTCGGGTCCTTATTGGGCATAATGCCTTAACATCCCACATTGGATAGGTATTGTTGTGATTACTGGACAGCCGGGCGGGTCCGGGCAGGTTTACATCACAACTCAATCCAACCTCGAGTTAAGCATGTTCGTATTTTCTAAATTTACATATTTGTCTCTTTTACTTGTTATATGTAAATGTTATAGCCCATTTTCCAAGTTCGTTATCTTTTTAGGCATAGCAATTCATATTATTAAATGTCACCAATCATTGGCATGTGCCAAACATGCCAACACATATATTTCATGTTTAATCCCAACGATATTCCCCCGTTTGTACGTTCGCAAGATTATAATGAATGTTGGGCTAGATATTTCAGCCCAACTTATAAACATAGAAGGGAAAGCCAAAAACATGAAATATTCTAAATAACATAAAGGGTGTGTGACATATGAACTTGCAACTTTGCGATCTAATTAACATAAATCATGGGTTTCAACTTGTCATGTGAACTTGCATTCAAATAAGAATCTAATTAAATAGGTGTCACATGAAATGGCATAATTTAGACTTGCATAAAACATAAGCCCAAACACATTTTTATCCAGGCATAACCTCAAACACAAACTAGCCGGTGACAAAGTTATTAGATGTCCATAAAAATGTCTATTTTTGACATTAACCCAAAAGTGTGAACTAGATCAAATCATGTATCCTATTATAACATGAAACTTGTAATAATCGTGTGAAACTAAATGGTACTTGGCATGGACCCAATTACAAACTTGCAAAGAATATAAGAACGTATACATGGGATTTAATCATGTAGGCATAATAGTCTTAACATAGAACATGTATATATAAGTCTTAACTTGGACTTAGAAAAATAATGTTAAACACATAAACACATAGGTGTAAATTCTAACATTAACCATATACTTGTATGTGATGTTGCTTTCATTCTAAATGCACATTAGGATCAACATCAAGTCAATTATGCCACAAACATCCCAATATCATTCACAATACAATCATTGCAATACACAGATATGAATTCGCATCGTCGTTATACAATAGTAAAATTCCATTTCCACTTTACATTGAATCAAGTCTTAATTTTATTCTCATCGGAAAAATCATTATACTTACAACAAACGACGAACTTGAGTTCTGGTTTCTGAGTTCTAAATTTGCAATGCTTTCCTTTGGGTTGATAAACATTGTTTGAATTTTGTTTTTACTTTAGTTTTTGCTCATCTCTAAGCTTTCTCTAACTGACGGCTACTCTTAGTTTCTTCCCGGCAGCATGACGGCTCTAGTTCTATTTTATTTGTGTGAGTTTAGGTTGAGTGTTAAGTTGTATTTATAGAATTTCAGATTGATTTGAGCCGTCAGATGATCATAGAGTGAATCCAGACCATACACATCAAGAGGAGCCAATCGGAAAGTGACAAATCAGCCCTAATGACACACCCGAACTCAGAAATTCGACCAGCACCCAACCAGGCCATCCAGGACCTGACCAGGTCGACTGGGTAGGTCAACCCCCAGGCCGACCCCCTGGTCGACTTGGGTACCCAGGTCGACCCCCAGGTCGACCTGGGTCCTAGGCGGGAATTTTCCCGCCCAGCCCAATGTGGGTCTGTTTTTTCGAATTTTGAACTGAATTTGAACTGTTTGAATTTTTAAATTGAATTCTAAAACTTCGGAAGGTCATAACTCCTTCATACGGAGTCCGATTTACGCAAATTCGAACTCTATCTCAAGCAAAATTCCGAGACGAGCGCAATGGCGTACCCCTTTTCCCTTAATTCTTTCATTTAGAATTAATTATACTTTAATTTGTTAATTTAATGTTAATAGAAAATTCAGGGTGTTACATTCTCCCCTCCTTAAAGGATTTCGTCCCCGAAATCTTCAAGTCTAGAAGAATGTATATCCTAACATCCAATCATCCATCTACTCAACCAACAAACACAGTCATCCATTGTCCTTAAAAAACTTATAATGCTTCATGATCATATGCATAGTGTGTGTACATGTCCTTATCTAATGCAAAATCAGTCGGTCCACTGATTCAGTTGAGCTCCTTAATGCAAATCATGTAAGTGTCATGAATCCATTATGTATGCAAATTTTTCCTTACTCATAATTCTACATGATTGTGCAACCATTCGAACAAATGTGACATTCATATGACAACATATCAAGTTTCAACCACATACAAATATGAATACATATATGCGTATGCAATATGGAAGTGACTGAGCCGATCTAATACCTAGGGCGTGTGTGTATATGCATCCACGAGCAACCACTTGCAGCCATCAATCATAACATGTTTCAAATACATATTTACATCCATTAGTTTATACCTAAGGAGTTAGGAGAAAAAGGACCGATAAGATACACTAAAAGGTAGATAAAAGCATAAACTTATGGAAAAAGAGAGGTCAAAGATGTACCCTCAAAAAGAAAAGGGTAGGCAGCACGTATTCTGTCCTCAGTTTCCCAAGTCGCATCTTCCTCGGCATCGCTCCATTGAACTTTAACAAGCTTGACTTCGCGGTTGCGTAACTTTTTTATTTCAGTTCCTACGATTGGAGTTGGAACTCTCCTCACAGTTGTTTCTCGTTCTATTTCAACTTCTTTTAGAATGCTTGGCTCCACCACATCCGCAGACTCGTGTAAAAATTTCCGGAGATGAGAAACGTGAAAGACATTGTGAATTCCGGCCAACCTTTCGGGCAGCTCTACTCTATAAGCCATCTTCCCAATCTTCTCGATGATAGGGAACGGTCCTACAAATCTTGGTGCTAGCTTTCCTGCGGATCTAAAGCGAACGACGTTCCTTAAAGGAGATACCTTAAGGAAAACCCTGTCCCCAACCTCAAACTCAAAGTCGGTCCTTCTTTTGTCTATGTAGGATTTCTGTCTATCTTGGGCAGTCTTCATTCTCCTTCGTATCAAGTCCACTTTTTCTGAAGTCTCTCTAATCATGTCTGGCCTAAGTATAAGCTTGTCTGTAGACTCCCACCAACAAGTTGGTGATTGGCACGGTCTTCCGTACAAAGCTTCGAAGGGCGCCATGCCGATGGTGGCTTGGTAGCTGTTGTTGTAGGCGAATTCCACAAAAGTAAGATGATCCTCCCATGTCCCTGCAAAGTCAAGAACGCACAGTATCAAAAGATCTACTAATACTCTGTTCACCCTTTCCGTCTAACCATCAGTTTGGGGGTGATAGGTCGTGCTCAAGCATAACTGTGTGCCTACACCTTCTTGCAGACTCTGCCAAAACTCGCTCGTAAAGATAGGATCTCGGTCACTCACTATGCTGGAGGGTATTCCATGGAGTCGAACTATTTCCTTGAGATTAAGAGATGCTAGAGATGAGGCAGTCCTTCTACTCTTGACAGGTATGAAGTGGGCGCTTTTTGTGGGCCTGTCCACTATTACCCAAATGCTAGTATTACCCCTTCTTGACCTAGGCAACCCATCAATGAAGTCCATTGAAATGCTATCCCACTTCCACTACGGGACTTCTAGAGGATGAAGCAGTCCTCCAGGCTTCTTTTGTCCCTCCTTGACTTGTTGGCATATCATGCATTTGGAAACGAAATCTGCCATGTCCTTCTTCATGCCGTTCCAAAAGAAAACTCTCTTTACGTCTTTGTACATCTTTTCTCCACCTGGGTGTATTGTCATCTTGGAATGGTGTGCTTCTTCGAGAACCATCTTTACCAAATCCCTTGCTTATGGGACGCATAGTCTTCCATCTCGCCTCAACCAACCCTTATCATCGATGGAGTACCTATTGAGGTGACTGGAAGTTTCACCCCTAATTAGCTTATCAATCACATCAACAAGTTGAGGGTCTTTACGTTGTACGACCCCTATTGAGTCTAAAAGAGCGGGTCGTACTTCTAGTGATGCCAACAAACTAGGTACAAAATCAGAGGAGGGCCTAAAGTCAAAACTGGCTATATACTCCAAGCTTTGCCTTTCTACAAAGAGAGGGCTTAGGGTCAGCTTCTTTCTACTCAAGGCGTCTGCTACTACGTTGCCCTTGCTAGAGTATAGGAAATCTCAAAATCATACGAGGCAAGAAACTGCATCCACCTTTGTTGTCTTAAGTTAAGATCTTTCTACGAGAAAAGATACTTCAATGATTTATGGTCAGTATATAATTCGAACTTCTCACCTAAGAGATAATGGCGCCAAGACTTAAGCGCAAAGACAATGGCGGCCAACTCAAGATCGTGGGTTGGGTAGTTCTTTTCATGAACTTTCAATTATCTTCCACCATAAGCTACTACCTTCCCTTCTTGCATCAGAACAGCGCCTAGTCATGTACCATAAGCATCCGTATATACTGTGAACATCTTGCTTCCATCAGGAAAGGTCAGAACTGGGGCTGTTGTAAGAGCCCTTTTCAAGCGTTGAAAAGCAATATCACAATCCAAATCCCAAGCGAACGCTAGATTCTTCTTTGTTAGCCTTGTGAGTGGAGCTGAGATTTTCGGGAAATCTCTAATGAACTTTCGGTAAAAGCCTGCTAGCCCGAGAAAGCTTCGGACTTCGGTTGCATTTCTTGGTGCCTTCCAATCTTGCACCGCCACCACTTTAGCGGGGTCCACATCTAAACCTTCTTTGGACACTACATGTCCAAGAAACCTTACTTCTTCTCTCCAGAAGTGGCACTTGGAAAATTTTGCTTTTAGCTGATGTGCACGGAGAGTATCCATGATCTCCTTCAGAGGTTAAGCATGTTCTTCCTCATTCTTTGAGAGGATCAAAATATCATCTATGAAGACAACCACAAACTTGTTGAGGAATTATCTGAACACCCTGCTCATTAGGTCTACGAAATAAGCGGGTGCGTTTGTCAAGCCGAAAGGCATGACAAGCCACTCGAAAAAACCGTCTGGGGTTCTGAATGTCGTCTTATCAATGCTATCTTCAGCTACCCTTAGCTGATGGAACCCAGTAGCCAGATCAAGTTGGGAGAAAACCGACGCACCTACAAGTTGATCAAACAATCGTCTATTCTGCGAAGTGGGTGTCTATTCTTCTTAGTCAGCTTGTTTAGCTCCCTATAGTCCACACAAAGACATAGTGAGCCATCTGCTTTGGTGGCGAACACCACTAGAGCACCCCATTCCGAGATACTCCGCCCTATAAACCCCTTTTCGAGAAGCTCCTTAACTTGCTTACTGAGCTCCTTTCTCTCCTTTGGAGCCATGTGTCTAACAGGTAAAGCTATGGGCTTTGCATTATTAACAAGATATATGCGGAAGTCTATTTCCCGCCTCGGAGGTAAGCCCTTCACCTCTTTAAAGACATCCGGGTATTCACGGACCACTCTAACCGACTGCAAATTCTCAACAGAAGCATCAAGCGACTCTAGATAACTAAGCATAACAGCATTCAAGCGATTACAAGAAATTTCTAGAGTGTTATCGAGCCGAGTCAAGAGTCTAACCACTCTCTTCTCACAATCAAGAATGGCACCATTACTGGATAACCAGTCCATGCCTAAGATCAATCCATATCCCGAGAAACCCAAAACAAAGGCACTACATCTAAACTCAACGCTTAGAATAAAGATTTTCAAATCCAAACAAACCATTGACAAATAAGCTGAGCCCCCAATTGGATTTGAAACTACCAAGGGATATTCTACCATACTAGTGTCTAGGTGCAGAGATTCTACTAAAGCAGATGAAATAAAGGAGTGTGATGTGCCAGAATCAAAGAGAGTGCAAACTAGATGATCGTAGAGATAAACTAAGCTTTCTACAGAAATATTTCTACCTCGTTCCTATGGAGGTGCCACCAGCGTGTGAACCTGTCCCCCTGAAGTGGATCCAGTCCTCTGTCCATGCCCCCGCTTCTTTGGGCAGTCCTTAGCCATGTGTCCAGTCTCGCCGCAATGGAAATAATCACCATTCATCTTCGCCTTCTTCATTCTGCAATCTTTCACTATATGTCCAACAATGCCATAGTAAGTACACTTTCTCTTTTCATGGGATTTGTTGTTCTTCCCGCCCTTCTTGAAGTCTGTTTTCTTAGCCTGCAAACCCTCTTTCTTTTCTTGAGGCACTTTCACCTTTGCCTCTTTCTTGCCTTTATCTTCCTCGTGTAGCAGCGCCATGTCCACCAAGCTTTCATAAGTCACTCCCATGGGTATATGGATCATAGCAAGGCTGTGTAGAGGCTCATTCAGACCTTTGACGAAGCGAAGGGCCTTCTTGTGTTGGGTGTTTACTAAATCCAGCCCAAATCTGGCCAGCGGATTAAACTGATTGACGTACTCCTTGATCGTCATACTTCCTTATTTAAGAGTTAGGAACTTCTCCATCTGCAGGCTTCTTTCAGCTTGGGAGAGGGATTTCATCTCAAACCTCGTATTGAAATCTTCCCAAGTTTCCATTGGCCTGTCAGCATGGGTAACTTCCCACCAATAAGAAGCTTCGTCTTTAAGCAACCACACTGCTAGCTGTATATTTTGCATGTCGTCAACTTCGAAGATGACGAACAAATCTTCGGTCTCCTTCAGCCAGTTGCTTGCTACCACAAAGGATTCAGTTCCATAAAAGTCCTTTCCACCCATAGCCTTGAAGTATCTACACGTCTTAGCGAAAGCATTCCCACGAGGAGGAGGCGGAGGAGGAGGAGGCAGAGGAGGAGGAATCGCTGCCACTGGGGGAGGATGAATGTCTATTGGGCCCGCATCGTTGGCCCTAGCCTCTAGGTACCTTCGGAACCATCCAGGCATCGGTACTCCTTCTGGAAGGTTAAGATCTCCAGACATGCTGAAACAAAAAGGGAAGATTCAAGACAAAAGAATAGAGAGATAGTGCATATGGCTTTGGGGAATTATGCCTTTTAAAAACAACGCTTTTTCTTGAAAAAAAATGTTTCTTTAAACTTCTTTTTGAAAATAGTTTCAAAAGCCTTTATCTAATCTGGTAAACCTGTGCTCTGATAACAAGTGAAGCACCCCACCTCCATTAAGGTCACTCACAAAGTGAATGCCTTAACTTCGGTGGAGGTTTATAAGTAAAAGTCACAAGTAAAACACAAGACAAATATAAACACACACACACACACACACACACACACACACACACACACACATATATATATATATATATATATATATATAAGCAGCGGAAAACAAACAGACTTTAATTTCATAAATATGTGTTCATACAAAACATTTCCATAATTGTCTCACAATAACTTCCAAAACATTACATCATCATTTATGTCTTGATTATTAAATAAAGAAGCATAAAACATAATTAAAGTTGCATAAATCCCCATATGACGTGTCCAAAAGCCATAGCCAAAGAAAGAGAGTCCAAACCATACATCTACTATCTTGAGGCTTGCAAAGAGTCTGACTAAGCTGGGTTGTTTCCTCCCTGGGGACCTTGGGGGGGGGGGGGGGGACGGAAGAAAAGAAGACGAAAGAAAAATAGAGTCAGACATAAAGTCTGGTAAGTCTACCGACTCTTCAATATGAGAATAAGAAAAAGTGCATGATAGGTATAAACTGAAAACAGGAAAGTATCAGAGGATAAAGCAGTTTTGAACTGAATATACTATCGCACCCCACACTATATCTCTGCACCTACTTGTATTTGTTCCGGTTGGCGCCCCATGATCGGGATGAAGTGATCCCCTTTCTAAAGATCGGTTCCTACTCGCAAAATCATATGTGTCATACGGCCCCCAATTATTGTAGATACCTATGCTGGTCCCACCATGTGGTGTATCAAGTCCCATGGTGGCGGCCCGACACAATTCTAGAATGCATAGTGTATACTACTGGTGCCCAGTGCCCTGTTTGTCTGCTCCGAAGTGTGTGCACGCCCGCACTCCGTTAGAACCCACACTGCTGCACCAACCGCCGCCGCTTTTATCCGCTTACAGTCAGCCCAGTAATCGTGCCCCACCCTGCCTAGTTTCAGGGTACCATGATACCTAATTGGGTTACTGCTGAAATGGGTCCCCGTTACTGGGGTTTTCTAGTCAAACATGTTAAGTGGTTAAGTGTCTGTATTAACCTAACCCCACCCATCAATTTAGTTAACATGTTGAATTGGTTAAGTGTTTTAGTTGACTTAACCCTAACATCCTTAATCTAGCTTTAATTTATTCATTAAAGCACCGACCACTCACATTAGACAGGTATTGTTGCGGTTACTGGACAACCGGTCGGTTCCGGGCAGGTTTACACCGCAACTCAGTCTAACCTCAGGTCCTTATTGGGCTTAATGCCTTAACCTCCCACATTGGATTGGTATTGTTGTGATTACTGGACAGTCGGGCGGGTCCGGGTAGGTTTACATCACAACTCAATCCAACCTCGGGTTAAGCATGTTCGTATTTTCTAAATTTACATATTTGTCTCTTTTACTTGTTATATGTAAATGTTATGGCCCATTTTCCAAGTTTGTTATCTTTTTAGGCATGGCAATTCATACTATTTAAATGTCACCAATCATTGGCATGTGCCAAACATGCCAACACATATATTTTATGTTTAATCACAACGATATTCCCTCATTTGTACATTCGCAAGATTATAATGAATGTTGGGCTAGATATTTCACCCCAACTTATAAACATAGAAGGGAAAGCCAAGAACATGAAATATTCTAAATAACATAAAGGGTGTGTGACATATGAACTTGCAACTTTGCGATCTAATTAACATAAATCATGGGTTTCAACTTGTCATGTGAACTTACATTCAAATAAGAATCTAATTAAATAGGTGTCACATGAAATGGCATAATTTAGACTTGCATAAAACGTAAGCCCAAACATATTTTTATCCAGGCATAACTTCAAACACAAACTAGCCTACGACAAAGTTATTACATGTCCATAAAAATGTCTATTTTTGACATTTACCCAAAAGTGTGAACTACATCAAATCATGTATCCTATTATAACTTGAAACTTGTAATAATCGTGTGAAACTAAATGGTAATTGGCATGGACCCAAATACAAACTTGCAAAGAACATAAGAATATATACATGGGATTTAATCATGTAGGCATAATGGTCTTAACATAGAACATGTGTATATAAGTCTTAACTTGGACTTAGAAAAATTTATACAACTTATGTTAAACACATAGGTGTAAATTCTAACATTAACCATATACTTATATGTGATGTTGCTTTCATTCTAAATGCACAATAGGATCAACAACAAGTCAATTATACCACAAACATCCCAATACCATTCACAATACAATTATTGCAATACACAAATATAAATTAGCATCGTCGTTATACAATAGTAAAATTCCATTTCCACTTTACATAGAATCAAGTCTTAATTTTATTCTCATCGGAAAAATCACTATACTTACAACATACGACGAACTTGAGTTCTGGTTTCTGAGTTCTGAATTTGCAATGCTTTCCTTTGGGTAGATAAACGTTGTTTGAATCTTGTTTTTACTTTAGTTTTTGCTCGTCTCTAAGCTTTCTCTAACTGACGGCTACTCTTAGTTTCTTCCCGGCAGCATGATGGCTCTAGTTCTATTTTATTTGTGTGAATTTAGGTTGAGTGTTGGGTTGTATTTATAGAATTTCAGATTGATTTGAGTTGTCACATGATCATAGAGTGAATCCAGACCATACACACCAAGAGGAGCCAATAAGAAAGTGACAAATCATCCCTAATGACACACCCGAACTCAGAAATTTGACCAGAACCCGACCAGGCCAGTCAGGACCTGACCAAGTCGACTGGGTAGGTCCACCCCTAGGTCGACCCCTTGGTTGAACTGGGTACCCAGGTCGACCCCCAGGTTGACCTGGGTCCTGGGCGGGAATTTTCCCGCCCAGCCCAATTTGGGTCTGTTTTTTCGAATTTTGAACTGAATTTGAACTGTTTGAATTTTTAAATTGAATTCTGAAACTTCGGAAGGTCATAATTCCTTCATAGGGAATCCGATTTATGCAAATTCAAACTTTATCTCAAGCAGAATTCCGAGACGAGCGCAATGGCGTAACCCGTTTCCCTTAATTCTTTCATTTAGAATTAATTATACATTAATTTTTTAATTTAATGTTAACAGAAAATTCGGGGTGTTACATTGTACGTGCTTCTTGACCCACTCTCTGGGCTTTTGATGTCAAAGCAGAGGATGTACGTGCTTTGTTGGCCACTCTCTGAGCCTACGCGTCCGGTGCGCTTGTCTAGCTTATCCACAAGCAGGGTCCCAAGTACTTACCCAACCTCCCTCCAGGAGGTGCCTTATCCTGACCATCATATGCGATGATAAGGTCTTAGAAGCTTAAACCAGGCCACTGTAGTTGCAAAAGTAAGGTTTAATCTTTTGATGCCCTATACTTACTATCGTAGGTACTAATAGAGGCTTACACACCACCCCCCTCTGAGGGGTGCCCTATCCCGACAATCGTAGGTGATGATAGGGGTTGGAGTTCCCTTCTGCAGGTAACGTGGAACATAAGCAGAGGTAGGACGTTCTCTTCTGCGAGAAGAGGTAGGACGTGCTTAGTTCATAGCATAGGCATGGCGTACTCTTCTACGAGCAGAGGCAGGGCATGCTAATTTTAGACGCTCCGCCACGATCATTACTAGTGTGAAACGGAGGCTTACGCTTTTGATGCTTTAACCTAGCCCCCCCTGATTTGGGCGTGGAAAAATACTAACACACCACCCCCTTAGGGGGATGCCTTGCCCTAACCAATTTGGTGATGACAAGGGATTTGATCCATTTGCGGTTTGACCCATCTTGAGTTTCTTTAAGCTTTGAAAGGAGGGTTTTCTGTACCCTTGGTTGTGTTTGATAATCCTTTCCCTAAGGACTCTTATTGAATTTGATCTGATTTTTATATAAACTCTTGTGATTGAACTTGGTTGATGAATTTGATGACCATTTCCTCAAGGATTCTATAGTGGTTAGTTTCATGTCCATTCATTATGTGGTAATGACAGTAAGGTCCTCCTGACTTCCTTTCGTATTTGTGTTTTTTCTTTGCGAACATCCAATAGTTGAATTCGTGTTTGGTTAGGGAGTAGATATTTTCCATCAAAGTGGTAAAGTAGTATACCTTGGGTAATCCTGGCGTAAGCCTCTCTCCTTGCCGTTGAGACTTAACCCTTTTGCAACCCAGTTTTGTTGCTTTGACTATATTTTTGTTTCTACTTCCTAAGATATACTGAGATTGAGGTGTTATCCTTTCAGAACATTTGTTGACGAAGTGGTCAAAATCATCCATTATTTCTTGTTTAAAAACCGTTCCTCTTATTTACTTGTGGAGAGTCTACCTTATGTGAGAGAAAATGTTAATATCCTTTGATGTAAAGCCACTTGGAGGAGGTGTTAGGCTTTGTCCTATGTAGGAAAGGCTATTATCCCAAGCGTCGGAAGCATTTTTTTTATTTCCCTTTTTCCGCTTCGTTATCCGCAAGGCTTCCACTCTTAGCCTTTGTTCTTCTATCATTCTTGGGTCAGTGATTTCTAACTTATCCATTTGAGATTCAGAAGGCTCTTGTTGGGACCTCTTACCCATAACTTTGCTTCTTCAAATCCTTAGTACATTCAAGGATGGAACAACACAAGTAGATGTGTGGTAAGGTTAACCAAAGGAGCGGAGGTTCAAGCCCTCCTTCCAGCGCCAAAATGTTAACGATATTTTTCGTCAACACTGGAGATAGGTCTATGGAAGTGGACCTAGGTAGAAATAGATTGTTTAGGCTTCACAAGTTTAAGTTCACCATCTCCTAGATATCAAGGTCTAGATTCCAAAAGAACAGTTACTCTTCCCTCAATGGGGTAAGTATCATGCTTAACCGATTCAAGAACCAACAGTTATCTTGGGATGAAGGATTCCTAAGTGCAATCCTTGGCGACTAACATAACGGTTTGTAGAGAGGGGTTCTGCATCGAGCTTGCGGAAGGATTTGGATGTAGGCTCATATACATGTAGGAAACCAACAGTAAGTTGCATCAACAAAAACTGAGAAATCATATAACAAACCCATCAAGAAATATTCTAAGTATTGATCCACACTTAAATGATCTTTGATTTAGAGTACGTGAATAGAACAGAAGAAATCCCCAAATCGATCTAAGAATTAGTGTTTACTCTAGAGAAAGAATACAAGAATAAGAATCAGCAAATCATCCCCAAAATGTGACCTCTAGGGTCTTATTTATAAAGAATTCAGGGTCTCTTCTGCTATTGGGTCGTTGGACTTGCAGAAGCCTCTTTTGGCTGCTTTTCTCCTTGGTCGAGGATGTTTAACTTCTGGTCTCTTTTGAAGTGCTGATTATAGATTCCGGTGTGAGGGTCCCAATCAGTTGAGGCTTCTTAGAGATTGATGTGAGCTTGTCGATGTTAATGGCTTCTGGAATGCATTTGTGCTCCTGGTTGTAGCTTTCGGATGTAGGCTTCCGGTTTTCTTATGAATACTTTGAGGAGCTTGCCCTTGTGATGTATGTAGATAACTGTCGGTTCGAAACCCTTGTCGGTGTCGGTACCAAGAAGATTAGTATAGATAGCCAGTATCCCCTTTAGGGTTCCGGTTTTACCTTTCGGTGGATCCTCCGAGTATAGCATCGTCTTCCGGAAGGTAGCTTCCAGTGATTTTTCGGTCATCTATCAATGTAACATTTCGGTACTTATGTAGTAGCTGTTTCGGAAGCTAGTTCTGGATAATCTCTATGCACTTTTGGCTTGATATTCTTGATGTCTTCACCTCCTGATGTATCAGTATTAAGTAGGTTAATATCAACAACCCTTCTGTCCTTCTGGGTTTTGATTAGCGGAGCTCTTACCGCCCTCTTTCTTAGTTTTTGACTTAGATGACCTTTCGCTATAGATCCCCCTACTGGATAGACCTGCCGATGCTTCATGTTTTGCGTGTAACTTGAATCCTTCTTTCCGGGATGGTGTCTGTTGTACACCTTTCGGGTAGTCCCTTATGCTCTCGGTTTCTCATTGTAAGCTTTACTTCTGGAGGGGATCCTTTTGTATTTGTGTCCATTCGCTACCCCGTCATCGTTGGCCTGTTTCATAGTAAATTTTGGTAGTAATATTATTAATGGTTCTGGTGTTGCCATGATGAGAAAATGTTGGCTAGAATTGTTGAAGGATGGGGTTGAGTGCAAGAAAAAACGATTGAAAGGAAAGTTCTAATGTTCGATCCAGGTGGAATATCACCTGCAATGATCAATCATGCTGATAAACTACATGATGCAATATTTAGAAAGTATGAACATAATCTGTTTAGCCTAATGCTTGAAAAAATGGCAAAAATGTTTTTGAAAAGACTGTCTTCATATTTGATCTGGGGAGAGTTTTTAGAATGTCTAAGGAGTCCTCATCTTTAACCTGTGTGGCAAAATGGAATTATAGTTCTTGTTTTATAGCAAGGTTCATAAATAGTGACATGCAACTCCATTATCCATGCCTCACAACTTCAATGTTACCACCATCAACTTACGACCTTGAGGACAAGGTCAGTTTCGAGGGCGGACAATGGTACGATTAGAGGAGAATAGTAATGTGATATGCACTTAGCTACTAATGCAAGGCCTAGAAGATTCTTGGATTAAAAAAAGTAATGTTGTTGCATGTAAGAAGTGCGCCCTCTCTGCAAAAACTGTTATTTTCCTTTTTGATGCTTTTTGTATTTACTTTCTGTTATTTGCTTTTGGGTAGTTACAAATTGTTGCATAGAATGGGCATTTACTATGCCACGTAGGAAGAAAGTTGTTATCAATATTGTTATAAGTATGTAATGGATACAGTAAGAAATTATGTACAAAAGTTATGGAAGAATGTCCTTCTTTCTCTGAATCTTCTTTTTTATATTGATTTCTTCTCTGGTTCCTTTCTAATCTACCTAACCCAACCCGGTGTCGTATCAGAACGCTTTGGTAGGAGAAACAGTGGAAGAATAAAACGCGTGGAGATAGAGGTCATTTGTTTTTGGCTACTAATGTGGTTAGGCTCCTATAGTTAACAAACCTTTCTAACGACCAGTTTGATAACTGCACAACAGTGGAAAAACCGACGGTTAGGGTGTTTAATACTAGTAAAACCGCACAACAGTGATGAACTGACCGTTAGATTGTACAGTTAAAAAATAGCTTATTATAAATCTTGATTGAACATCAAAATATAATGTCATAGAAAAAATTAGAGAGATCTAAGGAGATAAAAGTGTAGAGAATTAAGTTAATTAAATTGTAGAGATTTAAGAAGACAAGTAATAGATGCGTTCCATGTTTTTTTGGCTTCGAAAAAATTGATTTTGATCAAGTGATGGCAGGCAAACCTCCTTAACGGTCAATTTAACTAGTACAACTACATAACTGTAGTGAACCGACTATTATATTGCATAGTTTGAAAAATATAAATAAAAAGCTAGTTTTTTATAAACCTTAGTTGAACATCAAAAAACAACATGATAGGGAATATTTAAAATTAGAGAGATCTAAGGAGACTAAAATAGAGAGAATCATGTGAATTAGATTGAAGAGAATTAAGGAGACATGTTATAGACATGTTCCGCATTTATTGGGATTCAAAAAAATTGATTTTGGTCAAGTGACAGTAAATAAACCTTTCTAACGGTCAGTTTGACTAGTACAACCGCATAACCATAGTGAACCGACTGTTATACTGCATAGTTCGAAAATGAGAAAAGACTAGTTTTTTTATTAATATTAGTTGAACATAAAAAAATAACATGATAGAGAATATCTAAAATTAGAGAGATCTGAGGAGGCAAAAGTAGAGAGAATTAAGTGAATTAGATTGAAAAGATTTAATTAGACATGTTCTATGTTTATTGGACTTCGAAAAAATTGATTTTGGCTAAGAGATAGTAAATAAACCTCTTTAACGGTCAGTTTGACATGTACAATCGCATAACTATGGGGAATCGACCGTTAGATTGAATAGCTCAAAAAAACTAGTTCTTTTTATTAATCATAGTTGAACATCAAAAAATAATGTGATAAAGAATATTTAAATTTTGAGAGATCTAGGGAGACAGAAATGGAGACAATTAAGTGAATTATACCAATGAGAATTAAGTAAATTAAATTAAAAAGATTTAATGAGACATATTATCGACACGTTCCATGTTTTTTTGGCTTTGGAAAATTTGATTTTGGCTAAGTGGCAATAAGCAAACCGTCTTAAAGGTCGATTTAATAAAATATAAATTTATTTTTTTTAAATTATTTTAATTCAGATTTTGATGGAAAAATTATAGCATTAGCGTGGTTTAAAAGAAAACAACAATAATTGAAAAGTGTAAATCCAGTTACATCATCAATCGTACATGTAAACCAACTTAAAACAATTGTCAATTCTTAAAAAATAGAAATGGAGACAATTAAGTGAATTAGACCAGTGAGAATTAAGTAAATTAAATTGAAGAGATTTAATGAGACATATTATCGACATGTTCTATGTTTTTTTGGCATCGGAAAGTTTGATTTTTGCTAACTGACAGTAAGCAAACCTTCCTAATGGTTGGTGTAATAAAATATAAATTTATTTTTTAAAATTTATTTTATGTTGGATTCTGATGAAAAAGTTACAGCGTGATTTAAGAGAAAACGGTAATGATTAAAAAAGTGTAAATCTAATTACATCATCAATTGTACATGTAAACCAACTTAAAACAATTGTCAATTCTTAGAAAAAACTATTTATAAATTGTCTAAACTCTGAAATGTCTAAAAACTATCTAAATTTGGCAATATTTTAAATTCTATCAACACTAAAAAATTGTCTAATTTGACATTGTCATTTAATTAATAATCTAATTTGATGTAGTTTACAATTGTTAAAAAAATGCCTCAGTTCCATAATTTTGAATTGTAAACAGCAATATGTCCAAATTTTGAATTCTAGAACACTTAATTTTGTACTGGCACACTTTGTGAATGCACAGTGCAACTTTCTTTAAAGATATAAAACCTATACGGTTGTAGTTCGTGAATGCGCCAAATTTTAAAAGAAATAAAAACCTATATTAGTGCATTGTGAACGCGCCAAATTATTTAAAGAACAAAAAATATACAGAAAAGTCCTCTATGTGGCTGTAAATTACTTGTTGACTTTCAGGAGTGCCAACACATAAACAAAAAAAAAAGCAATACCCAACAATAGAGGTTTAGTAATATAAAATGACTTTTCTCTTTAAACATGTGGGCTTTATTCACTAGTTTTCAAAAACAGTATGAATGTGTAATAAATTTAGATAAACGACCCAATGAGTAAATATAATCTTTTAAACAATTGCTCTTTAGGTCAAAATTAAGTAGTTTCCATTTTTTTTTTTCCTTTAAAAATATCTAGGAATAATTTTAATTCTATAAAAAAGATAAATAAATGTTACTTTATAAATAAATAAGAATGATAACACATTTTAAGGAAACGTTACCTACCTTACATGTGATATGCACAAATCTTTCACAATGAGCATTTGAAAAAATTTATTCGATAGCTTCACCTGGTTGAAAAATAGAAGAAAATGGTAGTCCGATGCCCAATAAAAAAATGCAATAACGGGTCCTTCTCTGATTAACTGCAAAAATAAATGTAATGCTAACATGAACACTTGGAAAACATTCAACTAATATGCAAACGATTAGCATTAAAATGTAATCACAAGATCCCCATCAACCCACCTAGGCTTTCGAAAACTAGGATCAGCTATCTTTCCCTGTCCCTTATACCTAGCAATCTGGATTTAAAAGGGAAACAGTAAAATATAATGGGTACAACTATATAAGCAACAACATTACGGTACAGAGGTTTACCACACCAAATTCTTCAAGTACATTACCCTTATGAAGGAGCTGACACTGTTGCACAGAAAGCAACCTGAAAATTTTTAATATCAAGATTTGTGAGAGTTGTTTATTAGGTATGCTTGAAGAAAATTGTTAAAATTGGCTATAAGTTTATTAATTTCACTAGTTAAAGGGAAAAAAGGGGCATCAGATGTAGAAGGAGAAAACACCGTTGGACAAAGGGCATTTTTATTTTGGTTTCAGGAAAATTGAATTTGAACAATAACAGGAAGCAAACCTCTCTAACTGTCGGTTTGATAATTTATGACTTAATAAGTCTCATATATCACATCATTGTGCATTTTTTCAAAAGATCCAATGAAGATTCCATGGCTGTAATCCACTATGTCAAAACACAAATTATATTAATATTTCTTTTTTCTGTAACTCTTCATGTACAGTTTATATAATCAGTGATCGATGTGTCAAAGCTCAACATCCATTTTCCTATGCCTTAGATCTTTAAAAAATTGATTTAATTTGTGCTTCCAGCGCATATTAAACAATTGATTTAATCACTGTTACTAAGAAGGCTTTAAGAGAAATACATCATTAACTCACATCAATGCTGAAATATGAAACTCATATGTTTGATTGTAAATTGAGGTCAGTGACTATTTGATAAACCATACTTCAAACTTTTTAGGCAACATATCCATCATTATTACAGGAAAGTGGTGAATTCTTGTATTAAACATTGAATTTAATTATGCTTCAAGCCTTATTTTGTTATAAAACTGTCGAAAATGCATTGTTTTAATTAAATATTAGTGTGTAACCCATGCGTTGCACACAATAATATTACAAAAATAATATTTATTATTTTAATGTTAAAATGAGGATTTTGCTATGAAATATATGATAAATTTTGATGTGAAATACACAAACTATTAATTGTAATTATTATTATTATAGTTATGTGTAATTTATATTCTACAACTTACACAAACAATATGTATACGTGTGCATTTGGTAAAAAATTTATTCATTTTTTTAATGTAGACACACATGTCAAAATTGATGCATGTTATTAATTTATTTGATGAATCAACAAATATTATTTAATATAATTAATTCAAATAAGTTAAATATAAAATTACGAAATTAATTTAAATGTAACGCAGTAGGAAGAATCAGGAAGAAATTTGCAAAAAAAAAATGTATAAATTTGTTGGGCAATTACTGATGTTCAAAAAATAATTTATGATTTAATATGTGGTAAATTCTAAATATAAATGAATCAAGTTTAATTTACAAATTAACTTTGTCATTGTTGTTGATGTGCAATGTTCATATTATTTGATTTATGCATCTTTATAGTTGTATAGAAAGCTATCTAATTTTTTAATACAAAAATATATAGTAAAATTGACGTATATTTTTAAGAGCTATTAGAAAATTGGACTAAATACTCCCTAAGGTTATTTAAATAAGTAAAATTTAATATTTCATGAGTTGTTTAAATATATGGATTGAAATATAAAATACCACGAAAGAATTTAGGTGGTTCAGCAAGTAATTATAAAAATGTTAAAATACAGGTATTTAAAGTGAAAAATCTTTTTTTTTCAATTTAAGATAAATTTGTTGATATAAGTGTATAATATATTACATTTCATATTATTGTTTACATATATTATTTAAACTATGTGACTTATTTAACTTTATATTCGAAAGAAAAACTAATTTTACCATTTTTGTTGATACGAACTTGGCATACATTTTAAGCATAGCACTTGGCGTTAATTAGATCATTAACAACATTTATTAATTGATTTCATTTGTCAAATTCAAAATCATATAATTGATTAAAATATATTAACTTAAATGTACTATGTTAAGTGATACTTGGCAGTGTTTTGTAAATATTTTACAATCCTCCGATATGTAAAATGCGGGCTGTTACACCTATTATCTTTCCCACTGCTAAAATGCTACCTTCCCTGCCTATCTCACCTTTATTTCAATCATTGGTACAACCCGTTTTTCTGAACTGCTCGGGTTTGCAGCTCCTGTCAGGTGCTTGCTTCGACGACCGCCTTTGTAGCATCTGAATTCCCTTCCTTGCTAATGCAACCCATCGCCATGCCTCCTATCAGTGGCTCTCTCTGGGAGAAAACACTGCCTCCACTCAAGTTCTAGTTCCCGACAGGCTGCAGCCAATGTCTCGAGCGGCCTTTAAAAGCTTTTCTTCCACATTCTCTGGCCAATCAAAATTTGCAAGACTAAAAACTTATTTCAAATTAAAACCATCTTCTTTTCGTCGGACCAAATTCTTAGATTTACCTCTCCCTTGCAACACAGGTCATTAGTCGCTTTGTTGCTACTCATCCACAAGCAGATAAAATCTTTAAGGTATTTACTAAATTTCGTTAACTGCGCAAGCTTATATTGGTGTTATAGATGTCTGATACATTCTTATTCAGTTGTTTAATAAGGAGGATTATCTCTTATTGTGGCTTAGGGAAAAATTAGCTATCCTTAATGCTCAAATGAAAGTGCTTACATAGTGTGTTAGTTTTCACCCACTTCTGAACGAACCACCATTTCCAATCTGGGTCTCGTTTCTTTAATTACCGGCTCATCTTTATAATAAGGAAGCGTTGGAAGCTCTTTGTTTGAAATAGGAAAACCACATAAGGAATATAGAGCCATCAATAATCAAAATCGGCTAAGCCTTGCTCGTGCATGCATTGGATCGGATATATTCTGACCTCTGCCTCCTAAATTTTTTTTTTCAACTATTAGACCAAAAAGTGATTCTAACACCGAATTAACTAATATTCTAGAGAATAACAACTCAAAATAGATTAAAAAAAGAGAACTAACGCACATGGTTTATAGTGGTTTGGCGTTAACGAGCCTACGTCCAGTTTATAACTTTTTGATTGATGACTTGATTACAAATACAATGTATATAATCACTCAACCTCACTAGTACAATCAACAAATTCTCCAACTTTGTATAATTACACTCAAGAATATGAAATGTAATCCGAATGAGATAGAGAACCGACATCAATGGTGAAGTTTGAATAGATGGAGAGCCAAAAGATCCCTACAAATGGGTTGGTCTAGTGTATTTATAGGCGTTGGACACAAGCGGGTTGGATGCCACATGGGTCCCATCCCACAAATCTCGGAAGTGGATGCATCATGATGAAGACAGCTCATAGACATCATGGGTAGGTGGGTAGCAACCGCGCCGGGTTTGTAGCGACGTGGTGTATAACCATTTCATAGCCGGAAGCCTAGGGCCAGATCGGATGATAAGCAAGGGGTTTGGGTCGGCCCACATATGACCCAATCCATTTCGTTAGCAATAGAAATATTATTCTAATTTATATACTAAGGGGATCAGGTGTTGAATGGCCGAACCGACTTGATGCTCGTCATTTGGACTTGAGTTTCTTGTGCATGTGAGGAGAACAAATCATTGTTCATCCGACCCGATCCGGTTTTACTCATCATCCACTGATATTTGATTTGTCTTATCAGCTAAGGATTCATTATTTGACCCCATCAGGTTCCATTGTTCATAAATGTTGATCCGTGCTTTGTGTGGCCTAGCTACAAAGTAAGCCAACATTTTTCCCCTTCGAAGTATGTTTCATTGTAGATGAGACGTGCTTCGAAAAGTTGTCTACTTGTCTGTTCTTGAATAGGTGGTAATCAAAGATCGTATATGTCTGTATAGTTGTGATGTTTCATGAAGCCGCACTCCTTGATTTCTATATCGAGTATATAAATAGGAGATTTGAGCCATTACCATCTTCATAACGTACATCGAACTGGAAACTCCAATCGGGGTCTAAGAGAGTCTTCAGGTAATTTTTTTTTAGTGAATACATTTAATTCGATTATATCACGTCAATGGTTAGGTCTCCTCATACTCTAGTCAGTCGTTGTTTTATGGTTAGGTCGAAGGCTCTGGATTGGCTCGGTTGAACTCCTCCGATCCGCTTCGCCTTCTCACCCTGTATGTCTCGAATCGCCTCTTCTTTTGTTACATTAATCGGGTTGGAATGGGTCGTCCTTTCATTGGATTACGAAGAGCCTATTATTTCTTTATGTAAATCGTATTAAACCCATACTCTCCTTCTTCATTTTATTTTTCTCGCCGAATAGATTTCCCCCAAATCAAAGTGGAAAAACCCTAATTTTTTAAACTCCGAAAACTCATTCAATCGTCAGTTGTAATTCGAAGATGGGTTAAGATTTCTTTTTTGCATTCTTTTTCTTCGATTTCCATTAATTAAGATCCAATTTTCATATCAACTTGTGTTAGTTTTCTCACATCGACGCTGTCATTGGCCTCAGTCCTTTTCTAGCCTGCCGCCATCGTTGGTGACATCGTCATCACCACAAAGTGATGACGCTAATGATTTCAATCCAGTGTCGAAGACATTGGTTCTCGGGTGTGCCTTTTGCCTCAACGGGTTGGAGAGAATGGATTCTTGATTTTTGGTGGAGTGGAAGAGGAGAGCAGAAGATGTATTGAAAAGAGTAGTGACTGGTCGGATCGCAACAACAAAAAATGCTTAAGTGAAAGAATTGGGTTGCAATGAGTTTGATTGGTTCGGCTTGGGGTTCACCAACCCTAATAGATATAACCTCTCTAGGACGCCGATCTGATTTGATGTTTCTCCTTCTATAACTTCTAGTCGAGCCGTTGTTATTTCCTCCCTAACTCCAATCTGATTCGATACCATCAATGTTGAACATATGCATTACTTTACACTATCATGCTTGGTTGAAACTGAAACTTTGACAATGTTGATTAGTGACACAGCCTTGTATATGAATTCGATCAAACTCAAATACAACTTTCAGATTGGTGAACTGTTAGGATATAGCTCACTAAACCGGACATTCTGGAATTGACGAACACTTAGATGCTTGAATGCTTAATGCATACTAAATAATTGCTTACTTTCCTACGTACTCTATATCTTTTAATTTTATCACTGCACACACCAGCACATATTAGCGCGCACACACACATGGGGGGCACGGGCAACCATACTCTAACATTTGTTATCTCTTGGATAGTACACCGATCATGTCTGGAAGATGCTCGACAAGATTATCAGAAAATATTGTAGCTCCAGGGTCGTTTGATAACCCCCAAGGATATTTCATCTACCTCAGACCCAGAATGGGATAGCGCCGACTCTGATTTTGAAATGGGAGTCCACGAGGATGCAGAATCGTCTGTAGATGAGGTTTCTGTGGATGAAGAGTGGGAGACAATCGTGCTCCTGACGAATTTGGGAATGCAACTATCTTAGAAGCACTTGATGACTCCGTTTGTTCGATAATCGATGAACCCAAGCTTAGACGCATATGTTTAAGACATGGAATTCCTGGGGATGAGATCAAAGTAGCAACCGAAACTGACCGGACTCATAATCCACCAAGGGTTACACAGAGATTAGTCGATTGATGTGTATTATAGGGGTCATTCCTTTGTTTCCATCATTCGTCATCGATTTTCTGAGGCGAATGTGGATTGCCCTCGTGCAACTCCATCAAAACGCCTACACCTTTTTGTATAATTATACATCATTACAGGGAAATTCTGTGTAACGATCCAGGAATTTTGATGATTAAAATATGAATAAAATCAAGATTTAATGTTAAAATAAATATTTAGATTTGGTTTCTAGCGTAGAAATGGGACTTTTATTTGTTTTAAACATAGAATTTACTTTGAAGATGCTTTGTAAATATAATCTCAATTTAAAACGTTTACCACATTTATTTTTTTACTACAAATTTGTGTTTAAAGTATAAACATTATTAACATAATTCAGCTGATTTGAATATATCGATGCATTCAAATTTAACTTTGAATTTTAAGGTTGTGATTTAAATAAGATATTATCTATCATCGGCAAATTTGGTTTTAAAATATAAATTGACGTTATAATTTAATAGTTGACTAGTTTTGAATAAATCGCTAAGTTTAAATTCATTTTATGTGGCGCTATTTGTATTGTAATGTAAAGAAGAAAAAGCAAAGAATGAAGTTCGGAATATAACGGTATAATTTAAACTAAAAAGAAAATCCAATTTTATGTGAAAATTTATTTTAAACTGTTATAATTTGAGAACTAAAATTAATTTATTTAAATAAAGTTTGAACATTTTAATTTAAACAGTTAATTGAATTTGTTTTGTATAAACCGTTAAGTGAAAATTTATTAAATCAAATAAACAGACTGTAATAAATTGTGAATTAAAACTCATGTAGTTTTTCGGTTAAATTTAATTATCGTTTAATGATTGTTAAAATTTGTGATGTGTTTAAATAAGTAAACACCGATGTTCAATTTAGCGTATACCGATCGCTGATACCGTACATCCAATTTTGTGCACCGTTCTTCGCTAATACCGTACATCCAATTTTGTGCACCGTTCTTTTGTAATACATCATTCAACCAACCCAAATGCTCGTTTAAAATCGTGTCTTCCTCCGTTCTACCGTATCTAAAAAAAAGATCTGCTGAATATTGGGCAGCAAAGCCTAGAAATTTTGAACTGATATTTTTCTTCACTTGTCATTGCCTCTCTGTGAATTTTAACATCTGTTGATTGCCATCTGAATTTGCTTGACACGCTGCTGTTTCTTTCTGTACCTGGTCTCCTTCGTTAGAGCTATAAAATAAGGCGTGTAATCCCATTCTACGTTCACAACAAAGGAGTGCTTCTTCCCCTTTTATTAACAGCCATTAGTTCACTCCTTCCCCAAAGCAAATGTATCCCCGTAATTCATTTTTCCCCAAATTGAAATAAATCGTGGCCTCCATCACCATTCGCCGCTTCAGGTGAAGGCCGCTTCTCCCTCTTACCTTCGAACCACCCTCCGCTTCTTTCCTCGAATCCGCAATCAAGCCCAGTGCCGCACCAGACTAATGTCGCTGCTCCTTGCCAACGCTGCATCCCCTCAACTCGAGACTACCACTTCCTCCTTCAAATCGAACGCTGCCAGCGAACTCTGCCTATCGCCTGCGCTTGCTGCCTCCACCGCCATCCGATTGTAAGTATAGCTTATGATTATATTTATTTCATGTCCTCCACTTCGCATATTCACGAAATATAATTGCCTGGGGTTACTTTGCTACTGTTGTTGTCGTTTGGGGTTGATTATCTTGTTGTGTACGAATACATATGTTCAGAAATTTTGTTCCTTGCTGCATAGATTTATTAACACAAGTTTACACTATTTTTTTTTACGAGGCCTCTTGTTGCTATTACTCAAGTCTTATATCATATATGTTAACTTAAGCAGTCCTTTTTCTAACATCATGTTAAATCTGTCACTTGGATTCATATGAGAAATATTGGTCTGCATTAGCTATGGGTTAAGTTACATCATATTTCATATGCTTGGATTTGTGTACCTCGCATATCACATGCCTTTAGTGCAGTTTCAAAAGAAAAATCATCCTTTAAAGAAACCATTTTTCCTTGTTCCTTTCAAGCTTATGGGCTATTGTATTGCATTGGAAGTCCTGCTACCCTACATTGTTCAAAAATGGACTTTTGTTTGAACCATCATGTGTCAGATAAACTAAATGCTTTATCTCATGGTGGTTTATTTACATGGAACATTAGTTATACTCAGTTTTGTAGTAACCATATTGCCGCGACTTAAATTACAAAATACCTGCACAGTGTCCGTTTGCCAACCTGGAGACTTCTTGTTTATCCCCCAGTAAACCGGAAGCAACCCTGTAGTGATTTCTTAACCTGCGCACATATTTGAACCTCAACACCTTGTCCCCTTTATTTCGCACAAGCATGCACTGCATGCACTGTACGCAATATGGTCAGGTTCGGATTTCCTTATTTAAGAAAACTGGATGGCTCCACAAAATTCATTAATATTTGTGTCAATAAAAGATTTATGCATGTCACATATATACCGTCGTCTTAATTTAAAATAGATGCAGGTAAGTTCTGGCAAATATAAGCGATCGAAGATGTGTTCTTGCATTTTCTTTAGTAGGAAATTTCATACTTATAAAAGTGTAGGTGGCTATTAAACTGTAGCAGGACTTAAGTCACTGGGAACCTCGCCACTCACCTTGAGCACATGAGAATCTGACACTATTATTGTGCACTGAGCACATGTTTGGTAGACCATGTATATGAAGCCACCCATTTGTTGTTTAATTCCATGATGGAATATATACCTATCTTGCACGTTCAGTTCGTGTGCCATATATGGTCAGCAGTATTTCATACATGCACATTATTTTGTATTAGCTAGATTTTTAAATCCAAATGGGAGCATGGCAATCTGTAAATAAACAGAATGATTTGATCATATCCGTTAGGACTCCCAAGTTCCATAGTAGCTAAGGGTGGGGTTTAGGTTAAGGGAACAACTTAGATTTATTTAAGATCTGATAATGCGCTGTTTATGAAATAATCCTATCATCTTACCATTAGTTTCCTACAACATTCATACTTGCATATTTATATCATTGGTCAATTTACAAACTTGTTAGGAATATTTTTTTAAGAGAAGAAGGAGGAATTTTTGAGAGGATTATTTTAATGGGGAGGAAATTTTCATTGATTTCCTTTTGATTACAAATTTTGATTGCATTCATACATCAACTTGATTGTCTTGCTTTTATAATGCACTGCATTTTCTAGAGTATTCTAGGAATGCCTTACCTAGAATATCTAAAATAGGAATTCTAGATTTTGCCCTTTATTCAATTCATTAATACAATTGTTAATTTAACAATACAAACAAGATTATTTCCAACAAAACTTGTGTCTAGCGTCATATGTATGAATTTTCATTTCAGTGCAACGTGATATGCTGTATTGATACCATGCTGATTTGATAATTCCATAGTCTACTTATAAGTCGAGAAGCATGTATTTGCCGGAGCCTATTAAATGCATGCATGTTTGCATTGAAACTTAGATGATCATTTATTGCTTTTGTAAAACCAGCTGGCCTCTTTGCATGTCACATATGTATAGTAAGTATAGCCAATTTACGAGTATATTGTCATCATGCACATTTTGATAGGGCTGCACAAAGTATGGGTTGGGTCGGATTAGACCAAATACTTTATCCGACCCGCATAGGTATGGGTTTAAGGTAGCTCAACCCGTACCCGACCCTATATGAGGTTGGATATGGGTTGGTTTGAAGTATGGGTTGGGTCGGGTTAAGTAAGGTTGGATTGGGTCACTTGAATACAATAAAAAATGAGAATATGTGGGATTTTTTCTAAAAATTATATCAAAATATTCAACATAATATATCAGATTTTAGCTAGCATAATGCATTTAAAATAACCTATTCATTACAAGACATATAATTAAAATTTCATTGTAAAACACATCATATGAAATTAATTTACTACATAGTTGAGCAAGTGTTTCATTTTAAAATACATTAAAATGCTCTTTAAAATATATTTATCAAATTCTATCTAGTTTGGATTGACATGAAATATTTTTTTGTACATTTATTATAGAATACATAAACATTATTCAAGGATTATACTATTCTAATTTTAATTGGATGGATATTAAATTAGTTTTATTTAATAGGTTTGGGTTGGGTTAAAATGAGGTTGGGTTGACAAAATATCAAACCCGACCCGCATATAGTATGGGTTACAAATTGTAACCCATATCCGACCCGAACTATGATGGGTTGTGTTGGGTTTATGTGGGTTGGGTCGGGTTGGTGGGTCGGGTTGGTGGGTTGGGTCGGGTTGGTGGGTCGGGTTGGTGGGTCGGGTTGGTGGGTCGGGTTGGTGGGTTGGGTCGGGTTGGATATGGGTTGTGTGCAGCCATGTTCATGCACACATAGCCCAGAACTGCGTCCATTGTTTGCCTTAAATGCTTCATGCATCGTTTAAACCTGTATAAACCCTATGTAACGAAATTATCTACCTTAATGCCTCAACCTGGAAAAGCACACGTACGCCTTTATTTCATTTCTATGTATGTTGTGCTTACTCTTTATGGGATGTTGTTCGGTTCATGTCTATTGCATCAAAATTCTGGACGTATAATTTCCACCCCATGTATCACTCTGTTGCTACCCGATTTACTTAATGCATGCATTTAATCGATCAACTTTGGTATGTATATTGGCGGCATCATGGGTTATTATACTTGAATTACTTAATATATCGTCCGGATTAAACAATTATATCTATGTGTTTATTTCGAAATGTGCTAACTTGAAATAAGTATAAACCTGACTCGGGTGTTTTGCGTATTTTGCATGGAACGTTGGGTCGGGACCTAAGTGTTCCAGGTCTAGAAATTCAACTCGCAAACTGGAGAGGACGTGGAGACGTGAAGACGCATGCTAAGCTCAACAAATAGTAAATTTGTTTAAAGAATTCATGTATATATATTTTATCTTCTGCTGAAATTTTGTATAAAACTCTGATATTATTTGAAATTTTCATTCCGTTGCAATTATTGTACTTTGTGATTTTGTATTTAATTCCATTTAAACTGTGTAAGATAATAACAATATGTCCTTTTGAATGTTTTGAGTTGGTTTAAATACCAATTTAGAACGGGCAAAATGCCAGGTCGTTACATTCTGGGAGTAGAGCCCATGTGCGAAGATGTAAAATTCTTCTATCATTTTAAACATCGAACAAAGGAAACTCCGTCCTTCGTATACTTTGAGTCTGTGCCAAAAAAGAAAATTATCAACGAAGGATTCAACAACAAAGTAGGTGACATGAAGCCTGAATGGTTTTTTATACTAAGCATCAGACTGGATGCGCTAGGCGATGGCTCCAGTCAAGTAAGCTTCAAACTTTGATGTTCTGACTTTAATCGCCGCCACAAACATACTAACATGTCTTATTCTTTTGTAGTTACAAACCCGAGGAAAGAGGAGCACCAAGTACATTGGGATCATTTGAACCGTTTGCTAAACGGTGACCCAGATCTATTAATCGTCAAAAAATGTTTGGTGGACGATTTCCTTCATCATTGTCATCTACTCGTTATGACTTGGAGCATAGGTCACAGAGGCGGTGCTCATGTGTATGTGCCTCAAGCCGAGGGACAAGATTTAACCTCAGCAGAGAGGGGGGAGAGTTCGATAGGTCATTAATTCGCAGATTCCAACAAAGAATTGCAGTTGGGAAATATAGGATCAACAGGAGAGGAAAATCCAATTATACTTCAGAAATGTCCTTCTCCATTGCCAATTCAAGATGGCGAAGCTTTGAACATACCCGCCATAGATAAACAACATGACGATAATCTGAAAGATACTTCCGTTGCAGAAAGGCAGTCTTCTCCAAGGACTCCATCTCCTGCTAGGCCTCATGTTGGTGGATCTTCTCCCATATACCCCATATTTGGGGTTTTATCAAAACTTCATATGTTTGACAAAATCTTTACATCTAACGACATTGGCACAAGATCTTTTTTCCCACATATGAAGAGAAAGCTACTCCTGAAAAAGTCAGGAGACCACATAGACAAGCCTAACTCCAGGCTCTGGTCTGTTGGGAGGATCACTTAAGACATATAATACACTTGCACTGCACGTCACAACACCTGTGTGCTATATTAATCACGGTTTCTAATGCTTGCTTGTGTCATTTTGCAGGACAGATGCCGCCTCGCCACTATTCCCTCAGAGAAGTTCATTTAAGTATGCCCAGGTTTGACTTAGACACGTAGTATGATCGAGGCGATAGCCGTGAGAAGGATAGTAGGAAACATTATGATTCACACTGTCGTTATTCTTCACGTTCTCGTTTCCCCTTGCAAGTCAGATTCCGATAAGCATAAGAGCCATCAGGATCGTCGTGAAGGGGATAAGCCACCACCTAAGACCCCAACTCTCCCAAAGAAATCACATCCTCATGAAATACCGCCACGGAAACGCTCTGACCCACAATACAAGACTAAGGATTTGGAAAAAGTACAAGCGAAAGGCAAAAAGGCTCTTGTGCCCACTGATCGACGAAAAATCGAAATATCTACAACAAAGGATGTGACACTTGACTCCAAAAATGAAGTCAAGATGAAAATTCTGAAGAAGCAATTTCTAGATCACCATTTCGGGAATATGCTTTTCGTTCCAGCTCTCGAGCCAGTGCCTCTGAAGTGGAAGAACTAGGTTAAGGCTAAAATAGATCTAGTTGATAAGCAATACACAGAAACGCGCAAGTACTCGTGAAATCTTTCAAAAATCATCCGAGACTTGCTAGCCGACGTGAGCCACATGAAAGAGATGGCCGAATATGATGAGAAAGCCATAAAGAACACAGAGAAAAAGCTTGAGGATGCACAAGCCCAACTCGCTTTAGCGCAGCATGGCATCGATAACCATAAGAAACAATATGAAGAGCTGCAAAAGCACTATTATTCTGAGCTTGACTCTCATAGTCAAGAGTGTGCCAGTGCCGCCTTGGAAAAGCAAGTAGAAGATGCGAAATCGGAGATACCGATGAAAAGTTATCTTGTTCTTGCCTTGAACAGGAAAAGGCAGAATTGGCGAAAAAGAATGCTGAATTAGAGGCCAAATTAGCAGAGGTTGAAGAAAGGGCAGTCTTAGCCGAAGGGAATGCAAATATCGCTCTTAAGTTCGCCATTGATGCTAATGTGCAATTTGTCGAAGCCCAAAAAGAGTTGGATGAATATAGCGAGATCATGATAGAGTTCTTTGCCTAAGTGATCTGATATCAAGACATTTCCTGGATCAAGGACTATCCGGTGACCCTACTCGATGGATGGGACCAGATTATTGATTGGGAAAAGTGGCAGCTTAAGGTAGATACTATTGGCAAGGAAGAACTTATAAGAAAATACTTAAGAGGAGAGGAGCCAGAGCATCTTGCCGAGCGGAGGAGACCGATCCAGGAAGCTATGGAGGAGGAAAGGCGTCAAACCAAAGGAAAGGAAACTCTCGAACTAGGCTCCAATTCTTCATTTGCTGCCCCTGGGGCAACTGAAACAGAAGGGTATGATCCTGACCATCCTGAGACCCCGAAGGCAGCTCTCTTATCCCCAATCATCGAATCAGCCCCTGAAACCTCTGCTACTCCTTCCGAAAAGTCATACGAAGGTATCTCCACCTTTTCGCCTTAATGTGTTAGCCATTTTAGCTTTCTATCGTATTATAGGGAAAACGATCGAAGAACCCGAGTTTTCTCCTAATCTAATAACTGTCATTTCTCATTCTTCAGGTGCAAAACCTGCTGGGGATGTCAAAGAGAAGCAAGACAAAGTTACTGACTAAACCGTTGCGCCACACAACATGGGAGTTCCCAAGGACGGAGATGTGATAGAGACTTTAAAAGATATTGACGACGATGGAGGAAGCGAGGGAGATGTCGATGTTGTTGTGACTAGGGACGCGGGAGAGATTGAGAACATGACTTTGGCTGAAATGAAGACAAATGATGATGAACTTTTGAAAGCCAAGGTCAAGGAAGAGCCCCTTAACATTGATCCCCTCCATGCAATTAGTCCCAAGTCGGGATTGGTTGACAAGCTTTCTACTTGGTCGATCACTGGAGGCTTAATTCAGAAATCCTCAACTGATCACTACAACAAAAACACCATATTATAACTTTAATTTTACAACGATGGTAAAAGCACCGTTGTAATAAATGTTTTTTTACAACCTTTTTGCAGAAAAGTTGTAATAAACTTATTTTTGACAACTGTGTTATTTTCACAGTTTTAATAAAAGCCTATCACAACTTTTATTTTTTGACTATTGTAATATATGACTATATTTTAATATAATTAACAACTAATAATTAATATTTAATACATTTATATTGATTATTTATAATTAATAACTAATAATTACTGTTAATAATCAATTAGTAAGTGATAATTAATAATCAATCTGTAATATTTAATACTTAGCAATTAAGTAGAATAATTAAAAAATATAGTCAATATTGCATAATTACTATTAAATAGTTAATAATTAAATATAATAATTAATATATGGTTATTTTCAATATTAATAATTAGTATAATTAATTATTATTTTTGACAATTAATAAATATTAAGAAGTAATCATTAATATTAATAATTAAGAAGTAATAATTAAGTGGTAATATATAATATTTAGACATTTATTTTTCGTAATTAATAATTAATAATAAAATGTTTTTATTTGAAAACTGTACAAACTTATTTTTAACGGTTCTTTTTTCTACTTGTTATAATAGTGACCTATTAGATATTAACAATAACTAATATTTAATAACTAATAATATTAATATTAATATTTAAGAATAATTAATAAATAATAATTATGCTTTGCTAAAAAAATATAATAATTAATGTTAGGGTAATAAGGTGTATGAAGCCGGTTGCATTTTAATTGCTTGCAGTAACATCCTGAAAACAAAATTTTGGTTCCGAGCTCATGTTCTTTCAAAATCGAAATTTAGGTGGGAACGTGAAAATTTAGGCGGACCGCCCTGTACCCTAAACAAAAATATCTGGGCAAATCAAACAAAATTGATATCCCCTTTTCAATTTTTACAACCGCCTTTACTGAAATGTTTCCTCCGAAAATCAGATACATTAAAAATCTCGACTTCTCGCCCAAGCTGATGGATCTGAAGCATGACAATTTCAAAAGTGGTTTCGGTGAAGACGGTATAACACGATGATGGATCCAGGAAGACAGTAACAAAATAAATCAATTTTGGCCCTAAATAATAATTGATTTGAGTTTGAAGAAGAAGACTGTATAACGCGCAAATGGATCCAGAACCGATGAAACTTGCTCAAGAAAAGATCTCATGAAGTCGCCAAACTCCAACAACATGTTTGTTTTATTTTATACTAAACACTGTTTCCAGTTATTTCGATTTATAAAATCGCGTTTCATAAGATAGGGAGATAGATGCGACATCGATTAGAGAAGAGAAGATGACATGGTTTTCATTTGTCGATCGATGTTTTTGGCATTTTAATATTAGAAGTTAAACCAATTTCACCAAAAAAGATGGGAAATACTGAAGAACTATTAACAGGAAAATCAAAGAAGAACTAGATATGTTTGCTAAAGGAACAATTTTGAATGTTGCCAAATGTGTTATTTGATTGAGATCTTTTGGAGAAGTAAGCCTAAACACATTCTCATGTTCACAATGTCATGCATTCAATTTGCGTCTGATAGTATTTTATGAATTTAGTGTAGTCATTGTTTCATATCATAACCTGAATTTAGTGATGTCCTCAATTTTTTACCACATGTTTCTCTTCTATTTGCAGGTTTGGATATTTGCAAATGGAATGACTATTTTTTTGTAGACAACCAACTTGGCTGCAATTCATACACAAGTGATCACAGTTTGAGGTCCTTGGATATAATTTATAGTAAATTTATTGTTGCTTCCTGTTGTAAATTGAAATATTCATTGGATCTAATGTTTATGTTGTCATCTATTTTGTTAGGGTTATCAGTGGCACTGTTTGTCATGACATTAGAAGATCCTCCATTGCAGAACATGTTATTGGGCCTTGAAGATGTAGATGCATGGTCCGATAAATAGCAAGGTGGGGTTTGTTGCAATGTAGAAGAACTAGAACCATTCAAAAGAGGAACTGAGGCAACCCCAGGTGAACTCGCTTTCTACGTAAGCTCAACTTGCCTCTTAAGAAGTTCATTGAATACAAGTATTTGATTCTTAAGCAAAAGTCTAACATGATAAGCCTTGAAATTTTTTTGGTTCTCTTCTTCCAGCTTTGGCCAAACTAGTTCAGTAAAACCAGGTTCTATTTTTTCTTGATATAGAAGAGTATCGACCACTTCCTTCTGGTTCATATACAGCTGAAGACAACACTCTATGAGATTTTTACAAGTTGTATGTCTTGCCGTGACACCTTTCTCATTTCTCCACCTGACATCTTCTGTTCACTAGATTTGAGGTCGATAAAAAATTGATATATTTTTAAATCTCCCATCGCCAATCACAATATCAATATATGATCTATACGCATAAACCAACCAGTAGGATTCTTTTTGGATAACGATGGTGGATGATAGTGGAAAATTGACTAGGCATCTTTATCTAAAATAGCGGTGTTTGTATTGATTTAGAAGTGCTTGTCTATGTATAAATAAACAAATGGTTGATGCAAATATGATTTGCATTTGCCTCTCAATTTTTGGACAATACAATACTGCTAATTCACATATCCAGAAAAGGATCCATGCTTCATCCTTTTGGATAAATTAGTAAATCAGCTTTAGTGAGACATTATTGGATAGTGTTTCTTTGTTTAAACTGATTAACTATAATTGGACATTTGATGTTTGCAGATCGTCAAGTGGCATACAGTAATGAGTCCAGCAGCAATGTGGCGTAAAGATTTCGTTGCCTTCGACTAGTGTACTCCCGTAGGATATGTAATTTTTGGTGGATAATTTGTGCTTGTACTAAGTTCCTTTGTAACGGTCAAGTACGTAATAATGTACGAAATGTTGTCTAAAACTTATTGTTTGTAATACTGAATATTTGAGTATTTTAATAAATTAGTTTGCAAATAACTGTAATATCAGATTTGCTTATGGAGTATTGCTATATTTAGTATATTTTTCTTTTCAGTTGCAAAAGATTTTTTTTTTTTTTAAAAACCCAAATGTCAATCACAACGGTGTATAACAGTTGTAGTAGATTTTATTACAACGGTGCATAACTGTTGTAATAAAGTTTATTACAATGGTGGAAAAAAGTTGTAAAATATACATATTACAACGGTGTTGCAACAGTGCAAAAAAGTTGAAAAGATTTTAGTTTATTACAACTTCTTAATACACGATGGTTTGCCCATCGTTGTAAAATGTACATTACAACGGTGTTCCACCGCTGTAATAGGGTCATTTTGTTGTAGTGGATCCAAGTGCAACTCCTTCAGACAAAGGAAGAAAGAAACGTATTCTCAGTTATGCTGAACAAGAGGAGAAAGCGAGGCTTAAAGCTACCAAAAATCCCAAAGCTTCACCAAAGCCCATGTGAAATGTAGTTTAGTTTTTTCATTGTGTTTTCCACTGGCCTTCTGTTGTTGTAGCGAGTGTGGCCCTGACGCTTTTGATTTGTTCCTTTATGCAAACCTGCATTTCTATATAAAAAAATAGTAGTTTGTTTCCCTGCAATGTAAAATATTTGCAAGTTTTTCATTTATTTCAATCAAATGCATTCGTAATCAAAACATTATTAATCTAGGTATTAAACCATAGACCACATCACAAATCAGACAAAGGTTTCAGTCTAGCGTCCCTACAAATAATTATTCATCCTATAAAAAATCAATACTAGGCTAAGTAATAAACAACAGGGGGTGTGATGTGTATGTGTATACCCCTAATCAATCTTGAATAAAGTGTCTGGCCAGGGCTTGTTCGGGATTGATTAGGATCGGCATTGGATTGCCCCCAAGGTCTTTAGTGGTGGTAGGAAACCATTTTTGTCGGCACTTGCTCTCAACACCTTTATGCTCTCCTGATGTATGCCCAAGTTAGAGTATGGTCAAGGCGTTCTTTAATCGTGGTGCACCATCAAGCCTTGGGGAAGTCATCTTCCCATCCTTTATACTATCTCTAGGATCATGAGAGTTAGAGTTAATTATGCAAACGATCATTCCATTCACCCCGGCATTCTTCTGTACCTTACTTCAAAGGGTAGTATTTTGTCGGTTCGAGTGCAATTTTTGCTCTTGGTTTAATTAAAGTCCTATGTTTCAAACTGGAAGTAAAATAATCATAAGACAAAAAGATATAAATGCAAGAAAAGTAAATGACACGCGATATTTTTATAGTGGTGGTTCAACCAAATCATAGCCGACGTCCACTTTATAATCTTTTGTTTATATCAATTAGACTGTTCTAGGCAAGTCATGCCTTTTTACATAGTTTGTAAAACAAAAGAATCGGTATAATCTTAAGTCAAATAGCGTCGCAAGTGCTGGGCATTCCATGCTCAGGGGACTTCATCGCCATCTAGAAAGCTCCTTTATCAAGTTTGCGTTGGATGGCATACGGTCCTTTCCATTTCGGTCCCAGGTAAACGAGGGCTGGGAAGACATGTTTCAAAACAAAATCTCAAGGTTCAAAGGTTCGAGGTCGAACCTTCTTGTTGTAATATCGAGAAACTTGGTGTTGGTGTCTCGAGGCACGCAAGTCTGCTTCATCGCACTTTTCCTCAATCGCGCCCAAGGACTCAAGGAGAAGCGCTTTGTTCGTCATCGGATCATAATAGGTCCTTCTATGAGAGGGAACTTCCAATTCCACTGGAATGACTGCTTCTGATCTAAAGGAAAGTGAGAAGAGGGTATGACCGGTTTCCGATTTGTAGGTCGTTCGGTAAGCTTACAATGCTAAGGGCAATTCATCGACCCACATGGGTTTTGCCTGCTTTAATCGCTTATTTAAAATGGACTTAATGATTTTGTTTACTGCCTCGACTTGTCTATTTGATTGTGGGTGAGCTAATATAGTATATCTCTTTTCGATCTTGTATTTCTAGCAGAAGTCTTTGAACTCGGTGTTGTCAAACTGGGTTCCATTGTCAGTTAAAATGGCTTTGGGAATCCCAAATCTACAAATTATGTTTCTGACAGCAAAAATAGTCACTTGCTTCGTCGTGATCATAGTTAATGGTTCGGCTTCCACCCACTTGGTAAAGTAATCTACGGCCATGATCGTATATTTTGCCTCCCTTTTAGCGATTGGTAAGCTTCCAATGATGTCTATCCACCACACAGCAAATGGTCATGGACTCACCATTTACTTAAGTTGACTAGGAGATGCTCTGGGACTCTTCGCAAATTTTTGGTACCTATCGCAGCGTCATGAATAATCATTTGCATCTCGATTTATGGTAGGCTAGAAGTAACAATACCGCAATATCTTCTTTGCCAACATCTGGCCTTCGGTGTGGTCCCCACATTCGCCCTCATGCACCTCTCTCAGTAAACGTTTGATGTCTTCATGTACTATACACCGGAATAGAGGTACCAAAAATCCTTTTCGGTAAAGGACTTCGCCCTTCATAACATATCTTGATGCTTTATGAACTATGGTCTGTCTCACACTTTTTTTCATCGGGAGTGTTCCGTTTTGCAGGAAGTTCTTTATTGGCATCATCCATGACTCTTTCTCTGGTTCGGTTTCTAACACCGAATCAACTTCCATCTGGTTGATCCTCGGTGTTCCTAGTGTTTCAATCGAAACCATTTTTGTTTCTTGAGGATTGTCGGAGCTAGCTAGTTTGGCCAAACTATCCGCCTTTTGATTTTCTACTCGTGGAATATGGGATATATTATAATATTCCATGCCATCTAATAGCTCTTCTTCCTTTCCCAAGTAAGCTATATGCCGCGGTATTCCCTTTGTCTGAAAATCTTTTCGAACCTGGCAAACAACAATTTTAAAGTCATAGAAAATGTTCAACGTTGTTACTTCCAATTCCTTAGCGAGTTTCAACCCGGCTCGTATTCAGAATCATTGTTGGTAGCGGAAAATTCTAACCATAGAGCATAGTAAATTGACCGTCCTTCAGGAGTTGTCAAAACAATTTCGGCGTCGAAACATCGATCATTCTTAGCACCATCTATGTATAGTTTCCAAGGGCTAAGTTCAAACTTCTGTTCGGAGGGGCCAGCCTCTTCATCTAACACATCCTCCAGCTAACGCTTTCCACCTTATTGATTTTCTAGGTTGGAAGTTTAGGTCGAACTAGCTCAATTCGATATTCCTCCTGAGCAAACGTACAGATGCTTTAGGCCGCTGCAGAACCTGTTGGAGCGGTTGATCGGTGTAAATAACAATCGGATGGGCTTGGAAATAATGGTGTAGCTTTGAAGAGGCAATCAATAGGCTATAAGCAAGCTTTTCTATCATTAGGTAGTCGCGCTCTATTATCGCCAATTTTTTGCTCACATAGTACATCGGTCTTTGAATTTTATCTTCCTCATGTACCAAGGCCGAGCTAGCTAATTGCGTGAGATGAAACTGCCAAATATACGAACATGTCTTCATGGTCCACCTGTTAGACAATATCGGGGGTGTTTCTAAGAGATCCACTAGGTTCTGGAAGGGTTCTATGCAATCTGGGGTCCACTCGAAATTACGTTTCCCACATATTATTAGATCAAAGAAGGGACACACTTGTCTGTAGTCTTGGAGATAAATCAGCTTAGTGTTGTGATCTTTCCCACTAAACTCTGAACGCCTTTGATATTTTGTGGCTCTTTAATATTCCTGCTTGTTGTAATCTGATCGGGATTAATCTTGATTCCACGGGAGTTGACTATGAAGCCCAGAAATTTTTCTGATGCAACCCCAAATGAGCATTTCAGAGGATTAAGCTTCATTCCATATCGTCGGAGGATACTGAACATCTCCGCTAAGTCTGCGGTGTGATCGGATGATTGTTTTGACTTCACAAGCATATCATCCACATAAACTTCCATTGTCTTCCTTATTTGATTGTAGAACATTCGACTCACTAAGTGCTGGTATGTTGCTCTAGCATTCTTATACCCAAAGGGCATCACCACGTAACAACGGAGTCCCAAATCTGTGATAAAACCGGTATATTATTGATCTAGAACGTGCATGGGGATTTAATTGTAACCCGAATATGCATCCATGAAAGATAGAAGTTCATGTCCCGCCGTCGAGTCCATCACTGGTCTATTCTGGGGAGTGGAAAACTGTCCTTTCGGCATGCTTTGTTCAGATCCGGTAAGGAAAATCAATGCATGTAAGTTATTTTCCATTAGTTTTCTTAACCAGGACAGGGTTTGATATCCAATCAACATATGTTAAGTCTCTGATGAATCCGTTATCCCTTAACTTTTCTGCTTCTTTTTTCAAGGCGGTTGACCTGTCCAGGCCAAGCATATGCCTTTTCTGTTTAACAAGAGGATGCTTTGGGTTTAAGCTTAGTGAATTACTCATAATTAAGGAGAGATCCCACACATATTAGCGTGGGTCCAAGCAAACACTTCCAAGTTCACTTTCAAAAATTCTATTAATTCCCTCGTCCGGAGGAGGTCCAAGTGAGATCCGATTTTCAAGACCTTTGTCGGGTCGTTGTTATCGATTGGAATTTCTATAGTTGCCTCATTGGGGGTCGCCTTCCTGCATCCCGCTTCTTCGTCTTCTCTGGGATCGATATCCTCGGGTAGGTCGTTAGGCAACTCACTTTGAGGGGTTCTCTTTGGCTTGCTATGCCGAGCCCTCCTCAGTAGGTGAGGAAGAACTCTTGGATTCCATATCTTTTCCATTGCGTAGCATCTTTAATTCTGCCATATAACAAGCTCTTCCAGTGACCTGGTCGCCGCGAATCATTCTCACTCCAGCTTCAGTTGGGAACTTCATCAATAGGCACCAGGGTGCGATGTAGGCCCGGAACTCTTCAAGAGCCGGTCGGCCAAAAAAGGCATTATAGTGCGAATCGATATCCGTAATTTTACGATTGAGAGAATCCTTAGTCTTCGACGATCTCCCTCACCTAGCTCTACAGATAAGTCCACCATACCAATCGGAGCCATTGATGATCCATTAAAGCCACGTATCTGACTTTAAATCCTTCATTTCTAACTTCATTTGTTCAAATGCTTTTTTAAACAAGATATTGACAAAACTTCCACAGTCCATGAGGACTTTTCGTATCAACGCGGGTCCGATGGTAGTGGTTATCATCAACGGGTCGACACTTGGTGTTTCAACTCCTACACTTTCTCTATCTCGGAAAATAACATCATCCGTTGCAGTCTTTTGTTGTTTTACGGGCGTAGTGTCTTCAAGATTGCTACACTCCCCCACTTCCGGGTGTTTAGTAGAATTAGCGTACTCCTCCATTGTTATATTGCTAGATCCAGTTGGACGTGGTACTCCGACCATGGTATTGATGATTAAGCTTTTCCCTTTTTGTTGGGCTCTAGGTCTAGGGTAGGTTGGTTCTGGGACGAAACCTATCCTCCTTGCCCCTATCTTTAAGGGTAACCCTGCACGCATCCAATTTCCCTGCGTGAAGTAATTTTTACACAACATTTGTTAGGTAGCGACACTCATTCGTTGAATGGTCGTATGTCTCATGGAATAGACAAAACTTTCTGGTCTCATGCTCCTTTTCCGTTGAATCTCTGGGTGGAGGTTACTTATATTGGACAACATTGTAAGGATCTAGATAGATATTCTCCAAGGCATCACTTAACGACATATAGTTCTTAAAAGACTAAAACTAAGGCTTATTCTTGGAATCGTTTCTTCGATTCCTATTTCTTTTTGCACCCATTCCCGCTTTGGCGGTCATTCCCTCTATTCTTGTTGTCGGCGTTTACTTCCACCTTTCATGCACTGTCTCTAGACTGCTTGATGGCGACATTACTCTGAATATTCTCTCTAGGGATTTCGTCAGACTTCCCCTTTCGGTTAGCATATATTTCCTCTCGTCACAGACGAATGTTTGCCTTTTCATAAAAAATGTTCCCTGGTCAAAGGCGGTTTCAGCTCCATCTGCAGCGCCAACAGGATGGTCTGCTCATGTGGGTCACTCACCTCTGTAACTGAAAAATTGAATCGATCCAAATACAATTTTATAGTTTTCCTAGGAGCTTGTTTGATTATAGACAACTCAATTACACTCTTGGACTTCCGAGCATCGAGTCAAAATTGATTCATGAAGCTTACACTTACCTCTTTAAAACTAGAGGTCGATCGAGGAGGAAGCTGGGTAAACCACATCAGTGTGATAGCTTCGAGATATATTGGATAAGCTTTGCATTTTACGGCATCAGGAGCCGCTGCAGCGTTCATATACCATGAGTATCTCATCAAGTGTTGCCTTGGATCAGTTCTTTCCCCATATTGATCCATTGTGAGTAGATTAAATCGTATGGGAACTGAAAATCCAGAATGCCATCTATGAAAGGGGTGTGACAATGATCAATACCCTTGTAGCCCCTGCTGTCAGCCTTAATTTGGTGTGCCATCGCTTCCACTTCAGCACTGGTTAGCATTGGCTCGGGATCTGCACTTCTGTTTCTTCTAATATATTCAGTTTCCACATCAGCTTGCATTCTCTAACTCCTTGCGGGAGCGGGATTTCCTTGCTCTCCACGGTCCCGGTCACTCACAGGACGGGTTGGCTGGAGGAGTTTTCGATGAGTAGGATTAGTGATATTGGGATCCATAGGAAGGACGTGAGATCCCTGCATCGCCAACAACATCTTCTCTCTTAGGTTGGGATCATTTGGTCCTAAGATACGGGTTGCATCTTCGCGAGATCCCAATGATCCAAATGTCATTTGCTCGAGGTTCTCGGGTCTATCATATGGCCTTCTCCAACGTGGATGCCTTTCCTCTGAAGAAGATGAGTAGTATGTAGCGAGACACTGGGTCGGAGAAGGTGTTTTATGCTTAAGAAGCTCGTCTATATGTCTGCTCATAACATTCAGGTTTTCTCGCATAGCAGCACTATCATGTCTTTGAGCCTCTAAGGCATCATTAGTTCTATCCAACATATCGAGCAAGCGTGAAAAATTTGTCTGCGAGACAAGAGCAGAAGCAGTAAGATGATTACTAGTTGTCGCGGCTGGCGTTGGAGCTTTTGCATTGGCTTGAGTAGAAGCACCAGCCTCAACTATAACCAGTTCGGATCGGATTGTAGTTGTGCCACCGGGTCGGATCGAAGGAGTGTCACTGGATTCATTCAAGCCCTCGTATCGGCATGTCCCCCCCCCCCCCGGATCCGGTCGGGTTTCCCCTATCGGATCGGTTCGGATCCGAACTGGACCCCCATAACCTGGTGATTACAATCGCCTGCTGATCTTCATTTGCATCATTCTCCCGAGAAGTTTTTGTTTTCTTTCCTCTTTTAAGAGCCATGAAATCTAAGTCTCTTTGCAATTAACAAAAACTACAAAAACAGTGAAAATGCATACTATCTTCTTTGGACTTGAAACTCCAAAAAGCAGAATGATAATCCGAAAGACTGAGAATTCAAGATTCTCAATGAAAGCACCAAAATGTTAGACCAAAAAGTGGTTCTAACACCCAATTAACTAATAATTCTATAGAATAACAACTCAAAATAGATAAAAAGGAGAATTAACACACATGATTTATAGTGGTTCTACATTAACAAGCCTACGTCCACTTTGTAGCTTTTATATTGATGACTTGATTACATATACAATGTATATGAACACTCAACCTCACTAGTACATTCAACAAATTCTCCAACTTTGTAGAATTTCACTCAAGAATATGGAATGAAATCTGAATGACATAGAGAAATGACTTTAATGGTGAAGTTTGAGTAGATGGAGTGCCAAAAGATCCCTCCAAATGGGGTGTTCTGGTATACTTATAAGCGTAGGACACAAGCGGGTCGGATGCCACGTGGCTCTCATCCCACAAATCTCAGAAGTGGATGCATCATGATGAAGAAAGCGCATAGACATCGTGGGTAGGTGGGTAGCAACCGCTCCGGGTTTGTAGCGACATGGTGTAAAACCGTTTCATAGCACGAAGCCTGGAGTCGGATCAGATGATAAAAAAAGGGTTCAGGTCAGCCCTCATACGACCCAATCCGTTTCGTTAGCAACAAAAAGCTTATGCTAATTCATATACTAAGGGGATCGGGTGTTGAATAGCTGAACCGACCCGATGCTCGTCGTCTGGAGTTGAGTTTCTTGTGCCTATAAAGAGAACAAATCATTATTCCTCCGACCGGATCCGGTTTTACTCACCATCCACTGATATTTGATTTCTCTAATCATCTAAGGATTCATTATTTGACCCCATTTTATTTCGTTGCTCATAAATGTTCATCCGGGCTTTGTGTGGCCTAGCTACAAAGTATCCAACATCAACCAAAATGGCAGTGATTATTAGCAGTGTATCGGGTATAAAATCCTCCCATCGTACTATCTGAAATGTAGGAAATTGTCTCCCATCCAACTATCGAAGTGCAAAAAAGTATTTTTGAATCACAACCTTGAACTGAACTTATCGAAAAATATCAATCTTGTCGCCTATGGTCGTAAGGATGCTTATAATACTAATTTTGTGCCCCTTACTTTTAATATTCAAAAAACTAATGAGGCTAATAATGTATAACCATGACAATCACCCAATCCTAAAGCACAGGTATTAAATAAAAATAGTGGGTGAAAGTTTCGCGTACTTTGTTCGGGGCTTCCAATTCATGCGTCAGCGCTGTTATGCCATCTACTGCTGTGGAATAGGATCTCAATGTGGATAAGGATTATTTGCTTGTGGATGACGAGCAACGTTTACTTAATCTGCTTCCATATATTCGGTCATCGCAATCTTATAGCAACTTACAGTAGAATTTTGCCGAGCCTATTAGGTTTGTGAGCTGGCTACCTGATGGTGAAGGATTTTCAAGTTAGGTAGATGAAAAATTATTTTTAGTTGATCCTATTTGTTTTACACATGCCTAAGACCCTCCACACATACAAAATCTTCTCAAAGATCCCTTTACTTCTCAATATCATCACTCTATTACTAAACTCCCTTCTGTCACAGACCTACCTTTTGTTGTTTTGCACGCTTCACCGGGCCTAGAATATATTCTAGTCACCATACATGCCGACCCCCACGTCAAACTCCCATTTTATTCTTCGTAAAGTCTCAAGCTCGCCTTCTCAGTCCATGCTTGATGAAATCCGCATTCTACCCCTCGAACCAAAACACGAGTTGATATAGCTAAATTATCCAAAGCATCTCCTGCATCCAAGGGATTGGTAACGATCCTACGGATTGTAGACTCTAGCGTATTTCCAGAAAGCATAACATCTCTGTAATAGACATTCAATAACTACTTGTAGAGTCCCAATCTCTCCCTCTGTTGGTTCATGAATCAGGCTTTGGCGGAGGTATCTCTAATTATAGTAGAAATTTTTTGATTTTATGGAAATTTGACTAGACAACTTCTGTCGTTCTCGACTCTGAACATGTTTAACCTTCTTCGCTAAAATTCCACCGCAACAGGATCCATAACTTTTCTCTTGCATCTATGCCACATGATGTGTCTGATAGAAACGGTCTTTGAAAGGGCACTTGTTATCTTTCCAACTTGGGGTTCCACTAGTGGGTTATTAGTGGACATTTTAACATTATTGCGTTTTGGGATGATAACATTGGTGGTAATCCCACCAACAGTCAAGATATTAAGGATTTCAACAGTTCCATCGCCCTGGTATGATTCATGGAAATCTTATTTTGTAAGTCCTCATATTCCAAGTGTAATAACCACAAGGGAGATGCTCGCATATTCACTAGACTTGATCGACTGTTTAGCAGCCAAGGTTGGTTTGATAATCCATTCTCTTCTCTCATTGATCTTCTCCTTAGATCCAATTCTGACCATTACCCTATGCTACTTTGCCTTAAATTGAGATTTGACTTGATTCCTAAGTCTTTTAGGTTCCAAAACATGTGGGTCACGCACCCCTAATTCCTTGATGTCATCAAGGATGTGTGAGTCATTCTCGTGAATGGAAACCTATTGCATGCATTTGCTTCCAAGATGCACCATGTCAAGTTAAAAGTTCATGCTTGGAACAAATCTATCTTTACTAATATCTTTGATCTCATTATGGAAGCCGACAAAAATGTATCGCTTACGGAGGCTGTTTATGATGAGAACCCATCTCTTGCTAACCGGGATTCCTAGCTCTAGGATAAAAAAAACTTTGATTATACTCTTCATATCGAAGAGCTCTATTGAAAGTAGAAGACGAGAATAAAATGGATCATGCTCGGGGATTCTAATTCCAAATTCTTTTATTTCATGCTCACTATTTACAAAATTCAAAAACTCAATGGCTCATGGGCTTGTGAGGGTAGGATAACACTGTTGTCTCTTTCTTTAGGGACTTGCTTAGCTCGTCTTCGCTGTCCGTCCGGAAGCAGACATTCTCTCGCAAATTCCTACTCTCATTGATGATTAGATCAACGCCATTATCACTGTTCCGCTATTTGAGGTGGAGATAAAAATTCAATCTTCCATGTTGATAAAAACAATGTGGCTGGCCCAGATGGCTTTAACGACTTTTTCTATCACTCATTCTAGGATATCATCCATCTTCATCTCACCATGGTCGTTCAAGCTATTTTCAATGGTTCTACCCTTCCTAAAAGTTGGACCGCCACCAACGTTATCCTTCTCTCCATGACTGAGAATCCCAAGAAGTCTTCCATCTTAGCAATAAGATTTTATCAAAAATTATTGCTAATAGGTTCTACCTCATTCTCCCTAATATCATATCCAACTCACAAGTAGACTTCATCAAAGGAAGACTCATTCCCGACAATATTCTATTAGCTTAGGAGCTCGTTTCCTAGATAAACCTCAAAGTCAAAGGTTGTAATGTGATTATTAAGTTGGATATGGTGAAGGCGTATGATCGTCAGTCTTGGTTTCAACGAGACTATTATTAACATCGTATGGAGACTTATTTCCAACTGCTGGTACTTGTTCTCTTAACGGTTGTCCCAAAGATTTCTTTCCATTAGATAGAGGGGTTCGTCAGGGCGGCACCTTCTCTTCGAGCCTATTCTTCATCGCTGCGGAGGCCCTTAACAGAGGCCTCCAAAATTTAATGATATCTGGCTCCATCAGGCTTTTCCATCTTCCTAGCGGATCTCCTGTTATTTCCTCTCCTTCCTTTGTCGACGATATCTTGGTTTTTACTAATGGCCGCTGGAGATCCATTCACCACGTGTTGTAGGATAGGTGGTTCATTTTGATGCTACATGATGTAAATAGTGCAAACATTTTGATGCTAGAATTGGTTAACTTGGTGGATCTATGTGTGTTTTAGGCTAAAAACGTGCTAATATACATAACCTAATTAATCTCAAACAACAATACTTAGCATAATAGGGTGGGTTTGGGTCTAAACCAAGCCCATTAAACAAGTTAATTAACAAAGAAGATTTTTGTCCTAAGAGGTACGGGTTTCCTTCTCATGCATCTTCTTCTTCTTTATAAAAAGCTCAAGAAAAGAAAATTTAACATTCCTCTTCAAAATTTACAAATCAAAGCTTATTTTTAGTTTTAAAATGTAAAACGACAGAAGATGTAAAATTATGTGAGAGAATTAGTAAATAAGTGTTAAGTGATGAACTAAATTAACAATAAAATATCCGTAGAGAATTAAGTAGAAAAGAGACAACTCCTGAAATTATGAAGAGAAATTTAAAATATTCTATTTTACTATTATTTTGATAGACAAGTAAAAGTATTATCTTCTCCAAAGGACAAAGCTCAAAGGGAAGCTGAATGTATATGCTTCCTTACCAATGAAATCATACATGTATTTATATGTTTGTGTACAACTTTATAAATTTACGAGTGGAAACCTGTGCGTTGCACGGAAGCATAGAGTACGGGGTGTTATAGTTTGCACGGGAGCATAGAGTACGGGATGTTGTAGTTTGCACGCGCGTGGTCTTGGCACGCGCTTCGCGCGTGGTTTTGGCACGCGCTTCGCGCGTCGAATGATGTTCGTGAAATGTTTTTTTATGTGTGTAGTAATATTGTGTTTTAATTTTTGGTTGTAGCAGGTAATGTAATGAAAATTGGATGTTATTAAATGTAATATTACTGAATTATATCACGTAAGTAATAAAGGATGGAAGAATATGACAAAAGAATACAAAATGAAAGCGAAAGAATATAAAGATTCAATGCATGAAAAAAGTACGAATAAAATTATTAATTCGGTAAGAAGAAATATAATCAAGGAGAGTTTATGAAAAGGGATTATGAAGAGTTATGAAAGGTTAAATTATATATCATCATTTTGTCCAAAGTTATGGCAGGTAAAATTCAAGTGATATTATGGAGAGTTTGTATACGTTACAACATGCATTTATATTCTGTAAACTAGTATTTGTAGCAGAGAAAGAAGTCAAAAAATATAAAGAAATGAGAGAAGTGGGTGGAAACCGTATGTGAATAAATGTGGGATTATATGTCTAGTAATTGATTCTTTTAATATATAATAAATAGGATTTTGTATTTTTTTTTTTTTTTTTTGAAACACGGCGGGTTAAAGTATTTTTTTTGTGGTTTAGTGTTATGTTCCAATCCTCTTTTTTACATTTATACTAACTGTATGTTAGAAAAGAAGACAAAACTGCATGAAAAAACAAAATGCAATAGTGTATGCATTAAATGGCACACATGCAACAACTTTCTTTATATAATATGGTAGGATATAGGTGCAGTTCTTTCATTCCCAACGATAAATTTTTATTTTGATCAAGTGGCGTAATTGATCGAACAATGGCTATGGAAACATATTTGAAAAGAAGAGGAGAGCTTACTGATGATACAGCTTGCAAGCTAAGATATAAAGTATATGCTATTAATTAAATCAATTGGCTATCCAAAAGAATACACGTGAATGTTAATCCTACACATAAGACAAAAAAAAATTGAATTCATATATCAACACATCAATCAGGGAGTAACAATTAGTCTAACTTGTAGAATTACATGGCAACATTTATAATAACATAATGAGACGAAAACAAAGGACGCATTACATATATGTAATATCCAGATGGCTTGACTTCATGTGGCATATGATCTAAGACAGTAGCTCCAAGACAACGTTAACTTTGCTTGCTTTGACTAACATGTAGAATGTCTCTTTTCCTCCTTAACAGTTCCTTGCCTAAGATTGAAACGATCACATTATAAATTTTAGCATCTATCATTCTCGTTATCTTTAATGAACGTAAAAAAAAAATCCTATAATGACATGCAAACATACCAAAGTCGGTACCTTTTTCTTAGAGGAGATAGACTATATGTACATGGTGACAACAAATCAAGTGCAATGATGCAGGATTATCTAACCATAGTTTGGACTGTTTCTATATGTACATGGTGATAACCTGTTAGCTTAAATAAATTTGTTTTCCATAAGTTACGTTGAAAACATTATAAAACCAACATGCATTTAATAAATTGATTGTAAATGTGATGGCCCGATTATAGTAAAAAAACGACTGGTGGAACAAACTGTTGTCAATTTATGTTAATGTTAATGCATTAGTTTATTGCATTTGTCATATAAGTTAATATTCCGCCTATTTTTTCTTTAGAAAGGTACCATTAATTTCTTACACAAATAAGGAATTACACAAATGGCGATAAATATGCCGGCAGCTTTTGCTTTTGCATGTCTAGATGGGAAAAATCACCAAAAAAACACTTGAAATTAAAAGAAACTAAATCGTACTATAGAGCGATGCCGATTAGTAATTTGTTTTCATATTGAACACCAAAAAATACAAAGCGATGTCGGTTCAAATGTAGTGATTCAGGAAGCAAAAATAATATAAAATTTATTATGTTAAATCATATTAGTGATGCAGGATTATCTAACCATAGTTTGGACTGTTTCTATATGTACATAGTGATAACCTGTTAGCTTAAATAAATTTGTTTTCCATAAGTTACGTTGAAAACATTATAAAACCAATCTGCATTTGATAAATTGATTGTAAATGTGATGGCCCAATTATAGAAAAAAAAAACTGACTGGTGGAACAAATTGTTGTCAATTTATTTTAATGTTAATGCATTAGTTTATTGCATATGTTATATAAGTTAATGTTCCACCTATTTTTTCTTTCGAAAAGTACCATTAATTGCTTACACAAATAAAGAATTACAAAAAATATCAAATTTAACAAATAAATCCTAAAATATGCCAATTTCGAAATGTGCAGTGAATATGGAATGAAAGTATATTTTGATAACAAAGTAAAATATGGTTTTTAGGATTTCCAAATATAGGACATGTGTAAAAATTGAAAACTTTCAAACAATGTTCTATAAAAACAATGCATATTCTACGTTAATTATTCAACCTCTTTTACAATTTGGCACTTATGTTTGGGTTACCTTTTCTTAGGTATAGGAGAAATGAACCCCTATTGATTATGCATAAATTTCTTTTGCAATTAACACAATGATTTTGATGGTAATACTTGAGACATAAACCCAAAAATGATAAACTAATTAAAAAGATATAAACCATCCTTAAAATCAATGAAGCACACATGGATTTATTTTACTTCAGGGAGGAAGATGAAGGTTGCTGCTGTTTTGAAAGGGGAACAACAGTAGGATGCAAAATGCAGTAAAGATGAAGTAATTAAAAAGATCTAATCACACCTCGAAATCAAAGTACATGTAACACCCCACCTCCGCTAGGGTGGCTCTTGCAAGCACTCTGACTTTGGAGGGGCGTTTGTACCGGGTAAACATGCATAATGATATATCAAGGCAGAACAAGAACATATGTATATATGTAAAAATAAAACAACGGAAGATTTCAAACTATTTCAAAACAAGTCTGGTACAACATAATGTCAACTTTCCAAATACACAAGTCTAGATAAAAACAACATCACTGAAAAACTGAAATACATAAGTACTATCCCCAAAATAAGTGATGACCATAGCTAGCATCATGTCAAGACCGTACATGAGCTAAAATCCCACAAGCAAGTGATCAGAAATCCAAGCTAAGCTCCAATATTCCCACCCTGAGAACCTGGGGGGGGGGGGGAACGGAAGAAAAGAGGCGAAAGAAAAACAGGTCAGTCAAAAAGACTGAGTAAGCCCTACTACAATCAGTGTAAACTGATAAAGTTAACTGGCATGAGAAGCAGGGATGAACATAAGGATAACAACATACTAGCATGATGATTAACTAACAAGGTAGATAAAGGTGTCATCGCATAATCAGGTTTAAGGTTTTTCACCACAGGTGTACCAGCATTCTAACATGTCATGTATAAACAAGAATTTGCCCTTTTGGACTAAACTTGGCCCAGTACCAGGTGTTTGACTTAAATCAAGATCCAACTTCTTGGTACCAATTCTAGTATAACAGGATTAGGTGTTACCCCAATGTTTACATCGAAACAGGACGGAACAGAATGGTCCATACAGAGATACAGTTTGGGAAAAATGGGCTTTTACCACCCTAGCAGATAAAGTACAGAAACGAAATGCTAACAATAATAGGCCTTTACCACCGTAACAGACGGTACCACGCAGAAACAGACGGGTGTCACCACCCAACAAAACAGACGGTACCAACAGAATCAGACAGAGCTAAGTGTACCCTAAATCCTACCCAAGCGATCAGCTCCCTAATACATAAATACCCTGTGTCGGCCCCACGATAGGGTGTATCACTCCCTAAAGTGGGAACCAATTGGCACAGGCATATTTACAGATGTCACGGCGTCTTACATCCTCAGAGGCAGACCGGGATCCATGCACGCACATGACCCGGTTGGAACGCACCATCAACACCCATCACCATTATCAGAATGAACCACTTATAATTAGTTCAGTAAGCGTGCCCGGACCCTACCTACAGTTGGGTCAAAGTTTTGATACCAGAAAGGGTTACTAACTAATATGGGTCCCAACAACAAATGACACAAGTATTCCCCCTTGTGTCCTCAGACTATCAGATTCAGATTAACTTATTAACCGAGTTCGGACATACCAAGTTCAGACGATCAGTTTTCAGACTAACGGATCAGATAACAGATTTACAAACTTGCCTAACTTGGTGTGGGTCCTACAGATCCGCAAAACAGGTTCGTTTAATTTATCAATCAAGTTAGTTTATCCAGACCAGGTATCAAATTGGTTCTCAGCCTTATCAAATTACTGAGTTGGATTGGTTAAGTATAGTTCAACTTAACCCCGTTAAATTACCGAGTTCAGATTGGTTAAGTGTCATAAGTCAAATTTACTTAACCTCATCATGTAGCATTAATTAATCAATGTGCCTTAACCTCTCACATTAGACTTTGTTGTGGTTACTAGTTAAGCCGGGCGGGTCCGGGTAGCTTTACACCACAACTTGGTCTAACCTCGGGTTCAAGGTACAACATGACCAACTTCTCACATTGGGTCCTATCGTTTGTAGCAACTAGTTAAGCCGGTCGGTTCCGGGTAGGTTTACGCTACAAACTCAACCCAACCTCGAGTTGGTCACACTTATATTTTCTAAGTGTCATGTCCATTATGTTTCCAAAACATATTACAAGTTTTCAAGCATTTGGGTAGACCTAACTTAATAGGTAAATTCCCAATGGGTAGACCTAACTTAATAGGTAAATTCCCACTCTTATGTTTTTATGTCCTTTAAGTTTACCCAACCCCAAACGCAATCCCATCGCTTACATATCGCAATAGCGCATAAAGGATAGAAAGAGGGAACTTGGCATAATCATGACATAAATATGTTGAAGCCACAAGTTTAATCATGGTGGCATATGAAATGTACATATGTTCATATACTTGCATATTACATTTTTAGGCCTCAAAAGCATGCATAAAACCAAACTTAGCATATTGGTGATACATGGTGATAAATGACATGTAGAAGTTGCCATAAGTTCACATTTAGCCTCACATGCAAGTTATCATAAGGGATATGATAACTTACATGTTGCCAAAATGCAACCTTAGCATAAAGCTTGAAGCTTTAAGCTCATAAACCCAAGAGAAGCTTGCATAACATGATAACATGAGCAAAATGATCAACCAAAACTTGCATAACATAACTTGCATATCATATGACAAACTTGCATATCATAACATAGCAAACTTGCATAACATAACATGATAAACTTGCATATCACAACATGGCAAACTTGCATAACATAACATGATAAACTTGCATATCATAACATGGCAAACTTGCATAACATAACATGATAAACTTGCATATCACAACATGGCAAACTTGCATAGCATAACATGGTAAACTTGCATATCATAATGATCAAACACAACTTGCATCATTCATTTAACTTTAGAGTTTAAATATGAAAGTAGAAAAGGGCTTACAATGCTTATGAAGACACAAAAAAATATATAGATTGAGACAAAGCCTTTATGCAATCAAATAAACCCAAAATGCAAGCTCCAATAGAAAAACCCTTGAGCCAAAATGACCAAACCCTTGCTTTATGATGTAAATATGGAAACTTGACTTGAATGCAAGCTAATGACACTCATACAAGCTTGAAAACACTTGTATGCATTGAAAATCTCTCATAGAAATGACTTAGGAATTTTATGAAGAGAGTGGAGGCCATGAGAGGAATGATTTTGCCATAGTTTAGTTACTTGAATGAATAATGATGATTTAGGGTTAGGTTAGGGGCTTATTTATAGAGATTAGGATTAGTTTCAACCTTAGGATTAAACCCTAATTCCAATCTCAGCCCTTAAAAGCGAATCTGGCCCCAAAACTTAACCAAAACCCCAAAATGGTGCACCAGGCAAAACTGCCCGGCTGAACCAAGTCGACAGCCAAGTCGACAGGGCTGTCGACTTGGGTCCAACCAAGTCGACAGGCATGTCGACTTGGTTGGCTTGGCGGGAAATTTCCCGCCTAGCCATCCAGGCCCGAAATTCGAAATTTGAACTTGAAATTCAAATCTGTTTTGAACTTAAAATTTTCTGAAAACTTCATTGGGCCTTAATCGGGTCATACGGACTCCGATTTTCAAAAACTCGGACTCTATTTCACGTATTTTTCCGAGACGAACGCAATGGCATAGTCCGTTTCCCTTGATTCAGATTTGTAAATTAAATTCTGCCTCGATTTACGTTATAACAGGTTATCAGAAATACGGGTTGTTACATTCTCCCCTCCTTAAAGGATTTCGTCCTCGAAATCTTCAAGTTAGGAAGAACGCATCCTACCATCCATCATCCATCTACTCAAATCATCATTCACGAGCAATCATTGTCCTTAAAGATTCTAATGCGGTATGAACATATGCAAAAGGTGTGTGTATATGTTCTTATCTAATGCAAAGATCCTCAATGCAAAGTATGTTAGTGAAATGAATCCATTATGTATGCAAACAGTCCTAATCATATAATACTATATGTGTGCACAAACATTCGTCCATATGCAACATCCATGTGCTGAATTAACCATCTTGCAACCATAAGAATTGAAAATGTACACACGTCCATATGCAATATGAGAGTGTATTCCAAGCCGATCTAGTGCCTAGTGTGCGTTTATGCATCCACGAGCAACCACTTGCATCCACTTGCAACCATCAAGCATAACATGTCTCAAACACATGTTTACATCCATAGAATTCCTATCTCAACAAGATACAGTCGAGTGATGGAAGCGAGTACAGATAAAACAAAAACTTGGTACATATACTTACAGACTACTAGTACAGACCAGATTTCCCCAAATGATTCTTAGGAAACTAAGCATGGTAGAAACCCAGAATGTATTCGTCATAGTCACCCTCATGCCCAACACAGATACTCTCAAATCCCAATTTATCACAAACAGATGAGTTATAACTCTCAGGGAGTTTGAGACTATTAGCAGATCAGAAGCAAGACTAGCATTAATGTACCGAGTTTCCATTACAGAATCAAAATACCAGAAAAAGAGTTTCAAACTGAAAATCAGACAAGGAAAATTAAACATCCTACAGACAAATTATTCTATCCCTAATCTATTCACTCGCCATGCGAGTATTCACCGTTCCTTCCGATGTAGTCCCTTTCTTCTTCGGGCAGTCCCTAGTGAAGTGTCCAATCTCTCCACAGTTAAAGCAAGTGCCCTTCCTCTTTCTGCAATCGTTGTTTAGATGAGTTGAGCTTCCACAAGTAAAGCACTTCTTTTCCTTCTTATCTTCACACTTCTCCTCCTTCTTTTGCATTTCCTTTTTGGGCCCCGTTTTCTTGTTTTGAGACTCATTCACCTTGACCTCCTTCTTTGCACTCTTGTTCTCTTCATTGAGTAGGGCCATATCTACCAAACTCTCAAACGTGGCCCCCATGGGCACATGAGACATAGCTAACTCCTGTAACGGCTCATTCAATCCTCTAGCAAAACGAAGAGCCTTCTTCTGAGTAGTACTCACCATATCCAAGCCAAAACGAACTAACTGATTGAACTTGTTCACATATTCTTTGACAGACATGTCTCCTTGCTTCAAAGCAATAAACCTCTCCATTTGCAAATTCTCTTCAGCAGAAGACAGAAACTTAAGCCCGAATCTTGTCCTGAAATCGGCCCAAATCTCAACGGGCCTAGTCGCGGTGGTGATCTCCCACCAATACGCGGCTTCATCCTTCATAAGCCAAACCGCCAACAAGATCTTTCTCTGATCATCTAATCCAAAGATAGCGAATAAATCCTCGGTCTCTTTCAACCAATTCCGGGCCTCTACAAAAGTCTCAGTACCTAGAAAGTTCTTGCCACCCATTGCTTTGAAGTCCTTGCAAATCTTCGTGAACTCTACTGGAGGATGCTGAGGGGGAGGAGGAGGAACCTCAGCGACAGGAGGAGGAGGAGGAACATTAACCACCGGAGGAGGAGTAACATTTGCGGGGCCGGCTTCGGTCGCCCTAGCCTCCATAAGTCTCCTATACCAAACAGGAACTTGCACTCCCTCTGGGATAACAAAGTTATCTGTCATACTGAAACGAAGGAAAAGATAGATTCAGAACGAGGAAACTAAGAATAGATAACTAAGGATTGTGCTAATGGCTTTTTGGGGAATAGCCTTTAAAATAATCTAGACTTTTCTTGGGAAAATACTTTATACTTGGTTTTGAAAATAGTTTTCCAAAAGTTTTTAAAAACCTTTTTGTTCCTTCTCGTAAATCATATGCTCTGATACCAAATGTAACACCCCACCTCCGCCAGGGTGGCTCTTGCAAGCACTCTGACTTTGGAGGGGCGTTTGTACCGGGTAAACATGCATAATGATATATCAAGGCAGAACAAGAACATATGTATATATGTAAAAATAAAACAGCGGAAGATTTCAAAATATTTCAAAACAAGTCTGGTACAACATAATGTCAACTTTCCAAATACACAAGTCTAGATAAAAACAACATCACTGAAAAACTGAAATACATAAGTACTATCCCCAAAATAAGTGATGACCATAGCTAGCTTCATGTCAAGACCGTACATGAGCTAAAATCCCACAAGCAAGTGATCAGAAATCCAAGCTAAGCTCCAATATTCCCACCCTGAGAACCTGGGGGGGGGGGGGGGAACGGAAGAAAAGAGGCGAAAGAAAAACAGGTCAGTCAAAAAGACTGAGTAAGCCCTACTACAATCAATGTAAACTGATAAAGTTAACTGGCATGAGAAGCAGGGATGAACATAAGGATAACAACATACTAGCATGATGATTAACTAACAAGGTAGATAAAGGTGTCATCGCATAATCAGGTTTAAGGTTTTTCACCACAGGTGTACCAGCATTCTAACATGTCATGTATAAACAAGAATTTGCCCTTTTGGCCTAAACTTGGCCCAGTATCAGGTGTTTGACTTAAATCAAGATCCAACTTCTTGGTACCAATTCTAGTATAATAGGATTAGGTGTTACCCCAATGTTTACATCGAAACAGGACGGAACAGAATGGTCCATACAGAGATACAGTTTGGGAAAAATGGGCTTTTACCACCCTAGCAGATAAAGTACAGAAACGGAATGCTAACAATAATAGGCCTTTACCACCCTAACAGACGGTACCAAGCAGAAACAGACGGGTGTCACCACCCAACAAAACAGACGGTACCAACAGAATCAGACAGAGCTAAGTGTACCCTAAATCCTACCCAAGCGATCGGCTCCCTAATACATAAATACCCTGTGTCGGCCCCACGATAGGGTGTATCACTCCCTAAAGTGGGAACCAATTGGCACAGGCATATTTACAGATGTCACGGCGTCTTACATCCTCAAAGGCAGACCGGGATCCATGCACGCACATGACCCGGTTGGAACGCACCATCAACACCCATCGCCATTATCAGATTGAACCACTTATAATTAGTTCAGTAAGCGTGCCCGGACCCTACCTACAGTTGGGTCAAAGTTTTGATACCAGAAAGGGTTACTAACTAATATGGGTCCCAACAACAAATGACACAAGTATTCCCCCTTGTGTCCTCAGACTATCAGATTCAGATTAACTTATTAACCGAGTTCAGACATACCAAGTTCAGACGATCAGTTTTCAGACTAACGGATCAGATAACAGATTTACAAACTTGCCTAACTTGGTGTGGGTCCTACAGATCCGCAAAACAGGTTCGTTTAATTTATCAATCAAGTTAGTTTATCCAGACCAGGTATCAAATTGGTTCTCAGCCTTATCAAATTACTGAGTTGGATTGGTTAAGTATAGTTCAACTTAACCCCGTTAAATTACCGAGTTCAGATTGGTTAAGTGTCATAAGTCAAATTTACTTAACCTCATCATGTAGCATTAATTAATTAATGTGCCTTAACCTCTCACATTAGACTTTGTTGTGGTTACTAGTTAAGCCGGGCGGGTCCGGGTAGCTTTACACCACAACTTGGTCTAACCTCGGGTTCAAGGTACAACATGACCAACTTCTCACATTGGGTCCTATCGTTTGTAGCAACTAGTTAAGCCGGTCGGTTCCGGGTAGGTTTACGCTACAAACTCAACCCAACCTCGAGTTGGTCACACTTATATTTTCTAAGTGTCATGTCCATTATGTTTCCAAAACATATTACAAGTTTTCAAGCATTTGGGTGGACCTAACTTAATAGGTAAATTCCCAATGGGTAGACCTAACTTAATAGGTAAATTCCCACTCTTATGTTTTTATGTCCTTTAAGTTTACCAAACCCCAAACGCAATCCCATCGCTTACATATCGCATAAAGGATAGAAAGAGGGAACTTGGCATAATCATGACCTAAAGATGTTGAAGCCACAAGTTTAATCATGGTGGCATATGAAATGTACATATGTTCATATACTTGCATATTACATTTTTAGGCCTCAAAAGCATGCATAAAACCAAACTTAGCATATTGGTGATACATGGTAATAAATGACATGTAGAAGTTGCCATAAGTTCGCATTTAGCCTCACATGCAAGTTATCATAAGGGATATGATAACTTACATGTTGCCAAAATGCAACCTTAGCATAAAGCTTGAAGCTTTAAGCTCATAAACCCAAGATAAGCTTGCATAGCATGATAACATGAGCAAAATGATCAACCCAAACTTGCATAACATAACTTGCATATCATATGGCAAACTTGCATATCATAACATAGCAAACTTGCGTAACATAACATGATAAACTTGCATATCACAACATGACAAACTTGCATAACATAACATGATAAACTTGCATATCATAACATGGCAAACTTGCATAACATAACATGATAAACTTGCATATCACAACATGGCAAACTTGCATAGCATAACATGGTAAACTTGCATATCATAATGATCAAACACAACTTGCATCATTCATTTAACTTTAGAGTTTAAATATGAAAGTAGAAAAGGGCTTACAATGCTTATGAAGACACAAAAATATATATAGATTGAGACAAAGCCCTTATGCAATCAAATAAACCCAAAATGCAAGCTCCAATAGAAAAACCCTTGAGCCAAAATGACCAAAACCCTTGCTTTATGATGTAAATATGGAAACTTGACTTGAATGCAAGCTAATGACACTCATACAAGCTTGAAAGCACTTGTATTCATTGAAAATCTCTCATAGAAATGACTTAGGAATTTTATGAAGAGAGTGGAGGCCATGAGAGGAATGATTTTGCCATAGTTTAGTTACTTGAATGAATAATGATGATTTAGGGTTAGGTTAGGGGCTTATTTATAGAGATTAGGATTAGTTTCAACCTTAGGATTAAACCCTAATTCCAATCTCAGCCCTTAAAACCGAATCTGACCCCAAAACCTAACCAAAACCCCAAAATGGTGCACCAGGCAAAACTGCCCGGCTGAACCAAGTCGACAGGGCTGTCGACTTGGGTCCAACCAAGTCGACTGCCAAGTCGACAGGCATGTCGACTTGGTTGGCTTGGCGGGAAATTTCCCGCCTAGCCATCCAGGCCCGAAATTCGAAATTTGAACTTGAAATTCAAATCTGTTTTGAACTTGAAATTTTCTGAAAACTTCATTGGGCCTTAATCGGGTCATACGGACTCCATTTTCGAAAACTCGGACTCTATTTCGCGTATTTTTCCGAGACGAACGCAATGGCATAGCCCGTTTCCCTTGATTCAGATTTATAAATTAAATTCTGCCTCGATTTACGTTATAACAGGTTATCAGAAATACGGGTTGTTACAGTACACATGAATATATTTTAGTTCACCCCCGAACATCTGAAGAAAGTCCCAAAATTAGATAACATTTTCATGTCTATATGGGAAAAATCACCAAAAAAAACACTTGAAATTAAAAGAAACTGAATCGTACTATAGAGCGATGCCGATTAGCAATTTGATTTCATATTGAACACCAAAAAATACAAAGCGATGTCGGTTCAAACGTAGTGATTCAGGAAGCACAAATAATATAAAATTCATTATGTTAAATCATATTAAATTCCAGCAAAAACTTTGAAAATTGAAGTGAAATTGAGAAGATTACCTTTAATTTCATAAGTATCCAAGAATATTGGAGACCCCAAGTCAGAAGAAGATGTAAGAGTACTATGCTTCTATCCAAGTGAAAACATTTTTTTTCGTTTTGGAGAATAAGATCCTTGCTGGAGCGATGGAGAAGATTCAAAAATGATTTTGAAGGGATCGTTGGAAAAAAAATGTGAAATTGAATAAATAGAAAGGGAAGTAATTACCGGTAATGAATCATGGGAAAATGGATAGAAATCAAAAGGACGTGGTTTAATTACCAATTAAGTAGGTCCATTTATTTCTGTTTTGTGTTTGAGGAAACATGTACCGTTAATAGCGGCTTGATATATGTTTCAATATTAAATCTCAGTCCCTCTTTGTCTTGTAGTTTGTCCGGAGGGAAATTTTTATTATATAGATAATTTAGGACTCTTAAGGCTAAAAATTGTAACTTTTATGGTCAAGACTGAGACTTCAAAAAAGAAAGTGTAATGATTTTTTTAAATACATACACTACCGGTATGTTCAACTTACGCTACACTTCAGAATTGATAGATTAATTTAAAACGGAAAATGTTGCAAAAAAATGTAAGCAATTTGTTTGCATTCTACAAAATTGATCCTGGTGATTTTTGATTCTTTTTCCCAAAGAACGACTGCTCATGATCATATACTGTACAAATATTCAAAAGTACAACAAACATTTACAAACTTTTATTAAATCGGTTTTGCAATGAAAAATGATGAGAAGTACACCAGAAAACCGAATCAAATAAAATTTTAAAAATAAAATTTATATTCACATGTATTTTGAAAATTATTTTTGTTCCATGTACTGTGTGTGTGTGTTTCTGTACATGACAGGTATGAAGATGACTGGACTGACAGTGAGCAGTGAAGACAGAAGACTGAAGTCAGAAGACGGTGACTGACTGATAGTGAAGCATTCAGAAAAACACAAGACAAGAGAAATGACAGTGAATGAATGTAAAATGAAATTTTACAGAGTGAATGTAAATGGATGTACAAAGAGTGTAGAGTGAACTGTATATGAGTCAGACAGTGAAAATGTAAGTATACATGAATTGTACTGTTATTTGTAATAAACAAATTCATTTGAAATAAAATATTATTTTATTGTTGTCAAACAAACTTGTCTATTTTATTCAGTCAATTTACAAGTACAAATATTCTATGAATGTATTTAAATATTGGAGTATTAAATAGCTGTACTGTTTGAATGTTTGAAATATAATATTATATCTAAATAAAATACTGTGAATATTTGAATTTTTATACAGTCGTATTTTATTTAAATATAAATATTATATTCTTGTCTGTGATGTATATATAGAACAATACAATAACAAACACATTTAAAATTATATCTATTTGGTTTTTATCATCAAACAAAAATCATATAATTGTGTATACAACACCGTTATATACAACAAATGGAAGTAGGGATGTCAATGGATACCCGAAAAATCCGAAATTCGTCCGCATCCATATCCGAAAAGCGGATAAATATCTGATATCCGGGAAAGCGGATGCGGATATAGGCATATCCGCATCCAAAAATTATGCGTCCACTTTTTTTCCCGATTATAGCTTAAATTATGTGTATTTTAACATAATTAAATATAGTAATTTATTAATTTGCAAAATTAAAAGTCTACTAAACGCATGTTAATTGCTCAAAATTATATATTATTATCATACTTATTTATTTTTAGCACTTTAGTAATCAATTAGGTTGAGAAAGCTTAATATTAAGCTAAAAAATTCATTTATGTTCATTGATTTATCGATTGTTGGCGGAGCGGATAATTATCCGATATCCGTCCAAATCCGCGGATGCGGATATCCGATAAACGAAAATGGTTTCGGATGCGGATACGGATATAACACCATCCGTATCCGAAAGTATCCGTTGACAGCTCTAAATGGAAGTCAAACGATAACACAAATCCGTCATAAGTGAAATACATCGAGCAAAAGGCCACTATTTAAATTACAGCAAGACACACTACGTACAGAAATGGCCACATTTTACATTACAGCAAGACACATTATATACAGAAAAGGCCACATTTTAAATTCAACACATAATAATCATCATTTTCTTCCATTAAAACGACAAAACATGAATCAAAAACAAAAAAACAGCACGCTCCAGTATATTGTAGCAAGTAATGCAATTATTTGCAATTGTTGCTTATATTTCAGGAATATTTGCATCAACTGCAAAAACATTGTTGAATTATCAACAATATGTTATAATAATTGCAGATTTTGCAACAATTTTCATATCGCCTTCAATTAGTTCAGTTTTTCAAGTTTAAAACACTTGCTGGTATATCAATAATAATACACAATTATTGTTGATATATCAGTAAGTATTCATCAACCAACAATTATATACAATAATTGCTGATATATATTAGCAATGATTCACATTGCAGCAATTATTAACATTGTTGCTGATATATCAGCAATAATTCACTATAATTGTTGATTTTAAGTTTTTTTTTCAGATTACTCAGCTGAATATTTGCAATTTTTCGATTTTTTTTTTATACAGCAACACCAAAAAAAAAAAATTTGAAAAAACATGTAACAGCCAAAAATAGGGACCCCCCTTTACATGAAATTTAAGGGAGGGATGTCGTGCAAAAGATCTTCCATTTTAAAGATGTGTGCCTAATTTTCACTTTAATAAATACATCTCTTTAGATCTTTTTAGTCTGATTTATTTATTTTTCTCAACTGACATCTCATTAGAGCTCCTTAATTTTAATTTTTTAACATTACTATTTAATCAAACTGACAGTTAAGAAGACTAATTACTGTAATTGTCTAAAAACAATTTTTTTGAAGTTTAAGTAATACCCTTTATTGCGAATTGCTTTCTTTAATGTTATCAACGACCCAAATTTTAATGATTAAAATTTCTTCAAAAAATCCATTTCATTTCAAGTCTACTTCCAATCTACAATTAGTAATCTATTTCTACCGCAACATCCATTGATAGATTTAAATAGATCAATTTAAAAATGTAATAAAATTTTAAATTAGTCATGTTTTTGTCGATGAATTTAAAAACAAAACAAAATTTTCTTTTAAATTATATAATCAACATGCGGTTTCCTCACTGTTATGCGGTTATACCATGGATAGCTTGGTCATAATGATATTCCTTTCTGGGCTTAATTTTCACCGGTCCAATCAGTGACTCATTATTAGTTCTTTCCACTGGTATTCCTTTATGGGCGCATGTACGTTTGGCATATTGGATGCAACTTATCCTTTCAGTTACTCTCATGCTCAAGTAACCATAATTGTTTTCTGAAATATTCATCTAGCAAAAAATCCGCTTTGCATACACTACCTATATGTTCAATTTATGATACTCTTCAGAATTAACAGATTAATTTTAAACAGTAAACGTAGCAAAAAAACGTATGCAATTGGCATGCATTCTACAAAGTGGAAAATAGAAAAAAGGATAAAGTTCGCAAAAATTTTAATCCCTGAATTCCACTTTTGTTCAAGTTTTGTTCTTATCACCAATTTCAAAATTTTATATACTTTTGGTTAAAAAAATGGTAACTTTGCCCAATAAAAAAATTCCTCTTCTACAAATATAATGATCCTGGCGATTTAGGACAACTTACATTTGCATTTACAAACTTCTCTTGAATCGGTTTTGCAGTAAATTTGTTATTTTTTCCACTTATATATACAGTTATACAGACAAGATCCAACAATACAGCCAAAACACACCTGAGTATACGTATATACAGGATAGAAAGAGGGGGAAATTTTGTGCGAAGGAATGTATAAGAAAGAAAGAAAGGATTTGATAATTTGTCACCTGGAGCTTAAGGGGTGAAAACAAGATAATAAGTATTGTATATAACACGTGACTCAAGGGTAATGGAAGTCAAACGATAACACAAATCCGTCAAAAGTGAAATACATCGAGCAAAAGGCCACTATTTATATTACAGCAGGACACGCTACGTATAGAAAAGGCTACATTTAACATTACAGCAAGAAACATTACGTACGTACAGAAAATAACCATGTAAATTTTCACGGTGCCCAATATTCTGCAGCAGAAATGCCTTGGGTCTTCTCCAGAGATTCTTCAAAATACTTCCCCAGCCAGGATAACATATTGAGATGGGAAATTCTACTCAAACTCACCAAATTGCTGAGTTGCCCCCCAAAATCCGAAAAAAAAAAAACGTAAAATCCCCGTTTTTCTGAGCAGCCCCTTTTTTAAAAAAGACAAAAATGTCCTCCCTCGCAGTGCGACTGCGAGGTTATCTCATGTACCACGCAGGGACACTGCGAGGTTACTTCGCACTGCGAGTTTATCTCATGTATCACGCAGGGACACTGCGTGGTACATGTAGAAACCTCGCAGTGCCACTGCGAGGTTACTTCATGTACCACGCAGTGCCCCTGCGTGGTACATGAGATAACCTCGCAGTCGCACTGCGAGGTAACCTGCCGCTTTGAAAAAAGAAAAAAACATACGAAAATGGTACTTTCATCAGAGTTTGAAAGAAGGGGGGGGGAAGGGGGGGGGGGGAGCAACTCAACAATTCCATGAGTTTAAATAGAATTTGCCTATTGAGATACCTAATTGTAAAGGAAAAAGGTAATATTAGATGGAAAAGTTTACTTCTAAAAAATAAACGGCAATAATAACAGAGGTATGCCACCGTCAATTTCATATTGATAAGCTCTGTATAGGCGCCTTCTAATGTATATTTGAAGGCATTCTCCCTTCCCACTTTTTGCCATTTTCACTCTACCATACCACATGTGGTAAATTTTGAAAACGGAAAACTTAAAATTCATTTTGAAATCTTGATTTTCAGATTTTATTCCAGGCTTACTCTGTGTTTGGTTGACGAGGGCGATTTTGCATTTTTAAGCTGCTTCGAAATGCTACTTCACTTCGTGAAGGCTTGTAGCTCTTCTTTCAGCAACACTTTATTCCTGCACAAAATCATATCTGAAACATGCTCTGTTTTGATCATATTGAATTTTCTTGCAACGCGAAACTTAATTTGGATTCAGATATTGTGAAAATGCAGAGCATTCTGAACTCGCTCGGTTAAATTACAAAGCCAATTTTAAATTTTATAATTTGTAGTGTTCTAATGGCTTTGTGTCATTCATTTATATCGGGGATGCAAATTCTTACTTATTGACTACAAATCATTCTCTACAGAAGTTTACTTGATTTTGTTTCTAAAATAAACAAATAATAATAATGCATATTTGAAACATTTTCAAAGACGGATCTGTTTTTGAACAAAGAAGAAAAAAAAGACCGCATGTGAATCAACTTGTTTACAGCCCACTTCTATAATGCGCGCCTTCTAATGTATAACCATATAAGTGATTTTCGTTTCTTATTTTTGTTTTTAACCTGCAGCATTCATGCACTGCTTCCGACCTACATCATGACTGTGTCAAGCGAATACACACATATGAGATATGCATACATATCTTTATATAATCACAGTTAACCCTTTTTCCTAATTCGTTGTCTTCCAACGAAATCTACTTCACAACATTCGACAAATGAAATCTCAAATCACTTGTCTACCACAGCAATACTGAATGCAGTATAACGGGAGTAGCGGTGTTGTTTGCTGGAAATATCAACCACGATGATTTAGCAATACTCAAGACATGTTGTTCATTTGAAAATGTTAATTATATGGCTTGCAAAAAAAAAAATTGTTAATTATAGAAGGTTGACTACTGTCTGACTCATATATATGTGCATGTGTGCGTCTCTCTCTATATATATATTTATATGTGTGTGTATAGCACGCGCGCGCGCGCGTACACACACACACACACACATATATATATATATATATATATATATATATATATATATATATATATATCAACTTCCAATTATTTTTCCAAAATATTATCTTTATTTAAAAAAAAGTCTTAGAATGAATTGCTTTCGGCAGCTGCTGGAAAGTTTCCAAAAAAATATGTCTCTTTCACTGTTATTACGGCGACCGACTAGTCGCGACTAGTCGTCGACTAGTCGACCAGTCGGTCTGCCGTCACCGACTTGGATCCTCGACATGAATTTTGTCAATATGTCGGGCGCCATGAACGACGTGGAGCGACTAGTCGACTAGTCAGACAATTAGTCAGTCGACTTAACCGACAAGAGGAAAAAACACGGTGAATTGAAGAAAATGATAAATCGAACAAACCCTAGCCTTCGCCCTTGTCGTCGCTTCGCATCTGGAGCCATCGCCTTGCTTCTCCTGCCGCCGCCGCGCCTCTTCCTACTGCAGTCGACTCCTCTTCAGTCCAGATTGACTCAGGTATTTTGTTCCACTCGTCGCTTTTTTTTTCCCTGTGCGTCACTTTTTTTCCTGTGCGTTGTTTTTGGCTGGAAAAAAAGAAAACTCGTTGCTTTTTGTTCCTCTCCAGTCCAGATGTTTTTTTTATGAGCCGCTGTTTTTTTTTTTTTCTACTGTCTTTTTTTACTCTCCAGTCCACATGTATTTTACTGAGCTGCTGGCTTTTTTTTTTGCTACTGGTTTTTTTTCATGCTGTTCAAGAAACAAGTGACCGTGAGGCAAATGAAGAAGTCAAGCCAGATGACTTTTTTTAAATTGATTGCCTCTTTTGTATTGTTTAAGTTGCACTTTATTAGGTTCCACGCTTGTTAAAACTTCATTTTGTATAACATGTTTCCTTGCAAGAATCACTTTATATTGCCAGCAAGTCGCCAATATTGATGTCCATCAACGGTTGTTGTCACTTCATATTGCTACCCTGCAAGAAGCAATGAGATATGTTAGTACATATTTTAATTTTTATGCATATGTATTAGTTAGAAATTTATAATTATGCATACATGAATTTATTTATTTATTTATCGACTAGCCTCGACTAGTCTACGACTAGTCCACGACTAGTCCACTAGTCGACTAGTTGAACCTCTGTCGACTCGACTCGACTTACCGCCGTAATAACCATGGTCCCTTTCCATTCCAGGTATATTCCTTTTGTCTAGGGAGGTAGTTGATGCATCATAACTTCGGTTGGTCTCAAGTATCATAACTTCCTACTGTGCACATACTAGGGTATGAGACAAGGAGTAATTTCAGGGATGTAGAAATTGGAGGGAAAGAATTACATTTATATAAGGTTAGCCACAAGTAGATTTGAGAAGGTATTCACATTTCTTACTGATAACCTATCCACATTTGGTCACCGTTAACTTTCTTTAAAGACTGGATATTCCTAGAAACTGAGATAATAGATCTTGATTTTATATAAATGAAGCGCACCACAAGAATGTTTAATATGCAAACTTATACATTATGTAGAATATAGATAACCAAATCGCATTTGGTAACCAACCATTCGCAAAAAAATTAATAATTTTAACACGGATTCACTGATGCGACTATAGCATAGAAGTAGTTCTTTAACTAAATGAGTTTCTACCTGAAATAGAAGATTGTTGAAGCTGCCAAGGAATGAACTATAGACCTTCGTTGTGTAAAGAAAGTAGGATAACCATTCAAATGTTACAAATTGCACCTGAATCATCATAGAATCACTTACTTATTCTTACAAATTCGGAATAAGAATTCGTCCGTTCGGGGACATGAACAGTAATTTACCAAACATATACCATAATTAACCAAAAAAATCAATTTCATTATTTAAGTCTGGTCAAAATTTCATTTTAGGCTAATTTTGAAATTGTTAGTAATTATAGCAGTGTTGTTTGCTGGAAATATCAACCATGATGATTTAGCAATACTCAAGATATGTTCATTTGAAAATGTTAATTATATGCCTTACCCAAAAAAAAAAAAAAAAAAAAAAAAAAAAAAAAAGTTAATTATAGAAGGTTGATTACTGTCTGACTCATGGAAATATATACGTGTATGTGTGCGCCTCTCTCTATATATACTTATGTGCGTACACACATACACACACACACACACACACACACACACACACACACACACACATATATATATATATATATATATATATATATATATATATACACACATACATACATATTCCAAAATATTATCCTTATTTAAAAAAAAAAGTCTTGGAATTAATTGCTTTATGCAGCTGCTGGAAAGCTTCGAAAAAAATATGCCTCTTTCCATTCCAGGTATATTCCTTTTGTCTAAGGAGGTAGTTGATGCGTCATAACTTCGGTTGGTCTCAAGTATCATAACTTCCTACTGTGCACATACTAGGGTATGAGACAAGGAGTAATTTCAGGGATGTAGAAATTGGAGGGAAAAAAATATATTTATATAAGGTTAGCCACAAGTAGATTTGGTAAGGTATTTACATTTCTTACTCCTAACCTATTCACAATTGGTCACTGTTAACTTTCTTTAAAGACTAGACATCCCCAGAGATTGAGATAATAGATCTTGATTTTATATAAATGAAGCGCACCACAAGAAGATTTAATATGCAAATTTATACACTACATAGAATATCGATAACCAAATTGCATTAGGTAACCAACCATTCGCAAAAAAAAAAAAAAAAAAAAAAAAAAAAAAAAAATAACGTGTAGTCATTGATGCGACTATAGCATAGAAGTAGTTCTTTAACTAAATGAGTTTTTACCTAAAATGAAAGATTGCTGAAGCTGCCAAGGAATGAACTATAGACCTTTGGGGTGTAAATAAAGTAGGATAATCACAACACCACTGCTCCCTAACATTCAAATGTTACAAATTGCACCTGAATCATCATAGAATCACTGACTTATTCTTACAAATTCGGAATAAAAATTCATCCGTTCGGGAATATGAACAGTTATTTACCAAACATATACCATAATTAACCAAAAAAATCCATTTCAGTATTTAAGTCCGGTCAAAATTTCATTTTAGGCTAATTTTCAGACCTTTTTGAAATTGCTAGTAATTATAGGATGGTTTCTAGCATATACGGGTCGTGTTTACAGAAAAATTACTCTACGGATGCAACGGTAAATCATATCCATATTTTCTTACCCTTCTACAACTGCAGGTACAGTTCCCTATGGCCGCAACTGGAAGTTCCGCCGGTGTAAAAAAATAATATTGACTGCAATTCGCAATTGCGCCATTAAGCTGTTTTCAAAAAATGATTCCCACTTCAGCAGTTATGTGACAGAAATCAAATTATGCTTGCAAATAGTTTCAGAACCCATCTAAAATTGCAACAAGTTCTGAAAATTAAGCTAAAATGATATTTCTCCTTTGAGTCGCATATAATGAAATATGAATAGGAGGAATTAGGATTTAAAAAATGAAAATGGAAATGAGAGAAATAAAAGAACGCATGTGAATCAACTTGTTTACAGCCTTCTATTATGTGCCTTTTAATGTATAACCATATAAATTATTTATAAGAAGAATCAAGCCTATTACTCTATAAGAACCAGGTGAAACTCAAAAATCGTAATCTTTATCAATAAAAGGGAATACTCATCTATATCCAAAAAAATGAACAAGTACATTTCCTTAAAATGGTAACCAGAGGAAACAAATATTCAGTCATCCTCAAAACAGTCAGTCAAGCGATCAACAATAGAAGTGAACATTCAGTTAACAAATAATGAATATAAAACATCCCATTTGTCAACACGACGTACCTGAGAATATAGTATTCAGTCATTGAACCGCAGCAGCAACCTCCTCTTAAAAGAAAGGGTAATTCAGTGCAAAATCACTTCCATGTAACCCCAGGAATTCAACCCATATGCATCACTTTCCATCATTGCAGCCAAACAGCGTCAGGCCTTTAGTAGTTAATACTGCTCCTTCTTTGGTCTTCCATTCATCAAGTCATGTGTCACCGCCCTACATGCAAAATACAATCCAACTTAACAATGACCAAATGAATCATTTAGTCCCACATCCCTAGTAATAACAACGTATATAGCACGACCTTACTTGAACAGGATCTGTTCTATAGGCTCGTACTACTTCATCCTTATAACTAAAGGAGGAAGGCATAGCAGTCTGGTTGATGATATGTGGCCTCGTTTCCATGGTGTGATTAACGGGTTAGCGGACCTGTTGCAGGATCCACCCTGTAGATGATCATTCTAACCAGGTTCTGCCCTGGTTAAGATGGATTCGAGGTTGTCTGACAGACCCCCAAACTCTTTTTGTGCTTCTTATTGTTGTTTTTTAACTGCAGCATTGATGCACTGTTTTCAACAGACCCCAAACTCTTTTTTCGCTTCTTATTTTTGTTTTTACCTGCAGCATTCATGCACTGCTTCCGACCTACATCATGACTGTGTCAAGCGAATACACGCATATGAGATATGCATACATATTTTTATATAATCACAGTTAACCCTTTTTCCTTATTTTCCTATTTCGTTGTCTTCCAACGAAATCTACTTTACAACATTCGACAAATGAAATCTCAAATCAATTGTCTACCACAGCAATACTGAATGCAGTGTAAATGAAGTAGCAGTGTTGTTTGCTGGAAATATCAACCACGATGATTTAGCAATACTCAAGATATGTTGTTCATGTGAAAATGTTAATTATATGCCTTGCCAACCAAAAAAAAAAAAGATTGTTAATATAGAAGGTTGATTACTGGCTGACTCATGGAAATATATGAGTATGTGTGCGCCTCTCTCTCTATATATATTTGTGTGTGTGTGTGTATACACACACACTCATATACACATCAACCTCCAATTATTTTTCCAAAATATTATCTTTATTAAAAAGAAATGAGTCTTGGAATGAATTACTTTCTGCAGCTGCTGGAAAGATTCCAAAAAAAAAAAAAAAAAAGAATGTCCCTTTCCATTCCAGGTATATTCCTTTTGTCTAAGGAGGTAGTTGATGCATCATAACTTCGGTTGGTCTCAAGTATCATAACTTCCTACTGTACACATACTAGGGTATGAGACAAGGAGTTATTTCAGGGATGTAGAAATTGGGGGGAAAATTTATATTTACATAAGGTTAGCCACAAGTAGATTTGATAAGGTATTCACATTTATTACTGATAACCTATTCACATTTGGTCACCGTTAACTTTCTTTAAAGACTAGATATCCCTAGAAACTGAGATAATAGATCTTGATTTTATATAAATGGAGCGCACCACAAGAAGGTTTAGTATGCAAATCTATACATTGTATAGAATATAGATAACCAAATCGCATTTGGTCATCAACCATTCGCAAAAATTAATAATTTTAACATGGATTCATTGATGCGACTATAGCATAGAAGTAGTACTTTAATTAAATGAGTTTTTACTTGAAATAGAAGATTGTTGAAGCTACGAAGGAATGAACTATAGACCGTTGGGGTGTAAAGAAAGTAGGATAACCACGACACCACTGCTCCCTAACTTTCAAATGTTACAAATTGCACCTGAATCATCATAGCATCACTGACTTATTCTTACAAACTCGAAATAAGAATTCGTCCGTTTGGGGATATGAACATAACTTACCAAATATATACCATAATTAACCAAAAAAATCCATTTCATTATTTAAGTCTGGTCAAAATTTCATTTTAGGCTAATTTTCAGACCTTATTGCATTTGAGGCTAATTTTGAAATTGTTAGTAATTATAGGATGGTTTCTTCCATATACAGGTTGTGTTTACAGAAAAATTAATCTATGGATGCAACGGTAAATCACATCCATATTTTCTTACCCTTCTACAACTGCCGGTACAGTTTCCTATGGCAGCAATTGGAAGTTTCGCCAGTGTAAAAAAAATTGACTGCAATTCGCAATTGCGCCATTAAGCTTTTTTCTAAAAATGATTCCCACTTCAGTAGTTATGTGACAGAAATCAAATTATGCTTGCAAATACTTTCAGAACCAATCTAAAATTGCAACAAGTTCTGAAAATTAAGCTAAAATGATATTTCTCCTTCGAGTTGCATATAATGAAATATGAATAGGAGGAATTAGGATAAAAAAATGAGAATGATCGCATGATAATGCATTTTTAAATTACATGGCTAAAACTAATGGCAAATATTTGCTAAACTGTTCGCTATTCATATTGCTCTACAAGGTCAAAAACATGGGTTCTAAATTTTCACATGTTCAAGATAATGACTCAATAATTCTCACTCAATTGTTGGCTGGAAGTTTACAGCATACTGCAATGGAACTTGCACTTGTTTCACAGCTTCATAATCTTCTAAACACACTTCAGTCTTTCATTTGTAGATCAATATAAATGAAAGGATTATTTAAAAAAAAAGGTTCATGAATTATAAGCTGAAGTATTTGGTGAAATCCAAAGAAGTGAAACTTCACAACAAAAAACCCACGCACCTCCTTAAAATGTTTGTCATCTGCAAAGAATCCACAAAGATTGCAAGCACAATAGTTTGCTTCTAACCCTTTCTCCCTCACTTCGTCATATTGACCGCCAGGCTTGTCCTCCTCATCTTGCACAACCCGTTGATCAAAGTGCCATAAGTAACCACACTAAGCTCCACGCCATCGGGCATGCGAGACATGGCAAAACGGCGGACGCGGAGAGAGAAAGACGGGAGGGAAGTGATAATTTTAGGTGGGACTAGGGATGGCAATGGGGTGGGTCTAGGGTCCAAACCCGCTTGACCCGCCCCTGTTTTGACCCATTTAGACCCGCCCCATAGGGTCTTCGGGGCGGGTAGACCCGCGACCCGCTTTTGGAGGTCCGGGTCTAGGGTCGGGTTTGGGGCATGGCTAACCCGCCCCCAACCCGACCCGCATGATCGAAACATCATTCAAACTCTTTATAACTATAACTATTACTTGTTAATCTTCTTAGATTTACATAGTTATAACTTGAATATTATATTCTTTTAATTGAAAACTATAAAATTTTCATCGTATTAAGTTACATCAATGATAATCATACAATAACAAATGCATACATTTTGAACTATTATCTTACAACTCATTTTATAATATTCTCTTGTCATTGTGAACACATTATAATATGCATATAATTTATCATTTAGTGATAAAAAATATAAATATATAAATTTGTGTACACTAGAACATAATATCACCGGGTCGCTGGACGGGTCGGGTCTACCCTGACCCGTACGGGTTTCGGGTACGGGGCGAAATTCCAGACCCGCACCGGGTCTACGGGGCGGGTCTGGAGCGGGGTTTAAAAAGTCCGGGTCGGGTCTGGGGCATGAGAAATCCGCCCCAACCCGCCACATTGCCATTCCTAGGTGGGACCACATGGCATAAAAAGGAAAAATGGTCGGTTTTGAAGAGAGAGGAGATTGTTGAAGTTAAATATCATCTGATAATGGTGAATAATTAGTTCTATGGTTTTGGGCTTTAGGGGTAGATGAGGGTGGAATAGGAATATGAGAGACTGTAGTGGAGAAGGTGACGAAACACATGGTGGAAAAGCAGTGAGAGAATTTGAGTGACGCTACGGAAGAAAGGGGAAGAATATGGAAAGAGAAAGAAGGAAGACACGTGGTGGAAAAGTTGTTCGCTTTAAAGCCGTTTCAAGTTTCGAACTGAGTCGCACTAATGAGTGCTCCATTTTACTCAATCGGTAGCCTCAATTACCGCCTTCAATTAATGCGACATGTTACAAACTAAAAGAAAAACATAAGAAATGAGAGAGAGCAGACATTTTTATTCATTCAGATATCTTTACAACATACACAAGCTCTCTTATTTATAGGCTTTACATGTCTCATCAATTACAATAGTGTCCCTTGCATTAAGCGTATTCACCCTTTAAAACATATATATTACAATACTCCCCCTTGAATATGCGTATGCAAAGATGATAAGATCGATTGCCTCATTAAAAACCTTTTTATGAAAAACCCCGTGGGAAAAATCATAAACAAGGAAAAGAGTACAATTTTCATCTCTAGGTAACATATTGACAATGTTCCAATGAGGATTGATACTTCTGGATCAAAATAATGCCTCGTTAAAAACCTTACTAACAAAAACCCAGTGGGAAAAAATATTAGTGAAGGAAAAGAGTACACTATAGCATTATATATGCTCCCCCTGATTCATAACGCATTATTCAAATAGTTTGGTGATGCAAACGTCGCATACCAATTTTATAAACCATCTTCTGAAATGTTGACTTTGGAAGTGCTTTGGTGAATAAATCTGCTGGATTTTCTTGAGATTGAATTTGCTTCACTTCTATCTTATTGTCTTTTTGAAGTTCATGAGTGAAGAAGAATTTGGGAGAAATGTGCTTCGTCCTATCACCCTTGATATATCCTGCTTGAATCTGAGCTACGCATGCGGCATTGTCTTCATAAATAATAGTTGATCTTTCTGTAGTTGAGGGAAGTTGACATGTGTTTCGAATATGTTCGATTAATGATCTTAACCAAATACATTCTCGACTTGCTTCATGTAGTGCTAGTATTTCAGAATGATTGGATGATGTTGCTACCAGTGTTTGCTTTGTAGATCTCCATGAAATAGCTGCATTGCTGTTAGTAAACACATATCCAGTTTGTGATCTTGCTTTATGTGGATCAGAAAGGTAACCTGCATCAGCATAACCAACTAGAATCGGATTATTGCCTGTGTTAGAATAAAATAAGCCCAAATCTGTGGTTCCTCGCAGATATCTCATGATATGTTTTATGCCATTCCAGTGTCTTTTAGTTGGTGCAAAGCTATATCTTGCTAGAAGATTGACTGAAAATGCAATATCTGGTCTCGTGCATTGGGCTAAATATAATAATGCACCAATTGCACTGAGATATGGTACTTCTGGACCAAGTATATTTTCATCATCTTCTTTTGGTCGGTAAGGGTCCTTTTTAATATCTAGTGATCTGACAACCATAGGTGTACTAAGTGGATATGCTTTATCCATTTGAAAACGCTTCAGGATTTTCTCAATGTAATTTGATTGATGGATTAATATGCCATTTTTACTGTGCTCAATCTGTAGACCAAGACAGTATTTGGTTTTGCCAAGATCTTTCATTTCAAATTCCTGTTTTAGGTAATCTATTGTTTCATTGATCTCTTCTGGAGTTCCAATCAAATTTATATCATCAACATATACCGCTAAGATAGTAAATCCCTTTACCGATTTCTTTATAAAGACACATGGACAAATGAGGTTGTTTTTGTATCCAGCTTTTACTAAATATTCACTAAGACGGTTATACCACATTCTTCCAGATTGTTTCAAACCGTATGGTGATCGTCTCAATTTTAATGAATACATTGACTTTGATTTTGCTTCAGGCAATTTATATCCGTCTGGGATTTTCATGTAAATATTGGTATCTAATTCACCGTATAGATAAGCTGTCACAACATCAGTCAATCTTATGTCAAGCTTCTCAGAAACTACAAGGCTTATTAAATATCGAAATGTTATGACATCCATAACAGGAGAGTACGTTTCTTTGAAGTCAAAACCTGGTCTCTGTAGGAAACCTTGTGCAACAAGCCTTGCTTTGTATCTCACAACTTCATTTTTATCATTTCGTTTCCTAACGAATACCCATTTGTAACCGACTGGTTTAACACCTTCTGGTGTTTTCTCTATTGGTCCAAACACACCATGTTTTTGAAGTGAATCTAACTCAACCTGAATAGCATCTTTCCATTTTGGCCAATCTTGTCTTTTTCGACATTCATTTATGCTAGTTGGTTCATTATCATTATTCTCATTATAGTCATGACTTTCAGTTATTTCAGTAGCTACTGCGAATGAGAATACATCATCAATTGTTATTTTACTTCGATCCCATATTTCTCCATAATTCGTATAAAATATTGAGATCTCATTATTATTAGGTACCATTTTGTTTTCAGAAGCTTCTATTATTTCTTCTGGGATAATAGTTCCTTCACTGATTTTAGGAGAATTGAGATTTTCTTTTGAGTTATCCTTTGGATCATTCATAACCTCTTCGGGAGGTTTGCTAATTGATGATTTTTCATTAGACTTTCTTTTTCTAGGCGCCAAGTCTTTTGAACCTATCGGTCTTCCACGTTTTTGTCTAGCTTTAGATTCATTTGCTGTTATTGGTCCTTCGGGGATTTCAATTCTAGCTGGTGTATTTGCTGCTGGAATGTGAGATTTAGTTATTTTTGCAGCATCATTAAATGCATCTGGCATTTGATTTGCAATATTTTGAATATGCAAAATTCTTTGTACCTCATATTGACATTGTTTGGTACGTGGATCCAAATGAAACATAGAGGGATTACTCCATGAAATTTCACGCCGTTCTACTGGAACGGTCTTTTCTCCCCCTAACGGCGGGAAATTTGACTCATCAAATTTGCAATCTGCAAATTTTGCAGTAAATACATCACTCGTAAGAGGTTCAAGATAACGAATTATCGAAGGTGAGTCAAATCCCACATAAATTCCCAACCTTCTTTGAGGACCCATTTTAGTACGAAGTGGGGGACTAATGGGTACATGCACAGCGCAACCAAATTTTCGTAGATGTGAAATATTTGGTTGGGATCCAGTTAAAAGTTGTGATGGTGAGAACTGATGATAAGCCGTTGGTCTAATTTTAATCAATTTGGATGCATGCAAAATTGCATGTCCCCAAGCTGTAACAGGCAACTTTGTTTGCATAAGTAAAGGTCTTGCAATAAGTTGCAAACGCTTAATTAATGATTCTGCCAGACCATTTTGAGTATGAACATGAGCTACTGGATGTTCAACTTCAATTCCCAGTGATAAACAATAATCATCAAATACTTGAGAAGTGAATTCTCCTGCATTATCTAGCCGTATTGATTTGATTTGATGATCGGGGAAATGTGCTCTTAATTTAATTATTTGAGCAAGTAATTTGGCAAATGCCATGTTTCTAGTAGATAGCAAACATACATGTGACCAACGAGTTGATGCATCAATTAACACCATAAAATATCTGAATGGCCCGCAAGCGGGATGAATCGGACCACATATATCACCTTGAATTCTTTGCAAAAATGCTGGAGATTCAGAGGTGATCTTACTGTATGAAGGTCGAGTAATTAATTTTCCTTGTGCACATGATGTACACATGTAATCATTTGGTAAATTCAACTGATTTGGTAAATCATGCCCATTTGAGTTCTTGGCAATTTTACGCATCATAGTTGATCCAGGATGACCTAAACGATCATGCCAAAGAATTAATTTCTTTAAATCTGTGAGCTTCTGGCTCATGTTTATAAAATGAGATTCAACTATGCCAATTTTGGTAAAGTATAATCCAGTTGAAATTGTACCAAATTTTTCTAAAATAAGCTTCTGGCTTTCAATTTTAGAAATAACACAAAGATATTCTTTGTTGTTTTCATTTATAGTTTCAATATGATATCCATTCATTCTTATATCTTTGAAGCTAAGCAGATTTCTTTTAGAATTGCTTGAATATAGCGCATTTTGAATGAATATATGTGTACCATTTGGTAACACTATATGGGCTCTTCCAGACCCTTCAATTATGTTGGCTGAACCAACTATAGTTGAAACTTTATATGAAATATTTTCAGATAATTCAGAGAAAAACTTCGGGTTTTTCAATATCGTATGAGTAGTTCCACTATCAACCAAACATATATCATCATTTAAACACTGTCGATCCATACCTTAAGAAATAAAAACAATACAGCTAGTCAATAACTGAAAAAACTTATAAATATAAATAAATGTCCACAAGAATAAACTAATCATCATGTCCAACATTACACATTATTTCTGCAGTTCCATAAGAAAAGACTAAAAGAAAATAAATAAACAAAAGTTCCAAACTAGTACATGCTGAAAAGAAACAAACTGAAAATCACATAATCAGCTTCAGGCTACTTATTAGTTGGTTCGGTCATCTCTTCGTATAGAGCATTCAAATTTTCATCGCTGAACAAATTCCCATCATAGTCTTCAAAGAAATCATCTAACTTCAGGTCAGTGTTATCGGACAATCCCTCAGTGTTATTTGTCTCGATATTCTTCGATTTATGGTATTCTTCGATTGTTTTCTTCGATGATCTACAAGTGCGTGACCAGTGACCAGTGCGCCCGCATCTATAGCAAATGTCCTCATAATGCTTCTTATTTTCAACAGCTGAATTATTGCTATTTCCAAGCTCATTTTTTATTTGCTGTTTAAAATTAGTGGTTTTGTTGACTCTAGAACCACTATAACCACCTCTGCTGGGGTTGTATCCACGTCCACGTCCACGACCACGACCGCGACCACGTCCTCTTCCTCTGCCACGACCTCTTCCGGAGTGGGCAAAGTTAGCATTAACTTCAGGTAATGCAGCTGAACCAGTTGGTCTTGAGGAGTGGTTTTTAAGAAGCAGTTCATTGTTTTGTTCAGCAATCAATAGACATTCTATTAGTTCAGAATATTTTGTAAAGTGACGCTCTCGATATTGCTGCTGCAGGAGCACATTCGAAGCATGAAATGTTGAGAAAGTCTTTTCTAACATTTGTGCGTCATCTACCTTCTCTCCACATAATTTCAGTTTAGAAGTTATTCTAAACATAGCGGAATTATATTCCCTTACAGTTTTAAAATCTTGAAACCTCAGGTTCAACCATTCTTGTCTCGTATTTGGAAGTATGACCGTCTTCTGGTGGTCATATCGCTCCTTCAGGGAGTTCCATAAGTGGAGAGGGTCTTTTTCAGTTAAATATTCTGATTTTAAATCATCGTGGATGTGGCGTCTTAAAAATATCAAAGCCTTTGCTTTGTCCTGCTGGGACATATTATTGCCATTTTTAATGGCGTTTTCTAAGCATTGAGCTTGTAGATGGATTTCGGCATCCAGGATCCATGACAAATAATTGTCTCCAGAAATGTCCAATGCTTTAAATTCAAGCTTAGCGATATTCGACATTTGCGAACTACATAAAACAATTTGCAGACGCTCAATTAAACAAAATTCAGAAGAAACCAACAGTTCACAGATCAACATACATTCACAGATCAACATACATGTTCTTATATCAAAATGAATTAACAGATTAACGAACAGAGAAAACAATAAAAACTATCAAGGAGCCATACATCAGAGCATACACAGTACAATACACATCATTAGAAGCCACGCGTCAGGATAAAATGTGGATAAATAAGTCAAAGTATGGAATCACATGACATCCCACAACATAAACAGCAAGAACAAAATAAAATAAAACAAGTGATGTATGTTAAATACTTCACCGTACATGGCATGTAACTAAAGCTTTATGCTACAGTAATAAAATAAAGCATTGTAACTTGTTATATGAAAACAACAAAGATAGTAAAGAAGAAAACTGGAATTTACCCCCTTTTTTTTTCGGTTGTAAGGAGAGAGAGATTACAAAAGATACGAGATCAGTAAAAATAAAATAAATAAACACTTGAATGCTTGGACTGTTACCTTTCGATTGAAGGATAGAAATAGGAGTGAATTCGGTAGCCTTTTTTTTTTTGTTTACAGAGAAAAAAAATTGGTAGATAGAGATATGATGATGGACTAAATATTTATAAAACTTGCGGAGGTATCCCACAGTAGAAAGAGTAAAAGTAGGAAAGTAATAGTTTGACTAATTCAACCACATAGCCTGGTAGCAAAAGATAGAATAGGTAGTAAAAATAATAATATCCATGCATGGTTCAAGCAGCCATCTACGCAATTTTCAAAATTCACATATAGTATATCACTACAGCCGCTCATACATAAAATAAAATTAAAGTATTAGACCAAAGAGGATAGCAAAATAAAATAATAAATCGTGCTGATAACGTGTTACAAACTAAAAGAAAAACATAAGAAATGAGAGAGAGCAGACATTTTTATTCATTCAGATATCTTTACAACATACACAAGCTCTCTTATTTATAGGCTTTACATGTCTCATCAATTACAATAGTGTCCCTTGCATTAAGCGTATTCACCCTTTAAAACATATATATTACAATACGACATAAATAATTCGTACCTTATTCCTAATTTCCATGGTTTGTAGGCCTCAACTTTCATTTTTAATTTTCTATAATTTAAGCATGTTTCATTTTGAATAAGCTTAGGAATGGAAATCAGCAGAGTTGAGATGAGTTTTTCATGCTTCAGACTTGTTGGATATTTTTGGATCATGTTCAAGAGCTACAACGTAAAATGACACGAATCAGAAATTTCAGGCCAAATCTGAAATTCATACGAGTCAGGATAAACTCGATTTACCCGAAACTCAATGAAATTGTGTGTTGATATACAGATATTTATTTATTTATTTATATCTTTTATCGCTAAATGATACACTAAATACAAATAACAATGTGTTTATAATGATTAGAGAAAGTAACGAAAATGTTGTATACCATAATAATTCAAAAGGTATGCATTTTTTTATTTTAGAATTATCAGTGATGCGCCTTAATATTATAAAAAATATATAGCTTACTATCAAAACATTATAATATTCATATCATAACAACTGATAACTTGAAACATTAACATGTCATCATTACAGTAACAAAGTGACTTATAAAGTCTCGATAACGCGGGTTGGGCTGGTTTGAATCGATCGTGCCCCTATCCGACCCTAAACTCGAACCTCTCAAAACCGGGTCATAGATATTCCCGTCTCGATGACCTAATGGGTAGGTCTAAATATGCCAAAACATGGATGGGCCTACCGGGTTTGGACCTTAATCGAATGGTAACATTTTTTGTATCTAAAACAATCCAATGGCATTTGTTAAATCAAAAAAAAAATAAAAAAAATCATCACACTTCCTTGAATTCAATCATTTCATACCTTTTGATTTCATGCCTTCTTTGAGTTAAACCATTTATCATAACCATAATTTCCAAACATGAAAAAGGCATTGTTCAAATTCTGAGTTTTTCCGCCTATTAGGGCAACTCCAGTGGATTCAGGACTGAATATTTAATGTCCTGAATATTCAGCCCTGAAGCGGGAAGATTGGGCCAGTGGTTCTGGTGCCTACCAGTATCCTGGCGCCTATAAAATAGGCGCCAGGATTCTGGCCTATAAATCCCCCCCTCCCAATTTTTCTTCATTTGTTTTCCTCGTCAAGCTTTCATTTTAATTTTATTTTTTAATAGAAAATTGAATTGAAATGTCGTCGCGTCGCACTAAAGTTGCTATGAGAGTTGCTTGGAAGCCGTTAGACGAGCAAACGGGTCCATTACGCACACCTCCAGCTCCTGGAATATCAGCTGATGAGCTTCTGTTCTTCATGATTTTCCGGAGGGCTACGAGCATAGAGATGAGACTGCATTGTCCATGATACATGTATTATTTAAACGTTATTGATTTCTAGTATTACGCCCGTTATATCTTCGTACGAGCTAAATAGCAGTCATTGAATTGAAAAACATTGCTTGTTTCATTATATATAGGACAAGTAAATTCATTGTAGTGGTAGTTCGCCGAAATGCATTACATTTTATGATGCACTTCCCTCTCCTATTAAAGAGAGGCTGCAGCACAGTCCCTTTGGTTAGTTTTTATCTGTTAGACCGATTCAGTCGTTTGAAAGACCACTGCTACAGGCACTATGTGAGCAATGGTGGCCGACCACACATACATTCCATTTTTTTGACTTTGAGCTTGGTATCACTCCTGTTGATTTCTACATGCTTACTGGTATGGAGATTGGTCGTCTTGACCGTAGACCTGTTCCTTTTGATGATTTGTATGAGACACCCCACGTGTTTTCCGTGTTCTTACCCCCATTTTCATGCTACCAAAATTAGTATTGGTGTGACTTCGTTGACTTACCTGTAGCATTACATCACTTTGTATTCGAGTCGACCAGATATTGCAGACGGGGTGACTAGGGCATTTTTATTGTATCTTGTTTGGATCGACCTTTTTTTCAAACCACAAAAGTACCGTTCGGTTGGGTTATCTAGCTTCGATTACTATGTAGGATCAGCTTGATACGATTGATTGGGGCACATCTATACTAGGTACTCTCTATACGGCTTTAGATTCATACGTGCTGCGAGACGTCAGAGAGATGCAGGTTTTTTGGTATATTTTGCCCATTTGGTATTATGAGTTCACAGGTAACATGCATCCACGCATGGTAGAGATGGCTGCTCAGATAGGTGAGCAGTTCTTCCCGCGGATGAGACGGTGGGTGAGTATTCATTAGGTATCTCGTGCGCCTTTGGGTGTACGTCATGATTTAATGGAGTCTAGAACATAGATTGACATGCAGAGTCGGGGAAATCTCATACGAGCTCCTCGAACATCACATTTGTCCCATCTGAAAGCTGCGGGTCCTCTAGCCGACGACCACCCGATGGTGATAGCATATACACTTTCTACACGTAGGGTGGCTTTACACACACCCTCATATATGCCCATTTGGTATTTGGGCGATAGATGTGCGTATCAGATCAGCGCGGATTTACGTATACCAGGAGATCTATTACCTTGCTAGGACATGTTTTGGCAGATGAAGGTTGATTGGGGTGCAGTACATGCAGGCCCTACGGAAGGCGGGTTGGGTTGATATTAGCTCATTCTTCATTGATGGAGATTACGATTCTTACTGGGCTAGAGTTGCTCCATGTAGACTGGTATGTCCTGATTATGTCCGGGGGTTAACTCCGATCATTTAGGACCTCATCTGGCAGCCGGTAGAGTCTAGGTACCTCAGGTTTCATTTGACCCTATTCATTCCCAGTTTTCACAGCCTCCTATGCAGATAGAGTCGGATTGTACTTTTAGAGCTTACGACATTACAGGTACCGTTATTGAGCAATAGTTATGTGCCTTTTGTTACGAGTCACGTGTATTCAGAACGTACCATTCACATGGGTCTTGACATGATTAGACCGTTCACTTAATACAAAACAGTAAGGTTACTGTGCTTGATATGACCCAACACTGAGGAGATCAACAATAAGGATACTGTGCATGATTTAACGCTGAGGATATCTAACATGACTACAGTGCCTGCTTTAACAAAAAGATAATAAAGGCCTAACATTGATTACAGTGCCATAACTTTTCTCAACCGTATACGGACGTGAATATCATAATTTAACTACACAATTCAAAATTAAACTACAACTTATCAATAAAAATGTCTGGCCATCTGCTAAAAGCTATTATGTTGTGCGATAGCGACTCTGAGGATGAAGCCTGCGCAAAAGCACACCAACAAGAAGAAGGGGAACTTATGAAGATCTATCATGAAGCTTACGGTTCATATAGTGGACAACACGGTGGTTCAACAATGGGTCGAAGATACTTCCACCGGGATCATGTAGCATTTCATAAAACACTGATGAATGATTATTTCATTTCTAATCTGACTTATGGTCCTATGCATTTTCGCAGACGCTTTAGAATGAGTCGATCATTATTCTTAAGAATCCTTAAAAGTACTCAGGCGAATAATAAGTATTTGGTTTATAAGTAGGATGCTGCCAAAAAACAAGGTCTGAATGGACATCAGAAGATGACCGCAGCTTTGAGAATGTTGGCATATGGCGCACCCGCTGATGCTCTTGATGACCCTTATTATATTGCAAAGAGTACTACTTTGGAAAACCTAGATGAATTCTGCCAATCAGTTGTCGACATATATGGGGATGAATATCTTCGTTCTCCAAACGAGGCAAACGCAGCTTGGTTGCGTGAAATGCACGAAAGTAGAGGGTGACCTGGGATGTTAGGGAGTCTATATTGCATGCACTGGGAGTGGAAGAACTATCCTAAAGCTTATCACGGAGCGTACAACGGTAAAGAAAAAAGGCCAACCATCATCTTAGAAGCAGTTGCATCTCATGATCTTTGGATATGACATGCTTTTTTTGGTATGCCTGGTTCCCGTAATGACTTAAATGTTCTAGAACGATCACATTTGTTCAGCGATTTGGCACAGGATAAATCCGTCTCTGTATCGTTTACGATTGGACATAACACATATGATCACGGATACTATCTGGGGGATGGAATTTATCCAAAATGGAGCACGATTGTAACGACCTTTGCGAACCCACTTACCTCGAAACAAAAAAGATTTGCTTCTATGCAGGAGGGTCAGCGAAAAGATGTGGGGAGAGCATTCGGAGTTATTCAATCAAGATTCGCGATGGTTAGTAGTCCATGTAAGTTATGGAAAAGGTCGAAAATGTGAAAAATTATGTTTTGTTGCATAATTCTTCACAACATGATAATCGAAGATGAACGCGACATCGTGCAACCAGATTACAAATATAAAGGATCCAGACAACCGCCACAAATTTACCGACCTTCCGTTGATGACATTGAAGGACAATTCGATATGTTTCATGTGGATCAACATGAAATGTATCGTAATTCAGCACTGCATAATCGGCTTCAAAAATATCTAATGGATCACAATTGGAACGCTTACGGCAACCAGTAGATTATATTTCAGAGGCTATGCTTTATTACGCTTGTTTCCATTTTTAATTCAGAATCTTTGTTTCATTATGTGGGTTTGCATTGAAGTGTGTTAGCTTTGTCGTACATAATACGTTGAATTATTTTTAATTATTTGATACATACACACTGTCTTATAGAAAATAAGATACCATTGTTTAATTCAAACTAGAAAACAATACGTAGATGAAAACAACTAAAGCAGTACTACACTACATAATAAAACTACATACGCCTAGATCCAGCACGACTATCAACAATACGTTGTTTATAATCAATCCAGTATTTTGTTGATAGTGGATCCATTCCGATGACATCCATTTGCATTACCAAAGTCTCTTGTTGTTGCTGCTCCAACTCAAGCCTACCACGTTCAATCTCGGTTAAATGTTCTAAGACCTAAAGTTTATTCCTAATTTAATTCGTACTTTATTCCTAATTTCCATGGTTTGTAGGCCTCAACTTGCATTTTTAATTTTCTATAATTTAAGCATGTTTCATTTTGGATAAGCTTAGAAATGGAAATGAGCAAAGTTGGGATGGGGTTTTCATGCTCCAGACTTGTCGAATATTTCTGCATCGTGTCCCAAAGCTGCGACGTAAACTTGACACGAATCAGAAATTTTAGTCCAATTCCAAAACTCATATAAGTCAGGATAAATTCGATCTGCCCGAAAACTCAATGAAATTGTGTGCTAATATACATATATTTGTTTATTTATATATTTTATCACTAAATGATACACTAAATACAAATAACAATGTGTTTATAACGATTAGAGAAAATAACGAAAATGTTGTATACGATAATAATTCAAAAGGTATGCATTTGTTATTTTAGAATTATCAATGATGCACCTTAATATTATAAAAAATATATAGCTTACTTATCAAAACATTATAATATTCATATCATAACAACTAATAACTTGAAACATTAACATGACATCATTACAGTAACAAAGCGATTTATAAAGTCTCGATAATGCGGGTCGGGTTGGTTTGAATCGATCGTGCCCCTACCCAACCATAAACTCGAACCTCTCAAAACCGGGTCATAGATATTCCCGTCTCGATGACCCAATGGGCAGGTCTAAATATGCCAAAACATGGATGGGCCTACCGGGTTTGGACCTTAGACCGCTCCGGTGTCATTTCTGGTTATAAGCTAGTTTCTAGCTCTAAAGTATTGATCCATCATCAAATTGTGTACAAAAATTATTTTTCATGGTAACATTTTTTGTATCCAAAACAATCGAATGACATTTGTTAAATCAAACAAAAAAAAATTCTTCCCACTTCCTTGAATTAGTCATTTCATGCCTTTGGATTTCATTCCTTCTTTGAGTTAAACCATTTATCATAACCATAATTTTCAAACGTGAACAAAGCATTGTTCAAATTTTGAGTTTTTACGCCTATTAGTACACTCTTTGATACTAGCATATAAAATGAGCTTTCAAAAAAATACTGTCTTTAAGTTTCAAAGTACGCAGTTGCCCATCCTTAAAAAAAATTATGAAAAAATGCTAAACTTTCAGGGTATTTACTAAAAATTATGCAAATATTTGCAGAGAAATATACAAATTTGCAAATATTTGTAAAGTTGCAAATAAACTCCTAATATTTAAAATTCTTGGATTTTATTTTGTAATAAGCTACCTACATTTTTTTAGCATCTTGGTATGGCAGTTAGCGATTAAAATTTGGAAGATCTCATCTTCTCTATTCAATTTTCGGCGGCGTCTCCTTTCTTTCTTCAAACACCTTATTCTCCAGCGCCTCGTCTTGTGTTTTGTTTTCTTGATGGCTTTTTCCTCTTCTTGTTAAATCTCGATTCTCGTAGTCGATCAACATCGATTCTACTCGTGCACAAATGTTGGATCCAGCTCCTGTCATCGACGACACATCTTTCCATTGCCTAGGGTCGACTGTTTGCTAACTTGACAAAGCCCAAGCTTTATTACTTCATTGTTGTTTGGGAATGGTAATGCCACTACGGATAGGCGGGGATTGATAATCACCAATGGGGGTGGGACTATTGACTTTTCTATGATTGATGTTGTGGTTTCAGGTCCTCCTTTCTTGCAGCCCTTTTCTGTTGACCCACAGCCAAAGGTGGCACAGAGTTAATATACTGGTGTTGTCTCGGGCTTTATTGATGTAGACTTGGTGCCAAGGGAGGAGCCTGCGAAAATTGGTAATTATTCATCGAGCATGACTCAGCCGATGGACTTGTGTGGTCTGCTTCTATCAATGATAATGATAGGGATTTACTTAGAATAATAATACTTCATTGAGTTAGAGTTAAGCCTCGCTCCTCTCATAAGAGTCGACTATTCTTCATTGAGTTAGCGTTACCAAAATAAATCATGCTATAAATAGAGCTAGAGAGTAAGTGGATTTATTAGAGTTTGGGATAAACTGACAGACATTCTCTCGCTTTACCAAACCCTTGAAGGTCTTGATTGGATTTTTAATCATATAGGAAAACTAATTTGTTTTGCTAAGACCTCCAAGCATCGAGATAGACTTACTTACGTATAAGAGTTGACTGAGATATCTTCTAAGAAAGAGTCTCCTTCCTCCATCTCGGAATTTTTATCTAAGCTAATTACTGGACATGTTCAATTTTCCTTCCTTTGGGGACACTTATTCGTAGTGGGTATGGATCCTTTAGTCATACCGACACCGTTGGACGTTCCCACCATTTACTTTCACATGTGACTATTCTTGTTTTACCCCTCCCCCACCCTCCGATGAGTCAAGGTTAAAGAATGGAGCATCAAAACCTCTAGCCATTTTCTTCCCTACCTTCCTACTGATTCGCTTGCAGAAGCATTCCTAGAGGCGTATGTTACTAACTAGATCTTTTCTCCTTTAGTGAAGGGCCCAGCTTCAACCAGTGACTATGTTCCCACTCTACCCTCACCACCCTCATTTCGACTCTTACCTTCACCTTCTTAGATTTATCCACCCACCTCTCCCTCGGCCCATTTGCAGTCAATAATTTCATCGAGCTCACTAACACCTTTAACCCCGATATCCCGCATGGAGTTCAAATTTGTCATGGTCATTCATTCTATTCTTTCAAGCGTACAGAAATTAGCCTAAGAAATATATGATATGCAGCTCATTGATTCATGCATGACAGGATATTCCCATTTTGGAATATAGACCTACATGGGTAGTGGACTGTACTTCCACCCAAGTGGAAGATTTTCTTCAAATGGGCATCCGACTACAATTTTGATGGGAGTGGATTTTAGCGTAGATTTTTTTATAATGAGTCGGTTCTTTGCGACGATGGCAGACATGGTACATTTAATGAAGCATTTTTTGTGAATTTAGATTTGGATTGAAAATTCATTTTTTTAACATTGCCCACCCGGTTACTCTCTTGATATAATTAGCCTCTTTAATATATTGGTTAGGCTGAGGTCGGAGTACTACATAGAACCGAGTGTGTTCATATATTCATACTATCTCATATACTACTTTTAGATTTTGGGGGATGTTTTAGTGTTTTCTATTGTATAAGTTGTAAACTTCGCTATTGGCCAGGCATGTTGGTCGTATTTGTATCTTGTGGCAACTGTGTATACATCCCTTGTACTTTAGCTATCATAACACCTATGCCCAACACCCATGATTGTTTATGCCGATTTGGATGACAAACCTTATAAATCGTCGTGCTAACGGCTAAGCATTATTGGTCATCTATATTATCAATCCATCTATCTAGTATGCATGTATGGCCTTCGAACCGTATAAGCTTTATGTCCACAAGCTATATTTTGTGATAGCCAAACTTTAAACAAGAAAATTTAGTAATTTTGACCATGAAAGCAAAATTTTACCTTTACAGACAATTAAATTTAGCAGTGAGACCTTCTAATTAGTTGTGACCATTAAAGAATCATCCAAAGCTCAATCACACCATTTTAATATATATCAAAAATAAGCACGAAGTAGTGAACTAAAACAATAATTATGATTCTGCCAACCAATTGGAGAAATTAACTGGATCAAAGCGAGATGAATGGCAGGTGAGAGTAACAATTAATTTATGATGCAGTAACTCAAAACTACGTTCACTATCTATGTAAATATAAAACATACTATGCAGCAAGCCTATTGATATATCAACCTAACCATTTCAAACTAAAGTTTAATAATTACATATCAATTTTTAAAAGTTTTGCATAATGTCAACGACAATTCAATGTTTGAAAGCACTTTATAACAGCATTAAATCGTTAACCAAAATCGAAATTATTTCAAAATAGTAATTTACATGTCATAAAATGAAATAAAAAGCATAGTACGAGCTAACAACAATTTTGTGTCATGCTTAATAGATAAGGAAATACTTTATTGGTAGAAAAAATCATATAATATCATATTAACAGACTATATAGCACAAATTTTTTACTAATAGCAATAACTCAAAACTACATGCAGACATTAATAATGATTGTTATTCATTATCACTCGGAGACCAAGCAAATTAAAAAAATTACACAAATTTGAACTAGAAAAGGATATACCAGTTAAAAGTTTAACCATATCATTATAGTAATATGTTGGTTAAAACATAAATAACCATTAGTAGTTGTAAATGTCAGGAAAAATCTCGCCATAATTTTTCAATAATATGTCGAGTATAAATAACCACTATCGGTCATAAACATCAATTGAAAAAATAATTTATTACTGTGAGGTAGTGTACGTGTTAATTTTTAAATTTTGTGTGTTATCATAGTAATCCATAATTATTCCATTGTAAAATATGTGATAATTTTTAACTAATGGTCGGAAGAATTGAACTTTAGCATTAAGTACTAAACAGATATTCATAATAATTGCGTAAATATGTACTTTCGGTTTAACAGCATGGGCAAAACTAAAAGTATCAATCAACATTTTAGGTGTAGATAATAAATTGAGAACACAAAGGACAATAATGAACTAGTATCACTGATAGATTTTGTAGTAGCTCTCTCGTTTATACTTGATCAATAGCGTATAGTATGTCAATTTTACACTACGCCATAGATGGCCTATCGCAACGAAAACTCATGGTGTTGCTAGCTACAATGTTGCTATTGCTATGATGTTTTTGGTCTATTGCAACGCATGCTTTAATGTGTTAGCATAGGTATCAACACGTGTTGTAGTAGCCGCGTGAATAAAATTATCAATCCGTGTCAACACGATCCAACAGTCCAGATTAGCAATCCGCGTCAACCTTATTTTTCCTTCACCGCCTCAACTACTTTACTCTAAATTTTCGTTTTTCCGCTGCAACATAATTCTCACTTTGCTCTAAATTTTCATTTTTCCGCTGAAACATAATTCTCACTATTCTCAAAATTCATTCGTAAGTCAATCTTTTTGCTGAATTAGTTAATTAATTTGTGATTCCTTTTGCATGATAAATTCATTATCTAGATCTGCTCTCTACAAACAAATTTAGGCAAATTCACTAAGCAAAACGAGGGTTCATCCAATCGACTTTTCATCTCAAGCAAACCTGTGCCGCTACCTACCATTTCGAATATCTTCCTGATCGCTTATTGATGCCATCCTACTAAAGATCAAGGCTCTAGTGGACATGTGAGAACTGGTGAAACCATGTTAATCACGACATCTCAAACCACTTCTCGAAGGTCCTTATAAATAGTCTTCTTTAATCTGTATTAATTTCGAATCGGATTCGATTTTGACAAGGTATGCTTCAATATTAATTTTCGCGATTTGGAGTGCTTATAGATAGTCGATTGCCCTTTGGTTGAATTTGCTTCAATTTATAGAGATCACACGGTGGTTGTTAGAAAAAATCCGGCTAGATTCTAACGTGTGTGCGGTGACTGCAGTAGTGAATATGTACGCAAAATGTAGAAGAATGAATGATGCTAGGAAAATGTTCGACAGAATGCCTGAAAAAGATTTGATTGCTTGGAATGCTTTCGTCTCTGGGTATTCACTAATATTCTTTTTCATCAAAGTTGTAATAGTGCCAGTCATGTATTTTTTAGGAACACCATTTCTCAAGTTGGGCAGAATGTTTGAGCAATCTCTCAGCTTCATTTGAATTGTTGCAATCCTATATTTGTTGTTGCTATCATCAGCTAAATCCTCCTTTAGCTTTTCAGTAAGTATATTAAAATGTTTTGGCAGCTCATTGGAATCATTTGTGTCTTCACTGTTCTTGTTAACCACATCACCAGAAAGTTGTACAGTCTCACCTTGTTTAGCAATACTACTTACTTGCCAAACATTTTGGTGATAATTTTGCTCTAGAAAGGCATACAAAGGCTTATGCAAAGCAATCACCTTCTCTAACATGCCTATGGTCATTTGCTTAACTTCCTTAGAATTATTTTCTGTTAAATCAGCAACTAAAGACACTTCTCCATGTTTCATGGTATCAACTTCACACGGTTCCCTATCACCTGCATTTGTACTTTTGTCATAGGCACTTTCGTTCATCATGTCTTTATTCAATGTTGTACCATATATATGAACTTCATCAATTAACTCCTTAAAATTAGCATTACAATCAACTTCATTACTTGCACCAGTTTTGTCAATAGAAATTCTCTTGCATCTGTATTTGTTTTGTGGTATGCATGCATGTATCTGGCAACCGTCATTCTCAGACGTCATAGCTTCAGGTCAGTTTTCCTTCGTAGTTATATATGATTTTGTTGCATGCTTTTACAAGTGAATCTGAAATAAAAGTGCTTGTTTGTTCATTCATGGTCACACACACACTTATATTCCAGGCTACATTGATATTAGCATATGAGTTCCAAGTATATGCTATAATATTTGCAGCGGTTTTTGTGCCATCTGGTTTCGCCTCCGTTTGTCTATGTTCACTTTACAATGCTTACATGTTTAGGTTGTGAATGGATGGCGGAAGAAATGATAGATTTGACCATCACTATAGACACCTAACAGTGTTAAATGATATATAGAGGTATGGTTGTATGTGTGAGTCTGCATATGAGCGAATCAAGTGAAAATGTAGTGAGGAATGTATGTAAATATGAATGATTGTGTAATATACGAGTGAATGTACAATATTGGAGTCAAAAAATTTGTACCATTTGAAATTTTGAAATATAATATTTATTTGGATAAAATACTGTGTTACAATAATATTTATTATAATATTATGAAATTTTTGATTAATAGCAGTTGAGGTGTAATTACTTTTAACAGCTGTAAAACAAATTTTAACAACTGCTAGAAACAGTTATATAAAAGGTTGACTTTATTATAGTTGCCAGTTGTACTAGACATATTACAACTGTTTTTGGTAGTTGTAAAAGGGTATTTTTTTTGTTCTAGTGGTACCTGTGGCAACATCAGTACCGATATTGCCATAGGGTCGCAAAGGCGTTGCAAGCAACGCGGCAAGAGGCAACCCCAAAAAAGTGTTGCCATAGGTTATTTTTTGCATCAAGCAACACTTTTTGCCACCTACTGCGTCACTTCTTTGGGGTTGCCGTATGCAATCTATGATGTAGTGTTGGCTCAACATAGCATTGGGTAATTAGAGAAAGAATAATAATGGTTTTACATGGATTTAATGCTGAAGAAGTAATGATTAGGTATAATCAATAAAGGATATAGAAAATAGACCAAATTTCATGGCACATACAAATTTTGGTGAATTAAATCCATGAATGGGAATTAAAATTTAACTTGCTATGACAAAGGTCGTTGAGTAATATTCTTAGCAGTTTGACATTTTGGTAAGTACAATCACATAAAAAATTTGGTTATGTGTAAGACGAAATTTTGCTTAAATTTGTTAAGTACTATTTGATCCGACATATGCATATGTATAGCAAACCTTGAATTAGTTACCAAATTAGTATAGAATAAACAATTGTGAAATATGACAGTATATCAAATAAATGAAACGGAAAGATATTTGAATATATTAACATTATATTTTTCAGTATTCCCAAATTAACTAGGCATAATGTGACAACATAATAAAAATTGTTATAAAGAAATTTTATTATTATTTATTTTAGAAGATGATACAAAAGTTGTAATTATTATAAAATGTACATAATGACAACTTATATTAGCAAAATGCATGGACTTGCAGAAATAAGTATGCAATAGATACATGGGCGTTGAACCATTTACTAATAACACGGTATCGTGATATATTTCTACCAACAGATAGTCGCCATTAACAACACATAGATTTGCCCTCAATCTTTAAAAGTTCTAAGATGATCGAGCTTTCATGATAATATCAGATTTTTGAAAGAAGGTGGGGATATGATTTACGTCCAATTTTCCTGTTGTGGTGTGCCCACACATAAAGTATAAATTGGTCTTAATATGCTTTGTGCGGCATGCTGGACCGGATTGGCAGACAGAGAGACATCGTGCTCAGATTATTGCACCAAATCATTGGTTTCTTAGTAGATTGAAACCCTAGTTCTCGAATCAGCGAGTTGATCCACATAATTTTGGCCATAGTACTTGCCACTGATCTGTAATCAGCTTCCGTACTCGAACGAAAGAATGTTGGTTTCTTTTACGAGCACCACGAGACTGCACTCGGTCCTATATAGATGCAGTATCCAAAAGTTGATCTATAATAATCTGTTTTTTCGCACATGATCGGCATCGCTGTAAACTTATACATACACACACACACACATGTGTGTGTGTGTGTGTGTGTATATATATAAGCTAACTTTTAGTATTATGTTGTAGTCTTAAGTACCTCTTAAGTATCGAAGAATCCACTTTACGACAAACCAGTATTCAAATTGTGGATTCTGCATGAATCAAAACACTTTACTGGCACTGTAAACAATTCTGATTTGGTGACAGTCACATATTGCAATGCTCCCATTATACTTCTGTATTGTTTGATATTGTAGATAGTTTCAGCTTTATGTTTAGTTAAATGTAAACTAGTAGTCATAGGTGTTAGTAGTGGCTTAGCCTTGTCCATGTTGGCACGAACTAGTATTTATGAGATATATTTCTGTTGGGATAGTAATATTTTAGACTTATAACTTGTATGCCCAAGAAAAAAATGAGATTTCCCAAATCTTTTATAGAAAGTCTGATTCAGATACTCCATTATGTAAATGATTCCAGTGCAATTATTACCAATTATTAACATATCATTAACATATATTAATATGTATGTTACATTGCCATTTTCCCCTTTAATGTGTAAAGAGCCGTCTGACTTTGATGTTATGAAACCCAAATTCGCAAATGTGGCCTTTTTTTTTGTCATATCAGACCCTTGACGCCTTTTTAGACCATATATAGCCTTATGCAATTTATAGACTAGATTTCTTTCCTTCCCCTTCTTGTTCCCCTTTGGCTATTGTATGAAAACTTCCTCTTGAAGGTCTCTATTTAGGAATGCATTATAGCCATCAAGTTTCTTTATACTCCACTTATTGTGTGAAGCAATATTTATCATAATTTTGATAGTGTTTGGTTTCCACACCGGTGAAAAGATCACATTAAAATCAAATACAAATTCTTGTAAGTACCCCTTTGCAACAAGTATGGCTTTATATTTGGCTATACTTTCATCAGGGTTCCTCTTTAGATTATATATCCACTTGCACCCTATATTATTTTTATTGCTATGCGGAGAAACAAGTCTCCATGTCTTGTTTTTCAATAATATACTATATTCCTCATTCATCGTCATTCACCATTTTGCACTATTGACGGCTTCTTCATAACTGATGGGTTCTCTATCATCAAGTGTAGCGGTGTACAACTTTGATTTGAATTTGCCACTTTTGCCCTTTATCACCATATGATGATCATTTTTATGGGCTTTGGTTGCTCTTGACCTGTATTTTGCTCTTGACTTTGTATGTTTGTAGCATTATCACTGTCATTGCTACCTAGTTTCTCATCCACATTTTCTTCATCTATGATTTCTTGCACTACATCATTATCTTCATGCTGACATGAGTCATTTAAATAATTTGTTGAGCTGTAGCCTGATTTAGTACTTGGCACATTGTAGTCTTCACTTGCATTATCCTGATCCTTGTGATTATGTTTGCTCATGGTCCTTTTAGATAAGCTAGGTGGTGGCATCATTGAACTTTCTGAATTGATTATTCTTTTTGTAGTTTTGGCTTCCTTCTTTGCAAAAGTAAACACATGTTCAATAAACACAATATGCCTAGAGATAAATAGTCTACCATTACCATTTAAGCATTCGTATCATTTCTAGTTACTTGCATAATGTAAAAAGGTACATGATGTGGATTTTTGACTTAACTTATGTCTGTTATATGGCCTGGGGCATGAAAAAACACAAACACCCTAAAATTCTCAACTTTCGATAGTTTGGTTTAGTCCCAAGCAGCATTTCATAGGGGAATTTTCCAGTTAAAATTGCAATTGGAAGCCTGTTTATCAAGTATACTGATGTTGCAAATACCTCTGTCCAAAATTCTAATAGCAGAGATGCTTGTGACATAAACATTAAATTTGTTCTACAATATGTCTATGTTTTCTTTCCACTAGCCCATTTTGTTCAAAAGTATGTGAGCATGTAATTCCATGCATTATACCTTTAGTTTTAAAAAAAATATCTTTAGAGGCTTAAATTCAGAACCCCCATCAGTTTGAATGTGTTTGATCTTGCAGTCTGTTTGTTTTTCTATAAATGTAACAAATTGCATTATGATACTACATGCTTCTGACTTTGTTTTGTGAAAGAATATCCAAGTATACCTTGTGAAAGTATCAAAAAATAAGAAATAATATTTGTAACCTTGATCTGATTTCATGGGTGATGGCATTCACAAATCCACAACTAATTCAAGAGGGCTATTATATGTAGTATCGGAACCATGGAATGACAATTTATGACTTTTACCAATTTGACAATGTGTGCAAATATAAGGCTCAGGTATGCATCTGAAAGAGACTTTATTCTTATTTAATATATTTTTACAGCTGTCATACTACGATGTCCCAATTTGCGATGCCAAGTATCAAATACATCTCTATTGTTCACATGACTAATTTCTATACTATTACATCAATTTCCATTTTCAAAAGCATTTCTTGACTTCACATGGTTGGATTTGTATAGTCCTTTATCCAATTTACCCTGTAACAATATGTTTTTATTCAGAATATCTCTAACTAAACTGAATTTTGGGTGAACCTTAAAGGATACATTGTTGTCAAGTTTTTCCTTATATTGGGTACTCTAAGTAAATTGTTGAGATAAAGTTGCCTCTTACCCCTTATGTACCCACTCTGAATATGTGATATACTTGTAGTTTCACCATTTCCCATACAGATAGCATGTGTACCTATATAATTCTTATTGCCAAGCTTAAGATTTTGTAGATTGCTAGTCACACGGTTTGTATCTCCACTTTCAAGGTACCAATCATCCCATTTTATGTTTTGTTTGAACCATTAGTGCTTACTCTTTGCATTCTTGAACCATCTGCATTGTTTCTTGATTGATTTAGTTGTTCCATATTCACATTTGGTCTTCTTTAATTATTCTGACTTTTCCGGTTGACATTGAACTCGATGGTAAACCTGAAATGAACTTACTTGCATCATGCCCAAATTTCTCATATATTTGGCATTTAACCACGTTATTACTATTCCACTTATTGCCTCTCCCCCTACCGCTTTGATTTGTGTTACCTCTTTGGGGATGATTTTCTTGCTTGTTGTTCTGATTGAAATTCCCTTTTTTTTGCATTTTGTTTCTTGAAGTAGAGGTGTAACTAACTGAGCATTCATATGGTGATAGTTTTCTTTGTTTAATTCTTCATTCTTGAGAAAAAAGAGTTGAGAGCATACAGTAAATATGGAATAGTTCTTTACAAGGCGATGAATGTCAAAACTAATTCATAATCTTCATATAATCCCTCAGTTATGTATAACACTTGTTCACTTACAAAAAAATTATAACTAGTTGTGGCAAGTAGATCACATAGAGTCTTTATTTTGGTGAGGTATTCACTAATAGACATGTTGTCTTTCCATAAATTCTGCAACTAACTCCTATAATGCATGATTCTTGTAGTGGATTGCGAGTTGAATATATGTTCGACTACAGTCCAAGCTTCATACGAAGTACCTCTACCAGTGATTTGAGATAACAGACTGGCACTTATAGATGATATCAACCAACAAGCAAGAAAACTATTGTATTTCTAGCATATATTAAATTCATGATTACTGATGAGATTTCCATCCGTGCCATGTGTCATAAAGGTGGAATTTTCATGGTACCTTTGATAAAATCCTGGAGCCCATATTCACTTAAAGTTGTCTCAACTTGATGTCTCCAGAGCATGTAGTTATCCTCATCGAGTGAATTGGTGAATACATGGCTCTTCACTTTGATAAAGTTGAGAGTTTGTGAGGAGGTTCCTCTTGCATCATTTATGGATGTGGTAGAACTTAGAGTACCATTGTTTCTTGCCATATTGTAGAAAAAGCTCTCAAGAAGCAATATAGATGAAACAGAATGTGAGATGTAGTGTAGTGGCGAGGTAGATATGTGCAGACTAGACCGTATCTACTTCTTGATCCACACAGGTACGAATAACATGACTCTTGGATGACAATTTGTTGTAACAAACAATTTTGCAACTGGATCACAATATCATATGATGACTCTTTTCAGTCTAATAATAAAAGATTATAGCCGATGGTAGAAAATTACGATAATCCTCTGATTCGAACGCTGCCGAGGCAGTTGACAACAACAAAACTGGAAGAAAAGAACTACACGAGGGGAGTGTATTCTCTCCGATGATGAAATATAACTAGGGAAAAAAATAGCACTTATCCTCATCGAGTGTGAATTTTCTTCAATGCAAGACTGCTAATTATGATCTTTTGATTAAAGAATTATGTTGTTAGGCCTTGTAATGCTCTAGTACCATAATAAAATCTTTGTAGAGAAATTTTATTAGTAGTTACTTGAGAAAATGATACAAAAATTGTTATTATTATACAATGTACATACAGTAGCTTATATTAGCAAAGTACGTGGGCTTGGCAAAAATAAGTATGCAATAGATACATGGGCCTTGACCCATTTACTAATAACATGGTATCGTGTTATATTGCTACCAACAGTTAACTCTATGTTTTATACAACACATTATATATTAATTGTAGTTCATTAAGTAGAGTCCAAAAAAAGACAGACTAATTTTTTTAAAAGAAATATAGTAACCAAAATCGGATCATGCTTTATGGAAATTTAAGAAATGAAGGGAAAATGCAAGCACGTAGAAGTTGTATGTTTCAATTTAATGATACAAAGGTTGAATTTATAGTTGAGTAAAACTATAAAGAACTTGAACCTATGATTTACATAAACAAATGAATAACGCTTTTTTTGGCATAATCTTTAATTGACCAAGCATGATTTCGAAATTGAACAAAGTTAGTTGTCATGAAAAAGACATAAAAAATCAATTACATTTATACAATTTCAAAAAATAGCAATGAGATTAACTCCTATAGACCAATGTAGCTATATAAGTATAAAAAAAATCAACTTAGCGTGAAAAATAAATAAACTCCAATAGACCAATGTAGCTACAATACAACTTAATTGTCAAACATATGATAATTGAACAACTTCTCCACTAGTAACATATCTTTGGTTCATCAAGACTATTCATCATTAAAGTTGTACAGAAACCAGTAAAATAATAAAACTTGCAAACATATATAATACTAATCATTTATATTAACTTAAACCATAAACATAATCATAATATGTCATAAATTGTACCGCATATCATTATCATTATATTCATAGGGAACGTCCAAACAAAATATAAAAACTAAAGGTATCGGCTAAAATACTGATTATTTTGTTATGTTCTAGGACTATGCCAAATATAATAAAACCTTTTGTATAGTATATCAAAAGAAAATGCATCAAGAAACGCAGAAAATCCTGAACTATGATTGTGTTAGGAGAAATGTGATACAAAACATCAATATAAAATCAAACAAATTTACCTAAATTTACAGATTCCAACATAATGTAGATGAAAACTAGCGAACACTATTAACTACATATAGTGAGGGTGATAGACAAAATTGTGCATTCAACAATCAACCAACCAACTATTACTCTAACATGGAATATGAGACGCCATTAAAATAACAGTTATACAACAAAACTTATAAAATGCAAAAAGCAAATAAAATGATAATCATATTCTTTATATAAAATCAAAATTATCAGTTAATCCACCGTTTAAACTAATCTTAAAATACAATAGAATCGAAATTATCAACTAAATTTATGGACGTATAAATTGGCTAGAAAATATGAATATGAAACTTACCTTTAATTATCGATAGATTTAACATCATGCTTCTTTATTGCTAGGGCTGTCAATGAATACCCGAAAAATCCGATACCCATCCGAATCCGTATACGAAAATATGAAAAGTATCTGTTATCCGACATTATCCGAAAAGCAGATATGGATATCCAATACCCAAAAAGATTTTCAGATAAAATTTGGTTATAGCGGTATCTGTATCCGAAAAATATTCGTCCTATTGATTGATGCAATATGAATAACTCAAAATAGAAAACTAGAGTCAGTAATTATTTTGTAACTGTTGGATGTTACTATGATACAAATTCTTGTCCACTTTTTGTAAAAAATGGTAGTTTTAGTGTTTAATTTTGGAGTATTTTTGGATATGCTTATGGATATTAGTATAAAACAATGTTTCATCATTACACTTCTTTATATCCTTGTATTTTTATAAACATAAGTATAATTTTTTTTATGATAATCTAATTTTTTTCATTTGTACTCTTAAATTTATTAATTACAAGCAGAGCTGATAAATATCCGATATCCGTCCGTATCCGAAAATTAAGCGGATACGAATATCGGAAAATTAAACAGATACAGATACGGATATTCAAAAATAATTTCGGATACGGATATGGAACTATCCGTATTTGAAAGCATCCGTTGACAGCCCTATTATTCCTCTTGACGACTAGATAATATGGTAGTCCTTCTCAAAATTACACGCCAGATAGATCAAGAGAAGGTGATGATTGAACATCTGCTCCGATAGTACCATCATTGTGCATTATGACTGATATTCATAATTAAAGTACGATGTTTGTTATTTACGCATAAAAGTAGATTCTATAACAAAATACTGGAAAGAAGGTCAACAAAGTACACTCATAAGCTAAAGCATATAAATTAGTATAACAAGAAAGATAGGAAACGCTCACAGTTGGCAAACAAATACATAAATATGTAGTTTAGAGGATGAAAAATTTTATGAAGTCAATGGATGTACAAAATAATTATCTGTCGGAAATCAGGATATCAATTATGTAGCATTGAGATGTGTTCTGTAACCTCTGCATCATGAATGTTGTACATATAAGTGCTTTGTCTTTGTTAGAAAAATTTCTTCTAGTTAAGGTTAATTGAATAACAAGTGTAAAATGAGAGATTAACTTTAAAGAAGGAAGTTATACTTTTTTGCAAACTTTTGCTTACAATTTTTTGCTTCCTTACAAATGAGATACACCACTCCTATTTGTAGCAATTCACATATCAAATGAACGGTGAATATGTATTTGATTCTATGGTATACAGTTATTCTCTAGAGTTTTCTATAACTTTCATACAAAATATCTAAAATAAAAAAAATCTAGATTCTAGTTATTTTATTACAATTTGAGAATAGATAACTCTAGAATCTTATCCATGTATATATATATATATATCTAGATATTTCATTTTAATTTGCTGTAGACTTCTCTTTTTTAGCTTACCTCATTTGAATTATTTGTTGTCCAAATTATGTCTCCAATAGTCCAAAGTCAAGTTTAATTTTCAACATTCCCCCATAAACTTGACTTTGTCACACCAAGCAACTCTCGCAGTCTTTGAAAATCTTCATGCTCCAATGCCTTTTTTAAAATATCTGCTACTTGTTTTTTTGAGTTGGTATACTTTGCTTGAACTTCCTTTTTATTCTCACTTTTCAATACTTTCTTTTTCTTTAGATGCTTCTCATCATTACCCTTTCTCTTGCTGGATTTACTTTCAACTTTCACATCTTATCCCCTTTCCTTTTCGTGCTTTTTTAGTAGTTACAGCTTTCTCATCGTTATGCACCTTCTTCTTCTTTGGCACCTCACCCTTCTCTATACTGATTTTTCTCTTCTTATCTTTCTTCGTCATTGCATTTGTTTCATTACTCCCTTCCTCCACCTTTTGATCACCATCGCCATTTTCGAAAACACCTTCATCACTGATAGCCTCTTCTAAACCATTTGCATCACTAATTCTTCCCTTTTCACTTACCTCCCTTCTTCTTCATGACATGAACGCTTCTCAAACCTCCCCACCTATTTTGGAACATGCTCCATTGCCTTATTAATAACAGCAAGTGCATTCTCCATAATGTCCTCTTCATCCATAGCACTCCTCCATTTTTTTCTTGTTTTTCTTCTTCGAAATCTTTTGGCTCACATTTTGCAAAAAGATAAAATAAAGAAATATCATCAGAAAGTGGTGTTACATCATATTATTCTTGTAAAGATCTCATGCGCGACATCTTTTCACTTGAGCTTTCTTCTTATGGAGATTCTTGATGAGTGTTTGGTAGTGATGACAGTATTGGACTAGTCGACTCTTCTTACACGTCACTGTTTTTTCTTCTTCGTAAAAGGGAAGGAAATTATAATCATCTTCTTGTGTGCTCCGATCCCAAGTGTTTTTTCTTCATCAAACATCACATCTCGACTAACAACAACTTTTTTATTTATTGGATTGTATAACTTATACCCTTTTGACCTTGTGTCATAGCCAATGAATATATATATTTTTTACTTTTATCGCCCAATTTGGAACGCATATGATCTGGCACATGGGTATATGAAAGGCTTCCAAATACTCCCAAATGTGCTATACGTGATTTTCTTCCACACCAAACTTCTTCGAAGGTTTTATTCCACACACTTCAAGTTGGGGAATGGTTAGATAAATACACTGCACATTCAACGGCTCTGCCCAAAATTCTTCTGGAATTCTCTTTCTTTTCAACATACTACAAGCCATGTTAAGTATAGATCTATTCTTCCTTTCTATGACCCATTTTGTTATGGAGTATATGGGGCAGTTGAGGGATGGTAAATTTCATTTTCTTCACAAAATTTCTCAAATTCTTTGGAGGTAAACTCTCCACGTCGGTCGGACGTCATGGCTTTTAACTTATAGCCACTTTCATTTTCTACAAAAACTTTAAAAATTTAAAAGCATCAAATACATCGGACCTTTCACCTTTGTTTAAGGAAATAAGCCCAAGTTTTTCTACTATAATCATCAATAAACAGAGCAAGGTAATTACTTTTTCCAAGTAAGCATGGTTTTATGGGACCATAAATATCGGTATAAATTAATTCTAATGGATCTCTTTGGCTCTTGTGGTTGATTGTTTTCCAAATAAGCATCCTTCACATAAATGGTTTTCATTATTTATTAATGGTAAAACTTTCACCATGTTTTTATTCTTTAGCAATTTCAAAGCCCCAAAATTAAGGTATCCAAACCTTAAATGCCAAAGGCATGATAAATCTTTATAGCATGATTTTAGGCATTTAGCAACATTATTGGAAATATTTAATGGAAACATCCTATTTTATGACACCTCCACTTTAACAATTAAATTTCCTTTTCCATCCCTCATTAAAAGCTTTTTACTTTTCATGTGTATATCATATCCTTTCTCCAAAAGTTTCCCCAAGCTTAGAATGTTACTACTCATATTAGGCACACAATATACATTAAAGATAAAATCGTGTTTTCCATTTTTTAAGTAAATTGATATTTTCCCTTAACTGGAATTTTTGATTCGTCAACAAAATGAATGTTTCCACTTACTGATTCATCAAGCTCCATGAACATGTTCCTTCTTCTACACATATGATTTCCAGCCCTTGTATCCAAATACCATGTATTGTTATCACCACATGCGTCTCCCTTTTGTGAGAAAAGTAGTGTAGTATATTCTTCCTCTTCTTTAGCAAAGTTAGATCTCTCTAGAACTTTATTAGAAGTAGATCTACATTCAGAAGCAAAATGCCCAAATTTATCACAATTATAAAATTTAATTTGTGATTTATCATACCTTGGTCTTCCAATTTGTTTCATGTTTGCTCCTCTTCCTCGACCTCTTGTAGCATATGCATTTTGGCTTCTCTCCTCTATATTAAAATTGTTGTAACCACCTCTTCCGTAGCTTTGTCCTCGACCTCTTCCTCTTTGGGACTTCTTATATGTTTAAACACACACACACACACACACACATATATATATATATGAACTAACTCTTTGATTTGATCTCCATTTTGTTGTTGTCTTCAATCAAAAATCTTGTGAATCAAAGTTTTCCTCCTTTTTTGATTGATGACAACACCTTGCATTTTTTTTTGAGATATTGATTTGCTCCCCCTGAATGTATGCTTGTATATATTTGTATATTTGTCTCCTCCTGAATAAAAAGATTTTTTGCAACATTTTGTTAGTGCATGTAACTTACTTATCATTTCCTATAACAAAATGTTAGTGTATATAATGATAACATGTTTCTCCCCCTTTGTCATCGATTAAAAAGAATAAGTATCAAGATAAAGCAGTATTCTAGAGAGAATATATAAACAAAATTTGGCATAGTAGAAAGCAACAAGAAACCAGATAGAAATACAATATGGGAATGGTCTTAAAGAACAAACAACAAAATAAAGTTTGAAATACATATGAAGCTATTTAGTACAAGCCTCTTAAAGTTCTGTAACCAAAATAAAGATAGATCACTTTGCATAGATCCCGTAAGTTTGTTGAGTTCAAAAAGGAGATAAGCATATTTATTAGAAATGCATAAGAAAACGTATTAGCAAAGAATGATTAGAAAGCATCAAATTCTGTACTTTCCGAAGATGTCCAATGAACAGGTGATATTGGCCTTTTTCTCGGATCCGTAGCTTGACCTGAAGGTGAAAGATTACAAGAAATCGCATTCCATATTTTTCCAAGAAATTTCTTGAATTTAACTAATTTCTTATCAACTTTTTATGAATTCTTTTAAGCCTTGCTTCTAGAAGAAGTTGGTTACGAGCAACAACGTCAATTGCTTGGCGAGTAGTTTGTGAATCATTCGCCAAACGAACATCTTGTGGATTAGCACTAGAAGCACTAGACGATGGTCGATCCGTCTATATTTTCTTTCACACTTCTAAGCTCATAGTTCTCCAAACTAGAGGTGGCATCTTCATCATTTTCAAGTTCTTATTATCAAGAATTTTTACCTCTAGCTTGTCCGATGTAGGTTCGGGTATTTCAGCAGTTGCAAAAATTCGCATAAGATACTCACCATAGTAAAAGTAAGTTAGAGTTCCATTAGTATAAAGCAGGATGTGATCTAAGATTGTTTGCAGCCAATTGACTGGAGTTTTGTTGTAGATTGCATATAAAGCCTGGAATGTCTCGGCATAGACTAAATCAAAAGTTCCGGTGCGAGGCAAGATCGTTCGAGTAAGGGCACGATGTAGTGGCATTGCACTAGGACGTAAACCTTTAGTGCGTGATCCATCCAAGTCATCAATGAATAAATGACCAACCTTATCTATAACTCCAATATCGCATTCCACTTCTCCTAATGGTATCCCATCCGATGGATAAATCAATATATTGCCTAACCTTTTAACAGTAAGAAACACTGGTTTGCCGCATACTAGGCTCCAAGCGCAATTTTCTGGGTTTTTGAGAACAACATTATCCAAATTTAGATAGGCTAAGAAATTTTTTACCATGACAGTGTTGATTCTCCGATTATTCTGATTATAATCCATCAAAGACTCAAGCCTCCCTTTTTGTGCTAATCGTTGTAGATCGTATATCTCGAAATCAGGAAATTTAACATATACTCCTTCAATAAAGTTTAATTTCTCCATTTTCCTCCACCTATCCTTTGCAACATCATTCTATAGCTATTGAGAGATGTATGAATCTATGGGTTTCTCTATATATGATGATGCACCTTTTCTTGGTGTTTTTTGTGGAGGAGCCATTAATTCAATGAAATAAGATGTAAAAATCGAATTTTTCTGATGGGAGAAGGCTTACGTTTTTGATAAAGGAAACTAGGTTTTTAGAAATGAAGTAAAACAAGTTATTGTGGGTTATAAAGGCTATGACGGGATAGCAGATTTTTGCCCTCGGATCTGCCTACCAATCGACTGGTTCGAAATCCACCAGTCGACTGGTGGTTGACAAACTGATTTTTCCAATTTTTCTATTTTGCTTTCTTTATATATATAAGTATATCTTTATTTAACTGTCTTTATCACCTCTTTTGAAAAGAAATCTTATTATTAAATTCAAGATATTTAATCTCCATGGTTAGTGATAAAGATTATCTTAAAATATGAATTCAATTATAAAGAAATAAAAAAATTATTAACGAACACCAAGGAATCATCCTTGTCTCTTTCATTTTCAGTCAATGCAATTTTTATTAATATAACTCAAAAGGAAGAAGAAATAGAAACAAGACCATCACATTATCTGACTCCGAAGATGACTCTGAAGAAGTTGTTTTTCTAGGAATTTTTGATTCAACTCCCTCGTTTTCCTTGTAGTTTTTGTCCCATGAATTGGTACTATACTTAGGATACTTGGGAATTTTCTTCCATGGACTCCAAGATGTGTATGGTCTTTTTGGAGTTCCTAGAGTTGTGGATAGCGGATGATTTCTTGGTTCTAAAACAACAAATTTTTCACAAGCTCGAAGTGCAATTTGTTCAAGCAAGCTCTGATACCAATTGAAAAGTCGTGTGACTTAGTGTAGGATCTTTATACATGGAACATAGCGGAATTGACTATGATATTCTAACTTTTCTAATACAATAGTTATGCAAGAAAATATTAACTAATATAAAATATCACAGATAAGTAAATGCAGAAAGTAAAGTGACACCAGGAATTTTTTACTGGTTTAGACTTCCAGTCCTACGTCCAGTCCCAAACCCCTTCTGGAATTCCACTATCAACACCCACTCTTTACTCGGAGGAATAGGTACATGACAATCCGATCCCCAACAAGCATTTCCCGCCCGAGCACCAACACAGGACTTTAACAAACAATAAGAGTTTGACTTCTGCTTGTGTTCTTGAACAACACTGGATAGCCAACGATTGAGTACACCCTTCTTATAATCTTATGCTCAAGTATATAACGTGTATGTGAAGATTGAAGGAAGTTTATTACTTATTGAATCAAGAGATATGAAATAATTTCAATGATTCAACAAGCAATTTGAATATTTGAAAAGCTTTTTAGAGTGCAAGAATATGCAGAAATGTAGATCAAGAGATATAATATATTTGGAAATAACCGGTGATTTGAAAACCAAGTTTGTAGTGTGTTTATAATAATTGAAGAGTAGAGATCTTTCACGAATATTTTTATCGAAGAGGTGCACCCATTTCTATTCAGAAATGAAGAGGAATCTGTTCATGAAAGATGATGTCCTTCCATAAAAATGGCAGTTATTTTCGAATCAGTCAACTGGTTAAAAAGTATAAATCATATGTTTATTTAAAAATAGCATAAAGTAGCCGTTACTGGGCAACATTTGCCTGACCAATCGACTGGTCTGAAATGAACCAGTCGACTGGTTCAGGGCATGTTGCCTTGTAATGGCTGATTTTCTAGCTATATATATATTGTCAAAATCCGTGCATTTGTATTATATAAAACGAGGATAGATTTTAACATTGATCTAATACAACTAAACACATATATATGAACTAACTCTTTGATTTGATCTCCATTATGTTGTTGTAACAACCTGGAAAATCAGAACTAGTTTAAATTTTTTATTTTGGCAATTAAAATGAATTTTGAATATTTAAAATGAATTATTTTAAATAATAACGATTAGAAATTTATTTTGAATACAATTAGAACGTATAAATTTATTTAAATTGAAATTAGAATATAAATATTTATTTTAATTATAAAAGGAGTTGAAAATGGCGCGGTTGTTTGAAATTTCGATTTTAAATTTCAAATGAATGCACAGAATTCAAAATAAATAGGATTTTAGCAAAACCAAAAATATTAGAATCTATTTGAAAATATCTTTCCAAGAATCCGAGAAATCAAAATTTCATAGTGGGAATAAAAAGTTGTGTCCAGTTGAAAATTCAGAATAGTCTCTATGGAAATATAGCCCTTAAAAATATCCATTTTGCAAACGACCTCCGTTTTTGATGAAACCATTTTTGTTGGATCCAGAATGTCGAATTATTGCTAGATTCCAAAATTCATAATTTTTGGAACCAATATGTGAGCGTGGCGAAGTTAAACGTGTTTTGACAGTTTAAGTCAACTTGGATCGACCAGAATATGCCCATTTTTCAAACGGTCTCCAAATTTGACGAAATTAGTTTTACTAGGACTGTAACATCAAAACATGGCCAGATTTATTTTCTTGGAATTTTTGAAGTCAGTATATGGCCCCGATAAATTGAAATATACGTTTCAAATTGAATATATAGATTTAAATTTTAATTTTAATTTAAATGAAAACTGATCGAAACAGTCGAATCAGCTTGCGGGACATATCCCATTGTGTTCGGAATGGGGGTAATTATCTAGGGACAATGGTCATTGGGTTCGATTTGGGGATCGGGTGAAAAGTCAACTTTGTTTGGAGAAAATAAATAAATTAAATTAATTATATATATAATTCTCCCCTCCCATTATCTCTCCCTTACTGACAACTCAAAATCGATTAAATAAAAAAAAATGAAAAGAAGAAGGCAACGAATCTCTTCCCCACTCCCACATCATATCCGCACCGCCCCTTCCCCCTAGGCGGAGCGCCGCACACACACCCCCATCCCCCTCTACTCCGGCGAGACCGTTCGTCCCCCCTCTTCGAGTTAGACTGTCTCTCCTCCTTCATTGGGTCCACCACCGCGAACCCACCACCTACCGCCACTCCTAGCCCCCCTCCAACCCTCCGTTAATGTCCAGCCTCCTTGTCCCTCGAGGTTCCAACGGTGCAAGGAAGATGACGAGGGGAGCAATTTGGGGTTCACAATTACAGGATTGTACGAGCGGGAGCAAGGGTTTTCAAAGGCGATATTTTCTGATTTGCAAAGGTAATTAAGCAGTAATTGTTTTTAATGTAAATAGAATTTAGGAAAAAAAATTGTGTTATCTTTTTTTTAATGAAATAGTGCGTATAAAAATATGACTTTTAAAATATATACATGAATAAAAATATGATTTTTATATTATAGAGATAATAAAAATATGATTTTTTATATGTAGAGAATATAAAAATATGATTTTCATATATATAAGGTTACAATAAAAATGTGATTTTCATTTATGTAGTAGTAGAATAAAAATGTAATTTTTGATATAAAAATCGTGTGAAACAGATTGTGATGGAACTGGTGGAAAACAAATCCAAATCTGAACTGTTCAGAAATATAGAATTGAGGAGTGGTTCCTAAAGGTGAGAACTTCTCACTTTAATTTATTTTCTAGTTAAAATATATACTAGGATGCAGACGGTGCTTAGCAGCACCCGACGCCCGTCGTCCACAAACAATGGACGACTTGTTTGTTTGTTTGATTGTGTTGTGAAAATTGATTGTGTGATGTGGAATGGAATAAATAAAATATTCATATGTTCAAATAAATATTTTATCATTAAAAATATAATTTTTAACGTGTATATGAATGAAATAAATATTCATTTACAAATCGGACGATTTGTATATGTACACACATTTGACAGATATTGATTGCGACGATAAATTTTACACATCGCCCAACTGCACAAATAAAACATGTTTTTGATTATTTGAAACCCCACAAGGGTATTGGGATGATATATGACATACACTAGTCCTAATGATTTGTTGTATGCCAATCGATTGGTTGACAAGCTGTGTAAGCGTTGAATATTTATATTTAATGCTTATAGAGTGTAGAATGCACTCTGGATGATGGTTGAATGCGTTGGATTGTTGTTGTATACATGTGTATATGAAATCCATATAAATCACATTATATGGTAATTGACTGTGTCTGATTCCAGTTCAGAAAGAAAGAATATTTTAAAATAACGATTATTTTAAAATAATGAATATTTTAAAATAATATTCAGTAATGGATCAAAATGTGATTTTGATGTCCGATTTGGGATGGACACGAATATATTTAAAAATATATAAAGCCGTATTGATATGACGTGAATGATATTTATATCGATTTTATTCATTGTTATAATGAATATCGAAAAGGAAATGATTTCGAAATCTAATGTTTTGAAAATATTATCATTTATATTCCGATCATATGGAATATTCAATTTTGATTTGAAATTGAATATGAAGTTGAAATCGTTTTGAAAATGAATTTAAAATGATTTATAAAAATACGTTTTAAAAGGAAATCGATGAAATATATGTTATATATATAATATAATGGCCTGAATAAAACGCGTCGCGCCGCGGTAGTTCGCGAATTTCGACCATTGACTTCGAACAGACATTAAGGGAGATCCGACCGTCGGATTCTCCTAAAACCAGAACCGTTGGGTTTGTATCGAAAAGAGCATTCCAACGAATATTAGAGATTTGAAATCTAAAAGTTGGATTTGGAATTATGTCCAAATCAAATTTGAAAAAGGTCGTTGTAAGTGCAGTTCAATGACCGTTTATGGAAATCGACTGTACGACCCTTGATAAAATTATTTAAAATATCAATAATTTGTGTAAAATCATAATAAATGATTTGGAAATAATTAGGATAAAAAAATTTGATATTTGAAAAGGTAGAAATATATTTTTATCGAAATGAGCTAGAATTAGGAAATCTAATATTTTTAAATAAAAAAAATTAGATTTGAAATGGTTTTAAGAATAATCGGAATTTCCAATATATGAATTGGAATGGGTTTGAATCGAAATTATCTTCAGAATATTTCGATGTTGGATTCCGTGATTATACAGATACTGTGGAGGATTTTGGAAGATATATATATATATATCGTTATTCCAATACGATATTTGTTGGTTTCAGAATTTGATATTGAATATAAGCCGATATATTTTCTATTCGGAGCCTTGTATTTAATATCAAATTGGATTTTGGGTTTGTCGTGAACTGTGTTTTAAATGACACTGTTCTTAAACCCAGTTGAGAAAAGATTAAATCTTTTTTATAAAGATTTAATGAAGTTACCAATAAATTAATATTTAATTGGAATTGAATTGAAATTTGTTTTTGGGTTTATCGTGAACAATGTTTTAAATAACACTTGTTCTTTAACCCGATTAACAATGGAATGTGATTTTGGGTTTGTCGTGAATGGTGTCTAAAATAATACTGTTATTGAACCCCGTTTGAATAGAATAAATCTTTTAATCAAGATTTGAAGAAGAATTACCAATTAATTAACATTTAATTTGAACTGATAATGGAATGTGAATTGGGTTTATTGTGAACTGTTTTTTTAACGACATTCGTTCTGTAACCCGATTTACAGTGAAATATGATTTGGAATTTATAAAAAAAATTATTAAGATTTAACGGGAATTTTCCAAAGTAGAGTTTTCCAATTTAATATATTAAATTGGAATTGAATGGAATTCGATTTGATAATAATCGAAGTGAACTTCTACGGAGGAAGACTGTTAATACATACGGAATTTAAAAGGCTTTCCCATTCTTCCATTTATATTATTAGTCGGATACGGAAATTGATATTGATTATATATTGATTTGTTTTTCTGTGAAGATTCCATAATTAATGGAATGGGATTTGGGTTTATCGTGAACTGTGTTTTAAATGACATTAGTTCTTTAACCCAGTTAAAGGCAGGATTACATATCTGTCATTGCATTTTGAACTGTATGGTTGATCTCTGCTAAATATATATTTGTTTGGTGGCGGGGAATTTATTCTCTTGCTTACCACTTTTCTCTGAGACGTACGAGCTCAGAGGTTATATATAGGCAGAAATCAATAGTACGGTGTAGATTGCCGATGCGGTATGTTTGATTTACCAAAGTTAAATAATCATTAATATTGATTTTTGGGAAGATTAAAACTAAGTGGAGTTTTAATGAATCTTTAATTAGATTGGAATGTGAATTGATAATTTAAATTATCAAATTTGGGAAATGATCGAGAATGGAGTATCACCAGTTTTGCTCCTAGCGATAGTTAAATCTTTAATTAGATTTGAACGGGTAATGGTAATTAAATTTACCGATAACACTGTAGTGTTAGTTATGGAGTAATATCTGTTTTTCTCCACGTGATGGATAGGTTGGGATTGGGAAATTAAATAAATGATTACTTCGGTAAGGTGCGTTAATCCCGACTAGTTTGGAAAACCTTCATATGGTTTGAATGATATCCAAAGGACGATTAAAGAGTAAATTTTAAAGAATTTATCTCTAATAAAATTAATGGGAACAAATCCCCAAGGATGTGAATACTTGAATAAAAGAATATTCTGGATTGAATGAGGCGTATGTTGTGTTTTTATAGCACTTGTTTATTGTATACACGGGTTATTCAGAAAGGCCGGATTTATACCCATTCTGAATAACCGATTCGACGATATGTCGACGATGAGGACGGTGGTTGAAGACCGGAGGTCTTCACATCGTTTGGATGATTACCATTGTCTTGATTGGGCTGTACACCCAATACGAGGTAATAAGTGGTGATCGTCCAGACATACTTGGAGATCGACGGATTTGCGGGGGCGTCTCTCCTGTATTGGACATATGAGAAGAGGAATAAGGTGCCACCGGTTTCGTTCAGACCCAGAACGAACTTGTAAATGGATTGTGTGCTTGACATTGGATTTTATTCTGTGTTGATTGATTTCTATTAAATATATATTTGTTTGGCGGCGGAGAATTTATTCTCTTGCTTAACGCCCTTCTCTGAGACATACGAGCTCAGAGGTTATATATCAATAGACATCAGTTGCATGGCGTGAATTGCCAGTGTGGCATGCTGAGATGCAAATGATCAAGGTTTCTGCTGAAAACCAGTGTCTTGTGGTTGATGATCAAAGCACGGCCTTAAATGACATAGCTTTGTGTATAGCGTTAACTCGCGAGCCTCACACCGTGGTATGAGTTAAAAACAGGATCGGACTGATGGGAGAACACGACGTTTTTTTCTAGCTATGGGTGGTGTCAGCGTTTTACATGCCCTAACATTTATATTATTTTTGCCTATGTGGTTGTTAGATTGCGAGGCGCCTCGGTTATATCGGTCTCTACAGAGCCGATGGATAGGTCCGATAGGACCGGGAAACGTGTGTTCAGGAATTGCCAATCCTCAAACGTAACGGAGGACCGACCCAACCGATCCGGGGTTAACTAGAATGTGTAGTCCTGAGACATTGGCTAGAGTGTCTCGAAGCGGTGAGGAGCCATCCCTGGCCTCGACTCATGACGGAAATCCAATTTCCAATACGTGACATTTCGGTTTTATTTGTAGAGCCTAGTACGACAACATAGTGGGATGGGGCACTATGCCGTCTATGATTGATACATTTATATTTGAATATGTTTTCATACACTTTACATTAAAATAGTATCAAAATGATTTGTTTTAAACGTATCATGCATGTTCGGCTATTATAAGGGAAAAACCTATCCTCCGGCTTGCGTTGCATTGTGTGATGGGACTTGGGTCTTGTAATAGCTTTATTTTTCCAAAAAGCATTGCGTTTTTATCCTATCCTATGCCCTAGTATTCTTAGGAGGAAACCCGTTCCGTATTATACGGCATGGTCCCTTGAGTTACTCTCTTTTAAAGTAAAGATTTAATAACTGTTTTAGTTCTCGCACTAGTCACATGACTGACTGGGAGTTTATTGTTTTAACCTAAACTCTAGGTGCCCCTATTTTCCACACGGGAAGCTAGTAACTCCAAACCAAATGCAAATGCCCTTGGGACAACACAGCACATGAGTCGTTCAGGACCACACCCTCTCGAGAGCAGGATGCCGGCCAAGATGAAGCTGGCCCTTCGAGAATCGAACAGCGTCCCAGTCTAAGAATAGTTTGGATCGGTCCTCCCTATAAGTATACTGGTCGTCGCCTCCCGCTCACAATGAATATAGATTTGGTTTTGCAGATTTATTCTTACAGGATCCTGGTTTACAGCTGGAACAATATTCAGAAAGCTCTGTATCCGTATATCTCCTTCAGTTGTGTTTTGTATTATTTTCCGCTGCAGTAATGTATTTAATCTCTGATATTTATCAAATGTATTTTATTTTTTCATACTCTGTATATTCTTGTATTCTGATAGAATTGTTGTAATAAGCAATGAAATGTCCTTCAGTTTGTGTTCTGATTCGTCTTGTCCTCAAAGCAATCCGTGCTTTCTTTCACGGGGAAGCTCGGGTCACCACAGTTTGTATCAGTGCTTTGGTTTACAGAGCTCGAGAACAAGATACATTTGAACCAAACGAAAGAATTCATCAAAAATTGGATTAGTAATATCTAGTGGGAATGGCTTGTTAGAAATAGGATCAGTAGTATCCTAGAACGAGTGTGAAGAGTAGTGTTTTCAACATAAAAATGAAAACAAAATTTGTTTTGAAAATTTAAATCGTATTATACTTATTTGAATATGTATTTGTATTGAATTTGGACAATCCAATATATAAAGATTTTGCATGTACGCCTTGCAAACGTATATTTGAAGTTTTAATATACTGGATAGATATAAAATCAAACTCTAGTCGCCCGGAGATGATTCTGTTGATGACTACGTAGTGTCAGCAGTTTGTGTTTGAGTTTCGAAAGTGGAATGTCTATATATTTCCAATTGACTAGAGTGAGAACCAAAACTAGATAGGGCTTATTGTTGTGATTTGGCACCAAAAATGGATTTTTGTATATATATTAAAATTATGAATTCGAAAAGATAATCAACTAATTGATTGCTGATTGTTGATTGTGTTATGTGAGTATTCATTTAAACCATTATGTGAATGAACGGTACATGTAACCAAATTGTATCAAATATTGAACTGAATTGGAAATTATTTGAGATTGCATGCATATACATGTACATAAATTGAACAGGTCATAGCAAGGAGGCTAGAGAAGAGGAACAAAATTTATATGCCGGACAAATAGGTACATGTTTACTAATTTATTGGGTTTGGATGATTTTATGAGCCGATTGGCCTTTTTTTTTTTCTTTTTGAGATGAGAGGGCCTGTGTGGCAGTTTGGGGATTTTCCCGGTGCTCCCGTACAAAGGAGGTTATGGCGAATTTTTTTGAAAATTTAGGGTGTTAGCCAAATTTTTGAAGAAACTGAAAAGCTGAAGAATTAAAGCCAAACTGAAAGTTGAGTTGATTAGTAAAACAACTTTCGGCTCCATTCCTTTTCGAGGATGAAAAGATTTTAAGTGGGGGAGATTGTAACAACCCAGAAAATCAGAACCAATTTAAATTTTTTATTTTGGCAATTTTAATGAATTTTGAATATTTAAAATGAATTATTTTAAATAATAACAATTAGAAATTTATTTTGGATAGAATTAGAACGTATGAATTTATTTAAATCGAAATTATAATATAAATATTTATTTTAATTATAAAAGAAATTGAAAATGGCGCGGTAGTTTGAAAATTCGATTTCAAATTTCGAATGATTGCACATGATTCAAAATAAACCAGATTTTAGAAAAACCAAAAATATTAGAATCTATTTGAAAATATCTTTCCAACGAATCCGAAAAATCCAAATTTCGTAGTGGGAATAAAAAGTTTTATCCAGTTGAAAATTTAGAATAGTCGCTATGCAAATATAGCCCTTAAAATAGCCATTTTGCAAACGACCTCTGTTTTCAACGAAACCACTTTTTGTTGGATCCGGAATGTTGAATTATTGCTAGATACCAAAATTCATAATTTTTTAAATCAATATGTGAGCGTGGTGAAGTTAAACGTGTTTTGACAGTTTCAGTCAATTTGGATCGACCAAAAAATGGCCATTTTTCAAACGGTCTCCAACTCTAACAAAATTAGTTTTGTTAGGACCGTATCGTCAAAACATAGCCAGATTTATTTTTCTGGAAATTTTGGAGTCAGTACATGGCTCCGGTAAGTTGAAATGTACGTTTAAAATTGAATATATAAATTTAAATTTAAATTTAAACGAAAACTGATCGAAATAGTCGAATCATCTTGCGGGACATATCCCATTGTGTTCGGAATCCGGGTAATTAGCTAGGGACAACAGTCGTTGGGTTCGATTTGGGGTTCGGATGAAAAGTCAACTTGATTTGGAGAAAATAAATAAATTTAATTAATTATATATATAATTCCCCCCTCCCATTATCTCTCCCCTACTGTACTACTCAAAATCGATTAAATAAAAAAATGAAAAGAAGAAGGCGACGGAATGTCTCCCCCCTCCCACGTCGCATCTGCACCGCCCTTCCCCCCAGGCGGAGCGCCGCCGCCACGCACACCCTCGTCCCCCTCTACTCCGGCGAGACCGTTCTTTCCCCCCTCTTCGAGTTAGACTGTCGCGCCTCCTTCACTGGGTCCATCGCCGCAAACCCACCACTTGCCGCCGCTCCTAGCCCCCCAACCTCCGTTAATGTCCAGCCCCCTCCTCCTTCGAGGTTCCAGCGGCACAAGGAAGATGACGAGGGGAGCAATTCGGGGTTCACGATTACAGGATTGAACGAGCGGGAGCAAGGGTTTTCAGAGGTGATATTTTTTGATTTGCAAAGGTAATTAAGCAGTAATTGTTTTTAATGTAAATAACATTTAGGAAAAAAAATTGTGTTATCTTTTTTTTTTGATGAAATAGCGTGTATAAAAATATGACTTTTAAAATATATACATGAATAAAAATATGATTTTTATATTATAGAGATAATAAAAATATGATTTTTTTATATGTAGAGAATATAAAAGTTTGATTTTTATATATATAACGTTAGAATAAAAATGTGATTTTTATTTATGGAGTAATAGAATAAAAATGTGACTTTTAATATAAAAATCCTGTGAAACAGATTGCGATGGAACTGGTGGAAAACAAATCCAAATCTAAACCGTTCAAAAATATAGAATGGAGGAGTGGATCCCAAAGGTGAGAACTTCTCACTTTAATTTATTTTCTAGTTAAAATATATACTAGGATGCAGACGGTGCTTAGTAGCACCCGACACACGTCGTCCACAAACCATGGACGACTTGTTTGTTTGTTTGATTGTGTTGTGAAAATTGATTGTGTGATGTGGAATGGAATAAATAAAATATTCATATGTTGAAATAAATATTTTATCCTTAAAAATATAATTTTTAACGTGTATATGAATAAAATAAATATTCATTTACAAATCGAACGATTTGTATATGTACACACATTTGACGGATATTGATTGGGACGATAACTTTTACACGTCGCCCAACTGCACAAATAAAACCTGTGTTTGATTGTTTGAAACACCACATGGGTATTGGGATAGTATATGACATACACTAGTCCCAACGATTTGCTGTATGTCGATCGATTGGTTGGCAAACTGTGTAAGCGTTGAATATTTATATTTAATGCTTATGGAGTGTAGAATTCACTCTAGGTGATGGTTGAATGCGTTGGATTGTTGTTGTATACATGTGTGTATGAAATCCATATAAATCACATTATATAGTAATTGACTGTGTCTGATTCTAGTTCAGAAAGAAAGAATATTTTAAAATAACGATTATTTTAAAATAATGAATATTTTAAAATAATATTCAGTAATGGATCAAAATGTGATTTTGATGTCCGATTTGGGATGGACACGAATATATTTAAAAATATATAAAGCCGTGTTGATTTGATACGCGCCATTTTGACGTGAACGATATTTATATCGATTTTATTCATTGTTATAATGAATATCAAAAAGTAAATGATTTCGAAATCTAATGTTTTGAAAATATTATCATTTATATACCGATGATATGGAATATTCAATTTTGATTTGAAATTGAATATGAAGTAGAAATCGTTTTGAAAACGAATTTAAAAAGATTTATAAAATATGTTTTAAAAGGAAATCGATGAAATATATATTGTATATATAATATAATGGCCTGAATAAAACGCGCCGCGCCGTGGCAGTTTGCGAATTTCGACCATTGACTTCGAACGGACATTACGGGAGATCCGACCGTCGGATTCTCCTAAAACCGGAACCGTTGGGTTCGTATCGAAAAGAGCTTTCCAACGAATATTAGAGATTTGAAATCTAACAGTTAGATTTGGAATTATGTCCAAATCAAATTTGGAAAAGGTCGTTGTAAGTGCAGTTCGATGACCATCTATGGAAATCGACTGTACGGGTCTTGATAGAATTACTAAAAATATCAATAATTTGTGTAAAATCATAATAAATGATTTGGAAAGAATTAGGATAAAAAAATTCCATATTTGAAAATGTAAAAATATATTTTTATCAAAATGAACTAGTTATGAACTAGAATTAGAAAATCCATTATTTTTAAATAAATAAATTGGATTTGAAATGGTTTTAATAATAACCGGAATTTCCAATATATGAATTGGAATGGATTTGAATCGAAATTATCTTCGGAATATTTCGATGTTGGATTCCGTGATTATACGGATATTGTGGAGGAATTTGGAAGATATATATATATATATATATACATATATATATCGTTATCCCAATACGATATTTGTTGGTTTCAGAATTTGATATTGAATATAAGCCGATATATTTTCTATTCAGTGCCTTGTATTTAATATCAAATTGGATTTTGGGTTTGTCGTGAACTGTGTTTTAAATGACACTGTTCTTAAACCCAGTTGAGAAAAGATTAAATCTTTTTATTGAGATTTAATGAAGTTACCAATTAATTAATATTTAATTGGAATTGAATTGAAATTTGTTTTCAGGTTTATCGTGAACAGTGTTTTAAATAACACTTGTTCTTTAACCCGATTAACAATGGAATGTGATTTTGGGTTTGTTGTGAATGGTGTCTCAAATAACACTGTTCTTGAACCCCTTTTGAATAGAATAAATCTTTTAATCAAGATTTGAAGAAGAATGACCAATTAATTAATATTTAATTGGAACTGATAATGGATTGTGAATTAGGTTTATTGTGAACTGTGTTTTTAACGACATTCGTTCTTTAACTCGATTAATAGTGAAATGTGTATTGGAATTTATAAATCTTTTTATCAAAATTTAACGGTAATTTTCCAAAGTAAAGTTTTCCAATTTAATGTACTAAATTGGAATTGAATGGAATTCGATTTGATAATAATCGAAGTGAACTTCTGTGGAGGAAGACTGTTAATACATACGGAATTTAAAAGGCTTTGCCGTTATTCCATTTATATTATTAGTCGGATATGGAAATTGATATCGATTATATGTTTATTTGTTTTTCCGTGAAGATTCCATAATTAAAGGAATGGAATTTGGGTTTATCGTGAACTGTGTTTTAAATGACATTAGTTCTTTAACCCAGTTAAAGGTAGGATTACATGTCTGTCATTGTATTTCGAACTGTATGGTTGATCTCTACTAAATATATATCTGTTTGGTGGCGAAGAATTTATTCTCTTGCTTTACACCCTTCTCTGAGATGTATGAGCTCAAAGGTTATATATAGGCAGATCTCAATAATACGGTGTAAATTGCCGATGCGGTATGTTTGATTTTCCAAAGTTAAATAATCATTAATATTGATTTTTGGGAAGATTAAAACTAAGTGGAGTTTTAATGAATCTTTAATTAGATTGAAATGGGAATTGATAATTTAAATTATCAAATTTGGGAATTGATCGAGAATGGAGTATCATCAGTTTTGCTCCTAGAGATAGTTAAATCTTTAATTAGATTTAAATGGGAAATGGTAATTAAATTTACGGATAACACCGTGGTGTTTGTTATGGAGTAATATCAGTTTTGCTCCACGGGATGGATAGGTTGGGACTGGGAAATTAAATAAATGATTACTTCGGTAAGCTGCGTTAATCCCGACTAGTTTGGAAAACCTTCATATGGTTTGAATGATATCCAAAGGAAGATTAAAGAATAAATTTAAAAGAATTTATTTTTGATAAAATTAATGGGAACAAATCCCTAAGGATGTGAATATTTGAATAAAAGAATATTCTGGATTGGAATGAGGCGTATGTTGTGTTTTTATAGCACTTGTTTATTATATACGCGAGTTATTCAGAAAGGCCGGGTTTATACCCATTCTAAATAACTGATTCGACGATATGTCGACGATGAGGACGATGGTTGAAGACCAGAGGTCTTCACATCGTTTGGATGATTACTGATGTCTTGATTGGGTTGTACACCCAAAAGGAGGTAATAAGTTGTGATCGTCCAGACGTACTTGGAGATCGGTGGATTTGCGAGGGCCTCTCTCCTGTATTGAACATATGAGACGAGGAATAAGGTGCCTCCGGTTTTGTTCAGACCCAGAACGAATTTGTAAATGGATTGTGTGTCTGACATTGGATTTTATTCTGTGTTGATTAATTTCTATTAAATATATATCTGTTTGGCGGTGGAGAATTTATTCTCTTGCTTAGTGCCCTTCTCTGAGACGTACGAGCTCAGTGGTTATATATCGATAGACATCAGTTGCATGACATGAATTGCTAGTGTGGCATGCTGAGATGCAAATGAACAAGGTTTCTGTTGAAAAGCAGATTCTTGTGGTTGATGATCAAAGAACGGCCTTAAATAGCATAGCTTTGTGTATAGCGTTAATTCGCGAGCCTCACACCTCGGTATGAGTTAAAAACGGGATCGGACCGTTGGGAGAACACGACGTTTCTTTCTAGCTATGGGTGGTGTCAGCATTTTACATGCCCTGACATTTATATTATTTTTACCTATGTGGTTGTTGGATTGCGAGGCGCCTCGGTTATATCGGTCTCTACGGAGCCGATGGATAGGTCCGGTAGGACCGGGAAACGTGTGTTCAGGAATTGCCAATCCTCAAACGTAACGGAGGACTGACCCAACCGATCCAGGGTTACCCAGAGTGTGTAGTCCTGAGACATTGGCTAGAGTGTCTCGAAGCGGTGAGGAGCCATCCCTGGCCTTGACTCATGATGGAAATCCAATTTCCAATACGTGACATTTCGGTTTTATTTGTAGAGCCTAGTATGGCGACATAGTGGGATGGGGCACTATGCCGTGTATGATTGATACATTTATATTTGAAGTTGTTTTCATACACTTTACATTATAATAGTATCAAAATGATTTGTTTTAAACGTATCAAGCATGTTTGGCTATTATAAGGGAAAACCCTATCCTCCGGCTTGCGTTGCATTGTGTGATGGGACCTGGGTATTATGATAGCTTAATTTTTGCAAAAAGTATTGCGCTGTTATCCTATGCACTAGTATTCTTGGGAGGAAACCTGTTCCGTGTTATACGGCATGGTCCCTTGACTTACACTCTTTTAAAGTAAAGATTTAATAACTGTTTTATTTCTCGCACCAGTCACATGACTGGCCTGGCATTTATTGTTTTAACCTAAACTCTGGGTGCCCCTATTTTCCACATGGGCAGCTAGTTGTTTTGGTTTTGCAGATTTATTCTTATAGGATCCTGGTTTACAGCTGGAACGATATTCGGAAAGCTCTGTATCTTATATCTCCTTCAGTTGTGTTTTGTATTATTTTCCATTGTAGTAATGTATTGTAATATCTGATATTTATCAAATGTATTTTATTTGTTCATACTCTGTATATTCTTGTATTCTGATAGAACTGTTGTAATAAGTAATGAAATGTCCTTCTGTTTGTGTTCTGATTCGTCTTGTCCTCAAAGCATTCCGTGCTTTCCTTCACGTGGAAGTTCGGGTCGCCACAGTTGTTGTCTTGAATCAAAAATTTTGTGAATCAACAATGATTGTTCTATAAAATGATGTGTCTTGCTAGTACTTTTACGATCTGTTTTACATCCCCCAAAATCAACATCGCTATAGGAGACTAGTTCGAATGATGATTCTTTAGGATAAACTATAGTCTCTTGTATTAGATAAATATTGTAAAATTCTTTTAACACCACGTTATGAGATTCTTTTTATTTTGCCTGAAATCTGGAGCATAAACATACGCTCATCATAATGTTGGGCCAACTGGCTATTAAGTACAATAGAGAACGTATTGTGCTTCGATATAGTTTTTCATCAAAATATTTTTCATTAACATCTTTTTTCTAAATGAACAATAATACTCATTAGTGTTGTTTTGCTTTATGTTTTTCCATACCAAAATGTTGTAATAAATCGTTACAATATTTTTCTTGATGTATAAAAATTCCATTTCTAAGTTGTATTATTTGTAAACCTAAGAAAAAGTTTAATTCTCCCATGCATGACATTTCAAATTCGTTTTCATAATATTTGAAAACTCAATACATAGGTTTTCATTATTTGACCCAAAAATAGTATCATCAACATATATTTGTACAACCAAGATATCATTGTTTTCTCGTTTAATAAAATGGGTAGTGCCAATTTTTCCTATTTGAAAACTGGATGATATTAAATAATTTTTAATCCTTTCATACCAAGCTCGAGGAGCTTGTTTTAAACCATAAAGGGCTTTACTAAGTTTGAAAATATGATCTAGATATTTTTCATGAACAAAAAGCGGTGGTTGTTCTACATATACATTTTCTTTAATAAAACCATTTAAAAAGACACTTTTAACATCCATTTGGTATAATTTAATTTTATGATGACATAAAAAACGTAACAAAGTCTGTATCGCTTCTAATCTAACTAAAGGAGTGAATGTCTTGTCATAATCAATCCCTTCTTCTTGGCTATAGCCCTGAGCTATTAAACGTGCTTTATTTCTAAAAATATTTCCAGTTTCATTTGATTTGTTTATATATACCCATTTTGTTCCAATGACAAATTGATTGTCCAATCGTGGAACTAATTCCCGTACGTTATTACGTTCAAATTGATTTCATTCTTCTTGCATTGCTAATATAAAAAATATCATTATTAGCAGCTTCTTTGTAATTTTTCTGTTCGAAGTTTGATATGAGTGCGACATGACTTACTTGATTAATTGATTTGTAGTAACTCTTGTATTAAGGTCTCCAATAATATAACGTTAGGATTATTTTTTTAGAATTCTTGTTGATGAAGTTAAAGTATTATTTTGCTCATTTGTTTCACTAGTAGAAGGGTTTAAATTTTTTTTTTTGTTATTACCACATCTTCTTCATCATTTTTAACTTGATTATTTTGAAGTTTTCTTCAAATGAAATATGTAAACTTTCTTCGATTGTTTTAGTTCTTTCATTAAAGATTCTATAGGCTTCACTATGATCCAAATAGCCAATAAATATTCCCTCATCGGCTTTTGGATCAAATTTTCCGAAGTTATATTTAGTATATAATATGAAACTTTGGGTTTTCTTCCAAAAAACATTTCATAACAAGTATTTTTTAGTTATGGATCGGATTGTTACTTGATTAAAAATGTAGCAAGCTGTCGCAATGGCTTTAGCCCAAAAATGTTTTGGTAATTCGCTACTATTTAAAAGTGTACGTGCGCATTCTTGTAATGCATATTTTTTCCTTTCTACTAAACCATTCCGTTGTGGTTGCGGGGAAAAGAAATTTTGTAACTTATTCCTTTCTTTTCGTAAAAAATAGTGAATAAATCATTTTCGAATTCTCCGCTCTGATGACTCCTAATATTTTTGATTTTTAAATCCATTTGAGTTTTAATTTATTTAACAAATACTTTAAACATACTAAAGGTATCGCTTTTATGTTTTAAGAATATTGTCGATGTATATCTATAAAATTCCTTAACTATTACAAAAACATAAATATTATGATTTATTGATCGTACTTGAGTCGGTCCTAATAATCCAAATGTAAAAGCTCTAAAGGTTGTTTTATAGAAATATTTTTCTTGGATTTGAATGAATTTTACTTTAATTTGCCAATTCGATTGGCATTACATATATTTTTAACTTATTAGTTGATTTTAGGTAATCCGTTTACTAACTCATAATTCACTAATTTATTAATATATTTAAAATTAATATGATGGTATGCCATAACCACGGATCATCATGTTTTACGGTTAGACATAAATCAGAACTTTGTTTAACATTTATATTTAAGATATATATGTTTCTTTTTCTAAATCCATTGAAAAGTAAATTTTTATTATTATCAATTATGTTGCATTAATCTTTTTCAAAATTAATTTGAAACCCTTTATCACATAAATGGCTATTACTTAAAAGTTTATGCTTTAAAATTTTAACCAGTAAAACACTAGAAATAATAGGAGAATTAGATATGCCGATGTTGATAACTTCTCCAATGCCAATGACGTATCCTTTCAAATTGTCATCAAAAGTTACTCACAACACCATAAATATAATTTTGCTAATAGCCGTTTCTAACGATGTTTAATACAGCTCTTATCCTTAGCTAAAAATGGTGTATGTTGACCAGCTTTTTGGCAAAAAACCGTTCCAACCAATAATCAAAGCCATAACCAGATATCGGCCTATTCCAGACTTTAAGGGATGTTTGTTATCTTAGGTCAACCAATCATAAGCCGAGCCGAAGACACGACAGCATCCTCCCAAGGAGATCAAACTAATCGGCCGAGTCATCAACAGATCGACCGACCTGTTCCTGAAAGATAGGATCAGGCCAAAATATCAGAGCAGAAACACCTACGTAAATTTTTCTCCTATAATATCAGACCAATATGTTATCAAACGGAGTCTTATTCCCAAGGATGGAGCAGCAGATAAGTCGGACCAATATATTATCAAACACTGCCTACAACTACTCAGTCGGATCGAGCTTCACGTGTAAAAGCCCCAGAAAAATGTGTGCCACGTCGCATGCAAATCCAGCCCACTGGCACGCCTATAAATACAATTATCTCCCAAAGTGAAAAGGCAATTCAAAATTCTTCAAAAAACCTCTATTTCAGCTTACTAGAAATAACATGTCGTGTTCTCTAACACAAGGATTTTGTGTTTAAATCCTTTTCTCTACTTTCTTCCATTGAAAAACCACTTTAACCCGTAATCAACAGTATAAACGAAGATTATAAGTGGACATAGGCATCGATATAAGCCGGACCACTATAAAATATTGTGTCTCCCTTGTCCGTTTACATTTTCTCGTACTTCTGTGATTATTTCCCGTGTGTGTTTAGCATACGTTGGGGGTTGACCATCACTAGACTAACTTTTGGCATTTGGCGCGCCAAGTAGGGGCACGTAGATGTACCCTACGATCTTTGGCAACTCTTAAGGAAGCAATGACAAAGAAGAAGAAGGACACAGGACCTTCTCACTCTCAATCTCGACCTGTTGACGCAATAGCAGCAGGAACAGAGGTAAGCCTTGAAGCTTCCTCCCATGGAGACCCATCCCAATACATCAACAGGGACGACATGGATAAAATTTTGGCTGAGTCCAGAAACCAGATGGCATCTTAGGGTGAACTTCTCAAACATCAGCAGGAAGTGATGAACAACCTCCTCGCTCGGATGGAAAAGGTACCTCACCTTCCAGTATCGTTTCTTGCACCGGGCGAGACTAGGGCAACAACTGATCTTCGATTTGCGAAAACCCAAGCCCCATATTAGTCCACACCTTTGCTTCCTCCTGGCTCAACTTCACTTCCCGATCGACCAGTGCTAGGACCATCACTTCCAGTGTTTAACGAAGCTTTGGTAGCTGTATATTCTAAGGTCGACCCTAACCAAATTCAGAACCAATCGACCAGTTTGCCTCCAGTTCAGGGATTGACTCAACTCACTGGACAAACAACTCCTGATCCAATTCAACCTTTGGGTTATCCAGAACCAGGAACGTGGTTACATCTGGTTTGACCCAGCGTCATACTACAAACCCATCTTATGCATCCTCCCCTTCAATGAACAGCTGGGAACAACAACCCTTCGTGCTACCAAGACCACTCTACCATACAGATCCCCAATGTGACGGATTGAAATGCTACTATAAACCACTCTAACATCGCTCCAAGCGGGGAGAGTACTGAGCCCCTGATGGGTACCACTCACATGAGCCCATCACTTCCAACAGAAGCGGATATGGTTTGGTCCAACAATAACCAGGAGACTTTTGCTGCGTTTGAACCAAGTCCCGAGGCTAGGATACACCCTCACCTTCACTCAACTCTTGGAGGTCGAACCCAGCCGACCACAGGAGCTCGAGGAATCCTTCCGCCTCATGCTAGTACAGGGATTCTCATTAATGTCCCTAGTGTAGAATTAAACCCTTGGCAGCAACGCCTCGGAGATGGAAGCCAGCTTTCAAGCATTATCAAACGCTTCACCAGAGGCACATCTTCTCAGCAGGATGTGGATGACATCCATCATAGTCCATTCACACGGGAAATCAGAAATTCCTGAAATCCACCAGACTTCAAGCTTCCGGTCCTGGAGCCCTATAACGGCAGGACCGACCCGACCATTCATCTCATGCAATACATGTACCACAAGGAAGTGCTTTCTACATCAAACAATGTCACGGCCAAATGCTTCCCTTTCTTCCTCACCGAGATAGCTGGAAAGTGGTTTCGGCAGCTAACAACTGAGTCAATCAACGGCCGGAATATGTTGGTCACCCGCTTCTTTAAGCGGTTCAGAGTCCACACCTCCCGACCAAAGAGCGACATGTTCCTTACATCCATCTAGCAGCGGTCTGGCGAGACCCTACGCTCCTTCTTGGAAAGATTTAATGCGGTCGTACCGTTAGTCGATTGACCCGAGCCATCGTTGGTACTTATGGCCGCCATAGCTGGTGCCCAGAACCAATCAGAATTCAGGATCTCTTTAACCATGGACCCCCTAAAAGACATTAAAGATTTCTATGACGAAGCCGATAGATTCCTCCGGCAAGAGGATGCTAATATTGAGATGGAAAGTCTCGAAATACTTGCAACCAAAAATGGAGGCGCATCCAATACCAATGGCCAGAACGAAGGAAAAGCCTTGGAAAAGAATGATCGGAACGTAGGACTTCGGAGAGAGAACAAGCATGATCAACACACTAAGGTCAACTCATCCCTGCTAGACATTTACCTCGACGTACGAGGATCTCTACCCTTTCCTAAGCCTCCTAGAAGGGAGACGACCCAAAAAGAACTCGAGATAGGAAAGCACTGCATGTACCACAACATGGTAGGGCACAACACCAGTAAATGTAGACATCTACGCAATCTCATCGAGTATAGGGTTAGATGTGGAGAGTTTCCTGAGTATGTTAAAATAACTGTAACAACTGCACCTCTACGACAACCTCCTTCCCAAGCTCCTCAGGTCAATCCCCAAGCTCCTCAAAACGGAAAGGACCCTGAGCCGAGCAGTCGCGACTTCATTAACAATTGATCTATGCGATCCATTTATTAGGATATAAGAAATGTAATTTTAGTATTTATTTTCAATAATGTGGTTAAGTTGAAGTACACATGTATGGGGTTAGGATATAGCTCCTGGGTGTGCTCTGGATTCAACTATCACCCTCTTATAATTTGTTTTCTTTTTCCATAATAGCTCCTGTAATGGCGCGTTTTGTAAGGTATAATAATTAAGTTATTTAATTATTTAAATAATGAATATATTAAATAAACGATAGTTGAACGTATAAATTATAATAATAATTATAATCAAGCCCGTAACGACGCGGCAGTTCGTTATTTGGCGAGTTGAACTTCAACTGAATGTACAGGATTCGTTTTAAGCCAGATTTCTGTGAAACAAGAAACGTGTGGAGCTGGTGGAGTATATCTTTCTAGTGGAAGAGAAATATCGGGATTTCGTCGTGTAGATTTTGAGTTACGTCCAAATCAAATTTCAGAATAGTCGCTATGGAATTCGTATATAATTCGTAACGCTTTATATACGTTATAAAAGGGATTTTCGATGTAAATTGAATATCGATTCAACCTGGACTTAGAATATGAAATATATAATTATCCTGGAGCGGTATGATATTCCACTGTGAATATATACGATAATATAAATTTATTTATATTTAATTTAATATATTTAAATATATTTATATATTTAAATGGGTCATTCAAAGCGTTAAAAATAGCCACTTTGCAAACGAAGTCGGAATTCGACGAAACCAGTTTTATTGGATCCACAATGTCAAATAGTTGTTAGATTCCAAGTTTCGTGATTTTTGAAGTCAGTATGTGGCCGTACGGATTTTTAGAGTGGAAAATAGACAGTATTTCGACAGTTAAAAATACGCTGTTTGATCATACGGAGTCGGAATTCGACGAAACTAGTTTCGTTGGGACCGTATTGTCGAACTCTAGCCACACGTCCAGTTTGGTAATTTTTGGGTATCGTGTGTGACCACATGGATTTTTAGAAGGATAAAACGAATCAAATAATAAAAGAAAAAAATAAATAAATATATCCAATCCTTTTCCCTGATCATAACTAGGCCACATACATATGTTTTCAGCCACAAATGGCAACAACCCCAAACACAAGCATATATATATATACCGCAACACCCAAACACAGAAAAGGTTGGAAGAAGAAAAATCAAAGAAAATAGAAATCAAAATCCTAAAATCCTAATATACATGTATTCGGATTCAACCGAAGCTGCTCTCCATTCTCATATGAATTTATGGCGAAATAAATTGTTTGATTCAAATCAAATAACGGTTTATCGTTCTTTAACGATGAACTGCAAATGTGAGTAAATCTCACAAACTCTAAACAGTTTTATTTTCACGTTATATTCTTAGAACTGTTAAAATATTATCTGTTTGACTGTTTGACTGTGTGTTGACTGTTTGATTGAACTGCTAGTCAGTTAGTAGGGATTTTATATATATTTACATATATATATATAAACCGTTAAATAGTCATATGTGATTCTGCTATCAGAATATTTCACAGTGAAGTGAAATCGATGTTGTTGTATTGTCTAACATCTGTGGTGCAGGGAAACAGGTTGGAGGAATCCAACAGGATTCCTCAACAGTTATTTTACTGTGATTTTTATATTGTGATATATAATGTGATGTATATAATCTATGTGATCATGTGTGGTGGGACGATATTCATCGTTATTTATGGTGTGTTAAATACCATAAGAAATACCAGGATATAGAAAAGAGATTTTCAAACTATAATTTGAAAATAATTTATTTATATAAAATCGATGGATTTTATATTTTAAAGAAAAGGGGATTTTGAGTATAAAGGAAAATATTGGTTAATCAAGTATAAAGGAAAAATATTTGTTAATCAAGTATAAAGGAAATTATGTGTTAATCAAATATAAAGGATAAATATATTTGTGAAGACAAATATAAAGGATATATATATTTGTAAATCAAATATAAAGAAATATATTTGTCAAATATATAAGAAGAGAAATATTGTAAACCATTTGAATAAATAGAATAAAGGAATTTTATAAAATCACAGGATTTTATAAAAAGAAATTATTTATAAAACGAACACGGTTTTATAAAAGGAAGTATTTATAAAACAAATAGAGTTTTATAAAAGGGATATTTATTTAGAAAATAAATAGAATAAAGGAATATGGATTCAGAAGATAAATAAGAAGTTATAAATAGGAAATATTTGTAACGGTAAATAGAAGTTATAAATAGGGTATATTTGTAACGGTAAGTAAACGCTATAAATAGGAAATATTTGTAACGGTAAATAGAAGTTATAAATAGGATATATTTGTAACGGTAAGTAAACGTTATAAAAAGGAAATAGTTGTAACGGAAAACGTAGTTTATCAAAAGAAGTTAATCGATGTTAGTTAATCGATTAGTGTTAAAGTAAAATGAGTTAATCGAATATAGTTATTCGAATAGAAAGCAAATGAGTAAATCGAATATAGTTATTCGAATAAGAAAGCAAATGAGTAAATCGAATATAGTTATTCGAATAGAGTTAAACAAAGTAATTTGTTAGGTTAACCAAAGCAAGTTAGTCGAGTTAATCAAAGTAATTGGTTAAGTTAACCAAAGTGAATTAACTAAGTTAAACTAAGTGGATTAGTTCAGTTAATCGAATATAGTTATTCGAAAGAAAGTGTAAATCGAATATAGTTATTCGAGTAAAGTTAAAAGAGTTAATCGAATATAGTTTATTCGAGTGGGGAAATCAAATGTTATTCATTTGAGAAGAGTTACCGAATATTATTTATTCGAAGAGTAGTTATCGAATATTGGTTATTCGAAGTTAGTTAATCCAAAGGAGTTATTCGAAGTTAGTTAATCCAAAGGAGTTATTCGAAGTTAGTTAATCCAAAGGAGTTATTCGAAGTTAGCTAATCCCAAGGAGTTATTCGAAGTTAGCTAATCCAAAGGTGTTATTCGAAGTTAGTTAATCCAAAGGAGTTATTCGAAGTTAGCTAATCCAAAGGTGTTATTCGAAGTTAGTTAATCCAAAGGAGTTATTCGAAGTTAGCTAATCCAAAGGAGTTATTCGAAGTTTGTTAATCCAAAGGAGTTAGTCAAAGAGTTAATCGAATATAGTTATTCGAAAGAAGGTGTTAATCGAATATAGTTATTCGAGTAAAGTTAAAAGAGTTAATCGAATTTAGTTATTCGAAATGAGTTATTCGAATTTGATATTTGAATAGAGTTAAACACATTAGAGTGATTCGAATTACTTATTCAAATAGAGTTAAACACGTAAGAGTTAATTGAATATTAGTTATTCAATTAGAGTTAAATCGAATTTAGTTATTCGAAAGGAGTTAATCAATTTGAGTTAAGTTAATCGATTTGAATTAAGTTGAATCGAAATGGAGTAAATCGATTAGAATTAAGTTAATCGAGTTAGAGTAGATCGAATATTGGTTATTCGAAGGTAAGTTATTCGAATTAGTTATTCAAAGGAGTTAATCAAATGAGTCGATCCAAAGGAGTTAGTCGAATATTAGTTATTCGAATAGAGTTAAAGGAGTTATCGATTTTAGTTTGATCGAAAGGAGTTATCGATTAGTAAATCGAAAGGAGATTTTTGAATATAGCATATTCGAAAGAAAGAGATCGAATATTGTTTATTCAGAAGAGAGAGATTTCGAATATGAGTTATTCGAAGAGAGATAATCGAATATAGGTTATTCGAAGAAGAGTTAATCAAATAGAGATTTCTCGAAAGAGAGTTATACGTCGAATTCGATTATAGCGAATTCGGGAAAGTACTATTTACTTTCCAGGGTTTAAATCAAGGTTTAGTTATTGATTAAGAAATTAGGTGTTTGTTTAATTATTCGAGTTAGGAGATAAAGTTATAATTCAGGTTAGATATTGTAGAAGTAGGAATTATAACGATATAGTTATAATCAAACGTTGTCATATAAGAAGTAGATTCGTAACCTGAATCCGAGAATTTGCGTAAACAGATGATTGGAAAAAGTGAGTGACGAGCTTCATCTATTTCACAGTAAAGGACGTTGTTCAATTAAGGTCTGAGAGGTAATTATACCCCAACTTGATTGACTTCAGAATTGACAAAGGAATAGTTGTGGTTCGATAGAAAGGTTGATTTGAAATATAGTTAAGTAATAAGCGATAAATGGATTAAGCGAAACGATGTTTTATACAACGTTCATTGGAAATCCGTAAATGAGTTTTGGAAACGTTTTCCAAATATAGTCAGATATGTTTTCTAAACATAGAAAATGCAATGTTTTCATGATAAGAATTTAAGAAATAGAGTTAAGCAAATTCAGAAACTGACTGGAGAGGGTAAGTTGAACGGTTTTCTAAGTAACGATCTGATGTTGGTTTCGACCTTCCGGATTGATACTTAGAGAATTGTTCTCATACTAGTTACAGTTAGGGACTGATAGTTGCGAAATAATAGTGATGTGAAAATAAGCTATGGAAATGTTTTCCAATGATTAATAACATATATTTTCTAAATATATGAAATAAGGAAATATGAACATATGATGATTGATCGATCGAATTTCCATTTGGAAATAAGATTGTTGTTTGTACACCGACATGTTTTCATTTGATAGTTGAATCACAAACTATCAAAGTTAATACCATTTTAACGTTGTTAATATGGAGAGACCGGTTGGATTATTATCCAAAGAACCACTCTGTATTGGCATAAGCGTTGCGAGCAATATATGCCAAAGATAAATTGAAGACGGAGTAAAGTGCAAGGGCTGTTGTATAAGTCTTAGATAACAGTGACTAAGATGGATATACTGAATAGTGCCTTCGGTTTGTCCAGTCCCAGGACAACGTATATGGAAGAAGGTCTGACAGAGTATATCCAATGGATCGCGTAAGTTGATCTGTTTAAACGTATTCACGTTTGGTGGCGGAGGAATTCGTTTCTCTTAGCTGTATACCCGTGTTATTTTTGGATAAGTCAATTTGTGATTTGGCGGGTATAACAATGTGGCATTCAAAGTGAATGGTGATCAGATGTTCTGAAGATAGACGTAGCTTCTAGCCTCACACCAGGAAGTAACAAAAGTTGGGCTAGGCAGCATGGCTAGTTGGGCCATTCCCAAGCAGGGTGTATTGTCACCGATCTAGGGAATATTCATATTTATACTTCTTTTTGATTCTGTATCTTCGGATGACGGTTTGATGGCCTATAACCGTGGTGGCAATATATTCGCGACACTCAAGCTAAATGAGTGAGCGGTCATGTGTGGCCGGGTTGCAAGACGTTCTTGTTGAACCCTGAGTGTATCACCTCTAGAGTACACTATTCAGAAGGTGCTCCCATACCTTGTCTGTTGGAATCCATTCTCCGATAAGCGCCCTGCGGTTTATGATTTTATACTATGTATGTAGAATGTGAGATGCAAGCGTTTCTGCTAGATTGATACCTATTTGTACTTAGACATTATTATAATATCAATGATATTGCTTGTCAAAGTTGTTCAGTTACTCATAAGGGAAAACCCCGTTCCGTATTCACGGCGTGGTCTTATGAGATATCCTATACCTGTTTTAAACTATTTTACTCATACCAGTCCCATGACTGACCCGGAGTTTACTTTGTTGTTTTCCCTAAACTCTTGGGTGCCTAAATTTGTACGGGCAGTCAAGTAGTCGGGATTTACAGATATACTTGGAGAGCTTGGAGCAGGAGGCTGCAAGATTCTATAGCTATAGTTATTTCCGCTGTGTTGTAAGTGTTGTACTCTGATAAAGTGCTATTGTATATATAACTGTTTACTTCAAAGTTATGTTATATATTATATGTTATTCGTTCCGCTGTGAGAGTCGTGTTACTCTGATGATTCTGATGTTCTTCTTCTTCTTCTATTCTATTAGTTCTATCTTTTCTTTCTCACCTTCTAAATTCTTTCACTAACGTCTCGGAATTTCCGACTCTCGAGGAGTCGGAAATTTCCAGCCGTTACAGCTCCTTAGCAACAATAAACTTTCTTTTTCGAATATGGTTTATGTTTGAACTATTCAAGCCGAGCATGATTGACGCTCGCCAACCAAAGTATGGTCAGTGCTAGCCACCATCTCTAAAACCGAGCTTGTTTGAAGCCCGCCACCATATCTAACCAACTCCATAATCCGAGTATGGATAATACTCGCCAACTCTTTAAGACGAGTATGGTTAATACTCTCTAACTCTATAACCCAAGTATGGTTAATACTCGCCAACTCTAGAAGCTGAGTATGATTGATACTCGCCAATTCTTTAAGTCGAGTATGGTTGATACTCACCAACTTTACAAAATCGAGCATGGCTTATGCTCGTCCCTCATAATATACCGTCTTACCAGGTAGAACCGAGCATGTTCAATGTTCGTACTCTAGTTCTTTGTAGGTATCATTCAATTGTAGGGATCCCGGTTCTTCTATTCCTGTCAAGACCAACTCAGAATGGTCGACTTGTTTTCTGGCGTTAACAGGTTACTGACCTTAATACGGTCGACAACGATTGTTGGTTTTCCGACCTTAATACGATCCTCAATGGTCATTGGACTTTTGGCCTTAATACAATCATTGTCGATCGTCGGTTTTCTGGCCTAATATAGTTCGGTATAACCATGGTTTCCTAGATTTTTTCTATTCAATATTCTTCAAAAGATCCGGAACAAATCTCATTTCCTAAAGAAGATGTGCTTTGGGGGGGGTGGTGTAACAACCCGTATTTTCAATAACCTGTTACAAAGTAAATCGAGGCAGAGTTTAATTCTAAAATCTGAATCAAGGGAAACGGGATATGTCATTGCGTTCGTCTCGGAAAAATACGCGAAATAGAGTCTGAGTTTTCGAAAATCGGAGTCCGTATGACCCGATTAAGGCCCAACGAAGTTTTCAGAAAATTCCAAAGTAAAAACAGATTTCAAATTCAAGTTTGAATTTGGAAAATTAGGGTAAGATTGGGCCAGGCGGGAAAACTCCCGCCAGAGTACCCAAGTCGATAGCCCTGTCGACTGGGGAGTCGACTTGGTTGGACCCAAGTCGACAGCCCTGTCGACTTGGCTGTCGACTTGGTCCAGCCGGGCAGTTTTGCCTGGTGCACCATTTTGGGTTTGTGTTGAGCTTGGGGGCCAGATACGGTTTTGAGGGCTGAGATTGGAACTAGGGTTTAATCCTAAGGTTGAAACTAGTCCTAATCTCTATAAATAAGACCCTAACCTAACCCTAAATCATCATTAATCAATCCTACAACTAAACTATGGCAAAATCAATCCTCTCATGGCCTCCACTTTCTTCATAAAATTCCTAAATAAATTTCTATGAGATTTTCCATGCATACAAGTGTTTTCAAGCTTGTATGAGCATCATTAGCTTGCATTCAAGTCAAGTTTCTATATTTGCATCATAAAGCAAGGGTTTTGATCATTTTGGCTTAAGGGTTTTTCTATTGAAGCTTGCATTTTGGGTTTAATTGGTTGCATAAGGGCTTTGTCATATTTTTGTGTCTTCATAAGCATTGTAAGCCCTATTCTACTTTCATACTTAAACTCTAAAGTTAAATGTATGATATGCAAGTTTGCCATGATATGCAAGTTTACTATGATGTGTTATGCAAGTTTACTATGATGTGTTATGCAAGTTTACTATGATGTGTTATGCAAGTTCATCAAGTTATGTTATGCAAGTTTGTCATATGATATGCAAGTTATGTTATGCAAGTTTGATATGCAAGTTTGTCATATGATATGCAAGTTATGTTATGCAAGTTTGATATGCAAGTTTGTCATATGATATGCAAGTTATGTTATGCAAGTTTGGGTTGATCCTTTTGTTCATGTTATCATGTTATGCAAGCTTATCTTGGGTTTATGAGCTTAAAGCTCCAAGCTTTATGCTAAAGGTTGCATTTTGGCAACATGTAAGTTATCATATCACTTATGATAACTTGCATGTGAGGCTAAATGCGAACTTATGGCCATCTCTACATGCCATTCATCACCATGTATCACCAATATGCTAAGTTTGGTTTTAAGCATGATTTTGAGGCCTAAAAATGTAATATGCAAGTATATGAACACATGTACAATTCATATGTCACCATGTTGAACTTGTGGCTTCAACACCTTTATGTCATGATTATGCCAAGTTCCCTCTTTCTATCCTTTATGCGCTATTGCGATATGTAAGCGATGGGATTGCGTTTGGGGTTGGGTAAACTTAAAAGACATAAAAACATAAGCTTGGGAATTCACCTATTAAGTTAGGTCTACCCTTTGGGAATTTACCTATTAAGTTAGGTCTACCCAAATGCTTGAAAACTTGTGACATGTTTTGGAAACATGATGGACATGACACTTAGAAAAGATAAGTGTGACCAACTCGAGGTTGGGTTGAGTTTGTAGCGTAAACCTACCCGGAACCGACCGGCTTAACTAGTTGCTACAAACAATAGGACCCAATGTGAGAAGTTGGTCATGTTGTACCTTGAACCCGAGGTTAGACCAAGTTGTGGTGTAAAGCTACCCGGACCCGCCCGGCCTAACTAGTAACCACAACAAGGTCTAATGTGAGAGGTTAAGGCGCATTAAATTAATTAATGCCTCGTGATTAGGGTTAAGTCATGGTCCACTTAATACTTAACCAATTTTGGCTTGGTAGATTAATCAGGGTTAAGTCGTGAACTCATCGTTACACTTAACCAAGTTAATCCATGATTAGCAAGAGGGTTAAACCGTACTTAACCCACTAGAAAATCCTAGCAATGGGGGTCCACTCTAGCAGTAATCCCAAGTTTGTATCATCATGGCCCTAGGGTCTAGGCTAGGGTGTGGGGCACGAATTACTGAACTTGAGGTAAGCGACCAAAAACGACGGCAGAGTGGTACGCCGGTGTAGTTCCGGGCGGACTTATGGTCGTGCACATAGTCCGAAGCCGGGGAAAACATGCACGGGTACCAGTAGATCGAGACTGTGCACGCATGTTTATGGTGTCCAGGGGTTTCCACCCTAGGGCTTGATACACCCGACGGGAGACCCGGCACAGTCTGACTACAATTATGTTTGGGCCGCATTGACACCAACACGTGACGAGTTAGGCTTATAGGGAGCCGATCGACTAGACCGTTGGGTTGGACCGCATATTAGGGTCACTTCATGTTATTGGGCCAAAGCTTGGGCCAAGGGATCAATACTTGTTTATTCAAGTCATGTTAGTTTGCTAGTACACCTGTGGTGCAAAAACCTAAATCCTGATTATGCGATGACACCTTTATCTACCTTGTTAGTTAATCATCATGCTAGTATGTTGTTATCCTTATAATCATACCTGCTTCTCATGCCAGTTAACTTTATCAGTTTACATTGATTGTAGTAGGGCTTACTCAGTCTTTTTGACTGACCTGTTTTCTTTCGCCTCTTTTCTTCCGTTCCCCCCCCCCCCAGGTTCTCAGGGTGGGAATATTGGAGCTTAGTTTGGATTTCTGATCGCTTGCTTGTGGGATTTTAGCTCATGTACGGTCTTGACATGAAACTAGCTACGGTTATCACTTATTTTGGGGATAATACTTATGTATTTCAGTTTTTCAGCAATGTTGTTTTATCTAGACTTGTTTATTTGGAAAGCTATGTTGTACCAGACTTGTTTTGAAATAGTATGAAATCTTCCGCTGTTTTATCTATGTTATTTACTCTATTTACATATATACATATGTTCTTGTTCTACCTTGATATATCATTATGCATGTTTACCTGATTCAAACGCCCCTCCAAAGTCAGAGTGCTTGCAATAGACACCCTGGCGGAGGCGGGGTGTTACATTTGGTATCAGAGCATATGGTTTACGAGAAGGAATAAAAAGGTTTTTAGAAAACTTATGGAAAACTATTTTCAAAACCAAGTATAAAGTATTTTTCGAAGGAAAGTCTAGTTTATTTTAAAGGCTATTCCCCAAAAAGCCATTAGCAAAATTCCTTCGTTTTTCTCCATTCTGAATCTATCCTTTTCTTCGTTTTCAGTAGGGTCGATAACTTTGCCATTCCGGAGGGAGTACACGTACCTGTTTGGTATAGGAGACTTTTGGAGGCTAGGGCGATCGAAGCCGGCCCCGCAAATATTACTCCTCCTCCGGTAGTTGATGTTCCTACTCCTCCTGTCGCTGAGGTTCCTCTTCCTCCTCCCCCTCAGCATCCTCAAGCTGACTTCGCGAAGACTTGCAAAGATTTCAAAGCAATGGGTGGCAAGAACTTTCAAGGCACTGAGACTTTTGTAGAGGCCAGAAATTGGTTGAAAGAGACCGAGGATTTGTTTGCTATCTTTGGGTTAGACGATCAGAGGAAGATCTTGTTGGCGGTTTGGCTTATGAAGGATGAAGCCGCTTATTGGTGGGAAGTCACCAATGGTACTAGGCCTGTTGAGACTTGGGCCGATTTCAGGGCAAGGTTCGTGCTTAAGTTTCTATCTTCTGCTGAGGAGAATCTGCAAATGGAGAGGTTCATAACTTTGAAACAAGGAGATATGACTGTCAAAGAATATGTGAACAAGTTCAATCAGTTAGCTCGTTTTGGCTTGGATATGGTGAATACTCCTCAGAAGAAGGCTCTTCGTTTTGCGAGAGGATTGAATGAGCCGTTGCAGGGATTGGCTATGTCACATATTCCCCATGGGGCCACGTTTGAGAGCTTGGTTGATATGGCGTTACTTCAGGGAGATGTTAAGAAAGAGGTCAAGATGAATGATACTCAAGCCAAGAAGACTGATTCCCAGTGGAAAGGAAATCAGCGAAATCCAAGTGGTCAGAGCAGTCAAGGCAATCAGAACAAGAACAAGAGTCAAGGCAACAAGGGGAACAACAACAAGGGCAAGAACAACAAGGGGAAGTGCCATTATTGCGGTTCAGTTGGGCATCTTATTAAGGATTGTAAGAAGAGGAAAAGGAAGAATGGTGAATGCTTTTTCTGCGGTGAGACTGGACATTTCAGTAAGGATTGCCCGAAGAAGCAAGGGCAAGGCCAGGGTCAGACTCAGCGTGCTGGACCTTCAGGAGGGCAAGTTCATGCTCTCAATGTCGCTCCAGTTCCCGATCGAGGTAGTATTTCTGTTGAGAACCTTGTATACATTTCTGATTTTCCTGTTCGTACTTTGTTTGATTCTGGCGCATCGCATAGTTGTTTCATCTGATCTAGTTGAAAGTTTGCACCTAAGTACTAGTCTAGTTAATGATCCCGTGTGTGTCTCAAATCCTATTGGGGGTTCCGCCCATCTATCTATGATATGTGGGGATTTGAGGATCTCTATACTGAGTGTAGAGTTCTTGTGTAGTGCTTATGTTCTTGGTTTTAGGGGATACGGATTGATATTGGGCATGGATTGGTTGTCCAGATATGGAGCCATCCTTGATTGTGAGCATAGGGTTGTGAGGCTCGTGACTCGCCTCGGAAACACCCTAGAGATTTGTTGCGATCCGAGAGGTCCCGTCATGTTGTGCTATCTTGAATCACTCGACTCGTCAATGGAAACTCTTCAGTCTATGAGAGTGGTTCGAGAGTATCCGGATGTTTTCGATGAAGTTAGGGGGTTGACCCTAAGCGAGAGATTGATTTCCGCATTTATCTGGTGGATAATGCAAAGCCGGTTTCTTTGCCCGTTCGGCACATGGCTCCGCGTGAAAGGCGGGAGCTAAGTAAGCGAGTGAAAGAGTTGCTTGAGAAGAACTTCATTAGACGAAGTATATCTGAATGGGGAGCGCCTGTGGTATTTGCTACCAAGGCAGATGGTTCTCTCCGACTTTGTGTTGACTACCGAGAGTTGAATAAGCTAACTAAGAAGAACAGACACCCGTTACCGAGGATTGATGATCTCTTTGACCAGCTTGTCGGTGCTTCTGTTTTCTCTCAGCTTGATCTTGCTACGGGATTCAATCAGCTCAGGGTAGCTGAAGATAGTATAGACAAGACTGCGTTCAGAACGCCAGATGGATTCTTCGAATGGCTTGTCATGCCGTTCGGCTTGACTAATGCACCCGCATATTTCGTGGACTTGATGAGTAGGGTGTTCAGGGAGTTCTTGAACAAGTTTGTTGTGGTCTTCGTAGATGATATTCTGATCTTCTCTAAGGATGAGGAAGAGCACGCAAGGCATCTCGTGGAGGTGACGGATACGCTTAGAGCGCATCAGTTGAAAGCCAAGTTCTCCATGTGTCACTTTTGGAGAAGGGAAGTTAGATTCCTTGGGCATATAGTATCTAAGCAAGGCTTAGCGGTGGATCCCGCTAAGGTAGTTGCAGTTCAGGATTGGAAGACTCCAAGGAATGCAACCGAAGTGAGAAGTTTTCTAGGTCTTGCAGGCTTTTACCGGAAGTTCATCAAGGACTTCGCGAAGATTTCCGCTCCTCTAACTAAATTGACGAAGAAGAATTTAGTTTTTTCTTGGAGCATAGAATGCGAGCTTGCTTTTTAGAAGCTCAAGAGAGCTCTCACATCAGCACCTGTTCTAGCTTTGCCCGATGGAGGGAAGTTATTTACAGTATACACCGATGCATGTGGCACGGGGTTAGGAGCTGTTCTGATGCAAGAAGGAAGAGTGATATGCTTTGGCGGTAGGCAACTCAAAATGCATGAGAAGAATTATCCCACTCATGACTTAGAGTTGGCAGCAATAGTATATGCACTCAAGGCTTGGCGCCATTATCTTCTGGGAGAAAGATTTGAGCTTTATACCAATCACAAGTCATTGAAGTATCTCTTTTCTCAGAAGGATCTGAATCTGAGGCAACAAAGATGGATGGAATTCTTGGCGTCCTACGATTTTGAGATAGCTTATACCCCTGGCAAGGGGAATGTGGTAGCAGATGCATTGAGTAGAAAAAGGTTGACTCTGAGTCCTCTATTCGTTGAGATGAAGAATTTAGAGTATGTGGCAACCTTTGATTTCTCTTTGGCAATTGAGTCGATGACCGGTTCTTTAGCATCTCTGGAACTCAGACCTACCCTTCTTGATCAAGTTGGGGCTTCGCAGAAAGAAGACCCTCAGATAGTTGAGATTATGGATAAGCTGATTCGAGGAGAGGCGTCTAGTCATCTCGCTCGATATTCTATTGATGACAAGGGTTGGCTGAGGAGAGACGGAAGGTTATGTGTTCCAATGGTAGAAGATTTAGTAAGAAAAGTTCTTGAGGAATCGCATCGCTCTAAGTTGACTATACATTCGGGCGGAGATAAGATGTATAAAGATATGAAGCGCATTTTCTTTTGGCCTGGGATGAAGAAGGATGTGGCAGAGTTTGTCTCTAGATGTATCATTCGCCAGCAAGTTAAGGCCGAGTCGAAGAAGCCCGGTGGGCTATTGCATCCTCTAGACGTTCCACTATGGAAGTGGGAGAGTATTTCCATGGATTTTATCGATGGGCTACCAAGGTCAAGGAAAGGGAATACGAGCATTTGGGTTATCGTGGATAGACTTACGAAGAGTGCTCATTTCATTTTGGTGAAGAGCAAGAGGACCGCATCTTGGCTAGCGTCTGTATATCTTCGTGAGATTGTGAGACTACATGGAGTCCCTTCTAGTATTGTCAGTGACCGTGACCCAATCTTTACAAGTCAATTCTGGAATAGCTTGCAAGAAGCTATGGGCACGAGGTTGAATCTAAGTACGGCTTATCACCCACAGACGGACGGTCAAACCGAAAGGGTGAATAGGGTACTCGAGGATCTGTTGAGGCTTTGTATTCTGGATTTTGGTGGTACTTGGGAAGACCATCTTCCTCTTGTTGAGTTTGCATATAATAACAGTTATCAGGCAAGCATAGGGATGGCACCATTCGAAGCTTTATATGGGAGGCCGTGCAAGTCGCCTACATGTTGGTGGGAGACTACAGATGAGCTTATACTTGGGCCTGATATGATCAGAGATACATCCGAGAAGATCGAGTTGATTCGGAGACGGATGAAAGTGGCCCAAGACCGACAGAAATCCTATGCTGATAAGCGAAGAACTGATTTGGAGTTTGATGTTGGGGATATGGTTTTCATGAAGGTTTCTCCTTTGCGGAATGTGGTCCGATTTGGAGCCGTTGGGAAGTTAGCACCGAGGTTTGTTGGACCATTCCCTATTATAGAGAGGATCGGGCAGATGGCTTATAGAGTGGAGTTGCCCAAGAAGCTTGCCGGAGTACACGATGTTTTTCATGTCTCGCATCTCCGGAAGTGTTTACATGAATCAGCAGAGGTTGTTGAGCCGAGTGTTCTGAAAGATGTAGAAGTGGAGAAAGAGGCTACCTTGAGGAGAGCTCCGATTCGTATCTTGGGGACGGAGACCAAGAAGCTAAGGAATCGAGAGGTCAAGTTGGTGAAGGTTCAATGGGGTGAAGCCGAAGAAGACGCAACTTGGGAAACCGAGGAGAAGATGCGTGGGCTTTATCCATTCCTTTTTGAGGGTACACTCTCAATCTCTTTTCTTTGATAGCATATCTTTCTCTTTGCTATCCATGTTTATCTAGTTTATCGTGTTAATCTTGTCATGAGAACCTTAGGTAGAAACCCTTTGGATGAAACATGTGTTTGAAACATGTTATGCTTGATGATTGCAAGTGGTTGCAAGTGTTTGCAAGTGGTTACTCGTGGATGCATTATACACGTTAGGCACTAGATCGGCTCACACACTCCTCATATTGCATATGCATGAGTGTTTATGCTTATTCATGGATGAAAATTTTTGTGTTATCACATGGATGTTGCATATGGATGTATGTTATGTGCACACATATAGATGTTATACATTATGTTAGGAATTGCATACATATGGATTCATTTCACTAACATAATTTGCATTGATGATATTTGCATTAGATAAGTACATATACACACACCTTTGCATATGTTCATACAACATTTAGAATCTTGTAAGGACAATGATTGCTCGTGGATGATGTTTTGAGTAGATGGATGATTGGATGGTAGGATACGCTCTTCCCAACTTGAAGATTTCGGGGACGAAATCCTTTAAGGAGGGGAGAATGTAACAACCCGTATTTTCAATAACCTGTTATAACGTAAATCGAGGCAGAGTTTAATTCTAAAATCTGAATCAAGGGAAACGGGCTATGCCATTGTGTTCGTCTCGGAAAAATACGCGAAATAGAGTCCGAGTTTTCGAAAATCGGAGTCCGTATGACCCGATTAAGGCCCAACGAAGTTTTCAGAAAATTCCAAAGTAAAAACAGATTTCAAATTCAAGTTTGAATTTGGAAAATTAGGGTAAGATTGGGCCAGGCGGGAAAATTCCCGCCAGAGTACCCAAGTCGACAGCCCTGTCGACTTGGGAGTCAACTTGGTTGGACCCAAGTCGACAGCCCTGTCGACTTGGCTGTCGACTTGGTCCAGCCGGGCAGTTTTGCCTGGTGCACCATTTTGGGTTTGCGTTGAGCTTGGGGGCCAGATTCGGTTTTGAGGGCTGAGATTGGAACTAGGGTTTAATCCTAAGGTTGAAACTAGTCCTAATCTCTATAAATAAGAGCCTAACCTAACCCTAAATCATCATTAATCAATCCTACAACTAAACTATGGCAAAATCAATCCTCTCATGGCCTCCACTCTCTTCATAAAATTCCTAAATAAATTTCTATGAGATTTTCCATGCATACAAGTGTTTTCAAGCTTGTATGAGCATCATTAGCTTGCATTCAAGTCAAGTTTCTATATTTGCATCATAAAGCAAGGGTTTTGATCATTTTGGCTTAAGGGTTTTTCTATTGAAGCTTGCATTTTGAGTTTAATTGGTTGCATAAGGGCTTTGTCATATTTTGTGTCTTCATAAGCATTGTAAGCCCTATTCTACTTTCATACTTAAACTCTAAAGTTAAATGTATGATATGCAAGTTTGCCATGATATGCAAGTTTACTATGATGTGTTATGCAAGTTTACTATGATGTGTTATGCAAGTTTACTATGATGTTTTATGCAAGTTCATCAAGTTATGTTATGCAAGTTTGATATGCAAGTTTGTCATATGATATGCAAGTTATGTTATGCAAGTTTGATATGCAAGTTTGTCATATGATATGCAAGTTATGTTATGCAAGTTTGATATGCAAGTTTGTCATATGATATGCAAGTTATGTTATGCAAGTTTGATATGCAAGTTTGTCATATGATATGCAAGTTATGTTATGCAAGTTTGGGTTGATCCTTTTGTTCATGTTATCATGTTATGCAAGCTTATCTTGGGTTTATGAGCTTAAAGCTCCAAGCTTTATGCTAAAGGTTGCATTTTGGCAACATGTAAGTTATCATATCTCTTATGATAACTTGCATGTGAGGCTAAATGCGAACTTATGGACATCTCTACATGCCATTCATCACCATGTATCACCAATATGCTAAGTTTGGTTTTATGCATGCTTTTGAGGCCTAAAAATGTAATATGCAAGTATATGAACACATGTACAATTCATATGCCACCATGTTGAACTTGTGGCTTCAACACCTTTATGTCATGATTATTCCAAGTTCCCTCTTTCTATCCTTTATGCGCTATTGCGATATGTAAGCGATGGGATTGCGTTTGGGGTTGGGTAAACTTAAAAGACATAAAAACATAAGCTTGGGAATTTACCTATTAAGTTAGGTCTACCCTTTGGGAATTTACCTATTAAGTTAGGTCTACCCAAATGCTTGAAAACTTGTGACATGTTTTGGAAACATGATGGACATGACACTTAGAAAAGATAAGTGTGATCAACTCGAGGTTGGGTTGAGTTTGTAGCGTAAACCTACCCGGAACCGACCGGCTTAACTAGTTGCTACAAACAATAGGACCCAATGTGAGAAGTTGGTCATGTTGTACCTTGAACCCGAGGTTAGACCAAGTTGTGGTGTAAAGCTACCCGGACCCGCCCGGCCTAACTAGTAACCACAACAAGGTCTAATGTGAGAGGTTAAGGCGCATTAAATTAATTAATGCCTCGTGATTAGGGTTAAGTCATGGTCCACTTAATACTTAACCAATTTTGGCTTGGTAGATTAATCAGGGTTAAGTCGTGAACTCATCGTTACACTTAACCAAGTTAATCCATGATTAACAAGAGGGTTAAACCGTACTTAACCCACTAGAAAATCCTAGCAATGGGGGTCCACTCCAGCAGTAATCCCAAGTTTGTATCATCATGGCCCTATGGTCTAGGCTAGGGTGTGGGGCACGAATTACTGAACTTGAGGTAAGCGACCAAAAACGACGGCCGAGTGGTACGCCGGTGTAGTTCCGGGCGGACTTATGGTCGTGCACATAGTCCGAAGCCGGGGAAAACATGCACGGGTACCAGTAGATCGAGACTGTGCACGCATGTTTATGGTGTCCAGGGGTTGCCACCCTAGGGCTTGATACACCCGACGGGAGACCCGACACAGTCTGACTACAATTATGTTTGGGCCGCATTGACACCAACACGTGACGAGTTAGGCTTATAGGGAGCCGATCGACTAGACCGTTGGGTTGGACCGCATATTAGGGTCACTTCATGTTATTGGGCCAAAGCTTGGGCCAAGGGATCAATACTTGTTTATTCAAGTCATGTTAGTTTGCTAGTACACCTGTGGTGCAAAAACCTAAATCATGATTATGCGATGACACCGTTATCTACCTTGTTAGTTAATCATCATGCTAGTATGTTGTTATCCTTATGATCATACCTGCTTCTCATGCCAATTAACTTTATCAGTTTACATTGATTGTAGTAGGGCTTACTCAGTCTTTTTGACTGACCTGTTTTCTTTCACCTCTTTTCTTCCGTTCCCCCCCCCCCCCAGGTTCTCAGGGTGGGAATATTGGAGCTTAGCTTGGATTTCTGATCGCTTGCTTGTGGGATTTTAGCTCATGTACGGTCTTGACATGAAGCTAGCTATGGTTATCACTTATTTTGGGGATAGTACTTATGTATTTCAGTTTTTCAGCAATGTTGTTTTATCTAGACTTGTTTATTTGGAAAGCTATGTTGTACCAGACTTGTTTTGAAATAGTATGAAATCTTCCGCTGTTTTATCTATGTTATTTACTCTGTTTACATATATACATATGTTCTTGTTCTGCCTTGGTATATCATTATGCATGTTTACCTGATTCAAACGCCCCTCCAAAGTCAGAGTGCTTGCAAGAGACACCCTGGCGGAGGCGGGGTGTTACAGGTGGGCAAAGTGTCGACCAACTTTTTGGCAAAAAGCCATTCCAACCAATAGTCGAAGCCATAACCAGATATCAGCCCATTCCAAACTTTAAGGGATGTTTGTTATCTTAGGTCGGCCAACCATAAGCCGAGCCGAAGTCACGATAGCATCCTCCCAAGGATATCAAACCTATCGGCCGAGTCATCAATAGATCGGCTAACCTGTTCCTGAGTGATCAGATCGGGTTGAAATATCAGAGAAGAAGCACTTACTGAAATTTATCTCCTATAATGTCAGGCCAATACTCTATCAAACTGGAGTCCGATTCCCAAGGATAGAGCAGCGGATACGATTGACCGAGCTCTTTTTTTTTACATGTCATATATTCAATGCTATGCATACCCACCAATTCCGAAGAAGAACTATTCATGAGCAGTACCGGGTCCCGTTGCCTACAACTACTCAACCGAATCGAGCTCCATGTGTAAAAGCCCTAGAAAAATGTATGCCACACCGCATGCAAATCTGTCCCACTGGCTCGCCTATAAATACAACTATCTCCCAAAGTGGAAAGGCAATTCAAAAATCTCTGAAAGACCTCTAGCTCGGCTTACTAGAAATAACACGTCGTTTTCTCTAGATTCAACACAAAGGTTTTATGTTTAAATCTTTTTTTCTCTACCTTCTTCCACTGAAAAACCACTATAACCTGTAATTGATAGTATAAACAAAGATTATAATTGGACTTGGCATCGATATAAGTTGAACCACAATAAAATATTGTGTCTCTCATGTTCAATTACATTTTCTCATATTTCTGTGAAAATTTATCGTGTATATTTCGCAGACGTTGGGGGTTGACCATCGTTGGACTAATTTTTGACGTCAACAATGTCTTTAATGATTAGATACGGCTTTAAACCAAGCCTAATTTCCTCAACAGATGCGACATATGGCCATATCAAACTGATCTGTTAGATACGGCTCAGAGCCGTAACTAATTGCTCTGCTGGCCATACATGTATAATCATCATGAGACATATCAAACGATAATACTATAATACATGATCAAGAGCAATAAAACTTCTTATTTAACACATCATCAAGAACAATAAAACATCTTATTTAACACATGATCAAGATCAGTAATACATCTTATTTAAGGCATGTTATAATTAGGCAAATGGTTTTCCCACACTACTTAATCGCTTCACACACCATAATAATACATGTATTTAAATTAACTTGCAGCAGTACGAGTTAGTGAACAAGGCTGAAAAAATTGAGTGCACACAAACACCTTTTAATAATCAATGACTTCCAACAAGAAGAAGATCGGCTTGTGTTTATTCTGCTGCCTCATAAATAACCTTCCTTGATCACCATCAGTTATCAAAGTGTCTGCTTGCACCTGCCAATATCAACCAAAATATCAATATACCATCAATTTCCCGCATTACTGTTAATATTTGGGATACAAACAGGTTGAAAAAGTGAAATGCACACAAACATGCGACTGTACAAGTTAGTGAACAGGGCTGAAAAAATGAAGTGCACACCAACATGCAAGGTTCAACCAGTCTGCACATTATTCATGGCATGGCAAAGCAGACAGTCCGAGTCCAAATACAAAACAAAATGTACAACAAGACAAAATAAAGGTCATAGGAAAAAAAATGTATACATCATGTAAATGAACTTTGGTTCAAAATTGTCAATTCCAAGTATGGGTTCATGATTATCATGTAAGTACCAAGTGATACCATGTGTTATCAAATGTATCATAGTTTGGGTTCATAGTGTAGACAAGGTGACCAATTGCTATCAAACGTCACGTAAAGAAGAAATTCATATATAGTGTCCAACATACCTCTAGTAGTTGTGCTCTCTTTTCAAGCTAGGGGTGGAGCTTAATTGTGGTTCCTGTAGAATTTTCCAACAACAATAGGAACGTTGTCTGAAGTTGGTGGGATTAGAGTAATAAAAATTTCCACCTTTTGACTAGCCTTGTCCCACCAACTCGGACGATATTCCTATTGCTGCGAGTAGCTCCACTGAAACCACAAGCTCATTTAATAATTCCAAAAGATCAAAATTTCCAAAAGGTTATTGGTTGCACAAGTAATAACCTATGCAACCTACCGCACCTTTGGAAATTTTGATCTTTTGTAAATTATTACTTATACCTCATCCCTGCTTTAGAGCACAAGTAGAAATTGTAGTTCCTCGGATGACAGACTTTGTTATCTACCATAGTAACTATTTATAAGACACAAGTTATACTATTTAATCAAACATTATTAGGATATAAATTCAAGTTATACCTCTATAACTAAGCAAGTTAGAATTGTATGGTACATATCAACTCTACGTTCATCACCTGATAGAATTGGGACTCGCTCAGCCCATCCTGATATGGTCTCGGTTAAGGGATCGATCATCTCTACTTGAGAGCACAAGTAGAAATGGTAGTTCCTTGGATGGTAGACTTTGTTATCTATCACAATACCTATTTATAAGATACAAGTTATACAATTTAATCAAACATTATCAGGAGATAAATTCAAGTTATACCTCTATGATCAAACAAATTATACTTGTATGGCACATAACAACTCTACATTCATCACCTAATTGAGCCGAGACTCGCTCAGTCCATTCTGATATGGGATCAGTTAAGTTATAGGTTATGAGTTCGATGCTGCAAGTTTGAATATTATGAGCTTGATGCAGATAAATTTCATTGATCAAGAATATTGAAACCTAATACTCATGTAAAGACATTGCCTTTAGCTCACAAGATGCCACATGCAACTAAACACTCTCCACAAACCCAACAACCAGCGATGTAAACAAGAATTCGATTTATGGTGGGCAGATTATACGAGTGATTCCAACATGCCAAACACTCACCACAAATCCAAAAACTAGTTCACAAGATGACACATGCAACTAAACACTCACTTATATTCAAGCATCAGTGGTTCCAATAAGCCAAACAACTGTTTGCACTAAAATATAAATAAAGTTCACAACCAAAAGAGAAGAGATAAAAACATGCACTAAAAAGTCAAGAATATTGTATACCGATCAGTTAGTAAATATAATGCGGAATTGATGAATAGAAAGTACTTGAAGGAATGTGGAATTGATAAATATAATTGTTTAAAATCTCACCTTGGTGCTCTGGTGACGGCGAGGTGCTGGAGGTTGGCGACGAGGTGTTGAAGGTTGCCGACGAGGTGCTGGATGTTGTGTAAGTTGGTGATGCCGCTGTCGTCGGGGGTTGGTGCTGAAAGTTGTTGATGGTTGCCAAAGCTTTCCGCCGAGGGTCGTTGTTGGAAGCTAACACCATTTTCTATTTTTTAGCATCGGTTTGTTTGCCCTAAAAAATGAATTGGGGAATAAGGATAGGCAGGGCAAACGAAGAGGGATATAACGGTTTGTGTGCGCCAAAATTAAGCACTAGATTGGATATGGCTATTAGCTGTGTCCAATCTGATACGGCTATGATCCACACCTAAATAAGAGGGAAAGAAGATTATTCTGCTGGAAAGATTTTCGTAGCTGTATCAACACACATAAATGCGAGTTATAGCTGTATTATATTTGATAAGGCTAAAAGCCGTATCATATGCAGAGTAGCTAAAACTGCTTTTAGGTGTAGTGACTGTGCTACCATCCTTTTATGTTTTGTTGGATAAATTGCTTTTATTTCCCGTCATATGCTTGGAATGTCCAATATCTAATATCCATTTCTCCTCTTTTTTTAGGTACCTACAAGATAAAAACATTTAATTGGTACCCACTTCCTCCGTTAGGGTCCTAAATGTTAAGTGGGGAAGGCAACCATACCCAAGTGGGTTTGGGGCCTTTAAAAATATATTTTGTATTAAAAACTATAATTTTTAGGTAATTTTCAATATTTTTTGTCTTATAAGCTTATTGTTGGATTTATAAATCCATATATTTATTTCTTTAGTTTATAAAACCTTTTTATTGGAATATTTCTTTCTGACTTTTTCGTAGAGAGAACTATAGTTGTTAGGTTTTGAATCTTTTTTGGAACCTATTCATTCCTATTTCCTAAAGATTTGGAACTTTTAATCAAATTATCTTAATTTTGTTTTCCTTTATTAAATTCTGAAACATTTGTAGTAATCTTTTCCAACTCATTTTTGAGTTTTGAATTTTCAGTAAGTGAAACTTCTAGACTACTATTTAAAGTTATGTTTTTATTCAAAATATCATTATTTTCTAGTTTAAATTTTCCTAACTCTTTTGATAATAAATCATTATCTAAAACTAACTTTTAACAACTATTTTGTGCATTTTCTAGTTCTTCACCTAAAATAATTTTTCCATCTTTTAATAAACCTATTTCATTTTCCATTCTATTTTTTTTTCGCAATGCCTGCCTGAGTAAATGGCCCCTACCATTTTGTTTATATCATAAGAAAGTTCCTACAACATAAACATATGCAAAGAAAAAAGAAAATACAAAAAACTGAAAGGAAAATGGAAATTTGAGGAAAAGGAATAGCAGCTCATTCCCATTTGTTTTCGACAGAGGAGTCAAAGCCAAATGGAGATAGATGAAGCTCATTGCAAATGGCTCTACATATATCATGATAAGCGCACAGCCTGTTCATCTTCTTGCCATGAAAAATTATTTGATTTCTTTCCTTCCATATCTCATTGATTATAACTTATAGCATTATTAGAAGCTCATAGCTTGATGCTCGCTCCCATCTAGTGGCTTTATATATCGTCATCCATTCACATTTATTATCGCTTAGAGGCGACACATAACAACCTTTTGCTTTCAACCTTTTCCATAGAAAATGAGAATATGAGCATCTGAAAAATAGGTGCTACGTGTCCTCCTCTGCCGATTTGTAGAACACACGCTATTTTGAGATATTCATACCCTTGCGCGCAAGAGTGGATAAAGTGTGAATAGCATTGACACATACCTTCCACATCATGAAGTTCAACTTTTCATTTGATATCCTATTCCATATGTGACCAAACCATGGCCACTTCCTGTTCTGGTCTTCACCCATAAGAGCATTGTATACAATGGATATCTCATGTTTGTTATACTTGTTTGTCCATATACAGTCATCATATTAAGCGTAAATATAACTACTATCTTCATATTTCTGCCAAACTGTGTTTAATGCAAGAATGCTGGTAGTAGGCAAAGAGATTTTACAGTCTCGTATGTAGGAAGAAGCTTTAGCATTCAGCAGAATTCCACTTGACATAATCAAATTATATTCGAATTGCAGATGTAAGTACAATCCCGTATCAAGCCAAGGAGAATACCAAAATTTCGCTTCACTGGATTCCGCCATATTTTACTTCACATGAGGCATGATTTTGTCCCTTATTTTAGTCATTGTCTTCCAGACCCAACTATCGACTGTTTTGCAGTAACCACCCATATCTCGTCGTGTTTTAGGTTATGTTTTATTGTCCATTGAACCCATACTATGTCCTTTTTCTTAATAATATCCTGGGGTTTCTTAGACAGAGCTGCAAAATTCCATTATTTTATGTTTTTAATACCCAATCCTCCATTTTGCTTTGATTTCTGTATTTTACTGTAAGCTATCGGCGCTAGTCTGGTCGTATAAATAGAACCTGACCACAAGAAATTTCTCATTGCCTTTTTCAACATATTCAGCAGCTTCGAGGGTAGAATGAAGGATTTGCACCAGTAAACCACCATCGTGAATACAATTGAGTTTATGATAACCAATCTACCAGATTGAGAAATGTAACGATTGTCCCATCGAGTTAGAACCGCCGTTATCTTCTCATAGAGCGGGATACATTGCATCATAGAAATACGTTTAGTGGCCAACGGGATACTCAAGTATGACACACCAGACGATGATAGAGACAAACTAGTAATGGACTGGATGGACTGAGCCAGAGATGTTGTGAGCCCAGCAAGAATAAGCTGAGATTTAGTTCCATTAATTTTCAAACTAGAGAATGAATTGAAGGAAGTGAGACACGCCATGATGCATTGAACAGAGGGAATAGACGGTTTAGTAAATCTAAGTAGGTCGTCAGCAAAAGCTAGAGATGTTATCAAAGGAGATTTTCATTTAGGGTGAAGAATGAAGTTCTCTAAATGAACCTGACGTTCAAATTCCATAGTGAGAGCCTCCATCAGCATAATGAAAAGATACGGAGAGATTGGATCATCTTGTCGCAGCCCTCTCTTGCCTCTGAAGTATCCGACAGTATGAGCATTGTATACTAATGAGTATCGAACTGTAGATATGCAAAAATATATCCAATATATGTATTTGATAGGGAACCCCATCTTAATCATAATGCTAACGATGGTCGGCCATTTCACCATATCGAAAGCCTTTCTAATGTCGATCTTAAACATGACTCTTAGGGACACATTGGTACTTGAATATCCATTTAAGAGTTCATGAATTAACATTACATTGTCTAGAATGTTATGTTCAGGTAAGAATGCAGATTAGTTTGAGGATATGATAGAATGTAAAACCTCTTTTAGCCTTTTGGCTAGAATTCTTAATATTGCCTTATAAATTACATAACAACAAGCTATTGGCCTGAATTATGAGACATCTACTAGATTTTTGCATTTCGGAATTAGCGCTAAATTTGTAGAATTGATTGTAGATAGAATTTTGCTATTTCGGACGAAACTTCTTACTGCTTTTATCACTTCTAGGGCTACCACATGCCAATAATGCATATAAAAGGACATTGTAAAACCATCTAGCCATGGCGATGATGCTTTTCTCATAGTGAATATTGTCCATGTGATATCATCGTCCGACACAGGCCCGGTTAGAAACTCATGTTTATCAGTAGAAATAGTCTTTAGGTCAATATTATGCAAAAAGGAGGGATCAGGCTCATCAGTATCAGTACCTATCAAGTTCGAATAATATTTCAAGAATGCATCGTCTACCGCGTGAGGGGAATATGACTGTTACCATATCCATCGTCAATTTGGTGAATGTATTATTTTGCATGCTTTATCTTCAACGAGGCATGGAATAGTTTGGTGTTCCTGTCGCCATGAAGAGACCATTATTGCTTTGCTTTCTGTTTTATCATCTTCGAAAGCTTCCTTAAGTTGCACAATCAGATCTTTCTCTTGTTTTAAGTGTATAACATCCGCGTTAGGTTGTAAAGTAAGTCGTTGAACCTGCTGTAGTTTTTCCGATATTGTCGTCGACCTCTTGCTTCCTTTTCCATATATTTCATTGGACTATTTCTTCAGAGCATCCTTAGTGTTCCTTAGCTTCTGCTGAAGAATAACCATTGGGTTACCGTAAGCGCGGATGTTCTAAGCTTCTTCGACAACCTGCGACATTGTAACATTTGTTGTCCAAACACCAATTTTTTTGAAATTAACCTGTTTTAAGGGGGGTGCCGAGCCGAATGAGAGGACGAGAGGGCAGTGCCAATAAGAGGGGCATAAGAATGTTTAGGTTTATGGTTGGCCAGGATAAAAGGGATTGGTAATTCATGAGGTTGTGATCAATTTTCGTCAAAGTCCTTGGTCCCGTAATGCTTTTATTTGACCAAGTGAATCTTAAGACAGAGGAAGGAATCTCTATCAGAGAGGATAAGTGCATAGCAGTGTTCAACGGATTTAGTTCCCCAAGGCTTAAAGGAACTCCGCCACTCTTATGATCAGATAAGTAAGAGCAATTAAAGTCTCCTATCACTATCCATGGAAGAGCCGAATGACTGAACAATGGTAATGTATCCAGCATTTGCTTATGGAAGGATGGGGTATTACTAGCATAAATACATGTTAGAAAGAGGGAAGAGGAGGAAGGGATATGGAATACTTTAGTATGAATAAACTGATAGTCCATCATAATAAGAGATATTTGGAAAATATTGGCGTCATACATAATCAGTAGCCTACCATATGAGGCTTGGTCAAGATTGGTTAGATAAGACCATGCATGTTTTATGTATGCTGCTGCTTTGGATGTTAGAAGGGAGTTGATTTTGGTTTCGGAGATGGATATGAGGGATAGGCGGTGAGCATGAATAAGGTTTTTTATTTGGTCTAACTTCTTTGGTTTGTGACTCCCCTTATATTCCATGCAACAATGTTTTGCTGCATGATTATACAATCGGGATTTTGCTGGAGCTTCTAGTTCTTCTTGGAGAAGAGCATTGGGTCTTTCCACCGATCCTAATTCACTCTGAATTATCATACGCCTTGCATTTCTTCTGGAAAAGAGTGTAGCTAGAGGGGGAGGGAGGGGGAGAAAATGTCTTGGTCTACTGGAATCTAGAATTTTGGACAAGGTTGAGGTCTTAATGGGAGAGGATGGTTGGATATTTGTTGAGGTTTTTTTTGACTTTTTTATGTTTATTGGACCTAATAGAATCCGAGGTAGGGATAACATGAGGTGGAGAATGTTTGGGATTGACTGAAACCGTAGAGGAGTTAGTGGGTGTTAATTGATTGACTTGCAAAGTAGAGGATGATACAAGTGAGGATAGGGTGATAGCTAATACATGGTTGGTAGGCAGGGACACATTACTGCTTTCCACATATTTATCCTGATGAGATTGAGAATCTTTAAAGTTTTCATGCACTTTTAGTTGGCCATGCACTTCTACATCACCACGTGCAACCATTACATTTTCACTAGTATTTTGCTTCCTATTTTTATATGCTTAATTTTCCTTTCCATCTACTTTATTTTTCCCATTCTTTTGTGATGTTTGAGCTACGTCTGTTGTGTTCCCTTCTTTTGTCTCTGTGTGTTTCTTTATAACTTCCATTTCCCTTTCTGTTTGTGTATCTTCTTTGACTATGTTGTTTTGCATTTCTTCAGTGTCTTCGTCAGTTGCTATTACTTCATCATTTGCCGCATTCAAGCTTTCAAATCTATTGTGCACCTCGGTATTTACTTCTTTTCTTATCGGAATTCTTATTGTTTGTATATTAGCAGATTTGTTAGCTCCTTGTCTTAACATTTCATTTTTCCTCTTGAATTGATTGTGGTTTATTACTGGAAATGTATTCATTCTCCTTCTGTTTGTTGTAACTTTTGTTCACGTCATCTTTTGCGCTTCAGCAGGCACTGTCTTTGTTTTTTCTTGAACTCCATTTTCGTTTTGCTTGTTCTCCATTTCAATCACTTCCTTTCCCTTTACTAGGGCAGCCGCTACAACTTCTGGTTTGCATTTTTCACTTTTGTTGCCAAATACTTTATAGTGAATGCAAATGTCCGGCTGCCATAAGTAAGTTACATGAATTTTCTGCATGGACCCATCCGGGTTTTCTATTTCAAATTCAGACATTAGTTCACAGTCCAGAGTTATTTCTACCAAGCATTTTGCATTAGTTATTCTTGACAGCTCCTCCGTCGCTCCATCCAAACAAATTAATTTTCCAAGGCGATTCGATAGCCACTTTATACCCGACGGGGGCCATAAGTAAATGGGAATATTCGACATTTTCACCCATACAGGGACTGCCTTTATTGAACCATAAATATGTTAACATTAGCATCCCGCTATTTAATTATAAACAACTTATTTTTCATACTATAGGATCAGCTCTTATGACTCTCTCTCTGTCATTATCATCAAAGAAATTGAACAAGAACAGAGTTTCATCAGATTTTACTTTAAAATTACCTCTGAGCCTCCATCGCTGCTTTAGAGTTTCAATGACCATGGTGTAGGGTAACGGCCTATCGAGAAAAAAACCCAACAATATAGTTCTTCCAAATTTTCTCACCTCCTGTAATATCAGATGGGGGAACCATTTTATCTCCTTTGAAAGTAATCTCGTACTGAACAGGCGTGTGGTTCCCAGCATTCCGTGGCAAGAAACGAAAGATGCGGTCGGAAGACCAAGCTTGTTCAGTTGATGGGTCGGTTGGGTTCGACGAAAGGGGATGGACTGGATTAGGTTGGGAGAGATTTGGAATGGGGTTGGGAACTAACGGATCTTGTAAAAAGGATGGGATAGTAGGATCGGGGTCAAGTGGACGTTGTGGAGGAGGAGGTTCAGGGATTAGGAGGGCGATGTTGAATTGGAGGAGAGAGGAAGGGTATGGGATGGATTGGACAGGCCAGGATTCAGCGCGGTTGACATTAAGTTAAAAAGAGAAGGGATAATTTGATCTATAATTAATTTATGCTGCATTCCATTTTCCATTCTATTTATTTTAGCAATACGTTATTTGTTTAATTTTTTCTCTCTATACTTGTCATCTAACTCCATGCTAATTTCTAAAATTTCATTATAAGTAAGTTCCGGATATACCTCATCCGTGTCTGCCATAAATCATACATTTACTCATTCTATATCCTTGTCGCTATAACTTTCTGAGGAGGAAGAGTCAGAATCATACCAACTGACTTGAAAAGCTTTAATTTTCTCTTTGAATCTTTCATTTTTATGTTTCTTCTTTTTAATAAGAATACTTGCTTCATACGACCAAATTCATCACACTCAAAGCACTTGATTGATGTTTGATTTGCTGAACTTGATTTTTTGTTTTTTTGGAACTTTGTCATTTTTCTGAATTTCTTGAACTTGTTGTGGTTTTTGGATATGAAGGTAATCTGATCTTCATCTAAGTCGGAATCTTCATTGTTTGCTTGAAATGCTATATTTTTCTTTTTGGTATTTTGTTTCTTTCTGCCCTGCAAGTTAGCTTCATAGGATAACAAATTTTCAATTAACTCTTCAACTTTGAGTTGAGAAATATCGTTTCTCTCTTCAATGGCTAAAATTTTTCTTTCCTAATCATTTGTCAAAGAGTTTATAATTTGTGTAACTAAATTAAAGTCAGTGAACTTATCTTCGAGTGCCATGAGATCATGTTGTGTACTTTGAAATGTAGTGTATATATCACTAGTGGACTCATTTACTTTCAATTAAAAAGATGAAGACTGGTTCTGCAAAATTGAAATTTTTGTTTGCTTAACCTTAGTTGCGCCTTCGCGAGTGATTTGTGATGTAGTCATATATCATGGGCAGTAGTGCACATCATGACATGTGAAAATTCATTTTTATCTAAAGCACAAAATAAGACATTCATTGCTTTTGAATTGTTTAAAGCTGCAACTTTTTTAGCATCGGTTCATGCACCCATCTCAGTATTTGGTGCTTCATACTTATTTTGGGTGGCAGACCATATTTCTAAGCCATTTGCTTCCATAATAATTCGCATATGGGTTGATCAATGTGCATAATTTGAACCACTGAAAAGAGGGGGACATTGGGTGGACTGACCTTCTTGAAATATACTTTCCATAATAGATGATGCAAATACCAGTTACTGTAATTTGATCCAAACCTTGCTCTAATACCAATTGAAAGTCTATATGAGTCGATCCTATATAGACAAGTATGAATATGCGTATACTACTGAGAGTGATATAATAAAGTAAACGCTACTAAGTAAAATGCACACTAGAGTTTTATACTGTTCAGACCTCCCATCCTACGTCCAGTCTCGAAGCTCCCCTTCGGTATTCTTCTATCAACAAACTTCGCTATGCTCGGAGGAATAGACTTAATTACAATAGAGTTTCTTGCAAAACATGTGTTCTAGCATAACAAAGGTAGTGACTGATGAGTGCACAATCTTCCAAGATATCCTTATTTAATATTTATTTTGAGAAGCAGATGTTTATGGAAGAGTAGTATATGGTTGTGAGTTGCTTGAAGTGCTTGACCGTTGAATAAATATAGAATTGATACAATAGAATGCAGAGAGTGTAGTACTGTGGTTTTTCATTTTGAGTGTTAATGATTTAAATAGTGTTGAGAAGTTGTAATTGAAGAGTTGCGACCATTGATGTTCATTCAAGAGTTGCTCTGATTGGTGGTGAAGAGTTATGGTGAAGAGCGTTGTAAGCGTCCTTTGACAATATGACAATTCATCTTCATTTGTTTAGGCCGACCTTCAGGTCAGACGTCTGTAATTTATACCAGACGTCTGAAAGCTTCTCTAGACATATATATTTCTAGGCCGAGATAAAATTTCGACATCTGAACTTAATATCAGATGTCTGAAGGCTCTCCAGACCATTTTCTGAGACTAATTTCTGACGTCTGGGACTAATTCCAAACATCTGATACTCTTGTATAAGCTTTTCTTTGTTCAATGCACGTCTCATTTTGTTTTATCCATCTCGCTTCTTTTTGTATTCCTTTTTCTTATTGTCGAGCGGTACTTTCTTGAGTTAATTTTATTCATAGCATGCATTGGTTTATATGTATATACTTATATGATTTCCATTGTGTAGTTGTTTTCATCGAAACCATAGAATAGATTTACTAAAAAGTCCTCCAATTTTTCACCATATCTTTTAATTTGATTTACTAATACCAAAACTCATGAAAAATAATCATTAATCGGTTCTTTTGATTTTATATGCAAAGCTTCAAACTCACCTCGCATAGTTTGTAGTCTTATCTTTTTCACTTTAGCGATGCCCTTGAATGAATTCTTTAAATTCTCCCATTCTTTGTAACAACTCGAATTCCGACCAGGTAGATTTTCTTTCTAAATTCCAATCTATCGAAACTTGGATTGGTTTGCTTGGGTATTCTGCAGAAAAGACAGAGACATAAAACATGTCAGAGCTCAGAAAATATCTCACAGTGGAATGGATAAAATATAATATATTCAAAATATAGCCTTACCGTTTTAATAATACTGCCTAACCAGTATCCAAGGCTATCATGTCTCTTCCACAAATCTAATCTGCGAGCATGTTATGAGGAGGGAGTCAGAACACAAGTTCTGGTGATTGGATTTAAATTATACACTTTGGATAACACTACATATACCATCCAATCATATTTTCTTATTTATTAGGTTACTTGGGTTAACAGCACTCAAGGCTTACACACAATTCATACTCATTTACTTTCCAGTAGCTTAACTTAATACAGTATATATGTAGCTACCCCCAAATATTAAGGTACACCCCATGGTACCCCACTCGCATGGTCTCCGCTGTAACACCATCAAAATATACGCAGCCCCTCATCCTATGCCGCAACGACGTACGGATCTCTATATAGCAATGTTACGTTCCGCTTATATCTATCATTACTATGCTACGTAAGCATACAGACTGCCACCGTCGATCGAATCAGATTACATACTAGAGTAATGCCCTCAAGTCTATAATACACCACCCAGAGCCTATATGCATGTATCTAGACTGTCCCACATACGTATCATCAATTGTAGCTCGATGCCATAACCGCACATCCTCCAATGTGCACCGAGTCCCGTGGCTGGGGGATACAAGAAACACAGAACTTGGTCGGGAGCTTTTCCATATTTGTACTGGCCCATCTTTAAAGAGCCTCTATATACAGATATACCTACGGTATGTTATCACCGTGGCTATGGCCCCACACCGGCCCCTCCCTCAACTAGTAAAGACTATAAGAGCTAAACAACTTCCCCTAAAGAAAACAATCTAAACATCCATTTGGCGTCTTCCCTCAACCACCGTACCCCGATAGTGAAAGGTGAACGGTCTATTGGTTTTACCTCTAGTATTTTTGCATCCCACTGGCTGCCGATGAAGGGTATCCGATGATCTACTATCCTTGTTGGTCATGACCCTTCGCCTCCCATTGAGGCAACCACTGAATCACCCTGGTGTCACCATGTCACAGCATTCTAACTGCATAGGTACTTCTGCAGTCAAGGCCCACTCACCCAGTTGTTACGCGCAGACCCAACCTCTTCGAGCACAGCCTTAAACATCTGCCACCGCATAGAGGACTATTAGGAGCACCTTACGTATCTCAGGAAGCCACGTGCTTCCCCTTCCAGTCCTATGGAGCCATCAGATTTATCAGATGAATCTGCGCCCCCTCATGCCTTGTAATGCCATGATGATCTACCCTGTTGGGTTATTCACCCTCAAACGTGCAGACTGGTCCAAGCGCCTCAATTTAATATGTTATTAGACCCTATGTCTAAACATTCTTTTACGTGCTTGCTTTTCCTTACTAGGTTTCGTTTTAACTTGGTTATTCCTATTCACATTGAATTCTTTGTCAGTTACCAAGTTCCTCTTGCTTATTAATTTCAGTTATAACTTAACCCATTTAAGTTTATTAATAAGCCCATAATATGTTATTCTCCAGATTGTGGCCTATGGTCTGTAATCCGCAATCTCTTTTATAATCTTGTTTGATTTCATCATTACAATAACATGTTTTACTCAATATGTAATTAAGTATATCTAAATTCACATGTATACTATTTAACATGCCAATCATTATTTATGATTAAACATAACTTATTTCATAAGATTTCTCATTCTTTCTCATTTAATCATAAATTCAATTTACACTGTCACTACCACTTATCATTGTTTACTTATTAACTTAGTTCTCTTAACTAAGGTCCACTTATAACTTTCTCTACCCATTTATTACAACCTATGCTATAATTTTCTCTTGTTCCTAGGACAGTCCCAACATATTATTCTTATCAGCGGGTTTCAGACTTCCAAGTTTACAGATTACTTAATTTATAATTAAGTACAACTTCTTATATTTCATATATTTCCCCCCTTTTCTTAACTGGTTTCTGGCTTTCCCCATTTACTGATTACTTAATTTACAATTAAGTATCCCTTCCCTCATTTCACAAGTTATCTTATTTCCTTAACAGTTTATTATAACCTAAGTTATAATCTTCACTTGTCCTTAGGACAAGTCTACCTATTATACAACATTCTCATTAATGTTAATTATTCATAATAGGTGATTTTCATTCTCCATTTGAACCATTTTCATTTACTGTTGTAGTCCATTATTCTTTATTCACTGTAATATATGTTTCTTATTTTAATTAAGGAAAAACACTTCATGCACCTTACCAGTTTGATGTATAGAAGAAACCAGTGATTTATTTTCATAACGTATTCCCATCTAAATCCATCATGGAAAGTAAATTCTTTCCTTTTTCTTGCTTTATTCAATGTGGTTTACTTGCAACCACGTTCTCAGAAATAGGACATTTAGGGAAATACATCACTTTTTCTTTGCATCACATTAACTCAGTCCATTACATCCCTTCCTTTCTTATTTTGTGACTTAGACATTTAATTACCATCATTGCCATTTATTCATATCTTGTTATATACATATATTTTTGTGTATATATATATATACATGCACTAGACCTCTCACATTAAGCCTACACTTGTGGACGATGGATTTGTCGGGCGGGTCCGGGCAAACTTCTACCACAAGTTGACTTAACCTCGTGTCTTAGTACCATTACATATTTTAATTATGCACTTAGACCCCTCACATTAGATTTACCACTTGTGAATGCTAGATATGTCGGGCGGCTCCGGGCAGACTTCTATCACAAGTGCAATCTAACCTCATATCTAGGAGCGTTGCAGTGCCAAATTACTGTGAATCTAGGCATGTTCGTTCTTTAACAATTATTCCTATTTCATGTAACTTTTGGGCATATTCGGTTTTTAACCATTTTTCCTGTGTCATTATAGGCTTTCTAATCCTTCTCTCCAAGCCATATATATATATATACACATATCATATGCCCCAAATTTAGATCTTTAATCATGCTTTGATTTATACCCAAATCCATGTTCATGTATTTAATTATATGCTAACATGAAACCATTCAATCACATAACTATTCCAAATCATACAAGTAAGGATCTATGTATATAATTGTGACAAGTTTACATGTAATACAAACAACAAAAGTTGCTACCCAATTCCAACAAGTTTGTTTTACAACCTGCGAACAATCCAATATTTTAATCTATTTCAACATATGGATTTAACAAGCTTACATCCCAATAAATTAATATCTTAGTCTGTTCATTATTCTTACATGTTGTACTTATCACTTTAGTCATTGTTATCACATGTTAAACATCTCAAAAGATTGTATTTCAATTATACAAAAATGGGGAATGGTAAACGATAACATATTATTATCTAAAATTTATAACTTAAATCCACTCACCTTTTTATGCTTTCCCCAATTCTGTATCTGTTCCAGTTTTAGCATCCATGGTTTTTCCACTTTAATTTGATTTGAAACCTGATAACCGTGGACTGATTATTTTCATAAAAAGATAAGGGAAAGAAAGAGTAACAATTTGAATGGATTGGATCTTGAATTTTAACTTGCTTTTTTCACGATTTTGAACAATCTTTTATTAATGTCGATTCTCCCTTCCAGATCTTGAATTCATAATTTTCCTAGGCTAATGTTTTAATTTTCAGAATAGATTTTTGGAGAAAGGGAGTAATGGAATAGCTCCAGCGTAGCCGCCGAATTATGAGGTTTAGGGTTAGGTCTAAGGTCTTATTTATAGGTGTATTGGAGTAACCAGGACCCTCATTTTTGACCAAAAACCATCAGAAACGTCAAAAACTCGAAAAACCCTAATCTATCAAAATCTGTCGCAGGGGAAGTCGACCCCCCTTGAAAGGGTCGATCTACCTTCATGTGGATTGACCTACCTTGAAGGGGTTGACCCCCATGGGTCCGGAGGTCGAAAATTGACCTGGGTTGTTCCTATTTTCTCCAACAAACTTCTACAGTCCATAACTTCTTCATACGATTTCCGTTTTACGCAAACTCGGACTCTATCTGAACCAAAATTTCGAGATGAACTCAATGGTACAATCCGTTTTACTTATTTTTGAATATTCAATTAAGTTATTCTTACTTTATTGTCTTAAGTTAAAAATGCGAGGTGTTACATTCTCTCACCCTTAGGATATTTCGTCCCCGAAATTTGATAAGGGTAAAAATCAATTAACCCCTCGCATAATATACATCCATTATATATGCATCCAATTTTTGCAAACATTGCACACTTGTGCAAAGTGAAGTACAACATAATAATGCATGTATGCCTAAGTGGTACGTCCTAGGTGTATGCAAATTTCTTAAAAATCCTTTTAAAATTTGATGCTCACATCTTAAATATACTAGCAGTTCTACATGAATGCAATATTTTGAAAACCAAAATACATTTTCATCCAAATTTTCCCACACTCTTAATAAGTAAGAGTGTAGTTCATCCAGCTGTTGCACCCAAAATCCTACCAACCAACTTTATTTTTTGAATTTCAGAAAAATCTAATTTTCTAAACTAGATTTCTTATGTTACAAAAAGGTGGAAAACGAAAAATTTCACATCTTCCGCTTTTCTTTTATATATCTTTTCCAACGGTACTTGGATTTTATGTAACTATTATAAAGATTCTCCTATTTTCCTATCCAAGCACAGCCCACATACAAAAAAATTCTTTTGTTACTGATTTTCTTTTTCGTCTTAACATGGAAATTTTTATCTTTATCCATCTTTTCTCATAATTTTCCATTTTTGTTGCTTTATTGAATTTCCTATCTCCGTTTAAGTTGTAAAATTTCTCTTTCCTTATCTTATTTAATCATCTGATCTTAGTTTAAATTTTAAATAAGCCTCTAGTGTTTCAACTAAAACCGGAGAACATACACCCTAAACAGCTACTACTATGGGCCAAGAATCTCGCGACTATGTCCCCCCTCAGAAAAGTCCAAACTTTGGGATCCACGATAGGTTTAAGTGTTGCCCTAACTACCCAAAAAGAACAAAATAACGGAATGATCCTAACAGAAATGCAGTATCGGGGTTTACCTCTAACAGGATCTAAACACTTAGTTGCCTATTTTTACTATCTAGTAGTCACTACTAATTCTAGCTCTGTACCAACAACGATTTCAAGCAACAACCTTGGCTTTTCAATGCTTACACATTCTACAGGAACTTACCATTTTTCCAATATAATTTTCGCAATTTACTTTGTAGCCACAAAGCTTTCCCGCCTTTCCTAGTCTTTAATCCATTCCTACTCCATCTTTTTAAAACATGGTTTGGGATTTTCATTTAAACTTTCTTCCAAAAATTTACAAGCGTCAAAACTTTATTTTTCTCATGAAAACTTTCTCTTACCAAACCATAAAAACATGTCATCTTAAAAAAAATGTAAATCATCATTTTTTTTAAATTACAAAAACTGGAGTTGATAAGGACAAGTATTTCTCAGTTGGGTTTATAACTTGTTCTTACCTATAATGTCAGCTCAATCTCTTACCGCAAGGTGCAAACATCCACTCTATTCTTAATTTCTTTACTTATTTTGTCCACCCAACAAAATTATCTTATTAAAATAATTTATCAAAAAAGGTTGTCATAAGAATAGAGATTTCAAATCTATTTTCATTAAAAATTCTTGTTTGAAAACTAGCGAGCTATACATGCTCTATAATATGCACCTTTTATTGAGAAAATTTTATCTTAGACAAAATTTTCGCAAGAAATCACTGTTTGTAAAATATACCCCATTTTACTTCAAAAACCAATATGTACTTCTTTACGTATTTTAAAAATATAACTTTAAAGATTAAAACTTGAAAACACCATGAACCATTTTACCAAAACTTTTATAATTTCAAGTTCTTAAAAGTTAATAATGGGGTTAGACTCAAAATGGGTTTCTAATTTTTCTAGGCTTTCCTAGACACTTCCCAAGGTCAGTTCTCTCAACTATATATATTCCTAATCCATTTTCTCTTTTTAACCTTTTCCAATCTATAAGTTTTACTGCCAAACCAACTAACGCAAAATACTAATCATATGGGATTCACTTTCCTTCCATACAAAGTATATTGTTCACTCTCTACCCAAATTACTAAGTGTCTCAGATTTCCATATTCATCCCTTTAGTGTACAAAACAAACATCCCATTTCTTATCATATTATACTCTTTCTATTTAGTGGGTTCCTCTGTGGATCTAGGTATATATATAATATATTTATATTTTTGAAAATACAAATACACTCACTCACTATTTATATAGGAACCGTAAACCTAAGCTCTGATACCAGATGTAACAACTCGAATTCCGACAGACCAATTTTTTTTTCTAAAATTCCAATCTATCGAAACTCGGATTGGTTAGCTCTGGTAATCTACAGAAAAGACAGAGACATAAAACATATCAGAGCTCAGAAAATATCTCACAATGGAATGGATAAAATACAATATAGTCAAAATATAGCCTTACCGTATTAATAATACTGTCTAACCAGTATCCAAGGCTATCATGTCTCTGCCACAAATCTAACCTGCGAGCATGTTATGAGGAAGGGGTAAAAAAACACAAGTTCTGGTGACTGGATTTAAATTATACATTATGGATAACACTACATATACCGTTCAATCATATTTTCTTATTTATTAGGTTACTTGGGTTAATAACACTCAAGGCTTACACACACGTCGTAGCCATTTACTTCCCAGTAGCTTAACCTAATACAGTATATATGTAGCTACTCCAAATATTAAGGTACACCCCATGGTACCTCACTCGCACGGTCTTCACCGTAACACCATCGAAATATAGCCGTACTGACGCACGGATCTCTGTATAGCAATGTTACGTTTCAAATATATCTATCATTACTATAGTACGTAAGCGTACGGACAACCGCCGTTGATCGAATCAGATTCCATACTAGAGTAATGCCCTCAAGTCTACGATACACCACCCAGAGCCGATATGCATGTATCTAGACTATCCCACATACATATCGTCAATTGTAGCTCGATGCCATAACCGCATGTCCTCTAATGTGCACCGAGTCCCGTGGTAGGGTGATACAAGAAAGGAACTCGGTCGGGAGCTTTTCCATATCTGTACATGCCTGTCTTTAAAGAGCCTCTATACACAGATATACCTAGGGTATGTTCTCACGGTGGCTATGGCCCCACCCTGCCCCCTCCCTCAACTAGTGAAGACTACAAGAACTAAACGACTTCCCCTAAAGAAAACAATCTAAACATCATTTTGGCTACTTCCCTCAACCACCGTACCCCGATAGTGGAAGATGAATGGTCTATTGGTTTTAGCTCTAGTCTTTTCGCATCCTACTGGCTGCCAATGACAGGTATCCGACGATCTACTATCCTTGTTGGCCATGACCTTCGCCTCCCCGTTGAGGTAACCACCGAATCACCCTAGTGTCACCGTGTCATAGCATTCTGACTACATAGCTACTTATGTAGTCAAGGCCCACTCACCTAGTAGTTACGCGCAGACTCAACCTCTGCGAGCATAGCCTAAAACATCTGCTACCGCACAGAGGACCACTAGGAGCACCTTACGTACCTCACGAAGCCGCATGCTTCCCCTTCCAGCACTTTGGAGCCATCAGATCAATCAAATGAATGTGCGCTCCCCTCGTGCCTTATAACTCCACGATGATCTACCCCGTTGGGTTATTTACCCTCAAACGTGCGGACTGGTCCAAGCGCCTCACTTTAATATGTTTTTAGACCCTATGTCTAAATATTCTTTTATGCGCTTGTTTTTCCTTACTAGGTTTCCTTTTAACTTGGTTATTCCTATTCACATTGAATTCTTCATCAGTTACCAAGTTCCTCTTGCTTATTAATTTCAGTTATAACTTAATCCATTTAAGTTTATTAATAAGCCCACAACATGTTATTCTCTAGATTGCAGCCCAAGGTTTGTAATCCATAATCTCTTTTATAATCTTGTTTGATTTCATCATTACAATAACATGTTTTACTTAATATGTAATTAAGTATATCTCAATTCACACGTTTTCTGTTTAACATGTCAGTCATTATTTATGACTAACATAACTTATTTCATAAGTTTTCTCATTCTTTATTATTTAATCATAAATTCAATTTACACTGTTACTGCAAGTTATCGTTGTTTACTTACTAACTTAGTTCCCTTAACTAAGGTCCATTAATAAGTTTCTTTACCTATTTATTATAACCTATGTTATAATTTTCTCTTGTCCCTAGGACAGTCCCAACATGTTATTATTATCAGCGGGTTTTAGCCTTCCAAGTTTACATATTACTTAATTTATAATTAAGTATAACTTCTTATATTTTGTATATTTTCCCCCTTTTCTTAACTGTTTTCTGGCTTTCTCCATTTACTGATTACTTAATTTACAATTAAGTATCCCTTCCCTTATTTCACAAGTTATCCCATTTCCTTAACAATTTATTATAACCTAAATTATAATCTTCATTTGTCCCTAGGACAAATCTACCTACTGTACAACATTCTCATTAATGTTAATTATTCATAATAGGTGATTTTCATTCCCCATTTGAGCCGTTTTCTTTACTATTGTATTCCGGTATTCTTTATTGACTGTAATATATGTTCCTTATTTTAACTAAGGAAAAACACTTTATGCACCTTATCAGTTTAATGTATAGAAGAAATCTGTGATTTATTTTCATAATGTATTCCCATTTAAATCCATGGTGGCAAGTAATTTCTTTCCTTTTTCGTACTTTATTCACCGTGGCTTACTTGCAATCACGTTCTCAGAAATAGGTCATTTAGGAAAATACATCACTTTTCCTTCAATCACACTAACTCAATCCATTACATCCCTTCCTTTCTTATTTTCTAAGTTAGGCATTTAATTACCATCATTGTCATTTATTCATATCTTGTTATACACACACACACACACATGCACTAGACCGCTTACATTAAGCCTACACTTATGGATGTTGGATTCGCCAGGCGGGTCCGGGCAGACTTCTATCACAAGTTGACTTAACCCCGTGTCTTAGTACCATTACATATTTTAATTATGCACTTAGACCCATCACATTAGATTTACCATTTGTGAATGTTGGATATGCCGGGCGGCTCTGGGCAGACTTCTATCGCAAGTGCGATCTAACCTCATGTCTAGGAGCGTTGCAGTGTCAAATTACTGTGAATCTAGGCATGTTCGTTCTTTAACAATTAATCCTATTTCATGTAAATTTTAGGCATATTCGGTTTTTAACCATTTTTCCTATGTCATTATAGGTTTTCTAATCCTTCTCTCCAAGTCATATGTATGTATATATGTATGTATGTATGTATGTATGTATATATATATATCATATGCCCCAAATTTAGATCTTTAATCATGCTTAGATTTATACCCAAATCCATGTTCATGTATTTAATTATATGCTAGCATGAAACCATTCAATCACGCAACTATTCCAAATCATACAAGTAAGGATCCATGTATATAACTGTGACAAGTTTACATGTAATACAAACAACAAAAGTTGCTACCCAATTCTAACAAGTTTGTTTTAAAACATGCGAATAATCCAATACTTTAATCTATTTCAACATATGGAGTTAATAAGCCGACATCCCAATAAATTAACATCTTAGTCTACTAATTATTCTTACATGTTGTAATTATTACTTTAGTCATTATTATCACATGTTAAACATCTCAACAGATTGTATTTCAATTATACAAAAATGGGGAATGGTAAACGATAACATATTATTATCTAAAATTTATAACTTAAATCCACTCACCTTTTTGTGCTTTCCCCAATTCTGGATCTGATCCAGATTTACCATCCATGGTTTTTCCCCTTTAATTTGATTTGAAACCTAATAATCGTGGACTGATTATTTTCAATATAAGAGAAGGGAAAGAAAGAGTAAGAATTTAAATGGATTGGATCTAGAATTTTACCTTGCATTTTTCATGATTTTGAACAATCTTTTATTAACGTCGATTCTCTCTTCCAGATCTTGAATTCATAATTTTTCTTAGGCTAATATTTTAATTTTCAGAATAGATTTTTGGAGAAAGGGAGTAATGGCAGAGATCCAGCGTAGCCGCCGACTTACGAGGTTTAGGGTTAGGTCTAAGGTCTTATTTATAGGTGTATTGGAGCAACCAGGACCCTCAGATTTGACCAAAAACCATCAGAAATGTCAAAAACTCGAAAAACCCTAATCTGCCAAAATCCACCGCAAGAGGGGTCGACCCTCCTTCATTTGGGTCGACCCACCTTCATGTGGGTCGACCCCCATGGGTCCGGAGGCCGGAAATTGACCTGGGTTGTTCCTGTTTTCTCTAACAAATTTCTACAGCCCATAATTTCTTCATACGACGTCCGTTTTAGGCAAACTCAGACTCTATCTAAACCAGAATTCCGAGAAGAACGCAACGGTACAATGCGTTTTACTAAGTTCTGAATATTTAATTAAGTTATTCTTTTTTTATTGTCTTAAGTTAAAAATGCGGGGTGTTACATGCTTCCTTACTATTTTATGCGCTTGCTACCTTCTCAAACATAGATTCATCCAAGCCTTGGTGAACGAGTGTAATAGCCTTAGGACTCTTTTTCCTTGACTCCTTCAAATTATCCCTTTGAGTTTGGGATAAAGTGGTGATATCGATGGGTTCAATACCCATTTTCAACGATATCCCACACATCTTGTGATCCATGCAATGCCTTCATGCAAATACTCTAATTATCATAGTACTCCTTCTTTAGCAATGGAACTTGAAATGGAGTCATGTTGCTTGCCATATTTTCTTGAATGAGAACCTGGCTTTGATACCTATGTTATAAAAATTTCTTCCAATTAAGATTAATAAAACAACAAGTGTAAATGAGAGATTGATTTTAAAAGAGGAAGTTATACTTTATTGCAAACTTTTTCCTGCAATTTTTTCTTGCTTACAAATGAGATACACCACTCCTATTTATAGCAATTCACATCTCAAATGAACGGTGAAGATGTGTTTAATCCTATGGTATACATTTATTCTCTAGATTTTTTTATAACTTTCATACAAAATATCTTAGATAAGAAAATTGTAGATTCGAGTTACTTTGTTACAATTTAAGAATAGATAACTCTAGAATCTTTTCCATATATATATATCTGGATATCTCTTTCTAATTTTCTTTAGATTTCTCTTTTTTACTTTTTCTCCTTTGAATTATTTGTTGCCCAAATAATGTCTCCAATAGCCCAAAGTTAAGTTTATTCTTTAACACTCTTAATCATGTAACCAAGATAATAAGATATTTCACCCTACTTTGAACTTAGCTTATTACATTGTATTAGTGGCTATACTGTTCAAATCATGTTATATGTTATGAACTCTATTTCACTGTTAATATGTACATGAACATGAGCCAGTGGATAAGATATAGCATAAATTCTATATGTTAAACTGATTCCATAAGACTCTTAATCTAGCGAGTAATTCATATAATCTAATGGATAAAGAATAACATAAACTCCGAACACAATTTATATAGAATATGCTACAATTTGAATAATTCATTTGGTGATTCAATATGTACAGGGAACCTTAATCTAGTAATCTCTGTCAACAAATGTTGTTATGTATATTTGCAACCTTTTAATTTTTAAAATGATAAGTAGATCAAAAAACGTATGAAACACATTAAAACTATTTTTTACAAAATTGATATTTTATTATATATATAAGGATTCCACATCTATAGTCGCATAATTCAAAACAAATGATAGAAACCTTATTTTTGAAAAACACCCGTACTGAAAAACTGTGCAAATTATAGACACAGAATCCAAAGACTATAATAGTCTATACCTTAGATGAAACTAATATAAGACAGAACTAAAACCCATAAGAATTCGACAAAGGCTCTTCAACCTGAAGAAGGAAAGCACTACGTATCAGAAGAAGAACATGGACCAGAGACATCCAGTTTCCCAAATTTCTTAGCTTTCTTCTTTCTTCCTTCGATTTGGTTGATCATTCTAGTCCATTCAGGGTTGTCAATTTTTTCCACATCTACATATTCCTTAAAATCATACACTTCTTTGCCTAACCTAGCTTTACGCACCGTCCTTGATCTTGTCCGGATGTGTTCAAATGCTTTATTGTCCATTCTGTTTCCGTTAGATGCATCCATCTAATCAGCATATGCCCCTGAGCCTATACTGTTAGGTTCTAAATATATCATACCATCGACATTCGATTCAAAAGGTTGATTTCGGCACTCCTTATTGTTATCCTATTGTACCATCGAGCAGTCAAAATTCCAAGGAGAAGAATGTACATACTCTTGCAATGTAGAACATGAAACATTATTATCAAGGTCCATCATATTATTTGAAGAAGATGGTTGAGCTGTTTGCCTAGGAAACCGTACTTTCTTAAACTAGTAGACATTTACTATATGTCCAAAACAATGAAAATTCGGGCACTTGGGTGAAAACCATTCATACTCTACCTCCTACATAATTAATTGGTCATCTTCAGACAAAATTGGGACATGATTAGGGTATAAAAACTAGCTGGAAACCTCAACTAATATTCGAGTATATGCAATTTTCCTAATCCCTTTCGTTACCTTATCAAGCTTGAGAGGATTACAAAAAATGGAGACAATACGACTTATTCCCTCCTATGTCCAATACTCTAGTGGTAAGCCAGGGAGACGGACCCAAATGGGAATAGAATGTAGAATGTCTTTATCACGTTTAACCCCAACGCTTTATCATCATTCATTTTCTATTATAAAATTAAGGACCTCCCTCTAGAATCTTATCGCACTTATCTTTCTTATTAAATTTAATAAAATAAAATTTATCTTTCTTAGAATAAATAGTAAAGTCTCATGATGGTTTACAGACTCTATGAATATAAACTTTGAAGAAAGGGTAGTGAGACCTTGCATCAACTAAATAAATAGTTAAAGCATTTTCCCACTGTTGTATACCATTTTGTACTAACTCCGGATACCTTTTGCACATGCCATGTCTTGATACTGTTTGGGTTCATGAAATCTAAGAGTTATAGCAACATGAATTTGATCACCTTACACCACTTCATACAAGCGCGTACTATTGATATGCTATTATGATGTTTAGCATGCGCGTAGTAGATTGAGATTGTGGAATTGACGTCAACAACGAAGGATAATCTTTAGATCCCTTCTGTGACATATTACCTAGGTTATAACCAGCTGAAGACCAATTATGAAGTTTCCTTTTCCCAAATCCTACTGGAGATATCCCTATCGTTTCTTTTCCTTTTCCAATCGAGTTAGGCGATTGCTCAAGTGCTGGAAGAGCTGGTTGCTGCTCCGAAGCGGAAAATACAGGGGGCGCGGAATCGTTGGTTGTTATCTCGGGAAGACACCAATTTGATTGATTCCTTCTTCAGCCACTAATTCAAATATTTCCTCATCAATCATTGGATGAGAGTTGAATTGTGCAGCAGGAGGGTCTGTGGGATCAGGAGGTGGAGCTTTCATTGGATATTAGCTGTTGAGGGGTGGGGAAAGGGACCGAAAGCTGGGTAGAGGCCGGGGATTCATTTATTAGTTGTAGATCCACCTTTTGGCAAAGCCATCATCCTATGAGCAACCATTGATGGAGACAATCAGGGCTTGAGCACGGGACTGGACCAACTCGGACATCGATGGTACAACCCCTGGTTCGATCACGCTTGGGCTTGTTTAAGCCCAACAACACGAATAACATATCGGGGTCGAAGGAGATGGTACATGAAGTCTCGAATCTAAGGAGATCCTTCCTACTTACCTCAGCGTGAATGGGGTTCAAGCTCGGATCAAATGAACCTCCAGCTCGAGTCGAAGACCATAATCTAGAAAAACATAACTCCGGATCGAATAGAGCCCCTGATCGAATGGAGCTCGGATCGAATGGAATCCAAATCGAATGGAATTCTGATTGAACGGAATCGGGATCGAATGGAATTCGATCCAGAAAGGGGCAGTTACAATCTCCTACGATCAGCACTCCTCCACTATCTCCTACTGATGCGAATCTCGCACCATGTATCCACAAACCGACCTAGAAACTTCCCGAAGTGGTGCTATAACCATTCTACAACTGCCTCCACTACTTCCTTGTCTTCACGTATATGTCAAAGGCCACATGTTCGATTGGCCCCCTTCCAGATATATGAATGCAACATTTGTAGGAGAATTCAAGGAGTTTTTGTCCCATGCAAGCTTTCCACTACACAGTCATAACGGCTAGGCGCTCAAAACTCAAAATATTTGCTATATCGATGATTGTAATTCGAGATAAACACTAGAAATAGTGTTGTTTGAGAGATGATGACAATCTCATTTATTGTAACTTCACTTTTCTGATGTTATGAAGTGAATTATGAAGTGGATCTTCGCTCGTTGATGCCGAACCACTATAAATTGTTGTTGTCTTGTTATTTCTTGCATTTTTCAGTTATTTTCTCATATTTCATGCTTAAACAAAAAAAATTTGGGTGTTAATGCCATTTTTGGGTCTAACACCAAGCAAATCTCCCTTTGTTGGTTGTCATTAGAACCGAAGAGGTAAAGTCAGTTCCGTTAATTTAATCAATTTCAATGCATCAAGAACTTACACATGAAACATATTGTGTTCAGATAATCATATTTGTGCTTATTACTTCATTCTTTCCTCTTTTTTAATGAATTCCAACGTAATACATACAGATGACCAATAAGACCTAATGAGAGGAAACTTTCTGAGTTTAGACATTATTCCGGCTCCAAAAAATGAAAAGAAAACAATTACCATTCTAGGATTCTTCTTCCATGAGTATCAGTGGAGGATTTGCAATGAACTGGTAGCTTAAGTTTGTCGACAACAATTATTTGCGAAACATCTTACAGCCGAAGTGGATCTGTTTGAAGAAAAGAATCTTTTTAGACAACAGTGGAACATGGAGAAGATAATGGGATGTTTTTCATTTCATAATCGATGTCACGAAAAAAACATAATTTGAAGATCAAAATTTGTTTCAGCACTAGTAGCTTTGTTCTCAAGCACACCACTAATCTCAATGGGTAGAGGAGTTAATTGAGACCAAAGTTGGTGTATTTCTTCAAATCGTAAAATGAGCAATCCACAGACAATCTAGTGTTAAAAGAAGAATCATTGAATACAAATTGAACACGAAGACTGTTGTCACCACTGGAAAATAAATTTAATAATTAAAAAAGCAATCAACTAAATAAATACTTGAAACTGATACCCACATTACACAATTCTGATACCCACATACATAAAACTGTTGTAGGCAACTCTGATACCAAAAAGCATAAAACTGATATCTAATATTATTAAACTGATACCCAAAAACTACTAGTACATTAATTGAAAAAAATACATAACCACTACAAAAATTATTTATATCACAAATTGTTTGATTTAAAAAGAAGAGGTTTCATTCGAAAGAATATAATAAATGCAACAGTACAAATTATAAAATAACAACATCCCAATATTTAAAACAAGTACACTATAGACTTAAATTAAACTGATAACAAAAAAATAAAAAATAATATCCAAAAACAGATATAAAGAACATTAAACACAAAACAACAATACAATTTCATTGAATCTAATGTAATTAACGTAAGAAATTAAGAAAACAAAAAACGTAAATAACATTACAATCAAAGATTCAAAGAAACATTTCTACAAGAAAAAAAAATGTTGGAACTGCCCATAGAAGTCATTAATCGTTCTTGTTCTTCGATCTCTATCTGGAATTTGGTCTTCAAAATATTGATTGCGACAACGTGAATTTCGCTCGATCTGAATCGATCGCTAAACTGACCAAGACCGTTCGAAACCCCTGATTGTTTTGAGAACACGACAAACCAAAACACAAACAGAAGAACATTTCATTGTTAATTACAACAATTCCATCAGAATACAAGAATATTATAGAGTATGAATCAATATTACACATCATAAAATATTAGAGATCACAATGCATTACATAGCAACGGAAAAAATAATACAAAACATAACTGAAAGTTATACATGGATACAGAGCTTTTCGAGTATCGTTCCAGCTGTAAACCAGGATCCTGTGAATATAAATCTGCAAAACCAAAACTACTAGCTGCCCGTGTCGAAAATAAGGGCACCCAGAGTTTAGGGTAAAATGATAAACTCCAGGTCAGTCATGTGACTGGTGTGAGAACTAAAACAGTTATTTAAAAATTTACTTTAAAATAAAGTAAATCAAGGGACCACGCCGTATATCATGGAACGGGTTTCCTCCCAAGAATACCAATGCGTATAACAAAATAGCGCAATGTTTTTCGGAAAAATGAAGCTATTATAAGACCCAGGTCCTATCACACAATGCAACGCAAGCCGGGGGATAGGGTTTTCCCTTATAATAGCCAAACATGCTTGGTACATTTAAAACAAATCATTTGATACTATTATAAGTGCATAGTGTATAAAACAACTTCAAATCATAAGTATCAATCATGGACGGCATGGGTACCATATATCATGTTGCCAATACTAGGCTCTATAATCAAAACCGCAAAGTCACGTATTGGAAGTTGGATTTCCATCTGTGAACCGAGGCAAAAGATAGTCCTCTACCGAATTCAAGACTGTCTAGCCCGAGTCTCAGGCAAGTTCACAAGATTAAAGCTGCTTAAACATATCAGTGTACCATCTTGCTAAATAAAATTTTGATAGACTTTCCTTGAACTTGAAAATTAGCTCATGCGAGATTACCATGTGCGAGATTAGAACCCTTGCCGCAGCGCAGTGGCCAACCATAATCATCAAGACTTTACAACCAGAATTCATCCGTTAGTTTGATAACATCAACAACAAAATGCCAACGACTGGGATTCTTCCTAGAGTCATGGCCCATATTTACTGATGTTATTTAACGTGAGTTCCTAAACAGATTCAACATGCTAATCATGATGGGCATATTCGGGAAAGACTGCTTCATGACAACCTCTATTTTAAGGGTTTTGATGGCCTGTGGACTTTACCAATGCAACAAATGATATTCTTGAAGGAGTGGTGACTACCTGGTTTACATGACTTAAACCTGCCAACTGAATCTTAAATGACATTGATATGGAGTAGTCCGGACCCTATTCCTAAGGTGACTCATATAACCTTTGTGACAATAATTTCCAAAGGAAGGATATTGGATAGCGACCAAGGGTCCTAACATTCCAAGTCTACACTTCACTCGTATGGCATGATGAAGAAAACGTACCTTGTGATTCACTCCAGGAGGGCTAACTAACCTTTGCAACGACAATTTTCCATCAACTGCACTGATGACGATCGGTTTCCACCTGATAAGTGTTAAAGCAACATACTTAGGTACCCAGAGCCAGGTTCCGATTAAGTCTCCATAGGCCATGATCGGGACTATGGATCCTCATCAAGTTGATAGCATCTTGACTGCTCATCAACCACCATGCAACCTCAGCTTAGAGATGAGAGCACAAGATCAAAGCAATACTAATCAGCTAGCTGCACACCACTTTGTACCTTCCTTATAACAGAACATACAAACATCACTTAAAGCCTGGCAAGCCATGCTACAGTATTTGGTATTACCTAATCAAAGCATAACCCCCTCACCCGCCCGGACGAGGGAGTTGATAAATTCCTCAGTGCGAACCTTGATGTGTTTGCAGGGACTCATCCTGTCTTGTGTTGGATATCTTCATCCTTCATGACTCATTCACTTAATATTGAACCAAATTATGTCTCTGTGAAACAGGAAATGTGTATGCTTGGACTGGAGAAGTCAACAGCTTTGAAAGAAGAGATTTAAAAAACAAAAAAATAATAGGTTCATCTGAGGCGCAACCTATCCCAAGTGGATATCAAACCCAGTTCTTTTGAAGAAGGCCAACGGGAAGTGGCAAACATGCAGCAACTTTTCTAATTTGAATAAGGAATCTCCTTAAGACAACTCTCCACTTCCTAGAATTGATCAGCTTGTCGACTCAATAGCTAGACACAAACTCCTCTCTTTCATGGATGCTTATTCAGGATATAACCAGATCGCGAGGCATGTTCTGGATTAGGAGCATAACAGTTTCATGACAAATCTCAAACCATATTTTTATGTGGTTGTGTCGTTTGGACTAAAAATGATGGGGAAACATATCATCGATTGGTCAACCACATGATTCATGATAAAACTGAAAAAATAATAGAAGTATATATAAATTACATGCTGGTGAAGTCAAATCAATCAACCGATCATGTCCGGGACTTGGCGGATATGCTCCATATTCTCCGCATATGTAGGATGAAGCTCAACCCTTTGAAATGCTCTTTTGGCATTACATCAGGGAAATTCTTAGGTTTCATCGTCAGCTCTCGAGGCTTTGAAATCAACCCTGACCAGATAGCAGCTCTTGGAGGCATCTAAGAACCTAGAAAGATCAAAGATGTTTAGGGTTTAGCTGGAAAGGTGGCAATGTTGGGCAGATTCGTTTTCGGGGCTACTGAGAAGTGCCTACCCTTCTTTGAGTTGATCAAGCAGGGAAGCGCAATTTCGCTTGGACACCTGATTGTGTTGAAGCATTCCAAAATCTCTTGGATCACTTGAAGAAACCTCCCATCCTATCAAAACCCATTTATCGTGAAAACTTGTTCGTATACTTGGCAGTATCCCCAATTACAATCGGTTCAGCCTTAGTTTGCGAAGAAGATCGGGTGCTGCTACAACGGGATCTACGACAACCTGAGGCGTATTGAAGATTATCTAAATGTGACATAGAGTTGGAATAATTCAACATTACATATTCTCCACATCCTACGATAAACGTCGACAAATCTCGTTGCTAAGTTCATTGCACCGAATAATGCTTCAAAAGAAGTAGTCTATCGACTATCTACTGGAAGATGTATATGAATGAGACTACCAATGATCAATGTTTTGGTATTAGAATGAGAATATTCACAATTCGACTCCTTTCATTGAACGTCTGTCAAGTGACTCAAGCCCTAAACGCAAGGGGCAACTCGGATATTTGAGCATGGATTGCTCATGATTCCATCATCTAATCTAAGGTTGGAACATTATAACCTTGCATGACCATACATGTACCCGAATTATGGCCCATTGCTTTAGTATTGACAGAGCTTAGCAAGTTAACGGTTTGAAACAAATAATCTTGTATATTGATTAATTGTCTGCAGATCATCTCTTATTTCCGACATGGGACCGAAAAAATAACTGCGGATGTATGAGGCACGTCTATCTTCCTAGTCCTCGTATCCCACTTCCTGACATGGAAAGGGCTAAGCTTCTATAAGCATGGATTCCTTTTTTCCCTCCAATTACCATCCTAGAAATGACAAGCTATGATGCTACCATGATCAATCTTGATCTAACTATCTGAACCTCATTTCCTGGCCTTGACGTGGGAGCCAGAAAGTAATTTAAAGGAGATGCGGCCTCATTATTTTCTCATAGAGTCCGTCTAACTGCCTTTGTCACTCCAAGATCCCAATCAAAGTCTATTCATTCTTTGGACTACCGCCCCACAATAGTTTGAAAAGATATCCTTCATCAGCTAAAGACTTTGGTGGTCATCTCCTAGTAGAGGCGAGAGGAAGCATAAATGGATTGGCAAAAAAATATGCAATGCCATTTTCACTCAGAATATTATTCATTTCTTTAATATGATTATATTTTAACCATGTCTCTTATTTTGCATGCTTTATGAGTTATTGATGTGACTAACTCATATGAGTTTATATATAAATGGTGCAAGTACCCAGAGTTTGGTACTAATCAGACTTCTAACACCCATAAGAAAAATTACGGAGCACTGCCACCACGAATCCAACTGAACCACTTGTTTACAAAACCATGCCTTCCATCAAAGGGAAGTTGTATATATCAGCATGGATCTGATATGACTATCCAATCCTTAGCTCAGGTGTGGAAGACCTTAAGACAATTGTGTATCAATCTATGCGCTTCGAAGTCGGAATCCGACTCAATGGGGACGTAGTTTGGCCGTCCATATAGCTAGATCAAGTGCTTAACGCCATCATATTAAAAAAATCCAAATAAAGGTGGCAGCTCCCCCCATTAACATACTTACTTTCCAATCATGCATCTCATCTTTACATTCTTCCTGAGTTATTGACATGATTAACTCATGTAAATTTGTGTATGAATGATGCAGGTACCGGGGTTTGGTACCAATCATACCTCCCATTGATTGGTCAGGGAACGTAAAGCTTTGGCGAATGTGATTCGACTGTTCACCCATTTACTCTTGGCTTGACACCAACAATCTGACATAGGTGAGTTCGACCATTCATCCACTGACTTTTTTCCCCTTACGCAAGGAGTAAGAACAAAAGCGTTGACTTGTGCTATCTATACATGGGAATACTTATGAATCCTCCTTAGACTCCAACCTTCGATTCGCCGGGCAAGACATAGAGATGTATTCGGATGTGACTTGACCACCCAATAGATTAACAACTCTGTCCCTTGATCCGACGGGGAAGATGGTAATGATGACATGGACACGGTCCTATGAACTGCACAATGACTTTTTCCCTTGATGTGGGGAAAAGAGAATAACAATACGATGAATTTGGGCTAATAATTTGTCAGAGCAACATATATGCCTTGTAGACGACAGGCAAAATTCAACTCACTTCGGACGCTATATGACTGACCCCCAGATAACCTTTGTGATTGACGTAGGGGAAAAAGAGAAATGCTAAAATGAGGATGAGTATGACTCGACCGCTCTCCAACCGACTTCTTTAACTCTTTCCCTTGTTTCCAATGGAAGGAGTACTCAGTGTGGATGTGATACGACCATCCTCAAGGCGAACTTTGACTTTGACATGGAAACAAAAGGAACAACGCTAAGGCAAATGTAATTCGACTGTTTTCCCGACTAACTTTAGTTCTCGGAGCTTGGACAGAAGTATAGACCAAGGACGAGTGCAATAGGCGCGCCAAGGCTAACACCTACTCACTCCATACCTCTAACACGGATTGACGAAGTGGGAGCATAAAGGACGAACCACGACGTACATAACTCTAGCCCAGACCGACTTCGAGAGAGTATAAAGAATGGCTCTACGCTGTCTGCATTAATTCCATCGCCCTCCGACTTGGGGCAGGTGTATAAAGACTTAAGGACCAGACATCCGATTTATTTAGCCCGCACCCCATCAACGCTGGGAGCATGGTTGTAGACTCATAAATTAACTTCGATTGCATCACAGACATGATTTGTGATTTAAAGTAAAGTGGAGGCATATACACTATACCTCTAAGCCACGATAGCTTAGCATTGGTCATTCTAAGCGAGATAGCTTAATGCTTTACACATTTTTACTTCAAACTAGAATTGTTTGTGACCTAAAAATTGATTTAGTAATTTGCAAGCTAAGCGAATTATTCATATTGCAAGTTTATGAATGGATACAAAATAGAAGCATGAGGTTTGCAATAACTCCACAAGATTTGCAACAGAAGATAGGAGTACAAAACTTAAAGGGTTGACAAGGACACCTAATGCTAAATTTCTTGCAGGACTTAGGGAAACGACCAAAAAGAGGCCTCGAGAGTGGGATATTCAATAACGTATCATGCGATTTAAGGCAGCGACCGAAATGAGGCCTTGATAGTGATATCTCAGACTGGCATACATATCCACCTATGACTGATTATAACCCAAGAGTAATGATTAGCAACCAACTGTAAGTATATTGTATGGACGATGCAATAAATCGAGCACTTAGATGACCCAACTGTTTAACCTTGAAAAACAGTACTTGTTTTCACCTATGCATGTCTAAGTTTAAAACAGGCCTCGTGAGGACCACGAAATGGATGTGGAGTAACCATCCATTGACTGATCCTATCTTACTTCTGGACTGGAAAGCTTGCATAAGACCAGACATGGATTGATTGTCCTATCTCATACACCTATTGGGTGTGATGCAACCACTTTGTCTTTGGTTTTTCCCTTTGATGTAGGGGACAAATGGAAGCACTCGAGGCAACTGTAGTTCGAGTTATAGTCACTGGGTTCCGATCCTCAGAGCTTGAATTGGGGACCAAAGATTAGTATGGGCTGAGTACCAACAAATCATTTTGCATCCAACTCTAATTCACAATTGGACGAGGGAGTATAAACCCACAGTAGACGTTGATTTGAAGCCTACTACTCAACCAAACCCCAATGACTTGGGATGAGTGATGCGAACCTTGAAGGCATGATTCGACTGCCCGACTACTTTATGCACATTTTCTTACCCAGCTATCATCAGATAAGGCTCTAATATGCAATCAGACAAGAAGAAGGAAGTCTCATCCACTTGATGACATTTGTATATGGGAGTTCCGTAGGACCCCTGACTATAGCCGAAGAAATGGATCCTCACCGAACTCCGTAGATTAATGCCTACATACATCTGAGCAACATATCATCATCCAAAATTAAATGACAAGTAACGAACCGCAAGTACATTGAATGGAAAGTGCGTCACCCAGGCATTCAATGCAAACGTCTCCGACACTACGGTACAATATATGGGATTCAATTTGACTTAAGACTTTTTTCATCATATGTAGAGGCCTGATTGATGATTATTGCATATGCGAAATCAGGAGACCTCGCACTCCACGGCCTATGAGGAGGGCAGGAGAATGACTGAGAAAACGAAATTTTATACACAATCGGCTTGTTCCTATGTAATTGACTATGTACAGGGAAAAAATTGAGAATTAGGATCAACTGTTGGCTTAAAGCTTGAGGATCTATACATATTCAACATTTTGACATGGTAGGATGGAGGAACGTAGTTACTTCATTCTAGATTGAAAGGATTTTGATAGCTTGTCTTTGGATTAAAGATGGTGAAGCGGAAGAAGGATGGAATATCTTCCCACACTCAAGCAACCGACAACGCAGGCACGGGAAACGAGGCAAGCAAGGAGGCTTCTTCCTATGATGATCCTTCTGTTTATCTCATTAAAGAGGTGACCGATGCCGTTCTAGCTGCACTTCAGACATGAATGGATCGACAGGATGAGATCCATCGTAAGCAACAGGAAATGATAGACAATTTCTTCTCTCGCATGGATGTAATGGCTCGACCAGGAGGTCAGGTCACATTGATTATGGATGGCACAAGCAATGCTGCCAGGATGGAAGCATCAACAACACCCCGGCTTGGCTATATACAAACCCTAAGTCGAACAGAAGTACACATCGACCCGGGCACACCTGGGGGCACCCACCTCAATCTTGATGATTATCTTCGCGATGCTTCAACCCGCAGTACACGCCAGGCTAACCCATACTCAGCTCTGGATTGAATAAACACTACAGTACCCCAGAGCACTTGAGTTTCGGGTCGAACACATCGAACTAGCCCAATTTGATGTCGACCCGAGGAATAAGAATTCTCCGATGCGAACCAAGAAGCCTAAGGCCGACTTCCACCCAATTCAGGACTTCACGCTGGGGGGCACCTGCGCCTAATTGGACAATTAGCAACATCTCCTCGAAGATGGAAGTCGGATTTCCAACATTATTCGACATCTCACCAGAGGTAGAACATCTAAAGACGACATGGATAACGTTAATCATAGCCCTTTCATATGGGACATCAAGGATTTTCGCAATCCCTCGGACTTCAAACTACCATCTCTAGAGGCTTACCACGACAGGACCAATCCTACCGTGCATCTGATGCGTTATATGCGCCATACGGAAGTGCTATCAGTGTCAAACAACATCATGGCTAAGTGCTTCACTCTATTCTTGACTATCATCGCTGCTATACAATTTTAGCAGCTTGCATTTGAATCGATCAACCGCTGGAACGTGTTGGTCATCCGCTTCATCTAACAGTCAAAGGTCCAGATTGCTCGGCCCAAAAGTGTAATTTATCTCACTTCTATCAAGCAGAAATCCAACGAGACCCTATGCTCATTTCTTGAAAGGTTGACTGTGGTGGTGGCGTTGGTGGATCGACCAGAACCTTCCATGGCACTTATGGCCGGTGTGCCCGGCATCTTGGATAAAACGGACCTTAATATCTCTGTACAATGAGATTCACTTAGAGATCTTGGTGAATGCTACCCTGAGGAAGACAGATTCCTACTTAAGAGGATGTTAACATCGAGATGGATGATCTGTCTATCCTAGAAAAGAATGATAGGAATGTGCGATTCCGGAGCGAACTACTATAGTGATCAAGTCTGCAATCTTGTTTGTTATGCTCAATGGAACCAAATATGAGGAATAAACTCAACAAGAGTGTGATGACTATTTCAGACTATCCTGAAACATGAACGAAGGGGCTTAGTTAACTACCTGACTATGTTCATTCGCTTGTATTTTTATGAGCTTACTCAACTCCGCGACTAATCAGATAAGAGTAACTAAGTTCACTAACGCTCGATGAGGTGATCCTCACTTTCTGACTAAAGTGAAGGGACGACGCCTAAGTGAATGTAGTTCGACCATTCATGCATTCAAATCAAACTCTCGTTGACTCGAGAGAGGGTATAAAACGACTTGGGTCGTCTAAGATTGATAAACTCGCAACCCTAACCTGATACAATGACGTGAAGTATAAATGCTTAAGGACTGGAGGTCCGATTGACTTAGCTCAACCCCCACCGATGCTGGGGTCATAAGCACTGACTTTTCTTGTCCTCCACTGGTGCTGGAAGCATGAGCATTGATTCAAAGACTGACATTGAACATGACCCTGACTTTGTGCGTGATTCAAAACATATACACTATATCTCAAGACTATGAGATGATTTGCCTTGCCCATTTAAGCAAGTCAGCTTACGAGCTAGACATGACTTGCCTTACCGTTCAAGCAAGCCAATTTATGGGTCGAGCGTGACTTCAAGGATTTAAATCGCAATTACATTGTATGGAAAGTGAGATAAACTTCTCTACTGCCTTATGATTTTGATGATCATACCAGACACTGGCTCACATGATTTCAACAACATCTCATACTGATTTGAATGAGATCATTGGACAATAAAATGATCCGAAGCGATCATGGATTTCTTTAAATATGGTCTGATGCAATCATGGATTTTTGGTTTTCCATTAATAAGATCCGACACAATCTTGGTTTTCTAACTTCTCATTATTACGATTCAAATCGATCATGGATACCTATATTAATATCCTGATGTCGGGATAGTCCAAAGCCAAGTGAAAATGTCAAATTCATATGCCAATTCTGATGTGCTTTATCTCAATAGTCCAAATGCTCGCTCAGATCCCAAAAATTCTTATACTACCCCATAACTTGATTAACTACTCCATACATCAACTTATTTGTAAAATAAGGTCTAGCCCGACCATGCGCTTGACTTGCACGGGAAGATGACATCTTTTGGCAACGGCCTGTGCATGTACAATCACACTTGGGAGCTAATGGTCCAACACGACTTATGGTGAAAGAATTTGACCTCTTGATTCAATGTGGTTTAAATGATTATTTGATCATATCGACTACTCCAGCCACGGACTTTGGCCCGATAAGCACCAATGGAGGTAATGGAAACAATCCAAGTGGTGGAACTATTCAAGAAGACACAACAATTAACTCTGCATTCCCAAGGGTGAACGATGTTCCAAAGAGATGAAGCTTGACTTATTCAAAGCATATCACGTCTGACAAGCGATGTACTTTGATGGGAAAAATGCAGACCCACCGTTTGGCAAGGTCGTCATCCTATGAGTTACCACAGACAAAGCCAATCAAGTGTCGAGCATGAGCCTAAACAAACTCAGACATCGCTGGCTCAACCCCTGGTTCGATCACCTTTGAACTCTTTTAAGCCCAGCAACATCAATAACATACCGGGGTCGGAAAAGAGGGTACATGAAGTCTCAAATCGAAGGAGATCCTTCCCACTTACCTCAGCTTGAATGGGGTTCCAGCTCAGATCGAATCAAGCTCCAACTCGAGTTGAAGACCACACTCTAGAAAAAAAAAGCGCTCTGAATCGAATGGAGCTCAGGTCAAATGGAATCCAAATCGAATGGAATCCATATCGAATGGAATTTGATTTATAAAGGGATGGTTACAATCTCCCATTATCAGCACCCACTACCTCCTGCTGTTTCACATGTCCACAAACCGACCCAGCAACTTCTCGAAGTGGTGTAACCAAGGTTTCAGATTTCGTATTTTGGATAAAATCTCGGTTTTATATCTCGATCAAAATGGATGATATTTAAAACACTTATAACCAAAAATGCTACCAATTCTTGGATCTAGGGAAAAATCTCGGATTTTTGTCTCAGGCGAAATGAGCGATATTTAAAACCTTGGTCGTAACCGTTCTACAATCGCCTCCACTACATCTCTATTCCTCCACTATTTCCATATCTTCCTGGATCAACGGCCACTGTCCCTTTTGATCTGGGCACCTACCAGCCCTATAAATGCAGCATTTGAAGGAGAATTCAAGAACTTTTTGGCTCTGCAAGCTTTCCACTACTCAGTCATAGCGGTCAGCCGCTCTAAACTCAAAATATTTGTTATATCGATGATTGTTATTCGAGATAAACAATAGAAACAGTGTTGCTTGAGATTGTGACAATCTCATTTATTGTAACTTCACTTTTCTGATATTATGAAGTAAATTATGAAGTGTATGTAGGCTCTTTAACGTTGAACGACTATAAATTGTTGCTGTCTTGCTTTTTCTTGCATTTTTCGGTTATTTCATATTTCATGCTCTAAACATGACTTTTTGGCTGTTAGTGCCTTTTTTGTCTAACATCAGGCAAATCGCCCTTTGTCGATCGCCATTAGAACCGATGAGGTAAGGTCGGTTCTGTTACTTTAATTAATTTCAACGCATCAAAAACTTATATGTGAAACAAATTGTGTCCAGAATGTCATATCTATGCTTATCACTTCATTCTTTTCTCTTTTTTTTAATGAGTTCCAATGCAATTCATACGGATGACTAATAAGACTTCGAGAGAGGAAACTTTCTGAGTTCAGATATTATTCTAGCTCCAAATAATGAAAAGTTAATAATTACCATTCTAGGATTCTTCTTCCACGAGTGTCAGTGGAGGATTTGAAATGGATTGGTAGCCTGAGTTTGTCGACAATAATTTTTGGTGAAACAGCTTACAACCGAAGTGGATCTGTTTAAAAAAAGAGTCTTTTTGGACAACAATGGAACTTGGAGAAGATAATGGGATGTATTTCATTTCACAATCGGTGTTATGAAAAAAAAACATAATTTGAAGATCACAATTGGTTTTAGCACTAATAGTTTTCTTCTCAAGCACATAGCTAATCTCAATAGATAGACGAGTTAATTGAGACCAAATTTGACGTATTTCATTCTTCATATCGTAGAATGAGCAATCCACAAACAACCGAGTGCTAAAAAAGGATCATTGAATACAATTTGAACATGAAATTTGTTGTCACCACTGGAAAAGAAATTTAATAATTAAAAAAGTAATCGACAAAACAAATACTTGAAACTGATACCCACATTACACAATTCTGATACCCACAGATATAAAACTGATATTGACAACTCTGATACTCAAAAACATAAAACTAGTATCTAATATGATTAAATTGATACCCAAAAACTACTAGTATATTAATTGAAAAAATACGTAACCACTAAAAAAATTATTTATATCACAAATTGTTTGGTTTAAAAAGAAGAGGTTTAATTCAAAAGAATATGATGAATGTAACCGTACAAATTATATAATAACAACAGTCCCAAAATTTAAAACATGTACATTATTGAGTTAAATTAAATTGATGACTAAAAAAATAAAAAATGATATCCAAAAGCCGAAATATAGCACATTAAACACAACAATACAATTTCATTGAATTGAATGTAATTAATATAAGCAAACTTAAAAACAAAAATCTTAAACAATATTACAACCAAAGATTAAAAGAAACATTTCTTCAAGAAAAAAACATGTTGGAACTGCACATAGTAGTCATTAATCATCGAATTAAACAAAACCACTTGATCGTAATATTTGAGACAAATCTACAATGGTAATGACACATAAAAAAATTAATTGAAAGGGGAAAAAAGAACCTGATAATTCTTGCATGATTTTTGTAGCTTTGTCTCAAACTCTTATATGTTAAAACTTACATGTGATACAAGTGAGTAAGATGTAGTTTGTATAGATAAATTCAATTTTTTAAATGATAAGTAGATTAGAAAATGTATGCATTAAAAACTTAAAGGTGATACAAATTGTGTTCAAAAAGTCATATTTGTGCTTATCACTTCATTCTTTCCTTTCTTTAATGAGTTCCAACGTAATTCAAATAGATGACTTATAAGACTTCGAGAAGGGATACTTTCTGAGTTTAGACATTATTTTGGCTCCGAACAATGTAAGGATAACAATTACCATTCTAGGAATCTTCATCCACGAGTACCAGTTGAGGATTTGTAATGGATTGATAGCCTGAGTTTGTTGACAACAATTTTCGGCAAAACGTCTTATGACCGAAGTGAATCTATTTAAATAAAAGAATTTTTTGGACTACAATAGAACTTGCAGAAGATAATGGGACACGAGACAAATTATGGATCAGTTTTTTATTTTTTTTAGAAAGGCTTAATATTCGATATGTATTTGGTATTTTTAAACAAAGGATGGGCTATTGTTCTACATAAGTTAGAACTATTTTCCACTTTTATGTTTAAGTAATAGATTCCAACATAAATAACGGTCATGTATCTTCGTAATACTTGTTTATTCATAGCGTGAACTTATTTACACTTTTTGTGTGTAATACTCGATAGGTTCCATATATGCAATAAATTTCAATATCAACACCAAAATTTACCATATACATGATGCAATCTTTATTCTGGATGTCTTACATGTTCTGCAATATAAAAAAATCATTGGCAAGACTAGCCGATTTTATAGCGATCAAAACATTTTTTATAAATAATTATGAAAACATGTGTTTTTTACATGCATACAATGACTAGAGATTAAACAGGTGTATGGCCACACTGCATTAATTGCTAATAAATATACATAGTAGAAGTTAGGAAGAAGTTCCTAAGCCACTATAAACAATTGAGCCTCCTTCGAAGAGGAGGGTTAATTCCTTCAACGGAAGGAAATGAATTATATATGCTCATCCTTCCAAATAGAGGCTTCACTTCTGTTAGACCAAAATGTGGCTCTAACATCCAAATGTAGTATGAGGTCCTCACAATCACAAATCTCATATCACAGAGTGCAGATAAAGTAATAAAAACAAGGGACACATGATATTTTTATAGTGGTTCGACTCAAATCAAGCCTACGTCCACTTTATAATTCCTTAAATCTGAAGAAATTACAATTACAATGCCGTCTCATAATCCGTGAGATCCAATTACGTACAACATCCTTGTGTTTTACTAAAGAAGAAGAGAAAAGATAATGATTTTATATGCGAAACCCTCGTGTTAAACCGAGTTGAATTGGCCTTGTTAAGCACATGAAGTCCTTGCGTTGTTAATGGTGGAAGCCGTGAAGAAGAATGACCAAAACTCCTTTCATTTGCCCTCAAGTGGTGTATTTATAGCCATCTACAGCAGGAGGTTCGTGGTCACCGAGCGGTTCGAGGTTCGTGGTGATAGAGCGGCTCGCGACTCGTGGTGCAGGGCGGTTCGCGGCTCGTGGTGCAGGGCAGTTTGTTGCTCGTGGTGTAGGGCAGTTCGTGACCAAGACCCGAGAGCCGAGACCCAAGACCCAAGAGCCGAGACCTGAGAGCTGAGACCCAAGAGCCGGGACCTGAGAGTCGAGACCCGAGAGCCAGGTCCAAGAGCTGAGATCTGAGCTTTTATATACTTCTGCATGCGTTCACGGAAATGGGCGTAACTTCCAAAGCGTAAGTCCGATTGGGCCAAACGAAAGCACTACTTGAAGCTAATCAGAGGGCTATAAGGATTACTGTGCAAAGCACTGTAATCGCTGTTTTAGGGCCCAAAAGAGGTCGCCTGATAGGAGTTTCGGGCCATTCTTCGTTTTTGATGCGGCTTCAGCCAAGTCGCTTCCTATCTTCTGACATTATTCTCAATACTTGAACGTATTGTATCCAGAGATTCACATGTGTTGGCTTTGACTAAAAAGCTTGCCAAAAACTTCCTTCATCCAAAGAGAGTTGGTCAATCACTTGCAAAAAAAGTGAAAAGAGATAAAATGTTTGGTATATAACAAAAGGACTTTGTCCTAAATTTTATCTCCAAGAAGATCCTTATTATTTTCACTTTGTTTACCATCCACAAATAAAACAAGATCTTATCCATCAATCAAGTAAAAAAAAATCTAGAGTCACCATAAGCATCACTAATTTTGGTATGGAATTCAAGCAGAGATGGATTGTGTTATGCCATAATAAATTCAATCGATAGAGACAAGGTTATAACTATCGCATCGGTCAAAGCTTATCGTCCATGCGGATTTAAATGAATTCAAGGCTATAATTGTTTGGCTAATTATGGCTTGTCGTTATCATTAGTGAATAAAGCTTGTCAACCTCGGTAAAACTCAAGCTTACCATCTGGATTGATGAGGAAGAACTTATCAAAATTAAAGTTGTGAACAACAAAAATCTTATCGCATTCGTCCAGCAAGGGAAGCTCTATTATCACCCTACCGAAGGATCATCAAGGAAGCTTCTTGTCTTGAGCGATAAACTCATTAAAAATTCTTAGGACGCAAATCATCAAAATCATTCCATCAAGCCTATTACACATATAGGAAGAAGACCTTATCAACCTTAAAAGGCTTGCCATCTAGATGACATGTCATAGTCGTCTTCGAGCCTTATCCCTGACCTTGCTGGCTTCGTCAATAAAGTTTATCGCATCAATGAGCTGGAGGTTGTACTGATGTCGTTTAGATACTTTACCAATCCACTCAACATCATTCAAGTCATTGAAGTTGTTTCTTAGCTAGAGCATTGTAGACACCATGTCGCCTATATGCCAGAACCTAATCAAAGCAATAGGGACGACAAAGCTCACATGAATCCAAGAAGAAGAAGCGCAAAGCACCAAGGAACAAGCTTACTACCTAAGTCGATAAGCTTATGTGCGACAGTGATCAAGTAGGTAAACCCTGCTAACTCTATTCTAATGAGCTGCCTTTTCGTACCATTCAATTCGATAATGAAACTAACTCAAATCATTTGAAATAGCAGATTCTTTTAACTATGAGGTTTAATAAAATAAAATCACTGAACAGATCATAGATATGAAATAACAGAATAACTCACAGCGGAATAATAAATTTAGTAGTTCATGAAGCTATTAATTTCAAATATTTAAATCAAAATATATAATATTAGTAGGGCTGTAAATGGATGCAGTTGGATACAGATAGTGTTGTATCCGTATCTATATCCGAAAATAAAAATCTGTATCCGTATTCGATATCCACGGATATTAGTGTTAGAATATCTGTATCCGTATCCGTGGATATTTTAGGATATCCAAAAATATACGTATCTGTCGTAGTGAATACGGATATCTGAAAATATCTATGTCCAAAACTTAAAAATGCACATCCGATGCGGTTATTTGAAAATATCCAAAAAAATCCAAAAGTATCAGTATTGAAACTTAAAAATGCATGTTTGATGCAGTTATCCGAAAATATCCAAAAAAATATCCAAAAAATATATGAAAACATCCGAAAATAAAACAATAAAAATTTACAAATACATTATTCACATTAAAATTTGACTCACAAAATATTTTTAAAAAAGATGATTACATCTAATTAAAAATTACAACGAGGATGTTAATCATATAAATTTCATACAATAAATATTTTAAGATATAAAGTGTCCAAAATATAAAAACACAATCTTAAGCCTAAAATAAAAGAAAACAAAAATCATAGAAGCATATAGATAATCATGTCCTAATTGTAACCATACCACAAAATAAAATGAGCACGTGACTTAAAATGTTGCATAATACCAAATACAAATAGAACATTTGTTTTTGCGGTATGGGTATGTAATCCAATAGTTGAGATTAGTTTAGCTATTTTAAAGAAATTTATATATTAACTTAAGCATAAGTAAATTAAACATTATATATACATACACACATAAATAAATCAAATTATCGGACATATATTTTTCGAATATGAATACTACTATAACCATATCCATATCCAGAAGGGTTTTCGGATATTGGATATCTGTATCAGCATCTTGTATAATCAGCGTCAACAGATAATATCTAATTTTCTATTTAGACACATCCAAATATAGACTTCGGGTTTGTTACCTCACATTTCTTGACAATCAAATGCCTGAGTAAGGATATTGGACTTCCCATTTAATGTTGATAGGAGGATGTTAAACTGTAAAACCATAGAATTCCACATAGAAGTATGTTTTAGTATGCGGACCATCCACAATTAGATTCACAAAGATTCATAACTTGAAGGTTATGTTCAAGTTTTATCCTTTAATGAAAGTTCATATTTCCCCTTGCATCACTATTTTGAAATTACACGAAACTAATGCTAAGACCTTTCTAATATGTCTTCGGTTACAGAAAAAACGGTGCAAGAACCACAGGATTTGTTCTAAAAAACAAAATCTTCTTTATACTAGGAGGGCTAAACGTTAGCACCAAAATTTGCACTGGCCAAATATAAGGAATCAGAAGATCCGAAGCAATAAGATTAAAGGGTTTCGGGCAGCGGAACCTGAACCATGGAGAAAAGGACCTTGAAGGAGGCTAAGATGGTAGAAAGAGCAAAGTCCAAAAGTCAGCGAAAAGGGTCAAATTGTGTTCAAGCCTCAACATCAAATGTCATCAGAAGTTACCGAGAGCAAGGACATATCCGTGACAAAAGGGAAGGCCCGAGAATCATAGGTCTAGTACCCATGTACAAGGGTGTCGGTCCGACGACAACAACGGATTCATAGAGGAAGAAACAACAGTGAGTCGAAGCAAAGGATTGGTGTCGATACAAAGGGAAGATACTAGCAAGAAAGTACATTCACCAAAGGATTAGTGAAGACACATCTCCGAAAGCATACCACATAAAACCATAAGCAAACAGAGGTGAGCAACCGAGAGCATATAAACCGAATCTCAAAGCCACGAAAGGTTAGCGCCATGTCAAGCAAGAGAAAACAGAAGGCTGTCGTCACTACTTAGTTCAATACTGACTAACATAGAAAAGAGCTTATATATCAACCGAAAGGGGTCACGAATGAGGTTGTTATGAGGTCAAGACCAAAACCATGGGTTGTCGAAAGAAGAAAGGAGGAAGTCACTATAACATGCTTAGTTTTGATACCTATACTAACAAGCAAAGGCTACAGAGCTAAAAGTCAAGCTAAGAGAAAGCGAAGGGCTATTGAAACCGTCACAAAGAAACATCTTCAAAGTCACCAAGAGATATACCAAAGGTGTGATGTCACAAAGTCAAACTCTCAGATTTCGAGACTGAGCTACCGAGAGGCCTGTCAGCAGAACTACCCTCAAAAGCCCGAGATTGATATTATGAAGTCAAGAAGACATCAATGAAGATATTCGATAAAAAGAAAGCTATACGGAATTTTTTACCGGAATCAAAAGTCATAAAAGCGGTCAAAACCTTGTTAAAGCACCCGAGAGAGGTTTCTACTGGGCTCACAACAGACGAGGGCCCGATTTTCCTATAAATAAGACTCTATGGGTCTCATTTTAAAGGGTCTTTTTCTCATTTCGTAATTTTGCTCTCATTTCTAAGAGATCTAACCCTAATTTGTAAATCATTTTGGGGATTTCTTATGTAACCTCCTCTATGAATAAAATCATCAAAGTCCTTAAAGTGGACATATGTTCAATCTGAACTGAACCACTATAAATTGTTGTATTCTTTACTATTTTACATATTCTATGGTATATTGTTATGCTATGCTATTTAACACTTCACAACCTAGCCCTTTCAATTGGTACCCGAATTCCTTATGTTTTCTCCTCAAAAAAAGCTTCATATGCGAGCCTTACCTTTAAACCTAGGTCCCTTAAGAACCCTTCCGCAAGCTGTTTAGCTTCCTAACTTTTAACGAGCTTATGAAACCCTTATCCCAAGGTAACAGTTGGTCCTTAAGTCTCGTAAGCATGATACTCATCGCTTGCGGGAAGAGTAACTAATCTTGGGGCTTGAGACCTTGATATCTAGGAAACAATAAGCTAACTCAAGCTTGTGGGAACTGAACTGTAATGTCCCAGGTTTTAACAGAGTTTGTAATACAGTTTATTTCGGGTTATTTCAGTATTGATCTAAATATAAATTCTAGAATAATATACTGAGAAGAATTCCAAGTATACATATACATATAGTGTAAAATGTTTTAACCATTTTATATATATATGTGTACAACAAGTAAGGGTGTTTTATTTTGTTTTAAACTTATGAAAGTTTAAAAATGAACATAACTAAAATCAAAATTCATATTAATAACATATGTAAAATATAGATTACTTCATAAGTAAAAAAACACTTATGTTATGAGTGATGTAACCTTTTGTACTTAAGAATTAAATCATGAATGAATAAATTGTTTTGTATCATAAGTGTGGCTTATAATTTATAAAATATTGAACACATGAACATTACTTGGCAAAATAGTTTAACATTTTTACCATAATAAGGACTAGGTTGCACATGAATTTGTAGAATCATCTTTGTACATGTGTTGAACACCATTTTTGTACTTCATTGCTAGATTGCATTGCCTAATCATTTGAAGCATATAGACTAGCGGAGATTAGATAAATAGACTTAATACATTTCATTTCAATCAAAACTGGATATGCAGAATTTCATTTCAACCAAATGAACAAAACAGAGCTATTTTTCCTTAGCTTTATAGCTTCATTTTCCCCATCAATAGCATGCACAGCTAGCACCCTAAGACTTGGCATTTCTATTCAACCAAAGATAGGAGCAGCAGCTACTAATATACAAATTGTGTTTCATTTTAGCCTAGACATACATCACCTCAGAGTGAAATAAAAACATGAAAAGCCATGACATAACTTTCCTTTCAATCAAAAACTGTTCACAGCTAAAACTATACTATACATGGCTATATACATGTATTTATATACTTTGAATAGGCTGCACGAATTGATATGTGAACTAGATTGTAGGAACAGCCAAAATGTTTTTTTTTTCTAAATCATAAGCACGGCTAAATACATAGCTGTCTTTATTCATTTTGATCATCTATGTACAGCAGCTATCTAGATCAGCTAGGAACACCCTTTATATTTAAATAGGTCTGCTAATTGTTATATGTATACATGGATCTAGATATGTTTTGGATGGGCTCAACATTTGTTGAAAACTTAATCGCAGTTAAAATATATAGACAAGGCCTGTATGGTTAAACAAATAAAAACATATTCAGCTTCACTTAATTTAGGAATCGATAGCGAGAGTCCTAGATAGTATAGAGTGCGAGTTATAACTATTGCGTATTTATGTAGTAAAATCTTAATTAGGAAATTTGCAAGATTAAAGTTGTATTAGGAATTTTAGTGGTTGTTTTAAGCTCTAGTTTGACAGTGAACTGCACCAGCGGTGGTGGAAGTCAGGCAACCGCGCCGATGGGGTTTGAAAGGGAAAGGTGTTAGCTCTTATCTACCGAATTTTGGCGATGGATGGCGTAGGGATGTGGGGGTGTGAGGCAAATAAGTAGAGAGAGGTCATTGGTGAACTTCCAGGTCTAAGCCTGTTTGGCAACTTGGATCGGAAGGAGGTTCTCCGATGGTGGAAATAAGACAAGGCGGTGAAGGGTGACTGGATGCATGGGTCAGAGGCGTCGTTGGATGGTAGTTTCGGTGGTGCATGTGCACCATGTGCACTGTTTTGTGTACACAGGAAAAGTAGCGAAGAAGAAAGAACCGAGAAAGGAGGAAAGAAGGGATCAGACCATGTTTTGTGTAACAGGAAGAGTAGAGGAAAAAATAAAATAAATAAATAATAAAGGACGGAAGGCAACACGCAAATGGAAAGGAGTAACCAAAGAAAAGGAGAAAAGAAACAGAGAAGGGAGAGAAGAATGGATTGGAATTCTGGAGATGCCTGAGAGTAGAATTGGTAGGGAGTTGTGAATCATAACCAGTGATGCATGCGTATGGCAGTTAGCGGACTAGGCTCGGCCCAGTTCAGAAAGGAAAGGGGAAGGGGAAACACAAGATACATTGAAGAATGGGAGAGAGGGATGTTCGGTTTTGTTTGCCACAAGGAGAGCATGGGCTTGGGTGTATAGATGGGCCAAATGGGCTTCTCACATAAAAAAAGAATTTAAGAAGAGAAGTTGGGCTTGGTGTTGGGCTGTTCGGGCCAGAGTAGAAAATTAGAAGTAAAAGAGTAAAAGGAGAGTGAAGGGGGAGTGAGCCATTTGGGCTGATGGGCTAACAAATTAAACAAAAAGGGAAAGAAGAAAATAAAAGAAGGTAAGGGAATATATATATATATATATATATATATATATATATATATATATATATATATATATATATATAAACTTACAATATAAGCATATAGGCAAATAAGTGTGTTAATCCATTCCGCTCAAATAGAAGTAAAATAGTAAGTGCTTGTTGGTAGGAACGATGCAATGTATGGATCGAGTTTGAAATACTTTAAATTTCGAATTGAATTGATTTTAAATAGTGAAACAATTGGCTTCCAACGACTTCTAATGCAAACAACGTCTATTTTCCAACGGCTTCCAACTGATACAAACTGCCACGTGTCCCTTATTTCTGGCCAAAAGGAAGTTGGAAAATGATGAAAACCGTTGAAAATAAGCCGTCTGACGCAATTGGAAGCCGTTGAAATGGTTGGACCAATAAGTCATTGTTTACCATTCGAAATCTGGGTGCTTTTTTTTCATATTTCAGAATTGCCACTTCAAGCCACACACCACATATATAATCATTGAAACTTCTCCATTTTGAGCATATAACTCACAATCTCAACCCATATACACCCAAACACAGTATTAAATGAAAATCAAACACATAAATTCACCAATATTTAGATAACGTAACAACCAAACGTCGCCAAAACAACATAACCATGTCCAAATATCATAACCAACACCATGTCCACACCATACCATCACCAAACTATCATAACATCATGTCCAAACCATCATAACAATATATACAACAATCATCATGTAGCAAGCCTCACCAACTTTCAAAGCATAGATCAAAACAAGCTAACATGATCAACTCTCTCCACCAGAAGATAAAGGTGGCGTACCATGCTAGGCAATGAACTCTGCCAGCTTTTGATTAAGCAGCTCCTCTTCTCTTCACGACGACGATCACGCTCATAAAGCTCTGCAGTCTGTGCTTTTAGCTGCGCGATTTCTTCCTTGTCCTGAGCCCTCTGATACGTCTGCTGAGACGATCTAACCTGTATATAATTTCAGATTTTCAATATTTCATATTAGCATTTGGAGTAAATTCGAGTTTTTATCATAAAATTAAGTATTACCTCTAGATTTCCATAACCATATCGTCTGTTACGGGTAGGCGGATCCATGACAACATCAAATATCATGTCCTCATCGTTCTTGGTCAACTCATCCTCCCACTAGATTCCAGTAATGCCTTATGTGCCTGAAATTTCTCCTGTTAAACATAAAACAAATGAAATTAGATAACACTATTTTAATTAAAATATAACTCTAACTTTAACTATCATATACCTACATATCTCTCACGCGCCTTATCATCATGCTCCCAACTATACGAAACTGAGTCTGTGTCGTCAATCTGGTTCAATGCATGTGTATGCTCGAAAATATCCCAGTACGACACAGGAGTCATACGCGCTCTCTCCTGAAATAAGCATGCATATATATGTGTGTGTGTAAATTAAAACTTAAACTTAAATCAAGTATTAATTTTAAACGATGCAATTACTAAATATATCAGAACCTCACGATGGTGCTGAAACGACTTGGACCCACCTCGATGCGTAACCAGATTCTTGCTTCTGTTAGTTGCATTCCTCTCAGACGAAGCCTATACATTTAAATTTAAAAAAATGTATTATTCTAAATCACATATTAATTGAATAGAATAATTTAAATTAAGTATGCAGTAAATTTACCACAAACTCCTCATTATTATTCCAATATGTAAGCAGCGAATCCCACACCGCTTCGCCCATTCAAGTCGGTCTTTTCCCACCTGATTTTAAGCTGTTCATTGTCTCTCTGTAATTTTTTGTCACCTTAGTGTTCCAGTGGAACTTGACGAAATCCAAATCCGTCTCCAGCAGATCCACCGAACCTTGCATTTTTTTTAAAAATAGTATACATATGAACTTATCAAATAGGAGCATGACTACTTAACATAATAAATGTTATATCACACATACCAGAAAATCCTTCCATATCGTCTCCATGTGGGCCAACATGAAGTCATGCAAGCCTGATAAGCGCGTCTTGATATCTTCAAGACTGTGTTGGACGACTCCAACTCAAAGCCCCTATGTTAAACTCAAAATCATGGCTATTAGAACAACAATTTATATAATTTATTGTACTTAAATTATATTTATACTAAAAACTTAGTACTTACCCTTTGCTGGCTTTTGGCTTAAGCCAGACCACATGACGGGATAAGTCCGACGGACTACCCTCATCACCACCTTGTGACATCACCTGTTACAGATAACAACATAACATAAACATGAAAGAGCTATGTAAAAACAAGGTATGAGATAACATGAGTACCTGTTAATAGAAATGTCATAACATAAATACCACACTAGATGACAAGTAAAGAAAGTAGGAAATGCTATGATTTTGTACGTTACTTGTTAATAGAAATGTATGGTTAACATTTACAAGTTTGATTCGTAGATATGTCTACTTAACATATGAGTTTGATTTATAAAAATTTCATGAAAATAAATATTTATTCTTAAAATGTGTTACTTGTAAATAGATAACATAAGAAATATTTATTAAAATGTGTTAACATAAGAAATATCTACTAAATATGAATTTGATTCTTACTACGTAAAAATAAACATGAAATTACCTTTTTGAAATGAGGATTATTGGTTAGTCGTCCTCATCACTTTTAGATTCTGACTCCATTTCCTCCTCCATATTTGGTTCATCTGTAGTCTCAAATACGTCAATTAATGTGTTCGATTCATCGTTTAGAGGACCAAAATATGTTTTATCATCGGCTATTACTATTTAATACATGTATACATAGATGTATAAGTTCATTACCTAACGAACGGTGCATTGAGAAGAATCATGTGTGTGCTGCATTATAATCTTTATCATTCAGCCATTCTTCCATACATCTACCAAAAGGCCGTCCATGTTTTTTAAAAATAGATAAAGTCGTTGGACAGTCATCTTAATCAATGCCTTCATCATTACGTGCAGTACTTGCAAATGATATGTTCACATGATCACTAAAATAATGAGAGAAAAAAAATGAAGCTTCTTTTTCGATGTATGATTTGCAAATAGAACCTTCAACTCGAGCTTTCTACCTCACTTTTTTCTTTAGATGATTTAAATACATATTTAGAATTAATGTAAATTATTAATTTTTACACATTTCATTAAAAAATAATAATTAACTAACTATTAATATACCTTTCAAATGGATACATCCATCCGTATTGCACAAGCCCTCGAAGACGTGCTTCTGATGGTAGATGAAAAGGTAAATGCTCCATAACATTGAAAAAACCTGGAGGAAATATTTTTTCCAATTTGCAGAGCAATATAGGGATTTCTTCCTCAAGTTTACGTAGACGATCAATTTTTAATGTAGTAGAACAAAGCTCTTTATAGAAAAAATTAAGCTCTGTCACAATAGTCCAAACTTTTATGGGCAATAGTTCTTTGAAAGCGACGGACAATAAATTTTCCATCATAACATGACAGTCATGGCTTTTCATCCCGCTAAATTTACTGTTTTTATAGTCGACACATCTACGAAGATTGGAAGATATACCATCTGGGAGTCTTAATCCTTCAATCCATTTTAAAAATATTTTAACTTGATTACTGTCCAGTTCATAGCACGCTTTCAGTTTTTTGGTGTCATTTGGCTTTATATGAAGCTCTGGACGATTACATATTACTTCAATATCACGTCTTGATTTCAAATCATCTTTCGTCTTCCCTTTGACATTCAAAATTGTATTAATTACATTATCAAACACGTTTTTCTCATTACGCATCACGTCATTATTATGACGAATCAGAAGATCTTTCCAATAAAGCAACTCCTAAAATATGCTTTATTTCCACCACTTATGAATCGTTGATTTACCTTGAATTTCAGTCTATACTCCAGTTTCATAAATCTTGGGAAAATCTTGTACAAATTCAAAAATTTCTTCACTTGTCCATACTTTAGGTGGTCGCAAAGTTTCATGCCTATTGACTGTAAAAAAATTCTTATCTCTTCTAAAGGATGATTAATATGAAGGAAACATCTGTGATAATCAAGCCATGAAATTTTCTTTCCAATAGGTAAAGAAAATGCGCTTGTTTCTTCCATGCAGTACGGACAAGCTAGACGACCAGTCGTACTCCAACTTGACAGCATTACATAAGCAGGAAAATCGCTAATTGTCCACAACAGAGAAGCATGCATGCGAAAGTTTTTTTTGCGAAATATCATATGTTTCTACCCCTTCATACCACAATTTTTTTAATACTTCAATCAACGGTTGTAAATAAACATCGATTCCTTGTGTCGAATCATCAGGGCCAGGGACGACAATTGTGAGAAACATATAAGGAGTTTTCGTACACATCCACGAAGGTAAATTATAAGGTGTTACAATTATATGCCAGGATGAATATTTAGAACCAAATTGAGAAAATGGTGAAAACCCATTCGTACATAAACCAAGTCTAACATTACGACTCTCAGATGCAAAATTGGTATACTTTTGGTCAAAATGCTTCCATGCTTCTCCATCGGACGGATGTGTTAACATACCGTCTTCTTGTGTTCTCACACTGTGTCATCTCATATGTTGTGCGGTTACTGAAGATGCATATAACCTTTGAAGTCTAGAAATAATAGGTAAATAATGGATACGTTTATATGGGACTTCCTTTCCATTTTTCTTTCATGGTTTGTATCTTTCCTGATTGCATATTCTACAATTCTTAAGGTTGATATCTTCCTCCCAAAATAGCATGCAACCCTTTAGACATGTATCTATTTTTTGATATGGTAAACCAAAGGCCGACATCATTTTTTTTACTTCATAATGATTCTCACATATCAAATTATTAGGAGGCATATGCCGCTTCGCAGTTTATACAACAGCTGTAAATCCAGCTTCTGTGAGGTTGTATTTAGATTTCATCGCAATGTATTCGGCAGTGACTGATAATTGAGTTCCGCTTTCACATCCTTCCCAAAGGGGTTTTTTCGCTGCATCTAATAAATCATATATTTTTTTGGCTTCAATATTTGGTTCTTCTTCATCATTACCATCATCATCATTACCATCATTATCGTTATATTGTTGAACCAGGAACATTGAACGTGCAGCATCTTCAACCATTTGTTCAACGAGATTCGTCGTAGCAATTTCATTATTCACTACCTCCTAAACTTGTATAGAAGTAGATGCTAACGGTTCTCCTGAAGATCGCAAACTAAATAGTTCGACACAAAACCATACTGACGCAAATGAACTCTAACCATTTGTGTATCAAATGCTTCAATAACTTGCATCTACTACATGGACAACGGATTTCAACGTCGTTTCCGTTGTTACTTAACGCGAAATCAATAAACACGCTGACACCATTAATAAATTGTTTGTTTATTGTGCCATCAGTTTCTCTTTGTTTGTACATCCAGCTTCGATTATTAAAATAATCGTGATCCATTTTTCCTAAGTACATATAAAATTAGAAAGGATGATAAAATTCACAATTTTTTATTACTTTTATAACATCAATAGTTGAAATAGATTAACAATTTTTGTGTCCATAGCTAAATTCTCAAAATTCCCTTATAATTGATATATGCATGTTATGTTGAAATAGATTCACAATTTTATTGCTGAATGTATGTTATGTTAATTGATCATTTAGTGGTGGGTCATCCTACCACCCATTACAAATACAATAACGTAATTAAATCGCGTAAATCTTTTCAATTTAAACGATTCAACAAAATTTCAGCAACACTTCCCTTTAGTTCCCTGAACAGTACACAATTGCGTGTACACAGGGAACATAAACGAAGTACTTTCGAAATTTTGAGAACCATTTAAAGTGAAATATTTACGAGATTTAATTTCGTTATTGTGTTCGTAACTTGTCCAATACAAAGGACAAATCCAACAAATATTTTATATGATGAATATAATTGTCCGTTTCGTTAATAAAACGAACATTCACACAACTATCATATACAATACTTATCAGACGGGGCCAAAATAAACTCTCTAAGGCTTTATGAATATAACATATTATGATTTGTTTTTTTGTTTTTTTTTGGTGATTGAAGTGTTTTTTTTTTAACTTTGACTTCGAAATTTCAGCTTCAAATTTTTTTTAAATCAAAGTTGCAGGTTTACGATCAGCTATAGGACTCAAAAAAGCCCAAAGCTCAAGTCGTGTGCCTTAGCGCCTTAACTATTATGAATTGTACGTATATGAATTTTATCACATATACGTATATTTTAACATTAAATCGAACTATATAGTCGTACGTTATATACAAAATTAAATGTCGTTTTCGCTAAAGTTTAATAAAACATAAACTTAATTATTTCCATTTCAACTACACGTTTTCGACAAATTAAATATCGTTTTCAATGAATTGGGGCTCAATCAAACAAATAAATACATAGATTAATTACCAACTATATATACATACAACACTATATATATGCATATGTACATATACAACTTATACTAATTAAATCCTAGATTAGCTACATAATCAAATTAATCTATAAATACAAACTCATTAACAACAACAAATTAAACTAACTAAACCCTAGATTAACATCTAATTAATTAATTTATAAATAAACCCTAAATTAGCAACTTAAATGATTAAACCCTACATTAGCAACTAATTAACAGCACTAGACACACAAACATACACTCTAACTATGCTTAAATGACTAAAATTAGTGTATTAAACAAAATTAGGGTTAATTCAAACCTTGAATCGGAGATTAGAGAGGAGGAGAGAGTGCCTTGATGAGTTGGAGAGATCCTAGGTTGCTGATGGCGTAGGGTTAGTGATTTCAGAATTGAAGGGGAGAAAAATTGGGGATTTGGGGAAAAAATCATGGGGTAAGAGAATGAGGAAGAAGGAAGCCGGTTCTGGAAATTTTCTGCTCGATCATGTAACGGGTACCAGCGGCTTCCAACGGGTTCAAAACCAACGGCCGCCAACGGTTTCCAACGATGTATTTTTGGGCCCATAAGAAAATTCTATCTTTTGGCTTCTGTTGGTCAACGGCCGTTGGAAATGTCCGATGCTATACTATACAATTCTAATAGTGATGGTGAAAGAAATATGATATCGAGCAAGTTGGAGCAAAGAAGTATGTTGTCAACTGCTATTTAATGGGGGTTTAAAGCCATGTTCATATTTCATTGATAACGTACCTAGTACCATTTCAATATATTGTCTATACAAACAGATGGGGGTTTAATGCCATGTCCATATATCATTTAAGAATCAACACTGTTACAGTTGCGCCAAATCCTTTTTTATGTGTTGTAACCATCATTTATCAACCCCAACCACCACTTTGCTCATCATTAATGTTAAACAGTTAACATGAAACTACAACACGGTGGTAAAATTGGAAAACAAAGAGGAATTTAGAATGAAAACACGTCTGAGAGGGGAAGGTAAAAAAGTGCACATGCAGATAAATGAACATTGCAACTCAAACATTTGGCCAGATACAGTGAATTTTCTTGTATGTTCGACCATATTTATCTTACTGCAACTCCAAGTGCAACATGCTTCTCATTGTCCTAGTAGCTGCACACTTGTGCCCGCAATCCTCTGTCAGCCTTCACCAGTTTTTCGCAGGCTATGACACCCCCGCTACTAGGTCCCTGGTCGTGATACCCCGTGTAGTACTCCTCTGTCACAGCACCCTGTAGTTTTCAATTTGTTCTTGGTATTTTGGTCATTTTTGTAACTATATTACTTGATCTATATTTCATTGTTACTTGTATTGGATCATCATAGCAATGATGATGTATCATTATTGGACCTGATTGTAACCAACAAATTGTTGTATTATAAATATCCCAAGCGCTCATCAAACCTAGCGACCTTCTCCTAAATGTGTGTCTAGGAGTATAAAAATACATCTAGAAATCGATACTAGAAAAAAACAATAAGGAGCAAAGATACAGATGTTAATGATATTAATGCACTGGTTAGATTGGACACAAAAATATGGGTTGTTATGACTGATCTATAGAACAGGTTGAAGTGATAACACATGCACCAAAGCGATTGCTTTTTATATTATAATTCCAATCATTGTTAAAATGAGTTTTCTCCTACTCGGAACCCAAAGAATGCAAGCACAGTAAACAGATATAACCAACTTCATGAATAAAAAAGAAACGTATTTTAGGACTATGTTTTAACCATGGAACTGATAACCTTTTATTTTAAACAAAAAACGTGAAAGGGAATTTTTTATGATCGGTGTCAAGATTGTTGGTATTTACAGTTTAGAGAGCTCCATAGTTTGTTCACAAAACCAATTGGTTGATGTAAACTATAGCATCTTAGTATTTATTCAGGATCTTAGTTTAATATTTCCCGATGTGGGACTTGTATTTTCAACACTCCCCCTTCACGTGTGGTGTATTTGATCTGTCTACGTGATCAACATAGTAAAAAAAAATTGGATGGAGTGGCGGACATATGGCGGTTAAGTGCATATGTACTGGTTGAATTAGTTCAGATCATGGGCTCAGATACCACTACTAGTAGTTGTAGTAGTGAAAAATAGTTGAAATAGTTGAATAGTTAAAATAGTGTTTAATGGAGAAATGGCTTTGAAAATTTTGTAATGGAAATTTTTTATTGCTTTGAAGATTTTGGTACAAGTAAAACATATTTGATAAATTTTGTACCTTTCTTTGTTTCCACCAAAACAGTGCCTCTGCCTTTTGATTCTACGACAATGCCATTCCCCAATCGTACTTTTGGTTTGATAGAATCATCAATATCCTTGAAGATTCTCCTATCTTTAGCCATGTGATTGCTACAACCACTATCCAAGTACCAGTTTCGTCCATTTTCATCATTGGAATCTTGGGTAGCATAAAAAAGATGTTGATCTCGCTCATATTGATGTTGTTCTCTGTCATGATGTTCAATGAAATTTTCTTGATGCTTATTTAGGCTGAAAGAACTCTTCTTCTAATGTCCATATTTCTTACAGTGTTGACATTGTGGCTTTCCACGATTCCGACAGCACTTCTCCCAGTGATTTGTCATCTTACAAATTCCACACGGAGGATATTTATCTTGTTTATTTTTTGAGAAATTTCTAGAATTTCCTTTGTTTCTAGAATTCTCTCCATCATTCTTATTTTCTCCATATCCTTTATTTTGGGATGATAACCTGAGTTTCGACTGAAAAGCATTTTCATCTGAGTCTTTATCATGTCTGCTCATTATTTGTTCAAATGCTTCAAGAGAGCCCATTAATTCAGTCACCGATAAGGTAGACAGATCTTTAGTTTGCTCGACCGTAGTCACGATTGGGTCATAATTCCAAGGAATTGAAATTAAAATTTTCTCAACAATCCTCTTGTCAAGAATTTTATCCCCATAAGCTCTTATTTGAATAACTATTTCTTTTATTTTGGAGTAATAATCTTTTATGGTCTCCGACTCCTTCATTTTTATTAATTCAAACTCACGCCTTAATGTTTGAAGTTTAATGGCGCGTACCTTTGTACTTCCTTGAAACTCCTCCTGTAATGTGATCCATGCATTTTTGGCATTTGTTGCTCCCATTATTCCAGGAAAGATAGCGTCGGTCACCTCTTATTGTAGAATACATAACACTTTTGAATCTTTTTGTTTAATTTCCTTTCCCCTTTCTGAGCTTGGCTAAGAGTCGAAGTATCTTTAGGAATAGTGAACCCTTCATCTACAATATCCCATAGATCTTGAGAGCTAAAAAACGTCTTTATTTTTATGCTCCAAAAATTATAATTTTCACTGGCAAAATTAGGGATGAGAATTGATGGAGATTGAACAATGTTTGCCATAGCTTATAATAGTTGCAATTTTTTCGCCCAATATGCGAACGAACGAAGCTCTGATACCACTGTTGGTATTTATAGTTTAGAGAGCTACATAGTTTGTTCACAAAACCAATTGGTTGATGTGAACTATAGCCTCTTAGTATTTATCCAGGATCTTAGTTGAATATTTCCCGATGTGGGACTTATATTTTCAACAAAGATTCATGTTTATCTAAGCAACTCAAGCCACTAAGCCAAAAATTCATTGAAGAATATGAATAGGATATAAAATTTACTAGTAAATATTAACATAAACATTGAGGTCATAAATGCTTCTGGGACATGAAAAGAGTTGAGAATCCAAATTTGATCACATAATAATCACATTTTATTTAACTGCCTTTTTAATGACATGAAAATCACATGAAAATGTGCGATATAAGACCGAGTAATTCATTATCCTTCGTTATGAAATGACCAAGGCAGTAATAAATTTTATGCTAGCATCATGTACAGAAGAAAGACCAGTAGGATGTCACATTTCAAATTTAATAAAATTTGGGTGAATTTTAGAAGCACCATATATATCATATGGACACGCCTTAGTAGACATATACATGTTCACTTGGTACTAATTCCTTACAAGCATATTCAGTTTGCTTAATAATGGATACCTCCAAGAAATGAACTTGATATTGAAGAAAAAAGTTGCATGTTAGAGAAGGATAAAGAAATTTCATCATTCTGTGTGTTGTAGGTGCCTAAAAAACAGTAGCTACCAAAAATAATGACAGTATGAGTTTTGTTTCTTCTTTTCATATTCTACTTTTTCTTCTTGAACTTTAGCTAGTGAAAACTTTGACAGATCTTGTAAACAACAATAATTCTTTTTGGGTGATGAATTTTTGCATTTTAACCTTTAATGCTACTTAAAAAAGATAATTTATTTGTAAGTTGTATCTTAGAATTTTACTTTTTTTGATAAAAAATACTACGTAACATAATTGGACTTTTTGGGATATATACACACACACAAACAGAAGCCACTATTTGGACACAAAAACATGAGCAGTGATCCCCTGGATCCGTTTTCCCCTGGTCCGCTGGACCCAGGCAATCAAAATGTCAAGATTTGACCATTTTTCAATTAAACTCACATTCTTTTCAAGGGTATAATTGCAAAATGGAGGAAATCAGACCCTCTGATTAGTTGGGTCCAGGTGATCTTGCCCCCAAAAACATAGACACAAATAAAATGACAAAATCTAAATCACTAGATTAATTTGTCTTTATGTAAGGGGTGAAAATAAATGGGCAATCTAATAGTTGAGAATTTGTATTCCCCAATTTGTGTTAAATTTCTGTGTTTAAAATCTAAATAGACTTTCCCTATATATATGTATATGCGTATGTGTGTGTGTATATACACATGCGCACGCATACGCGCACTCTCACACACACACACACACACACACACACACATATATATATATATATATATATATATATATATATATACTCCCTTCGTTTCAATATATAACATGTTTTGCTTGTTTGCAGAAGAATTAAGGAGCTAATCAATGTTGCCTTATTCCTTTAAATTACTTCTTTTTACGCACAACTTTTTTAAAAAGAAGGAAAAAAGTCATTAACGAAGTAACAATTAGTGGTTGATAACATGATAAATGCATAAAAAGTATCATTATTTGTTATGCATCATGGATAAAGAGAGCATAAAACTTTAAACATTTTATATTTTGAAACACACCAAACTTGCTAAAACATCTTATATATAGGAACGGAGGGAGTGTATGTATGTGTGTGTGTGTGCCTATATATATATATGAGGAGCGTTCAATGGCACCCCAAATAGTGAGCACCCCATTTGGCCCCCAATATAAACCAAGAATTTATATTAGAATAAGGGAGTGGGAGGTGAGAGAATGAGTGGAGGGAGAGAGAAACGGGATATGTGGTGGAAATCAGGGGGCATTTAGGGGTGTTGCACTGTTTCGGGTGCCATTGAACGCTCGCCTATATATTATATACATACATACATACATACATAGATATATATATATATATATATATATATATAAGAGGGAGAGAGGAAGGTTCCGCTACACCTCTTATATTGCACATAAACTCTCCCTTGTAATCTCTACCACCCATTTCCCCACTCATTCCCTCTCTTTCTGCTAAGAAATAATATTGAAATGGGAAGAGAGAGAATGAGTGAGGAAATGGGCGGTGGAGATTAAAGGGGAGAATTCATGTGCAATATAAGAGATGTATCAGAACCCTCCTCATGTATGTGTGTGTGTGTATAGGAGAAGCTATTTAGACAAAATTAGAAACAAGTTAGTGGATACACAATCTTAACCGTTAAATTATTGTCTTTATATGGAAAAGTGGAATTCATGGGGTGATCCAATGGTGTAAATTCATTGTGTCTAAATCTTGTGTTCAAATAGACACACACACACACACACACACACACACACACACACACACACATATATATAATTTGTTTGTGCATGTTCTTGTATATTAACATGCCACCAAAATATCACCACAATACCGTATACATGAGTAAAACCGAAGCATAGAACACATTAACAAATTCTAAATTATAGACATGAAGATGGTTCTTTTTTATGACAACCAAAAAGTGGACTTTCACAGACAAAAAAGGAGGACTCATACGAATCTAACATCAAACAAATCTTAAAATATCAATCTACTGCACTCAAAGTCTTTAAATTTTTGTTCACTCCAAGAGAAATATATGAGGCTAAATGAGAATGTGTAGAAATAGAATTTGAACCTGGATGAAGATCTGCAAAATCATTGGCATCACTAAATGCAAACTGCTCACCCTTGGTATCATGGATTTGGGATTAACAGGCATATAAAACCTCAATTGGAAAGGATAAATCGAGAGTAAAAAGATTTGAGAAGAAAAATTCGCTTGGGAGGAAGAATTTAAGTGGATAAACAGGGAAAGAAAAAAAATCACCAGACGAAAATATAGCGAGGAATGTGATAAGGTTAGAGGAGAATAGTAATGTGATATGCAATCAGTGACTAATGCAAGGCCTAGAAGATTCTTGGATTAAAAAAAGTAGTGTTGTTGCATGCAAGAAATGCACCCTCTCTGTACTTTAATTTCAACGGTCAATCTGGTCCAAGTAATGAAACTCCAGCCTGAGCTGATACAAGGCCGATCATCAACTAACGACCGTTAATTGGCACTTCAATTTCAACGGTCCAAGAATAAGTGATCATCACCGCCACTGCTCTACTTTCTGCTTTATTTCCTATTTTTACTTCACGCTTTACTTAATGTTATTTTCAGAATTCTTGTAATCGAGTGTAATATTTTACCAACATTGTTCTGAATGTTAGCTTAATAGCATACCTGCTTGAATGAATCTCTTACTTTCAAAATTTTCATCAAATCAATATGTGCTTAAGAGTTACTCCATATAGCAAGTCATCCGCCAAGCACTTGACCCATTGAAATTTGGCACTACTTCACGACCCCAACAACATTCATCTAAGTGCTAAGTGCCTTAAGCATCAATGTGCACAACTGCAAAAATAAAGAGCACCGCTTTGAAAAGACAATGGAGTGGGTGGGAGTCAGGAAGAGTCAAACAATGAACAAGCGCTGCGGCACTAAATATAAGTCCTCCCCAAGCAGGGGCACTAAATATAAGTCCTCCCCAACGGGGGCACTAAATATAAGTCCTCCCCGAGAGGGGGCATCAAATATAAGTCCTCCACGAGCGGGGGCACTATATATAAGTCCTCCCCGAGCAGGGGCATTAAATCCCAAGTCCTCCCCGAGCAGGGGCGCAAAACCCAAAGTCCTCCCCTAGCGGGGGCACCAAACATAAGACCTTCCCGGGCAGGAGCACAATGATATAAGAACTTCTTCGAGTAGAAGTCCCAAAGCAGTCGGCTTTAGTCGATTAGTTGATGTTAAGCTTCAAGGTGAATTCGAATCAGAAGTATAGTGTTTGTATGAACAACATTCGATGAGTCATAAACCGTTGAATGAAACAAATCCGATGCAAACACTTTCCTTAATTCAAAATAAAATTCATTATAATTCATTTCTTAATGATTAACTAATCCACTATCGATATGAACGGTCGATGGTGAGTATAAGTCCAAAATTGTGCATCCGCTTGTTTTAATTACAAGACAAGTGTCATGAAGTATACAAATTCAAAGCATGACTTGCCATAACAAACAGAAAAGCTACAACTGGATCTCAATACAAATGGTATTAGTGAAGTTCATTTCGAAGCCGCATTTCTCACAAGTGAAAAATACAAGCTTCGAGGGGCAAATGTTAACTAGCTAAAAACCTATTCAAGCATTGTGTCGAACGGAATAAGTGCAGGTAGCTATATTGGCAAGGTCGCTCACTTAGGAGCACCACCACTTGGTCGGTTAAAAAAGCAGTTTTCACCTGATCGGTTGAACAACGGTTTCAGCCTTGTCGGTCGAGCAACAACTTCCATTCTGGTCGCGCTTATTTCAGCAACTCATCGGTCAGCAACAGGTCGGTCATCAGGCGCCCGGTTGACCAGCAAGTGGTCGGTCAGCTCAGGTGGGTCGAGAAGAGAACGACTGGTCGCACATGCTTTCTCTATGCCGCTCGTACAATCCAACTTAAGGTCGCTCGCACATCTCCGGAGAAAGGGTCGCTCATTCACCATGTGTATAGAGGTCGAGCAGAGCATCATCTGGAGGGTCGACCAAGACATTCCAGTAGGGTCGAGCGCTATCATCCAGAAGGTGGTCGGGAAGATTTGCAACGCATAGATTCATGTTAATAAGATAAACAATGAAGTGGAAAAGGAAAAGACATGTGCCATTATAAAGATGAGAATAAAACAAGAGAAGCAATGGCATTTTCCGTAATTGTTGTTCCCACTTTTATAACAAGACAAAGTCGCACATATGCACAGCACATGGCCGATGATTTATACACTTAAAATAGAAGGGGACGGTCACATAGTTTTCCAGATCGCTCGTTCATATGAATTGAGGGTCGCTCGCTCAAGGACTGGTCGCTCGCACTTCGACTGGGCGCGATATTTCTTGGACGTGCAAATTGGAGTTGAACTAGCGCCAGTTGTAAACTGTTTGTTGTTAGCTGCCCCATATGGCTTTGCACCCTTAAATTACAATACTGCCACACCACTTGCTCCACATCAAATCCACCTACAAATACCCCCTCTCATAACCATCAAATGGACCGATTCCTCTACCCCGAAGGGCCGCCAAAATCATTTCTCAAACACTCCAAGCTCCATTTTGAAGCTTCATTAATGGCCGCCATAGCTCACTTTATCTTCCTCCATCACACAATGGACCAAATCTCTCCCTTCCTCCATTAGAGATCAACTCAAGTTCTCTCCATTCACGCCATCTCCAATCCGAGATCCATCATCTCTAAGCCTAGATTCGCCAATCCACTTCTCTCCAAACCTCCATTAATCCTCTTCCGAGCTTCGATTCACATCTCAACCGCCATGGACTCACTGTCGATCCTCTAAGTGCTTAAACTGTGGAACATACATTCTCACGTTCATCGCATTCATAAGGATCCAACCATTTCCATAGTTGATTAGAGAGAATCAAGTCATTAAGGAGTGGAAAATCATTGTACAAAGAGAGAATGGGCCAAAATGAGATGTATGAGACGATGAATTTTGTAAATCTATCACATGATAATGAAATGTCTTCCAAAGTGGACGTGCATCTACTCAAGATCGAACCACTATAAAAATCCTTGTGCATTTACTTGTTTTTTCCGGCTTTTTACTTGCTTTTGTATTTGTGGCCCCATTTTCATTTTGCATACCATTTGATGAAGTGTGATTTCACACCGTTGGTGTTTGAACCATTTTTGATTCAAACATTTGGCGCCCACCGTGGGGCCGCGTTCGCATTCCCCTCCAATTCAAGAGTTTTGCATTGAAGTTCTAAGCCTGCTTCTACCATAGATTCTACAAGTATGAGTCTAGCCCAATCGACGAGCTCTCTTCCAAATTTAAATCCATGTCCGAGATAATGGCTAGTTAAAAAAGACTGCAAGTAAAACCGTTGGAGCACCCAACAGCGTTGCTAACAACGAAGCTACGCCACTAACTAACCGTTTCGAAGTTGGCAAAAACTCAAAAGGTGGAGCCGGAGTGACTAGAGTCGAATTAGATGTCGTTGTCGCTAACTTGAGCCAACGAATGGAGGCCTCAAACAAAGCCTTAATCGATGCTAATAAATCACTAATGGATGCTAATCAAGCTTTAATGGATAAGATGAGTGCTCTCCTAAATGCTCAAGCAAATCCTGCTCCTCTTCCGAAGATCCATGTCAACCTAGAAGAGAATGCAAATTCATCAGCCTCCGATCATCATCATAATGACAACTTGGAAGGGCTTGTTGACAAAAGCAATGCTAATATCGAAGATTCAAGGTTGAAGGCCAAAAACCATTCCGAACGAAATAACCGATGAGTTGCAAGTCCTGTTACGGGAGCACCTTCCTATGGTGAAAGTAAAGGACCTAGGTTTTCTAATCACGATCGCTCGCCACGATGCGTATCCGGAAAAGAGATCGAAGTTCGATCTTAGAAGCGATACAACTCGAAGGAATATTTCACAAATATGGTAAAGCAAATTATGGAAGATAACATGGCTTGCAAGGATAGTGAAAGGGAATGGGACTTCTCCCTCAACAAAAATCCATTCACAAAGAGGATCCGCAAAGCATAATTCCCCAAAAAGTTCACTCATCCTACTCTGCCTCCGTACAACGGCACTTCTGCTCTGAATCACTTCCTATGCAAATACGAGTGGCATATGAATGCAGCCAGGGTAACAGATGAAATCAAATGCTTGTGCTTCCCTCCCTATCTTGAAGGCGTCGCATCATTATGGCTCACGAGATTGCCACCCAAATCCATCGAGCGATTCGATGATTTGACTTTGAAATTCAAAGATCAGTTCAGGCTGCAAGCTACGAAGGCTAAGGACGTTATTTCTCTTACATCGATGAAGCAGAGTTTGGGAGATTCTGTTAAAGGTTTACTCAAAAGATTCAATGTTGTTGCATCCAAAGTAGGGAATCCCGAGCCTCGCATGATCTTAATGTCACTAATCGGCGCTATAGATGAGAAGAGCGAATTTGGTAGATGGATCAAAATGAAAGAGCCGAACACACTTGAGAAATTCTATAAAAAAGCAGTGGAGTATACGAGAATGGATAATAATTCCGTGCCTCTTCAGATTATTGATGCTAACCTGCTTCTTGAAGCTCCCAAAAGTACTGCTACCCAATACAGTCAGAAGGATAATCGGGGCCAGAGGCGAGCCAACGATGGGAAAGACAACAAGTCTAACAAGAAGCTTAGCTTTCATAACCCGTCAGAGCTCACTCCTATAAATGATACTCTGGAAAATATTTTCTCTGCCACAAAGGATACAGAACACTATCCAGAACCACCGACGCTGAAGGTCTCACAGAAGGCTATAAACTCTGGAAAATTCTGTCGATTCCACAATCAAGCATGCCATGATACAAATGAATGTAGACACCTCAAAAGATTGATTAAGGAGATGATTCAGAAGAACAAACTGCAACACTATGTCAAGAATCCACAATCCTCAAATACTGCTCCAACTCTTCGGGGGCAAGGAGAATCAAACGGCTGATCCGGTCCAAGTAATGAAACTCTAGCCCAAGCTGATACAAGGTCAATCATCAACTAACGACCGTTAATTGGCACTCCAATTTCAACGGCCCAAAAATAAGAGATCATCATCGCCACTGCTCTACTTTCTGCTTTATTTCCTAGTTTTACTTCACGCTTTACTTACTGCTATTTTCAGAATTCTTGTAACCGAGTCTGTAATATTTTACGAACATTGTTCTGAACATTATCTTAACAACATACCTTCTTGAATGAATCTCTTACTTGCAAAAATTGCGTCAAATCAAAATGTGCTTAAGACTTACTCCATATTGCAGGTCCTCCGTCAAGCGCTTGACCTACTGAAATTTGGCACTACTTCACGACCCCAACAACATCCATCCAAGCACTAAGTGCCTAAAACATCAATGTGCACAATTGCAAAAATAAAGAGCACCGCTTTGAAAAGACAATAGAGTGAGTGGGAGTCAGGAAGAGTCAAACAATGAACAACCGCTACGGCACTAAATATAAGTCCTCCCCAAGCGGGGGCGCTAAATATAAGTCCTCCCTGAGCAGGGGCACTAAATATAAGTCCTCCCTGAGCGGGGACACTAAATATAAGTCCTCCCCGAGAGGGGGCACTAAATATAAGTCCTCCCCGAGCGAGGGCATTAAATCCTAATTCCTTCCCGAGCGGGGGCAGAAAACCCAAAGTCCTCCCCTAGCGGGGGCACCAAACATAAGACCTTCCCGGGCAGGAGCACAATGATATAAGAACTTCTCCGAGTAGAAGTCCCAAAGCAGTCGGCTTTAGTCGATTAGTTGATGTTAAGCTTCAAGGTGAATTCGAATCAGAAGTATAGTGTTTGTATGAACAACATTCGATGAGTCATAAACCGTTGAATGAAACAAATCCGATGCAAACACTTTCCTTAATTCAAAATAAAATTCGTTATAATTCATTTCTTAATGATTAACTAATCCACTATCGATATGAACGGTCGATGGTGAGTATAAGTCCAAAATTGTGCATCCGCTTGTTTTAATTACAGGACATGTGCCATGAAGTACACAAATTCAAGGCATGACTTGCCATAGCAAACAGAAAAGCTACAACTGGATCTTAATACAAATGGTATTAGTGAAGTTCATTTCGAAGCTCGCATTTCTCGCAAGCGAAAAATACAAGCTTCGAGGGGAAAATGTTAACTAGCTAAAAATTTATTCAAGCATTGTGTCGAATAGAATAAGTGCAGGTCGCTATAATAACAAGTTCGCTCACCCAGGAGCAACACCATCTAGTCGGTTAAGAAGCAATTTTCACCTGATCGATCGAGTAGCGGTTTCAACCTTGTCGGTCGAGCAGCAGCTTCCATTTTGGTCGCGCTTATTTCAACAACTCATCAGTCAGCAACATGTCGATCATCGGGAGCCCAGTGGACCAGCAAGTGGTCGGTCAGCTCAGGTGGGTCGAGTAGAGAACGAATGGTCGCACATGCTTTCTCTTTGCCGCTCGTACTATCCAAATTAAGGTCGCTCGCACATCTCCGGAGAAAGGGTCGCTCATTCACCCTGTGTAAAGAGGTCGAGTGGAGCATCATCTGAAGGGTCGAGCAAGCCATTCCAGTTGGGTCAAGCGCTATCATCCAGAAGGTGGTCGGGCAGATTTGCAACGCACAGATTCATGTTAATAGGATAAACAATGAAGTGGAAAAGGGAAAGACACGTGCCATTATAAAGATCAGAATAAAACAAGAGGAGCAATGGCAATTTCCATAATTGTTGTTCCCACTTTTATAACAAAACAAAGTCGCATATATGCACAACACATGGCCGATGATTCATACACTTAAAATAGAAGGGGACGGTCATATAGTTTTACAGATCACTCATTCATATGAATTGAGGGTCGCTCGCTCAAGGACTGGTCGCTCGCACTTCGACTGGGTGCGTTATTTCCTGGACTTCCAAGTTGGAGCTGAACTAGCGCCAGTTGTAAAGTGTTCGCTGCTAGCTGCCCACATGGCTTTGCACCCTTTGATTACAACATTACCACTCCACTTGCTCCACATCAAATCCACCTATAAATAACCCCCTCTCACAACCACCAAATGGTCCGATTCCTTTACCCCGAAGGGCCGCCAAAATCATATCTCAAACACTCCAAGCTCCATTTTGAAGCTTCATTAATGGCCGCCATTGCTCACTTTATCGTCCTCCCTCAAACAATGAACCAAGTCTCTCCCTTCCTCCATTAGAGATCAACTCAAGTTCTCTCCATTCACGCCATCTCCAATCCGAGATCCATCATCTCTAAGCCTAGATTCGCCAATCCACTTCTCTCTAAACCGCCATGAATCCTCCTCCAAGCTTCGATTCACATCTCAACCGCCATGGACTCACTGTCGATCCTCTAAGTGCTCAAACCGTGGAACATACATTCTCACGTTCATCGCATTCATAAGGATCCAACCATTTCCATTGTGGATTAGAGAGAATCAAGTCATTAAGGAGAGGAAAATCATTGTACAAAGAGAGAATGGGCCGAAATGAGATGTATGAGATGATGGATTTTGTAAATCTATAACATGATAATGAAATGGCTTCCAAAGTGGACGTAGATTTACTCTAGATCGAACCACTATAAAAATCCTTATGCATTTACTTGCTTTTTCTGGCTTTTAACTTACATTTGTATTTGTGGCCCCATTTTCATTTTGCATACCATTTGGTGAAGTGTGATTTCACATCTTTGGTGTTTGAACCATTTTTGATTCAAACACACTCAATAATATTTTATTATTTTTATAAGAGGAGATTAGGGGATTTCTCAATGGATTGATATGGTTGTTGGGTTTTTGGAATGGTTTCAGAGAGATTATAAAATCGCTAAAATTTGAATTGTTATGCGCAGCTTTGCCACTAAAAATTAGGCAACCGTCATACATTCATATTTTCCGACGAAATATTCACAACTGCTAAGTCTCATTATATGTATTTCAAATTTTAGATTCCTGTTACGAGAAACTATAGAATGTTTTCAAAATAAAAGTTCGATTTAAATTGGAATTTAAATCATTAGAAATAGCGGGTTGTTACACTCTCCCACACTCAAACCTTTTCTTGCCCGAAAGGGAACGAGGCAGAGAAATAGTAATTAAATAATTATTATATATTTAAGATCAAATAGTTCATATTTAATCACATATCTATACGTATTCTAAAATATATATAAATCAAAAGTTAAAATATTTTCAAACATTTCAAAAACAGTTTTATGTATCCACTCGATATCTCGAGGTAATATATAGTTATCCCACTTTCGAAATCTGAAAATAAATATCGATGATGCCGCTGTCATCACCAGAATCATTTTCAAGAGACTAGAGTGTGACTCTATGTCTATCTAACACATATAGGATTTAATATATACGTTGACCAGATGTATACATAAATCACTAAGTATTCGATAGGCCAATTTTAATGTCAGGTAAGTACTCAAAGCATCTCTCTATATTTAAACAGAATATATACAAAATTTTCAGATCATATATTATAAATAATATATTTCAAATCAATAAAATTTTAAGTAGGGAAAAATTATATCTCTCCCTCACTCATTTATTTATTAAAATTCAATTCACACTTTAATAAATATACTAACAATATTATTTTTAAATCAAATAAAAAACAATATTATTATATACTATGCCTAAATATTCTTTTCAAATCCATGTTATCAATATTTAAACTTGCTTAATTCCATAAGTTTAATACATATGTACATCACAAATTAAAATCTTTATAAATCCATTTAAATTTATAAATTCCTATACATATATATATACATGTATATATATATATACACATACATTTATAAACAATACCATTATAGATTTCAACCAAGATAAAATCGTTTTCTTACAAAATCTGCATCTTTATATCTTATATAAAATATATGGTCTATAAAAATATAAAAATTCTGAAACATAAACATTGAATCTTTTCAAGATATTGGTATTACCAAAACAAAATGTTATTTACAAAGATCATATCAAATTTCAATATTGCATCAAGAACATTTATATTTTAATACTTTTCAAAATACCAATTTCAAACCGATATTTAGTGGGAATGAACTCGCTAGAAGATATTTGCTCTTCTTCTACTTTTTACCTTGTTATGGGCGAAGATAAGTTATAGAATTCAAGTTAAAAGCTAAACGAACGAAAGAACCTAATCAAATAGAATATACGAAGGAATATGATTCAAATGGAAAGGAAATATCAGAAGAAGATTTTAAATATTAAACAAAAATTTAAATCCGAAAATATTTAATTAAAACATTTCAAACCATTTTAAAAACTGTTTATACTTTCAAAATACGCTCTCTCAAGAAGGATTCTGCGATTGATTCCACTCATTCTAGGGTATCACTACCCTATCTCTAATGAGCTTTTCCCCATAGGCTAAAGCTTTGATAAATCAAAACTATGATACCACTTGTAACGACCTACCATTTTGGGTGGGTTGAATCGACAAAATATATCAACTCTAACCGTCCAAAACGACAGATTGTTATTAGCTTGTGGGGTAAATAGAATAAATCACACAATCGCAGATCACAGACACAAATACAAAGCAATATGATATCTCGCAGCGGAAAGTAAATAATACAATTGTAGTTCATGAAGCTACTAAATAAAGTTTTACATCAGAGTTTACGTAAATAATACAGCAGAAGTCTAATACAATAAATTTCAAACAAATGATAACAATATGAAATAGAGACGACAAGAACAGCTGAAGCTGGATCAACAGAATAGGTAGACACAGGTAAGCCAAACCCAATATAAACTCCAAGAATGGGTCTCAAAAGCTGTGATAATCAATCTGACCCGAACAATAATGCAAAACAAAACAACTCGGATCAGGACTAACATTCTAATGGAGGTAAATCAACTTAAATGAAATGTTCGATGAAATGCAATTAGTAACTTAAAGGTTATTTGGGATCACCATCCTCTAAGGATTCGTCAAACTAATACTATATAGTATAATACGCTATATACAATAGTGTCTATCAGTAAAGTAAAGTATCAAAATAACATTAGCGGGATTATCATTATTACCCTTACACCGTTTATATATTCCCATAGTATATACAGTACCGTGATTTCTCCGTAAACTGGAGGGCTATCAAAAGGCACTCCATATAAAACAGTACAAAACAAAGTCGTATTGGGTTCATATAAGGCATGTGACAAGGCACGCAAGGAATGCCAGGGTGGATTCACCATTTGGACTGGTGGTATCACATAGTAGCGACTACCGCCCACCTCGAGACACACTCTCATAATCAAATTTGAGTGTGGCCACCAAACACATCACAAAAGTAATAGAGTGGTATTGAAGAAGTGCGCTCGATAGGAGATATGATCTCACTTGGTCTCGGCGTAGCTCCTGTTTTAGTCACATCAAGCTAACTCAAGGTAGTCAGGGTCTCGTAATTAATATGAAATAGAAAATAGAGTTGTTTGCCAAACCATCCTACTTCATTCTGGGACTCCACTGCGTACACCGTTGTTAAAGTGGTTTTCGGTATTGGCAGAGAGTATGAAAATAGCCGATCCGGTCTCTTTAACAACGAACCGTTTACATTTTTCACACCGTAAACAATATTTTATAATCACTTTATAAAATAGTTTATATGAACTCTCATATTCCAGTTTGAAATCAAATTTAAATATCTTACTTCGATTATATTTTAAATTTGAAAACAACTCAAATCGCTTAAATCAAATCGATTTAGACCCATATCATAAAGATTTCAAATATATTATAAACTAGTACTATAACATTTAACTTCGATTAAACTTCTCTAAAAGTATTCACACAACGAATTTCAAACACAAAATTGACTTATATAAAAACATATCTTAAAGATCTCAATTTCCATTTAAATATATACCAAAATATTTTACTTCGAGAATATTTGGTTTGATTTATATTCATCAAATTTCAAGTTCAAACAGTTCGAATGATTTAAATCTACTTTTTATAAGAATATCGCTTCAAGTTGATCCATAAAATCCAACATTTGGTTCGAGCTCAATATATACAATTCAAATCAAAACCTTCTATTTCAATTTATATAATTCAAAACAAATCATATATTTCAATTTCAATAATCATATTATATTTATAACTCAAATAGTACAAATTCAAAATTCATTACTTATAAATTCAAATCAAACTTTATATTTTAATTTAAACAATTTGTGACATATTCTAAAAATTCAAGTCATACATTTCAATATCGTTACTTATAGTTTCGAATCATACGATTTGAAATCATTCTTATAAATTTGATTTCACAAATTTCATAATCAACCAAAATGATTATAAAATAAATCCCGTATATAAAATTTATATACATATCAATTCACTTTCAATCACTATAAAATCAAATTAATTTCATATCAACTCTAAATTCAAATTAAACATCAATTTACGCAATTCAAATTCGTTTACTATAAAAGTTCATATTTAAACCAACTCAAATTCAAATTCATATCGATTATGAATTCCAAATCATTCCTTAAATTTGGAAATTCAAATTTCAAGAAATAATTTCACAATTCAAGTTCATCTCTTATAAGTTCGAATCAAGTTCGAATTCAAATTCATATCTTATATGAGTTCATTTGTTAAATCAATATCGTTATATAAATTTAAATCTTTATACCTCGAATTCAAATCACGAAAACCTTAACTTATCCATCTCTTTGAGTTTATTATTAAAGTTTGTATAATATATAAAAAAAATAACTTTGAAAATGCATATATGTAAGTTTATAAAATTTTAAAATAAATTAGAAAATAGATTATAAACATATATAAGTTTAAATAATATGGAAATAGGTTTAAAATAATTATTTATTATAATATATTAAATTTAAAGTTGAAAATACTTATATGATTATCTTTACTAAATCATATGGTTTAAAATAAATAAAATTATAAGTAAAATCTTAAATAAGCATTTAAATCTATATTTACTCATAAAAAAACATTTTAAAACATATAATTTAAAATTTACAAAATCTAAGTTTAAAATCTTTAAAATATAAATATAAAAATATTTAATCTTAAGTTATTATTTTAAAATTAAATTCTCCAAATCACTTTACTTCGAAACATGACCAACAGTGTCCGTATATAGTTCTCTACGCTATGGTCAAATGATACAGATATCTATCATTTCAATCCGCAAATTAAAATTTTACGGGTATATATCATTTCAACCCGTAATCCCAAAATTCAGTAAAAATCGTTCAGGCCTATCATTTTAACTCATAGTTATTTTTCACTAATCTAATGTCCATTCAGGTATGTATCATTTTAACCCTTAGTGATTTTTCTTAAACTATGGGCATCAATAACATAACAAATCACCATATAGCATCAATCACATTATAAGTCAAATATCATCACTGCACCTACGTGTCACATGAATATCGTGTCATATATGAAAGGCGTATGCATATCAAACAATTTCTACTGGCAACCCTGTATATTTCATAACAGTTCGGTTATGTTGATCTAACATCCATGAAACAATGTAAGTCTAGTGTGAGATAAACTCACCTTTTGAGGCCCAGAAATGGAGACAATAGACGAATTTGATATAGAAAGAGACGACGACTTCCAGGCACGACTCGGAATGAATTCAGTCACGGTAACGACTCAATAATATTTTATTATTTTTATAAGAGGAGATTAGGGGATTTCACTATTAGGTTTTTGGATGGGTTTCAAACTCAACGCCAAACTCAACTCAACAAAAATAACACAACACTTTCTTTTACACAAAATATCATATAAATATTTTTATATAAGTATAAACAATAAATTTTATAACATATATATAATTCAAAATTCTATGCACACCAAACCGGATGATACCAAACTGTCTGTTATAAATTATACATATATAAACAATGTAAACACACACACAAAACTTTCAAACTCACACACACAACACTAACACACATGCACTTATGAAACACATATACAAAGCACACATGCTCACGCCCACCAGTAACACACACAAATAACTACACACGCACATGCATCTCACTCACGCACACACACTATAAAATATACACATACAGCCAGGCTCGGCCCTGGCCTAAGGCCACTGAGGCGGTGGCCTTGGGCCTCCGATTTTGCCTGGCCTCTGAATTTGAATTTCTGTGTAAAAAATGATATATAGAGGTACATTTAAAATGCATACAGCAGTAAATGTGAAAGGTAGCCTAGCTCAGTGGTAAAGCTTCTGGCTTCATTCAGTTCGGACCAATTTTCGATTTCTGTTGAGGCCTCATTTTTGAACAACTGACTTCACCTTTCATTTTGGGCTTTAATTTTGCCTCGGGCCTCAACTTCGTCAGGGACGGCCCTGCACACAGCGACATGAAAACACTCACACACACATTAAAACCACTCATGCCAAAAGAAAATGAAAACACGCAGGACGAGTTCAAGTGGAGTTCGGCAATGGATAGGGAAGTAGGGGTTTCGGTTGGTGGCTTGGGTTCGGCTGGCGACTGGATGGGGCAGCACAGCTATGGGCGGGGCTTGGCAATGTTCAGGAGAAAGTCGACAAGAGTTTAGGTCGTTGGTGGGCGCGGGTGAGCTTGCGAGTTCGAATGGGTCTGGTTAACTGGGGAGTTCGATGGCGGATCATGGCTTGGGCGACGAGCTGCGGGGTGACATCGGGGTCTTGGACGGTGGCTGATCGGATGGGGCAAGGCGGTACGTCAAATGGATGAAGGAAAAGAACAAGGTCTGGAAAATTCGTTCAGGTGAAAGGTGAAAGAGATTCGATGGGAATATGTAGGATCTGAATAGGGACACCTCAACTCAAATGGTTTTGTTTCATAAATGAACCACGCAAGTCTTTTTGCAATTTTATCGCGAACTGAGCACCGAAACTGACAAATGAATATATTGCGGTAATCATCTCAACAAGACGGATGCAACGTTATATAGTTCGTAGTGTCACGATACTCCGTTCGAAAACGCGTTACGGACACCTTTAAACGTAAAATTCGGATAGAAAAACATTTAAACGGAGGCCAAAACGTATTATATTTGCGAAAAAGATTTCACCATTGGATTCGTGACAATGAATAAAATATGTTCATGTTTATCCGAACTGGTTTCGAAGAAATTATAGAATTGCTAAAATTTGAACTGTTATGCGCAGCTTTGTACTGAAAATTGGGCAACCAACAAACATTCAAATTTTCCGACAAAATTTCCACAGCTGCTACGTCTCACTATACGTATTTCAAATTTCAAATTCCCGTTACGAGAAACTATAGAATAATTTCAAAATAAAAATTCGATTTAAATCGGAATTAAATCGTTAGAAATAGCGGATTGTTACATTCTATATCTCATCTCTTTCGTTATTTCACCCACCAAGTTACCACTGAAATCATGGTCGAAACCACTCTTATTCAGCCCTAAGTTAACGGTGAAATCAAAACCTCCCTTAACCATATCCTCCGTTCACTAACCGAACTCTGCGCAAGAATCAACAAGCCACTACATGCCCCATCCAGGCAACTCATTAACACACTAGCACCTCCATCTCCACTTCGACCTTCAAACCCAACAACACCCTCCTCGACGTTACTCTCAAAACCAAAATTACCATCATCATACCCCATTAAACACCTAACCTACTGGGAAATGCAGCAACTCTGTGATCAAGGACTATGCCTCAATTGCAACAGCATAGACACCATTAGTCATCGCTGTTTGGATAAGAGAACCGTTCTGATGCTGCCCGAAGAAGATCCATATACCGAGCAACAACCTATGGAGATACATGCATCAGCAGTCTCAGAGCAACTCAACAGCCAAAATATTTCTCCCCATGCCCTCAACCTTGCTGCAGTTCTGAGAATGACATGGTTGTCATTCTTCTATGACCATACAACAACATCAGTAATATTTGAAAATGGAAAAATGATGAAGAACAATGGATTACGTAGTAACTATTACAAAACCTTTTTGATGGGTTTAATTCAATATGGAACCAATCTCATGGTGCATATTATTAATGGTTCTGGTGTTGCCATGATGAGAAAATGTTGGCTAGAATTGTTGAAGGATCGGGTTGACTGCAAGATACAAACGATTGAAAGGAAAGTTCTCATATTCGTTTCGAGTGGAATATCACTTGCAATGATCAATCATGTTTATAAACTATATGATGCAATATTTAGAAAGTATGAACATAATCTGTTTAGCCTAGTGCTTGAAAATATGGCAAAAAGGTTTTTGAAAAGACTGTTCATATTTGATCCTGGGGGAGTTTTAAGAATGTCTAAGGAGTTTTCATCTTTAACCTGTGTGGAAAAATGGAATTACAGTCCTTGTTTATAGCAAGGTTCAAGAATGGTGATGTGCAACTCCATTATCCATGCTTCACAACTTCAACGTTGCCACCATCAACTTATGACCTTGAGGACAAGGTCAGTTTCGAAGGCTCGGTAATGATACGGTTAGAGGAGAACAGTAATGTGATATGCACTTAGCTACTAATGCAAGATCTAGAAGAGTCTTGGATTAAAAAAAGTAGTGTTGTTGCATGCAAGAAGTGCACCCACTCTGCAAAAACTATTATTTTCCTTTACGATGTTTTTTGTATTTACTTTCTATTATTTTCTTTTTGGTAGATACAAATTATTGCATAGAATAGGCATCTACAATGCCACGTAGGAAGAAAGTTGTTATCAATATTGCTATAAGTATGTAATGGATACAGTAAGAATATATACAAAAGTTATGGCAGAATGTCCTCTTCCTCCTAATTTTCTTCTTCATATTGATTTCTTCTCTGGTTCCTTTCTAATCTGCCCAACCCAACCAGTTTCATATCAGAACGCTTTGATAGGAGAAATGGTGGAAGAATAAATCGCGTGAAGAAGAAATTGCGTGAAGACATAGGTCGTCTGTTTTTGGCTACTAATGTGATTAAGCTCCTACAGTAAACAAACATTTCTAATGACCAGTTTGATAACTTCACAACGGTGGAAAAACCAATGGTTAGGGTGTTTAATATTAGTACAACCGCACAACAGTGATGAACAGACCGTTAGATTGTACAGTTAAAAAAATAGCTTATTATTAATCTTGATCGAACATCAAAAAATAATGTCATAGAAAATATTTAAAATTAGAGAGATCTAAGGAGATAAAAGTGCAGAGAATTAAGTGAATTAAATTGTAGAGATTTAAGGAGACATGTAATAGACATGTTCCATGTTTTTATGGCTTCGAAAAAATTGATTTTGGTCAAGTAACGGTAGACAAACCTTCTTAATGGTCAATTTGACTAGTACAACTGCATAATCGTAGTGAACCGACTGTTATATTGCATAGTTTAAAAAATAAAAAACTGTTTTTTTATTAATTTTAGTTAAACATTAAAAAATAACTTGATAGGGAATATTTAAAATTAGAGAGATTTAAGGAGACGAAAGTAGAGAGAATTATGTGAATTAGATTGAAGAGAATTAAGGAGACGTGTTATAGACATGTTCCACATTTATTGGGATTCGAAAAAATTGATTTTGGTCAATGACAGTAAACAAACCTTTCTAATGGTCAGTTTGACTAGTACAACCGCATAACTATAGTGAACTGACTGTTATACTGCATAGTTTTTAAAAGATAATAAACTAGTTTGTTTATTAATCTTAGTTGAACATAAAAAAATAACATGATAGAGAATATTTACAATTAGAGAGATTTGAGGAGGTGAAAATAGAGAGAATTAAGTGAATTAGATTGAAGAGATTTAAGAAGACATGTTCTTCATTTATTGGGCTTCAAAAAAATTGATTTTGGCTAAGCGACAGTAAACAAACCTCCTTAACGGTCGGTTTGACATGTACAACCGCATAACTGTGAGGAATCAACCGTTAGATTGAATGGTTTTAAAAGAACTAGTTTTTTTTATTAATCTTAGTTGAACATCAAAAAATAATGTGATAAAGAATATTTAAAATTTGAGAGATCTAGGGAGACAAAAATAGAGACAATTAAGTGAATTAGACCAGGGAGAATTAAGTAAATTAAATTGAAGAGATTTAATTAGACATATTATCGATATGTTCCATGTTTTTTTGGCTTCAGAAAATTTGATTTTGGTTAAGTGACAGTAAGTAAACCGTCTTAACGGTCAGTTTGATAAAATATAAAATTATTTTTTAAAATTTATTTTAAGTCGGATTTTGATGGAAAAATTATAGCGTTTGCATGATTTAAAAGAAAACGACAATAATTGAAAAAGTGTAAATCCAATTACATCATCGATTGTACATGTAAACCAACTTAAAACAATTGTTAATTCTTAAAAAAAAACAGAAATGGAGACAATTAAGTGAATTAGACCAGTGAGTATTAAGTAAATTAAACTGAAGAGATTTAATGAGACATATTATCGACTTGTTCCACATTTGGATTCGGAAAATTTGATTTTGGCTAAGTGACAGTAAGAAAACCTTCCTAATGGTCGGTTTGATAAAATATAAATTTATTTTTTAAAAATTATTTTACATCGGGTTTTGATGAAAAAATTATAACGTGATTTAAGAGAAAACGACAATAATTGAAAAGGTGTAAACCTAATTACATCATCAATTGTACATTTAAACCAACTTAAAACAATTATCAATTCTCAAAAAAAAACTATATATAAACTGTCTAAACTTTGAATTGTCTAAAAACCATCCAAATTTGGTAATATTTTAAATTCTATCAACATTAAAAAATTGTCTAACTTGATATTGTCATTTAATTAATTATCTAATTTGATGTAGTTTACAATTATTAAGAAACTGCCTCAGTTTTATAATTTTGAATTGTAAACAACAATATGTTTAGATTTTGAATTCTAAAACACGTAATTTTGTACTGGTACACTTTGTGAATGCACTAGTGCAACTTTTTTTAAAGATATAAAACCTATACGGTTGCAGTCCGTGAATGCGCCAAATTTTTAAAGAAATAGAAACCTATATTAGTGCATTGTGAATGCGCCAAATTATGTAAAGAACCAAAAATATACACAAAATTCCTCTATGTGACTGTAAATTACTTATTGACTTTCAGAAGTGCCAACACATAAAAAAAATGCAATAACCAACACTGGAAGTTCAGTAATACAAAATGATTTTTTCTTTAAACATGTGGGCTTTTTTAACTAGTTTTCAAAAACAGTATGAATGTGTAATAAATTTAGATAAATGACCTAATGGGTGAATATAATCCTTTAAACAATTGCTCTTTAGGTCAAAATAAGTAGTTACCGTTTTATTCCTTAAAAAAAATCTAGGAATAATATTATTTCTATAAAAAAGATAACTAAATGTTACATAATAAATAAATAAGAATGATAACAAGTTTGAAGGAAACATTACCTACCTTACATGTGATATGTACAAATCTTTCACAATGAGCGTTTGAAGAAATTTATTTCGGCAGCTTCACCCGGTTGAAAAACAGAAGGAAATGGTACTTCAGTGCCCAATAAAAAAATGCAATAACGGGTCCTTCTCTGATTAACTGCGAAAATAAATGTAATACTAACATGAACACTTAGAAAACATTCAACTATTATGCAGACGATTAGCATTAAGATGTAATCACAAGATTCCCATCAACCCGCCTAGGGTTTTGAAATCTAGGATTAGCTATCTTTCCATGTCCCTTATACCTAGCAATCTGGATTTAAAAGGGAAACGGTAAAATATAGTAGGTGTAACTATATAAGCAACAACATTACGGTACAGAGGTTTACCGCACCAAATTCTTCAGACACAATACCCTTATGAGGGAGCTGATACTGTTGCAGAGAAAGCAACCTGAAAATTTTGAATATCCAGATTTTTGAGAGTTGTTTATTAGGTATGCTTGAAGAAAATTGTTAAAATGGAATATAAGTATATTAATTTCACTAGTTGACATGGAGGAAAAACAACGGGCATCGGATGTAGGAGAAAACATCGTTGAAAAAAGGCATTTTTCAGGAAAATTGAATTTGAATAATAACAGGAAGCAAATCTCTCTAATGCTCGATTTGATAATTTATGACCTAATAAGTCTCATATATCACATCACTGTGCATTTTTTTAAAGATTCAATGAAGATTCCATGGCTGCAATTCACTATGTCAAAACACAAATTATATTAGTATTTCTTTTTTCTGTACATGTACAGTTTCTAGAATCGGTGATCGATGCGTCAAAGCTTAAAATCCATTTGCATATGCCTTAGATCTTTAAAAATTTGATCTAATTTGAGCCTCTGGAGCTTATTAAACAATTGATTTAATCACCGTTACCGAGAAGGCTGTAAGAGAAATACATCATTAATCCATTTTAATGCTGAAATATGAAACTCATATGTCTGATTGTTAATCGAGATCAGTGACTATTTGATAAACCATACTACAAACTTTTAAGGCAACATATTCATCGTTATTACAGGAAAAGTAGCGAATTCTTGTAATACTGAACATTGAATTTAATTATGCCTCAAGCCTTATTTTGTTATAAAAGTGTCGAAAATGCATTGTTTTAATTAAATATTAGTGTGTAACCCATGCGTTGCAGATGATAATATTATCAAAAATTGTATTTATTATTTTAATGTTTAAATGAGAATTTTGTTATGAAATATATGATAAATTGACAAACTATTAATTATAATTATTATTATAGTTTGTGCGTAATTTATGTTTTATTACTTACACAAACAATACGTATGTGTGTGCATTTGGTAATTTTTTTAATCATTTTTTAACGTAGATACACATGTCGAAATTGATGCTTGTTATTAATTTATTCGATGAATTAACAAATATTATTTAATAGAATTAATTTAAATAAGTTAAATATAAAATTATGAAATTAATTTAAATGTAACGTAGTAGGAAGAATCAGGAAGAAATTCGCAAAAAACTGTATAATTTGTCGTGCAGTTACTGATGTTAAAAAACAATTTATGATATAATATGTGGTAAATTTTAAATATAAATGAATCAAGATTAATTTGCAAATTAGCTTTGTCATTGTTATTGATATGCAAAGTTCATGTTATGTGATTTATACATCTTTATAGTTGTACAGAAAGCCATCTTTTATTTAATATGAATATAAATATAGTAAAATTAACGTATATTTTTAAGAGCTATTAGAAAAATGGACTAAATACTCTCTAAGTTTATTTAAATAATTAAAATTTAATATTTCATGAGTTGTTTACATATATGGATTGAAATATAAAATACCACGAAAGAATTGAGGAGGTTCGGCAAGTAATTATAAAAATGTTAAAATACAGGTATTAAAGTGGAAAATCTTTTTTTCAATTTACAGTATATTTATTGATATAAGTGTATACTATATTAAATTTCATATTACTGTTTACATATATTATTTAAACTATGTGACTTATTTAACTTTATATTTGAAAGAAAAACTAATTTTACCATTTTTGTTGATATGAACATGGTATACATTTTAAGCATCACACTTGGCGTTAGTTAGATGATTTAGCAACATTTATTAATTATATTCATTTGTTAAATTCAAAATTATATAATTAATTAAAATATATTGACTTAATTGTACAATGTTAAGTGATACTTGGCAGTGTTTTGTAAAATATATTGACTTAAATGTACACCTATTATCTTTCCACAGCTAGAATCCCACCTTTTCCCTGCCTATCTCACCTTTATTTCAATCCCTGGTATAACCATTTTTCCGACCTACTCGAGTTTGTGAATCCTGACAGGTGCTTGTTTCGACGGCCGCCTTAGCAGCTTCCGAATTCCCTTCCTTGCTCATGCAACCCATCGTCATGCCACCTATCGGTGGCTCTCTCTCGCAAGAAACACTGCCTCCACTCAAGTTCCAATTCCCGACAGCCTGCAGCCTGTGTCTCGAGCGACCTTGAAAAGCTTTTCCTCCATAGTCTATGGCCAATCAAAATTTGCAAGACTAAAATCTTATTTCAAATTAAATCCAACTATCTTTTTTTCGTCGGACCAAATTCTTAGATTTACCTCTCCTATGAAACACAGGCTCATTGGTCGCTTTGTTGCTACTCATCCACCAGTAGATCAAATCCGCAACATATTTACTAAATTTTGTTAACCGCACAAGCTAAAATTGGTGTTGTAGACGTCTGACACATTCTTATTCAAATGTTTAATAAGTAGGATTATCTCCGATTGTGGCTCCGAGAGAAATTAACTATTCTTAATGCTCAAGTGAAAGTGTTTACATGGTGTGTCGGTTTTCACCCACTTCTAAACGAACCACTGTTTCCAATTTGGGTTTCGTTTCTTTAATTACCGGCTCATCTTTATAATAAGGAAGCGTTGGAAGCTCTGTGTCAGAAAATTGGCAAACCACTTAAGGAAGATGGAGCCATCATAAATCGAAATCGGCTAAGACTTGCTCGTGCATGCATTGGATCGGATTTATTCCGACCTCCGCCTCCTAAAAAATTTGTCGACCAAAATGGCAATGATTATTAGCAATGTATCGGGTATAACCCCCCCCACCATTTACTGAAATGTAGGAAATTAGCCCCCATCCTACTATTGAAGTGCAAAGAATTATTTTTGAATTACAGCCTTTAAGTGAACTTATCAAAAATTACAACCCGGCCTCCTATGGTCATAAGGATGCTCATAACACTAATTTTGTGCCCCTCACTTTTAATGTTCAAAAAACTAATGAGGCCGATAATGTATAATCGGGACAATCACCCAATCCTAAAGTGCAGGTATTAAAGAAAAACGGTGGGTGCAAGTTTCGCATACTTCGTCCCATTCTTCGGCTCCTTTCGTAGTGGCCACTGCCTCAAACGACGAGAACCTGATTAACCTTGCCTAAGGCACTCAAAATTCAGATAGGGTGCATAATAGTTTGGGTAATTTGGAAGGCGGTGTGGGTGGCTCAACAAATCTTGTAAATAGCCTAACATGTACTATGGGCGATACTTTGATAACCACAATATCATCGGCTGAAACTTCTACTTCTTCATGTCAGAAAGGTAACGCATGTTCTACAGCAATGTCTAGATTGAGGTCAGCCTTGATCCATCAACAAAACGTCAATTTTGATAATCTGCTTCTGGAAAATGAGTCCCTACATAACACAACACCTACATGGAATGCTCATGAACTAGCACATGCTAATCATAACTATTTTTCTATGCCATATCACACACTTTACAACTACCCTATTTCACCAGTGAAGTTTAGCTCTACATGGTGGGACCATGGTTCAACTGTTCACAGTTATGCATTAAGAGCAGCTCACCCATTGAGCCAGCTACCCGCCCATAACTCGATGGGTCTCCAGACCATAATTTACATATTAGTCCCCTCTCTAAAGCTGTCTATAGTGCACATGATTTAGCGCTCATCGACTCGTCTACATCTATTGTTGCCACTACTAGTCATACGTGTTCGATACTATCTTGAACGCCCTTAGTATTGGTAAGCCACATGAATTACCGATTCCACCTACTTCGTTGGGGCTGCAAACTCATGTGTATGCGTCGTTACGTCATCTACTATTGTGAAGTTCGATTTCAACGTGGATAAGGATGATTTGCTTGTTGATGACAAGCGGTGTTTGCTTAATCCGCATCCATATATTCGGTCATCGCAATCTTATAGCAACTTACTGTAGCATTTTTCGAGCCTATTATGATCGCGAGCTCGCTACCTAATGGTGAAGGATCTTCAAGTCCGGTAAATGCAAATTTATTTTTAGTTGATCCTATTTTTTTTTTACATATGCCTTAGACCATCCACGCATACGCAATCTTCTCACTGATCCCTTTACTTCACAATATCAGCACTCTATAACTAGGTTCCCATCTGTCACAGACCCACCTTTTATTGTTTCACGCTCTTCACTGGGCCAGGAATGTATTCTAGTCACCACACGTGCTGACCAATCCACGTCAAACTCCCCTTTTATTTTTCTTAATGGCTCAAGCTGGCCTTCTCGGTCCATGTGCGATAAAATCCGCATTCTGCCCCTCGAACCAAAAACATAAGCTGCTATAGCTAAATTATCCAAAGTGTCTCCTGCATACAAATATTTGCAATGATTAACATTTTATTTTGGAATATTAGAGGGATTGGTAATGATCCTACGGCTTGTAGACTCAAGCGCATTCCAAGAAAGCATAACATCTCTGTAATAGCCATTCAATAACTGCTTGTAGAGTCCCAATCTCTCCCTTTGTTGATTCGTAAATTAGGCTTTAGCAGAGGTATCTCTAACTGTAATGGAAAATTTTGGGTTCTACGGAAATTTGACTAGACGACTTCTGTCGTTCTCGACTTTGAATAGGTTTTAACTTTCTTCATTGAAATTCCACTGCAATAGGACCCACGGCTTTTCTCTTGCATCTATGCCAAATTATGTGTGCGACCGACACGGTCTTTGAAACGACATTTCTTAATTTTCCAACTTGGGCTTCCACTATTGGGTTAATTATGAAGATTTTAACATTATTGCGTCTCAAGATGAGAAAATTGGTGGTAATCCCACCAACAGTCAAGCTATTGAAAATTTCAACAGTTCAATAACCCCGGTAGAGTTAATGGTGTTGGATCTAGAATAACCCTAGAGGGGGGTGAATAGGTTTTTTTTACAGTTTTGAATAGTTATTAAAAAAAATCGCAGCGCAGATAATCAACAGAGAAATAAATGCAGTAAATAAGACACAGATATACCCAGCTTCGGCAGACTCTGCCTACTGCTGCATTCACTAAGGTTTCTACTAGGTGTTAATAACAGACCCCGCTTACAGACACTGTAAACTCGCACTCCCTGCTCCTGTACTAACCCTATGCTCAAAGCCCTAGACTGGCCAATATCCCCTTGACCAGATTTTCTCTGATTACAACCCCGTAACCAGTAACCCAGAATTTTACAGACTCTGTAAACTGTCAGTCAACACCCTGACTGATCCCCCTAGTATTTTACAGACAGTAGAACTGTTTCAGAATGATTTCAAAAGAAAAACAAATACAACACGAAATTAAACTAAATGGAAAACTTAGGACCTAAATTAAATTAACAATCCCCTTTATACTTTGACTAAGCCCTTAAACATAAAAAACTAGCTGGCCCATTTGTTTTAGATTCAGCCCGTTCTCTTTGGTCTCTTAGGAAAATTAATTGCGGCTGAAAAAAAAATAACTCCAGAAGCTAGGGTTTGATTAAATCCTCAAATATCAATCGCGTATGCTTGAAAGATGATTCATTGATGATCGTTGTTCTCTGATTGCTTCAACTTGATCATGTCGGTCGATTTGTATTGCTCCTAGCTTCACTGATTTGGGGAGATTGAATGGCGATCGAAACCAGATAGATTGTGAGTGATTTTTCTTTGAATTCTTCGAATTATTTTCTTGTTTGGATTTCTATATTGATTTTCAAATATCATAGCCGATGATGTATAGGGTGTTTATATAGGGTAATGAAAACCCTAATTTCTGATTTCATAACATATGACTTCGATCTGGATTTGCCCCTGATTTATGTGGTTTCCACTTTTGGATTTTCGGCTTTTAAAAAATTCAATGATTTTGGTGGATTTTTCATTGATTGTTCCTTTCCCTTTTCGAGTTGCTCCAAATTTCGGCTTAAAAGCTTTTGATTTCCTCCTGTATATTTCTTGAATGAGATGGCTGATAGATTGGCTCGAACTGATTGCAGTTTCCACCTTTTGATTTCAATTTGCTCGGCTGCCAAAAATGATTTTCTGCAATTCAAAAATGTATGATTTCTGACATTGATAAATTGCCATGACTTTCTCTTGCGTGGATTTTCTGCCTTGAATGGATTCGAAATTGTTGCCTTTATAAATACATCATGAATGAATTATAAAGAGAAATAAATCAAATTTCTGGAAAATAGAATGTCCCTGTTGCAATTTGATTGCTTGTCCCTTGCGATGAACAGCATTAAAAAAAAAAGGATTTCTTTCCTCTGTGAACATTGTTGCCTTGTTTGGACTTCCTGATTGATTTTGAATAGATTTTACTCCTTGCCAAAAAATGAAATGCCAAAATTGATTTCACCAATAAACAATTCCCACAATTTGCATATCCATATACGCAGTTATTTCTGGAAATAACATTGCTTTCCTCTTAGAAAGCTGTAGATTTACCATGCTTTGTTCTGGTGATATACTTGAGTCTTGATTGTGCAAAACAGGCAAATAAAAAAAAAACTTTCAAACCTGTAATTTAAAACTGAACCAGTTTAAGAATGTTTGCCAAAGTTATATGCCTGCATTTCATTTAAACTTTTCACATTGGACATGAACTTGTTGCTGATTTGATGTGTACGTGTCTCGGACATGTTATTGTCATTGTTATGCTTGTACATGAGCATTTCTTTGTGTTCAACCATTTATCTTTTATATTTGTGCTGGTTTGATCATATATGCACCATGGTATCATGCTGATTGTGTACACCATTTTATTACTTGGATCATGCTAAAACACCATATTATTGCTGATCACTTGAGTCTGTATCTTCCTGTTCCATGAGAGTTGAACCATTTGTAGCTCTTGTACCTTGATGAACTGATTAGCATGTACATGCTTCATTGCTACATACTTAGCTGCAGTATCACCATATATCTCACATGTGAACTTGTGTAATTTCCATTTTTTTTTAACTTATTCATACATGTAATTGTTGTGTGTATCACCATAGCTGAGTTTGTTGAGCCATACAGTTGTTGTTTGACTTGACCACACCATCACTCTTTGCCGGCTTCGACCACTTGGAACTGCTATGAACTTGAAACATGCCCCTTGTATTTTGTACATCACTGAATCATTCATGCTTGTATACATGAACCTGAAATTGTCTTGATCACTTCGTGCGCATACACCACTTTCACTCGACCATGCTTGAACTGATGCTTCCCATTAGCTGCTGTGTATATGTATATATATATATATATATATATATATATATATATATATATATATATTCACCACTGTTTGTGTGTATTTGTGAGCGGCACTATTATTGTAGACTTGCTTAACATGTGATCGACTATATTTGTGTTACATGACCACCATGTTATGTGCCAGGCTGACTTGAATCAGAATTGCTCCATGTATTCTTTTGAGCTGATTTGTTTTAGCACACTCTCGACCATATTCATATGCACTGAGTTGAGATGGTCCTTGTGGCTACTCCTCAGATGCGTGCTGATTAGCGAGGCAGTGCACACGTGTATTTATACACGTTTGTATATGCAGCCATCAGTCAAGTTTTCCTGTCCCTGCATCATATATATAAACTGTCTGCCTAGAGACAGATGAGTCATGAAAAATGATGAGAAACACACCATAATCTGAGGCAAATAAAATTCAAAAATAAATTTATATTTGCGTATATTCAGTTCAAATTCTATTGCAGTCTACTGTGTGTGTGTTTCAATATATGACAGGTATGAAGATGATGACTGGACTGACTGAGCTGTGAAGACAGAAGAATGAAGATAAGAAGACAGTGTGTAGTGTCAGTGAATGTGTCAAAGTGTATGCATGTAAATATGAGTGTTGAGACTGTATGTACAAAATGAGTGACTGAGTTATTCTATAATGAGGAGCTGATATGTATATGAAATTGAAATGTATTGTATAACAAAGATGTACAAATAGTGGAGTTGTTAAGATTTGTACTGTTTGAAAGTTTGAAATAAAATACTCTATTTAAATAAAATACTGTGAATATTTAAATTTCTGTACAGTTGTATTTTATTTAAATATAAATATTATATTCCAGTCTGTGATTTACAATAACAGTACAATATCAAACACATTAAAATAATATTTATTTGGTTGTTATCATCAAACAAAAATCATATAATTGTGTATACAACACCGTTATATACAACAATCTCCCCCTTTTGATGATGACAAACAAATAAAAGATTTTGTATACAATAGATGTGTTTGACAGTGAATATTGAACTCCCCCTATTTATTAGCTCCCCCTACAACAGACAACTCCCCCTATAACTGTGCATGAGTAAAATGTATGAATAATAATAAATTTTCAAAATTAAAAATATTTATAAAATATTCACTCATAAATCAAAATCTCTATCCATTCTCCCCCTTTTGTTATCATCAAAAGGATACAGAATTTAAAATATAGATGAAAAATGACTAAGAAATACTATATCAGCTTAAGAGGAAGAACAGTCATCATAAATCTCAATCAGTCAAACAAAAATCATAATAAACTAAGAACTGGTGGCATATCTCGCATTGTAGAGAATGACGGATTTACGATGAATTTTATATAAAATGGGGAGAGTAAAAAAAATGTATTCCAATTATTTTCCAAAAAAATGAGGTTCAAAAACAGAGATGGAATTTGGACTATAATTAATAATTCAATTTAAGTGACAAGATCGAATAACCTCAAATCCCAATACCCATCAATCAGCAAATCATAATACGTCATAAGATATTAACACATTTCACAGATTAGAAAATGGATTGGTAGGCTGGCTTTTATACACAAAGGAGAATTTCAAGTTTATCTCAATTTATAGCACATTATTTCCTTTTTTTTTATTTAAGAGCACACTGACCACGCATAACCAGAGCTTGGATTTTTAAATGGTATCAGTCGCAGCTTAAATTATAAGATGACTCATAACCATGCATAACCAGAGCTTGGATTTTTAAATGAGGTTAGAGACACTCTTATATATTAATTATATTTTTATCATTTTCATCTTTATAAATAAAAAAAAACTCCTCGGTATATGAAACCAATATGGATGATAGAAATGTGGTAGGTACAGAAATGGTCTGTGTAATAAATTTCTAAATTAATTATATTATGAAATAAGCTCGACTGTACCGGGATTATTGAAAATTTTCAATTATCACTAATTCTGAATAATAATATAGTCCCATTTCTATCACAAATAATTTTCACTGTTTTAAAACAAGATGATTTTTCTTTTTTAAAAATAAACTCTCCACATTAATATAAAATCATGATGGATGGCAGACGGGTGATAGACAAAGGAGATGGTTGTGAAATATTTGCCAGTTCAAAGATATTATAATTAATATTCAACCATCATGAAAATCCAAATAAAATCTCCTCTTGTTGTGAAATACACTGCAGTCACAATTCATCACAATTTCAAAAACTGATAATAATTTTGATGAATTATAAACACAGCACAAATTGGATATTGATTTCAATTTCTGAATGAATAAAAAATAGATAATTTTAAAATTGAAAAAAAATTACAAGAAGAAATTAAACAGATTTATAAAAAAAAATTGAATCTATACAGGGTGATAATTAAAAAAAAACAGATGAGTGAAAAAGGCTGATACCAAATGTTCTCGCTTACCGAGAAATTTAATTACACCCTGATGGACTATCATGGACATCTCACACCAAAGAACTTTAAACACAAACCTAGCCAGACAAATTTAGCACATTTATTTGTATAAGGAAAAAAAAATGTGTGGATCTATACAAGGTGAAAATTTGAATCTCAGTACAGATAGGTGAAACAAAAAAAAATAAGCACTTCTGATACCACTTGGTGTCTCTATTTACGAGGAATTTTAACATGATACTGAACAAAAATGTCCTAGACAAAAGAGTTATTAAGTACTAAGCCCAAAAAGACGAGATAATAGATTATGCACATATATCAGAGCAGCAAGTAAGTAATTCCAGAACAAACATTTTTCAAAAAACAGTATTAGAGCAACATAGAACATAGGTCCAAATCATACTTGTCAAGATGACGGCCTACATATGATGATTAATGATCTAATGATTAAAATACTGTTTACTTGAAATCATTTGAGGAATATGAAAATATCAGAATTTTAATGAATCAATCACACCAGATTATAAATTTTTGATTCAAGATATGTGTAAGATTCAATAAATCAATAATTTCAAATGATTTTAAAAAAAACAAAAATTAAATCAAATAATCATGAAATAAGGGTAAATTTCAAGACCGGATTTTCAAAGGAATTTTTCACAAGAATTTCTGACAAGCACAAAGAATTTTTCAGAATATTTACATCAAGTTTGAGTAATGATTCATGATCCAAAAAACAGTGGTTTATTCAAAATCACTTGAACAAATGTAAATCTTGAGATACAATGAATCAATCACACAGAATTAAAATTTTTAGATCTGATAGGTGTGTGAGATTCAAAATATCAGAAATTTCAAATGATCTTAAACAAACAAACAAAAACAAACCAGATGGTCATGAATAACAGTGAATTTCAAGATGTGTCACTGATTCAAGATAAAACATTGTATCCAAGCCAATCTGAAAAATAATGAAATTATCACAACTGATGAATAGTAGAGTGCTGTAATGAGTATAATATTTCAAGCTATTCTAAACTGAATTAGAAGAAACTCAAAACAGCAGATTTGTGTGAAATTTCAATTGTTTTTCAGATCTTCAAGAATTTAGAATTCAAATTAACAGTGTTCAAGATATGGCATGAATACATCAACACTGTTATGAATTCAGAGCGTCAGAAAACAAACTTCAAATCAATTGCAGATATCTACAAAATTAAAATCAAGATCTGGAAATAATTAACACATTAGAGCTCTATCCAAATAAAGCGAATTTCCACAAGATCATGAGTACTGCAATTTGAAGTTAAGAAAGCATAAGAAAAAAAATTACAATGATGTGACAGTGACAAATCAAACAAACAAAGAAAATAAGCAGAAGAGATAAAGAAAATAAGCAGAAGGGGTAGAAGGAGGAATACACAAAGAAAAAGAAAAATATTTACAAAGGTTGAGTTTAGAGGTTATACCTGAAATTGATGTGAGTAAATAAATATCTAACTCAACAAATCTTGGCTAAGGAAACTGTGAATGATATAGAAGTATAGACAGCTTTGCTTCACATATCTTTTTGCACAGCAGTTCCTCAGCCTCCTCCGGCACCTAACAATTTAAAGAATCGAGTGGTCTAACAAAATCAGTAAAACCACTCATAGTTGTATTCATATGTTTTGGTACCCAGACTTGTTTGTACAACAAACCATTAGAACTAACTTTTGTACCCTTAGGAACCCAAATCGATTTGAATTTAACAAAACCCGGTTTATTTCCATTTAGGATCCAAGAATATTTAAATGGTTTGTTATAAAACAAATTCTCATCTCGATTGTGATTTACAAATGCTTTGAAGTTTTCATAGTTAAAATTTTCAAAACAAACATTTCTAAAGTGATTTGAGGGATTTTTAAAATCACAAGAATTTTGATTTCTAAAAGCATCATTTTTCCCGAATCCAAGACCAGTTTTATTTCCACTATAGACTTGGTTTTGTAACAGCATATTCAACGATTTTTCCCCATTAGAAAATTTATCCAATGTTGATTCTAATCGTTGAATTTTGGATTTCAGATTGCTATTTTCTTTTAATAAATTTGAGCAATTATTTATAGCGATCATTTGTTCAGCATTGGTTTGTTTCAAAAGCTAAATTCTCATTTTCAAGCGATCTAATTTTGGCTTGGGATTCGGAAATTTCAAGTTCAAAGCGTTTTTGCTTTTCAGACTCAAACTTCTTGGATTTTTCAATCTCATTTTCAAGTTCTTTCAAAATCAAATCACTTTTCACCAAATTTTCATTTTCAGCAATTTCAAATTTGGAATATATATCAGTCTTAAAAATTTCAAATTCCTCTTGTAAAAAGTTATTCAAACCTGATAACTCAATCTTGTTCTCTTTTAAGATCAGAATTTCCTTTTCAAACTTTTGAATATTTTTATTGAGATGAACAAGATTGGTTTTCAATTTCAAACAATTTTTGCAATCTGAATTTGAAGAATTTTTAAGATGTTCAAGTTGTGATTCCAAATCATCAATTTTGCTGGTCAACCCAAGATTTTTAGATTTCAGAGATTTGTTTTTAGATTTGAGTTTATCAACGGACTTAGTTAAATCAAGACACATGTAAACCAGATCTTCATATGAGAAATTTTCTGTTTCAACATTTGTTGATTCTCCATCATCTGATCCTTCTGAATTTTCATTTGTAAATCCGGTTAAACAGAACTCTGAATCTGAGTTTACTTTCTTGGGTTTTGCGTTACCGTTGTCAAATCTTCCATACTTCATATTGAGAGTATCCCAGATTTCCTGTGTAGATAAACAATGACAAGTAAGATTAAACTGTTCAGTATTAAGATAATCAAATATAATTTTCATAGCACGAGTATTGAAAGTATAATCTACACAATCAAAACCATTGATAACAACATCCCAACATTTAGGATTAACAGATTTTAAATAAGATTCCATTTTGGATTTCCAGTTTAAAAAAATCTGTTCCATCGAAAATAGTTGGAGATGAACTGGACTGACTCTCAGAAGACTGACAACAAGGATTCACCATTATTCTAGAGTTAAACACAAATACCTGGCTCTGATACCACTGTTGGATCTAGAATAACCCTAGAGGGGGTGAATAGGTTTTTTTTTTACAGTTTTGAATAGTTATTAAAAAAAATCGCAGTGCAGATAATCAACAGAGAAATAAATGCAGTAAATAAGACACAGATATACCCAGCTTCGGCACACTCTGCCTACTGCTGCATTCACTAAGGTTTCTACTAGGTGTTAATAACAGATCCCGCTTACAGACACTGTAAACTCACACTCCCTGCTCCTGTACTAACCCTATGCTCAAAGCCCTAGACTGGCCAATATCCCCTTGACCAGATTTCCTCTGATTACAACCCCGTAACCAGTAACCCAGAATTTTACAGACTCTGTGAACTGTCAGTCAACACCCTGACTGATCCCCCTAGTATTTTACAGACACTAGAACTGTTTCAGAATGATTTCAAAAGAAAAACAAATACAACACGAAATTAAACTAAATGGAAAACTTAGGACCTAAATGAAATTAACACTCCCCTTTATACTTTGACTAAGCCCTTAAACATAAAAAACTAGCCGGCCCATTTGTTTTAGATTCAGCCCGTTCTCTTTGGTCTCTTAGGAAAATTAATGGCGGCTGGAAAAAAAAATAACTCCAGAAGCTAGGGTTTGATTAAATCCTCAAATATCAATCGCGTATGCTTGAAAGATGATTCATTGATGATCGTTGTTCTCTGATTGCTTCAACTTGATCATGTCGGTCGATTTGTATTGCTCCTAGCTTCACTGATTTGGGGAGATTGAATGGCGATCGAAACCAGATAGATTGTGAGTGATTTTTCTTTGAATTCTTCGAATTATTTTCTTGTTTGGATTTCTATATTGATTTTCAAATATCATAGCCGATGATGTATAGGGTGTTTATATAAGGTAATGAAAACCCTAATTTCTGATTTCATAACATATGACTTCGATCTGGATTTGCCCCTAATTTATGTGGTTTCCACTTTTGGATTTTCGGCTTTTAAAAAATTCAATGATTTTGGTGGATTTTTCATTGATTGTTCCTTTCCCTTTTCGAGTTGCTCCAAATTTCGGCTTTAAAAGCTTTTGATTTCCTCCTGTATATTTCTTGAATGAGATGGCTGATAGATTGGCTCGAACTGATTGCAGTTTCCACCTTTTGATTTCAATTTGCTCGGCTGCCAAAAATGATTTTCTGTAATTCAAAAATGTATGATTTCTGACATTGATAAATTGCCATGACTTTCTCTTGCGTGGATTTTCTGCCTTGAATGGATTCGAAATTGTTGCCTTTATAAATACATCATGAATGAATTATAAAGAGAAATAAATCAAATTTCTGGAAAATAGAATGTCCCTGTTGCAATTTGATTGCTTGTCCCTTGCGATGAACAGCATTAAAAAAAAAGGATTTCTTTCCTCTGTGAACGTTGTTGCCTTGTTTGGACTTCCTGATTGATTTTGAACAGATTTTACTCCTTGCCAAAAAATGAAATGCCAAAATTGATTTCACCAATAAACAATTCCCACAATTTGCTTATCCATATACGCAGTCATTTCTGGAAATAACATTGCTTTCCTCTTAGAAAGCTGTAGATTTACCATGCTTTGTTCTGGTGATATACTTGAGTCTTGATTGTGCAAAACAGGCAAATAAAAAAAAAACTTTCGAACCTGTAATTTAAAACTGAACCAGTTTAAGAATGTTTGCCAAAGTTATATGCCTGCATTTCATTTAAACTTTGCACATTGGACATGAACTTGTTGCTGATTTGATGTGTACGTGTCTCGGACATGTTATTGTCATTGTTATGCTTGTACATGAGCATTTCTTTGTGTTCAACCATTTATCTTTTATATTTGTGCTGGTTTGATCATATATGCACCATGGTATCATGCTGATTGTGTACACCATTTTATTACTTGGATCATGCTAAAACACCATATTATTGCTGATCACTTGAGTCTGTATCTTCCTGTTCCATGAGAGTTGAACCATTTGTAGCTCTTGTACCTTGATGAACTGATTAGCATGTACGTGCTTCATTGCTACATACTTAGCTGCAGTATCACCATATATCTCACATGTGAACTTGTGTAATTTCCATTATTTTTTTAACTTATTCATACATGTAATTGCTGTGTGTATCACCATAGCTGAGTTTGTTGAGCCATACAGTTGCTGTTTGACTTGACCACACCATCACTCTTTGCCGGCTTCGACCACTTGGAACTGCTATGAACTTGAAACATGCCCCTTGTATTTTGTACATCACTGAATCATTCATGCTTGTATACATGAACCTGAAATTGTCTTGATCACTTCGTGCGCATACACCACTTTCACTCGACCATGCTTGAACTGATGCTTCCCATTAGCTGCTGTGTGTGTGTGTGTGTGTGTGTATATATATATATATATATATATATATATTCACCACTGTTTGTGTGTATTTGTGAGCTGCACTATTATTGTAGACTTGCTTAACATGTGATCGACTATATTTGTGTTACATGACCACCATGTTATGTGCCAGGCTGACTTGAATCAGAATTGCTCCATGTATTCTTTTGAGCTGATTTGTTTTAGCACACTCTCGACCATATTCATATGCACTGAGTTGAGATGGTCCTTGTGGCTACTCCTCAGATGCGTGCTGATTAGCGAGGCAGTGCACACGTGTATTTATACACGTGTGTATATGCAGCCATCAGTCAAGTTTTCCTGTCCCTGCATCATATATATAAACTGTCTGCCTAGAGACAGATGAGTCATGAAAAATGATGAGAAACACACCATAATCTGAGGCAAATAAAATTCAAAAATAAATTTATATTTGCGTATATTCAGTTCGAATTCTATTGCAGTCTACTGTGTGTGTGTTTCAATATATGACAGGTATGAAGATGATGACTGGACTGACTGAGCTGTGAAGACAGAAGAATGAAGATAAGAAGACAGTGTGTAGTGTCAGTGAATGTGTCAAAGTGTATGCATGTAAATATGAGTGTTGAGACTGTATGTACAAAATGAGTGACTGAGTTATTCTATAATGAGGAGCTGATATGTATATGAAATTGAAATGTATTGTATAACAAAGATGTACAAATAGTGGAGTTGTTAAGATTTGTACTGTTTGAAAGTTTGAAATAAAATACTCTATTTAAATAAAATACTGTGAATATTTAAATTTCTGTACAGTTGTATTTTATTTAAATATAAATATTATATTCCAGTCTGTGATTTACAATAACAGTACAATATCAAACACATTAAAATAATATTTATTTGGTTGTTATCATCAAACAAAAATCATATAATTGTGTATACAACACCGTTATATACAACAATCTCCCCCTTTTGATGATGACAAACAAATAAAAGATTTTGTATACAATAGATGTGTTTGACAGTGAATATTGAACTCCCCCTATTTATTAGCTCCCCCTACAACAGACAACTCCCCCTATAACTGTGCATGAGTAAAATGTATGAATAATAATAAATTTTCAAAATTAAAAATATTTATAAAATATTCACTCATAAATCAAAATCTCTATCCATTCTCCCCCTTTTGTTATCATCAAAAGGATACAGAATTTAAAATATAGATGAAAAATGACTAAGAAATACTATATCAGCTTAAGAGGAAGAACAGTCATCATAAATCTCAATCAGTCAAACAAAAATCATAATAAACTAAGAACTGGTGGCATATCTCGCATTGTAGAGAATGACGGATTTACGATGAATTTTATATAAAATGGGGAGAGTAAAAAAAATGTATTCCAATTATTTTCCAAAAAAATGAGGTTCAAAAACAGAGATGGAATTTGGACTATAATTAATAATTCAATTTAAGTGACAAGATCGAATAACCTCAAATCCCAATACCCATCAATCAGCAAATCATAATACGTCATAAGATATTAACACATTTCACAGATTAGAAAATGGATTGGTAGGCTAGCTTTTATACACAAAGGAGAATTTCAAGTTTATCTCAATTTATAGCACATTATTTCCTTTTTTTTTATTTAAGAGCACACTGACCACGCATAACTAGAGCTTGGATTTTTAAATGGTATCAGTCGCAGCTTAAATTATAAGATGTCTCATAACCATGCATAACCAGAGCTTGGATTTTTAAATGAGGTTAGAGACACTCTTATATATTAATTATATTTTTATCATTTTCATCTTTATAAAGAAAAAAAAACTCCTCGGTATATGAAACCAATATGGATGATAGAAATGTGGTAGGTACAGAAATGGTCTGTGTAATAAATTTCTAAATTAATTATATTATGAAATAAGCTCGACTGTACCGGGATTATTGAAAATTTTCAATTATCACTAATTCTGAATAATAATATAGTCCCATTTCTATCACAAATAATTTTCACTGTTTTAAAACAAGATGATTTTTCTTTTTTAAAAATAAACTCTCCACATTAATATAAAATCATGATGGATGGCAGACGGGTGATAGACAAAGGAGATGGTTGTGAAATATTTGCCAGTTCAAAGATATTATAATTAATATTCAACCATCATGAAAATCCAAATAAAATCTCCTCTTGTTGTGAAATACACTGCAGTCACAATTCATCACAATTTCAAAAACTGATAATAATTTTGATGAATTATAAACACAGCACAAATTGGATATTGATTTCAATTTCTGAATGAATAAAAAATAGATAATTTTAAAATTGAAAAACAATTACAAGAAGAAATTAAACAGATTTATAAAAAAAATTGAATCTATACAGGGTGATAATTAAAAAAAAAAACAGATGAGTGAAAAAGGCTGATACCAAATGTTCTCGCTTACCGAGAAATTTAATTACACCCTGATGGACTATCATGGACATCTCACACCAAAGAACTTTAAACACAAATCCAGCCAGACAAATTTAGCACATTTATTTGTATAAGGCAAAAAAAAATGTGTGGATCTATACAAGGTGAAAATTTGAATCTCAGTACAGATAGGTGAAACAAAAAAAATAAGCACTTCTGATACCACTTGGTGTCTCTATTTACGAGGAATTTTAACATGATACTGAACAAGAATGTCCTAGACAAAAGACTTATTAAGTACTAAGCCCAAAAAGACGAGATAATAGATTATGCACATATATCAGAGCAGCAAGTAAGTAATTCCAGAACAAACATTTTTCAAAAAACAGTATTAGAGCAACATAGAACATAGGTCCAAATCATACTTGTCAAGATGACGGCCTACATATGATGATTCATGATCTAATGATTAAAATACTGTTTACTTGAAATCATTTGAGGAATATGAAAATATCAGAATTTTAATGAATCAATCACACCAGATTATAAATTTTTGATTCAAGAAATGTGTGAGATTCAATAAATCAATAATTTCAAATGATTTTAAAAAAAGCAAAAATTAAACCAAATAATCATGAAATAAGGGTAAATTTCAAGACCGGATTTTCAAAGGTTTTTTCACAAGAGTTTCTGACAAGCACAAAGAATTTTTCAGAATATTTACATCAAGTTTGAGTAATGATTCATGATCCAAAAAATAGTGGTTTATTCAAAATCACTTGAACAAATGTAAATCTTGAGATACAATGAATCAATCACACAGAATTAAAAAAATTAGATCTGAGAGGTGTGTGAGATTCAAAATATCAGAAATTTCAAATGATCTTAAATAAACAAAAAAACAAACAAACCAGATGGTCATGAATAACAGTGAATTTCAAGATGTGTCACTGATTCAAGTTAAAACATTGTATCCAAGCCAATCTGAAAAATAATGAAATTATCACAACTGATGAATAGTAGAGTGCTGTAATGAGTATAATATTTCAAGCTATTCTAAACTGAATTAGAAGAAACTCAAAACAGCAGATTTGTGTGAAATTTCAATTATTTTTCAGATCTTCAAGAATTTAGAATTCAAATTAACAGTGTTCAAGATATGGCACGAATACATCAACACTGCTATGAATTCAGGGCGGCAGAAAACAAACTTCAAATCAATTGCAGATATCTACAAAATTAAAATCAAGATCTGGAAATAATTAACACATTAGAGCTCTATCCAAATAAAGCGAATTTCCACAAGATCATGAGTACTGCAATTTGAAGTTAAGAAAGCATAAGAAAAAAAATTACAATGATGTGACAGTGACAAATCAAACAAACAAAGAAAATAAGCAGAAGAGATAAAGAAAATAAGCAGAAGGGGTAGAAGGAGGAATACACAAAGAAAAAGAAAAATATTTACAAAGGTTGAGTTTAGAGGTTATACCTGAAATTGATGTGAGTAAATAAATATCTAACTCAACAAATCTTGGCTAAGGAAACTGTGAATGATATAGAAGTATAGACAGCTTTGCTTCACATATCTTTTTGCACAGCAGTTCCTCAGCCTCCTCCGGCACCTAACAATTTAAAGAATCGAGTGGTCTAACAAAATCAGTAAAACCACTCACAGTTGTATTCATATGTTTTGGTACCCAGACTTGTTTGTACAACAAACCATTAGAATTAACTTTTGTACCCTTAGGAACCCAAATCGATTTGAATTTAACAAAATCCGGTTTATTTCCATTTAGGTTCCAAGAATATTTAAATGGTTTGTTATAAAACAAATTCTCATCTCGATTGTGATTTACAAATGCTTTGAAGTTTTCATAGTTAAAATTTTCAAAACAAACATTTCTAAAGTGATTTGAGGGATTTTTAAAATCACAAGAATTTTGATTTCTAAAAGCATCATTTTTCCCGAATCCAAGACCAGTTTTATTTCCACTATAGACTTGGTTTTGTAACAGCATATTCAACGATTTTTCCCCATTAGAAAATTTATCCAATGTTGATTCTAATCGTTGAATTTTGGATTTCAGATTGCTATTTTCTTTTAATAAATTTGAGCAATTATTTATAGCGATCATCTGTTCAGCATTGGTCTGTTTCAAAACTAAATTCTCATTTTCAAGCGATCTAATTTTGGCTTGGGATTCGGAAATTTCAAGTTCAAATCGTTTTTGCTTTTCAGACTCAAACTTCTTGGATTTTTCAATCTCATTTTCAAGTTCTTTCAAAATCAAACCACTTTTCACCAAATTTTCATTTTCAGCAATTTCAAATTTGGAATATATATCAGTCTTAAAAATTTCAAATTCCTCTTGTAAAAAGTTATTCAAACCTGATAACTCAATCTTGTTCTCTTTTAAGATCAGAATTTCCTTTTCAAACTTTTGAATATTTTTATTGAGATGAACAAGATTGGTTTTCAATTTCAAATAATTTTTGCAATCTGAATTTGAAGAATTTTTAAGATGTTCAAGTTGTGATTCCAAATCATCAATTTTGCTGGTCAACCCAAGATTTTTAGATTTCAGAGATTTGTTTTTAGATTTGATTTTATCAATGGACTTAGTTAAATCAAGACACATGTAAACCAGATCTTCATATGAGAAATTTTCTGTTTCAACATTTGTTGATTCTCCATCATCTGATCCTTCTGAATTTTCATTTGTAAATCCGGTTAAACAGAACTCTGAATCTGAGTTTACTTTCTTGGGTTTTGCGTTACCGTTGTCAGATCTTCCATACTTCATATTGAGAGTATCCCAGATTTCCTGTGCAGATAAACAATGACAAGTAAGATTAAACTGTTCAGTATTAAGATAATCAAATATAATTTTCATAGCACGAGTATTGAAAGTATAATCTACACAATCAAAACCATTGATAACAACATCCCAACATTTAGGATTAACAGATTTTAAATAAGATTCCATTTTGGATTTCCAGTTTAAAAAAATCTGTTCCATCGAAAATAGTTGGAGATGAACTGGACTGACTCTCAGAAGACTAACAACAAGGATTCACCATTACTCTAGAGTTAAACACAAATACCTGGCTCTGATACCACTGTTGGATCTAGAATAACCCTAGAGGGGGGTGAATAGGTTTTTTTTACAGTTTTGAATAGTTATTAAAAAAAATCGCAGCGCAGATAATCAACAGAGAAATAAATGCAGTAAATAAGACACAGATATACCCAGCTTCGGCAGACTCTGCCTACTGCTGCATTCACTAAGGTTTCTACTAGGTGTTAATAACAGATCCCACTTACAGACACTGTAAACTCGCACTCCCTGCTCCTGTACTAACCCTGTGCTCAAAGCCCTAGACTGGCCAATATCCCCTTGACCAGATTTCCTCTGATTACAATCCCGTAACCAGTAACCCAAAATTTTACAGACTCTGTGAACTGTCAGTCAACACCCTGACTGATCCCCCTAGTATTTTACAGACACTAGAACTGTTTCAAAATGATTTCAAAAGAAAAACAAATACAACACGAAATTAAACTAAATGGAAAACTTAGGACCTAAATGAAATTAACACTCCCCTTTATACTTTGACTAAGCCCTTAAACATAAAAAACTAGCCGGCCCATTTGTTTTAGATTCAGCCCGTTCTCTTTGGTCTCTTAGGAAAATTAATGGCGGCTGAAAAAAAAATAACTCCAGAAGCTAGGGTTTGATTAAATCCTCAAATATCAATCGCGTATGCTTGAAAGATGATTCATTGATGATCGTTGTTCTCTGATTGCTTCAACTTGATCATGTCGGTCGATTTGTATTGCTCCTAGCTTCAATGATTTGGGGAGATTGAATGGCGATCGAAACCAGATAGATTATGAGTGATTTTTCTTTGAATTCTTCGAATTATTTTCTTGTTTGGATTTCTATATTGATTTTCAAATATCATAGCCGATGATGTATAGGGTGTTTATATAGGGTAATGAAAACCCTAATTTCTGATTTCATAACATATGACTTCGATCTGGATTTTCCCCTGATTTATGTGGTTTCCACTTTTGGATTTTCGGCTTTTAAAAAATTCAATGATTTTGGTGGATTTTTCATTGATTGTTCCTTTCCCTTTTCGAGTTGCTCCAAATTTCGGCTTTAAAAGCTTTTGATTTCCTCCTGTATATTTCTTGAATGAGATGGCTGATAGATTGGCTCGAACTGATTGCAGTTTCCACCTTTTGATTTCAATTTGCTCGGCTGCCAAAAATGATTTTCTGCAATTCAAAAATGTATGATTTCTGACATTGATAAATTGCCATGACTTTCTCTTGCGTGGATTTTCTGCCTTGAATGGATTCGAAATTGTTGCCTTTATAAATACATCATGAATGAATTATAAAGAGAAATAAATCAAATTTCTGGAAAATAGAATGTCCCTGTTGCAATTTGATTGCTTGTCCCTTGCGATGAACATCATTAAAAAAAAGGATTTCTTTCCTCTGTGAACGTTGTTGCCTTGTTTGGACTTCCTGATTGATTTTGAACAGATTTTACTCCTTGCCAAAAAATGAAATGCCAAAATTGATTTCACCAATAAACAATTCCCACAATTTGCGTATCCATATACGCAGTCATTTTTGGAAATAACATTGCTTTCCTCTTAGAAAGCTGTAGATTTACCATGCTTTGTTCTGGTGATATACTTGAGTCTTGATTGTGCAAAACAGGCAAATAAAAAAAACTTTCGAACCTGTAATTTAAAACTGAACCAGTTTAAGAATGTTTGCCAAAGTTATATGCCTGCATTTCATTTAAACTTTGCACATTGGACATGAACTTGTTGCTGATTTGATGTGCACGTGTCTCGGACATGTTATTGTCATTGTTATGCTTGTACATGAGCATTTCTTTGTGTTCAACCATTTATCTTTTATATTTGTGCTGGTTTGATCATATATGCACCATGGTATCATGCTGATTGTGTACACCATTTTATTACTTGGATCATGCTAAAACACCATATTATTGCTGATCACTTGAGTCTGTATCTTCCTGTTCCATGAGAGTTGAACCATTTGTAGCTCTTGTACCTTGATGAACTGATTAGCATGTACATGCTTCATTGCTACATACTTAGCTGCAGTATCACCATATATCTCACATGTGAACTTGTGTAATTTCCATATTTTTTTTAACTTATTCATACATGTAATTGCTGTGTGTATCACCATAGCTGAGTTTGTTGAGCCATACAGTTGCTGTTTGACTTGACCACACCATCACTCTTTGCCGGCTTCGACCACTTGGAACTGCTATGAACTTGAAACATGCCCCTTGTATTTTGTACATCACTGAATCATTCATGCTTGTATACATGAACCTGAAATTGTCTTGATCACTTCGTGCGCATACACCACTTTCACTCGACCATGCTTGAACTGATGCTTCCCATTAGCTGCTGTGTGTGTGTGTGTGTGTGTGTGTATATATATATATTCACCATTGTTTGTGTGTATTTGTGAGCTGCACTATTATTTTAGACTTGCTTAACATGTGATCGACTATATTTGTGTTACATGACCACCATGTTATGTGCCAGGCTGACTTGAATCAGAATTGCTCCATGTATTCTTTTGAGCTGATTTGTTTTAGCACACTCTCGACCATATTCATATGCACTGAGTTGAGATGGTCCTTGTGGCTACTCCTCAGATGCGTGCTGATTAGCGAGGCAGTGCACACGTGTATTTATACACGTGTGTGTATGCAGCCATCAATCAAGTTTTCCTGTCCCTGCATCATATATATAAACTGTCTGCCTAGAGACAGATGAGTCAGATCAAGTCATGAAAAATGATGAGAAACACACCATAATCTGAGGCAAATAAAATTCAAAAATAAATTTATATTTGCGTATATTCAGTTCGAATTCTATTGCAGTCTACTGTGTGTGTGTTTCAATATATGACAGGTATGAAGATGATGACTGGACTGACTGAGCTGTGAAGACAGAAGAATGAAGATAAGAAGACAGTGTGTAGTGTCAGTGAATGTGTCAAAGTGTATGCATGTAAATATGAGTGTTGAGACTGTATGTACAAAATGAGTGACTGAGTTATTCTATAATGAGGAGCTGATATGTATATGAAATTGAAATGTATTGTATAACAAAGATGTACAAATAGTGGAGTTGTTAAGATTTGTACTGTTTGAAAGTTTGAAATAAAATACTCTATTTAAATAAAATACTGTGAATATTTAAATTTCTGTACAGTTGTATTTTATTTAAATATAAATATTATATTCCAGTCTGTGATTTACAATAACAGTACAATATCAAACACATTAAAATAATATTTATTTGGTTGTTATCATCAAACAAAAATCATATAATTGTGTATACAACACCGTTATATACAACAAATGGAAATCCTATTATGTGGGTCCTCGTACACCAGGTGTAATAACCGTAAGGAAGATGCTCGCATATTCTCTAAACTTGATCGAGTGTTCAGCGGTCAAGGCTGATTTGATAATCCATTCTCTTCTCTCATTGATCATCTCCATAGATCCAATTTGAACCATGACCCTATGCTTCTTCACCTAAATTGAGATTTGACTCGGTTCCCAAGCCTTTTAGATCCAAAACATGTGGGTCACGCACCCCTAATTCCTTGATGTCATCAAGGATGTATGGGTCATTCTCGTGAATAGAAACCTATTGCAAGCATTTGCTTCCAAACTGCACCATGTCAAGTTAAAAGTTCATGCTTGGAACAAATCTACCTTTATTAATATCTTTGATCAGATTATGAAAGCCCATAAAAATGTATCGCTTATGGAGGCTATTTACCACGAGAACCCATCTCTTGCTAATCAGGATTCCTGGCTCCAGGCTAAAAAACAACTTTGATTATACTCTTCATATCGAAGAGCTCTATTGGAAGTAGAAGCCAAGAATAAAATGGATCATGCTTAGGGATTCTAATTCCAACTTCTTTCATTTCTTGCTCAACTAAAACAATAACAAAATATCTATTTACAAAATTCAAAAATTAGATGGCTCATGGCCTATGAGGGTAGGGCAATACTGTTGTCTCTTTCTTTAAGGACCTGCTTGGTTCCCCTTCCCTATCTGTCTAGAAGTAGACATTCTCTTGCACATTCCTACTCTCATTGATGATTAGGTCAACGCCATTGTCACTGATCCACCATTTGAGGAGGAGATAAAAAATTCAATCTTCCATCTTGATAGAAACAATGTGGCTGGCAAATAGATGGCTTTAACGGCTTTTCTATCGTTCATTCTAGGACATCATCCGTCCTGATCTTACCATGGCTATTTAGGCTATTTTCATTGGCTCTCCCTTTCCCAAGAGTTGGACTATCACCAACGTTATCCTCCTCCCCAAGACTGAGAATCCCAAGAAGTCTTCCGATTTAAGGTCGATTAGCCTTTGCAACTTATGCAATCAGATTTTATCCCAAATTATTGCTAATAGGCTCAACCTCGTTCTCACTAATATCATATCCAACTCGCAAGAATACTTCATCAAAGGAAAACTCATTACCAACAATATTATGTTAGCTCAGGAGCTCGTTTCCTAGATAAACCTCAAAGTCGAATGTGGTTATTAAGTTGGATATGGCGAAGGTGTTTAATCGTCTGTCTTGGTTTGTCCTCATCAATGTCCTACGAAGATTTTGTTTCAACGAGACTTTTATTAACATCGTATGGAAACTTATTTCTCACCGTTGGTACTCTGTTCCCTTAACGGTTGCCCCAAAAATTTCTTTCCATCAGATAGAGGGATTCGTCAAGGCGGCTCCTTCTCTTCGAGCTTATTCTTCATCGCTGCGGAGGCCCTTGACAGAAGCCTCCAAAATTTAATGATCTTCGATTACATCAAGCACTTCCATCCTCCTAGTGGATCTCTATTATTTCCTCTCTTTCCTTTTCGACAATATCCTAGTTTTTACTAATGGCCACTGGAGATCCATTCACCACGTGTCGTAAGATAGATTGGTTCATTTTCATGCTACATGATGGAAAAGGTGTAAACATTTTGATGCTAGAATAGGTTAAATTAGTGAATCTATGTGTGTTTGAGGCTAAATATGTGCTAATATACATAACCTAGTCAAGCTTAAACAACATTACTTAGCTTAATTGGGTAGGGTTTGGGCCTAAACCAAGCCCATTACCAAAGTTAATTAACAATGAAGATTTTTGTCCTGAGAGGTACGTATTTCCTTCTCATGCATCTTCTTCTTCTTTTTATAAAAAAACTCGAGAAAAGACAAACTAACATCCCTTTTCAAAATTACAAATCCAAGCTTATTTTCAAGTTAAAAATGAAAGAGAGAAGCTTGTTAATATTAAAAACGGTAGGTGTGGAGTTGTTTATTTTCCAAAACAATTTTATGATATTTATATGATAAATTTTTTGATATCAACGAAATCATGACTAATTTACAAACTATTTTTGTCATTAGTGTTGATAGGCATAGTTTATGTTATGTGAGTTATACATTTCTATAGTTGCATGGAAAAACAACTTTTTTTTAAATATGAATATATAGAATAAAATTGATGTATATTTTTAAGAGCTATTGCAAAGATGAATTAAATATTCTCTAAGATTATTTAAATAAGGGAAAGTCTGGTTAGACACAATATTTTGACATAATTGATCTCAACCATTGGATTGCCCCCTTAATTCCATTCTTTCACATAAGGACAAAAAGATTCAACGGTCAAGACTCTGTTCCTTTCAATTTGTGTCTAGTTTTGTGTCCAAATAGATAACCCTTTAAATAATTAGAATTTAAGACTTTATGTGTAGCTTAAACATATGGACTAAAATATAAAATATTACGAAAAAATTTAAGGAAGTTCGACAAATAATTGTAGAAATGTTAAAATGCAGGTATTTAATGCGGAAATTATTTTCATCAATTTATGGTAAATTTATTAAGGTAAGTGTATAATAAATTAAATTTTCTATTGATGTTTACATATATTATTTAAACTGCATGTCTTATTTTATTTTATATTTGAAAGAAAAAGAAACTAGTTTCGCCATTTTCAAATTAAAAAAAAACTAATTTTGCCATTTTTGTTGGTATGAAAATAAGTACGATTTAAAACATCACATATAGCGTTAACTAGTATTACCGTACAACGGTGGGAAAACCGATCGTTATGTTGTTCAATGTGAAATATAACATTATTTGTTAATTCTAATTTTAAGTCGGATTTTAACGAAAAAATTATAACGTAGTTTAAGAAAAAATAAAAATAATTGAAACGGTGAAAATCTAATTAAACTGAATTGTAAATGTAAACAAACTTAATATTAAGAATATGCTATCAATTTATTGATCTGAATCAGTCACAAACACATACATTCATTTTTATTATAAATCAAGTTGAATCAATGTAATCTTAGTATTTAGCTATTTTGCAGTTCTAAACCATTAATGGATTGAAAAAATAAAAAGAGAAACAAAACAAATATAAACTCAAAATATATCATCACATCAGTGACCAACACTTAACCTTATATCTACAAAACATAGGTTGTGTAGTAACCATCATCACCTTTATATATATGCTCACGATTTGAACTCTTGTGACAAAACCTTTGGAGCATGTGGATTATGAATAAATATTAATTAGACGTCCGCAGCTACTCATTTTGCAAAAAGCCATATGCATCCATTAACCCAGGCTCACACTAAGCAAACGTAGTACCAGAGAAGGTTCAACGTATTTGACTTAAAATGTATCCAACAAACCATCCATTGTTAGACAAACATAAAAGTGAGACTAATAGTTAAGCCAAATACGTGATAAACTATTTACCCAAAGAAGTGAGATTGCCCTTTGAAGTGCTTTCCCATTCATTAGTAATCAAATGCTCTCTTTCATGTGGATATGACCCTTCCCCATGCTTCTCCGTGTCAACCTGATGCCACAAGATTGAATGCACGTTTTGTGCATCAATTTGACATTCAAACAAATATTACATTAATCGAGTTTGTACAAACATTGATGTTTGATGTATTTAATCATACAATGAATTGAAAATTCGAACTAAGATCAAATGTGATTAAATTATGGTAAATGTCAAGAAAATTATAAAATTGTATTTTAAAATATAATATTAGTTTAGATACGATGGACAACTCTGTATATGCTAATTTTGTCCTATAAACTAGATTAGTGGCATGTATTACAAAGTTCTACTTCCTCTGATATTAAATTAATTGCATATTTTTGTTTTGCTATGAGTAGGTTTTACAAAATAAACTAAAGAAATGAAATATAGTGGCAAAACCATAGCAAATTTTGTACAATAAAACTCAAATAGACGAGGCTTCAAACCTGCATTCTTGCATGCTCCCATATGGAGAAATAGGCAATTTCATTCACATAGGATGAAAGAAACATACACCAAGCTATTAAGGGTTGTATCGCCTAGAGGGAATATCGCGTTTATAACGTGTATCCCGATCAATATCTAGAAAATATCACTTATATTATTAAAAAGGATATGAGGCATAATATGACAACAATGTTGAATGATCATACTTACAAAGTTGAGTTCGTAATCTTTCAGAGCAAGGAAAGGAATGATGATGAACCAGAACACATCACAGCACCGGAATTTTTCTGAAAATGTGTACATACAGAGAGTCAAATTAGAAAATGTGCATGTATTAAAACATTCACGATGCTGTTGAGGCTTTAATACAGAAACCTAATATATGATCCGAAGAAAATAGCCACAGAATCCAGCAAGTTCTATCCAATTTCTACACTTATGATTTATTCCCTTCATCTCTTTTATAGCAGTCACACATGTTGTGTTTTCTTCACCTAAATTTCTACCATCTTCCATTATTAGTGCTGGATTTTTTTCTATAATATTGGTGGCATCTATATATGGAAAGGGATGAACCAAGCTGCAACACACAGTTTATATGTAAGATATATGTGCAGATTTCAACAATATATAAAAGCGTACAAGCCTGTGTCATATTGCACATGCATTCAGTGTATGTTGTATTACAGAAAAGGGAGGTAAATGAATACATATTATAACATAGAGATCAAGTTGCCTCCTTTTTTTAGATAGAGGAATACAAGAACAGATGTAGCAGTCTGATCAATATCTATGTTATAACACAAAACTTATTTGAGATGTTTTGGAAAACATACCCCAAAATACATAGTCAACACATAAATGTCCACCTACACAAGCGAAGGGTATATCAGTTTGAAGATGTCCAAAAACCATAAGTTATATGCCAGAAATTAAGCGACAATGATTAATATCTAATATGAGCTTTGTTCAAAATGAAAATGAATAAAATCTTAGGAGTATTTCGCTTTTAACAACCACAAAACATAAACGCAGCACATAAATCAAAAGAAATAGCTTACTGAGTATAGTAGTAGAAAGTGCTAGCGCCATCGATGACAACATTAATAACAAGCAAAGTTAGAAGCGAAAAGAAAAGAAAAAACACGACAGAACTCGAAATGCAAGCTGGCAAACAGGATGTATCACTTCAAGACATGGCATCCACAACTCGAATTTGTAAACAGCCCCCGAGTTATACTCTTTAACTTTTAACTCACCCTCTACTGATTTTGATTTACCTTCATATTTGTATATCAGAGAAAGCAACTATAATCATTGAAACGATTACTTTCCAATTTAACCAGTAATGTGAACTGGTTGTATCTACTGTCTTCATTGGCTGCCATGAATGCTCTGACAGCCCTGCTGACAAATGCATGTTTTTTCTTCCTCCAAACACTTAAGACTTCATGAATTTAAAGGATAAGAATAAAAAAATAAGGGGTGATGCAATGAGAATGAGTAGGAAATTCTCATATGTTTAGTCATTTGTTGAACTAGATCTTAGACAAACAACCAACAAAATCAACAGCCAAACTATATATATATATATATATATATATATATACATATACATATAAATCCAATCAACCAATATGCCTTCTCACATATTAATCACTGGTAAATAAAATGTGAAGCAAAGAGAAGGACGAAAAGATCACTACATGTCAATTATGAGGAAAAATATCTTACCTCATCAAAAAAAAAAAATGCCCAAAATAATAAATCCTACTGCCAATTATAAAAAAAGCCAAGCATAAGATACTGGGTTTTCCCTCTTCAAGTCTATATCTCAGATCATATTTTGAAAATGGATTTTCGTTGAAACAAAGTTAATTAAATGTAGTGAAAAATGGAATCAAAGTGAAAATTTAAGAAGAATACCAAATTTAAGGCATAAGGATCCTGAGTTGGGAAATTTGTTTTGAGAGACTTACCTGAAAAATCAATACGAACCAAAACGCGAGCACTGGGGTAAGACCGAGAACCGCTGAGCTTACTGCTAACAACCTCCGAAGATACCTACCTGTGACTATCGCTGGTTAACCGGTTGAATGCTTAAGTCTATATCTCATATCATATTTTGAAAATGGATTTTCGTTGAAACAAAGTTAATTAAATGCAGTGAAAAATGGAATCAAAGTGAAAATTTAAGAAGAATACCAAATTTAAGGCATAAGGATCCTGAGTTGGGAAATTTGTTTTGAGAGACTTACCTGAAAAATCAATACGAACCAAAACGCGAGCACTGGGGTAAGACCGAGAACCGCTGAGCTTACTGCTAACAACCTCCGAAGATTCCTACCTGTGACTATCGCTGGTTAACCGGTTGAATGCTCCAGGTTTCCCCTAAATTGATAGTACACACGGTTGTGATTAAGATGGAAAAGAAAACGAAGTAAACCAAATCTAATTAAATTAGAATAGGGAGAATCAAAACAAGAATCAGTAAATAAGGAGAATTAAAAGGGAGCGCGGAATGCTGAAGAAGAAAGCGGAGCGTGAAATAATATCGGGGAAGAGGGCGCATGTTTTTGGCTTCGTATTTAAGGAAAATGCAGATTTGAGGAAGAGAAAGAAGGAAATGACGGAGATAACATTATTCATGAGCGAAAATTATGCCTAAATTTATTGGCTTAGACAATTTGTTTTTGGCTCTTACAGTAGGGAAACGGTCGGTTTGATTATATAAATTAACAACAATTCATATGTTGAATTCATTTGCTAGAATCAAAATCACATAATTAATGTAAATAAATTGTCTTAAATGTACGGTGTTAAGTGATATTGTGTAGTGTATTGTAAATAACTAAATAAAATTAAAATTTAGGCGTTTGACATTAATATTACAATGTAATATATGGTAAATATGTTGATGTAAATTAGTTAAACTTTGAATTTGTTATTGTTATTTATGTGTATAATATATGTGAATGACATTGTTATTTATGTGTATAATATATGTGAATGACATATTTATATATCTGATTTTTTTTTTTTTTTGGTTAATATAATATGGTTAACCTTGATGTGATTTATATACCTATAAATAAAAATTGTTAAAGTTATTTAGATAGTTTTAGTATCATGTAATTGACTATAAAATATGGCACTAAATGCAAAATATTGGAAAAGAACCGAGAAAGACTTAAGTGATTATATATTTTTTTAAGTGTAGGTACCTAAAGCCAAAAAATATGATTTTGTCATTTTTTATTATTTAAACTAAATATTAGTTAATTAAATTTATATAAGTTACTTAAGTTATGGATTTTGTAATTAATTTAAATATGTGGACTTAAATACAAAATGTTAGAAGTTAACCTTTAATAATTAATTGCGTTAATTTTGAAATGTCCATACTAAAATGTAAAACGTCAGAAGATGTAAAATTATGTGAGAAAATTAGTAAATAAGTCTAAAGTGATAAACTGAAATTAACAATAAAATATCCGGAGAGAATTAAAGAGAAGAGAGAGAACTCCCGAAATTAAGGAGATAAATTTAAAATGTTCTGGTTTACTGTTATTTACCAAACAAGTAAAAGTCTTAACTTCTCCAAAGGGACAAACTCAAAGGGAAGGGGAATGTATATGCTTCCTTGCCAATGAAATCATACATGTATTTATATGTTTGCGTAGGGGTGGGCATAAACCGTACCACAATGCGAAAACCGCCCAGACCGAACCGTAAAAACGGTGCAGAAAACCGCGCCGGATTCTCTCTCCAAAGCAAACAGCCCAAACCGAACCGACTCGGAACGATATGGTCCGGTTGCGGTTTGAACTTTTACCAAACCATATTAAACTGAACCGAACCGCATAGCTACACCGATAATGTTATGATAAAAACATTAACAAATTCTTATCTAACTTTTAATTTAACGACATATATTCTATTTTCAACGTATGTTGTAGTTATATTAATTAAAGATAACACTATGTGCTTTGATCCTCAGGTAACACAACGTTATACAATCGTAAATTGATTGTTGATGAAAGTAATTTTCTTATTTCATATTTAATACGGGTTCAAACCAGACTGAACCAAAACCGGACCGTATTAGATCGAAACCGAACCGTTTGAACGGTTAGTATAATAATTTGTATTTTTGATCAACCGTTTGATGTGGTACGGAAGCGGTTTGAGCTTCAAACCGCACCAAACCGAACCGTGCCCACCCCTATGTTTGCATATGGCCTTATAAATTTATAATTTAGGACTCTTAAAGCCAAAAAATGTTACTTTTATGGTCAAGACTGAACTGCAAAAAAGAAAGTGTAACGATTTTTTTTCATAAAAACATACACTGGATAGCTTGGTCATGTTGATATTCCTTTTGGGCATAATTTTCACCGTTCCAATCACATAGTGACTCATTATTACTTTCCACTGGTATTCCTTTGTGGGCGCATATATATTTGGCATATTGGATGCAACTTATCTTTTCAGTTACTCTCATGCTCAAGTAACTGTATTTGTTTTCTGAAATGCGTATCTAGCAAAAAATCCATGGCTTTGTATACACTACCGATATGTTCAATTTGAGGTACTCTTCAGAATCAACAGATTAATTTTAAACAGAAAATGTAGCACAAAAATGTATGCAATTTGTATGCATTCTACAAATATAATGATCCTGGCGATTTAGGACAACTTACATTCTACAAATATAATTACTATTTATATTACAGCGAGAAACATTACGTACAGAAAATAACCACGTAAATTTTCACGGTACCCAATATTCTGCAGCAGAAATGCCTTGGGTCTTCTCCAGAGATTCTTCAAAATACTTCCCCCAGCCAGGATAACATATTGAGATACCTAATTATAAAGGAAAAAAGTAATATTAGATGGAAAAGTTTACTTCTGAAAAATAAATGGTAATAATGATAACAGAGGTATGCCACCGTCAATTTCATATTGATAAGCTCTATATAGGCGCCTTCTAATGTATATTTGAAGGCACTCTCCCTCCTCTCTTTTTGCCATTATCATTTTCGTGCCTCACTCTTCCATACCACATGGGGTAAATTTTGAATACGGAAAACTTAAAATTCATTTTGAAATCTTGATTTTCAGATTTTAATCCAGGCGTACTCCGTGTTTGGTTGACGAGGGCGATTTTGCATTTTTCAGCTGCTTCGAAATGCTACTTCTCTTCGTGAAGGCATGTAGTTCTTCTTTCAGCAACACTTTATTCCTGCACAAAATCATGTTTGAAACATGTTCTGTTTTGATCATATTGAATTTTGATGCAACGCGAAACTTAATTTGGATTCAGATATTGTGAAAATGCAGAGCATTCTGAACTCGCTCGGTTAAATTACAAAGCCAATTTTAAATTTTATAAGTTGTAGTGTTCTAATTGCTTTGTGTCATTCATTTATATCGGGGATGCAAATTCTTACTTATTGACTACAAATCATTCTCTACAGAAGTTTACTTGATTTTGTTTCTAAAATAAACAAATAATAATAATGCATATTTGAAACATTTTCAAAGACACATTTTGTTTTTGAACAAAGAAGAAATAAAAGATCGCATGTGAATCAACTTGTTTACAGCCAACAGCCTACTTCTATCATGCGCCTTCTAATGTATAACCAGATAAGTTATTTTGTAAGCAGAACCAAGCCTATTATTCTATAAGGACCAGGTGAAACTCTAAAATCATAATCTTTATCAATAATAGGGAATACTGCTCATCTATAACCAAAAAAATGAGCAAGTACATTTCCTTAAAATGGTAACCAGAGGAAACAAATATTCAGTCATCCTCAAAACAATCAGTCAAGTGATCAACAATAGAAGTGAACCTTCAGTTAACAAATAGTGAATATAAAACATCTCAGTTGTCAACACGACATACCTGAGAATATAATATTCAGTAACAGCAGCTACCTCCTCTTAAAAGAAAGGGTATTTCAGTGCTAAATCACTTCCATGTAACCCCAGGAATTCTTTCCAGTGCATCACTTTCCATTATTGCAGCCAAACAGCATCAGGCCTTTAATAGTTAATACTGCTCCTGTTTTGGTCTTCCATTCATCATGTCATGTGTCCCCCCTACATGCAAAATACAATCCGACTTAACAATGACCAAATGAATCGTTTAGTCCCACATCCCTGGTAATAATAACGTATGCCACGATATATAATAATCCACAACAGCATATAGCACGACCTTACTTGAACAGGATCTGTTCTATAGGCTCGTACTACTTCATCCTTGTAACTTAAGGAGGAAGGCATAGCAGTCTGGTTGATGACATGTGGCCTCGTTTCCATGGTGTGATTAACGGGTTAGCGGACCTGTTATAGGATCCACCCTGTAGATGATCATTCTAACCACGTTCTGCCCTGGTTAAGATGGATTCGAGGTTGTCTGACAGACCCCCAAACTCTTTTTTCGTTTCTTATTTTTGTTTTTTACCTGTAGCATTCATGCACTGCTTCCGACCTACATCATGACTGTGTTAGCGGACCTGTTATAGGATCCACCCTGTAGATGATCATTCTAACCAGGTTCTGCCCTGGTTAAGATGGATTCGAGGTTGTCTGACAGACCCCCAAACTCTTTTTTCGTTTCTTATTTTTGTTTTTTACCTGCAGCATTCATGCACTGCTTCCGACCTACATCATGACTGTGTCAAGCGAATACACACATATGAGATATGCATACATATCTTTATATAATCACAGTTAACCCTTTTTCCTAATTCGTTGTCTTCCGACGAAATCTACTTCATATCATTCGACAAATGAAATCTCAAATCAATTGTCTACCACAGCAATACTGAATGCAGTATAACTGGAGTAGCAGTGTTGTTTGCTGGAAATATCAACCACGATGATTTAGCAATACTCAAGACATGTTGTTCATTTGAAAACATTAATTATATGCCTTGCCAAAAAAAAATGTTAACTATAGAAGGTTGATTACTGTCTGAATCATGGAAATACATATGTGTATGTGTGTGTGTGTGTCTCTCTCTCTCTCTCTCTCTCTCTCTATATATATATATATATATATATATATATATATATATATATATATATATTTATGTGTGTGTGTGTACAGTGCACACACACACACACAAATATATATATATATATATATATATATATATATATATATATATGTGTGTGTGTATCAACTTCCAATTATTTTTCCAAAATATTATCTTTTTTTTTTTTTTTTTTTTAAAGTCTTGGAATGAACAGTTTTTGGCAGCTACTGGAAAGTTTCCAAAAAAAATATGTCCCTTTCCATTCCAGGTATATTCCTTTTGTCTAAGGAGGTAGTTGATGCATCATAACTTCGGTTGGTCTCAAGTATCATAACTTCCTACTGTGCACATACTAGGGTATGAGACAAGGAGTAATTTCAGGGATGTAGAAATTGGAGGGAAAAAATTACATTTATATAAGGTTAGCCACAAGTAGATTTGAGAAGGTATTCACATTTCTTACTGATAACCTATCCACATTTGGTCACCGTTAACTTTCTTTAAAGACTAGACATTCCTAGAAACTGAGATAATAGATCTTGATTTTATATAAATGGAGCGCACCACAAGAATGTTTAATATGCAAATTTATACATTATGTAGAATGTAGATAACCAAATCGCATTTGGTAACCAACCATTCGCAAAAAATTAATAATTTTAACACGGATTCACTGATGCGACTATAGCATAGAAGTAGTTCTTTAACTAAATGAGTTTCCACCTGAAATAGAAGATTGTTGAAGCTGCCAAGGAATGAACTATAGACCTTTGTTGTGTAAAGAAAGTAGGATAACCATTCAAATGTTACAAATTGCACCTGAATCTTCATAGAATCACTTACTTATTCTTACAAATTCGGAATAAGAATTCGTCCGTTCGAGGACATGAACAGTAATTTACCAAACATATACCATAATTAACCAAAAAAATCAATTTCATTATTTAAGTCTGGTCTAAATTTCATTTTAGGCTAATTTTGAAATTGTTAGTAATTATAGGATGGTTTCTACCACATACGGATCGCGTTTACAGAAAAATTAATCTACGGATGCAACGGTAAATCACATCCATATTTTCTTACCCTTCTCCAACTGCCGGTACAGTTCCCTATGGCCGCAACTGGAAGTTTCGCCAGTGTAAAAAAAAATTGACTGTTATTCGCAATTGCGCCATTAAGCTGTTTTCTAAAAATGATTCCCACTTCAGCAGTTACGTGACAGAAATCAAATTATGTGTGCAAATAGTTTCAGAACCAATCTAAAATTGCAACAAGTTCTGAAAATTAAGCTAAAATGATATTTCTCCTTTGAGTCACATATAATGAAATATGAATAGGAGGAATTAGGATTAAAAAAATGAAAATGGAAATGAGAGAAATAAAAGAATCGCATGTGAGTCAACTTGTTTACAGCCTTCTATCATGCGCCTTCTAATGTATAACCATATAAATTATTTTATAAGCCAAACCAAGCCTACTATTCTACAAGGACCAGGTGAAACTCAAAAATCGTAATCTTTACCAATAATAGGGAATACTTGTCTATATTCCAAAAAATGAGCAAGTACATTTCCTTAAAATGGTAACCAGAGGAAACAAATATTCAGTCATCCTCAAAACAGTCAGTCAAGCGATCAACAATAGAATTGAACATTCAGTTAACAAATAATAAATATAAAACATCTCAGTTGTCAACACGACATACCTGAGAACATAATATTCAGTCATGGAACAACAGCAGCTACCTCCTCTTAAAAGAAAGGGTAATTCAGTGCTAAATCACTTCCATGTAACCCCAGGAATTCTTTCCACGTGCATCACTTCCCATCATTGCAGCCAAACATCATCAGGCCTATAATAGTTAATACTGCTCCTTTTTTGGTCTTCCATTCATCATGTCATGTCTCACCGGCCTACATGCAAAATACAATCCAACTTAACAATGACACAATGAATCATTTAGTCCCACATCCCTGGTAATAACATCGTATGCCACGATATATAATAATTCACAACAGCATATAGCACGACCTTACTTGAACAGGATCTGTTCTATAGGCTCGTACTACTTCATCCTTATAACTAAAGGAGGAAGGCATAGCAGTCTGGTTGATGACATGTGGCCTTGTTTCCATGGTGTGATTAACGGGTTAGCGGACCTGTTGTAGGATCCACCCTGTAGATGATCATTCTAACCAGGTTCTACCCTGGTTAAGATGGATTCGAGGTTGTCTGACAGACCCCCGAACTCTTTTTGTGCTTCCTATTGTTTTTTTTAACTGCAGCATTGATGCACTGTTTTCAACAGACCCCAAACTCTTTTTTCGCTTCTTATTTTTGTTTTTCACCTGCATCATTCATGCACTTCTTCCGACCTACATCATGACTGTGTCAAGCGAATACACACATATGAGATATGCATACATATCTTTATATAATCAGAGTTAACCCTTTTTCTTTATTTTCCTAATTTGTTGTCTTCCGACGAAATCTACTTCACAACATTCGACAAATGAAATCTCAAATCAATTGTCTACCACAACAATACTGAATGCGGTGTAACTGGAGTAGCAGTGTTGTTTGCTGGAAATATCAACCACGATGATTTAGCAATACTCAAGATATGTTGTTCATTTGAAAATGTTAATTATATGCCTTGCCAAAAAAAAAAGATATAATGTTAATTATAGAAGGTTGATTACTGTCTGACTCATGGAAATATATAGTGTATGTGTGCGCCTCTCTCTATATATACTTATGTGCGTACACACACACACACACACACACACACACACACATATATATATATATATATATATATATATATATATATAAACTTCCCAATTGTTTTTCCAAAATATTATCTTTATTTAAAAAAAAAAAGAGTCTTGGAATTAATTGCTTTCTGCAGCTGCTGGAAAGTTTCGAAAAAAAATATGCCCCTTTCCATTACAGGTATATTCCTTTTGTCTAAGGAGGTAGTTGATGCATCGTAACTTCGGTTGGTCTCAAGTATCATAACTTCCTACTGTGCACATACTAGGGTATGAGACAAGGAGTAATTTCAGGGATGTAGAAATTGGAGGGGAAAAAATATATTTATATAAGTTTAGCCACAAGTAGATTTGATAAGGTATTCACATTTCTACTGATTACTTATTCACATTTGGTCACTGTTAACTTTCTTTAAAGACTAGACATCCCTAGAGACTGACATAATAGATCTTGGTTTTATATAAATGGAGCGCACCACAAGAAGGTTTAATATGCAAATTTATACATTACATAGAATATTAATAACCAAATCGCATTAGGTAACCAACCGTTCGCAAAAAATTAATAATTTTAACATGTATTCATTAATGCGACTATAGCATACATATCTTTATATAATCACAATTAACCCTTTTCCCTTTTTCCTTATTTTCCTAATTCGTTGTCTTCTGACGAAATCTACTTCACAACATTCGACAAATAAAATCTCAAATCAATTGTCTACCACAGCTATACTGAATGCAGTGTAACTGGAGTAGCAGTGTTGTTTGCTGGAAATATCAACCACGATGATTTAGCAATACTCAAGACATGTTGTTCATTTGAAAATGTTAATTATATGCCTTGGCAAAAAAAAAAAAAAGTTAATTATAGAAGGTTGATTACTGTCTGACTCATGGAAATATATACGTGTATGTGTGCGCCTCTCTCTCTATATATATTTATGTGTGTGTGTACACACACACACACACACACACACACACACACACACATATATATATATATATATATCAACTTCCAATTATTTTTCCAAAATATTGCCTTTATTTAAAAAAAAAAAAAGAGTCTTGGAATGAATTGCTTTCTGCAGCTGCTGGAAAGATTCCAAAAAAAATATGTCCCTTTCCATTCCAGGTATATTCCTTTTGTCTAAGGAGGTAGTTGATGCATCATAACTTCTGTTGGTCTCAAGTATCATAACTTCCTACTGTGCACATACTAGGGTATGAGAAAAGGAGTAATTTCAGGGATGTAGAAATTGGAGGGAAAAAATTATATTTATTTAAGGTTAGCCACAAGTAGATTTGATAAGGTATTCACATTTCTTACTAATAACCTATTCACATTTGGTCACCGTTAACTTTCTTTAAAGACAAGACATCCCCAGAGATTGAGATAATAGATCTTGATTTTATATAAATGGAGCACACCACAAGAAGGTTTAATATGCAAATTTATACATTACATAGAATATAGATAACCAAATCGCATTAGGTAACCAACCATTCGCAAAAAATTAATAATTTTAACATGTATTCATTGATGCGACTATAGCATAAAAGTAGTTCTTTTATGAATTTTTACCTGAAATAAAAGATTGCTGAAGCTGCCAAGGAATGAACTACAGACCTTTGGGGTGTAATGAAAGTAGGATAACCACGACACCACTGCTCCCTAACATTCAAATGTTACAAATTGCACCTGAATCATAATAGAATCACTGACTTATTCTTACAAATTCGGAATAAGAATTCGTCCGTTCGGGGATATGAACAGTAATTTACCAAACATATACCATAATTAACCAAAAAAATCCATTTCATTATTTAAGTCCGGTCAAAATTTCAATTTAGGCCAATTTTCAGACCTTTTTGAAATTGTTAGTAATTATAAGATGGTTTCTACCATATACAGGTCGTGTTTACAGAAAAATTAATCTACGGATGCAACAGTAAATAGCGGTAAATCACATCCATATTTTCTTACCCTTCTACAACTGCCGGTATAGTTCCCTATGGCCGCAACTGGAAGTTTCGCCGGTGTAAAAAAAAAAATCGAGTGCAATTCGCAATAGCGCCATTAAGCTATTTTCTAAAAATGATTCCCACTTCAGCAGTCATGTGACAGAAATCAAATTATGCTTGCAAACAGTTTCACAACCAATCTAAAATTGCAACAAGTTCTGAAAATTAAGCTAAAATGATATTCCTCCTTTGAGTCGCATATAATGAAATATGAATAGGAATTAGGATTAAAAAAATGAAAAATGAAATGAGAGAAATAAAAAACGAATGTGAAACAACTTGTTTACATCCTTCTATTATGCGCCTTCTAATGTATAACCATATAAATTATTTTATAAGCAGAATCAAGCCTATTACTCTACAACGACCAGGTGAAACTCAAAAATCGTAATCTTTATCAATAAAAGGGAATACTCGTCTATATCCAAAAAAATGAGCAAGTACATTTCCTTAAAATGGTAACCAGAGGAAACAAATATTCAGTCATCCTCAAAATAGTCAATCAAGCGATCAACAAAAGAAGTGAACATTCAGTTAACAAATAATGAATATAAAACATCTCAGTTGTCAACACGACGTACCTGAGAATATAATATTCAGCCATTGAACATCAGCAGCTACCTCCTCTTAAAAGAAAGGGTAATTCAGTGCTAAATCACTTCCATGTAACCACAGGAATTCTTCCCATATGCATCACTTTCCATCATTGCAGCCAAACAGCATCAGGCCTTTAATAGTTAATATTGCTCCCTTTTTGGTCTTCCATTCATCATGTCATGTGTCACCGCCCTACATGCAAAATACAATCCAACTTAACAATGACCAAATGAATCGTTTAGTCCCACATCCCTGGTAATAACAACATATGCCACGATATATAATAATTCACAACAGCATATAGCACGACCTTACTTGAACAGGATCTGTTCTATAGGCTCGTACTACTTCATCCTTATAACTAAAGGAGGAATGCATAGCAGTCTGGTTGATGACATGTGGCCTCGTTTCCATGGTGTGATTAACGGGTTAGCGGACCTGTTGTAGGATCCACCCTGTAGATGATCATTCTAACCAGGTTCTGCCCTGGTTAAGATGGATTCGAGGTTGTCTGACAGACCCTCAAACTCTTTTTGTGCTTCTTATTGTTGTTTTTTAACTGCAGCATTGATGCACTGTTTTCAACAGACCCCAAATTCTTTTTCCGCTTCTTATTTTTGTTTTTTACCTGCAGCATTCATGAACTGCTTCCGACCTACATCACGACTGTCAAGCGAATACACACATATGAGATATGCATACATATCTTTATATAATCACAGTTAACCCTTCTTCCTTATTTTCCTAATTCGTTGTCTTCCGATGAAATCTACTTCACAACATTCGACAAATGAAATCTCAAATCAATTGTCTACCACGGCAATACTGAATGCAGTGTAACTGGAGTAGCAGTGTTGTTTGCTGGAAATATCAACCACCATGATTTAGCAATACTCAAGATATGTTGTTCATTTGAAAATGTTAATTATATGCCTTGCCAAAAAAAAAAATGTTAATTATAGAAGGTTGATTACTGTCTGACTCATGGAAATATATACGTGTATGTGTGCGCCTCTCTCTATATATACTTATGTGTGTATAGACACACACACACACACACACACACACATATATATATATATATATATATATATATATATATATACACACACACACACACACACACACACTCCAAAATATTATCCTTATTTAAAAAAAAAGTCTAGGAATTAATTGCTTTCTGCAGCTGCTGGAAAGTTTCGAAAAAAAATATTCCCCTTTCCATTCCAGGTATATTCCTTTTGTCTAAGGAGGTAGTTGATGCGTCATAACTTCGGTTGGTCTCAAGTATCATAACTTCCTACTGTGCACATACTAGGGTAAGGAGTAATTTCAGGGATGTAGAAATTGGAGGGAAAAAAATTATATTTATATAAGGTTAGCCACAAGTAGATTTGGTAAGGTATTTACATTTCTTACTGCTAACCTATTCACATTTGGTCACTGTTAACTTTCTTTAAAGACTAGACATCCCAAGAGACGGAGATAATAGATCTTGATTTTATATAAATGAAGCGCACCACAAGAAGATTTAATATGCAAATTTATACACTACATAGAATATAGATAACCAAATCGCATTAGGTAACCAACCATTCGCAAAAAATTAATAATTTTAACGTGTAGTCATTGATGCGACTATAGCATAGAAGTAGTTCTTTAACTAAATGAGTTTTTACCTGAAATAAAAGATTGCTGAAGCTGCCAAGGAATGAACTACAGACCTTTGGGGTGTAAAGAAAGTAGGATAACCACAACACCACTGCTCCCTAACATTCAAATGTTACAAATTGCACCTGAATCATCATAGAATCACTGACTTATTCTTACAAATTCGGAATAAGAATTCATCCGTTCGGGGATATGAACAGTTATTTACCAAACATATACCATAATTAACCAAAAAAATCCATTTCATTATTTAAGTCCGGTCAAAATTTCATTTTAGGCTATTTTTCAGACCTTTTTGAAATTGCTAGTAATTATAGGATGGTTTCTAGCATATACGGGTCGTGTTTACAGAAAAATTACTCTACGGATGCAACGGTAAATCACATCCACATTTTCTTACCCTTCTACAACTGCAGGTACAGTTCCCTATGGCCGCAACTGGAAGTTTCACCGGTGTAAAAAAATAATATTGACTGCAATTCGCAATTGCGCCATTAAGCTATTTTCAAAAAATGATCCCCACTTCAGCAGTTATGTGACAGAAATCAAATTATGCTTGCAAATGGTTTCAGAACCAATCTAAAATTGCAACAAGTTCTGAAAATTAAGCTAAAATGATATTTCTCCTTTGAGTCGCATATAATGAAATATGAATAGGAGGAATTAGGATTAAAAAAATGAAAATGGAAATGGGAGAAATAAAAAAACGCATGTGAATCAACTTGTTTATAGCCTTCTATTATGTGCCTTCTAATGTATAACCATATAAATTATTTTATAAGCAGAATCAAGCCTATTACTCTACAAGAACCAGGTGAAACTCAAAAACCGTAATCTTTATCAATAAAAGGGAATACTCATCTATATCCAAAAAAATGAGCAAGTACATTTCCTTAAAATGGTAACCAGAGGAAACAAATTTTCAGTCATCCTCAAAACAGTCAGTCAAGCGATCAACAATAGAAGTGAACATTCAGTTAACAAATAATGAATATAAAACATCTCATTTGTCAACACGATGTACCTGAGAATATAATATTCAGTCATTGAACAGCAGCAGCAACCTCCTCTTTAGAAGGGTAATTCAGTGCAAAATCACTTCCATGTAACCCCAGGAATTCTTCCCATATGCATCACTTTCCATCATTGCAGCCAAACAGCGTCAGGCCTTTAGTAGTTAATACTGCTCCTTTTTTGGTCTTTCATTCATCATGCCATGTGTCACTGCCCTACATGCAAAATACAATCCAACTTAACAATGACCAAATGAATCGTTTAGTCCCACATCCCTGGTAATAACAACGTACGCCACGATAAATAATAATTCACGACAACATATAGCATGACCTCACTTGATTAGGATCTGTTCTATAGGCTCGTACTACTTCATCCTTATAACTAAAGGAGAAAGGCATAGCAGTCTGGTTGATGACATGTGGCCTCGTTTCCATGGTGTGATTAACGGGTTAGTGGACCTGTTGTAGGATCCACCTTGTAGATGATCATTCTAACCAGGTTCTGCCCTGGTTAAGATGGATTCGAGGTTGTCAGACCCCCAAACTCTTTTTGTGCTTCTTATTTTTGTTTTTTAACTGCAGCATTGATACACAGTTTTCAACAGACCCCAAACTCTTTTTTCGCTTCTTATTTTTGTTTTTTACCTGCAGCATTCATGCACTGCTTCCGACCTACATCATGACTGTGTCAAGCGAATACACGCATATGTGATATGCATACATATTTTTATATAATCACAGTTAACCCTTTTTCCTTATTTTCCTAATTCGTTGTCTTCCGACGAAATCTACTTTACAACATTTGACAAACGAAACCTCAAATCAATTGTCTACCACAGCAATACCGAATGCAGTGTAACTGGAGTAGCAGTGTTGTTTGCTGGAAATATCAACCACGATGATTTAGCAATACTCAAGATATGTTGTTCATGTGAAAATGTTAATTATATGCCTTGCCAACCAAAAAAAAAAAAAGGATTGTTAATATAGAAGGTTGATTACTGGCGACTCATGGAAATATATGAGTATGTGTACGCATCTCTCTCTATATATATCTATGTGTGTGTGTGTGTGTACACACACACACTCATATACATATCAATCTCCAATTATTTTTCCAAAATATTATCTTTATTAAAAAGAAAAGAGTCTTGGAATGAATTACTTTCTACAGCTGCTGGAAAGATTCCAACAAAAAAAAAAAAAAAAAAAATGTCCCTTTCCATTCCAGGTATATTCCTTTTGTCCAAGGAGGTAGTTGATGCATCATAACTTCGGTTGGTCTCAAGTATCATAACTTCCTACTGTGCACATACTAGGGTATGAGACAAGGGGTAATTTCAGGGAAGTAGAAATTGGGGGAAAATTTTATATTTACATAAGGTTAGCCACAGGTAGATTTGATAAGGTATTCACATTTCTTACTGATAACCTATTCACATTTGGTCACCGTTAACTTTCTTTAAAGACTAGATATCCCTAGAAACTGAGATAATAGATTTTGATTTTATATAAATGAAGCGCACCACAAGAAGGTTTAATATGCAAATCTATACATTGTATAGAATATAGATAACCAAATCTCATTTGGTAATCAACCATTCGCAAAAAATTAATAATTTTAACATGGATTCATTTATGCGACTATAGCATAGAAGTAGTTCTTTAATTAAATGAGTTTTTACCTGAAATAGAAGATTGTTGAAGCTGCCAAGGAATGAACTATAGACCTTTGGGGTGTAAAGAAAGTAGGATAACCACGAAACCACTGCTCCCTAACTTTCAAATGTTACAAATTGCACCTGAATCATCATAGCATCACTGACTTATTCTTACAAACTCGAAATAAGAATTCGTCCGTTTGGGGATATGAACAGTAATTTACCAAACATATACCATAATTAACCAAAAAAATCCATTTCATTATTTAAGTCTGGTCAAAATTTCATTTTAGGCTAATTTCAAGACCTTATTGCATTTGAGGCTAATTCTGAAATTGTTAGTAATTATAGGATGGTTTCTTCCATATACAGGTTGTGTTTACAGAAAAATTAATCTACGGATGCAACGGTAAATCACATCCATATTTTCTTACCCTTCTACAACTGCCGGTACAGTTTCCTATGGCAGCAATTGGAAGTTTCGCCAGTGTAAAAAAAACTGACTGCAATTCGCAATTGCGCCACTAAGCTTTTTTCTAAAAATGATTCCCACTTCAGTAGTTGTCTGACAGAAATCAAATTATGCTTGCAAATACTTTCAGAACCAATCTAAAATTGCAACAAGTTCTGAAAATTAAGCTAAAATGATATTTCTCCTTCGAGTCGCATATAATGAAATATGAATAGGAGGAATTAGGATAAAAAAAATGAGAATGATCGCATGATAACGCATTTTTAAATTACATGGCTAAAACTAATGGCAAATATTTGCTAAACTGTTCGCTATTCACATTGCTCTACAAGGTCAAAAACATGGGTTCTAAATTTTCACATGTTCAAGATAATGACTCAATAATTCTCACTCAATTGTTGGCTGGAAGTTTACAGCATACTGCAATGGAACTTGCACTTGTTTCACAGCTTCATAATCTTCTAAACACACTTCAGTCTTTCATTTGTAGATCAATATAAATGAAAGGATGATTTAAAAAAAAGGTTCATGAATTATAAGCTGAAGTATCTGGTGAAATCCAAAGAAGTGAAACTTCACAACAAAAAACCCACGCACCTCCTTAAAATGTTTGTCATCTGCAAAGAATCCACAAAGATTGCAAGCACAATAGTTTGCTTCCAACCCTTTCTCCCTCACTTCGTCATATTGACCGCTAGGCTTGTCCTCCTCGTCTTGCACAACCCGTTGATCAAAGTGCCATAAGTAACCACACTAAGCTCCACGTCGTCGGGCATGCGAGGCATGGCATAACGGCGGATGAGGAGAGAGAAAGACGGGAGGGAGTCTGAAAAGGAGGATAATTTTAGGTGGGACCACATGGCGGAAAAAAGAAAAACGGTCGGTTTTGAAGAGAGAGAAGATTGTTGAAGTTAAATCATCGGATAATGGTGAATAATTAGTGCTATTGTTTTGGGTTTTGGGTTTTTGGGGTAGATGAGGGTGGAATAGGAATATGAGAGACTGACTGTAGTGGGGATGGTGACGAAACACGTGGTGGAAAAGCAGCGAGAGAATTTGGGTGACGCTACAGAAGAGAGGGGAAGAACATGGAAAGAGGAAGAAGGAAGACACGTGGTGGAAAAGTTCGCTTTCAAGCCGTTTCAGGTTTCAATTTAGTCGCGCTAAATGAGTGCTCCATTTTACTCAATCGGTCAGCCTCAATTAGCACCTTTAATTAACGCGACATAAATAATTACGTTATTTCTAATTTCCTTGGTTTGTAGTCCTCTACTTGATTTTTTTTTTTTTCCTATAATTCATGCATGTTTCATTTTGGATAAGCTTAGAAATGAAAATGAGCAAAGCTGGGATGGGGTTTTCATGCTCCAGACTTGTCGAATATTTGTGGATCGCGTCCCAAAGCTGCGACGTAAACATGACACGAATCAAAAATTTTAATCTAATTCTGAAACTCATATGAGTCAGGATAAACTCGATCTGCCCGAAAACTCAATGAAATTGTGTGCTAATATACATATAATTATTTATTTATATCTTTTATCGCTAAATGATACACTAACTACAAATAACAATGTGTTTATAATGATTAGAGAAAATAACGAAAATGTTGTATACGATAATAATTCAAAAGGTATGCATTTATTATTTTAGAATTATCAGTGATGCGCCTTAATATTATGAAAAATATATAGCTTGCTTATCAACACATTATAATATTCATATCATAACAACTAATAACTTGAAACATTAACATGACATCATTACAGTAACAAAGCGATTTATAGCACTTCCTTGAATCAGTCATTTCATGCCTTCTTTGAGTTAAACCATTTATCATAACCATAATTTCCAAACGTGAACAAAGCATTGTTCAAATTTTGAGTTTTTCCGCCTATTAGTACACTCTTTGATACTAGTATATAAAATGAGCTTTCAAAAAAATACCGTCTTTAAGTTTCAAAATACGCAGTTGCCCATCCTTAAAAAAAATTATGAATAAATGCTAAACTTTCAGGGTATTTACAAAAAATTATGCAACTATTTGCAGAGAAATATACAAATCTGCAAATATTTGTAAAGTTGCAACTAAACTCCTAATATTTAAAGTTCTTGGATTTTATCTTGTAATAAGCAACCTACATTTTTTTAGCACCTTGGTATGGCAGTTAGCGATTAAAATTTGGAAGATCTCATCTTCTCTATTCAATTTTCGGTGGCGTCTCATTTCTTTCTTCAAACACCTTATTCTCCAGCGCCTCGTCTTGTGTTTTGTTTTCTTGATACCTTTTTCCTCTTCTTGTTAGATCTCGATTCTCGTAGTCAATCAACCTCGATTCTACTCATGCACAAATGTTGGATCCAGCTCCTGTCATCGACAACACATCTTTCCATTGCCTAGGGTCGACTGTTTGCTAACTTGATAAAGCCCAAGCTTTACTGTTTCATTGTTGTTTGGGAATGGTAATGCCACTACGGATAGGCGGGGATTGATAATCACCAATGGGGGTGGGACTATTGACATTTCTATGATTGATGTTGTGGTTTCAGGTCCTCCTTTCTTGCAGCCCTTTTCTGTTGACCCACAGCGAAAGGTGGCACAGAGTTAATATACTAGTGTTGTCTCGGGCTTTATTGATGTAGACTTGGTGCCAAGGGAGGAGCCTGCGAAAATCGGTAATTATTCGTCGAGCATGGCTCAGCCGGTGGACTTGTGTGGTCTCCTCCTATCAATGATAATGATGTAGGGATTTACTTAGAATAATAACACTTCATTGAGTTAGAGTTAAGCCTCACTCTTCTCTCGTAAAAGTTGATTATTCTTCATTGAGTTAGCGTCACCAAAATGAATCCTGCCATAAATAGAGCTAGAGAGTAAGTGGATTTATTAGAGTTTGGGATAAACTGACAGACATTCTCTCACTTTACCAAACCCTTGAAGGTCTTGATTGGATTTTTAATCATATAGGAAAACTAATTTGTTTTGCTAAGACCTCCAAGCATCGAGATAGATTTACTTACATATAAGAGTTGACTGAGATATCTTCTAAAAAAGAGTCTCCTTTCTCCATCTCGGAATTTTTATCTAAGATAATTACTGGACATGTTCAATTTTCCTTCCTTAGGGGACACTTATTCGTGGTGGGTATTGATCCTTTAGGCATACCGACACCATTGGACATTCCCACCATTTACTTTCACATGAGACTATTCTTGTTTTACCCCTCCCCCACCCCCTGATGAGTCAAGGTTAAAGAATGGAGCGTCATAACCTCTAACCATTCTCTTCCCTACCTTCCTACTGATTCGCTTGCAGAAGCATTCCTCGAGGCGTCTGTTACTAACTAGATCTTTTCTCCTTTAGTAAAGGGCCCAGCTCCAACCAGTGACTATGTTTCCACTCTACCCTCACCACCCTCATTTCAACTCTTACCTTCATCTTCTTAGATTTATCCACCCACCTCTCCCTCGGCCCATTTGAAGTCAATAATTTTATCGAGCTCAGTAACACCTTTAACCCCGATATCCCGCATGGAGTTCAAATTTGTCAAGGCCATTCATTCTATTCTTTCAAGCGTAGAGAAATTAGCCTAAGAAATCTACGATATGCAACACATCGATTCGTGCATGACAGGATATTCCCATTTTGGAACATAGACTTACATAGGTAGTGGACTGTACTTCCACCCAAGTGGAAGATTTTCTTCAAATGGGCATCTGACTACAATTTTGATGGGAGTGGATTTTAGCGTAGATTTTTTGACAATGAGTTGGTTCTTTGCAACGATGGCAGACATGGTACATTTAATGAAGCAATTTTTGTGAATTTAGATTTGGATTGAAAATTCATTTTTTTAACATCGCCCACCCGGTTACTCTCTTGATATAATTAGCCTCTTTAATATATTGGTTAGGCTGAGGTCGGAGTACTACATAGAACCAAGTGTGTTCATATATTCATACTATCCCATATACTGCTTTTAGATTTTGGGGGATGTTTTGGTGTTTTCTATTGTACAAGTTGTAAACTTCGCTATTGGCCAGTGTTGGTCGTATTTGTATCTTGTCGCAACCGTGTATACATCCCTTGTACTTTAGCTATCATAACACCTATGCCCAACACCCATGATTGTCTATGCCGATTTGGATGACAAACCTTATAAATCGTCGTGCTAACGGCTAAGCGTTATTGGTCGTCTATATTATCTATCCATCTATCTAGTATGCATGTATGGCCTTCGAACCATATAAGCTTTATGTCCACAAGCTATATTTTGTGATAGCCAAACTTTAAACGAGAAAATTTAGTAATTTTGACCATGAAAGAAAAATTTTACCTTTACAGACAATTAAATTTAGCAGTGTGACCTTCTAATTAGTTGTGACCATTAAAGAATCATCCAAAGCTCAATCACACCATTTTAATATATATCAAAAATAAGCACGAAGTAGTGAACTAAAACGATAATTATGATTCTGCTAATCGATTGGAGAAATTAATTGGATCAAAGCGAGATGAACGACAAGTGAGAGTAACAATTAATTTATGATGTAGTAACTCAAAAACTATGTTCACTATCTATGTAAATATAAAACATACTATGCAGCAAGCCTATTGATACATCAACCGAACCATTTCAAACTAAAGTTTAATAATTACATATCAATTTTTAAAAGGTTTGCATAATGTCAATGATAATTCAATGTTTGAAAGCACTGTATAACAGCATTAAATCGTTAACCAAAATCGAAATTCTTTCAAAATAATAATTTACATGTCATAACATGAAATAAAAAGCATAGTACGAGCCAACAACAATTTTGTGTCATGCTTAATAGATAAAGATATACTTTATCGGTAGAAAAAATCATATAATATCATATTAACAGACTATAGACTGCAAAAGTTTTACTAATAGCAATAACTCAAAACTACATGCAGACATTAATAATGATTGTTATTCATTATCACTCGGAGACCAAGCAAATTAAAAAATTTACACAAATTTGAACTAGAAAGGGATATACCAGTTAAAAGTTTAACCATATCGTTATAGTAATATGTTGGTTATAACATAAATAACCATTAGTAGTTGCAAATGTCAGGAAAAATCTCGCCATAATTTTTCAATAATATGTCGAGTAAAAATAACCACTATCGATCATAAACATCAATTAAAAAAATAATTGATTACTGTGAGGTAGTGTATGTGTTAATTTTTAAACTTTATGTGTTATCATAGTAATCCATGATTATTCCATCGTTAAATATGTGATAATTTTCAACTAATGGTCGGAAGAATTGAACTTTAGCATTAAGTACTAAACATATATTCATAATAATTGCGTAAATATGTACTTTTGGCTTAATAGCATGGGTAAAACTAAAATTATCAATCAACATTTTAGGTGTAGATAATAAATTGAAAACACAAAGGATGATAATGAACTAGTATTACTGATAGATTTTGTAGTAGCTCTCTCGTTTGTATTTGATCAATAGCATATAGTATGTCAATTTTGCACTACACCATAGATGGCCTATCGCAACGAAAACTCATGGTGTTGCTAACTACAATGTTGCTATTGCTATGCTATTTTTTGTCTATTGCAACACATGCTTCAATATGTTAGCATAGATATCAACATATGTTGCAGTAGCCGCGTGAATAAAATTATCAATCTGCGTCAACACGATCCAACAGTCCAGATTAGCAATCCGCGTCAATCTTATTTTCCCTTCACCGCCTGAACTACTTTACTCTAAATTTTCGTTTTCCCGCTGCAACATAATTCTCACTTTGCTCTAAATTTTCATTTTTCCACTGAAACATAACTCTCACTATTCTCAAAATTCATTCGTAAGTCAATCTTTTTGCTGAATTAGTTAATTAATTTGTGATTCCTTCTGCATGATAAATTCATTATCTAGATCTGCCTCTCTACAAACAAATTTAGGCAAATTCACTCAGCAAAACGAGGGTTCATCCAATCGACTTTTCATCTCAAGCAAACCTGTGCCGCTACCTACCATTTCGAATACCTTCCAGATCGTTTATTGATGCCATCTTACTGAAGATTAAGGCTCTAGTGGACATGTGAGATCTGGTGAAACCATGTTAATCGCGACATCTCAAACCACTTCTCGAAGGTCCTTTTAACTACTCTTCTTTAATATGTACTAATTTCGAATCAGATTCGATTTTGACAAGGTATGCTTCGATATTAATTTTCGCGATTTGGAGTGCTTATAGATAGTCGATTGCCCTTTGGTTGAATTTGCTACAATTTATGGAGATCACATGGTGGTTATTAGAAAAGATCCAGCTGGATTCTAATGTGTATGCAATGACTGCAGTAGTGAATATGTACGCAAAATGTAGAAGAATGAATGATGCTAGGAAAATGTTCGATAGAATGCCTGAAAAAGATTTGATTGCTTGGAATGCTTTTGTCTCTTGGTATTCACCAATATTCTTTTTCAGCAAAGTTGTAATAGCGTTAGTCATGTCTTTTTTAGGAACACCATTGCTCAAGTTGGGCAGAATGTTTGAGCAATCTCTCAGCTTCATTCGAATTGTTGCAATCCTATATTTGTTGCTGCTATCATCAGCTAAGTCCTCCTTTAGCTTTTCAGTAAGTATATTAATATGTTTTTTCAGCTCATTGGAATCATTTGTGTCTTCACTGTTCTTGTTAACCACATCACCAGAAAGTTGTACAGTCTCACTTTGTTCAGCAATACTGCTTACTTGCCAAACATTTTGGTTGTAATTTTGCTCTAGAAAGGCATACAAAGGCATATGCAAAGCAATCACCTTTTTTGACATGCCTATGGTCATTTGCTTAACTTCCTTAGAATTATTTTCTGTTAAATCAACAACTAAAGACACTTCTCCATGTTTCATGGTATCAACTTCACATGGTTCCCTATCACCTGCATTTGTACTTTTGTCATAGGCACTTTCGTTCATCATGTCTTTATTCAATGTTGTACCATATATATGAACTTCATCAATCAACTCCTTAAAATTAACATTACAATCAACGTCATTACTTGCATCAGTTTTGTCAATAGAAATGCTCTTGCATCTGTATTTGTTTTGTGGTATGCATGCATGTAGCTGGCAACCGTCATTCTCAGACGTCATAGCTTCAGGTCAGTTTTCCTTCATAGTTATATATGATTTTGTTGCATGCTTTTACAAGTGAATCTGAAATAAAAGTGGTTATTTGTTCATTCATGGTCATACACACACTCTATATTCCAGACTACATTGATGTTAGCATATGAGTTCCAAGTGTATGCTATAATATTTGCAGCGGTTTTTGTGCCATCTAGTTTCGCCCCCGTTTGTCTATGTTCATTTTACAATGCTTACATGTTCAGGCTGTGTATGGATAGCGGAAGAAATGACAGATTTGACCATCACTATAGACACCTAACAGTGTTAAATGATATATAGAGGTATGATTGTATGTGTGAGTCTGCATATGAGCGAATCAAGTGAAAATGTAGTGAGGAATGTATGTAAATATGAATGATTGTGTTATATACGAGTGAATGTACAATAGTGGAGTCAAAAATTTTGTACCATTTGAAATGTTGAAATAAAATATTTATTTGGATAAAACACTGTGTTACAATAATATTTATTATAATATTATGAAAATTTGATTAATAGCAGTTGAGGTGTAATTACTTTTAACAGCTATAAAACAAATTTTAACAACTGCTAGAAACAGTTGTAAAAAAGGTTGACTTTATTACAGTTGTCAGCTGTACTAGACATATTACAACTGTTTTTGGTAGTTGTGAAAGGGTATTTTTTTTTTGTTCTAGTGGTACCTTTGGCAACACCTGTACCGATATTGCCATAGGGTCGCAAAGGCGTTGCCCTTGACTCTAAGGCAACGCGGCAAGAGGCAACCCCAAAAAAGTGTTGTGATAGGTCATTTTTTGCATATAGCAACACTTTTTGGCACCTACTGCGTCACTTCTTTGGGGTTGTCGTAGGCAATCTATGGCGTAGTGTTGGCTCAACATAGAATTGGGTAATTAGAGAAAGAATAATAAGTGTTTTACATGGATTTAAGGCCGAAGAAGTGATGATTAGGTATAATCAATAATGGATATAGAAAATAGAACAAATTTCATGGCACATACAAATTTTGGTGAATCAAATCCATGAATGGGAATTAAAATTTAACTTGCTATGACAAAGGTCGTTGAGTAATATTCTTAGCAGTTTGACATTTTGGTAAGTACAAGCACATAAAAAATTTGGTTTTGTGTAAGAAGAAATTTTGCTTAAATTTGTTAAGTACTATTTGATCCGACATACGCATATGTATAGCAAACCTTGAATTAGTTACCAAATTAGTATAGAATAAACAATTGTGAAATATGAAAGTATATCAAATAAATGAAAAAGAAAGATATCTGAATATACTAACATTATATTTTTCGGTATTCCCAAATTAACTAGGCATAATATGACAACATAATAAAAATTGTTATAAAGAAATTTTATTATCATTTATTTTAGAAGATGATACAAAAGTTGTAATTATTATAAAATGTACATAACGACAACTTATATTAGCAAAATGCATGGACTTGCAGAAATAAGTATGCAATAGATACATGGGCGTTGAACCATTTACTAATAACACAATATCGTGTTATATTGCAACCAACAGATAGTCACCATTAACAACACATAGATCTGCCCTCAATCTTTAAAAATTATAAGATGGTCGAGCTTTCGTGATAATATCAGATTTTTGAAAGAAGGTGGGGATACGATTTACGTCCAATTTGCCTGTTGTGGTCTGCCCACACATAAAGTATAGATTGGTCTCAATATGCTTTGTGCGGCATGCTGGACCGGATTGGTAGATAGAGAGACACCGTGCTCGGATTGTTGCACCAAATCATTGGTTTCTTAGTACATTGAAACCCTAGTTCTCGAATTAGCGAGTTGATCCACATAATTTTGGCCGTAGTACTTGCCACTAATCTGTAATCAGCTTCTGTGCTCGAACGAAAGAATGTTGGTTGCTTTTTCGAGCACCACGAGACTGCACTTGGTCTTATATAGATGCAGTATCCAGAAGTCGATCTATAATAATCTGGTTTTTCGCACCCGGTCGGCATCGCTGTAAACTTATACACACACACACACGTACACACACACACACACACATATATATATATATATATATATATATGTATATGCTAGCTTTTAGTATTATGTTGTAGTCTTAAGTACCTCTTAAGTATCGAAGAATCCACTTTACGACAAACCAGTATTCGAATAGTGGATTTTGCATGAATCGGAACACTTTACTGACACTGTAAACAATTCTGATTTGGTGACAGTCACATATTGCAATGCTCTCATTATACTTTTGTACTGTTTAATATTGTCGATAGCTTCACCTTTATGTTTGGATAAATGTAAACTAGTAGTCATAGGTGTTAGTAGTGGCTTAGCCTTGTCCATGTTGGCACGAACTAGTATTTATGAGATGTATTTATGTTGGGATAGTAATATTTTAGATTTATAACTTGTATGCCCAAGAAAAATTGAGATTTCTCAAATCTTTTATAGAAAGTCTGATTGAGATACTCCATTATGTAACTGATTCCCGTGCAATTATTACCAATTATTAATATATCATTAACATATATTAATATGTATGTCACATTGCTATTTTTCTCCTTAATGTGTAAAGAGCTGTCTGACTTTGATGTTATGAAACCCAAATTCGCAAATGTGGCCTTTTGTTTGTCATATCAGACCCTTGATGCCTTTTTAGACCGTATATAGCCTTATGTAATTTACAGACTAGATTTCTTTCCTTCCCCTTCTTGTTCCCCTTTGGTTATTGTATGAAAAATTCCTCTTGAAGGTCTCTATTTAGGAATGCATTGTAGACATCAAGTTGCTTTATACTCCACTTATTATGTAGAGCAATATTTATCATAATTTGATAGTGTTTGGTTTCCGCACCGGTGAAAAGATCACATTAAAATCAAATACAAATTCTTGTAAGTACGCATTTGCAACAAGTATGGCTTTATATTTGGCTATACTTTCACCAGGGTTCCTCTTTAGATTATATATCAACTTGCACCCTATAATATTTTTATTGCTATGTGGAGAAACAAGTCTCCATGTTTTGTTTTTCAATAATATACTATATTCCTCATTCATCGCCATTCACCATTTTGCACTATTAACGGCTTCTTCATAACCGATGGGTTCTCTATCATCAAGTGTAGCGGTGCACAACTTTGATTTGAATTTGCCACTTTTTCCCCTTGTCACCATATGATGATCATTTTTATGGGCTTTGGTTGCTCTTGACCTGTATTTTGCTCTTGACTTTCTATGTTTGTAGCATTATCACTGTCATTGCTACCTAGTTGCTCATCCACATTTTCTTCATCTATGTTTTCTTGCACTACATCATTATATTCATGCTGACATGAGTCATTTAAATAATTTTTTGAGTTGTAGCCTGATTTAGTACTTGGCACATTGTAGTCTGCACTTGCATTATCCTGATCCTTGTGATTATGTTTGCTCATGGTCCTTTTAGATAAGTTAGGTGGTGGCATCATTGAACTTTCCGAATTGATTATTCTTTTTGCAATTTTGGCTTCCTTCTTTGCAAAAGGAAACACATGTTCATTAAAAACCATTTGCCTAGAGATAAATAGTCTACCAGTACCATTTAAGCATTCGTATCATTTCTAGTTACTTGCATAATGTAAAAAGGTACATGATGTGGATCTTTGACTTAACTTATGTCTGTTATATGGCCTGGGGCATTGAAAAACACAAACACCCTAAAATTTTCAACTTTTGATAGTTTGGTTTAGTCCCAAGCAGCATTTCATAAGGGAATTTTCCTTTTAAAATTACAATTGGAAGCCTGTTTATCAAGTATACTGATGTTGCAAATACCTCTGTCCAAAATTCTAATAGCAGAGATGCTTGTGACATCAACATTAAATTTGTTTCTACAATATGTCTATGTTTTCTTTCCACTAGCCCATTTTGTTTAAAAGTATGTGAGCATATGATTCTGTGCATTATACCTTTACTTTAAAAAAAAAATCTTTAGAGGCTTAAATCCATAATCCCCATCAGTTTGAATGTGTTTGATCTTGCAGTCTGTTTGTTTTTCTATAAATGTAACAAACTGCATTATGATATTACATGCTTCTGACTTTGTTTTGTGAAAGAATATCCAAGTATACCTTGTGAAAGTATCAAAAAATAAGAAATAATATTTGTAACCTTGATCTGATTTCATGGGTGATGGCACTCACAAATCCACAACAACTAATTCAAGAGGGCTATTATATGTAGAGTCGGAACCATGGAATGACAATTTATGACTTTTACCAATTTGGCAATGTGTGCAAATATAAGGCTCAGGTATGCATCTGAAAGCGATTTTATTCTCATTTAATATATTTTTACAGCTGTTATACTAGGATGTCCCAATTTGCGATGCCAAGTACCAAATACATCTCTATTGTTCACATGACTAATTTCTACACTATTACACCAATTTCCATTTTCAAAAGAATTTCTTGACTTCACATGGTTGGATTTGTATAGTCCTTTATCCAATTTACTGTGATAACCCGTAACTTCCCCGGTAAGGAAAGCCCGGATACTTTGAGAACAACACACAAAAGAACGCTGACAGAAGAACATTTCATTGTTAATTACAACAATTCCATCAGATACAAGAATATACAGAGCATAAATGAATAAATATTACACAGAAAATATCAGAGATTACAATACATTTAAATACATCGCAGCGGAAAATAATACAAAACACAACTGAAAGAGATATACGGATACAGAGCTTTCCGGATATCGTTCCAACTGTAAGTCAGGATCCTGTGAATATAAATCTGCAAAACCAAAACTACTAGCTGCCCATGTCAAAATAAGGGTACCTAGAGTTTATGTTAAAACAATAAACTCCTGGTCAGTCATGTGATTGGTGTGAGAACTAAACCAGTTATTAATTTTTATTTTAAAGTTAGGTAAATCAAGGGACCACGCCGTATAACACGAAACGGGTTTCCTCCCAAGAATACCAGTGCATAAAACAACAGTGCAATGCTAAATAAAGAAAAATGAAGCTATTATAAGATCCAGGTCCCATCACACAATGTAGCACAAGCCGGAGGATAGGGTTTTACCTTATAATAGCCAAAACATGCTTGATACGTTAAAAACAAATCATTTGATACTATTATAAGTGTATAGTGTCAAAACAATTTCAATCATAAATATTAATCATAGACGGCATGGGTACCATATATCATGTCGCCATACTAGGCTCTACAATCAAAACCGCAAAGTCACGTATTTGGAAATTGGATTTCCGTCTGTGAACCGAGGCCAGGGATCGTCCTCAACCGATTCGAGACAATCTAGCCCATGTCTCGGGAACAACCGCAACTGCCCTATGGATCGTCAGGGCCGGTCCACCGATGTGGATTATTATGCCTGAACACTACGTTTCCCTGCCCTTTGGGGCGTAAATGAGCCAACAAATGACTCCATTGGCTTCACATAGTCACCGATATATCCGAGGCGCCTCGCAACAGCAACAACCACATAAGTCAAACTCGTCAAGGCGTGTAAAACCACCAACGCCACTTCTATCTAGAAGGAAACGCATGCCCTCCCTGATATCCTCTCTCGTTTCTGGTTCACAACCGGGGTGTGAGGCTCGCGAATTAATGCTACACAAAGCTATGCCACACAGGCTGTGCTTTGATCATCAACCAAAAGACTCTGCTTTTCAACAGAAGCCTTGATCATTTGCATCTTAGCATGCCACACAGGCAAACCACTCCATGCAACCAATATCCCTCAATCACACAGAATGATATCCAATGTCAGACACACAGTCCATTTACAAGTCCGTTCTGGGTCTGAACGAAACCGGAGGCACCTTGCACCTCGCATATCCATCGATCTCCAAGTACGTCTGGACGACCACTAACTGATTCCCTCCTCTTGGGTGTACGACCCAATCAAGATCATCAGTAATTATCCAAACGACGTGAAGACCTCCGGTCTTCAACCACCGTCTTCATCTTCGACTTATCGTCATATCAGTTATTCAGAATGGGATAAACCCGGTCTTTCCGAATAACTCGCGTATATAATAAACAAATGTTACACAAACACAACATACACCTCATTCCAATTCATCAGTCACTAACCGTAAACTAGTAAGAGAACAACTCCCCAAGTATTAACCCCGAAGGTCGAAACCAACGTCAGATCAATACCCAGGAAACCATTCTTCTTAACTAATCTCCAGTTAGTTTTCTAAATTTCACATTCTTAGGGAAATGTTCCCATTAATTTTATCAAAGATAAATTCTTTAAATTTATTCTTTAATCTTCCTTTGAATATCATTTCAAACTAGTTGGGATTAGCGAACCACACCGAAGTAATCATTTATTTTATTTCCCAATCCCAACCCATTTATCCTATGAAGTAAAACTGGTCATACTTCATATCTAACACCACGGTGTTATCGGTAAATTCAATTACCCTTTCACGTTTAAATCTAATTAAAGATTTAACTATCGCCTGAAGCAAAACTGGTGATACTCCATTCTCGATCATTTCAATCTAATTAAAGATTCATTAAAACTCCACTTAGTTTTAATCTTTAACTGGGTTAAAGAATCAATGTCATTTAAAACACGATTCGCGATAAACTCAAAATCACATTCATTCTATCAGCCTTTAACCGTAAAATAGCAAGTGAATAATTCCCTAAGTATTAACCCCGAAGGCCGAAATCAACGTCAGATCAATACCCAAGAAACCATTCAACTTAACTAATCTCCAGTTAGTTTCTGATTTTCTTAACTCGGTTGGGCCTAAGAACAATATTATTGAAGATACCGTTCACGACAACCCAAAATCACATTCCATTAATTATCGGGTTAAAGAACAAGTGTTATTTAAAACACCGTTCACGATAAACCCAAAAATCAATTCAAATTCAATTCCAATTAAATACCATTTAATTGGTACACTTCATTAAATCTAAATAAAAAGATTTAATCTTTTTCTCAACTGGGTTTAAGAACAGTGTTAATGAAGACACCATTCACGACAAACCCAAAACACATTTGATATTAAATACAAGGCTCTGAATAGAAAATATATCGGCTTATATTCAATATCAAATTCTACGACCAACAAATATCGTATTGGAAATAACGATATAAATATATCTTTCAAATTTCCTTAAAAAATATCTGTATAATCACGAAATCCAACATCGAAATATTCCAAAGACAATTTCGATTCAAATCCATTCCAATTCAATTATTGGAAATTCTGTTTATTTTCAAAACCATTTCAAATCCACTTTATTTATTTTAAAAATAAATAGAATTATAATTCTAGTTCAAAACTAGTTCATTTTGATAAAAATCAATTTTTATCTTTTCAAATTTGGATATTTTCAACCCTATTCTTCACAAATAATTTCTTATGACTTTACACAAATTATTACTATTTTTAATAATTTTATCAAGGCCCGTACAGTCGATTTCCATCAACGGCCATTGAACTGCACTTACACCGACCTTTTCCAAATTTGATTTGGACATAATTCCAAATCCAACCGTTAGATTTCAAATCTCTAATATTCGTTAGAAAGCTCTTTCGATACGAACCCAACAGTTCCGGTTTTAGGAGAATCCGACGGTCGGATCTCCCGTAATATCCATTCGAAGTCAATGGTCGAAATTCGCGAACTACCGCGGCGCGGCGCGTTCTATTCAGGCCATTATATATATAATATATATATATATATATTATATTTCATCGATTACCTTTCAAAACGTATTTTATAAATCGTTTTAAATTCGTTTTCAAAACGGTTTCAACTTCCTTTTCAAATTCTAATCAAGATTGAATTTTTCAATATAAATTCGTTTTAATTTCATTTCATTTCAATTTCAATTTAATTAGAATTTCAATTCATTTTAAATTAATTCGAATTTCAATTCATTTCAATTTAATTTGAATTTCAATTCATTTTAATTTAATTCGAATCTCAATTCATTTCAATTTAATTCAAATTTCAATTCTTTTCAATTTAATTCGAATTTCAATTTATTTAATTTAATTCGAATTCGAATTATGTTCAATTTAATTCGAATTTCAAATCTATTCAACTTAATTCGAATTTCAAATCTATTCAATTTAATTCGAATTTTGAAATCACTTTCAATATTCATTGAAAAATGAATAAAATCGATATAAATATCGTTCACGTCAAAATGGTGTCAATCAAATCAACACAGCTTCATATATTTCTATTTTCAAATATTCTATTTCAAATTTTTTTCCAAATATTTCTGCTCAAATATTTCTTTTTCAAATGTTTCTTTTCAAATATTTCTTTTCAAATATTTCTTTTACAAATATTTCTATTCAAAACTGGAATGAGGCTCAATCAATTACCATGTAACGTTAATTATATGGATTTTCTACAACACATGTATAAAATAACAACGATAGATAATCAACCATCATCCAGAGTGCACCACACCACGGCATAAGCATTAAATATAAATAATTAACGCTTACACAGTCTGTCGACCAATCGATCGACATACAACTAAATAATTGGGATTAGTGTACATCAAATATCATCCCAACACCCGTGTGGGGTTTCAAATCAACAAACACAGATTTTGTTTGTGCAGCTGGGCGATGTGTAAAATTTACCGTCCCAATCAATATCAGTCAAATCAGTGTATATAAACAAATCGTTCGATTTGTTTATAAATATTTATTTTATATCCAAGTTAAAAATTATATTTTTAACTATAAAATATTTTCCACTATAAAATATTCTATTTCATTCCACATCACACAATCAAATTTCACAACATAGCAATCAAACAAACAAGTCATCCATGGTCTGTGGACGACGGGTGTCGGGTGCTACTAAACACCGTCTACATCCTAGTATATATTTCAACTAGAAATAAAAATAAAAGTGAGGAGTTCTCACCAAAAGCTAAACCAACGCCACGACTCTTCATATGTAGAACATCTTCCTCTTGTTTCCAACGCAGTCTGTTTCACGAAGTTTATATTAAAAATCACATTTTTATAACTTCGCTATATATATAAAAATCACATTTTTATATTCTCTCTACTTCACAATAAAAATAAAGTTCAGATTTTTATTTCACTTCATATGTTTACAACGCTTCTTTCTATATAAAAATTGTATTTTTATATTTCTACTTCTTATATAAAGATCGAATTTTTATTATCTACATTATATAAAAATTATATTTTTATCCTTCACATATAATAAAAATTATATTTTTAATCTTCACACCTAATAAAAATCATATTTTTATTACTCTTCTTACATAAAAATAATATTCTTATACCTTCTATTATATAAAAATCATATTTTTATTAGAAGAAAAGTCACATCCTTTTTATAATAAAAAATAATAACCTTCATATGATTTAAAAATCATATTTTTATGTGAACAAAATTCGTTTATTTATATACATAAGGATCTAATTTTGATTAACATAGAAAAATCTAATCTTGATCATGCTTCTTTATACATAAAAATCAAGTTTTTATCATGCTTGTAAAAAAAAACCGATTTTTCCTTTTACAATGCATTTAAACTAAATTAATTAACTAAAATTTAAAATAAAATAAAGACTCACTTTATCATTCGTCGGAGGCAAGAGACGTCGGAATCAGCAGAGGTCGGAAGTGGAGCCACGGCGTCTAGACAGCGGGCTAGAAGGGTTTGGAGCTTTGAAGTTTCAATTGAAGGTGGGGTGAGAAACGGCGGATGGAGGAGGAGCTGGGGGGATCGGAGTTGGTGGAGGGTCGGAGGGCGGGAGGCCAGGCACGGGCGGAGGTCGGTGGTAGGGGAGCGGCGGGCCCAACGTGGTTTGACTTGGGGTTGGCTTGAATGGGGAACGGTTGAGAGAGGAGGAGGGGGACACCGTCGTGAGGAGGAGAGGAGGGGCCATCGATCGCCTGCGGTGGCCGGAGGAGCTCCGGTGGGCGGTTGGAGCGCGATGGGCGGGAATGATTTTTCCCCGATCCGTTCTTTTTTCCTTTTTTTCCCTCAGCGTTGACTCGGAGTAAAGGAAGAGAGAGAGGAAGGAGTTCTTATATAATTAATTTATTATTTATTTTAATTTTGAATTCCATATAAAGTTACTTTTTCGTTCGAACTCAAAATAGAACCCACCGACTGTTGTCCCTAGCTAATTACCCCCATTCCGAACACAATGAGATATGTATCGTAAGCTGATTCGATCATTTCGATCAGTTTTCGTCAAAATCAAAATATAACTATATATATTGAATTTGAACGCACATTTCAATTTACCGGGGCCACATACTAACTAGAAAATTTCCCGAAAAATATTTTCTAGCTTCGTATTGACGGTACGGTCCTAACAAAATTGATTTCATTGAATTCTGAGACCGTTTGAAAAATGGTCATTTTCCAGTCTATTAAAATCAACTGAAATTGGTCAAACGCGTTCTCCTTTGCCACGCTCACATATTGATTTGAAAAATTATGAAATTTGAAACCTAGTAATAATTTGACATCGCGGATCCAACAAAAGTAGTTTCATCGAAAACCGAGGTCGTTTGCAAAATTTCCATTTTTAAGGGCCAGAATTCCATAGCGACTATTCTGAATTTTCAACTGGGCATAACTTTTTATCCCCGCTATGAAATTTCAATTTTTCTGATTCGTTAGAAAGATATTCTCAATTAGATTCTATTATTTTTGGTTTCGCTAAAATCCGATTTATTATGCACCCGGTACATTCATTTGAAGTTTGAAATCGAATTTTCGAACTACCGCGCCATTTTCAATTCCTTTTGTAATTAAAATAAAATATTTATATTCTAACGACGATCTACATAAATATATACATTCAAATTCTATTCAAAATAAATTTCTCATCGTTATTATTTAAAATATTTCATTTTAAATATTCAAAATTCATTAAAATTGCCAAAATAAAATTTTTAAATTGCCTCAGATTTTCCGGGTTATTACAATCTCCCCCACTTAAAACTTTTCGACCCGAAAAGGAACGAAGCCGAAAGTTGTTTAACTAATCAACTCAACTTTCACTATTTCCATTACGGCTTAAGTTCTTCAACTTTTCAGTTTCTAAGAACTTTTCAAAATTTTCAAAAATTTGGCTAACACCCTAAATTTTCGAAAAATTTCGCCATAACCTCCCCTGCACCGGGGACTTCAAGATATTTCATATAGCCTCCCATGGCCTTCTTCAATCCAAAAGAAAAAGAAAAAGCCAAGCGGCTAGCCAATCAGCTCACAAAATCATCCAAAACCCAAGAAATACAATAAACATGTACCTATTTGTCGGGCAAACAATTTTATTCTTCTGCTCTAGCCTCCTTGCTATGACCTGTTCAATGTAAGTACATGTATATGCAAGCAAATGCGACAAATTTTCAATACAATTCACTATTTGGTTCAATTTGGCTAAAGGTTCAACATTTTTAATTAACCAAACAATAATCAAACAACTCAACCAGCAATCAATTAGTTGATTATCTTTTCAAATTCATAACTTTGATGTATATATACAGAAAATCATGTTTTTGATGTCAAATCACAACAATAAGCCCTATCTAATTTTGGTTCTCACACCAGTCTAATGGAAATATATAGATATCACACCTTCGAAACACGAATATAAATATTGATGATGTCCGGACATCACCAGAATTATCCCCGAGCGACTAGAGTGTGAATCTATATCTATCCAGTATATTAAAACTTCGAATACACGCGGATCAGACGTATATCAAAATCTTTATGTACTGGATTGTCCAAATTCAACATAAAATAAATAATCAAATACGAATAATTGATTTAAATTTTCAAAACAAAAATTGTTTTCACTTTTATTTTTCAAAAACACTACTCTTCACACTCGTTCTAGGATATTACTGATCCTATCTCTAACGAGTCATTCTCATTGGATATTACTAATCCAATCTCTGATGAATTCTTTCGTATGGTTCTAATGTGTCTTGTTCTCTGAGCTTTGTAAACCAAAGCTCTGATACCAACTGTGATAACCCGTAACTTCCTCGGTAAGGAAAGCCCGGATACTTTGAGAACAACACACAAAAGAACGCAGACAGAAGAACATTTCATTGTTAATTACAACAATCACATCAGATACAAGAATATACAGAGCATAAATGAATAAATATTACACAGAAAATATCAGAGATTACAATACATTTAAATACATCGCAGCAAAAAATAATACAAAACACAACTGAAAGAGATATACAGATACAGAGCTTTCCGGATATCGTTCCAGCTGTAAGTCAGGATCCTGTGAATATAAATCTGCAAAACCAAAACTACTAGCTGCCCGTGTCAAAATAAGGGCACCCAGAGTTTAGGTTAAAACAATAAACTCCAAGTCAGTCATGTGACTGGTGTGAGAACTAAAACAGTTATTAATCTTTACTTTAAAGTTAGGTAAATCAAGGGACCACGCCGTATAACACGGAACGGGTTTCCTCCCAAGAATACCAGTGCATAAAACAACAGCGCAATGCTAAATAAAGAAAAATGAAGTTATTATAAGACCCAGGTTCCATCACACAATGCAACACAAGCTGGAGGATAGGGTTTTACCTTATAATAGCCAAAGCATGCTTGATACGTTAAAAATAAATCATTTGATACTATTATAAGTGTATAGTGTCAAAACAATTTCAATCACAAATATTAATCATAGACGACATGGGTACCATATATCATGTCGCCATACTAGGCTCTACAATCAAAACCGCAAAGTCACGTATTTGGAAATTGGATTTCCATCTGTGAATCGAGGCCAGGGATCGTCCTCAACCGATTCGAGACAATCTAGCCCATGTCTCGGGAACAGCCGCAACTGCCCCATGGATCGTCAGGGCCGGTCCATCGATGTGGATTATTATGCCTGAACACTACGTTTTCCCACCCTTTGGGGCGTAAATGAGCCAACAAATGACTCCATCGGCTTCACATAGTCATCGATATATCCGAGGCGCCTCGCAACAGCAACAAACACATAAGTCAAACTCGTCAAGGCGTGTAAAACCACTGACGCCACTTCTATCTAGAAGGAAATGCATGCCCTCCCTGATGTCCTCTCCCGTTTCTGGTTCACAACCGGGGTGTGAGGCTCGCGAATTAACGCTACACAAAGCTGCGCCACACAGGCTGTGCTTTGATCATCAACCACAAGACTCTGCTTTTCAACAGAAGCCTTGATCATTTGCATCTTATCATGCCACATAGGCAAACCACTCCAAGCAACCGATATCCATCAATCACACAGAATGATATCCAATGTCAGACACACAGTCCATTTACGAGTCCGTTCTGTGTCTCAACGAAACCGGAGGCACCTTGTACCTCGCATATCCATCGATCTCCAAGTACATCTGGACGACCACTTACTGATTCCCTCCTCTTGGGTGTACGGGCCCAATCAAGATCATCAGTAATTACCCAAACGACGTGAAGACCTCTGGTCTTCAACCACCATCTTCAACTTCGACTTATCGTCGTATCAGTTATTCAGAATGGGATAAACCTGGTCTTTCCGAATTACTCGCGTATATAGTAAACAAGTGTTACATAAACACAACATACGTCTCATTCCAATTCATCAGTCACTAACTGTAAACTAGTAAGAGAACAACTCCCCAAGTATTAACCCCGAAAGCCGAAACCAACATCAGATCAATACCGAGGAAACCATTCTTCTTAACTAATCTCCAGTTAGTTTTCTAAATTTCACATTCTTAGGGAAAGGTTCCCATTAATTTTATCAAAGATAAATTCTTTAAATTTATTCTTTAATCTTCCTTTGAATATCATTTCAAACTAGTCGGGATTAGCGAACCACCCCGAAGTAATCATTTATTTTATTTCCCAATCCCAACCTATTTATCCTATGAAGTAAAACTGGTCATACTTCATATCTAACACCATGGTATTATCGGTAAATTCAATTACCCTTTCACGTTCAAATCTAATTAAAGATTTAACTATCGCCTGGAACAAAACTGGTGATACTCCATTCTTGATCATTTCAATCTAATTAAAGATTCATTAAAACTCCACTTAGTTTTAATCTTTAACTGGGTTAAAGAATCAATGTTATTTAAAACACGATTTGCGATAAACCCAAAATCACATTCCATTCTATCAGCCTTTAACCGTAAAATAGCAAGTGAGCAATTCCCTAAGTATTAACCCCGAAGGCCGAAACCAACATCAGATCAATACCCAAGAAACCATTCAACTTAACTAATCTCCAGTTAGTTTCTGATTTTCTTAACTCAATTGGGCCTAAGAACAATATTATTGAAGATACCGTTCACGACAACCCAAAATCACATTCCATTAATTATCGGGTTAAAGAACAAGTGCTATTTAAAACACAGACGATAAACCCAAAAATCAATTCAAATTCAAATCCAATTAAATACCATTTAATTGGTACACTTCATTAAATCTAAATAAAAAGATTTTTTTTTTTCTCAACTGGGTTTAAGAACAGTGTTAATGAAGACACCATTCACGACAAATCCAAAACACATTTGATATTAAATACACGACTTTGAATAGAAAATATATTAGCTTATATTCAATATCAAATTCTATGACCAACAAATATCGTATTGGAAATAACGATATAAATATATCTTTGAAATTTCCGTAACAATATCTGTATAATCACGAAATCCAACATCGAAATATTCCAAAGACAATTTCGATTCAAATCCATTCTAATTTAATTATTGGAAATTCTATTTATTTTCAAAACCATTTCAAATCCACTTTATTTATTTTAAAAATAAATAGAATTATAATTCTAGTTCAAAACTAGTTCATTTCAATAAAAATCAATTTTTATCTTTTCAAATTTGGAGTATTTCATCCCAATTCTTCACAAATCATTTCTTATGATTTTACACAAATTATTACTATTTTTAATAATTTTATCAAGGCCCGTACAGTCGATTTCCATCAACGGCCATCGATCTGAACTTACAGCGACCTTTTCCAAATTTGATTTGGACATAATTCCAAATCCAACCATTAGATTTCAAATTTCTAATATTCGTTAGAAAGCCCTTTTTGATACGAACCCAACGATTTCGGTTTTAGGAGAATCCGACGTTCGGATCTCCCGTAATATCCATTCGAAGTCAATGGTCGAAATTCGCGAACTGCCGCGGCGCGGCGCATTCTATTCAGGCCATTATATATATATAGTATATATATATATATATTTCGTCAATTTCCATTCAAAACGTATTTTATAAATTGTTTTAAATTCGTTTTCAAAACGGTTTCAACTTCCTTGTTAAATTCTAATCAAGATTGAATTTTTCAATATAAATTCGTTTTAATTTCATTTCAAATCGATTTCAATTCAAAAACAATTTAATTCGAATTTCAATTCATTTCAATTTAATTCGAATTTCAATTTAATTCGAATTTCAATTCTATTCAATTTAATTTGAATTTCAATTCTATTCAATTTAATTCGAATTTCAATTCTATTCAATTTAATTCGAATTTCAAATCTATTCAATTTAATTCAAATTTTGAAATCACTTTCAATGTTCATTGAAAAATGAATAAAATCGACATAAATATCGTTCACGTCAAAATGGCGTCAATCTAATCAATACGGCTTCATATATTTCTATTTTCAAATATTCTATTTCAAATATTTCCTTTTCTAATATTTCTATTCAAATATTTCTTTTTCAAATATTTCTATTCAAATATTTCTTTTCAAATATTTCTTTTTCAAATATTTCTTTTCAAAACTGGAATGAGGCCCAATCAATTACCATATAACGTTAATTATATGGATTTTCTACAACACATGTATAAAATAACAATGATAGATAATCAACCATCATCCAGAGTGCACCACACCACTGCATAAGCATTAAATATAAATAATTAACGCTTACACAGTCTGTCGACCAATCGATCGACATACAACTAAATCATTGGGAATAGTGTACATCAAATATCATCCCAACACCCGTGTGGGGTTTCAAATCAACAAACACAGATTTTATTTGTGCAGTTGGGCGATGTGTAAAATTTGCCGTCCCAATCAATATCAGTCAAATCAGTGTATATAAACAAATCGTCCGATTTGTTTATAAATATTTATTTTATATCCACGTTAAAAATTATATTTTTAACTATAAAATATTTTCCACTATAAAATATTCTATTTCATTCCACATCACACAATCAAATTTCACAACATAGCAATCAAACAAACAAGTCATCCATGGTTTGTGGACGACGGGTGTCGGGTGCTACTAAACACCGTCTACATCCTAGTATATATTTCAACTAGAAATAAAAATAAAAGTGAGGAGTTCTCAGCAAAAGCTAAACCAACGCCACGACTCTTCATATGTAGAACATCTTCCTCTTGTTTCCAACGCAGTCTGTTTCACGAAGTTTATATTAAAAACCACATTTTTATAACTTCGCTATATACATAAAAATCACATTTTTATATTCTCTCTACTTCACGATAAAAATATAGTTCAGATTTTTATTTCACTTCATATGTTTTCAACGCTTCTTTCTATATTAAAATTGTATTTTTATATTTCTACTTCTTATATAAAGATCGAATTTTTATTATCTGCATTATATAAAAATTATATTTTTATCCTTCTCATATAATAAAAATTATATTTTTAATCTTCAAACCTAATAAAAATCATATTTTTATTACTCTGCTTACATAAAAATAATATTCTTATACCTTCTATTATATAAAAATCATATTTTTATTAGAAGAAAAGTCACATCCTTTTTATAATTAAAAATAATAACCTTCATATGATTTAAAAATCATATTTTCATGTGAACAAAATTCGTTTATTTATATACGCAAGGATCTAATTGTGATTAACATTGAAAAATCTAATCTTGATCATGCTTCTTTATATATGAAAATCAAGTTTTTATCATGCTTGTAAAAAAAACTGATTTTTTCCTTTTACAATGCATTTAAACTAAATTAATTAACTAAAATTTAAAATAAAATAAAGAATCACTTTATCGTTCGTCGGAGGCAAGAGACGCCGGAGTCAGCAGAGGTCGGAAGTGGAGCCATGGCGTCTGGACAGCAAGCTTGAAGGGTTTGGAGCTTTGAAGTTTCAATTGAAGGCGGGGTGAGAAATGGCGGATGGAGGAGGAGCTGGGGGAGTCGGAGTTGGTGGAGGGTCGGAGGGGGGGCCAGGCACGAGCGGAGGTCGGTGGTAGGGGAGCGGCGGGCCCAACATGATTTAGTTTGGGTTTGGCTTGAATGGGGAACGTTTGGGAGAGGAGGAGGGGGACACCATTGTGAGGAGGGGAGGAGGGGCCATCGATCGCCTGCGGTGGCCGGAGGAGCTCCGGTGGGCGGCTGGAGCGCGATGGGCGGGTATGATTTTTCCCCGATCCGTTCTTTTTTTTTCTTTTTTCTTTTTTTTTCTTCAGCGTTGACTCGGAGTAAAGGAAGAGAGAGAGGAAGGAGTTCTTATATAATTAATTTATTATTTATTTTAATTTTGAATTCTATATAAAGTTACTTTTTCGTTCGAACTCAAAATCGAACCCACCGACTGTCGTCCGTAGCTAATTACCCCCATTCCGAACACAATGGGATATGTATCGTAAGCTGATTCGATCGTTTCGATCAGTTTCCGTCAAAATCAAAATATAACTCTATATATTGAATTTTAACGCACATTTCAATTTACCGGGGCCACACACTAACTAGAAACTTTCCTGAAAAATATTTTCTAGCTTCGTATTGACGGTACGGTCCTAACAAAACAGATTTCATCGAATTCTGAGACCGTTTGAAAAATGGTCATTTTCCGGTCGATTAAAATCAACTGAAACTGGTCAAACGCGTTTTCCTTTGCCACACTCACATATTGATTCGAAAAATTATGAAATTTGAAACCTAGCAATAATTTGACATCGCGGATCCAACAAAAGTGGTTTCATCGAAAACCGATGTCATTTGCAAAATTTCCATTTTTAAGGGCCAGAATTCCATAGCGACTATTATGAATTTTCAACTGGGCATAACTTTTTATCCCCGCTATGAAATTTTAATTTTTCGGATTATTGGAAAGATATTCTCAATTAGATTCTAGTATTTTTAGTTTCGCTAAAATCCGGTTTATTTTGCACTCGGTACATTCATTTGAAGTTTGAAATCGAATTTTCGAACTACCGTGCCATTTTCAATTCCTTTTATAATTAAAATAAAATATGTATATTCTAACGACGATCTATATAAATATATATGTTTGAATTCTATTCAAAATTAATTTCTCGTTGTTATTATTTAAAATATTTCATTTTAAATATTCAAAATTCACTAAAATTGCCAAAATAAAAATTTTAAATTCGCTCGGATTTTCCGGGTTATTTCATTTACCCTGTAACAATATGTTTTTATTCAGAATATCTCTGACTAAACTGAATTTTGGGTGAAACTTAAAGGATATATTGTTGTCAAGTTTTTCCTTATATTAGGTGCTCTAGGTAAATTATTGAGATAAAGTTGCCTCTTACCCCTTGTGTACCCACTCCGAATATGTGATATACTTGTAGTTTCACCATTGGCCATACAGATAACATGTGTTTTTATATAATTCTTGTTGCCAAGGTTAAGATTTTGTAGATTGCTAGTCACACGGTTTGTATCTCCACTCTCAAGGTACCAATCATCCTAGTTTATGAACCATTAGTGCTTACTCTTTGCATTCTTGAACCATCTGCATTATTTCTTGATTGATTTAGTTGTTCCATATTCACATTTGGTCTTCTTTAATTACTCTGACTTTTCCAGTTGACATTGAACTCGATGGTAAACCTGAATGAACTTACTTGCATCATGCCCAAATTTCTCATATATTTGGCATTTAACCACGTTATTGCTATTCAACTTATTGCCTCTCCCCTACATCTTTGATTTGTGTTACCTCTTTGGGGATGATTTTCTTGTTGGTTGTTCTAATTGAAATTCCCTTTTTGTTGCATTTTGTTTCTTGAAGTAGAGGTGTAACTAAATAAGCATTCATATGGTGATTATTTTATTTATTTATTTCTTCCTTGAGAAAAAAGAGTTGAGAGCATACAGTAAATAAGGAATAGTTCTTTGTAAGGGAATGAATGTCAAAACTAATTCATAATCTTCGTATAATCCCTCAGTTATGTATAACACTTGTTTACTTACAAAAAAATTGTAACTAGTTGTGCCAAGTAGATCACATAGAGTCTTTATTTCGGTGAGGTATTCACTAATAGACATTTTGTCTTTCCATAAATTCTGCAACTAACTCCTATAGTGCATGATTCTTGCAGTGGATTGCGAGTTGAATATATGTTCGGCAGTAGTCCAAGCTTCATATAAAGCACCTCTACCAGTGATTTGAGATAACAGACTGGCACTTATAGATGATATCAACCAACAAGCAAGAAAATTATTGTGTTTCTAGTATATAACAAATTCATGATTAATGATGAGATTTCCATCCATGTCTTGTGTCATAAAGGTGGAATTGTCATGGTACCTTTGATAAAATCTTGGAGCCTATATCCACATGAAGTTGTCTCAACTTGATGTCTCTAGAGCATGTAGTTATCCTCATCGAGTGAGTTTGTGATTACATGGCTCTTCACTTTGATAAAGTTGAGAGTTTGTGAACAGGTTCCTCTTGCATCATTTATGGATGTGGTAGAACTTAGAGTACCATTGTTTCTTGCCATACTGTAGAAAAAGCTCCCAAGAACCAATATAGATGAAACAGAACGTGAGATGTAGTGCAGTGGCGAGGTAGATATGTGCAGACTAGACCGTATCTACTTCTTGATCCACACAGGTACGAATAACATGATTCTTGGACGACAATTTGTTGTAACAAGCAATTTTGCAACTGGATCACAATATCAGATGATGACTCTTTTCAGTCTAATAATAAAAGATTGTAGCCGATGGTAGAAAATTACGAGAATCCTCTTATTCAAACACTGCCGAGGCAGTTGACAACAACAAAACTGGAAGAAAAGAACTACACGAGGGGAATGTATTCTCTCCGATGATGAAATATAACTAGGGGAAAAAATAGCACTTATCCTCATCGAATGTGAATTTTCTTCAATGCAAGATTGCTAATTATGATCTTTTGATTAAAGAATTATGTTGTTAGGCTTTGTAATGCTCTAGTACCATAATAAAGTTCTTTGTAGAGAAATTTTATTAGTAGTTACTTGAGAAAATGATACAAAAGTTGTTATTATTATACAATGTACATAACAGTAGCTTATATTAGCAAAGTACGTGGGCTTGGCAAAAATAAGTATGCAATAGATACATGGGCCTTGACCCATTTACTAATAACACAGTATCGTGTTATATTGCTACCAACAGACAACTCTATGTTTTATACAACACATTATATATTAATTGTAGTTCATTAAGTAGAATCCAAAAAAAGACAGACTATTTTTTTAAAAAGAAATATAGTAACCAAAATTGGATCATCCTTTATGGAAATTGAAAAAATGAAGAGAAAATGCAAGCATGTAGAAGTTGCATGTTTCAATTTAATCATACAAAGGTTGAATTTATAGTTGAGTAAAACTCTAAAGAACTTGAACTTATGATTTACATAAACAAATGAATAATGCCTTTTTTGGGCACAACCTTTGATCGCCCTAGCATGATTTCGAAATTGAACAAAGTTAGTTGTCATGAAAAAAACATAAAAAATCGATTACATTTATACAATTTCAAAAAATAGCAATGAGATTAACTCCTATAGACCAATGTAGCTATATAAGTGAAAAAAAATCAACTTAGCGTGAAAAAGAAAAATAAACTCCAATAGACCAATGTAGCAACAATACAATTTAATTGTCAAACATATGATAATTAAACAACTTCTCCACTAGTAATATAACTTTGGGTCATCAAGAATATTCATCATTAAAGTTGTACAGAAACCAGTAAAATAATAAAACTTGCAAACATATATAATACTAATCATTTATATTAACTTAAACCATAAACATAATCATAATATGTCATAAATTATACTGCATATCATTATCATTATATTCATAGGGAAAGTCCAAACAAAATATAAAAACTAAAGGTATCGGCTAAAATACTGATTATTTTGTTATGTTCAAGGACTATGCCAAATATAATAAAACCTTTTGTATAGTATATCAAAAGAAAATGCATCAAGAACCACAGAAAATCCTGAACTATGATTGTGTTAGGAGAAATGTGATACAAAACATCAATAAAAAATCAAACAAATTTACCTAAATTTACAGATTCCAACATAATGTAGATGAAAACTACCGAACGCTATTAACTACATATAGTGAGGGTGATAGACAAAATTGTGCATTCAACAACCAACCAGCCAACAATTACTCTAACATGGAATATGAGACGCCATTAAAATAACAGTTATACAACAAAACTTCTAAAATGCAAAAAGCAAATAAAATGATAATCATATTCTTTATATAAAATCAAAATTATCAGTTAATCTACCGTTTAAACAAATCTTTAAAAAAATCAAAATCTTAAAATACAATAGAATCAAAATTATCAATTAAATTTATGGACGTATAAATTGGCTAGAAAATATGAATATGAAAGTCATCTTTAATTATCGATAGATTTAACATCATGCTTCTTTATTGCTAGGGCTGTCAATGAATACCCGAAAAATCCGATAGCCATATGAAAAGTATCCGTTATCCGACATTATCCGAAAAGCAGATATGGATTTTCGATACCTTAAAAAGCTTTTCAGATACAAATATGGTTATAGTGGTATCCGTGTCCGAAAAATATCCGTCCTATTGATTGATGCAATATGGATAAGTCAAAACAGAAAACTAGAGTTAGTAATTATTTTGTAACTGTTGGATGTTACTATGATATAAATTCTTGTCCACTTTTAGTAAAAAATGGTAGTTTTAGTATTTAATTTTGGATATGCTTATGGATATTAGTATAAAACGATGTTTCATCATCACACTTCTTTATTTTCTTGTATTTTTATAAACATTAGTATAAAAATTATTTTATGATAATCTAAACTTTTTGTATTTGTACTCTTAAATTTATTAATTACAGGCGGAGGTGATAAATATCCCATATCCGTCCGTATCCGAAAATTAAGCGGACACGAATATTGGAAAATTAAACAGATACGGATACAGATATTCGAAAATAAGTTCGGATACGGATACAAATATGGCACTCTCCGTATTTGAAAGCATCCGTTGACAACCCTATTTATTCCTCTTGACGATTAGATAATATGGTAGGCCTTCTCAAAATTACACGCCAGATAGATCTAGAGAAGGTGATGATTGAACATCTGCTCCGATAGTACCATCATTGTGCATTATGATTGATATGCATAGTTAAAGTACGATGTTTTTTATTTACGCATAAAAGTAGATTCTATAATAAAATACTAGAAAGAAGGTCAACAAAGTACACTCATGAGCTAAAGCATATAACTCAGTATAACAAGAAAGATAGGAAATGCTCACAGTTGGCAAACAAATACATAAATATATAGTTTAGAGGATGAAAAATTTCATGAAGTCAATGGATGTACAAAATAATTATCTGTTGGAAATCAGGATATCAATTATGTAGCAATGAAATGTGTTCTGTAACCTCTGCATCATGAATGTTGTACATATAAGTGCTTTGTCTTTGTTAGAAAATTTTCTTCTAGTTAAGATTAATTGAATAACAAGTGTAAAATGAGAGATTGACTTTAAAGGAGGAAGTTATACTTTTTTGCAAACTTTTGCTTACAATTTTTTGCTTCCTTACAAATGAGATACACCACTCCTATTTGTAGCAATTCACATATCAAATGAACGGTGAATATGTATTTGATTCTATGGTATACAGTTATTCTCCAGAGTTTTCTATAACTTTCATACAAAATATCTAAAATAAAAAAATTCTAGATTCTAGTTATTTTATTACAATTTGAGAATAGATAACTCTAGAATCTTTTCCATATATATCTATATATTTCATTTTAATTTGCTGTAGACTTATCTTTTTTAGCTTACCTCATTTGAATTATTTGTTGCCCAAATTAAGTCTCCAATAGCCCAAATTCAAGTTTAATTTTCAACATTCCCTCATATACTTGACTTTGTCTCTCCAAGCAACTCTCGCAGTCTTTGAAAATCTTCATGCTTCAATGCCTTTTTAAAAATATCTGCTACTTGTTTTTTTGAGTTGGTATACCTTGCTTTAACTTCCTTTTTATTCTCACTTTTCAATACTTTTCAATACTTGTTTTTTTGAGTTGGTATATTTCTTTAATTACTCCCTTCCTCCACCTTTTGATCACCATTTTCAAAAACACCTTCATTACTGATAGCCTCTTCTAAAGCATTTGCATCACCAATTCTTCCCCTTTTCACTTTCCTCCCTTCTTCTTCTTGACATGAACGCTCCTCAAACCTCCCCACCTATTTGGAACATGCTCCACTGCCTTCTTAATAACAACAAGTGCATTCTCCGTAATGTCCTCTTCATCCATAACACTCCTCCATTTTTGTCTTGTTTTTCTTCTTCGAAATCTTTTGGCTCACATTTTTCAAAAAGATAAAATAAAGAAATATCATTAGAAAGTGGTGTTACCTTATATTATTCTTTTAAAGATCTCATGCGCGACATCCTTTCACTTGAGCTTTCTTCTTATAGAGATTCTTGATGAGTGTTTGATGGTGATGACATTGTTGGACTAGTCGACCCTTCTTACACATAACTGCTTTCTTCTTCTTCATAAAAGGGAAAGAGATTATAATCATCTTCTTGTGTGCTCCGATCCCAAGTGTTTTTTCTTCATCAAACTTCACATCTCGACTAACAACAACTTTTTTATTTATTGGATTGTATAACTTATACCCTTTTGACCTTCTGTCATAGCCAATGAATATATATATTTTACTTTTATCGTCCAATTTGGAACGCATATGATCCGGCATATGGGTATATGCTAGGCTTCCAAATACTCTCAAATGTGCTATACGTGGTTTTCTTCCACCCCAAGCTTCTTCGAAGGTTTTATTCCACACACTTCAAGTTGGGGAATGGTTAGATAAATACACTGCACATTCAACGGCTCAGCCCAAAATTCTTTTGGAATTCTCTTTCTTTTCAACATACTACAAGCCATGTTAAGTATAGATCTATTCTTCCTTTCTATGACCCATTTTGTTGTGGAGTATATGGGGCAGTTGAGGGATGGTAAATTTCATTTTCTTCACAAAATTTCTCAAATTATTTGGAGGTAAACTCTTCACGTCGGTCGGACGTCATAGCTTTTATCTTATAGCCACTTTCATTTTCTACAAAAACTTTAAAAATTTAAAAGCATCAAATACATCGGACCTTTGTTTAAGGAAATAAGCCCAAGTTTTTCTACTATAATCATCAATAAACAGAGCAAAGTAATTACTTTTTCCAAGTAAGCATGGTTTTATGGGACCATAAATATCGGTATAAATTAATTCTAATGGCTCTTTGGCTCTTGTGGTTGATTGTTTTTCAAATAAGCATCCTTCACGTAAATGGTTTTCATTATTTATTACTGGTAAAACTTTCACCATGTTTTTATTCTTTAGCAATTTCAAAGCCCTAAAATTAAGGTATCCAAACTTTAAATGCCAAAGGCATGATAAATATTTATAACATGATTTTAGGCATTTAGCAACATTATTGGAAATATTTAATGGAAACATTCTATTTTCTGACACCTCCACTTTAACAATTAAATTTTCTTTTCCATCCCTCATTAAAAGCTTTTTATTTTTCATGTGTATATCATATCCTTTCTCCAAAAGTTTCCCCAAGCTTAGAATGTTACTACTGATATTAGACACACAATATACATTAAATATAAAATCGTATTTTCCATTTTTTAAGTAAATTGATATTTTCCCTTAACTGGAATTTTTGATTCGTCAACAAAATGAATGTTTCCACTTACTGATTCATCAAGCTCCATGAACATGTTCCTTCTTCTACACATATGATTTCTAGCCCTCGTATCCAAATACCATGTATTGTTATCACCACATGCATCTCCCTTTTGTGAGAAAAGTAGTGTAGTATATTTTTCGTCTTCTTTAGCAAAGTTAGATCTCTCTAGAACTTTATTAGAAGTTGATCTACGTTCGGAAGCAAAATGCCCTAATTTATCACAATTATAAAATTTAATTTGTGATTTATCATACCTTGGTCTTCCAATTTGTTTCATGTTTGCTCCTCTTCCTCGACCTCTTGTAGCATATGCATTTTGGCTTCTCTCCTCTGTATTAAAAAAGTTGTAACCACCTCTTCCGTAGCTTTGTCCTCGACCTCTTCCTCTATGGGACTTCTTATATTTTTAAACATTTTATTCTCGCTTAAGGTGAGTTTGGTTTGAAGAGCTTGCTCCAATGGCTCTTCTTTAACTTTCTTCTTTAATTTTTCTTCATGGGCTTGAAGTGATCCCATGAGTTGATCAACAGTCATGGATTCTAGATTTATGGATTCTTCAATAGCTACAACTATGCAGTCGAATTTTGAATCTAAGGATGGTAGAATTTTCTCAACTACTCTGGAGTCTGAAAGTCTATATGAGTGGATCGTGTATAGACAAGTATGAATATGTGTATACTACTGAGAATGAAATAATAAAGTAAATGCTAGCAAGGAAAATGAAAGCCTGAGTTTTATACTAGTTCGACCTCCTATCCTATGTACAGTCCCAAATCTCTTGTTCGGATTCTACTATCAACAAACCCTCGCTTTTCCCGGAGGAATAGGCTTAGTTACGATAGAGTTTCTTGTCAAATGTATGTTCTAGCATAACACAGATATTGACCGATGAGGGCAAAATCTTCCAGGATATCCTTACGTAATAGTTGTTTTGAGAAGCAGAAATATATGGAAGAGTAGCATAAGGTTGTGAGTTGCTTGAAGTGCTTGACCATTGAATGAATATAGAGTATATACAATAGAATGCAGAGATTGTAGTAAGGTGGTTTTTCTCTTCGAATGTTGATGCTTTAAATAGTGTTGAGAAGTTGTAATTAAAGAGTAGTGACCATTGATGTTCATCCAAGGGTTGCACTGATTGGTGGTGAAGAGTTATGGTGAAAAGGGTTGTAAGTGTCTTTTGACAATATGACTGTAGCTCTTCATTTGTTCACGCCGACCTTCAGGTCAGACGTCTGGAATTTATACCATACGTCTGAAAGCTTCTTTAGACATATATATTTTTTAGGCCGAGATATAGTTCAGACGTATGGACTTAATATCAGACGTCTGAAACCTCTCCAGACCATTTTTCGAGACTAATTTTAGACGTTTGAGATTAATTCCAGACACCTGATACTCTTGTATCAGCTTTTCTTTGGTCAATGCACATCTCATTTTTCTATATCCATCTAGCTTCTTCTTGTATTCCTTTCTCTTATTATCGAGCAATACTTTCTTGAGTCAATTCTTTATAGCCTACATTGGTTTATATGTATATTCATATATGATTTTTATTGTGTAGTTGTTGTCATCGGAACCATAGGATGGATTTCCTAACATTCTCCCCTTTTCGATGATGACAATAACATAATGTACTTAGAAACTATATTATACAATTCCCCCTTAATACGTTCCAACACAAGTTAAGGTATTACAACCATAACACAATGAAGACCGCATTATGAAGTTATTTACATCGTTGCCATAAAACACATAACCAATCATAGAGTTATATACATTATTATCATATCAAAAGAAGTCCGGAATGTAGATGTTTTTCAAAATATGCTAATAATTAAGCATTGTCATCTTCCGGTTTGCTCCCCACTTCCTTATCTTCCGCTCTTTCATCCTTGTCACTAGGTTTCTTTGAGTCTTCTTCTATAGAATTTTTTTTTGTGATGAGGAGAATGGAGATGGTAGAGATAATGTGTGTGGTCGAGTGCGGCGCAGAAGTTCTTTTAAGAATAGCGCAACCGTACCCATTGTTTTTTCAACTATCGTGAGGCGAGAAGCTAGTGTTTACTCCATGTTTGCAATGCGATTTAACAAACTTGATTTTGATATAAGATTTGTTGATTACGAATCACAACTTCACATAATGATTCATTTGGAAATATTTGTGTCTTAGGAGAAGTTAACCCTTTGATTGTTTAATATTGAAAAGTACGTTGAGAGGAGGGTTCCGGTATATTGTGTATTTGTTCTTCTTGATGGTGCTCTTGCTGTTGGACTTGTTGTCCTTGATGTTTTTCTTTCCATTCACCGAAAGTACAAAAAGTTGGTGATTCTTGTGGAAAATGCATCAAGGAAATGAATTTTTTAGCTGCCTCCTTAACCGGTACTTCCTCAAATGTCGATAAACAGGTAGGAACTTCCTTTGCTTTCAATAATCGCATAATATATGGTGCATATATGATTGATTGTCGAGAACGATTCCAGAATACCTTGAGTTCATCAAAGATAAATTGATCCTAGCTGATTTGAATACCACTGAAAATAGTATACAAGATCAATGTTCAAGGCCATGAAACTGTTCATGACTACCAATACAAGTAAAATTGCATTGATTACGATTCAGATGAGGAGTCTCGCTTCTGGCCTTAAATACTTAGTAGTAAATTTGGGAATGTGATCTTCCCAAATTTGGTGTGTGATGATGTCTCGCAGCTTAAATCGCATATCCAGGATTTCATAAATATTTTTTCCGGTATTAGAACATTGTCAAATTTCTCCTATGTCCTTAACGGTAAACCGAACTATAACCACACATACACTAGACCATGTGTAGCGACCCGGGAATTTCGACACTCGAATCCAGCCACTAACACAACCCGTGTCCAGACTCAAGTACCGAAAACCCAGAAAGCCAATAGAAAGAAGTTAGATGGTGAGAAAAGAAAGAAAGAAATATTAGAATAGAAGAATAGGAAGATCAGAATCTCACAGCGGAATGGACAAAATATAATAATCAGAAATACTTTATACAAAAATTGTATATCACAACATCAGAGTATACATTCAGATCAATACCACATACAGCGGAAATAAACCAGTACCAGTATATATATGGAATACGTCTTGACTTCGACTCCTCTTCTGAAGCTCCAAGCGAAATCTAACCTGTAAATGTACTCGGTCTGACCCGAGCACATTTGATTTAAAACAAAATTCACCCGGATCAGTCTGAAATACTTTCAGTGATAAGTTCACATAGCAACCAACTTGTTTAACTTTGAAATCCTTTTGAAACAAAATGATAATAGTAAGACTAGTCCACACATAAACACGGACGGTTTTTACCTTACTATACCCCAAATCGTTTGAAATCAATATCTTCTTCTGCTATTATCATAGTGTCTAAATACAAGTAAATAGAATCTAGCAGAACGCTTGCATCTCACGCTCCACATATATAGTATACAATCAAAACCGCGGGCGCTTATTGGAGATTGGATTTCCAACTATGACAAGGTATGGGACCACCTGCCGATAGTGTACCTCTAGAGACGAATACACTGGGTTTAACAAGAACATCTTGCCACCCGGCCCACACATGACTGACCACTCATTTCTCTTGAGTGTATCGAATGTAATGTCACCCTTTCGGCTTTTTGTCGCGACCACCGAAATTCCCGGGAGAGACAGAAACGAAAAGAAGTAACAAATATGAATATTCTCTAGATGGCGACAATACACCCTAATGGGTGCAACCCACATAGCCATGCTGCCTGCCCGATTTTTGTCATTTCCCGGTTGTGAGGCTTGAGGCTATAATCGACTTTTGAAAACATCTGGCCACCATTCACATCGTTCATATACGTCATCCAGGAACAGGATGAACCGAAGGCACCCTCCTACCACCTCCTAGGAATCACCCTATAGATCAGTAGCGAGTAGTCCTTGCAACCCATAGATTCCAATCACGACAGAATCACAGTATATCTCTAGGGATCAGCCAGAGATTGTAAGTAACTCTTCCGCTTCATGAAGATCTATGGTCTTCAATTGCTCCGTCACGATCAGCATCTTTGACGTATTCGTATTTATTGGTTGGGATGGTTTTCGAATATAAATTCGATCCCGGTCTTCCCGTACCAATAACGTTGGGTCAGATTTTGATAGTTGGTTCTTTGACTATCAAAATAAACAACCATAAAACAAACAGATCCATTGGTTTATACACAACATCACTTGGTCATTTTAAAACCAATATCTCAGTTGAAATACCCAAAAATAATATGTATGTTTTAATCATATAATTATACTCAAATCCTTTAACCTATATATCATATCTCATTTAATCTTCAACTAACATTTCAAAACATGGTTATAACATTTCTTATGATCTTATCGATTCAACTTATCATTCGTCAAACAACTACTACGATATCTTCTTTGATTCGTTATTTGAACATCAAAATCACTACTCATCCCTTTAGAATAATCCCACTTAAATCTCATTTCAATACTTTGAAAATACCGTTATACTTTCACCAATCTCCCTTTTTATTTCTTTTATTATTGGGATATTATTTCATACCATCAAGCCCCTTTTTATTACGAAATCTCATTATATGAATATATTTCCAAATCCTTCAAATAACGTTACACTATTATTTTTCCAAAATAATTTACCCTGATATCTTCATCATTACTACTAATATCATCCTTTGATAATCCTGAAGCTATTCAAGTTGGGGTATTTTAATTACCTCTCAGACCTTGATCAACAACGTTCTTATCGAAAGATAGATATTAGTTGTAATACCAAAATGATACCCATTTCCAAAATTTCCTTTTTGTTATATCTTGGTAAAACATCATCCCTTATAAAATATAGCGAACTTTGGTCGCACCTTTATAACTTTACTCGTCTAACCATTTTATTTCAAATCTGAGTTTCAGTTCTAATTCTTTACTTTCAAATCCTGGCTTTTACTTTATTTAAATGTCACTTCTAATAACTCGTCCCATTTATATATTCAATAAAACTAGGTTTTATAACTTCGTATGACTTGGATTCATAGAATCCATGTAAATATAAATCAGTAAAAATTAAGTTAAACTTTGATTCCACATTATACATATTAAATCGTCTTATTAACTATAAACACGGCTTTACCAGCTTTCCTTAGTATATTTCCCATTTCAAATAATCACCCTGATGACAAATAATCAAATTTTAACATTTATTAAAATAAATCTGGATTACTTAACCATTAACTGCTCTCTTTGAACTACTTTGATCAACAACTTCAGTTAACACCATAACTTGTTCAAAACATGACTAACCCATTAGTCCAACGTTATTGATCTTGTCATTTAGATTAACAAATAAATAAATAAATCTAAAAAAATTTATTTACTTTGATTTTTATTAAATCAATATCAATATAAACTCATGTTGTTAATTTTATTCATTTGAAATAAAGTTGTTTAACAATCGGTTAACAAGCACGTGCTTCGCGCACGGTAGATTTGGTACAAAAATTGTGAATCGTGGTTAAACCAATCAATGTATATATGTGGCTGGTTTTATTCCCATTTTAGAAACTTCATTTAAAATAATATATTCGGTTATAAAAATAAATTTCATAACTTCATTTCTAGCGATTCACCTAACGGTGAATCGATCTTTTATAAAACGGTGTATATCATGACCATTTGCAATTTATTCCACAATCAATACTATATATTGATTCAAAGTTCAACCACAATCAACAATTTACAACCAACATGGTTTTAAAGTCAACGGGTTTTCAAACAGTTCATATAAAATATGAAATAACAGCATATTAAAGATTTGAGGAACCGGTTTGATTCCTCCTATCTGTTCTTCCCTGCATCACGGACCATTATAATATTTTATGTCAGTACATAGAATCATTTTGAACGACGATAATATAATTAACGTCGACCATTAAATCAACCATATGCATCCAAGGCATCCAATCAACCAATTAAATTTAATTATATGAATGTAGCACATCCTAGCATTTCAGAAATGTGTGAGAATTAACTCACATTTGTTTCGGTCGGCGGTTCGCGCGTTTTAAATTGACATTTAAAATTAAACTGAAACTAGACTGCTTTCGGTCCTGTCCGAATCTGCTCAGCAACGCAGTTCCCTTTGCTGTGATTCCATCGTTTCCGGTTTCGTTGCATTCTGATAACACATGAACGAACGATATACTGTAAATATAAATTTAATGGTCATAAATAATTATTATAATAATAGATTTGATTAATTTAACTAATTAAATCCTTAAAATTAAATAATACGTGATGATTAACTTAATCAAACGGTTCTCACCATGATACCATCTTTCCCCGGTACCCCAATCTTCCACGCAACGTATAAACCGTTGCTCTCCACAAACCCATCAGCAATTTTCATGCACCAATTCTTTCTTTGTATATTCATCTTTAATTTATTATATTCTTCGTCCACATTAAATACTGCTACTCCTATTTTCTTTGTCTCCAACTCTTCATGCCAGCGCCATGCAGTGTTCTACCCGTGCTGTTGGCAGATCAAACTCCTCCCCACGCTCCCTCATTGAACCGCTCAGCAACTTATTCTTTTTTTTTTTTTAAATAAGCCCACTGGCCCATCCATATATGGCCCACGTTTCATCCCCCTTTGGATCCTTTCGCCTGCACGACAAAAGCCATCCCCATATTTCCACCGTGTATTTCCTCTTACTCCCCCACTAAACCGCCACTACCATCTCATCAAGGCGTCGGACCCCCTCTGCTGCCACCTCGGTGTCCGCCGCCGAATATACATCAACCTCCAATCGATCTCAGACCTTCCAACCTCCTTCATGGATCCAAGCACACCCATGCAAACCTTTACTCTACTGTTTGCTTCTCTCTTCAAAATATTTCGAACCCAGAAAGTATAACAGGGTTGCTCCTTCCCATTTACCCACCGCATCTCACTCCAAGGCCGCCGAAACATATATATTTATTATATATATAGAAGAATGGAGTATGTAGTTTATATATTTATATTTTTTTTAGAAGCCATGGTTTTCCTTTTCTTTTTTTTTGTTTCTGGAAATGGCTGAACTTGCTATATTTATAGTGGGTAGTTCCTTGGCGCCCAAGGTTTAGGCTAGTAGCTGCAGTAACGAGGTAAGATAGGTAGCGTTGTGTTTTCATTTCGCTCGCCATCAGTTTTGATAAGGACTAAAAAATGTATAGCATAGAGTAGCAGAAGTTTCAGCATAGGCATGCAACTGTGTGTTCCCCATTATATTTTCCTTTCCAATGGTATGTTTTTAGCTATTTAGGAAGGGAAAGTGTAGATGGGCTCGTTTAACAAGGAGAAACAACGCAGTGTTATTTCATATGAGGTACGCACAGTATAGATATGTTTTGTGTAAGTACACCTTGCATGTGACCTTTAATGTGTAGTAAAGTATTTGAGTTGCTAGTCACATTTTAGGGGTAGCTGAATATAGGCTGTGTATTTGTGTATACTTGGTGTGTGATTTAACATATAAACAGTTGTGCTTGAGTACGGAACCACATGCTCTGTATTAATTAGATTAGATATGGGTGCATGTTTTAAAGAATGGCCAACAGTATGGCGTAAGTTTTGGATTCTTTCATCTAATCCTTACTTTATTTTAAAGAAAGCATGCACAACGTCCCCCTTTTATTTTATGTTTTAAACTTTTAGTGCACCGTGTCATGTAAGGTTTCGTTCATGTTCATGCCGCTACAGACAGAAATAAAAACACTATTATGTCGAGCATTGCCTCACGACTCCAAAAATATAATAATATCGGTAGGTTAAATTATATTGTAAAACCCCAAAATGCTGATACAGGGTGCAAAATACTCCAAATAAAAAGTTGTTTATTTTACGAATTAAAAATTACAGTAAAATTCTAAAAATTAAATTATGACTACGCCTCAAAGGACTTGTCCAAATTCGAAGCCAATATTAAATTATATTAAATAATCCGTTACAGCGTATAAACGATTCCACAACGACTATTTCAAAATTTGATTTGGACGTAAAATAAAATCTACCATACGAAAATTCGAATTTTCTTTTTCATTAGAAAAATATTATCAATTAGATTCAGCCGCTTCTTGTTTCACAGAATTCCGACTTAAAACGAATTCTGTATGATCAATTGAAGTTCAAACTCGATTTTACGAACTACCGCGTCGTTTCGAGTTCGTTTCATATTAAATATAAATATAAACGTTCAGTCGTTGTTTAATTAATGATTTCGATAGTAAATTCCAAATAAAATATTTAAAATAAATTTAAATATTCTAATTAAAGGGCCGAAAAATCCAGGTCATTACATTCTTCCCCCCTTAAATAAATTTCGTCCTCGAAATTGCTAGTTAAAAATAATGCTCCAACCGCAATTATTTCAAAACAATTAATTTAAAATATTATCAAAAATATTACCAAGTTATAAAATTTTCAAAAAATTTCGTCAGCTCCTCCACTGCACGGTTTGATCGGAATGACTACAACTTGCCACTTCGGACCTCTCATATTGATCCAAAGAAAAACCACAGCCAAATGGCTACTCAATTCAGTGGTAAAGATCAATCACCAACTAATTAATAATATAAGGTTCACCTGTTTGTCGAGCAACTCAAATCCAATTTTAAAGCAAATCAGCTAACTGCTGTACTTCCAGTCCGTATAGCCAAATCAATCCCATAGCCCTCTGCAATCTGTACTTAGCACCACATACAATACAGGTAACAATCCAAGGTTAATTTTTTCCCCAGATTCATTTCTTAATTAGTTTTTATTCCCAATTTATTATACTGGAATTTATCTCTCTGTTTCCAATTCATTCAATTCCTTATCAACTCTTTTTTCGAATTTTAAGTCACTAACATCCAATAAATCAAACAACATACAAACAAATCCACTCATCTCGTATTTAGCTTAATTTAATTTAAATTCTGAATTATTTGATTCTATATTAAATTTCATATTCACGAATACTTCTAATTATAATAAACAATTCCCAATCTTATTTGAATTCCATAATCAAATAATTCCACTTATTATATTTGAGTTCATCCACTTTTTATTTTACCCAACACAAGCCAGATTTCATTCGACTTGATTCAATTTCAACATATAGGTTTATGAAAATTCTAATTACTATTTGAAATATTCCCAATTTCAGCCAAATTTTAAACTATATTCAAATCAAATAGAAAAATAATAAATTTTACCTTCTTATAAAATAACTTGGGACAAAAAAATAAAAATAATTTTATATTCAAATTACAAATACGCGCTCTCGTATATATGCACTCAACTCGATCTAGGGTATTACTAGCCTAATCTCTATCGAGTTACACCACAGAGCCAAGGTTATTCCTAAACCATTGCTCTGATACCAACTGTAGCGACTCGGGAATTTCGACACTCGAATCCAGCCACTAACACAACCCATGTCCAAACTCAAGTACCGAAAACCCAGAAAGCCAATAGAAAGAAGTTATAGGGTGAGAAAAGAAAGAAAGAAATATTAGAATAGAAGAATAGGAAGATCAGAATCTCACAACGGAATGGACAAAATATAATAATCAGAAATACTTTATACAAAAATTGTATATCACAACATCAGAGTATACATTCAGATCAATACCACATACAACGGAAATAAACCAGTACCAGTATATATATGGAATACGTCTCGACTTCGACTCCTCTTCTGAAGCTCCAAGCGAAATCTAACCTGTAAATGTACTCGGTCTGACCCGAGCACATTTGATTTAAAACAAAATTCACCCGGATCAGTCTGAAATACTTTCAGTGATAAATTCACATAGCAACCTACTTGTTTAACTTTGAAATCCTTTTGAAACAAAATGATAATAGTAAGACCAGTCCACACATAAACACGGACGGTTTTTACCTTACTATACCCCAAATCGTTTGAAATCAATATCTTCTTCTGCTATTATCATAGTGTCTATATACAAGTAAATAGAATCTAGCAGAACGCTTGCATCTCACGCTCCACATATATAGTATACAATCAAAACCGCGGGAGCTAATTGGAGATTGGATTTCCAACTATGACAAGGTATGGGACCACCTGCCGATAGTGTACCTCTAGAGACGAATACACTGGGTTTAACAAGAACATCTTGCAACCCGGTCCACACATGACCGACCACTCATTTCTCTTGAGTGTATCGAATGTATTGTCACCCTTTTGGCTTTTTTTCGCGACCACCGAAATCCCCGGGAGATACAGAAACGAAAAGAAGTAACAAATATGAATATTCTCTAGATGGCGACAATACACCCTAATGGGTGCAACCCACATAGCCATGCTGCCTGCCCGATTTTTGTCATTTCCCGGTTGTGAGGCTTGAGGTTATAATCGACTTTTGAAAACATCTGGCCACCATTCACATCGTTCATATACGTCATCCAGGAATAGGATGAACCGAAGGCACCCTCCTACCACCTCCTAGGAATCACCCTATAGATCAGTAGCGAGTAGTCCTTGCAACCCATAGATTCCAATCACGACAGAATCACAGTATATCTCTAGGGATCAGCCAGAGATTGTAAGTAACTCTTCCGCTTCATGAAGATCTATGGTCTTCAATTGCTCCATCACGATCAGCGTCTTTGACGTATTTGTATTTATTGGTTGGGATGGTTTTCGAATATAAATTCGATCCCGGTCTTCCCGTACCAATAACGTTGGGTCAGATTTTGATAGTTGGTTCTTTGACTATCAAAATAAACAACCATAAAACAAACAGATCCATTGGTTTATACACAACATCACTTGGTCATTTTAAAACCAATATCTCAGTTGAAATACCCAAAAATAATATGTATGTTTTAATCATATAATTATACTCAAATCCTTTTACCTATATATCATATCTCATTTAATCTTCAACTAACATTTCAAAACATGGTTATAACATTTCTTATGATCTTATCGATTCAACTTATCATTCGTTAAACAACTACTACGATATCTTCTTTGATTCGTTATTTGAACATCAAAATCACTACTCATACCTTTAGAATAATCCCACTTAAATCTCATTTCAATACTTTGAAAATACCGTTATACTTTCACCAATCTCCCTTTTTATTTCTTTTATTATTGGGATATTATTTCATACCATCAAGCCCCTTTTTATTACGAAATCTCATTATATGAATATATTTCCAAATCCTTCAAATAACGTTACACTATTATTTTTCCAAAATAATTTACCCTGATATCTTCATCATTACTACTAATATCATCCTTTGATAATCCTGAAGCTGTTCAAGTTGCGGTATTTTAATTACCTCTCAGACCTTGATCAACAACGTTCTTATCGAAAGATAGATATTAGTTGTAATACCAAAATGATACCCATTTCCAAATTTTCCTTTTTGTTATATCTTGGTAAAACATCATCCCTTATAAAATATAGCAAACTTTGGTCGCACCTTTATAACTTTACTCGTCTAACCATTTTATTTCAAATCTGAGTTTCAGTTCTAATTCTTTACTTTCAAATCCTGGCTTTTACTTTATTTAAATGTCACTTCTAATAACTCGTCCCATTTATATATTCAATAAAACTAGGTTTTATAACTTCGTATGACTTGGATTCATAGAATCCATGTAAATATAAATCAGTAAAAATTAAGTTAAACTTTGATTCCACATTATACATATTAAATCGTCTTATTAACTATAAACACGGCTTTACCAGCTTTCCTTAGTATATTTCCCATTTCAAATAATCACCCTGATGACAAATAATCAAATTTTAACATTTATTAAAATAAATCTGGATTACTTAACCATTAACTGCTCTCTTTGAACTACTTTGATCAACAACTTCAGTTAACACCATAACTTGTTCAAAACATGACTAACCCATTAGTCCAACGTTATTGATCTTGTCATTTAGATTAACAAATAAATAAATAAATCTAAAAATTTTTATTTACTTTGATTTTTATTAAATCAATATCAATATAAACTCATTTTGTTAATTTTATTCATTTGAAATAAAGTCGTTTAACAATCGGTTAACAAGCACGTGCTTCGCGCACGGTAGATTTGGTACAAAAATGGTGAATCGTGGTTAAACCAATCAATGTATATATGTGGCTGGTTTTATTCCCATTTTAGAAACTTCATTTAAAATAATATATTCCGTTATAAAAATAAATTTCATAACTTCATTTCTAGCGATTCACCTAACGGTGAATCGATCTTTTATAATACGGTGTATATCATGACCATTTGCTATTTATTCCACAATCAACACTATATATTGATTCAAAGTTCAACCACAATCAACAATTTACAACCAACATGGTTTTAAAGTCAACGGGTTTTCAAACAGTTCATATAAAATATGAAATAACAGCATATTAAAGATTTGAGGAACCGGTTTGATTCCTCCTATCTGTTCTTCCCTGCATCACGGACCATTATAATATTTTATGTCAGTACATAGAATCATTTTGAACGACGATAATATAATTAACGTCGACCATTAAATCAACCATAGGCATCCAAGGCATCCAATCAAACAATTAAATTTAATTATATGAATGTAGCACATCCTAGCATTTCAGAAATGTGTGAGAATTAACTCACATTTGTTTCGGTCGGCGGTTCGCGCGTTTTAAACCGACGTTTAAAATTAAAATGAAACTTGACTGCTTTCGGTCCTGTCCGAATCTGCTCAGCAACGCAGTTCCCTTTACTGTGATTCCATCGTTTCCGGTTTCGTTGCATTCTGATAACACATGAACGAACGATATACTGTAAATATAAATTTAATGGTCATAAATAATTATTATAATAATAGATTTGATTAATTTAACTAATTAAATCCTTAAAATTAAATAATACGTGATGATTAACTTAATCAAACGGTTCTCACCTTGATACCATCTTTCCCCGGTACCCCAATCTTCCACGCAACGTATAAACCGTTGCTCTCCACAAACCCATCAGCAATTTTCATGCACCAATGCTTTCTTTGTATATTCATCTTTACTTTATTATATTCTTCGTCCACATTAAATACTGCTACTCCTATTTTCTTTGTCTCCAACTCTTCATGCCAGCGCCATGCAGTGTTCTACCCGTGCTGTTGGCAGATCAAACTCCTCCCCACGCTCCCTCATTGAACCGCTCAACAACTTATTCTTTTTTTTTTTTTTAAGTAAGCCCACTGGCCCATCCACATATGGCCCACGTTTCACCCCCCTTTGGATCCTTTCGCCTGCACGACAAAAGCCATCCCCATATTTCCACCGTGTATTTCCTCTTACTCCCCCATTAAACCGCCACTACCATCTCATCAAGGCGTTGGACCCCCTCTGCTGCCACCTCGGTGTCCGCCGCCGAATATACATCAACCTCCAATCGATCTCAGACCTTCCAACCTCCTTCATAGATCCAAGCACACCCATGCAAACCTTTACTCTACTGTTTGCTTCTCTCTTCAAAATATTTCGAACCCAGAAAGTATAACAGGGTTGCTCCTTCCCATTTACCCACCGCATCTCACTCCAAGGCCGCCGAAACATATATATTTATTATATATATATAGAAGAATGGAGTATGTAGTTTATATATTTATATTTTTTTTAAAAGCCATGGTTTTCCTTTTCTTTTTTTTGTTTCTGGAAATGGCTGAACTTGCTGTATTTATAGTGGGTAGTTCCTTGGCGCCCGAGGTTTAGGCTAGTAGCTGCAGTAACGAGGTAAGATAGGTAGCGTTGTGTTTTCATTTCGCTCGGCATCAGTTTTGATAAGGACTAAAAAATGTATAGCATAGAGTAGCAGAAGTTTCAGCATAGGCATGCAACTACGTGTTCCCCATTATATTTTCCTTTCCAATGGTATGTTTTTAGCTATTTAGGAAGGGAAAGTGTAGATGGGCTCGTTTAACAAGGAGAAACAACGCAGTGTTATTTCATATGAGGTACGCACAGTATAGATATGTTTTGTGTAAGTACACCTTGCATGTGACCTTTAATGTGTAGTAAAGTATTTGAGTTGCTAGTCACATTTTAGGGGTAGCTGAATATAGGCTGTGTATTTGTGTATACTTGGTGTGTGATTTAACATATAAACAGTTGTGCTTGAGTACGGAACCACATGCTCTGTATTAATTAGATTAGATATGGGTGCATGTTTTAAAGAATGGCCAACAGTATGGCGTAAGTTTTGGATTCTTTCATCTAGTCCTTACTTTATTTTAAAGAAAGCATGCACAACGTCCCCCTTTTATTTTATGTTTTAAACTTTTAGTGCACCGCGTCATGTAAGGTTTCGTTCATGTTCATGCCGCTACAGACAGAAATAAAAACACTATTATGTCGAGCATTGCCTCACGACTCCAAAAATATAATAATATCGGTAGGTTAAATTATATTGTGAAACCCCAAAATGCTGATACAGGGTGCAAAATACTCCAAATAAAAAGTTGTTTATTTTGCGAATTAAAAAGTATAGTAAAATTCTAAAAATTAAATTATGACTACGCCTCAAAGGACTTGTCCAAATTCGAAGCCAATATTAAATTATATTAAATAATCCGTTACAGCGTATAAACGATTCCACAACGACTATTTCAAAATTTGATTTGGACGTAAAATAAAATCTACCATACGAAAATTCAAATTTTCTTTTTCATTAGAAAAATATTATCAATTAGATTCAGACGCTTCTTGTTTCACAGAATTCCGACTTAAAACGAATTCTGTATGATCAATTGAAGTTCAAACTTGATTTTACGAACTACCGCGTCGTTTCGAGTTCGTTTTATATTAAATATAAATATAAACGTTCAGTCGTTGTTTAATTAATGATTTCGATAGTAAATTCCAAATAAAATATTTAAAATAAATTTAAATATTCTAATCAAAGGGCCGAAAAATCCAGGTTATTACACCATGCCCAATCATTCTCAACATGAGGATTCCAAAAACTAGTACTGTCTAAATTTGCATAGAATAGAAATATAGATAGCTGGTCGATTTGTATATTATTGTAAGAAAACAATAGAAGTGACACAAGCCTGACATCTTGGCATAGACTATGAAGTTCATATAATGAAAAATCAAGAAGGTTAGAGAACAGGCTAGTATGAAGGATTTTCTTCTGTATTTCTCTATACCGATTAATCGCCAGAGGAGCCTTGTTCACCCATTTATAAATTTGTAATTAGGAGACAACTTGAGGAGCTTCTTTAGTAGTTGGAGTGGGATTTGCTGACCCTTCTTCTTCTCTCTTTCATTTTGATGAATTTTTAGACTTTGGAGCCATGATTTTGAGTAAGATCGAATTTTTAGGATTATGATTATTTCTTATTTGAATGGTAAAATGAGAAGAGGAAGAAGAGATATGTGTGGTTTCATAAATAAAAAACTATCGATTCGTCTTTTAGACGCCTGAATTTAATTTCAGACGTCTAAAATGTGGTCAGATGCAACCCGAGAAAGATTTCATACATTGATCTATATTTCAGATGTTTGTTTGAGGTTCAGAATGAAAACCTAAAATATTTTTCAAATGTTTGGGAGTGCGTTCAGACGTTTATATTTGGTGTATTTTAAAACCGAAGGCATTTTCAGATGTTTGGGGTAATTTTCGGACGTTTGGTATATGTTGTATCTGTTATTTTTATTTTAACTGAGTTTGTTTTAAGACATATATTTTCAGATGTTCGCTTATATTTTCAAACGTCTTTTTTTTCATTTTTGTTGTCATTTGTAATGGTGGAGAGAAATTTTCTATTTTAAGATTTGTATTTATTGAACAACATATTTTATTATTTATAAGAGCAAAAATACATATTAGTAATACCTCTTTTTGTTTGAATCTTAATAAACTTATATTAATAAATTATTCTAGTTGATTGGCAACCATGGTGGTCGTTTTGGAGAAGGAGACGATGGTCCGTAATCGCATTTTCTTGAATGTAAGCTCTTTTTCTCGAGTTTCACAAAGATGAGGAGATTTTTTATGTAGACATCTTTTTGTTGGAGAATGACTGCATATTTTGTAAAGTACTTTTTTAAGAATTAGATGTCATATAGTACCTTCTTGTTTGTAATAAATTTCTCTTTGTACATCCATCATTTCACGCTGACAGTGAGATATTTCATCTAACTTCTCATCGATAGTTTGCTTATTGTTCATGTTGAGTCGTTTAAGTAGTGGAGACAAATTGCATTTTTGTGTTGGAAAATCCGGAGATGGAAGGAATCGTGGAGGTGCTAGAGTTCATTTTGGACTTGAATCAGGTGTGATGATCTCCTTAGAATTTGTGATGTGTAAGTTGATCTTAATATTTAAGTTATTGTTGATAATGTTTTTTGTTTTGTATTGTGTTGTTATTTAAAGTGTTCTAGGTTTTTTGAAATTTTATGGAGTAGGAATTCTTGGAAAAATGAATGGTTAATAAACTTTGTTTATCCATGAGATAAAGTTGTTATATTTTTAGGCAATACGTTGAGTTTTGTTACATTAATTTAGACAAGGAAAAAATTCCTAGGTCACAACGTAATTCAACAAATGTTTGTTCATTTAATGGTCTGGTAAAAATATATGCTATTTGATTTTCGGTATTAACATTTTCCAGAGTAATAGTACCTTTTTCTGCATTGTCACGTGAAAATTGGTGTCGTATATCTATGTGTTTAGTTCTAGAATGATTAACAGGATTCATAGACAAGTTAATAGTACTCTATTTTCACAATAATTTGGAGATTTATCAATGATTTTTCCATAATCATTGAGCGTTCGTTGCATGTATATTACTTGTGCACATGCTAGGGCGGCTGAGATATATTCGGCTTCACATGTTGATAACGATACACAATTCTGTTTTTTTACTAAACCATGATACTAGTGATTGAAAAGTCATGTGACTTAGTGTAGGATCTTTATATATCGAATATAACGGAATTGACTATGATATTCTAACTTGTATAATACAATAGTTATGCAAGTAAATTTTAACAAATACAAAATATCACAGATAAGTGAATGCTGTAAGTAAAGTGACACCGGGAATTTTATACTGGTTTGAACTTCCCGTCCTACGTCCAGTCCTAGACTCCTTTTGGAATTCTATTATCAAAACTCTCTCTTCACCGGAGGGACAGGCTCACAACAATCTGATTCCTAACAAGGATTTCCTGCCTGAGCACCAACACAGGACTTTAACAAACAATAAGAATTTGACTTCTGCTTGTGTTCTTGAACAACATTGAATAGCCAACGATTGAGTAGACCCTTCCTATAATATTATCCTTAAGTATATAACGTGTATGTGAAGATTGAAGGAAGTATATTACTTATTGAATCAAGAGATATGAAATAATTTCAATGATTCAACAAGTAATTTGAATATTTGAAAGTGTTTTAGAATGCAAGAATATGTAGGAATGTAGATCAAGAGATAGAATAGATTTGGAAAGAATCGGTGATTTGAAAACCAAGTTTATAGTGTATATATAATAGTTGAAGAGTAGAGATCTTTCATGAAGAGTTTTATCAGACAGATGCACCCATTTCTATTCAGAAATAAAGAGGAATCTCTTCGTGAAAAATGATATCCTTTCATAAAAATGGTTATTATCTTTGAATCAGTCAACTGGTCAAAAAGTATAAATCGTATATATATTTATAGGTTGCAGAAAGTAGGCGTTACTGGCCAAAATTTGCCTGACCAGTCGACTGGTCTGAAATGAACCAGTCGAATGGTTCAGGGCATGTTGCCCAGTAATGGCTGTTTTTCTAGCCATTTATTCATATATATATATATATATATATATATATATTGTCAAATCCTTGCATTCATGTTATCTAAAACGAGGATAGATTTTAACATTGATCTAATACAACTAAACACACACACACACACACACACGAACACATACACACACACACACACATATACATATACATATATATATACATATATATATACATATATATATACATATATATACATATATATATATATACATATATATGAACTAACTCTTTGATTTGATCTCCATTTTGTTGTTGTCTGGAATCAAAAATCTTATGAATCAAAGTTTTCCTCCTTTTTTGATTGATGACAACACCTTGCATTTTTGTTGAGATATTGATTTGCTCCCCCTGAATGTATGCTTGTATATATTCGTATATTTGTCTCCTCCTGAATAAAAAGATTTTATGCAACATTTTGTTAGTGCATGTAATATACTTATCATTTCCTGTAACAAAATGTTAGTGTATATAATGATAACATGTTTCTCCCCCTTTGTCATCGATTAAAAAGAATAAGTATCATGATAAAGCAGTAATCTTGAGAGAATATATAAACAAAATTTGGCATAGTAGAAAGCAACAGGAAACCAGATAGAAATACAATATGGGAATGGTCTCAAAGAACCAACAACAAAATAAAGTTTGAAATACATATGAGGCTATTTAGTACAAGCCTCTTAAAGTTCTGTAACCAAAATAAAGAGAGATCACTTAGCAAAGATCCCATAAGTTTGTTGAGTTCAAAAAGGAGATAAGCATATTTATTAGAAATGCATAAGCAAACGTATTAGCAAAGCAAGATTAGAAAGCATCAGATTCCGTACTTTCCAAAGATGTCCAATGAACAGGTGATATTGGCCTTTTTCTTAGATCCGTAGCTTGACCTGAAGATGAAAGATTACAAGAAATCGCATTCCATATTTTTCCAAGAAATTTCTTGAATTTAACTAATTTCTTGTCAACTTTTTATGAATTCTTTTAAGCCTTACTTCTAGAAGAAGTTGGTTACGTGCAACAACATCAATTGCTTGGCGAGTAATTTGTGAATCATTCGCCAAGCGAACATCTTGTGGATTAGCACTTGAAGAACTAGACGATGGTCGATCCATCTATCTTTTCTTCCACACTTCTAAGCTCATAATTCTCCAAACCAGAGGGGGCATCTTCATCATTTTCAAGTTCTTATTACCAAGAATTTTTACATCTAGCTTGTCCGATGTACGTTCGGGTATTTCAGCAGTTGCAAAAATTCGCATAAGATACTCACCGTAGTAAAAGTAAGTTAGAGTTCCATTAGTATAAAGCAGGATGTGGTCTAAGATTGTTTGCAGCCAATTGACCGGAGTTTTGTTGTAGATTGCATATAAAGCCCGGAATGTCTCGGCATAGACTAAATCAAAAGTTCCGGTGCGAGGCAAGATCGTTCGAGTAAGAGCACGATGTAGTGGCCTTGCACTAGGACGTAAACCTTTAGTACATGATCCATCTGAGTCATCAATGAATAAATGACTAACCTTATCTCTAACTCCAATATCGCATTCCACTTCTCCTAATGGTATCCCATCCGATAGAGAAATCAATATATTGCCTAACCTTTTAACAGTAAGAAACACTGGTTTGCCGCATACTAGGCTCCAAGCGCAATTTTCCGGGTTTATCTATAGATGATGAAGCACCTCTTCTTGGTCTTTTTTTGTGGAGGAGCCATTAATCCGATGAAATAAGATGTAAAAATCGAATTTTTCTGATGGGAGAAGGCTTAGATTTTTGATAGAGGAAGCTATGTTTTTAGAAATGAGGTAAAACGAGTTATTGCGGGTCATAAAGTCTAAGACAGGGTAGCAGATTTTTGCCCTTGGATCTGCATACCAATCGACTGGTTCGAAATCCACCAGTCGACTGGTGGTTGACAAACTGGTTTTTCCAGTTTTTCTATTTTGCTTTCTTTTTATATATATATTAGTATATCTTTATTTAACTGTTTTTATCACCTCTTTTGAAAATAAATCTTATTATTAAATTCAAGATATTTAATCTCCATGGTAAGTGATAAAGATTATCTTAAAATATGAATTCAATTATAAAGAAATAAAAAATTTATTAACGAATACCAAGGAATCATCCTTGTCTCTTGCATTTTCAGTCAATGCAATTTTTATTAACATAACTCAAAAAGAAGAAGAAATAAAAATATGACCATCACATTATCTGACTCCGAAGATGACTTCAAAGAAGTTGATTTTCTAGGAATTTTTGATTCAGCTCCCTCATTTTCATTGTAGTTTTTGTCCCATGAATTGGTACTATACTTACGACACCTGGGAATTTTCTTCCATGGACTCCAAGATGTGGATGGTCTTTTTAGAGTTCCTGGAGTTGTGGATAGCGGATGATGTCTTGGTTCTAAAACAACAAATTTTCCGCAAGCTCGAAGTGCAATTTGTTCAAGCAAGCTCTGATACAAATTGAAAAGTTGTGTTACTTAGTGTAGGATCTTCATACATGGAATATAGCGGAATTGACTATGATATTCTAACTTGTCTAATACAATAGTTATGCAAGTAAATATTAACTAATATAAAATATCACAAATAAGTAAATGCAAAAAGTAAAGTGACATCAGGAATTTTTTACTGGTTCAGACTTCCAGTCCTATGTCCAGTCCCAAACTCCTTCTGGAATTCTACTATCAACACCCTCTCTTTACCCGGAGGAATAGGTACATGACAATCCGATCTCCAACAAGCATTTCCTGCCTGAGCACCAACATAGGACTTTAACAAACAATAAGGGTTTGACTTCTGCTTATGTTCTTGAACAACACCGAAAAGCCAACAATTGAGTACACCCTTCCTATAATCTTATGCTCAAGTATATAACGTGTATTTGAAGATTGAAGGAAGTATATTACTTATTGAATCAAGAGATATGAAATAATTTCAATGATTCAACAAGCAATTCGAATATTTGAAAAGCTTTTTAGAATGCAAGAATATACAGAAATGTAGATCAAGAGATAGAATATATTTGGAAAGAATCGGTGATTTGAAAACCAAGTTTGTAGTGTGTATATAATAGTTGAAGAGTAGAGATCTTTCATGAATAGTTTTATCGAAGAGATGCACCCATTTCTATTCAGAAATGAAGAGGAATCTCTTCATGAAAGATGATGTCCTTCCATAAAAATGGCTGTTATTTTCGAATCAGTCAACTGGTTACAAAGTATAAATCGTATGTATATTTAAAAATATCATAAAGTAGCCGTTACTACGCAAAATTTGCCTGACCAGTCGACTGGTCTGAAATGAACCAGTCGACTGGTTCAGGGCATGTTGCCCAGTAATGGCTGATTTTCTAGCCATATATATATATATATTGTCAAAATCCGTGCATTCGTATTATATAAAATGAGGATAGATTTTAACATTGATTTAACACAACTAAACACATATATATGAACTAACTCTTTGATTTGATCTCCATTTCGTTGTTGTAACAACCCGGAAAATCAGAACCAATTTAAAATTTTTATTTTGGCAATTTTAATGAATTTTGAACATTTAAAATGAATTATTTTAAATAATTACGATTAGAAATTTATTTTGAATAGAATTAGAATGTATTAATTTATTTAAATCAAAATTAGAATATAAATATTTATTTTAATTATAAAAGGAATTGAAAATGGCGCAGTAGTTTGAAAATTCGATTTCAAATTTCAAACGAATGCACAGGATTCAAAATAAACCGGATTTTAGCGAAACTAAAAATATTAGAATCTATTTGAAAATATCTTTCCAACGAATCCGAAAATCCAAATTTCATAACGGGAATAAAAAGTTACGTCCAATTGAAAATTCAGAATAGTCGCTATGGAAATATAACCCTTAAAAATAACCACTTCGCAAACGACCTTCATTTTCGACGAAACCACATTTGTTGGATCCGTAATGTCGAATTATTGCTAGATTCCAAAATTCATAATTTTTGAAATCAATATGTGAGCGTGGCGAAGTTAAACGTGTTTTGACAATTTCAGTCAATTTGGATCGACCAGAAAATGGCCATTTTCAAACGGCTTCCAAATTTGACGAAATTAGTTTTGTTAGGACTGTATCATCAAAACATAGCCAGATTTATTTTTCTGAAATTTTTAGAGTCAGTATGTGGCCCTGGTAAATTGAAATATACGTTTAAAATTGAATATATAGATTTAAATTTTAATTTATATGAAAACAGATTGAAACAGTCGAATCCGCTTGCGGGACATATCCCATTGTGTTCGGAGTGGGGGTAATTAGCTAGGAACAATAGTCATTAGGTTCGATTTCGGGTTCGGGTGAAAAGTCAACTTTATTTGGAGAAAATAAATAAATTAAATTAACTATATATATAATTCTCCCCTCCCATTTTCTCTCCCCTACTGTACAACTCAAAATCGATTAAATAAGAAAACGAAAAGAAGAAGGCGACGGAATCTCTCCCCACCCCCCGTCGCATCCGCACCGCTACTTCCCCCCAGGTGGAGCACCGCCGCCACACACACCCCCATCCCCCTCTACTCCGGAAAAACCGTTCATTCCCCCCCTCTTCGAGTTAGACTATCGCGCCTCCTTCACTAGGTCCACTGCCGCGAACCCACCACCTGCCGCCGCTCCTAGCCCCCCTCCAACCCTCCGTTAATGTCCAGCCCCCTCCTCCTTTAAGGTTCCAGCGGCGCAAGGAAGATGACGAGGGGAGCAATTTGGGGTTCACGATTACAGGATTGAACGAGCAGGAGCAAGGGTTTTCAGAGGCGATATTTTCTGGTTTGCAAAGGTAATTAAGCAGTAATTGTTTTTAATGTAAATAGAATTTAGGAAAAAAATATGTTATTTTTTGTAATGAAATAGCGTGTATAAAAATATGACTTTTAAAATATATACATGAATAAAAATATGATTTATATATTATAGAGATAATAAAAATATATATACATGAATAAAAATATGATTTTTATATTATGGAGATAATAAAAATATGATTTTTATATTATAGAGCTAATAAAAATATGGTTTTTATATTATAGAGATAATAAAAGTATGATTTTTTATATGTAGAGAATATAAAAATATGATTTTTATATATATAACGTTAGAATAAAAATGTGATTTTTATTTATGTAGTAATAGAATAAAAATGTGATTTTTAATATAAAAATCGTGTGAAACAGATTGCGATGGAACTGGTGGAAAACAAATCCAAATCTAAACCATTCATAAATATAGAATGTAGAAGTGGATCCCAAAGGTGAGAACTTCTCACTTTAATTTATTTTCTAGTTAAAATATATACTAGGATGCAAACGGTGCTTAGCAGCACCCGACACCTGCCGTCCACAAACCATGGACGACTTGTTTGTTTGTTTGATTGTGTTGTGAAAATTGATTTTGCGATGTGGAATGGAATAAATAAAATATTCATATGTTGAAATAAATATTTTATCGTTAAAAATATAATTTTTAACGTGTATATGAATAAAATAAATACTCATTTACAAATTGGACGATTTTATATATACACACATTTGACGGATATTGATCGGGACGATAAGTTTTACACATCGCCTAACTGCACAAATAAAACCCGTGTTTGATTGTTTGAAACTCCACACGGGTATTGGGATGATATATGACATACACTAGTCCCAATGAATTGCTGTATGTCGATCGATTGGTTGACAAGCCGTGTAAGCATTGAATATTTATATTTAATGCTTATGCAGTGTAGAATGCACTCTGGATGATGGTTGAATGCGTTGGATTGTTGTTGTACACATGTGTGTATGAAATCCATATAAATCACATTATATGGTAATTGACTTTGTCTAATTCCAGTTCAGAAAGAAAGAATATTTTAAAATAACGATTATTTTAAAATAATGAATATTTTAAAATAATATTCAGTAATGGCTCAAAATGTGATTTTGATGTTCGATTTGGGATGGACACAAATATATTTAAAAATATATAAAGCCGTGTTGATTTGATATGCGCCATTTTGACGTGAACAATATTTATATCGATTTTATTCATTGTTATAATGAATATCGAAAAGGAAATGATTTCGAAATCTAATGTTTTGAAAATATTATCATTTATATATCGATGATATGGAATATTCAATTTTGATTTGAAACTGAATATGAAGTTGAAATCGTTTTGAAAACGAATTTAAAACGATTTATAAAATACGTTTTAAAAGGAAATCGATGAAATATATATTATATATATATAATATAATGGCCTGAATAGAACGCGCCGTGTCGCGGTAGTTCGCGAATTTCGACCATTGACTTCGAACGGACATTACAGAAGATCCGACCGTCGGATTCTCCTAAAACCGGAACCGTTGGGTTCGTATCGAAAAGTGCTTTCCAAGGAACATTAGAGATTTGAAATCTAACGGTTGGATTTGGAATTATGTCCAAATCAAATTTGGAAAAGGTCATTGTAAGTGTAGTTCGATGACCGTTGGGCCATGATAAAATTATTAAAAATATCAATAATTTGTGTAAAATCATAATAAATGTTTTGGAAAGAATTAGGATAAAAAAAAATCCATATTTGAAAAGGTAAAAATATGTTTTTATCGAAATGAACTAGTTATGAACTAGAATTAGAAAATCCGATATTTTTAAATAAATAAATTAGATTTGAAATGGTTTTAAAAATAACCGGAGTTTCCAATATATGAATTGGAATGGATTTGAATCGAAATTATCGTCGAAATATTTCAATGTTGGATTCCGTGATTATACGGATATTGTGGGGGAATTTGGAAGATATATATATCGTTATTCCAATACGATATTTGTTGGTTTCAGAATTTGTTATTGAATATAAGCCGATATATTTTCTATTCAGAGCCTTGTATTTAATATCAAATTGGATTTTGGGTTTTCGTGAACTGTGTTTTAAATGACACTTTTCTAAAACCCAGTTGACAAAAGACTAAATCTTTTTATAGAGATTTAATGAAGTTACCAACTAATTAATATTTAATTGGAATTGAATTGAAATTGAATTGAAATTTGTTTCTGGGTTTATCGTGAACAGTGTTTTTAATAACACTTGTTCTTTAACCTGATTAACAATGGAATGTGGTTTTGGGTTTGTCGTGAATGGTGTCTCAAATAACACTCTTCTTGAACCCGGTTTAAATAGAATAAATCTCTTAATCAAGATTTGAACATTTAATTGGAACTGATAATGGAATGTGAATTGGGTTTATTGTGAACTGTGTTTTTAGCGACATTCGTTCTTTAACCCGATAACAGTGAAATGTGATCTGGAATTTATAAATCTTTTTATTAACATTTAATGGGAATTTTCCAAAGTAAAGTTTTCCAATTTAATATATTAAATTGGAATTGAATGGAATTCGATTTGATAATAATCGAAGTGAACTTCTGTGGAGGAAGTCTGTTAATACATACGGAATCTAAAAGGCATTGCCGTTATTTCATTTATATCATTAGTCGATACGGTGTAGATTGCCGATGCGGTATGTTTGATTTTCCAAAGTTAAATAATCATTAATATTGATTTTTGGGAAGATTAAAACTAAGTGGAGTTTTAATGAATCTTTAATTAGATTGAAATGTCAATTGATAATTTAAATTATCAAATTTGGGAAATGATCGAAAATGGAGTATCACCAGTTTTGCTCCTAGCGATAGTTAAATCTTTAATTAGATTTTAACGGGAAATGGTAATTAAATTTACCGATAACACCGTGGTGTTAGTTATGGAGTAATATCTGTTTTGCTCCCCGGGATGGATGGGCTAGGATTGGGAAATTAAATAAATGATTGCTTCAGTAAGGTGCATTAATCCCGACTAGTTTGGAAAACCTTCATAGGGTTTGAATGATATCCAAAGGAAGATTAAAGAATAAATTTAAAAGAATTTATCTTTGATAAAATTAATGGGAACAAATCCCTAAGGTTGTGAATATTTGAATAAAAGAATATTCTGGATTGGAATGAAGCGTATGTAGTGTTTTTATAGCACTTGTTTATTGTATATGCGAGTTATTCAGAAAGGTCGGGTTTATACCCATTCTGAATAAGTGATTCGACGATATGTCGACGATGAGGGCGGTGGTTAAAGACTGGAGGTCTTCACATTGTTTGGATGATTACTGATGTCTTGATTGGGCTGTACACCCAAGAGGAGGTAATAAGTGGTGATCGTCCAGACGTACTTGGAGATCGACGGATTTGCCAGGGCCTCTCTCCTGTATTGGACATATGAGATGAGGAATAAGGCGCCTCTAGTTTCGTTCAGACCCAGAATGAACTTGTAAATGGATTGTGTGTCTGACATTGGATTTTATTCTATGTTGATTGATTTCTATTAAATATATATCTGTTTGGCTGTGGAGAATTTATTCTCTTTCTTAACGCCCTTCTCTGAGACGTACGAGCTTAGAGATTATATATCGATGGACATCAGTTGCATGGCGTGAATTGCCAATGTGGCATGCTGAGATGCAAATGATCAAGGTTTCTATTGAAAAGCAGATTCTTGTGGTTGATGATCAAAGCACGGCCTTAAATGGCATAGCTTTGTGTATAGCATTAATTCGCGAGCCTCACACCTCGGTATGAGTTAAAAACGGGATCGGACCGTTGGGAGAACACGACGTTTCTATCTAGCTATGGGTGGTGTCAGTGTTTTACATGCCCTGGCATTTATATTATTTTTACCTATGTGGTTGTTGGATTGCGAGGCTCCTTAGTTATATCGGTCTCTACGGAGCCGATGGATAGGTCCGATAGGACCGGGAAATGTGTGTTCAGGAATTACCAATCCTCAAACGTAACGGAGGACTGTCCCAACCGATCCAGGGTTACCCAGAGTGTGTAGTCCTGAGACATTGGCTAGAGTATCTCGAAGCGATGAGGAGCCATCCTTGGCCTCGACTCATGACAGAAATCCAATTTCCAATACGTGACATTTCGGTTTTATTTATAGGGCCTAGTATGGCGACATGGTGGGATGGGGCACTATGCCGTCTATGATTGATACAATTATATTTGAAGTTGTTTTCATACACTTTACATTATAATAGTATCAAAATGATTTGTTTTAGACGTATCAAGCATGTTTGGCTATTATAAGGGAAAACCCTTTCCTCCGGCTTGCATTGCATTGTATGATGGGACCTGGGTCTTGTAATTGCTTCATTTTTCCAAAAAGCATTGCGTTGTTATCCTATGCACTAATATTCTTGGGAGGAAACCCGTTCCGTGTTATATGGCGTGGTCCCTTGAATTACTCTCTTTTAAAGTAAAGATTTAATAACTGTTTTAGTTCTCACACCAGTCACATGACTGACCTGGAGTTTATTGTTTTAACCTAAACTCTGGGTGCCCCTATTTTCCACACGGGCAGCTAGTAGTTTTGGTTTTGTAGATTTATTCTTAAAGGATCCTGGTTTACAGCTGGAACGATATTCGGAAAGCTCTGTATCCGTATATCTCACTCAGTTGTGTTTTGTATTATTTTCCGCTGCAGTAATGTATTGTAATCTCTGATATTTATCAAATGTATTTTATTTTTTCATACTCTGTATATTCGTTTATTTTGATCGAATTGTTGTAATAAGTAATGAAATGTCCTTCTGTTTGTGTTCTGATTCGTCTTGTCCTCAAAACAATCCTTGCTTTCCTTCAAGGGGAAGTTCGGGTCTCCACAGTTGTTGTCTTGAATCAAAAAGTTTGTGAATGAACAATGATTGTTCTATAAAATGACGTGTCTTGCTAGTACTTTTACGGTCTGTTTTTACATCCGCCAAAATCAGCATCGCTATAGGAGACTAGTTCGAATGATGATCCTTTAGGATAAACTATAGTCTCTTGTATTAGATAAATATTGTAAAATTCTTTTAATAGCACGTGATGAGATTCTTTTTGTTTTGCTTGAAATCTAGAGCATAAACATACGCTCATCATAATGTTGGGCCTACTGGCTGTTAAGTACAATAGAGAACCTATCGTGCTTCGATATAGTTTATCGTCAAAATATTTTTCATTAACATCTTTTTTCTAATGAACAATAATACTCATTAGTATTGTTTTGCTTTATGTTTTTCCATACCAAAACATTGTAATAAATTGTTAAAATATTTTTCTTGATGTATAAAAATTCCATTTCTAAGTTGTATTATTTGTAAACCTAAGAAAAAGTTTAATTCTCCCATGCGTGACATTTCAAATTCGTTTTCATAATATTGGAAAACTCAATACATAGGTTTTCATTATTTGACCCAAAAATAATATCATCAACATATATTTGTACAACCAAGATTTCATTATTTTCTCGTTTAATAAAAAGGGTGGTGTCAATTTTTCCTATTTGAAAACTGGATGATATTAAATAATTTTTAAGCCTTTCATACCAAGCTCGAGGAGCTTGTTTTAAACCATAAAGGGATTTACTAAGTTTGAAAACATGATCTAGATATTTTTCATGAACAAAAAGCGGTGGTTGTTCTACATATACATTTTCTTTAATAAATCCATTTAAAAAGACACTTTTAACATTCATTTGGTATAATTTAATTTTATGATGACATACAAAACTTAACAAAGTCTATATCGCTTCTAATCTAACTAAAGGAGTGAATGCCTTGTCATAATCGATCCCTTCTTCTTGGCTATAGCCCTGAGCTATTAAACGTGCTTTATTTCTAAGAATATTTCCAGTTTCATTTGATTTGTTTATATATAACCATTTTGTTCCAATGACAGAATGATTTTCCGATCGTGGAACTAATTCCCGTACATTATTACGTTCAAATTGATTTCATTCTTCTTGCATTGCTAATATAAAAAATATCATCATTAGCAGCTTCTTTGTAATTTTTCTGTTCGAAGTTTGATACGAGTGCGATGTGACTTACTTGATTAATTGATTTACAGTAACTCTTGTATTAAGGTCTCCAATAATGTAATCTTTAGGATGATTTTTTAGAATTCTTGGTGATGATGTTAAAGTATTATTTTGCTCATTTGTTTCACTAGTAGAAGGGTTTAATTTTATTTTTTTTGTTATTACAACTTCTTCTTCATCATTTTTAACTTGATTATTTTGAAAGTTTTCTTCAAATGAAATATGTAAACTTTCTTCGATTGTTTTAGTTCTTTCATTAAAGATTCTATAGGCTTCACTACGATCCAAATAACCAATAAATATTCCTTCATTGGCTTTTGCATCAAATTTTCCTAAGTTATATTTTGTATATAATACGAAACTTTGGGTTTTCTTCCAAAAAATATTTCATAACAAGTATTTTTAGTCATGGGTCGGATTGTTACTTGATTAAAAATGTAGCAAGTTGTCGCAATGGCTTTAGCCCAAAAATGTTTTGGTAAGTCGCTACTATTTAAAAGTGTACGTGCGCATTCTTGTAATGTACATTTTTTCCTTTCTACTAAACCATTCCGTTGTGGTTGCGAGGAAAAGAAAATTTGTAACTTATTCCTTTCTTTTCGTAAAAAATAGTGAATAAATCATTTTCGAATTCTCTGCTATGATCACTCCTAATATTTTTGATTTTTAAATCCATTTGAGTTTTAATTTATTTAACAAATACTTTAAACATACTAAAGGTATCACATTTGTTTTAAGAATATTGTTCATGTATATCTATAAAAATCCTTAACTATTACAAAAACATAAATATTATGATTTATTGATCGTACTTGAGTCGGACCTAATAATCCAAATGTAAAAGCTCTAAGGGTTGTTTTATAGAAATATTTTTCTTGGATTTGAATGAATTTTACTTTAATTTACCAATTTGATAGGCATTACATAAATTTTTAACTTTGTAGTTTATTTTAGGTAATCCGTTTACTAACTCATAATTCGCTAATTTATTAATATATTTAAAATTAATATAATGGTATGACATAACCACGAATCATCATGTTTTACGGTTAGACATAAATCAGAACTTTGTTTAACATTTATATTTAAGATATATATGTTTCTTTTTCTAAATCCTTTGAAAAGTAAATTTTTATTATTATCAATTATGTTTCATTAATCTTTTTCAAAATTAATTTGAAACCCTTTATCACATAAATGGCTATTACTTAAAAATTTATACTTTAAAATTTTAACCAGTAAAACATTAGAAATAATAGGAGAATTAGATATACCGATGTTGATAACTTCTTCAATGCCAATGACATATCCTTTCAAATTGTCATCAAAAGTTACTCACTACACCATAAATGTAATTTAGATAATAGCCGTTTCTAATGATGTTTAATACAACTCTTATCCTTAGCTAAAAATGGTGTATGTTGACCAGCTTTTTGGCAAAAAACCGTTCCAACCAATAATCGAAGCCATAACCAGATGTCGTCCCATTCCATACTTTAAGGGATGTTTGTTATCTTAGGTCAACCAACCATAAGCCGAGCCGAAGACACGATAGCATCCTCCTAAGGAGATCAAACTAATCGGCCGAGTCATCAACATATCAACCGACCTGTTCTTGAAAGATCGGATCAGGCTAAATATCAAAGCAGAAGCACCTACGTAAATTTGTCTCCTACAATATCAAACCAATATGTTATCAAATGGAGCCTTATTCCCAAGGATGGAGCAATAGATAAGTTAGACCAATATGTTATCAAACGCTGCCGACAACTACTCAGCCAGATCGAGCTTCACGTGTAAAAGCCCCAGATAACTGTGTGCCACGTCGCATGCAAATCCGGCCCACTGGCTCGCCTATAAATACAATTATCTCGCAAAGTGAAAAGGCAATTCAAAATTCTTCAAAAAACCTCTATTTCATCTTACTAGAAATAACATGTCGTTTTCTCTAACACAAGGATTTTGTGTTTAAATCTTTTTTTCTCTACTTTCTTCCATTGAAAAACCACTATAACCTATAATCGACAGTATAAATGAAGATTATAAGTGGACATAAGCATCGATATAAGCCGAACCACTATAAAATATTGTGTCTCCCTTGTCCATTTACATTTTCTAGTACTTCTGTGATTATTTCTCATGTTTGTTTAGCACACGTTGGGGTTTAGCCGTCACTAGACTAACTTTTGGCGTTTGGCGCGCCAGGTAGGGGCACGTAGATATACCCTACGATCTTTGGCAACTCTTAAGGAAGTAATAACAAAGCAGAAGAAGGACACATGACCTTCTCACTCTCAATCTTGACCTGCTGACGCAACAGCAGCAGCAACGAAGGTAATCCTTGAAGCTTCCTCCCATGGAGACCCGTCCCAATACATCAACAGGGAAGACATGGATAAAATTTTGGCTGAGTCCAGAAACCAGATGGCATCTTAGGGTTAACTTCTCAAACATCAGCAGGAAGTGATGAACAACCTCCTCGCTCAGATGGAAAAGGTACCTCACCTTACAGTATCGTTTCTTGCACCGGGAAAGACTAGGGCAACCACTGATCTTCGATTTGCGGAAACCCAAGCCCCATATTAGTCCACACCTTTTCTTCCTCCTTGCTCAACTTCACTTCCCGATCGACCCGTGCTAGGACCACCACTTCTAGTGTTTAACGGAGATTTGGTAGCTGCTGTAGATTCTCAGGTCGACCCTGACCAAATTCAGAACCAATCAACCAGTTTGCCTCCAATTCAGGGATTGACTCAACTCACTAGACAAACAACTCCTGATCCAATTCAACCTTTGGGTTATCTAGAACCAGGAATGTTGTTACATCCGGTTTGACCCAGCGTCATACTACAAACCCATCTTATGCAGCCTCCCCTTTAACGAAAAATTGGGAACAGCAACCCTCCGTGCTACCAAGACCACTCTACCCTACAGATCCCCAATGTAACGGAGGGAAATGCTACTATAAACCACTCTAACATCGCTCCAAGCAGGGAGAGTACCGATCCCCTGATGGGTACCACTCACATGAGCCCATCACTTCCAACAGGAGCGGATATGGTTCAGTCCAACAATAACCAGGAGACTTTAGCTGCGTCCGAACCAAGTCCCGAGGCTAGGATACACCCTCACCTTCACTCAACTCTTGGAGGTCAAACCCAGCCGACCGCAGGAGCCCGAGGTATCCTTCTGCCTCATGCTAGTACAAGGATTCTCACCAATGTCCCTAGTGCAGAATTAAACCCTTGGCAGCAACTCCTCGGAGATGGAAGCCAGCTTGCAAGCATTATCAAATGCTTCACGAGAGGCACATCTTCTTAGCAGGATGTGGATAACATCCATTATAGTCCATTCACATGGGAAATCGGAAATTCCTGAAATCCACCAGACTTCAAGCTTTCGGTCCTAGAGCCCTACAACGATAGGACCGACCCGACCATTCATCTCATGCAATACATGTATCACAAGGAAGTGCTTTCTGCATCAAACAATGTCACAGCCAAATGCTTCCCTTTCTTCCTCACCGACATAGCTGGCATGTGGTTTCAGCATCTAACAACTGAGTCGGTAAACAATTGGAATATGTTGGTCACCCGCTTCATCAAGTAGTTCAGGGTCCACACCTCTCGACCAAAGAGCGTCATGTTCCTTACATCCATCAAGCATCGGTCCGGCAAGACCCTACACTCCTTCTTGGAAAGATTTAATGCGGTCGTAGCATCTGTCAATCGACCCGAGCCATCGATGGTACTTATGGCCGCCATAGCTGGTGCCTAGAACCAATCAGAATTCATGATCTCTTTAACCAGAGATCCCCCTAAAAGACATTGAAGATTTCTATGCCGAAGCCGATTGATTCATCCGGCAAGAGGATGCTAATATTGAGATGGGAAGTCTCGAAGTACTTGCAACAAAAAATGGAGGCTCATCCAATACCAATGGCCAGAACGAAGGAAAAGCCTCGGAAAGTAGGACTTCGGAGAGAGAACAAGTATGATCAACACATTAAGGTTAGCTCATCCCTACTAGACATTTACCTCGATGTACGAGGATCTCTACCCTTTCCTAAGCCTCTTAGAAGGGAGCCAACCCAGAAAGAACTCGAGTTAGGAAAGCACTGCATGTACCACAACATGGTAGGCCACAACACCAGTGAATGCAGACATCTACGCGATCTCATCGAGTATAGGGTTAGATGTAGAGGGTTGCCCGGGTATGTTAAAAGAACTGTACCAACTGCACCTCTATGATAACCTCCTTCCCAAGCTCCTCAGGCCAGTCCCCAAGCTCCTTAGCAATAATAACCTTTCTTTTTCAAACATGGATTATGTTTGAACTATTCAAGCCGAGCATGATTGACGCTTGCCAACCCAAATATGGTCAGTGCTAGCCACCATCTCTAAACCGAGCATGTTCGACGCCCGCCACCGTATCTAACCAACTCCATAATCCTAGTATGGATAATACTCGCCAACTCTTTAAACTGAGTATGGTTAATACTCTCTAGCTCTATAACCCAAGTATGGTTAATACTCGCCAACTCTAGAAGCCGAATATGATTAGTACTCACCAATTCTTTAAGTCGAGTATGGTTGATACTGACCAACTTTACAAAATCGAGCATGGCTTATGCTCATCCCTCATACTATACCATCTTACCAGGTAGAACCGAGCATGTTTAATTTTCGTACTCTAGTTCTTTGTAGGTATCATTCAATTATAGGGATCCCAGTTCTTCTATTCCTATCAAGACCAACTCAGAATGGTCGACTTGTTTTCTGGCATTCACATGTTATTGACCTTAATGCGGTCAATAATGATTATTGGTTTTCCGGCCTTAATACGATCCTCGGTCATCGGACTTCTGGCCTTAATACAATCATTGTCGATCGTCGGTTTTCTGGCCTAATCATGGTTCGGTATAACCATGGTTTCCTGGATTTTTTCTATTCAACATTCTTCAATAGATCCAGAACAATTCTCCAATTCTCCTTTCCTTAAGAAGATGTGTTTTTGAAGGGGGGGTAAAGTGTCGACTAGCTTTTTGGCGAAAAGCCGTTCCAACCAATAGTCGAAGCCATAACCAGATATCAGCCCATTCCAAACTTTAAGGGATGTTTTTTATCTTAGGTCGACCAACCATAAGCTGAGCCGAAGTCATGATAGCATCCTCCCAAGGATATCAAACTGATCGGCCGAGTCATCAATAGGTCAGCTAACCTGTTCCTGAGTGATCGAATCGGGTTGAAATATCAGAGCAGAACACCTACTGAAATTTATCTTCTACAATATCGGGCTAATACTCTATCAAACTGAGTCCTATTCCCAAGGATGGAGCAGCGGATACGTTTGACCAAGCTCTTCTTTTTACATGCCATATATTCAATGCTATACATACCCACCAATTCCCAAGAAGAACTATTCATGAGCAGTACTGGGTCCCGCTGCCTACAACTACTCAACCGAATCGAGCTCCATGTGTAAAAGCCCTAGAAAAATGTATGCCACGCCGCATGCAAATCTGTCCCACTGGCTCGCCTATAAATACAACTATCTCCCTAAGTGGAAAGGCAATTCAAAAATCTCCGAAAGACCTCTATCTTGGCTTACTAGAAATAACATGTCATGTAACACCACGTATTTTCTGTGAACTTAAGAATTACAAATCTGAGTATAATTAAAATATAAAATCAAAATTCAGGGAAACGGGTTTCGCGGTTGCGTTCGTCTCGGAAAAATACACGAAATAGAGTCCGAAATTTCGTAAATCGGAGTCAGTATGACCGAGATATGGCCTTCAGAAGTTTCACGAAAAATCAGAAAAAACGAAACAGATTTCAAAAATGCAGAAAACGAGCCAGGCGGGAAAATTACCGCCCAGACCAGGTCGACCTGGGGGTCGACCTGGAGGGGACTAGGTCGACTTGGGAGTCGACCCTAGGGTCGACCTGGGGGTCGACCTCCCTGGTCGAGCCAGGTCGGCCTGGGTGCATCTGGATGGGTTTTTGGGTTGTTTTGGTGAGCCTGTGACGAATTCTGACGGTTCTGGTCTGTTTTAGGGTTTATCTAAAGGCCAAAAACAACTAAACACACCTATAAATACATCCTAAGACCTAGCCTCCTCTACACACAATTTTATTCTGCTTCTTCTCTGCTTCCGTTCTAGTAAAAATAAAAATGACGTCGCTACTCTGTTGGAATCAAAACTAGAAGCTAATCAACATCAACCTAAGCAATTCAATTCAAATTTGAGATAAAAGCTTCTGCAACAATTCTGTAACAACTAAAGTTCTTTCTTTAATCCAATCAAAGCAAGTACAGTTATTTTCTGCTATAAACGTTAATTCTGATTTTGACATGAATTGTGAATCTGAATCTGGGATTATATCTTCTGTTCTGATTTGATTTATCTTATTTTGTACCTCTTTCCTCTTTCTGTTCTATAGCCAGGCTACTACGAGCCTGAGCCAATCTCATAAGAGATTAACATGCGCTAAAATGTTTGGGACAGTAAAACGAATGATGCATAAATTGGGCATGACCAATAGGTGACTAATTTGAGGAAAGAACATGGACTGTAGCTAGAACATGAATCCGAGACATATGATTGGACATGTTATATTTATAACATAAAAAGGCATTGAACATATGATTTGTGGACATGACATAAAAAGGTATATAATTTAAATATAGACTGTATTGAACACATGATTTAGGATAAAGAGAATATGGCCTAGGTATAAAAATTTACATGATAGTAGGATATCTATTAATGTAAATAAACACCCAAGTAAGGGACTTTTGGGATATTTGACATGCATAGTAATTTGTGGCTATATTTCGTATAAATTATATGGATCTTCTGTACTATGCAAGTTTAATAAAAATTTGGAACATATGATATATGGTAAAGTTATGACCATAATTTGTGCTATGTAGATTTGATACAAACATAGGGTATATGATAATATTGTGAATCAAGACTATTATTTATGCACGTGAACTTAGGCAAGATTTATAATTAGGCAAGGTATGAAACTTTAAGAAATGAGTAAATTTGTTATATTTGCCTAATTTGCTAGTTGTGTTACATTACCTAATCAGCTAGTTCTGTTATATTGCTTAATCTGCTAGTTCTGCTCTATTGCCTAGTCTGCTAGATTTGTTCATCTGCCAAATCTGTTATCTGCTAAGTCTGTTGAAAATACTAAATCTGCTAGTGTGCTTAATCTGCTGAGTCGCCTAATTTGAGAAATCTGTTATCTGCTATATCTGTTGAGTTGGTATAATTAGTCCGCTATTGACATAATCTGAATTGGCTATAGTTGTGAATAATTGACATGTATATTAGGCGTGGGTATAAACGGTAAATCATTAATTAATTGGCCGCAAAGATAAACATGGCTAACTCGAGGTTAGAATGAGTTTGCGGCGTAATTCTGCCCGGAACCGCCCGGCATAATCCAGTGGCCGCAAACAATAGGTTCTAATGTGAGAAGTTAGTCATAATGTGCTAGAAACCCGAGGTTAGACTCACTTTACGACAGAAACCTGCCCGGAACCAACCGGCCTAACCAGTAGCCGCAAACTATCAGTCTAATGTGAGAGGTTTGGGCATTAATATTTAATTAATGAAAATCTGAGATAATTATGATGTCTAAAACGTGTTGGGTAAGGTTAAACCAATTGACCAACGAGTCTGATAAACCCGTTCCGTGAATCTGTAGGCCCAATACAAAGTTAGACAAATCTGAAAAATCTGTACATCTGATCCGTTAGTCTGAAAACTTGTTAACTTAATTTGTGAACTAGTAAATCTGAATTCTATATGTCTGAACTTGTAAACAAGTTAATCTGAAATCTGTAGTATGGGGACACAAGGTTAGGAGGGGAATTACTTGTGTCATCTGTTGTTTGGGACCCATATTAGTCAGTAACCCTTTCTGGTATCAAAACTTTGACCCAATAGTAGGTAGGGTCCGGGCACGCTTACTGAACTAATTATAAGTGGTTCATTCTGATAATGGCGAGGGGTGTTGATGGTGCGTTCCAACCGGGTCATGTGCGTGCATGGATCCCGGTCTGCCTCTGAGGATGTAAAACGCCGTGACATCTGTAAATAGGTCTGTGCCAATTGGTTGTCACTTTAGGGAGTGATACACCCTACTGTGGGGCCGACACAGGATATTTATGTATTAGGGAGCCGATCGCTTGGGGTAGGGTTTTAGGGTACACTTAGTTCTGTCTGTTTCTGTTGGTACCGTCTGTTTCTGTTGGGTGGTAACACCTGTCTGTTTCTGCGTGGTACCGTCTGTTCGGGTGGTAAAGGCCCATTACTAGTGTACACCTAATTCTACATTCTGTTTCCGTAGGAGTTAATCTGTTTCTGCTTCTGTCTGTTTCTGATCGGGTAGTAAAGGCCCATTATTAGCGTTCTGTTTCTGTTAAATCATTCTGTACCCGCTTCTGTTTTAGTTTAGACATTAGGGTGACACCTAATCCTGTTAAACTAGTATTAGTGCAGAGAAGTGTAAAGCAATAGCTTATATCATTCTGTCTTCTGTTATATCTGCTACACCTGTTACAGTTATCTCTCATCCAGTTTTATGTTCATGTCATAATATTATTATCTGTTCATATGCTGAAAATCACTGGACTTGCCAGACTTTATGTCTGACCCTTGTTGTTTCGCCTCTTTTCTTCCGCTCCCCCCCAGGTTTTCTAAGGAGGGAATACTCTAGCTAGATCCGGATTTCTTCTGCTTGAAGTGCTTAGAGTATGGCTTGTCTTCTTCTGTGGGGATTATGATTTTAAACTATGCATTCTGAAGGCTTTTGTACAAGACTGATATTTTGTACTTGAATTCTGATATTGTGATTTGGAAAGATGTAACCATACTGATTTCTGTTTTCCGCTGAAATAAATTTATAAATTTTTCAAGTACTATTTTATCTGTCTTGTGAGTTTCTGTTCTGTTTACTAAAATGCTCCACCAAAGTTAAGGCATTCCCTTTGTGAGTGACCTTAACAGAGGTGGGGTGTTACACTTGGTATCAGAGCTGAAGGTTACCAGATTGGGTAAAGTTTTTGAAAACTGTTTTTCAAAAGGGTTTTGAAAAGGAAGTATTTTCAAAAGTAAAGCTTATTTTGAAAAACATAGTCCCCTAAGCCATATATCTATCTTTTGAACCTCTGCTTGAATCCTTGTTTCCTTCTTTCTTGAGTCTCTGGGGCTCCCGGCTTTCTGGGAGGTAATCTCATCGAAGGGCAAAGTAGTGCCCGACTTCCATCGATAGCTGTAGTAGTTTCACCTACGGCTAGTTTTCTTTAGAGCTTTAAAGGATTTTTCCGGGCGATGGAGGCAGCTTTCGAGGGATTGGTCAACGTGTTACACAAGGATAGTAAAGATGAGAATGATGAGGTTTGGCTAAGGAGCACAACCCAAAGGTTAGAAAATCATAAAGACTTAGTTCATAATGGAGGCAAAAGGGAAACACAAAAGAAGGAAGGAAAGTTTGAAGATAAGGAGGAGGAAAGTGTTTTACTTATGGAAGCTCGACTCATCTGAATAAGGATTACCGAAAGAGGAAGGGGAGGGTGCTTGCTTCAACTGTGGTGAGATGAGGCACTTTACTAGGGACTGCCCAAAGAAACGAAGGCAAGGATACAGGACAGAACCAACTTCTGGAGGGCAGGCGAACACTCTTGAGGCTAGTGGCTAGGATAGGAGTAGGAAAATTCTATAGTAGGTTTAATTTCTTTATCTGATTATGGAGTTAAGATTTTTTCTGATTCTGGTATTTTGATTTTGTAATCGATACTCTGCACTTTAATGCTAGTATTATTTCTGAATTCCGCTGTAGACTCAGACCCATCAGGGTTATGGCTCATATGTTTGGGATTGGGGTTTGAGGGATATCTGTGTTAAGCGTCAAGTATGACGCATAATTCTGAGTTTTCGTGGGGTATAATTTTATCATGCTTAGCTTCCTAAGAATCATTAGGGAACCTGATCTGTATTAGTAGTCTGTAAATATCTGAATAATTCTGATTTCCAGTTTTGACATTGTCTAAAGAGGGTAATCCTCTGAGTGTCAATCTGATATTGATTTCGGTCTTAGGGGTTGATACTTAGGGGAATTGTTTTCTCAACCAATGTCTTTTGGGAACCAAGTCTTTGTTCTATCTGTACTCACCTCCATCATTCGACTGTATCCTATCGATCGAATCTTCGAACTTTAGGTAGAAACTAATGGGTGTAAACATGTGTTTGAGACATGTTATGTTTGATGGTTGCAAGTGGATGCAAGTGGTTGCTAGTGGTTGCTCATGGACGCATATACACACACTAGGCGCTAGATCGGCTCGAAAACACTCTCATACTGCATATGGATGTGTGAGCATTTTAAATTTTTATGGAAGCAAAATGGTTGAATCAGCACATGGATGTTGCATATGAGTGGATGGTTGTGCACTCATATAGAAATGATATGTATCAAATTGGAAAATTGCATACATATTGGACTCATGGCACTGACATACTTCGCATTAAGGAGGTCAACTGAATCAGTAGACCGCCTGATCTTTGCATTAGATAAGGAACATATACACACACTTTTGCAAATGTTCATACAGCACTAGAAATTTCTAAGGACAATGGACGCTTGTGGATGATGACTGAGTAGATGAGTGATTAGATGGTAGGACACATTCTTCTTAACTTGAAGATTTCGGGGACGAAATCCTTTAAGGAGGGGAGAATGTAACACCCCGTATTTTCTGTGAACTTAAGAATTACAAATCTGAGTATAATTAAAATATAAAATCAGAATTAAGGGAAACGGGTTTCGCGGTTGCGTTCTTCTCGGAAAAATACGCGAAATAGAGTCCAAAATTTCGTAAATCGGAGTCAGTATGACCGAGATATGGCCTTCAGAAGTTTCACGAAAAATCAGAAAAAACGAAACAGATTTCAAAAATGCAGAAAACGAGCCAGGTGGGAAAATTCCCGCCCAGACCAGGTCGACCTGGAGGGGACCAGGTCGACTTGGGAGTCGACCCTAGGGTCGACCTCCCTGGTCAAGCCAGGTCGGCCTGGGTGCATCTGGATGGGTTTTTGGGCTGTTTTAGTGAGCCTGTGACGAATTCTGACGGTTCTGATCTGTTTTAGGGTTTATCTAAAGGCCAAAAACAACTAAACACACCTATAAATACATCTTAAGACCTAGCCTCCTTTACACACAATTTTATTCTGCTTCTTCTCTGCTTCTGTTCTAGTAAAAATAAAAATGACGTCGCTACTCTGTTGGAATCAAAACTAGAAGCTAATCAACATCAACCTAAGCAATTCAATTCAAATTTGAGATAAAAGCTTCTGCAACAATTCTGTAACAACTAAAGTTCTTTCTTGAATCCAATCAAGGCAAGTACAGTTATTTTCCGCTATAAACGTTAATTCTGATTTTGACATGAATTGTGAATCTGAATCTGGGATTATATCTGTTCTGTTCTGATTTGATTTATCTTATTTTGTACCTCTTTCCTCTTTCTGTTCTATAGCCAGGCTACTACGAGCCTGAGCCAATCTCATAAGAGATTAACATGCGCTAAAATGTTTGGGACAGTAAAACGAATGATGCATAAATTGGGCATGACCAATAGGTGACTAATTTGAGGAAAGAACATGGACTGTAGCTAGAACATGAATCCGAGACATATGATTGGAAATGTTATATTTATAACATAAAAAGGCATTGAACATATGATTTGTGGACATGACATAAAAAGGTATATAATTTAAATATAGACTGTATTGAACACATGATTTAGGATAAAGAGAATATGGCCTAGGTATAAAGATTTACATGATAGTAGGATATCCATTAATGTAAATAAACACCCAAGTAAGGGACTTTTGGGATATTGGACATGCATAGTAATCTGTGGCTATATTTCGTATAAATTATATGCATCTTCTATACTATGCAAGCTTAATAAAAATTTGGAACATATGATATATGGTAAAGTTATGACCATAATTTGTGCTATGTAGATTTGATACAAACATAGGGTATATGATAATATTGTGAATCAAGACTATTATTTATGCACGTGAACTTAGGCAAGATTTATAATTAGGCAAGGTATGAAACTTTAAGAAATGAGTAAATTTGTTATATTTGCCTAATTTTCTAGTTGTGTTACATTGCCTAATCTGCTAGTTCTGTTATATTGCTTAATCTGCTAGTTCTGCTCTATTGCCTAGTCTGCTAGATTTGTTCATCTGCCAAATCTGTTATCTGCTAAGTCTGTTGAAAATACTAAATCTGCTAGTGTGCTTAATCTGCTGAGTCGCCTAATTTGAGAAATCTGTTATCTGCTATATCTATTGAGTTGGTATAATTAGTCCGCTATTGACATAATCTGAATTGGCTATAGTTGTGAATAATTGACTTGTAAATTAGGCGTGGGTATAAACGGTAAATCATTAATTAATTGGCCGCAAAGATAAAAATGGCTAACTCTAGGTTCTAATGTGAGAAATTAGTCATAATGTGCTAGAAACCCGAGGTTAGACTCAGTTTGCGACAGAAACCTGCCCGAAACCAACCGGCCTAACCAGTAGCCGCAAACTGTCAGTCTAATGTGAGAGGTTTGGGCATTAATATTTAATTAATGAAAATCTGAGATAATTATGATGTCTAAAACGTGTTGGGTAAGGTTAAACCAATTGACCAACGAGTCTGATAAACCCGTTCCGTGAATCTGTAGGCCCAATACAAAGTTAGACAAATCTGAAAAATCTGTACATCTGATCCGTTAGTCTGAAAACTTGTTAACTTAATTTGTGAACTAGTAAATCTGAATTCTATATGTCTGAACTTGTAAACAAGTTAATCTGAAATCTGTAGTATGGGGACACAAGGTTAGGAGGGGAATTACTTGTGTCATCTGTTGTTTGGGACCCATATTAGTCAGTAACCCTTTCTGGTATCAAAACTTTGACCCAACAGTAGGTAGGGTCCGGACACGCTTACTGAACTAATTATAAGTGGTTCATTCTGATAATGGCGACTGGTGTTGATGGTGCGTTCCAACCGGGTCATGTGCGTGCATGGATCCCGGTCTGCCTCTGCGGATGTAAGACGCCGTGACATCTGTAAATAGGTCTGTGCCAATTGGTTGTCACTTTAGGGAGTGATACACCCTACTGTGGGGCCGACACAGGATATTTATGTATTAGGGAGCCGATCGCTTGGGAAAGGGTTTTAGGGTACACTTAGTTCTGTCTGTTTCTGTTGGTACCGTCTGTTTCTGTTGGGTGGTAACACCTGTCTGTTTCTGCGTGGTACCATCTGTTCGGGTGGTAAAGGCCCATTACTAGTGTACACCTAATTCTACATTCTGTTTCCGTAGGAATTAATCTGTTTCTGCTTCTGTCTGTTTCTGATCGGGTAGTAAAGGCCCATTATTAGCGTTCTGTTTCTGTTAAATCATTCTGTACCCGCTTCTGTTTCAGTTTAGACATTAGGGTGACACCTAATCCTGTTAAACTAGTATTAGTGCAGAGAAGTGTGAAGCAATAGCTTATATCATTTTGTCTTCTGTTATATCTGCTACACCTGTTACAGTTATCTCTCATCCAGTTTTATGTTCATGTCATAATATTATTATCTGTTCATATGCTGAAAATCACTGGACTTGCCAGACTTTATGTCTGACCCTTGTTGTTTCGCCTCTTTTCTTCCGTTCCCCCCCAGGTTTTCTAAGGAGGGAATACTCTAGCTAGATCCGGATTTCTTCTGCTTGAAGTGCTTAGAGTATGGCTTGTCTTCTTCTGTGGGGATTATGATTTTAAACTATGCATTCTGAAGGCTTTTGTACAAGACTGATATTTTGTACTTGAATTCTGATATTGTGATTTGGAAAGATGTAACCATACTGATTTCTGTTTTCCACTGAAATAAAGTTATAAATTTTTCAAGTACTATTTTATCTGTCTTGTGAGTTTCTGTTCTGTTTACTAAAATGCTCCACCAAAGTTAAGGCATTCCCTTTGTGAGTGACCTTAACAGAGGTGGGGTGTTACATGTCATGTTCTCTAGATTCAACACAAGGGTTTTATGTTTAAATCTTTCTTTTCTTTACTTTCTTCCACTGAAAAACCACTATAACTTGTAATCGACAGTATAAACAAAGATTATAATTGAACATTGGCATCGATATAAGCTGAACCACAATAAAATATTGTGTCTCCCATGTTCAATTACATTTTCTCATACTTCTGTTAAAATTTATCGTATCTATTTAGCACACGTTGGGGGTTGTCCGTCACTGGACCAATTTTTGACGTCAGCAATATCTTTAATGATTCGATACGACTTTAAACCGTTACTAATTTCCTCAATAGATGTGACATATGGCCATATCTAACTGATCTGTTAGATACAGTTCCGAGCCGTAACTAATTGCTCTGCTGCCCATACATGTATAATCACCATGAGACATATCAAATGATAATACTATAATACATGACCAAGAGCAATAAAACTTCTTATTTAACACATCATCAAGAACAATAAAATATCTTATTTAACACGTGATCAAGATCAGTAATACATCTTATTTAAGGCATGTTATAATTAGGCAAATGGTTTTCCCATACTACTTAATAGCTTCACACACCACAATAATACACGTATTTAAATTAGGGTGCGTTTTTTACAGGTCCCTATTAAGTTTCAAAATATAAAAACAACCCGGTGATAAAAATAATATAGAATACATCCCTATTTTTGAATTTCCGCTAAAAAAATTCCAGATCTACCCTTACACACCTAAAAAACTATCTAACAACTGTTTGTCCTCATTTACTCAGTCTATCGCTCCTATTATCTCGCTCATAAACCTAATCCTACAATTCTGGAAAACCGTCGATCAGTCCAACAACGATTTTTTTATTACTTTTTTTTATTTTTACTAAATACTAGACAATTAGATGCATATATTACGTAAAATTGCATACATATATGCAACTAAGTGGAATAATTGCATACATATATTAATATTATGCAGAAAATAAATTATTAGTTTTGCGCAACAATGAAGTAGACGTGCATACATTAATATTATGCAGAAATAAATAATTACTTGAATGTAGGGACTACAATTTTTTTATTAAGATTTTTGATTTTTACGAAAAACTAGACAATTAGATACAAATATTAATTAAAATTGCATATATGCAACTAAGTGAAATAATTGCATACATATACAGAACTGTACTGCATAATTGCTGAAACAAAAGAAATGACAAAAAAGTAAATACATATAGTTATAACAAGATGCATATATATATATATATATATATATATATATATATATATATATGCAAATAACAGAAATATGTGCATACTTACATGAAAAATTTCATAACATTTACATGTACTACATCAAAAAATAAGTACAGACCACATTTACATGTACTACATCAAAAATTTCAGAACATTTACAAAGCAGAGATGATGATCTTTTGAAGAACAAATAATTTTGTTAAGAACCAGCTTATTGCGCAAACCACATCTAGTAGTCTCTGTAGAAACAACTGCAGATTTCAATCATTTGGAAAAGGATGGAGGACCAAGCTTCAACAACACCACTACACCAATATCCGCCGGAACACTGTTATCAAAAAAAGAAAATCAACATTAATAAGCTTAATGTGCAGTAACCTAAATTACAAAAACTGCTTCAGAATAATATAAATACATGCGTACAATTCAGCAAAAAACAATAATTTCTGAATATTTATGTGCAAGTATTCCAGATATATTAATAGAAATATGAATATATTTGTAAAATAATATGTTTTTCTGTTTGTTTGATAAAAAAATTGCATACATATATGCATATATTAAGAATAGATGCATATTTATCCGCAACTTTTTATCAGAAGTTCAGCAAGTCCTTATCATATGAAAAATCGTATATTTATCATAGTAATATAAATACATGCATATAATTCAGCAACTTTTTATCCGTCGGAACACTGTTATCAAAAAAAGAAAATCAACATTAATAAGCTTAACGTGTAGTAACCTAAATTACAAAAACTGCTTCAGAATAATATAAATACATGCGTACAATTCAGCAAAAAACAATAATTTCTGAATATTTATATGCAAGTATTCCAAATATATGCATAGAAATATGAATATATTTGTATAATAATATGTTTTTCTGTTTGTTTGATAAAAAATTGCATACATATATGCATATATTAAGAATAAATCCATATTTGTCTGCAACTTTTTATCAGAAGTTCAGCAAGTCCTTATCATATGAAAAATCGTATTTTTGTGCTAATAAAAACCTTATATTTATCCTACAAATAATATCAGAAAGAAAAGAAAAAAAAAACTCACACAATTTTAGGTTTCAGATCGACAGAGCCGGAAAGGGTGGAGAGTTTGCTGTGGACGGTTTGAGTGGCCATCGACCTCCAGTGCTTGACGCTGATGCCTGCGCTGACAAGCTGAGGAGGAAAACTCACGATTAAAATCAGAATTAGCTCGGATCTGACTCACAAAAGCTGGTTTTCAATGGTGAGTGAAGCAGAAACCCGCGTGAAGAAGCAGATATCTTCGGACCTTGCAGATATCTTCGGATCTGGAAACAGGGGTTGCAGAGATGAACGAAGATGCCTGCTGTTGACTCCGAGATACGTGGAAGCCGCCTGGATTGATGCCGATGCCTGGTTGATGCCGCTGCCTGATTGATGCATTTGCTGAGATGAGGAAGATGTTGTAGATGCAGTTGCTGAGATGAGGAAGATGCCTTGAGTAACAGTAGAGGCCGAGAGTTGCTGAGATGAGTGAAAGATGGAGCCGCCGCCATGGATTAGAAAATTTTGTTTCAGTAAAAAATAAAACCCTAATACGTAACCTATAAACAATCCCTACACCCTTAAAATTGAATGAGGGCATTTCCGAAAAAATAAAAGCTACGTTTTAAAAATAGGGATGAGATTTAAATGTTTCAAAAGGGGAGGATGTGAGCCTAATTAACTTTATTTTTAAGGATGTGAGCCTAATATTCACTTTAAATTAACTTGCAGCGGTACGAGTTAGTGAACAAGGATGAAAAAATTGAGTGCACACAAACACCTTTTAATAACCAATGACTTCCAACAACAAGAAGATCGGCTTGTGTTTATTCTGTTGCCTCATAAATAACCTTCCTTGGATTGCCATCAGTTATCAAAGTGTCTGCTTGCACCTGCCAATATCAACCAAAATATAAATATACCATCAATTTCCTACATTACTCTTAAAATTTGGGATACAAACAGGTTGAAAAAGTGAAATGCACACAAACATGAGGCTGTACAAGTTAGTGAACAAGGCTGAAAATATGAAGTGCACACCAACATGCAAGGTTCAATCAGTCTGCACATTATTCATGGCAAGGCAAAGCAGACAGTCCGAGTCCAAGTACAAAACAAAACGGACAGCAAGACAAAATAAAGGTCATAGGAAAAAATGTATACATCATGTGAATGAAATTTGGGTCAAAATTGTCAATTCCAAGTTTGTTACCAAGTGAAACCATGTGCTATCAAATGCATCATAGTTTGGGTTCATAGTGTAAACAAGGTGACCAACTGCTATCAAACGTCACGTAAAGAAGAAATTCATATATAGTATCTAACATACCTCTAGTAGTGGTGCTCTCTTTTCAAGCTAGTGGTGGAGCTTAATTGTGGTTCCTGTAGAGTTTTCCAACAACAATAGGAACGTTATCCGAAGTTGGTGGGATTAGAGTAATAAAAATTGCCACCTTTTGACTAGCCTTATCCCACCAACTCGGAGGATATTCCTATTGCTACGAGTAGCTCCACTGAAACCACAAACTCATTTAATAATTCCGAAAGACCAAAATTTCCAAAAGGTTATTGGTTGCACAAGTAATAACCTATGCAACCTACCGCACCTTTAGAAATTTTGATCTTTTGTAAATTATTACTTATGCCTCATCCCTGCTTGAGGGCACAAGTAGAAATCGTAGTTCCTTGGATGATAGACTTTGTTATCTACCATAGTAACTATTTATAAGACACAAGTTATACTATTTAATCAAACATTATTAGGATATAAATTCAAGTCATACCTCTATAACTAAGCAAGTTAGACTTGTACGGTACATATCAACTCCACATTCATCACCTGATTGAATTGGGACTCGCTTAGTCCACCTTGATATGGTTTCGGTTAAGGGATCGATCATCCCTACTTGAGAGCACAAGTAGAAATGGTAGTTCCTTGGATGGTAGATTTTGTTATCTATCACAATACCTATTTATAAGATACAAGTTATACAATTTAATCAAACATTATCAGGAGATAAATTCAAGATATACCTCTATGATCAAACAAATTATACTTGTGTGGCACATAACAACTCTACATTCATCACCTAATTGAGCTGAGACTCATTCAGTCATTCTGATATGGGATCAGTTAAGGTATAGGTTATGAGTTCGATGCTGGAAGTTTGAATATTATGAGCTTGATGCAGATAAATTTCATTGATCAAGCAATATTGAAACCTAACAGTCATGTAAAGACACTGCCTTTAGCTCACAAGACGACACATGCAACTAAACACTCACCACAAACCCAACAACCAGCGATGTAAACAAGAATTCGATTTGTGGTGGGCAGATTATATGAGTGATTCCAATATGCCAAACACTCACCACAAATCCAAAAACTAGCTCACAAGACGACATATGCAACTAAACACTCGCTTATATTCAAGCATCGGTGGTTCCAATAAGCCAAACAACTGTTTACACTAAAATATAAATAAAGTTCACAACCAAAAGCGAAGAGATAAAAACATGCATTAAAAAAGTTCAAGAATATTGTATACCTATCAGTTAGCAAACATACTGTGGAATCGATGAATAGAAAGCACTTGAAGGAATGTGGAATTGATAAATATAATTGTTCAAAATCTCACCTTGGTGCTCTGGTGACGGCGAGGTGCTAGAGGTTGGCAACGAGGTGCTGAAGGTTGCCGACGAGGTGTTGGACGTTGTGTAAGTTGGTGATGCCGCTGTCATCGGGGGTTGGTGCTGAAGGTTGTTGATGTTTGCCAAAGCTTGCCGCCGAGGGTCATTGTTGGAAGCTAACACCATTTTCTATTTTTTTATCATCGGTTTGTTTGCCCAAAAAAATGAATTGGGGAATAAGGATAGGTGGGGGAAACGAAGAGGGATATAACGGTTTGTGTGCACCAAAATTTAGCACTAGATTGGATACGGCTATTAGATGTGCCCAATCTTATACGGCTATGATCCACACCTAAATAAGAGGGAAAGAAGATTATTCGGCTGGAAAGATTTTCGTAGCTGTATTGACACACATAAATACGAGTTATAGCCGTATTATATTTGATAAGGCTAACAGCCGTATCATATGCAGAGTAGCTAAAACTGCTTTTAGGTGTAGTGACTTTGCCACTATCCATGTATGTTATGTTGGATAACTTGCTTTTATTTCCCGTCGTATGCTTGGAATATCCAATATCTTATATCCATTTCTCCTCTTTTTTTAGGTACCTACAAGACAAAAACATTTAATTGGTACCCACTTCCTCCGTTAGTGTCCTAAATGTTAAGTGGGGAAGGCAGCCATACCCAAGTGGGTTTGGGGCCTTTAAAAATATATTTTGTATTAAAAACTATATTTTTAGGTAATTTTCAATATTTTTTGTCTTATAAGCTTATTGTTGGATTTATAAACCCATATATTTATTTCTTTAGTTTATAAAACCTTTTTATTGGAATATTTCTTTCTGACTTTTTCATAGAGAAAACTATAGTTGTTAGGTTTTGAATCTTTTTTGGAACCTATCCATTCCTATTTCCTAAAGGTTTGGAACTTTTAATCAAATTATCTGAATTTTGTTTTCCTTTATTAAATTCCGAAACATTTATAGTAATCTTTTCCAACTCATTTTTGAGTTTTGAAATTTTAGTAAGTGAAACTTCTAGACTACTATTTAAAGTTATGTTTTTATTCAAAATATCATTATTTTCTAGTTTCACTTTTCCTAACTCTTTTGATAATAAATCATTATCTAAAACTAACTTTTCACAACTATTTTGTGCATTTTCTAATTCTTCACCAAAAATAATTTTTCCATCTTTTAATAAACCTATTTCATTTTCTGTTCTATTTTTTTTGGTAATGCCTGCCCAATTAAATGGCCCCTACTATTTTGTTTATATCATAAGAAAGTTCCTACAACATAAACATGTGCAAAGAAAAAAGAAAATACAAAAAACTGAAAGGAACATGGAAAATTAGAGGAAAGGGAATAGGAGCTCATTCCCATTTGTTTTCGACAGAGGAGTCAAAGCCAAATGAAGATAGATGAAGCACATCGCAGATGGCTTTACATGTATCATGCTAAGTGCACAACCTGTTGATCTTCTTGGCATGAAAAATTATTTGATTTCTTTCCTTCCATATCTCATTGATCGTAACTTTTAGCATTATTAGAAGCTGATAGCCTGATGGTTGCTTCCATCTAGTGGCTTTATATATCGTCATCCATTCACGTTTATTATCGATTAGAGGCGACACATAACAACCTCTTGCTTTTATCCTTTTCCATAGAAAATGAGAATATGAGCATCTAAAAAATAGGTGCTACGTGTCCTCTTCTGCCGATTTGCAGAACACACACTGTTTTGAGATATTCATACCCTTGCGCGCAAGATTGGATAAAGTGTGAATATCATTGACACATACCTTCCACATCATGAAGTTTAGCTTTTCATTTGATATCCTATTCCATATGCGACCAAACCATGGCCACTTCCTGTTCTGGTCTTCACCCATAAGAGCATCGTATACAATGGATATCTCATGTTTGTTATACTTGTTTGTCCATACACAGTCATCATATTGAGCATAAATATAGCTACTATCTTCATATTTCTGCCAAACTGTGTTTAATGCAAGAATGCTGGTAGGAGGCAAAGAAATTTTACCATCTCGTATATAGGAAGCAGCTTTAGCATTCAGCGGAATTCCACTTGACATAATCACATTATATTCGAATTACAGATGTAAGTGCAAACTCGTATCAAGCCAAGGAGAATACCAAAATTTCGCTTCACTGGATTCCGCCATATTTAACTTCACACGAGGCATGATTTTGTCCCTTATTTTAATCATTGTCTTCCAGACCCAACTATCGACTGTTTTGCAGTAACTACCCATATCTCGTCGTGTTTAAGGTTATGTTTTATTGTCCATTGAACCCATACTGTGTCCTTTTTCTTAATAATATTCTGGAGTTGCTCGGCCAGAGCTGCAAAATTCCATTATTTTATGTTTTTAATACCCAATCCTTCATTTTTCTTTGATTTCTATATTTTACTATAAGCTATCGACGCTACTTTGGTCGTATAAATAGAACCTGACCACAAGAAATTTCTCATTGCCTTTTTCAACATATTCAACAGCTTCGAGGGTAGAATGAAGGATCTGCACCAGTAAACCACCATCGAGAATACAATTGAGTTTATGATAACCAATCTACCGGATTGAGAAATGTAACGATTGCCCCATCGAGTTAGAACCGTCGTTATCTTCTCATAGAGCAGGATACATTGCGTCATAGAAATACGTTTAGTGGCCAACGGGATACCCAAGTATGACACAACAGATGATGATAGAGACAAACCAGTAATAGATTGGATGGACTGAGCCAGAGATGTTGTGAGCTCAGCAAGAATAAGCTGAAATTTAGTTCCATTATTTTTCAAACCAGAGAATGAATGGAAGGAAGCGAGACACGCCATGATGCATTGAATAGAGGGAATAGACGGTTTAGTAAATATAAGTAGGTCGTCAGCAAAAGCTAGAGATGTTATCAAAGGAGATTTGCATTTAGGGTAAAGAATGAAGTCCTTTAAATGAACCTGACGTTGAAGTTCCATAGTGAGAGCCTCCATCAACATAATGAAAAGATACAGAGAGATTAGATCACCTTTTCGCAGCCCTCTCTTGCCTCTGAAGTATCCGACAATATGAGCATTGTATACCAATGAGTATCGAACCATAGATATGCATAAATATATCCAATATATGTATTTGACAGGGAACCCCATCTTAATCATAATGCTAACGATGGCCGACCATTTCACCATATCGAAAGCCTTTCTAATGTCGATCTTAAACATGGCTCTTAGGGACACATTAGTACTTGAATATCCATTTAAGAGTTCATGAGTTAACATCACATTGTCTAGAATGTTACGTTCAGGTAAGACTACAGATTGGTTTGAGGATATGATAGGCTGTAAAACCACTTTTAGCCTTTTGGCTAAAATTCTTAATATTGCCTTGTAAATTACATTACAACAAGCTATTGGCCTGAATTATGAGGCATCTACCAGATTTTGGCATTTCGGAATTAGCGCTAAATTTGTAGAATTGATTATAGATAGAATTTTGCTATTTCGGATGAAACTTCTTACTGCTTTTATCACTTCAGGAGCTACCACATGCCAATAATGCGTATAAAAGGACATTGTAAAACCATCCGGCCATGGCGATGCTTCTTTTCTCATAGTGAATATTGCCCCTGTGATATCATCGTCCGACACATGTCCAGTTAGAAACTCATGTTTATCAGTAGAAATAGTCTTTAGGTCAATATTATGCAAAAAGCAGGGATCATGCTCACCAATATCAGTACCTATCAAGTCCGAATAATATTTCAAGAATGCATCGTCTACCGCATTAGGGGAAGTATGACTGTCACCATCTTCATCGTCAATTTGGTGAATGTATTATTTTGCATGCTTTATCTTCAACGAGGCATGGAACAGTATGGTATTCCTGTCGCCATGAAGAGACCATTGTTGCTTTGTTTTCTATTTTATCATCTTTTCTTCATCTTCGAGAGCTTCCTTAAGTTTTACAATTAGATCTTTCTCTTGTTATAAGTGTATAACATCCGCATTAGGTTGTAAAGTAAGTTGCTGAACCTGCTGTAGTTTTTCCGATATTGCCGTCGACCTCTTGATTCCTTTTCCATATATTTCATAGGACCATTTCTTCAGAGCTCCTTAGTGTTCCTTAGCTTCTGCTGAAGAATAACCATTGGGTTACCGTAAGCGCGGATGTTCCAAGCTTCTTCACAACCTACGACATTGTAACATTTGTTGTCCAAACACCAATTTTTTTGAAATTAACCTGTTTTAAGGGGGGTGCCGAGCCGAATGAGAGGACGAAAGGGCAGTGGTCCGATAGGAGGGGAATAATAATGTTTAGGTTTATGGTTTGCTAAGATAAAAGGGATTGGTAATTCATGAGGCCATGATCAATTTCCGTTAAAGTCCTTGGTCCCGTAATGCTTTTATTTGACCAAGTGAATCTAGAGCGAGAGGAAGGAATCTCTATCAGAGAGGATAAGTGCATAGCAGTGTTCAACGGATTTAGTTCCCCAAGGCTTAAAGGAACTCTGCCACTCTTGTGATCGGATAAGTAAGAGCAATTAAAGTCTCCTATCACTATCCATGGAAAAGCCGACTGACTGAACGACGATAAGGTATCCAGCATTTTCTTACGGAAGGATGGGGTATTACTAGCATAAATACATGTTAGCAAGAAGGAAGAGGAGGAAGGGATGTGGAATACTTTAGTATGAATAAACCGATAGCCCATCATAACAAGAGATATTTGGAACATATTGGGGTCATACATAATCAATAGCCTACGATATGAGGCTTGGTCAAGATTGGTTAGATAAGACCATGCAGGATTTATGTATGCTGCTGCTTTGGATGTTAGAAGGGAGTTGATTTTGGTTTCGGAGATGGATATGAGGGATAGGCAGTGAGCATGAGTAAGGTTTTTTATTTGGTCTAACTTCTCTGGTTTGTGATTCCCCTTATATTCCATGCAACAATGTTTTGCTGCATGATTATACAATCGGGGTTTTGCTCGAGCTTCTGGTTCTTCTTGGAGAAGAGGATCGGGTCTTTCCACCGATCCTAATTCACTCTGAATTATCATATGCCTTGCAATTCTTATAGCAAAGAGCGTAGCTGAGGGGGGCGAAAATGTCTTGGTCTACTGGAATTTTGGATAAGGATGAGGTCTTAATGGGAGAGGATGGTTGGATATTTGTTGAGGTTTTTTTTTTTTTTGACTTTTTTATGTTTATTGGACCTGATAGAATCCAAGGTAGGGATAACATGAGGTGGAGAATGTTTAGGATTAACTGAAACCATAGAGGAGTTAGTGGGTATTGATTGATTGACTTGCAAAGTAGAGGATGATACAAGTGAGGACAGGGAGGTAGCTAATACATGGTTGGTAGGCAGGGGCACATTACTGCTTTCCATATATTTATCCTGATGAGATTGAGAATCTTTTAAGTTTTCATGCACTTTTAGTTGGCCATGCACTTCTACATCACCGTGTGCAACCATTACATTTTCACTAGTATTTTGCTTCCTATTTTGTTGTGCTTCACTTTCCTTTCCATCTACTTTATTTTTCCCATTCTTTTGTGATGTTTGAGGTGCGTCTGTTGTGTTCCCTTCTTTTGTCTCTGTGTGTTTCTTTATAACTTCCATTTCCCTTTTTGTTTGTGTATCTTCTTTGACTACATTGTTTTGCATTTCTTCAGTGTCTTCGTCAGTTGCTATTACTTCATCATTTGCTGCATTCAAGCTTTCAAATATATTGTACACCTCAGTATTTACTTCTTTTCTTATCATAATTCTTGTTGTTTGTATATTAGCAAATTTGTTAGCTCCTTGTCTTAAGATTACATTTTTTACTCTTGAATTGATTGTGGTTTCTTACAGGAAATGTATTCATTCTCCTTCTGTTTGTTGTAACTTTTGTTCACGTCATCTTTTGCGCTTCAATAGGCGCTATCTTTGTTTTTTCTTATACTCCATTTTCGTTTTGCTTGTTCTCCATTTCAATCACTTCCTTTCCCGTTACTAGGGCAGCCGCTACAACTTTTGGTTCACATTTTCTACTCTTGTGGCCAAATACTTTACAGTGAATGCAAATGTCTGACTGCCATAAGTAAGTTACATGAATTTTCTGCATGGACCCATCCGAATTTTCTATTTCAAATTCAGACATTAGTTCTTCCGAAGTTATTTCCACCAAGCATTTTGCATCAGTTATTCTTGATAGCGCCTCCGTCGCTCCATCCAAACAAATTAATTTTCCAAGGCAATTCGATAGCCAGTCTATACCCGGTGGGGACCATAAGTAAATGGGAATATTCGACATTTTCACCCATACAGGGACTACCTTTATTGAACCATAAATATTGCTAACATTAGAATCCCACTATTTAATTATAAACAGCTTATTTTTCATTACTATAGGATCAGCTCTTATAACTCTCTCTCTCTGTGTCATTATCATCAAAGAAATTGAACAAGAATAGAGTTCCATCAGATTTTACTTCAAAATTACCTCTGAGCCTCCATCGCTGCTTTAGAGTTTCAATGACCATGGTGTAGGGTAACGGCCTGTCGAGAAAAAACCCAACAATATAGTTCTTCCAAATTTTCTCACCCGCTCCTATAATATCAAAAGGGGGAACCTTTTTATCTCTATTGAAAGTAATCTCGTACTGAACAGGCGTGTGCTTCCCAGCATTTCGTGGCAAGAAACGAAAGAGGCGGTCGGAAGACCAAGCTTGTTCAGTTGATGGGTTGGTTGGGTTCGACGAAAGGGGGCGAACTGGATTAGGTTGGGAGAGATTTGGAATGGTGTTGGGAACTAACAGATCAGGATGGGACAGTAGGATCGGGGTTAGGTGGACGTTGTGGAGGAGAAGGTTCAGGGATTAGGAGGCGCAACGTTGAATTGGAGGAAAGAGGAAGGGTATGGGATGGATTGGACATGGCGCGATTCGGCACAGCTGACATTAAATTAAAAAGAGAAGGGATAATTTGACCTATAATTAATTTATGCTGCATTCCATTTTCCATTCTATTTATTTTAGCAATACGTTATTTGTTCAATTTATTCTCTCTATACTTATCATCTAACTCCACGCTAATTTCTAAAATTTCATTATAAGTTCAGGACATACCTCATTCGTGTCTGCCATAAATCATATTTTACTCGTTCTATATCCTTGTCGCTATCACTTTCTGAGGAGGAAGAGTCAGAATCATCCCAACTGACTTGAAAAGCTCTTATTTTCTCTTTGAATCTTTCATTTTTATATTTCTTCTTTTTAATAAGAATAGTTGCTTCATACGACCAAATTCATAACACTCAAAGCACTTGATTGATGTTTGATTTGCTGAACTTGATTTTTTGTTTTTTTTGGAACTTTGTCATTTTTCTGAATTTCTTGAACTTGTTGTGGTTTTTGGATATGAAGGCAATCTGATCTTCATCTAAGTCGAAATCTTCATTGTTTGCTTGAAATGCTATATTTTTTCTTTTTGGTATTTGTTTCTTTCTAGCTTGCAGGTTAGCTTCATAGGATAACAAATTTTCAATTAACTCTTCAACTTTGAGTTGAGAAAGATCGTTTCTCTCTTCAATGGCTAAAACTTTTCTTTCCTAATCATTTGTCAAAGAGTTTATAATTTGTGTAACTAAACTAAAGTTAGTGAACTTATCTTCGAGTGCCATGAGATCATGTTGTGTAGTTTAAAATGTAGTGTACGTATCACTAGTGGACTCATTTACTTTCAATTTAAAAGATGAAAACTGGTTCTGCAAAATTGAAATTTTTGTTTGCTTAACCTTAGTTGTGCCTTCGCGAGTGATTTGTGAAGTACATCATATATCATAGGCAGTAGTGCACATCATGACATGTGAAAATTCATTTTTATCTAAAGCACAAAATAAGACATTCATTGCTTTTGAATTGTTTAAAGCTGCAATTTTTTTAGCATCAGTTCATGCACTCATCTTAGTATTTGGTACTGCATACTTATTTTGAGTGGCAGACCATATTTCTAAGCTGTTTGCTTCCATAAAAATTCGCATACGGGTTGATCAATGTGCATAATTTGAACCATTGAAAAGACGGGGACATTGGGTGGACTGACCTTCTTGAAATATACTTTCCATAATAGATGATGTAAATACCAGTTACTGTAATTTGATCCAAACCTTGCTCTGATACCAATTGAAAGTCTATATGAGTCGATCCTGTATAGAAAAGTATGAATATGTGTATACTACTGAGAGTGATATAATAAAGTAAATGCTACTAAGTAAAATGCACACTAGAGTTTTATACTGGTTCAGACCTCTCATCCTACGTCCAGTCTCGAAGCTCCCCTTCGGTATCCTACTATCAACAAACGTCGCTATGCCCGGAGGAATAGACTTAATTTCAATAGATTTTCTTGCCAAATGTGTGTTCTAGCATAACACAGGTAGTGACTGATGAGTGCACAATCTTCCAAGATATCCTTATGTAATAGTTATTTTGAGATGCAGATGTTTATAGAAGAGTAGTATATAGTTGTGAGTTGCTTGAAGTGCTTGACCGTTGAATAAATATAGAATTGATACAATAGAATGCAGAGAGTGTAGTACTGTGGGTTTTTCATTTCGAGTGTTGATGCTTTAAATAGTGTTGAGAAGTTGTAATTGAAGAGTTGTGACCATTGATGTTCATTCAAGAATTGCTCTGATTGGTAGTGAAGAGTTATGGTGAAGAGCGTTGTAAGTGTCCTTTGACAATATGACAATTCATCTTCATTTGTTTAGGCCAACCTTTAGGTCAAATGTTTGTAATTTATACCAGATGTCTGAAAGCTTCTCTAGGCATATATATTTCTAGGCCGAGATATAGTTCAGACATCTGAACTTAATATCAGACGTCTGAAGGCTCTCCCGACCATTTTCTGAGACTAATTTCAGAAGTCTGGGATTAATTCCAGACATTTGATACTCTTGTATAAGCTTTTCTTTGTTCAATGCATATCTCATTTTGTTTTATCCATCTCACTTCTTTTTGTATTCCTTTTTCTTATTGTCGAGCGGTACTTTCTTGAGTTGATTTTATTCATAGCATGCGTTGGTTTATATGTATATACTTATACGATTTCCATTGTATAGTTGTTTTCATCGAAACCATAGAATAGATTTACTAACAAGTCCTCCAATTTTTCACCATATCTTTTAATTTGATTTACTAATATCAAAACTCAAGAAAAATAATCATCAATTGGTTCTTTTGATTTTATATGCAAAGCTTCAAACTCACCTCGCATAATTTGTAGTCTTATCTTCTTCACATTATCGATGCCCTTGAATGCGTTCTTTAAATTCTCACATGCTTTGTAACAACTCGAATTCCGACAGGTGGATTTTCTTTCGAAATTCCAATCTATCGAAACTTGGATTGGTTTTCTCGTGTATTCTGCAGAAAAGACAGAGACATAAAACATGCCAGAGCTCAGAAAATATCTCATAGTAGAATGGATAAAATATAATATATTCAAAATATAGCCTTACCGTATTAACAACACTGCCTAACCAGTATACAAGGCTATCATGTCTCTTCCACAAATCTAACCTGCGAGCATGTTATGAGGAGGGGGTCAAAACATAAGTTCTGGTGACTGGATTTAAATTATACACTTTGGGTAACACTACATATACCGTCCAATCATATTTTCCTATTTATTAGGTTACTTGGGTTAACAGCACTCAAGGCTTACACACAAGTCGTACTTATTTACTTCCCAGTAGCTTAACCTAATACAGTATATATGTAGCTACCCCCAAATATTAAGGTACACCCCATGGTACCCCACTCGCACGGTCTCCACCGTAACACCGACAAAATATACGCAGCCACTCATCCTATGCCGTAGTGATGTACGGATCCCTATATAGCAATGTTACGTTCCGCATATATCTATCATTACTATGCTACGTAAGCATAAGGACTGCCACCGTCGATCGAATCAGATTACATACTAGAGTAATGCCCTCAAGTCTACGATACACCACCCAGAGCCGATATGCATGTATCTAGACTGTCCCACATACGTATCATCAATTGTAGCTCGATGTCATAACCCCACGTCCTGCACCGAGTCCCATGGCAAGTTGATACAAGAAACACAGAACTTGGTCGTGAGCTTTTCCATATTTGTACAGGCCCGTCTTTAAAGAGCCTCTATATACGGATATACCTAGGGTATGTTTTCACGGTGGCTGTGGCCCCACCCCAGCCCCTCCCTCAACTAATAAAGACTACAAGAGCTAAACGACTGCCCCTAAAGGAAACAATCTAAACATCCATTTGACGTCTTCCCTCAACCACCGTACCCCGATAGTGAAAGGTGAATGGTCTATTGGTTTTGGCTCTAGTCTTTTCGCATCCTACTGGCTGCCGATGAAGGGTATCTGACGATCTACTATCCTTGTTGGTCATGACCCTTTGCCTCCCGTTGAGGCAACCACCGAATCACCATGGTGTCACCACGTCACAACATTCTAACTGCATAGTTACTTCTGCAGTCAAGGCCCACTCACCTAATAGTTACGCGCAGACCCAACCTTTGCAAGCACAGCCTTAAACATCTGCCACCGCACAGAGGACTACTAGGAGCACCTTACGTACCTTAGGAAGCCGCGTGCTTCCTCTTCCAGTCCTTTGGAGCCGTCAGATCAATCAGATGAATGTGCGCTCCCCTCGTGCCTTGTAACTCCACGATGATCTACCCCATTGGGTTATTCACCCTTAAACGTGCATACTGGTCCAAGCGCTTCAATTTAATATGTTGTAAGACCCTATGTCTAAACATTCGTTTACGCGCTTGCTTTTCCTTACCAGGTTTCCTTTTAACTTGGTTATTCCTATTCACATTGAATTCTTCATCAGACATCAGTTACCAAATTCCACTTGCTTATTAATTTCAGTTATAACTTAACCCATTTAAGTTTATTAATTAGCCCACAACATGTCATTCTCTAGATTATGGCCCAAGGTCTGTAATCCACAATCATTTTTATAATCTTGTTTGATTTCATCATTACAATAACATGTTTTACTTAATATGTAATTAAGTATATCTCAATTCACATGTTTTCTGTTTAACATGTCAGTCATTATTTATGATTAAACATAACTTATTTCATAAGTTTTCTCATTCTTTCTCATTTAATCATACGCCGTCACTACCACTTATCGTTGTTTACTTATTAACTTAGTTCTCTTAACTAAGGTCCATTAATAACTTTCTCTACCCATTTATTACAACCTATGTTATAATTTCCTCTTGCCCCTAGGGCAGTCCCAACATGTTATTCTTATCATCAGGTTTCAGACTTCCAAGTTTACAGATTACTTAATTTATAATTAAGTACAACTTCTTATATTTCTTATATTTACCCTTTTTCTTAACTGGTTTCTGGCTTTCCCCATTTACTGATTACTTAATTTACAATTAAGTATCCCATCCCTCATTTCACAAGTTATCCTGTTTCCTTAACAGTTTATTATAACCTAAGTTAAAATCTTCACTACTCCCTAGGATAAGTCTACCTATTATACAATATTCTCATTAATGTTAATTATTCATAATAGGTGATTTTCATTCTGCATTTGAACCATTTTCTTTTATTGTTGTAACCCATTATTCTTTATTCACTGTAATATACGTTTCTTATTTTAATTAAGGAAAAACACTTCATGCATCTTACCAGTTTGATGTACAGAAGAAATCAGTGATTTATTTTCATTATGTATTCCCATCTAAATCCGTGATGGCAAGTAATTTCTTTCCCTTTTCTTACTTTATTCAATGTGGTTTACTTGCAACCACGTTCTCAGAAATAGGTCATTTAGGGAAATACATCACTTTTTCTTCGCATCACATTAACTCGGTCCATTACATCACTTCCTTTCATATTATGTGACTTAGATATTTAATTACCATCATTGCCATTTATTAATATCTTGTTATATACATATATTTTTGTATATATATACATGCACTAGACCTCTCGCATTAAGCCTACACTTGTGGATGCTGCATTTGTCGGGCGGGTCCGGGCAAACTTCCACCACAAGTTGACTTAACCTCGTGTCTTAGTACCATTACATATTTAAATTATGCACTTAGACCCCTCACATTAGATTTACCACTTGTGAATGCTAGATATGTCGGGCGGCTCTGGGCAGACTTCTATCACAAGTGCAATCTAACCTCGTGTCTAGGAGCGTTGCAGCGTCAAATTACTGTGAATCTAGGCATGTTCGTTCTTTAACAGTTATTCCTATTTCATATAAATTTTGAGCATATTCGGTTTTTAACCATTTTTTCTATGTCATTATAGGTTTTCTAATCCTTCTCTCTAAGTCATATATATATATATATATATATATATATATATATCATATGCCCCAAATTTAGATCTTTAATCATGCTTTGATTTATACCCAAATCTATGTTTATGTATTTAATTATATGCTAACATGAAACCATTCAATCACATAACTATTCCAAATCATACAAGCAAGGATCCATGTATATAATTGTGACAAGTTTACATGTAATACAAACAACAAAAGTTGCTACCAAATTATAACAAGTTTGTTTTACAACCTGCGAACAATCCCATACTTTAATATATTTCAACATATGGATTTAACAAGCTTACATTCCAATAAATTAATATTTTAGTCTATTAATTATTCTTACATGTTGCACTTATCACTTTAGTCATTGTTATCACATGTTAAACATCTCAAAAGATTGTATTTCGATTATACAAAAAATGGGGAATGGTAAACGATAACATATTATTATCTAAAATTTATAACTTAAATCCACTCACCTTTTTATGCTTTCCCCAATTCTGGATCTGATCCAGTTTTAGCATCCATGGTTTTTCCACTTTAATTTGATTTGAAACCTAATAACCGTGGACATTATTATTTTCATTAAAAGATAAGGGAAAGAAAGAGTAAGAATTTGAATGGATTGGATCAAGAATTTTAACTTGCTTTTTTCACGATTTTGAACAATCTTTTATTAATGTCGATTCTCCCATCCTAGGCTAATATTTTAATTTTCAAAATAGATTTTTGGAGAAAGGGAGTAATGGCAAAGCTACAGCCCGCTGAATTATGAGGTTTAGGGTTAGGTCTAAGGTCTTATTTATAGGTGTATTGGAGCAACCAGGACCCTCAAATTTGACCTAAAACCATCAGAAACATCAAAAACTCGAAAAACCCTAATGTGCCAAAATCTACCGTAAGGGGGTCGACCCCCCTTGAAGGGGTCGACCCTCATGGGTCCGGAGGCCGAAAATTGACCTGGGCTGTTCCAATTTTCTCTAACAAACTTCTACAGCCCATAACTTCTCCATACGATTTCCGTTTTACGCAAAATCGGACTCTATCTGAACTAGAATTCCGAGATGAACGCAATGGTACAATCCATTTTACTTAATTCTGAATATTTAATTTAAGTTATTCTTATTTATTGTCTTAAGTTTAAAATGCGGGGTGTTACATTCTCTCACCCTTAGGAAATTTTATCCCCGAAATTTGATAATGGTAAAAATGAATTAACCTCTCGCATAATATACATCCATTATGTGTGCATCCAATTTTTGCAAACATTGTACACTTGTGCAAAGTGAAGTACAACATAATAATGCACGTATGCCTAAGCAGTACTTCCTAGGTGTATGCAAATTTCTTAAAAATCCTTTTAAGATTTGATGCTCCCATCTTAAATATACTATCAGTTCTACATGAATGCAATATTTTGAAAACCAAAATACATTTTCATCCAAATTTTCCCACACTCTTAAGTAAGAGCGTAGTCCATCCAGCTGTTGCATCCAAAATCCTACCAACCAACTTTATTTTTTGAATTTCAGAAAAATCTAATTTTCTAAATTTCATTTCTTTTGTTACAAAAAGGAAAAAAACCGAAAATTTCACATGTTCCACTTTTCTTTTATATACCTTTTTCCAACTGTACTTGGATTTTATGTAATTATTATAAAGATTCTCCTATTTTCCTATCCAAGCACAGCCCACATAAAGAAAAATTCTTTTGTTACTGATTTTCTTTTTCGTCTTATCTTGGAAATTTTTATCTTTATCCATCTTTTCTCATAATTTTGCAATTTTGTTGCTTTACTAAATTTTCTGTCTCCTTTTCAGTTGTAACATTTCTCTTTCCTTAGCTTATTTAATCATCTGATCTTAGTTTAAATTTTAAATAAGCCCCTAGTCTTTTAACTAAAACAAGAGAACAGACACCCTACACAGCTACTACTAAGGGCCAAGAATCTCGCAACTATGTCCCTCTCAGAAAAGTCCAAACTATGGGATCCACGACAGGTTTAAGTGTTACCCTAACTACCCAACAAGAACAAAATAACGGAATGATCCCAACAGAAATGCAGTATCGAGGTTTACCCCTAACAGGATCTAAACACTTACTTGCCTATTTTTACTATCTAGTAGTCACTACTAATCCTAGCTGTGTACCAACAATGATTTCAAGCAATACCCTAGGATTTTCAATGCTTATGCATTCTACATGAACTTACCATTTTTCCAAGATAATTTTCGCAATTTACTTTATAGCCTCAAAGCTTTTCCTGTCTTTCCGAAGCTCTAATCCTTTCCTACTCCATCCTTTTAAAACATAGTTTGGGCTTTTCATTTAAACTTTCTTCCAAAAATTTACAAGCGTCAAAACTTTATTTTTCTCATGAAAACTTGCCAAACCATAAAAACATGTCATCTTAAAAAAAATGTAAATCATCATTTTTTTTCAAATTACAAAAACTGGAGTAGATCAGGGCAAGTATTTCTCAATTGGGTTTATAACTTGCTCTTACCTATAAAGTCAACTCAATCGCTTACCGCAAGGTGCAAACATGCACTCTATTCTTAATTTCTGTACTTATTTTGTCCACCCAACAAAATTATCTTATTAAAATAATTTATCAAAAAAAGGTTGTCATAAGAATAGAGATTTCAAATCTTTCTTCATTAATAATTCTTGTATGAAATGTAACAAGAAAATATAGTGAGCTATACATGCTCTATAATATGCACCTTTTATTGAGAGAATTTTATCTTAGACAAAATTTTCGCAAGAAATCACTATTTGCAAGATATACCCCATTTTACTTCAAAAACCAATATGTACTTCTTTACATATTTTAAAACTATAACTTTTAAGATTAAAACTTGAAAACACCATGAACCATTTTCCCAAAACTTTTATAATTTCAAGTTCTTAAAAGTTAATAATGGGGTTAGACTCAAAATGGGTTTCTAATTTTTCTAGGCTTTCCTAGACACTTCCCAAGGTCAGTTCTCTCAACTATATATATTCCTATTCCATTTTCTCTTTTTAACCTTTTCCAATCTATAAGTTTTACTATCAAACCAGCTAACCCAAAATACTAATCATATGGGATTCACTTTCCTTCCATATAAAGTATATTGTTCACTCTCTACCCAAATTACTATGGGTCTCAGATTTCCATATTCATCCCTTTAGTGTACAAAACAAACATCCCATTTCTTATCATATTATACTCTTTCAATTTAGTGGGTTCCTCTATGGATCTAGGTATATATATAATCTATTTATATTTTTAAAAATACAAATAAGCTCACGCACTATTTATATAGGAACCCTAAACCTAAGCTCTGATACCAGATGTAACAACCCGAATTCCGATAGACCGATTTTTTTTCAAAATTCCAATCTATCGAAACTTGGATTGGTTTGCTCTGGTAACCAGCAGAAAAGGCAGAGACATAAAACATGTCAGAGCTCAGAAAATATCTCATAATGGAATGGATAAAATGCAATATAGTCAAAATATAGCCTTATCGTATTAATAATACTGTCTAACCAGTATCCAAGGCTATCTTGTCTCTACCACAAATCTAATCTGTGAGCATGTTATGAGGAGGGGGTAAAAAAACACAAGTTCTGGTGACTGGATTTAAATTATACACTTTGGATAACACTACATATACCGTTCAAATATATTTTCTTATTTATTAGGTTACTTGGGTTAACAACACTCAAGGCTTACACACACGTCGTAGCCATTTACTTCCCAGTAGCTTAACCTAATACAGTATATATGTAGCTACCCCAAATAATAAGGTACACCCCATGTTACCTCACTCGCATGGTCTTTACCGTAACACCATCGAAATATAGCCGTACTGACGCACGGATCTCTATATAGCAATGTTACGTTCCGCATATATATATATCATTACTATGGTACGTAAGCGTAGACCGCCACCGTCGATCGAATCAGATTCCATACTAGAGTAATGCCCTCAAGTCTACGATACGCCACCCAGAGCCGATATGCATGTATCTAGACTGTCCTACATACGTATCGTTAATTTTAGCTCGATGCCATAACCACACATCCTCTAATGTGCACCGGGTCCTGTGAAAGGGTGATATAAGAAAGGAACTCGGTCGGGAGCTTTTCCATATCTGTACATGACCGTCTTTAAAGAGCTTCTATATACAGATATACATAGGGTATGTTTTCACGGTGGCTATGGCCCCACCCCGCCCCTCCCTCAACCAGTAAAGACTACAAGAGCTAAACGAATTCCCCTAAAGGAAATAATATAAACATCCATTTGGCGTCTTCCCTCAACCACCGTACCCCGATAGCGGAAGGTGAACGGTCTATTGGTTTTAGCTCTAGTCTTTTCGCATCCCAATGGCTGCCGATGACGGGTATCCGACGATCTACTATCCTTGTTGATCATGACCCTTCGCCTCCCCGTTGAGGCAACCACCGAATCACCCTGGTGTCACCGTGTCACGACATTCTGACTGCATAGCTACTTCTGTAGTCAAGGCCCGCTCACTTGGTAGTTACATGCAGACTCAACCTCTGCGAGCACAACCTAAAACATCTGCCACCGCACAGAGGACTACTAGGAGCACCTTACATACCTCAGGAAGCCGCGGGCTTCCCCTTCCAGCACATTGGAGCCGTCAGATCAATCAAATGAATGTGTGCTTCTCTCGTGCCTTATATCTCCACGATGATCTACCCTATTGGGTTATTTACCCTCAAACGTGCGGACTGGTCCAAGCGCCTCACTTTAATATGTTGTTAGACCCTATGTATAAATATTCTTTTACGCGCTTGCTTTTCCTTACTAGGTTTCCTTTTAACTTGTTTGTTCCTATTCACATTGAATTCTTCATCAGTTACCAAGTTCCTCTTGCTTATTAATTTCAATTATAACTTAACCCATTTGAGTTTATTAATAAGCCCATAACATGTTATTCTCTATATTGTGGCCCAAGGTCTGTAATCCACAATCTCTTTTATAATCTTGTTTGAGTTCATCATTACAATAACATTTTTACTTATTATGTAATTAAGTATATCTCAATTCACATGTTTTCTGTTTAACATGTCAGTCATTATTTATGATTAAACATAACTTATTTCATACGTTTTCTCATTTTTTATTATTTAATCATAAATTCAATTTACACCGCCACTACAAGTTATCGTTGTTAACTTATTAACTTTGTTCTCTTAACTAAGGTCCATTAATAAGTTTCTTTACCCATTTATTATAACCTATGTTATAATTTTCTCTTGTCCCCAGGACAGTCCCAACATGTTATTCTTATCAGCGGGTTTCAGACTTCCAAGTTTACATATTACTTAATTTATAATTAAGTACAACTTCTTATATTTCATATATTTTCCCCCTTTTCTTAGCTGTTTTCTAGCTTTCCCCATTTTCTGGTTACTTAATTTACAATTAAGTATCCCTTACCTTATTTCACAAGTTATCCCATTTCCTTAACAGTTTATTATAACCTAAGTTATAATCTTCACTTGTCCCTAGGACAAATCTACCTACTATACAACATTCTCATTAATGTTAATTATTAATAATAGGTGATTTTCATTCCCCATTTGAACCTTTTTCTTTACTATTGTATTCCAATATTCTTTATTGACTGTAATATATGTTCCTTTTCTTAATTAAGGAAAAACACTTCATGTACCTTATCAGTTTGATGTATAGAAGAAATCTGTGATTTATTTTCATTATGTATTCCCATTTAAATCCGTGGTGGCAAGTAATTTCTTTCCTTTTTCTTACTTTATTCACTGTGCCTTACTTGCAATCACGTTCTCAGAAATAGGTCATTTAGGGAAATACATCACTTTTCTTTCGCATCACACTAACTCGGTCCATTACATCCCTTCCTTTCTTATTTTCTGAGTTAGACATTTAATTACCATCATTATCATTTGTTCATATCTTGTTATAAACACACACACACACACACACACACACACACACATATATATATATATATACATGCACTAGACCGCTTACATTAAGCCTACACTTGTGGATGCTGGATTCGCCGGGCGGGTTCGGGCAGACTTCTATCACAAGTTGACTTAAACTTGTGTCTTAGTACCATTACATATTTTAATTATGCACTTAGAACCCTCACATTAGATTTACCACTTGTGAATGCTGGATATGTCGGGCGGCTCCGGGCAGACTTCTATCACAAGTGCCATCTAACCTCGTGTCTAGGAGCGTTGCAGTGTCAAATTACTGTGAATCTAGGCATGTTCGTTCTTTAACAATTAATCCTATTTCATGTAAATTTTAGGCATATTCAGTTTTTAACCATTTTTCCTATTTCATTATAGGTTTTCTAATCCTTCTCTCCAAGTCATATATATGTATGTGTGTGTGTGTGTATATATATATGTATGTATGTATGTATATTATATGCCCCAAATTTAGATCTTTAATCATGCTTTGATTTATACCCAAATCCATGTTCATGTATTTAATTATATGCTAACATGAAGCCATTCAATCACACAACTATTCCAAACCATACAAATAAGGATCCATGTATATAACTGTGACAAGTTTACATGTAATACAAACAACAAAAGTTGCTACCCAATTCTAACAAGTTTGTTTTACAACATGCGAACAATCCAATACTTTAATCTATTTCAACAAATGGAGTTAACAAGCTGACATCCCAATAAATTAATATCTTAGTCTATTAATTATTCTTACATGTTGTATTATCACTTTAGTCATTGTTATCACACGTTAAACATCTCAACAGGTTGTATTTCAATTATACAAAAATGGGGAATGGTAAACGATAACATATTATTATCTAAAATTTATAACTTAAATCCACTCACCTTTTTATGCTTTCCCCAATTTTGGATCTGATCCAGATTTAGCATCCATGGTTTTTCCCCTTTAATTTGATTTGAAACCTAATAATCGTGGACTGATTATTTTTAATATAAGAGAAGGGAAAGAAAGAGTAAGAATTTAAATGGATTGGATCTGGAATTTTACCTTGCTTTTTTCATGATTTTAAACAATCTTTTATTAATGGCGATTCTCTCTTCCAAATCTTGAATTCATAATTTTTCCTTGGCTAATATTTTAATTTTCAGAGTAGATTTTGGGAGAAAGGGATTAATGGCAGAGCTCCAGCGTAGCCTCCGAATTATGAATTTTAGGTTTAGGTCTAAGGTCTTATTTATAGGTGTATTGGAGCAACCTGGACCCTCAGATTTGACCAAAAACCATCAGGAACGTCAAAAACTCGAAAAACCCTAATCTGCCAAAATCCACCACAGGAGGGGTCGACCCCCCCCCCTCCCGAAGGGGTCAACCTCGGGGTTGACCCCCCTTCATTTGGGTCGACCACCTTCATGTGGGTCGACCCCTCCTTGAAGGGGTCGACCCCCATAATTCCGAAGGCCGAAAATTGACCTGGGTTGTTCCTGTTTTCTCTAGCAAATTTCTACAGCCCATAACTTCTTCATATGACGTCCGTTTTATGCAAACTCAGACTCTATCTAACCAGAATTCCGAGAAGAACACAACGGTACAATCCGTTTTACTTAATTTTGAATATTTAATTAAGTTATTCTTATTTTATTGTCTTAAGTTAAAATGCGGGGTGTTACATGCTTCCTTACTACTTTACGCGCTTGCTACCTTCTTAAACATAGATTCACTCATCTTAAGTGGTGATATCGACGGGTTCAATACCCATTTTAAACGATATCCCACACATCTTGTGAACCATGCAATGCCTGCATGCAAATACTCTAATTATCATAGTACTCCTTCTTTAGCAATGAAACTTGAAATGGACTCATGTCAATTGCCATATTTTCTTGACTGAGAACCTAGATTTGATACCTATGTTAGAAAAATTTCTTCAAATTAAGATTAATAGAACAACAAGTGTAAACGAGAGATTGATTTTAAAAGAGAAAGTTATACTTTATTGCAAACTTTTTCTTGCAATTTTTTTCTTTCTTATAAATGACATACACCACTCCTATTTATAGCACTTCACATCTCAAAAGAACGGTGAAGATGTGTTTAATCCTATGGTATACAATTATTCTATAGGGTTTTTTATAACGTTTATACAAAATATCTTAGATAAGAAATTGTAGATTTGAGTTACTTTATTACAATTTAAGAATAGATAACTCTAGAATCTTTTCCGCATATATCTGGATATTTCTTTCTAATTTTCTCTAGATTTCTCTTTTTTACTTTTTTCTCCTTTGAATTATTTGTTGCCCAAATTAAGTCTCCAATAGCCCAAAGTTAAGTTTATTCTTTAACACTCTTAATCATGTAACCAAGACAATAAGATATTTCACCCTACTTTGAACCCAGCTTATTACATTGTATTAGTGGCTATACTGTTTAAATCATGTTATATGTTATGAACTCTATTTCACTGTTAATATGTACACGAACATGAGCCAGTGGATAAGATATAGCATAAATTCTTTATGTTAAACTGATTCCATAGGACTCTTAATCTAGCGAATAATTCATATAATCTAATGGATAAGGTATAACATAAACTCCGAACACAATTTATATAGAATATGCTACAATTTGAATAATTCATTTGGTGATTCAATATGTACAGGGAACTTTAATCTAGCAATCTCTATCAACAAATGTTGTTATGTATATTTGCAACCTTTTAATTTTTAAAATGATAAGTCGATCAGAAAACGTATGAAACACATTAAAAACTATTTTTTACAAAATTGATATTTTATTATATATATAAGGATTCCACATCTATAGTCGCATAATTCAAAACAAATGATAGAAACCTTATTCTTGAAAAACACCCGTACTGAAAAACTGTGCAAATTATAAACACAGAATCCAAAGACTATAATAGTCTATACCTTAGATGAAACTAATATAAGACAAAACTAAAACCCATGAGAATTCGACAAAGGCTCTTCAACCTGAAGAAGGAAAGCACTACGCATCAGAAGAAGAACATGGACCAGAGACATCCAGTTTCCTAAATGTCTTAGCTTTCTTCTTTCTTCCTTCGATTTGGTTGATCATTCTAGTCCATTCAGGGTTGTCAATTTTTTCCACATCTACATCTTCCTTAAAATCATCCACTTCTTTTCGTAACCTAGCTTTACGCATCGTCCTTGATCTTGTCTGGATGTGTTCAAATGCTTTATTGTCCATTCTGTTTCCGTTAGATGCATCCATCTCATCAGCATATGCCCCTGAGCCTATATTGTTAGGTTCTAAATATATCATACCATCTACATTCTATTCAAAAGGTTGATTTCGGCACTCATTATTGTTATCTTATTGTACCATCGAGCAGTCAAAATTCCAAGGAGAAGAATGTACATACTCTTGCAATGTAGAACATTAAACATTATTATCAAGGTCCATCATATTATTTGAAGAAGATGGTTGAGCTGTTTGCCTAGGAAACCGTACTTTCTTAAACTAGTAGACATTTACTATATGTCCAAAACAATGAAAATTCGGGCACTTGGGTGAAAACCATTCATACTCTACCTCCTACATAATTAATTGGTCATCTTCGGACAAAATTGGGACATGATTAGGATATAAAAACTAGCTGGAAACCTCAACTAATATCCGAGTATATGCAATTTTCCTAATCCCTTCCGTTACCTTATCAAGCTTGAGAGGATTACAAAAAATGGAGACAATACAACTTATTCCTTCCTATGTCCAATACTCTAGCGGTAAGCCAGGGAGACAGACCCAAATGAGAATAGAATGTAGCATGTCTTTATCAAGTTTAACCTCAACGCTTTATCATCATTAATTTTCTATTATAAAATTAAGGACTTCCCTCTAGAATCTTATCGCACTCATCTTTCTTATTAAATTTAATAAAATAAAATTCATCTTTCTTAGAATAAATAGTAAAGTCTCCTGATGGTTTACAGACTCTATGAATATAAACTTTGAAGAAAGGGTAGTGAGACCTTGCATCAACTAAATAAATAGTTAAAGCATTTTCCCACTGTTGTATACCATTTTGTACTAACTCCGGATACCTTTTGCACATGCCATCTCTTGATACTGTTTGGGTTCATGAAATCTAAGAGTTATAGCAACATGAATTTGATCACCTTACACCACTTCATCCAAGCGCATACTTTTGATATGCTATTATGATGTTTAGCATGCGCGTAGTAGATTGAGATTGTGGAATTGACGTCAACAACGAAGGATAATCTTTAGATCCCTTCTGTGACATATTACCTAGATTATAACCAGTTGAAGACCAATTATGAAGTTGACTTTTCCCAAATCCTACTGGAGATATCCCTATCGTTTCTTTTCCTTTTCCAATCGAGTTAGGCGGTTGTTCAAGTGCTGGAAGAGCTGGTTGCTGCTCCGAAGCGGAAAATACAGGGGGTGCGGAATCGTTGGCTGTTAGCACGGGAAGACACCAATTTGATTGATCCCTTCTTCGGCCACTAATTCAAATCTTTGGATGAGAGTTGAATCGTGCAGCAGGAGGGTCTGGGGGATCAGGAGGTGGAGCTTTCATTGGATATTAGTTGTTGAGGGGTCGGGAAAGAGACTGAAAGCTGGGTAGAGGCTGGGGATTCACTTGTTAGTTGTAGATCCGCCTTTTGTCAAGGCCATCATCCTATGAGAAACCATTGACGGAGACAATCAGGGCTTGAGCATGGGACTGGACAAACTCGGACATCGCTGGCTCAACCCCTGGTTCGATCACGTTTGGGCTCGTTTAAGCCCAGCATCAATAACATACCGGGGTCGAAGAAGAGGGTACATGAAGTCTCGAATCGAAGGAGATCCTTCCTACTTATCTCAGCATGAATGGGGTTCAAGCTCGGATCAAATGAACTCCAGCTCGAGTCGAAGACCATAATCTAGAAAAATACAACTCCGGATCGAATAGTGCCACTGATCGAATGGAGCTCGGATCGAATGCAATCCAAATCGAATGGAATTCTAATTGAACGGAATCAGGATCGAATGGAATTCGATCCAGAAAGGGACAGTTACAATCTCCAATGATCAGCACTCCCCCACTACCTCCTACTGCTGCGAATCTCGCACCACGTGTCCACAAACCGACCTAGAAACTTCCCAAAGTGGTGCTATAACCATTCTACAACTGCCTCCACTACTTCCTTGTCTTCCCGTATATGTCAAAGGCCACATGTTCGATCGGCCCCCTTCTAGATATATAAATGCAACATTTATAGGAGAATTCAAGGAGTTTTTGTCCCGTGCAAGCTTTCCACTACACAGTCATAACGGCTAGGCGCTCAAAACTCAAAATATTTGCTATATCGATGATTGTAATTCGAGGTAAACACTAGAAATAGTGTTGTTTGAGAGATGATGACAATCTCATTTATTGTAACTTCACTTTTCTGATGTTATGAAGTGAATTATGAAGTGGATCTTGGCTCGTTAATGCCAAACCACTATAAATTGTTGTTGTCTTGTTATTTCTTGCAATTTTCAATTATTTTCTCACATTTCATGCTTAAACAAAAAAAATTGGGTGTTAATGCCATTTTTTGGTCTAACACTAAGCAAATCTTCCTTTGTTGGCTGCCATTAGAACCGATGAGGTAAAGTCAGTTCCGTTAATTTAATCAACTTCAATGCATCAAGAACTTACACATGAAACATATTGTGTTCAGATAATCATATTTATGCTTATCACTTCATTCTTTCCTCCTTTTTAATGAATTCCAACGTAATTTATACAGATGACCAATAAGACCTAATGAGAGGAAACTTTCTGAGTTTAGAAATTATTCTGGCTCCAAAAAATGAAAAGAAAACATTTACCATTCTAGGATTCTTCTTCCATGAGTATCAGTGGAGGATTTGCAATGAACTGTTAGCTTAAGTTTGTTGACAACAATTTTTGGCGAAACATCTTACAGCCGAAGTGGACCTGTTTGAAGAAAAGAATCTTTTTAGACAACAGTGAAACATGGAGAAGATAATGGGATGTTTTTCATTTCATAATCGATGTCGCGAAAAAAACATAATTTGAAGATCAAAATTTGTTTCAGCACTAGTAGCTTTGTTCTCAAGGACACCACTTATCTCAATGGGTAGAGGAGTTAATTGAGACCTAAGTTGGTGTATTTCTTCAAATCGTAAAATGAGCAATCCACAGACAATCGAGTGTTAAAAGAAGAATCATTGAATATAAATTGAACACGAAGACTGTTGTCACCACTGGAAAATAAATTAATAATTAAAAAAGCAATCAACTAAATAAATACTTGAAACTTATACCCACATTACACAATTCTGATACCCACATACATAAAACTGTTGTAGGCAACTCTGATACCAAAAAGCATAAAACTGATATCTAATATTATTAAACTGATACCCAAAAACTACTAGTACATTAATTGAAATAAATACATAACCACTACAAAAATTATTTATATCACAAATTGTTTGATTTAAAAAGAAGAAGTTTCATTTGAAAGAATATAATAAATGCAACAGTACAAATTATAAAATAACAACATCCCAATATTTAAAACAAGTACACTATTGACTTAAATTAAACTGATAACAAAAAAATAAAAAATAATATCCAAAAACAGAAATAAAGAACATTAAACACAAAAAAATAATACAATTTCATTGAATCTAATGTAATTAACGTAAGAAATTAAGAAAACAAAAAACGTAAAAAACATTACAATCAAAGATTCAAAGAAACATTTCTGCAAGAAAAAAAAATGTTGGAACTTCCCATAGAAGTCATCAATCGTTCTTGTTCTTCGATCTCTATCTGGAATTTGGTCTTCAAAATACTGATTGCGACAACGTGAATTTCGCTCGATCAGAATCGATCGCTAAACCGACCAAGACCGTTCGAAACCCCTGATTGTTTTGAGAACATGACAAACCAGAATGCAAACAGAAGAACATTTCATTGTTAATTACAACAATTCCATCAGAATACAAGAATATTACAGTGTATGAATCAATATTTCACATCATAAAATATCAGAGATCACAATACATTACATAGCAACGGAAAAAATAATACAAAACACAACTGAAAGTAATACACCGATACAGAGCTTTTCGAGTATCGTTCCAGCTGTAAACCAGGATCCTGTGAATATAAATCTGCAAAAACAAAACTACTAGCTGCCCGTATCGAAAATAAGGGCACCCAGAGTTTAGGTTAAAACAATAAACTCCAGGTCAGTCATGTGACTGGTGTGAGAACTAAAACAGTTATTTAAAACTTTACTTTAAAATAAAGTAAATCAAGGGACCACGCCGTATAACATGGAACGGGTTTCCTCCCAAGAATACCAATGCATTTAACAAAATAGCGCAATGTTTTTTGGAAAAATGAAGCTATTATAAGACCCAGGTCCTATCACACAATGCAACGCAAGCCGGGGGATAGGGTTTTCCCTTATAATAGCCAAACATGCTTGGTACATTTAAAACAAATCAATTGATATTATTATAAGTGCATAGTGTATAAAACAACTTCAAATCATAAGTATCAATCATGGACGGCATGGGTACCATATATCATGTCGCCAATACTAGGCTCTACAATCAAAACCGCAAAGTCACGTATTGGAAGTTGGATTTCCATCAATGAACCAAGGCAAAAGATAGTCCTCTACCGAATTCGAGACTGTCTAGCCCGAGTCTCAGGCAAGTACTCAGTCAAGCCTTTGGATCGTCAGGGCCGGTCAACCGATGTGGATTAAAATGCCTGAACATTGCATTTCCCTGCCCTTTGGGGGCATAAATGAGCCAAATGACTACAACGGCTCCACACAGTCACCGATATATCCGAGGTGCCTCGCAACAGCAACAACCACACAGGTGAAAATAATATAAATGTCAGGGCAGGTAGGTCACTGACACCGCCCTGGCTAGAAGGAAACGCATGCCCTCCCTGAGGTCCACTCCCTTTTTGGTTCACAACCGGGGTGTGAGGCTCGCGAATCAACGCTACACAAAGCTATGCCACACAGGTCGTGCTTTGATCATCAACCACAAGACTCTGCTTTTCAACAGAAGCCTTGATCATATTGTCACTTAGGCACGCCACACAGGCAATTCACTCCATGCATTTGATATCCATCAATATATAACCTTTGAGCTCGTACATCTCAGAGAAGGGTGTTAAGCAAGAGAATAAATTCTTCCTCGCCAAACAGATATATATTTAATAGAAATCAGTCACACAGAATAAAATCTAATGTCAGACACACAGTCCATTTACAAGTCCGTTCTGGGTCTGAATTAAACCGGAGGCACCTTATACCTCGCATATCCATCGATCTCCAAGTACGTTTGGACAATCAACAACTGATTCCCTCCTCTTGGTGGTACAGCCCAATCAAGATCATCAGTAATCACCCAAACGATGTGAAGACCTCCGGTCTTCAACCACCGTCTTCATCCTCGACACAACGTCGAATCAGTTATTCAGAATGGGATAAACCCGGTCTTTCTGAATAACCCGCGTATATAATAAACAAGTGTTACATAAACACAACATACGCCTCATTCCAATTCAGAATATTCTTTTATTCAAATATTCTTATACTTTGGGAAAGGTTCCCATTAATTTTATCAAAGATAAATTCTTTAAATTTATTCTTTAATCTTCTTTTGAATATCAATTCAAATTAGTCGGGATTAGCGAACCACACCGAAGTAATCATTTATTTTATTTCTCAATCCCAACCTATTCATCCCATGAAGTAAAACTGGTCATACTTCATATTTAACACCACAGTGTTATCGGTAAATTCAATTACCATTTCACGTTCAAATCTAATTAAAGATTTACTATCGCTTGGAGCAAAACTGGTGATACTCCATTCTCAATTATTTCAATCTAATTAAAGATTCATTAAAACTCCACTTGGTTTTAATCTTCCCAAAAATCAATATTAATGATTATTTAACTTGGGAAATCATATCCTGTCTTTAACTGGGTTAAAGAACCAATGTCATTTAAAACACGGTTCACTATAAACCCAAAATCACATTCTAATCCAATTCTAATTAAATCTCATTTAATTGGTAAACTTCATTAAATCTAAATAAAAAGATTTAATCTTTTTCTCAACCGGGTTTAAGAACAGTGTTAATGAAGACACCATTCACGACAAACCCAAATCCCATTTGATATTAAATATAAGGCTCTGAATAGAAAAAATATCGGCTTATATTCAATATCAATTCCTACGACCAACAAATATCGTACTGGAGTTAACGATATAAATATATCTTTCAAATTTCCATAACAATATCTGTATAATCACGAAATCCAACATCGAAATATTCCAAAGAAAATTCCGATTCAAATCCATTTCTACTTTATATATTGGAAATTCTGGTTATTTTCAAAAGCATTTAAAATCCACTTAATTTATTTTAAAAATGAATGGGATTATAATTCTAGTTCAAAACTAGTTCATTTCGATAAAAATCTATTTTTATATCTTCAAATATGGAGTTTTTCATCCCAATTCTTTCCAAGTCATTTCTTATGATTTTACACAAATTATTACTATTTTTAATAATTTTATGAAGGCCTGTACCGTCGATTTCCATCAACGGCCATCGAACTACACTTACAACGACCTTTCCCAAATTTGATTTGGACATAATTCCAAATTCAACCGTTAGATTTCAAATCTCTAATATTCGTTAGAAATCTCTTTTCGATACGAACCCAACGGTTCCGGTTTTAGGAGAATCCGACTGTCGGATCTCCCATAATATCCATTCGAAGTCAAAGGTCGAAATTCGCGAACTGCCGTGGCGCGGCGCGTTTTATTCAGGCCATTATATATACATATTATATATATTTCGTCGATTTCCTTTTAAAACGTATTTTACAAATCATTTTAAATTCGTTTTCAAAACAATTTCAACTTCTTATTCAATTTCCAATCAAAAATGAATATTCCACAACATCGATATACAAATGATAATATTTTCAAAGCATTAGATTTTGAAATCAATTCCTTTTCGGTATTCATTATAAAAATGAATAAAACCGATATAAATATCGTTCACGTCAAAATGGCATCAATCTAACCAACACAGCTTTATATTTTTCAATTACTTCATTATTCTATTCAACACATGAATATTTTCTTCAACACATGAATTTTCTTTTATTCAACATATGAATATATATTATATTCAGCACATGAATTTATATTTTCAACACATGAATATTCTCAACACATGAGTAATGTCAACACATGACTATTTTGTTTATTCAACACATGAATATAATTTATTTTCTAAATTGGAATGAGACCCACTCAATTAACATATAACATTATTTATATGGATTCCATACAACACATGTATGTAATAGCAACGATAAATGATCAACCATCATCCAGAGTGCATTCTACACTGTATAAGCATCAAATATGTATATTCAATGCTTATAACAGTCTGTCAATCAATCGATTGACATATAGCTAATTATTGGGATTAGTGTATGTCCAATTTCATCACAACACCCGTGTGGGGTTTCAAATCAACAAACACAGATTTTATTGGTGCAGTTGAGCGATGTGTAAAATTTATCGTCCTAATCAATATCAGTCAAATCGGTGTACATAAACAAATCGTTCGATTTGTAAATGAATATTTATTTTACTTTAACACATGAATATATATTTTATTTCAACACATGAATATATATTTTATTTCAACACATGAATATATATTTGATTTGAACACATGAATATATATTTGATTTCAACAAATGAATATATATTTGATTTCAACACATGAATATATTTTCTATTTCATAACCAACAGTCAATTTTCACAAAACAAACAATCACACAAGTCGTCCATAGTCTGTGGACGATGGGGAGCGGTTTATATATGCAGTTATAAAATAAAAAACTGAATAGAAAATCTTAGTGAGGAGTTCTCACCTTGGGGTTCCACTCCGCCATGCTTTGTTGTCGCTCAGATTCGATGTTCTGATTCCAACGCAATCTGTTTTACGAAATTTTATATTAAAAATCATATTTTTATTCTGATATTGTATAAATAAAAATCATATTTTTATTCTGCTATTGTATAAATAAAAATCATATTTTTATTCTACTATTGCTATTTTATAAACAATGTATATTTTATTTCAAAAACAATGCGATGTATATTTTCAAAAAAATGCGATATATATTTTACAAAACAACATTCTAGTCTATATTTTCAAAATCTTGTATGTTTCTATTTTCAAAATCAGTATGTTTATATTTTCAAAATCAGTTCTATTTTTATTTCTAAAAATTCATGTTCTTTATAACAATATTTTCAAAACAAAGATTTTCATATAAATCATATTTTATAGAACTGTTGTATAATAAATAAAAACGATCACAATTTTAAACTAAACTAAAAGAATTAATAAAGTAATTACCTTCAGTTAAATACCTTAATCACAAAATTATTGAAATTAATTTCGCTGCAGCTCCTTCGTCGTTCCCAGTATTGCCGAACCCTCCTCCATCTCCTAGGGCATCAGTTTGCCACCCACACAAGCCGACGGAGTAAGATCAGAGAACGCCACGTCATCCAACTTCGCAAGGCCTCCCTCTACGCTGAGCAGCGCTCAGTTCGACGCTCCTAATTTGCCTAGAAACGGCAACGAGCACGATAGCTTCCAGCACGAAAATTGAAAGTTCCACACCCCTATATTCGATCAGACGGGTATAGATTAGAAGATCGTAGGGAGGGCTTTGATTTTGCCTCAGGGGGTTTGGGTTAATTGGTGAGGATTGGGAGATTTTAGAGCTCGAAAATTGGAGCTTTTTTTTCCCGCTGTCAAGATGAAGAAGAACAACGACACGGTTTTTTTTTCCTTCTGACCAATAGAATTAGGTTTTAATGGATAATGAATATATATATATATATATATATTTATATTATTTTATTCTATTTTGTTCTTTATTGAAGTTTACACATTCGAACTCCAATCAAAACCCAACGACTATCGCCCCTAGCTAAATACCCCCATTCTGAACACAATGGGACATGTATCGTAAGTCAATTTGATCATTACGATCAGTTTTCGTTAAAATTAAAATATAAAGCAGTATATATTCAATTTGAACGCACATTTTAATTTACCAGGGCCACATATTATCTCTAAAAATTCACGAAAAATAATTTCTAGCTTCGTATTGACGATACAGTCCTAACAAAACTAATTTCGTCGAATTCTGAGACCGTTTGAAAAATGGTCATTTTCTGATCGTTCGAAATTGACTGAAACTTTTAAAACACGTTTTGCTTCGCCACGCTCACATATTGATTCGAAAAATTACGAATTTTGGAACCTAGCAATAACTAGACATCACGGATCCAACAAAAGTGGTTTCGTCGAAAACCAAGGTCGTTTGCAAAATTTCCATTTTTAAGGGCTAGAATTCCACAATGACTATTCTGAATTTTCATCTGGGCATACCTTTTTATTCCCGCTATGAAATTTCAATTTTTCGGATTCGTTGGAAAGATATTTTCAAGTAGATTCTAATATTTTTGGTTTGGCTAAAATTCGGTTTATTTTGAAACCTGTACATTCATTTTAACTTTGAAATCGAATTTTCGAACTACCACGCCATTTTTAATTCCTTTTATAATTAAAATAAAATATTTATATTCTAACGACGATTCAAATAAATATATACGTTCTAATTCTATTCAAAATAAATTTCTCGTCGTTACTATTTGAAATAATTCATTTTAAATATTCAAAATTCATCAAAATTGCCAAAATAGAAATATTAAATTGGCTCAGATTTCCAGGTTATTACAATCTCCCCCACTTAAAACTTTTCATCCCCGAAAAGGAACGAAGCCAAAAGTCGTTTCACAAATCAACTCAACTTTCATTATTTTTATTACGGCTTAAGTTTTTCAACTTTTCAGTTTCTAAGAACTTTTCAAATTTTTCAAAAATTTGGCTAACACTCTAAATTTTCGAAAAATTTCGCCATAACCTCTCCTGCACCGGGAGCTTCGGGATATTTCGAATAGCCTCCCATGGCCCTCACCAATCCAAAAAGAAAAAGAAACATCCAAGCGGCTAGCCAATCGACTCATAAAATCATCAAAAGCCCAAGAAATACAATAAACATGGACCTATTTGTAGGGCAAACAATTTTATTCTTCTTCTCTAGCCTCCTTGCTATGACCTGTTCAATGTAAGTACATGTATATGCATGCAAATGCGACTATTTTTCAATACAACTCACTATTTGATCAATTTGGCTAAATGGTTCAACATTTAATTAATCGAACAATAATCAAACAACACAACCAGCAATCAATTAGTTGATTAGCTTTTCAAATTCGTAATTTTGATACATAGTCAAAAAAACCAGATTTCTGATTCCAAATCACAACAATAAGACCTATCTAGTTTTGGTTCTCACACCAGTCTAATGGAAATATATAAATATCACACCTTTGAAACTCGAACACAAATTCTGATGATGTAGCTACAATCATCAGAATCATCTCCGGGCGACTAGAGTGTGACTCCATATCTAACCAGTATATTAAACTTTGAATACCCGTGGATCAGACATATATGGAAAATCTTTATATACTCGACTGTCCAAATTCAATACAAATAAATATTCAAATACGAATAATTGAATTGAATTTTTCAAAACAAAACTTGTTTTCACTTTTACTTTCAAAATATCACTCTTCACACTCGTTCTAGGATACTACTGATCCTATCTCTAACGAGTCATTCTCATTGAATATTACTAATCCAATCTCTGATGAATTCTTTTGTATGGTTCTAATGTGTCTTGTTCTCCGAGCTCTGTAAACCAAAGTTCTGATACCAAATGTGACAATAAGGAATTTCGCTCAATCCGAATCGATCGCTAAACCGACCAAGACCGTTCGAAAACCCTGGTTATTTTGAGAACACGACAAACCAGAACGCAAACAGAAGAACATTTCATTGTTAATTACAACAATTCCATCAGAATACAAGAATATTACAGAGTATGAATCAATATTACATATCATTAAATATCAGAGATCACAATACATTACATAGCAGCGGAAAAAATAATACAAAACACAACTGAAAGTAATACACGGATACAGATCTTTTCGAGTATCGTTCCAGCTGTAAACCAGGATCCTATGAATTTAAATCTGCAAAACCAAAACTACTAGTTGTCCGTGTCGAAAATAAGGGCACCCGGAGTTTAGGTTAAAACAATAAACTCCAGGCCAGTCATGTGACTGGTGTGAGAACTAAAACAGTTATTTAAAACTTTACTTTAAAATAAAATAAATCAAGGGACCACGCCGTATAAGATGGAACGGGTTTCCTCCCAAGAATACAAGTGCATATAACAAAACAGTGCATTGTTTTTTGAAAAAATGAAGCTATTATAAGACCCAGGTCCTATCACACAATGCAACGCAAGCCGGCGGATAGGGTTTTCCCTTATAATAGCCAAACATGCTTGGTATGTTTAAAATAAATCATTTGATACTATTATAAGTGCATAGTGTATAAAACAACTTCAAATCATAAGTATCAATCATAGACGGCATGGGTACCATATATCATGTCGCCAATACTAGGCTCTACAATCAAAACCGCAAAGTCACGTATTGGAAGTTGGATTTCCATCTGTGAGCCGAGGAAAAAGATAGTCCTCTACCGAATTCAAGACTGTCTAGCCCGAGTCTCAGGCAAGTACACGAGATTAGAGCTGCTTAAAAATATCAGTGTACCATCTTGCAAAATAAAATTTTGATAGCCTGTCCTTGAACTTGAAAATTTGCACATGCGAGATTACCATGTGCGAGATTAGAACCCTTGCCGCAGCGCAGGGGCCAACCATAATCATCAAGACTTTACAACCAGAATTCATCCGTTAGTTTGATAACATCAACAACAAAATGCCAACGACTGGGATTCTTCCTGGAGCCATGGCCCCTATTTACTGATGTTATTCAGCGTGAGTTCCTAAACAGATTCAACATGCTAATCATGATGGGCATATTCGGGAAAGACTGCTTCATGACAACCTCTATTTTAAGGGTTTTGATGGCGTGTGGACTTTACCAATGCAACAAATGATATTATTGAAGGAGTGGTGACTACCTGGTTTACATGACTTAAACCTGCCAACTGAATCTTAAATGACATTGATATGGAGTAGTCCGGACCCTATTCCTAAGGTGACTCATATAACCTTTTTGACAATAATTTCCAATGGAAGGATATTGGATAGCGGCCAAGGGTCCTAACATTCCAAGTCTACACTTCACTCGTATGGAATGATGAAGAAAACGTACCTTGTGATTCACTCCAGGGGGCCTAGATAACCTTTGCAACGACAATTTTCCATCAACTGCACTGATGACGATCGGTTTCCACCTGATAAGTGTTAAAGCAACATACTTAGGTACCCAGAGCCAGGTTCCGATTAAGTCTCCATAAGCCATGATCGGGACTATGGATCCTCATTAAGATGATAGCATCTTGACTGCTCATCAACCACCATGCAACCTCAGCCTAGAGATGAGAGCACAAGATCAAAGCAATACTAATCAGCTGCTACACACCACTTTGTACCTTCCTTATAACAGAACATACAAACATCACTTAAAGCCTAGCAAGCCATGCTACAGCATTTGGTCTTACCTAATCAAAGCATAACCCCTTCACCCACCCGGACGAGGGAGTTGATAAATTCCTCAATGTGAACCTTAATGTGTTTGCAGAGACTCATCCTGTCTAGTGTTGGATATCTTCATCCTTCATGACTCATTCACTGAATATTGAACCAAATTATGTCTCGGTGAAACAGGAAATGTGTATGCTTGGACTGGAGAAGTCAACAGCTTTGAAAGAAGAGATCGAAAAAACTAAAAAATAATAGGTTCATTTGAGGCGCAACCTATCCCAAGTGGATATCAAACCTAGTTCTTTTGAAGAAGGCCAACGGAAAGTGGCAAACATGCAGCAACTTTTCTAATTTGAATAAGGAATCTCCTTAAGACAACTTTCCACTTCCTAGATTTGATCAGCTTGTCGACTCAATAGCTAGACACAAACTCCTCTCTTTCATGCATGCTTATTCAGGATATAACCAGATCGCGAGGCATGTTCTGGATTAGGAGCATAACAGTTTCATGACAAATCTCAAACCATATTTTTATGTGGTTGTGTCGTTTAGACTAAAAAATGATGGGAAAACATATCATCGATTGGTCAACCACATGATTCATGATAAAACTGAAAAAATAATAGAAGTATATATAAATTACATGCTGGTGAAGTCAAATCAATCAACCAATCATGTCCGGGACTTGGCGGATATGCTCTATATTCTCCGCATATGTAGGATGAAGCTCAACCCTTTGAAATGCTCTTTTGGCATTACATCAGGGAAATTCTTAGGTTTCATCGTTAGCTCTCGAGGCTTTGAAATCAACCCTGACCAGATAGCAGCTCTTGGAGGCATCTAAGAACCTAGAAAGATCAAAGATGTTTAGGGTTTAGCTGGAAAGGTGGCAACGTTGGGCAGATTCGTTTCCGGGGCTACTGAGAAGTGCCTACCCTTCTTTGAGTTGATCAAGCTGGGAAGCACAATTTCACTTGGACACCTGATTGTGTTGAAGCATTCCAAAATCTCATGGATCACTTGACGAAACCTCCCATCCTATCGAAACCCATTTATCATGGAAACTTGTTCGTATACTTGGCAGTATCCCCACTTACAATCGGTTCAGCATTAGTTTACGAAGAAGATCGGGTGCTTCTACAACGGGACCTACGACAACCTGAGGAGTATTGAAGATTATCTAAATGTGACATAGAGTTGGAATAATTCAACATTACATATTCTCCACATCCTACGATAAACGTCGACAAATCTCGTTACTAAGTTCACTGCACCAAATAATGCTTCAAAAGAAGCAGTCTATCGACTATCTACTAGAAGATGTATATGAATGAGACTTCCAATGATCAATGTTTTGGTATTAGAATGAGAAGATTCACAATTCGACTCCTTTCATTGACTGTCTGTCAAGTGACTCAAGCCCTAAATGCAAGGGGCAACTCAGATATTTGAGCATGGATTGCTCATGATTCCATCATCTAATCTAAGGTTGGAACATTATAACCTTGCATGACCATACATGTATCCGAATTATGGCCCATTGCTTTAGTATTGACGGAGCTTGGCAAGTTAACGGTTTGAAACAAATAATCTTGTATGTTGATTAACTGTCTGCAGATCATCTCTTATTTCCAACATGGGACCGAAAAAATAACAGCGGATGTATGAGGCACGTCTATCTTCCTAGTCCTCGTATCCCACTTCCTGACATGGAAAGGGCTAAGCTTCTATAAGCATGGATTCCTTTTTTCCCTCCAATTACCATCCTAGAAATGACAAACAATGACGCTACAATGATCAATCTTGATCTGACTATCTAAACCTCATTTCCTGGCCTTGACGTGGGAGCCAGAAAGTAATTTAAAGGAGTTGCAGCCTCGTTATTTTCTCATAAAGTCCGTCTAACTGCCTTTGTCACTCCAAGATCCCAATCAAAGTCTATTCATTCTTTGGACTACCGCCCCACAATAGTTTGAAAAGATATCCTTCATCAGCTAAAGACTTTGGTGGTCATCTCCTAGTAGAGACGTGAGGAAGCAAAAATGGATTGGCAAAAAAATATGCGATGCCATTTTCACTCAGAATATTATTCATTTCTTTAATATGATTATATTTTAACCATGTCTCTTATTTTGCATGCTTTATGAGTTATTGATGTGACTAACTCATATGAGTTTATATATAAATGGTGTAGGTACCCAAAGTTTGGTACTAGTCAGACTTCTAACACCCATAAGAAAAATTACGGAGCACTGCCACCACGAATCCAACCGAACCACTTGTTTACAAAACCATGCCTTCCATCAAAGGGAAGTTGTATATATCAGCATGGATCTGATATGACTATCCACTCCGTAGCTCAGGTGTGGAAGACCTTAAGATAATTGTGTATCAATCTATGTGCTTCGAAGTCGGAATCCAACTCAATGGGGATGCAGTTCGGCCGTCCATATAGTTAGATCAAGTGCTTAACGCCATCATATTAAAAAATCCAAATAAAGGTGGCAGCTCCCCTCATTAACATACTTACTTTCCAATCATGCATCTCATCTTTACATGCTTCCTGAGTTATTGACATGATTAACTCATGTTAATTTGTGTATGAATGATGCAGGTACCGGGGTTTGGTACAAATCATACCTCCCATTGATTGGTCAGGGAACGTAAAGCTTTGGCAAATGTAATTCGGCTGTTCACCCATTTACTCTTGGCTTTACACCAACAATCTGACGCAGGTGAGTCCGACCATTCATCCACTAACTTTTTGTCCCTTACGCAAGGAGTAAGAGCAAAAGAGTTAACTTGTGCTATCTATACATGGGAATACTTATGAATCCTCCTTAGACTCCAACCTTCGATTCGCTGGGCAAGACATAGAGATGTATTCGGATGTGACTTGACCACCCAATAGATTGACAACTCTGTCCCTTGATCCGACGGGGAAGATTGTAATGATGACATGGATACGGTCCTATGAACTGCAAAATGACCTTTTCCCTTGATGTGGGGAAAAGAGAATAACAATACGATGAATTTGGGCTAATAATTCGTCAGAGCAACATATATGCCTTGGAGACGACAGGAAAAATTCAACTCACTTTGGACACTATATAACCGACCCCCAGATAACCTTTGTGATTGACGTAGGGGAAAAAGAGAAATGTTAAAATGAGGATGAGTATGATTCGACCGCTCTCCCACCGACTTCTTTAACTCTTTCCCATGTTTCCAACGGGAGGAGTACTCAGTGTGGATGTGATACGACCATCCTCAAGGCGAACTTTGACTTTGACGTGGAAACAAAAGGAACAACGCTAAGGAAAATGTAATTCGACTATTTTCCCGACTAACTGTAGTTCTCGGAGCTTGGACATGAGTATAGACCAAGGACGAGTGCAATAGGCGCACCAAGGCTAACACCTAATCACTCCATACCTCTAACACGGACTAACGAAGTGGGAGCATAAAGGACGAACCACGACGTCCATAACTCTAGCCCAGACTGACTTCGAGAGAGTATAAAGAATGGCTCTATGCTCTCTGCATTAATTCCATCACCCTCCGACTGGGGGCAGGGGTATAAAGACTTAAGGACCAGACATCCGATTTATTTAGCCCGCACCCCATCGACGCTGGGAGCATGGTTGTAGACTCATAAATTAACTTCGATTGCATCACAGACATGATTTGTGATTTAAAGTAAAGTGGAGGCATATACACTATACGTCTAAGCCATGGCAGCTTAGCATTGGTCATTCTAAGCGAGATAGCTTAATGCTTTACACATTTTTACTTCAAACTAGAATTGTTTGTGACCTAAAAATTGATTTAGTAATTTGCAAGCTAAGCGAATTATTCATATTGCAAGTTTATGAATGGATACAAAATAGAAGCATGAGGTTTGCACTAACTCCACAAGATTTGCAACAGAAGATAAGAGTACAAAACTTAAAGGGATGACAAGGACACCTAATGCTAAATTTCTTGCAGGACTTAGGGAAACGACCGAAAAGAGGCCTCGAGAGTGGGATATTCAATAACGTATCATGCGATTTAAGGCAGCGACCGAAATGAGGCCTTGAGAGTGATATCTTAGACTGGCATACATATCCACCTATGACTGGTTATAACCCAAGAGTAATGATTATCAACCAACTGTAAGTACAATCTATGGACGATGCAATAAATCGAGCACTTAGATGAACCAACTGTTTAACCTTGAAAAACAATACTTGTTTTCACCTATGCATGTCTAAGTTTAAAACAGGCCTCGTGAGGACCACGAAATGGATGCGGAGTAACCATCCATTGACTGATCCTATCTTACTTCCCGATTGGAAAGCGTGCATAAGACCAGACATGGATTGATTGTCCTATCTCATACACCTATTGGGTGTGATGCAACCACTTTGTCTTTGGTTTTTCCCCTTGATGTAGGGGACAAATGGAAGCACTCGAGGCAACTGTAGTTCGAGTTTTAGTCACTGGATTCTGATCCTCAGAGCCTGAATTGGGGACCAAAGATTAGTATGGGCTGAGTACCAACAAATCATTTTGCATCCAACTCTAATTCACAATTGGACGAGGGAGTATAAACCCACAGTAGACGTTGATTTGAAGCCTACTACTCAACCAAACCCCAATGAATTGGGATGAGTGATGCGAACCTTGAAGGCATGATTCGAATGCTCGACTACTTTATGCACATTTTCTTACCCAGCTATAATCAGAAAAGGCTCTAATATGCAATCAGACAAGAAGAAGGAAGTCTCATCCGCTTGATGACATTTGTATATGGGAGTTCCGTAGGACCCCTGACTATAGCCGAAGAAATGGATCCTCACCAAACTCCATAGATTAATGCCTACATACATCTGAGCAACAAATCATCATCCAAAATTAAATGACAAGTAACGAACCGCAAGTACATTGAATGGAAAGTGCGTCACCCAGGCATTCAATGCAAACGCTGCCGACACTACGGTACAATATATAGGATTCAATTTGACTTAAGTCTTTTTTCATCATATGCAGAGGCCTGATTAATGATTATTGCATATGCAAAATCAAGAGACCTCGCACTCCACGGCCTATGAGGAGGGCAGGAGAATGACCGAGAAAATGAAACTTTATACACAATCGGCTTGTTCCTATGTAATTGACTATGTACAGGGAGAAAATTGAGAATTAGGATTAACTGTTGGCTTAAAGCTTGAGGATCTATACATATTCAACATTTTGACGCGGTAAGATGGAGGAACATAGTTACTTCATTCTAGATTGAAAGGATTTTGATAGCTTGTCTTTGGATTAAAGATGGTGAAGCGGAAGAAGGATGGAATATCTTCCCACACTCAAGCCACCGGTAACGCATGCACGGGAAACGAGGCAAGCAAGGAGGCTTATTCCTATGATGATCCTTCTGTTTATCTCATTAAAGAGGTGACCGATTCCGTTATCGCTGCACTTCAGACATGAATGGATCGACAGGATGAGATCCTTCGTAAGCAACAGGAAATGATAGACAATTTCTTCTCTCGCATGGATGTAATGGCTCGACCAGGAGGTCAGGTCACATTGATTAGGGATGGCACAAGCAATGCTGCCAGGATGGAAGCATCAACAGCACCCTGGCTTGGCTATATACAAACCCTAGGTCGAACAGAAGTACACATCGACCCGGGCACACCTGGGGGCAACCACCTCAATCTTGATGATTATCTTCGTGATGCTTCAACCCGCAGTACACGCCAGGCTAACCCATACTCAGCTCCGGATTGAATAAACACTACAGTACCCCAGAGCACTTGAGTTTCGGGTCGAACACATCGAACTATCCTAATTCGACGTCGACCCGAGAAATAAGAATTCTCCGATGCGAACCAAGAAGCCTGAGGACGACTTCCACCCAATTCAGGACTTCACGCTGGGGGGCACCTGCATCTAATTGGACAATTAGCAACATCTCCTCGAAGATGGAAGTCAGATTGCCAACATTATTTGACATCTCACCAGAGGCAGAACATCTAAAGACGACATGGATAACTTTAATCATAGCCCTTTCATATGGGACATCAAGGATTTTCGCAATCCCTCGGACTTCAAACTACCATCTCTAGAGGCTTACCATGGCAGGACCAATCCTACCGTACATCTGATGCGTTATATGCGCCATACGGAAGTGCTATCAGTGTCGAACAACGTCATGGCTAAGTGCTTCACTCTATTCTTGACTATCATCGCTGCTATACAATTTTAGCAGCTTGCATTTGAATCGATCAACCGCTGGAACGTGTTGGTCATCCGCTTCATCTAACAGTCAAAGGTCCAGATTGCTCGGCCCAAAAGTGTATTTTATCTCACTTCTATCAAGTAGAAATCCAGCGAGACCCTATGCTCATTTCTTGAAAGGTTGACTATGGTGGTGCCGTTGGTGGATCGACGAGAACCTTCCATGGAACTTATGGCCGGTGTGCCCGGCATCTTGGATAAAATGGACCTTAATATCTCTGTACAACGAGATTCACCTAGAGATATTTGTGAGTGCTACCCTGAGGAAGACAGATTCCTACTTAAGAGGATGTTAACATCGAGATGGATGATCTGTCTATCCTAGAAAAGAATGATTGGAATGTGCGATTCTGGAGCGAACTAGTTTAGTGATCAAGTCTGCAATCTTGTTTGTTATGCTCAATGGAACCAAACATGAGGAATTAACTCAACAAGAGTGTGATGACTATTTTAGACTATCCTGAAACATGAACGAAAGGGCTTAGTTAACTCCCTGACTATGTTCATTCGCTTTTATTTTTATGAGCTTACTCAACTCCGCGACTAATCAGATAAGAGTAACTAAGTTCACTAACGCTCGATGAGGTGATCCTCACTTTCTGACTAAAGTGAAGGGACGACGCCTAAGCGAATGTAGTTCGACCATTCATGCATTCAAATCAAACTCTTGTTGACTCAAGAGAGGGTATAAAACGACTTGGGTCGTCTAAGATTGCTAAGCCCGCAACCCTAACCTGATACAATGACGTGAAATATAAATGCTTAAGGACTGGAGGTCCGATTGACTTAGCTCAATCCCCACCGATGCTGGGTCATAAGCACTGACTTCTCTTGTCCTCCACTGGTGCTGGAAGCACGAGCGTTGATTCACATACTAGCATTGAACAGGACCCTGACTTTGTGCGTGATTCAAAAACATATACACTACATCTCAAGACTATGAGATGATTTGCCTTGCCCATTTAAGCAAGTCAGCTTACGAGTTAGACATAACTTGCCTTACCGTTCAAGCAAGCCAATTTATGGGTCAAGCATGACTTCAAGGATTTAAATCGCAATTACATTGTATGGAAAGTGAGATAAACTTCTCTACTGCCTTATGATTTTGATGATCATACCAGACACTGGCTCACGTGATTTCAACAACATCTCATACTGATTTGTATGAGATCATTGGACTATAAAATGATCCGAAGCAATAATGGATTTCTTTAAATATGGTCTGATGCAATCATGGATTTTTGGTTTTCCATTAATACGATCCGACACAATCGTGGTTTTCTAACTTCTCATTATTACGATTCAAATCGATCATGGATTCCTATATTAATATCCTGATGTCGGGATAGTCCAAAGCCAAGTGAAAATGTCAAATTCATATGCCAATTCTGATGTGCTTTATCTCAATAGTACAAATGCTCGCTCAGATCCCAAAAATTCTTATACTACCCCATAACTTGATTAACTACTCCGTACATCAACTTATTTGTAAAATAAGGTTTAACCCGACCATGCACTTGACTTGCACGGGAAGATGACATCTTTTGGCAACAGCCTGTGCGTGTACAATCACACTTGGGAGCTAATGGTCCAACATGACTTATGGTGAAAGAATTTGACCTCTTGATTCAATGAGGTTTAAATGATTACTTGATCATATCGACTACTCCGGCCACAGACTTTGGCCCGATAGGCACCAATGGAGGTAGTGGAAACAATCCAAGTGGTGGAACTATTCAAGAAGACACAACAATTAACTCTGCATTCCCAAGGGTGAACGACGTTCTAAAGAGATGCAGCTTGAGTTATTCAAAGCATATCACGTCTGACAAGCGATGTAGTTTGAAGGGAAAAATGCAGACCCACCGTTTGGCAAGGTCGTCATCCTATGAGTTACCACAGACAAAGCCAATCAAGTGTCGAGCATGAGCCTAGACAAACTCAGACATCGCTGGCTCAACCCCTGGTTCGATCACCTTTGAGCTCTTTTAAGCCCAGCAACATCAATAACATACCGGGGTCGGAAAAGAGGGTACATGAAGTCTCAAATCGAAGGAGATCCTTCCCACTTACCTCAGCTTGAATGGGGTTCCAGCTCGGATCGAATCAAGCTCCAACTCGAGTCGAAGACCACACTCTAGAAAAAAAAAGCGCTCCGAATCGAATGGAGCTCAGGTCAAATGGAATCCAAATCGAATGGAATTTGATTTATAAAGGGATGGTTATAATCTCCCATTATCAGCACCCCACTACCTCCTGCTATTTCAGAACTCGCGCCACGTGTCCACAATCCGACCCAGCAACTTCTCGAAGTGGTGTAACCAAGGTTTCAGATTTCGTATTTTGGATAAAATCTCGGTTTTATATCTCGATCAAAATGGATGATATTTAAAACACTTATAACCAAAAATGCTACCAATTCTTGGATCTAGGGAAAAATCTCGGATTTTTGTCTCAGGCGAAATGAGCGATATTTAAAACCTTGGCCGTAACCGTTCTACAATCGCCTCCACTACATCTCTATTCCTCCACGATTTCCCTATCTTCCTGGATCAACAGCCACGTGTCCCTTTTGATCTGGGCACCTACCAGCCCTATAAATGCAGCATTTAAAGGAGAATTCAAGAACTTTTTGGCCCTGCAAGCTTTCCACTACTCAATCATAGCGGTCAGCCGCTCTAAACTCAAAATATTTGTTATATCGATGATTGTTATTCGAGATAAACAATAGAAACAATGTTGCTTGAGATTGTGACAATCTCATTTATTGTAACTTCACTTTTCTGATATTATGAAGTAAATTATGAAGTGTATGTAGGCTCTTTAACGTTGAACCACTATAAATTGTTGTTGTCTTGCTTTTTCTTGCATTTTTCGGTTATTTCATATTTCATGCTCTAAACATGACTTTTTGGCTGTTAGTGCCTTTTTTGTCTAACATCAGGCAAATCGCCCTTTGTCGTTCGCCATTAGAACTGATGAGGTAAGGTCGGTTCTGTTACTTTAATTAATTTCAACGCATCAAAAACTTATATGTGAAACAAATTGTGTCCAGAATGTCATATCTATGCTTATCACTTCATTCTTTTCTCTTTTTTTTAATGAGCTCCAATGTAATTCATACAGATGACTAATAAGACTTCGAGAGAGGAAACTTTCTGAGTTCAGACATTATTCTAGCTACAAATAATGAAAAGTTAATAATTACCATTCTAGGATTCTTCTTCTACGATTGTCAGTGGAGGATTTGAAATGGATTGGTAGCCTGAGTTTGTCGACAATAATTTTTGGTGAAACAGCTTACAACCGAAGTGGACCTGTTTAAAAAAAAGAGTCTTTTTGGACAACAATGGAACTTAGAGAAGATAATGGAATGTATTTCATTTCATAATCGGTGTTATGAAAAAAAACATAATTTGAAGATCACAATTGGTTTTAGCACTAATAGTTTTCTTCTCAAGCACATAGCTAATCTCAATAGAAAGAGGAGTTAATTAAGACCAAATTTGACGTATTTCATTCTTCAAATCGTAAAATGAGCAATCCACAAACAACCGAGTGCTAAAAAAGAATCATTGAATACAATTTGAACATGAAATTTGTTGTCACCACTGGAAAAGAAATTTAATAATTAAAAAAGTAATCAACAAAACAAATACTTGAAACTGATACCCGCATTACACAATTCTGATACCCACAGATATAAAACTGATATTGACAACTCTGATACTCAAAAACATAAAACTAGTATCTAATATGATTAAATTGATACCCAAAAACTACTAGTATATTAATTGAAAAAATACGTAACCACTAAAAAAGTTATTTATATCACAAATTGTTTGGTTTAAAAAGAAGAGGTTTCATTCAAAAGAATATGATGAATGTAACCGTACAAATTATATAATAACAACAGTCCCAAAATTTAAAACATGTACATTATTGAGTTAAATTAAACTGATGACTAAAAAAATAAAAAAATGATATCCAAAAGCCGAAATATAGCACATTAAACACAACAATACAATTTCGTTGAATTGAATGTAATTAATATAAGCAAACTTAAAAACAAAAATCTTAAACAATATTACAACCAAAGATTAAAAGAAACATTTATTCAAGAAAAAAACATGTTGGAACTGCACATAGTAGTCATTAATCATCAAATTAAACAAAACCACTTGATCGTAATATTTGAGGCAAATTTACAACGCTAATGACACATAAAAAAATTAATTGAAAGGGGAAAAAAGAACATGATAATTGTTGCATGATTTTTGCAGCTTTGTCTCAAACTCTTATATGCTAAAACTTACATGTGATACAAGTGAGTAAGATGTAGTTTGTACAGGTAAATTCAATTTTTAAAATGATAAGTAGATTAGAAAATGTACGCATTAAAAACTTAAAGGTGATACAAATTGTGTTCAAAAAGTCATATTTGTGCTTATCACTTCATTCTTTCCTTTCTTTAATGAGTTCCAACGTAATTCATATAGATGACTTATAAGACTTCGAGAAGGGATACTTTCCGAGTTTAGACATTATTTTGGCTCCGAACAATGTAAGGATAATAATTACCATTCTAGGAATCTTCGTCCACGAGTACTAGTTGAGGATTTGAAATGGACTGATAGCCTGAATTTGTTGACAACAATTTTCGGCAAAACGTCTTACGACCGAAGTGAATCTATTTAAATAAAAGAATTTTTTGGACTACAATAGAACTTGCAGAAGATAATGGGACACGAGACAGATTATGGATTAGTTTTTTTTTAAAGGCTTAATATTCGATATGTATTTGGTATTTTTAAACAAAGGATGGGCTATTGTTCTACATAAGTTAGAACTATTTTCCACTATTATGTTTAAGTAATAGATTCCAACATAAATAATGGTCATGTATCTTCGTAATACTCGTTTATTCATGGCGTGAACCTATTTACACTTTTTGTGTGTAATACTCGATAGGTTCCATATATGTAATAAATTTCAATATCAACACCAAAATTTACCATATACATGATGCAATCTTTATTCTGGATGTCTTACATGTTCTGCAATATAAAAAAATCATTGGCAAGACTAGCCGATTTTATAGCGATCATAACATTTTTTTTATAAATAATTATGAAAACATGTGTTTTTTACATGCATGCAATGACTAGAGATTAAATAGGTGTATGGCCACACTGCATTAATTTCTAATAAATATACATAGTAGAAGTTAGGAAGAAGTTCCTAAGCCACTATAAACAATCGAGCCTCCTTCGAAGAGGAGGGTTAATTCCTTCAACGGAAGGAAATGAATTATATATGCTCATCCTTCCAAATAGAGGCTTCACTTTTGTTAGACCAAAATGTGGCTCTAACATCCAAATGCAGTATGAGGTCCTCACAACCACAAATCTCATATCACAGAGTGCAGATAAAGTAATAAAAACAAGGGACACACGACATTTTTATAGTGGTTCGGCTCAAACCAAGCCTACGTCCACTTTATAATTCTTAAATCTGAAGAAATTACAATTACAATGCCGTCTCACAATCCGTGAGATCCAATTACGTACAACATCCTTATATTTTACTAAAGAAGAAGAGAAAAGATAATGATTTTATATGCGAAACCCTCGTGTTAAACCGAGTTGAATTGGCCTTGTTATGCACATGAAGTCCTTGCGTTGTTAATGGTGGAAGTCGTGAAGAAGAATGACCAAAACTCCTTTCATTTGCCCTCAAGTGGTGTATTTATAGCCATCTACAGCAGGAGGTTCATGGTCACCGAGCGGTTCGCGGTTCATGGTGATAGGGCGGCTCGCGACTCGTGGTGCAGGGCGGCTCGCGGCTCATGGTGCAGGGCAGTTTGTTGCTCGTGGTGTAGGGCAGTTCGTGACCAAGACCCGAGAGCCGAGACCCAAGACCCGAGAGCCGAGACCCGAGATCCAAGAGCTGGGACCCGAGAGTCGAGACCCGAGAGCCGGGTCCAAGAGCTGAGATCTGAGCTTTTATATACTTCTGCATGCGTTCACGGAAATGGGCATAACTTCCAAAGCGTAAGTCCGATTGGGCCAAACGAAAGCACCACTTGAAGCTAATCAGAGGGCTATAAGGATTACTGTGCAAAGCACTGTAATCGCTGTTTTAGGGCCCAAAAGAGGTCGCCTGATAGGAGTTTCGGGCCATTCTTTGTTTTTGATGCGGCTTCAGCCAAGTTGCTTCCTATCTTATGACATTATTCTCAATACTTGAATGTATTGTTATCCAGAGATTCACATGTGTTGGCTTTGATTAAAAAGCTTGTCAACAACTTCCTTCATCCAAAGAGAGTTGGTCAATCACTTGCAAAAAAGGTGAAAAAAGATACAAATGTTTGGTATATAACAAAAGGACTTTGTCCTAAATTTTATCTCCAAGAAGATCCTTATTATTTTCACTTTGTTTACCATCCACAAATAAAACAAGATCTTATCCATCAATCAAGTAAAAAAAATATCTAGAGTCACCATAAGCAAGCCTAATTTTGGTATGGAACTCAAGCAGAGATGGATTGTGTTATGCCATAATAAATCCAATCGATAGAGACAAGGTTATAACTATCGCATCGGTCAAAGCTTATCGTCCATGCAGATCTAAAGGAATTCAAGGCTATAATTGTTTGGCTAATTATGGCTTGTCGTTATCATTAGTGAATAAAGCTTGTCAACCTCGGTAAAACTCAAGCTTACCATCTGGATTGATGAGGAAGAACTTATCAAAATTAAAGTTGTGAACAACAAAAGTCTTATCGCATTCGTCCAGCAAGGGAAGCTCTATTATCACCCTACCGAAGGATCATCTAGGATGCTTCTTGTCTTGAGCGATAAACTCATTAAAAATTCTTAGGACGCAAATCATCAAAAGCATTCCATCATGCCTATTACACATATAGGAAGAAGACCTTATCAACCTTAAAAGGCTTGCCATCTAGATGACATGTCATAGTCGTCTTCGAGCCTTATCCCTGACCTTGCTGGCTTCGTCAATAAAGTTTGTCACATCAATGAGCTGGAGGTTGTACTTATGTCGTTTAGATACTTTACCAATCCACTCAACATCATTTAAGTCATTGAAGTTGTTTCTTTGCTAGAGCATTGTAGACACGATGTCGCCTATATGCCAGAACCTAATCAAAGTAATAGGGACGACAAAGCTCATATGAATCCAAGAAGAAGAAGCGCAAAGCACCAAGGAACAAGCTTACTGCCTAAGTCGATAAGCTTATGTGCGACAGTGATCAAGTAGGTAAACCCTGCTAACTCTATTCTAATGAGCTGCCTTTTCGTACCATTCAATTCGATAATGAAACTAACTCAAATCATTTGAAATAGCAGATTCTTTTAACCATGAGGTTTAATAAAATAAAATCACTGAACATATCATAGATATGAAATAACAGAATAACTCACAGCGGAATAATAAATTTAGTAGTTCATGAAGCTATTAATTTCAAATATTTAAATCAAAATATATAATATTAGTAGGGCTGTAAATGGATGCAGTTGGATACAGATAGTGTTGTATCCGTATCTACATCCGAAAATAAAAATCTGTATCCGTACCCGATATCCACGGATATTAGTGTAAGAATATCTGTATCCGTATCCGTGGATATTTTAGGATATCCCAAAATATACGTATCTGTCTTAGTGAATACGGATATCTAAAAATATCTATGTCCAAAACTTAAAAATGCACATCCGATGCGGTTATTTGAAAATATCCAAAAGTACCAGTATTGAAACTTAAAAATGCATATCTGATGTAGTTATCCGAAAATATCCGAAAAATTTTCCAAAAAATATATGAAAACATCCGAAAATAAAATAATAAAAATTTACAAATGCATTATTCACATTAAAATTTGACTAACAAAATATTTTTAAAAAAAGATGATTACATCTAATTAAAAATTACAACGAGGATGTTAATCATATAAATTTCATACAACAAATATTTTAAGAGATAAAGTGTCCAAAATATAAAAACACAATCTTAAACCTAAAATAAAACAAAACAAAAATCATAGAAGCATATAGATAATCATGTCCTAATTGTAACCATACCACAAAATAAAAAGAGCACGTGACTTAAAATGTTGCATAATACCAAATACATATAGAACATTTGTTTTTGCGGTATGGGTATATAATCCAATAGTTGAGATTAGTTTAGCTATTTTAAAGAAATTTATATATTAAATTAAGCATAAGTAAATTAGACATTATATATACATACACACATAAATAAATCATATTATCGGACATATATTTTTCAAATACGAATACTACTATAACCATATCCATATCCAGAAGGGTTTTCGGATATTGGATATCTGTATCAGCATCTCGGATAATCGGCGTCAACAGATAATATCTAATTTTCTATTTAGACACATCCAAATATAGACTTTGGGTTTGTTACCTCACATTTCTTGACAATCAAATGCCCGAGTAAGGATATTGGACTTCCCATTTAATGTTGATAGGAGTATGTTAAACTGTAAAACCATAGAATTCCACATAGAAGTATGTTTTAGTCTGCAGAGCATCCACAATTAGATTCACAAAGATTCATAACTTGAAGGTTATGTTCAAGTTTTATCCTTTAATGAAAGTTCATACTTCCCCTTGCATCACTATTTTGAAATTACACGAAACTAATGCTAAGACCTTTCTAATATGTCTTCAGTTATAGAAAAAACGGTGCAAGAACCAAAGGATTTGTTCTAAAGAACAAAATCTTCTTTATACTAGGAGGGCTAAACGTTAGCACCAAAATTTGCACTGGCCAAATATAAGGAATCAGAAGATCTGAAGCAATAAGAGTAAAGGGTTTCGGGCAGCGGAACCTGAACCATGGAGAAAAGGACCTTGAAGGAGGCTAAGGTGGTAGAAAGAGCAAAGTCCCAAAGTCGGCGAAAAGGGTCAAATTGTGTTCAAGCCTCAACATCAAATGTCATCAGAAGTTACCGAGAGCAAGGACATATCCGTGGCAAAAGGGAAGGCCCGAGAATCATAGATCTAGTACCGATGTACAAGGGTGTCGGTCTGGCGACAACAACGGATTCATAGAGGAAGAAACAACAGTGAGTCAAAGCAAAGGATTGGTGTCGATACAAAGGGAAGATACCAGCAAGAAAGTACATTCACCAAAGGATTAGTGAAGACACATCTCCGAAAGCATACCACATAAAACCATAAGCAAACAGAGTTGAGCAACCGAGAGCATATAAACCGAATCTCAAAGCCACGAAAGATTAGCGCCATGTCAAGCAAGAGAAAACAGAAGGCTGTCGTCACTACTTAGTTCAATACTGACTAACATAGAAAAGAGCTTATGTAACACCCCACATCCGTTAGTGTCACTCACAAAGGGAATGCACTAAGTTCTGTGGAGCATTTAGGGTAAAAGATGCAGATAAATTACAAGACAGACAGAATTTAAATAGCGGAAAATAAAACTTTGCTTTATTGATAAAATAGTTTGTACAATGGTTTCTTTACAATATCAGAGTATCATCTGTCTTACAAAATAAAGAAGCATAAAAACAACATTTATATTCCCCGATTTTAGCAAGACCCAGCCATAGCATCTGAAAAGAGAATCCAAGCAAACTTCGACAAATCTTCAAGCTGGGAAAGAGTGGCAGTCCAACTTAACCTGAGCTAAACTATTCCCTCCTTTACTACCTAGGGGGGGGGGACGGAAGAAAAGAAGACGAAATAAAAACAGAGTCAGACTTAAAGCCTGAGTAAGTTCAGTAACTTCTAGCATGTGAACATGGAAAACAAAACGACATGAATTAACTGAATACAAGATTACACCATGACGATAGGGTCAACAAGATTAGACAAGGTAATCACAAGATATGCTAAGATAAGATAAACTGGATACGCTTTAATACTTTCGCCGCTTCGCTATTTCCTTGTTATACTGGTTTCTATATCTCTGCACCACCTAACTAGTGTCCCAACTAGTAACGATAACATGATCCCAATCCCAGTATTTTCCATTGCCTTCGAGCATCCATTTATTATTTACTACCTAGATCTAATCTAGGGTTTTCTATCCAGTGCTTTCTAGATTCAACTAGAGTTTACGCTATCTGCTGAACGCTTCTCGGATTCAGGATTTATGCCACCTAGTCCAACTAGGGATTATGCTACCTGACGAATGACGCCCCTAAGTCTAGGACACACTACCTAGAGTGGTATATGTTCCTAGGCTTCCCCACGCATGTATCGCGAATCGTTATCGCTTGTCTAGATGCACATGTCCTGTAATGTGCGGTCCGAGTCCTGTGACAGGGCAAACCAAGGAATACAGAACTCGGTCGGGAGCTTTCAGATATCTGCCGATGCAGATGCTAAGGTCTGTTTTTATTCCAGTGGCTATGGTCCCACTTGACCCCTCCCTCAACTAATGAAAGGCACACCTTGTAAAATGAGAACTATACGCCGGCCCCCGGTGCCCCACTATCCTATGGCCATCCGCAACCATAACTAGATAGCAAGTATATGGTCTTTTGGAGTTCTCTGCCTTTCCGCTTCACGTATCTCGATTGACTCAAGATGGATGATAGACGACGAGTTGCTATCACAGGGCTACCGTTTGCTCGCCGAATCACGTCGGTCCATCCTAGTCTTTAGGTTGCCATGTATTGCAACCAAGGCATACCCCTGGTTCTTCTATGCAGACCTTAACCTCTGTAGGCCCAGGCGGATCATCTGCAGCCTCACAGAGGGATACCAAGAGTACCCTCACGTCCCCTCGAAGCCTCGGGCTTCGTAACCCAATTCGTTGGATCCTTCTCTCTATTCAGACGGACATTAGCTCCTTCCCGTGTTATTCTAAGAATTACTACTTAGTTCCCTTTCCCGTCAATTTGGATTGGTTAAGTGTCATTAGTCAATTCAAGCCAACTTAACCCTCTTCATTCATCCTGTTATACTGGTTAAGTGTTATCGGTAATTCATGTTGACTTAACCCACCGCAAACCAAGTTATATTGGTTAAGTATTTCTTATTACTTAACCTTACCCATTCACCCTGTATTGATTCAGTGTTCCTTTTTAACTTAACCTTGCCCGTCTGTTTCAACTAACCTGTTATTAACGGTTAAGTATTATCCCTTCATGTTTTAGACTTAACCCTATTCCTTTATCAAAATCTGATGGTTAAGTGTTCAAGTTTACTTAACCCTACGGTCTAGCCCAGCTAACATATCAAATTGGCTAAGTGTATTAAATCTTACTTAACCCCAACCTCTAGTCCAGTTAACATGTTAATTTGGATAAGTGTATTAACTTTACTTAACCCCACCTTCTAGTCTAGTTAACATGTTAATTTGGATAAGTGTTTTCTTAGTTACTTATCCCCTACAAATCTTGTCTTATTACGATGTTAAGTTTGGTTAAGTGTCCCTATGGACTTAGCCCTCCCATTCTAGCTTAACTGTGTTAAATTGGTTAAGTGTTCCTATGAACTTAACCCTCCCATTCTAGCTTAAATGTATGAACCTAACCCCACCTACCAGTCTTGTTATCATGTAGAGTTGGTTAAGTGTCTTAGTTAACTTAACCATAGCATTCTTGTCCTAGCTTTAACTAAATAAATTAAAGCCATGACCACTCACATTAGACAGATATTGTTGCGATTACTGGATGTGCCGGTTGGTTCCGGGCAGGTTTACATCGCAACTCAGTCTAACCTCGGGTTAGGCCTATTCGTGTTTTCTAGTTCAAAGGGTTTTGATTAATTTTCAAATCAGGTTTTGAAAGTAACCATCCCGTCTGTCAGATTGGTTAGGGATAGCCAGGGAGAGCAGGAAACTTGTATTTTCCAAACTCAAGCCTAGACACTATCCTCTCTGTCACCCTAGAACTTTCTGGTGTTTCATTAAAAGAGATGTCGTTAATAAATCTTTAATTTGTCTAGATCAATATCTCCTCATTTAGGGCAAATTCTATAAGTAAATTAATCCTAATTTACTTATTTCCCAATTTCTCTTTTAATGTAAATTGTCAACATTTATTCTTACGGCCCATTTTCCCCTCTATATCATGTTTTTGCTTTTTGGTACGTAAACCATACCAAATGAAGTGTCACTAACCATGATTCTGCTAATCCTGACAATTACCCCCTAATTATGGCCAATTTCAAGTTTATGCCAATATACTTATCGAGCCAAATTAGCTAATCCAATTCTGATTTACATTCTGATTCACGTCAAACTAGACTTATTACTCTAGTTCACTATTCATGTAAATGCTAGATTTACACGTCAATACAAGATTCAAATTACACATCTTATAATTCATGTCAAATTTATCCAATTTGCATTTCTATGAACATGCCATAATACATGTTCCCAATTTATGCCAATTTCCAAGTTAAACTACGTTTTAGTAAATTTCATATTTTGCCCCAAATCGCATTCCCACCGTTCGTAAAATCGTGTTTCAATCTAGATTATAGATCAATCTAGATTCGTAGCAAATAAGGAATGAACCAAAGATTGCTAGGAAAAGGATAGATATAACAACTGGCATAAAATGGTTTTGAACAACGACGTAGGTTCAAGAACATGGGTAGACCTAACTTAATAGGTAAATTCCCAAGGTCTAAAACCAAGAATAGACAGAGTAGGTTCAAGAACATGGGTAGACCTAACTTAATAGGTAAATTCCCATAGTCTAAAACCAAAGAAAACCAAGGACAAGCAGAATAAATAATCGGGTTTAGCCCCAATCTCAAAATCACAGAACTTAAGCAACACTTTCCTAGTCATGAATCATGGAGGTTTAATCACAGATGTCCTTGTTATGTCATAGGCAATAGTTTATGTTAATCAAAAGCATAGGTTTTGTCAAGGAAGTAATCCTCATAGTCATAGTCACAATCATTGGCAATGTTCATAGTCATAGGCAGTGTCCATAGTCATAGGCAATGTCTATACTCATAGGCAAATGTTCATAGTCATAGGCATATGGTTTTTAGGTCCATAGTTTCATAGTCACTGTCTTATTTATCTTTGAATCATGACAGTTCTTAATTAGGTCCAAAGAGATAGGCACAGATTCGAATAGAAAGAAAGATAATTGGCATATTCTTTTATCCCTTTAATTTCATATCATGAACAAAGAAAAACATTCAAATCTAGAAATAACCGACTTACAGAGATTTAGATTAGAAAAGAAAGATGGCGTTGCTATGATTCATAGAAAATCATTTGTTGAAGTCGTTTGAACCTCCTTTTGAATCCTAGCTTGAATCTCTTCTTCTTGAAAGTCTTTTGAGCAGCATCTCCTCATCTTGTTTTATTTTATTTTAATTATTTAAGAAAATTTAGAGGAGGGGAAGAAGCCATGAATCTTAGCAGCATAAGGATAGAAGAGAACTGGTGCAAAGAGAATGAAGACTAGGGCTGTTTATATAGCTGCTCAAGACCTTATCGTACACGCAGCGCTGAGTCAGCATTGAACCCAGTTAAGAAAATAGTCCAGGTACGTAGATGAATCTAGCCAAACCTTATCATACACGCAGTGCTGAGTCAGCATTGGGTCCCAAAAGCAATTTTGGCGTAGAAATTTGAATTTCAAATGAATTGTTTTGGCGTAAAAGTTTGATTTTCGAACTTTTGAATTTCTGGAATTTATTTAACTGTTTTATTCACATGAAATATTCTTGTATGTATACAATTCCTCTAACGACCATTTTACGCGTATATATATACGCACAACTTTCATTTTATTTTCAAAATTCAAATGTTGTTGCCATATTTCATTGACTGTAGCCTTATCTTGAATTTTATCTTTCGTATACATATATTTTTGCATATATATATATATATATATTCTCATATGTATATATATATATATATATTTTCTTTATTTCCTTATATGTACGTTCTTATCCTTTCAAATTTTGAATTTTTATACGTACATATATTTGCATGTTCAGTTGGCCCTCTCTAAAATAAAGATAAAAAAATTATGCCGTCGCCGGGGTTCGAACCCCCGACCTACATGCTACAAATCCAATGCCTTAACCAACTGAGCTACAGAGGCTTTTCTTAATAAGTCTTAGAACAATAATAATTATTGTTCTCTCCTTACTTCTCTTTTTCATGTTAGTTACAATACTTAAATTAAACAATTGCATGGATCTTTTTCTTTTAAAAAATTAATTATACTTTAATTTGAGAATCTTAATGTCATAGAATTACGGGGTGTTACAGCTTATATATCAACCGAAAGGGGTCACGAATGAGGTTGTTATGAGGTCAAGACCAAAACCATGGGTTGTCGAAAGAAGAAAGGAGGAAGTCAAGCTAAGAGAAAGCAAAGGGCTATCGAAACCGTCACAAAGAAACATCTTCAAAGTCACCAAGAGATATACCAAAGGTGTGATGTCACAAAGTCAAACTCTCAGATTTCGAGACTGAGCTACTGAGAGGCATGTCAGCAGAACCACCCTCAAAAGCCCGAGATTGATATTCTGAATTCAAGAAGACAACAATGAAGATATTCGATAAAAAGAAAGCTATACGGAATTTTTTTTACCGGAATTGAAAGTCATAAAAGCGGCCAAAACCTTGTTAAAGCACCCGAGAGAGGTTTCTACTGGGCTCACAACAGACGAGGGCCCGATTTGTCTATAAATAAGACCCTATGGGTCTCATTTTAAAGGGTCTTTTTCTCATTTCATAATATTGCTCTCATTTCTAAGAGATCTAACCCTAATTTGTAAATCATTTTGGGGATTTCTTATGTAACCTCCTCTATGAATAAAATCATCAAAGTCCTTAAAGTGGACATATGTTCAATCTGAACTGAACCACTATAAATTGTTGTGTTCTTTACTATTTTACATATTCTATGGTATATTGTTATGCTATGCTATTTAACACTTCATAACCTAGCCCTTTCAATTGGTACCTGAACACCTTATGCTTTCTCCTCAAAAAAAAGCTTCATATGCGAGCCTTACCTTTAAACCTAGTTCCTTTAAGCACCCTTCCGCAAGCTGTTTAGCTTTCTAACTTTTAACGAGCTTATGAAATCCTTATCCCAAGGTAACTATTGGTTCTTAAGTCTCGTAAGCGTGATACTCACCCTTTGCGGGAAGTGTAACTAATCTTCGGGCTTGAGACCTTGATATCTAGGAAACAATGAGCTAACTCAAGCTTGTGGAAACTGAACTGTAATGTCCCAAATTTTAACAGAGTTTGTAATACATTTTATTTCGGGTTATTTCAATATTGATCTAAATATAAATTCTAGAATAATATACTGAGAAGAATTCCAAGTATACATATACATATAGTGTAAAATGTTTTAACCATTTTATATATATGTGTACAACAAGTAAGGGTGTTTTATTTTGTTTTAAACTTATGAAAGTTTAAAAATGAACATCACTAAAATCAAAATTCATATTAATAACATATGTAAAATATAGATTACTTCATAAGTAAAAAAACATTTATGAGTGATGTAACCTTTTGTACTTAAGAATTAAATCATGAATGAATAAATTGATTTGTATCATAAGTGTGACTTATAATTTATAAAATATTGAACACATGAACATTACTTGGCAAAATAGTTTAACATTTTTACCATAGTAAGGACTATGTTGCACATGAATTTGTAGAATCATCTTTGCACATGTGTTGAACACCATTGTCGTACTTCATTGCTAGATTGCATTGCCTGATCATTTGATGCATATAGACTAGGCAGATATTAGATAAATAGACTTAATACATTTCATTTCAATCAAAACTAGATGCTGCAGAATTTCATTTCAACCAAATGAACAAAAAAGAGCTATTTTTCCTTAGCTTTATAGCTTTATTTTCCCCATCAATAGCATGCACAGCTAGCACCCTAAGACCTGGCATTTCTATTCAAGCAAAGATAGGAGCAGCAGCTACTAATATACAAATTGTGTTTCATTTTAGCCTGGACATACATCACCTCAGAGTGAAATAAAAACATGAAAAGCCATGACATAACTTTCCTTTCAATCAAAAACTATTCACAGCTAAAACTATACTACACATGGATATATACATGTATTTATATACTTTGAATAGGCTGCACGAATAGATATGTGAACTAGATTGTAGGAACAGCCAAAATGTTTTTTTTTTCAAATCATAAGCATGGCTAAATACATCGTTGTCTTTATTCATTTTGATCACCTATGTACAGCAGCTATCTAGATCAGCTAGGAACATGGCTTCAAAGTACTTGTCTAGTTGTTGACGTGCTCTGTACATAACTCTGTGTGTAGATGTGTACCCAAAACATAACATGGTCATCAATTGAACCAATGACCACTCATTTCAATCAAAACATATATAGATGCAACAACTATGTACCTTCCCATCAGCTAGCAATGCTTATTTCCCATACACACTCGTGTATCCCCTTATTTTAATCATTTATTTACACTATAAATACACACTAGAAGTTGCCTTAAATTCATAGTTCATTCAAAAAAGAAAAACATGGGAAAAAAATAGAAAGGAACTAAAAATCTGAGAAATGGAAAAGAAAACCAGAGAGCAAACTATGATGGGGATCTATAGCACAAAACTGAAAACAGGATCATTTCGGTGAGTAAACTCTAAACCTTCCTCTTATAATATGAATGCCATATTGCTGTGTAAGTTTATTACATGTTGTATTAGAAAGAAATAAAAGAATAAAAATCAAATCATTTGTGTATAAGGTGTGTAGTTAGTTTTGTCAACCCACATAAAAGCTCCAGCATGTGAAATCTGGGTAAATCATATTAGACTGTCTAAATTGTAAATCCAGTATTTCTCATTCTAATGAGTTAGGGTATTTGTTTTGGACATAAACATTGTGAGTATCCATCAGTAGTGTAATAGAAAAATATGTGCAACTTATATATATCATTATCTGTTAACATCGATAAACCAACATACATGAAACATGAATTGAAAATAAGTTAGTAAATATTTTTACTGTTTAAGTGATGATTTGGGAAAGAAAACAACTTAATTAAAACTGTGAACAACCATTCATTATGGGTAAACACCCTTTATATTTAAATAGATCTGTTAATTGTTATATGTATACATGGATCTAGATATGTTTTGGATGGGCTCAACATTTGTTGAAAACTTAATCGCAGTTAAAATATATAGACACGGCCTGTATGGTTAAACAAATAAAAACATATTCAACTTCGCTTAATTTAGGAATCGATAGCGAGAGTCCTAGATAGTATAGAGTGTGAGTTATAACTATTGCGTATTTATGTAGTAAAATCTTAATTAGGAAATTTGCAAGATTAAAGTTGTATTAGGAATTTTAGTGGTTGTTTTAAGCTCTAGTTTGACAGTGAACTGCACCAGCGGTGGTGGAAGTCAGGCAACCGCGCCGATGGGGTTTGAAAGGGAAAGGCGTTAGCTCTTATCTACCGAATTTTGGCGATGGATGGCGTAGGGATGTGGGGGTGCGAGGCAAATAAGTAGAGAGTGGTCATTGGTGAAGTTCCAGGTCTAAGCCTGTTTGGCAACTTGGATCGGAAGGAGGTTCTCCGATGGTGGAAATAAGACAAGGCGGTGAAGGGTGACTGGATGCATGGGTCAGAGGCATCGTTGGATGGTAGTTTCGGTGGTGCATGTGCACCATGTGCACTGTTTTGTGTACACAAGAAAAGTAGCGAAGAAGAAAGAACTGGGAAAGGAGGAAAGAAGGGATCGGACCATGTTTTGTGCAACAGGAAGAGTAGAGGAAAAAATAAAATAAAATAAAATAAAATAAAGGACGGAAGGCAACACGCAAATGGAAAGGAGTAACCAAAGAAAAGGAGAAAAGAAACAAGAAGAATGGATTGGAATTCTGGAGATGCCTGAGAGTAGATTGGTAGGGAGTTGTGAATCATAACCAGTGATGCATGCGTATGGCAGTTAGCGGACTAGGCTCGGCCCAGTTCAGAAAGGAAAGGGGAAGGGGAAACACAAGATACATTGAAGAATGGGAGAGAGGGGTGTTCGGTTTTGTTTGCCACAAGGAGAGCATGGGCTTGGTGTATAGATGGGCCAAATGGGCTTCTCACATAAAAAAAGAATTTATGAAGAGAAGTTGTGTGACGGCCCGCCCCGCACCAACCGACATTTACTCCAAAAGTGCGCTGTACACATGTCCAGTTAGCGCGGAACGGGTTGCCAGAAGGAAAAAAGAAGAAGGAAATGAACATACAAAGAACCTGCAGAATGTCTCACAGCGCATAGAACAAAATATAATAATAATGTACTTGACATAAAACAGGAGAGACAGTGCATAAGCTGAAAATCAGAACTAAACATCATAGCAGCGGAAATTCAGAATACGGCTTATTACAAATTTCAAACTGTCTCAAAGCAAAGTAAGATAAGCGAGGTACACTACTAATGCCCAAGTAGCGACCATCAACGACACAGGGAGAATGTGTATATATATATAATACGTGGAAGCCTCTTGCCCGCCTCCGAATCAGCTACTCGCGCATTCCCAGCTAACCTGTCTCTAGTCTGCTCATGTGAGCACCCAGAGTAATAAGAGGAGACATAAAACTCTGGGTCAGACATAAAGCCTGGTATAAGCGATAAGCATCTAAAGTGAACAATAACAGGTAGACTAAAACATACCTGAACCTGGACCTGCAACCAAAGAGTTAGCACTACATACTGTACAACACTCTAAGGTATCATATCAAACAGTGTAAAGATACGGAGGTGGGGGAGGTGTGCATGTCATAATGATGGAAAACAATCAAGCATAGCATCCATCCTCACATCTCTCACTCGGTGCTTAAAGCATACGATATTCACCACTTCGATCACCCAACATTCCTTGCTACGATCACTTTGCCCCATGAAGTCATAGATGGCTTCACTGCACTGATAACGTAGCCACTAATTCCTCGCTATGTCCACTTGCCCCATGGAGTTATTCACCCCATCTGCGCTGGCTCATAGCCTTACCAATCCTTACTATGTCCACTTGCCCCATGGAGTTATTCACCCCATCTGCGCTGGCTCATAGTCTTACTACGCATCACCTTGCCCCTCAGGTCATAATGACCCTACTGCACTGATAACGTAGTCTTGCTACCATCACTTTGCCCCTCAGGTCATAATGACCCTACTGCACTGATAAGTAGCCCATCATTCCTTTTTAGTGGTGAATCGAAGTTATGAACGTCGACAACTCCTTAGCACACGTCCCGCAGCAAAGTCCAACCATGAAGTGAACTCATTGGTTCCCAACTGGTTCCGGGATCTTGAGCTCTAACTTCCATTTGGACTACCTTTGCATCTCGGGTTATTTGTCATCATCAGATTGGATCGGGTCGCCTTCAGCATTCTTCATCGGATCGGATCGGCCTTTGCATTCGGATCGGGTCGCGCCTCCTACATCGGATCGGGTCGTGATCCTCCAGGTGATCGGATCGCCCTTCTCTATTGTCTCGTGAATCCAGTCTCCATCGGATCGGGTCTCCACTTCTGGTCGGATCGTGAATACCCCATACGGGTCGGATCGTAGTCCTTCAAGCGGTTCGGGTCGGAAGGCACTTCTCTAGGTCAACGGATCGTGTTCACCCTTCATGGATGGATCGGGTCGGGGCTGCTGGCGCGGTTTAGACTCGTACTCTCCTTCCCATCGGATCGTGTCCTCGATTCGGATCGTGGCATGTGCCCCCGATCGGTTCGGGTCGGGTAAAGGGGGTCCGATCCGATCCCGCTTGCAATTTCCTGCAGTCCTTCCAGCGAGCAGTTTACGCCGTTTGACGGCGTTTTCGACCATTCTAGCTATTCTAATCAATCACAAAGCATATCATACAGTCATAGCAACAAGTAGAAATGACCTCAAACACCAAAACAACAATCATAGCATGAAAAGTGGATCAAACTTACCCAAAATCCCATATTTCCCCTTAAGCATGTTTAGATGAAACTAATGATAGAATTAGCAAATCTTAACCAAATTGACCCAAATTCATATCAGAGGTCTAAAACATCATTTAGGAATTTATGAACATTTTTCCAGATTTTTAACATGTTTAAATTCGCTAATTAGCACTAATCACCTCTAATTAGTCATAATTAGTGCAAAACTAAGCAAATCACTCACCTTAGCCACAAAATAAACTAAGATCTGAAATAATCCTCTGATTTGATGCGAATTTCAATACCAACCAGCAGCTCCTTTGTTGATTTGGTGAAGATCCTCCTCGATTAGGGGTTGCTAAGCCAAATCCTTAACCTAAAGGTGATTTGGAGGTGATTTAGAGGTTGGAGGCCATTTTTAGGGTTCCTTGGTGATAAGTGGAGTCTAGAAAACTGAAATGGAATGATTCTCCATCTCATTTCAGCCCTCCCATAACCCTAATCCCGAAATGGGTTATGGGCCTGCTTACTAATCATCCGATTTGGCCCGGTTAAGCAATTTTTCACACTCCAAACCTTGTTTCAGCCATATCTCCGAAACGGTAAGTCCGTTTGGCTAATGTGACCACTCTACGGAAAGAGAAACCATCAAACGAATCTAATGGAAGTGGTTTCAGGTCAAAATTCCTTTCCAATCAAAAGTTATGGCCAAAACAGTACCAACTAGGGGCAAAATGGTCATTTAAAAATCGACAAAAATCATGAACATGGGAAATGACTCTAATAGATGTTTCCCAAAGTTACATGACCATACAACTTCATATGGGAAAGAAATAAATATTCTACGATCCTATGACATGTAGAATACGGGTCATTACACTCTCCCCCCCTTAAGAAATTTCGCCCCCGAAATTCCCTAATCAAAACACATACAAAGGTTCCCGCATGCCTATCAATCATATAACAACCATCATACATGCAAAACAAGTGAATAAGTCTATCCTAGCATGCGGAATAACTAAATCGCAAAGTAAATCTTACCAGGGAAGAGTTCTGGATGCATCTTCCTAATGCTCTCTTCTGTCTCCCAAGTACAATCATTCTCGTTCTCGCCCCACTGAACCTTGACTAGCTTCACCGCCTTCCTTCGAAGTTGCTTCGTATCGTGCCCCACAATACGAATCGGCTTGCGGTTCCCAACCGCCTCGGGTTCTACTTCGAAGTCCTCTAACTGATCAGGTGAAATAGTCATATCTGAGTCGTGAACGAACTTCCTTAGTTGGGAAACATAAAATACATTGTGAACTCCCGCCATCTTCTCTGGTAAGCCAACTCTATACGCCAAATTCTCGACTAATCCAAGAACAGGGAATGAGCCGACAAATCTTGGTGCTAATTTGCCTCCCCTGCCAAATCGAATCACGCTCTTTAACGGGGAGATCTTGACAAACACCAAGTCACCAACGGAGAATTTCAAGTCTCTTCTCCTCTTATCAGCATAACTCTTCTGCCTATCTTGGGCAGCTTTCATTCGTTGCTGAATGATCTTAATTTTATCGGAAGTTTCCCTCACCACATCTGGTCCAAGCACAAACTTCTCGCCAGTCTCTATCCAACATGATGGTGAGTTGCACGGTCTTCCGTACAAAGCTTCATATGGAGCCACACCGATACTGGATTGGTAGCTATTATTATATGCAAACTCTACTAGATGCAAATGGTCATCCCATGATCCACCAAAATCCAATATACAAGCTCTCAAGAGATCTTCCAATATACGATTCACCCTCTCCGTCTGACCGTCGGTCTGAGGATGATATGCGGTACTGAGATGTAATCTTGACCCTAGAGCCTCTTGTAAGCTTTTCCAAAACCCACTAGTAAACAACGGGTCTCGGTCACTCACAATGCTTTTGGGTACTCCATGAAATCTCACTACCCACTTCATATACAATTCTGCCAACTTGGCTGCCATCCTGGTCGATTTGACTGGTATAAATCTTGCGCTCTTAGTCAATCGATCCACAATTACCCAAATGCTATCATATCGCGATCTAATCCTAGGTAAACCATCGATGAAATCCATCGAGACTTGCTCCCATTTCCGTTCGGGAATTTCTAATGGTTGCAACAACCCACTAGGCTTCTTTTGCTCGGCTTTAACTAGCTGGCAATTCATGCATTTGGATATAAACTTCCCAACGTCTCTTTTCATCCCTTCCCAGTAGTAGGTTCGCTTCATGTCTCGATACATCTTATTACCACCGGGATGTATAGTCAGTTTTGAGTGATGACATTCTCTAAGCACTTCATCTCTCAAACCATTCACGTTGGGCACAACTAACCTTCCATACTTTCGAAGCCATCCTTCTCGATCAAGCCCATACACATTCATCTCCTCATCGATACCCATCTCTAACTTGGAGATGATTTCTAATAGATTAGGATTGTCCCTCTGGCTAGAACCAATCCGCTCTATCAAAGTGTTTCCAAAAATGACACTTAGAGAATTTCGCTTTCAATTGGTGTTTCCTCAACACCTCCATCACTATCCTCAAGTGTCCCTTGTGTTCCTCCTCTGTCCTTGAGTAAACAAGGATGTCATCCACGAACACAAGAACAAACTTATTCAACTGATCTCTGAATACTCGATTCATAAGATCCACAAAATAGGCTGGTGCATTGGTCAACCCAAATGGCATGACCAACCACTCATAAAATCCAGACGGCGTCCTAAATGCCGTTTTCGGAACACTCTCATCTGCTACTCGAAGCTGATGAAATCCTGTCGCGAGGTCCAACTGGGAGAACACTCTAGCTCCTTCCAGTTGATCAAACAAATCATCTATCCGCGATAGAGGATACTTATTCTTCCTCGTCACCTTATTCAACTCGCGATAGTCCACACACAAACGAAGGGAACCATCTGCCTTAGTGGCAAACACAACTGGTGCTCCCCACTCGGAGACACTCCTTCTAATAAATCCCTTCTTCAAAAGATTGCTGACTTGCACCCTGTAACAACACGTATTTTCAATAACCTGTTATAACATAAATGGAGGCAGAATTAAACTGTAAAATCTGAATCAAGGGAAACGGGCTCTGCCATTGCGTTCGTCTCGGAAAAATACGCGAAATAGAGTCTGAGTTTTCGAAAATCGGAGTACGTATGACCAATATATGGCCTCGCGAAGTTTCACAAAAAATTCTCAAATTAAAGTATACTTAATTAAGTGAAATGGGTTGCACCGAGAAATATATATATATTGATACATATATATATATATATATATAATTGAAAATTTAATAAATAAATATGCAAAAATGTTCAAAACAGCGAATTGGCAGAGGGGAATAACCGAATCGGCCGATTTTTGAGGTCGACCCAAGCCCGCTGGGTCGACTAGGGGTTAATCCAGGGTGTTTGGCTGTCAACCCGTGGGCCGATTCGCTCAAATGCAGATTTTGCATTTGGATGGTTCTCATGGTTCATCTTTAATCTAAAGGCCCTAGATGGTTCCTACACTTGACTTCTTCCCCAAGACATGCTTTGATGGCTTGGATTGAATCTGGGTTTAATCCTATGGCCTAAAACACTTGCCTAATCTATAAATAAGACCCTAACCTATCCTAAACCCTCATTATTCATTCATGCAACTAAACTATGGCAAAATAGATACTCTCATGGACTCCACTCAACTATCCTAGCCTCCACTTCATTTCTATGAGAGGTTTCATGATCATGAGAGTATTTGAGAGTCCCTATGTTAGTATGAGAGCTTCTCAAGTTGATCTCAAGGCTAAAGCTTTGATCTTTGTTCATATAGATGGGGTTTTTATTGATTTGGAGTGTTCATCTTTGGGTTTTTGGGTGATGGCATGCATAGGCTTCATCGCAATCTTTGTTTTGCATTTCGATTTGTGCCTTCATAACAATGTAAGCCCTTTCCCTACTCTTAGATATTAACTATGAAGTTAAATGTTCATGTTGCAAGTTTGGGTTTGATCATTGAGAATGATACATGCTATCATGTCATGCAAGCTTATGAAGTCTTTATCTTGATCTTATGAGCTAAAAGCTACAACCTTTATGTTGAAATGTTGCATTATGCAACATGAGAACCTTCATAATCTTTATGTCAACTTGCATATGAAGTCATAACCCTTATATGATGATACATGCGAGTTTCTAGTCATCATTCCATGTCTTTTGTCACCATGATTCGTTTATGTGCCAAGTTTGGGTTTATGCATGATTTTGAGGCTTAAGAATGTAACATGCAAGCTAATGAACACATTTGTGCCTCATTTGCCACCATGATTAACTTGTGGCTTAATATCCATTTTTGTCATGCCTTTGCCAAGTCTCTTCTTTTAATCCATTAAGTTGTTGTGAATGTATATGCGAGTTTAAAAGCGTTGGGTTATGTTATGGGTAATTTCTAATGACATGAAAATACAACTTGAAAACATGACTTGAATCATAACATGGAAGTTGACATGTAAGTATGCATAAAAACATAAGCTTGGGAATTTACCTATTAAGTTAGGTCTACCCATTGGGAATTTACCTATTAAGTTAGGTCTACCCAATTGCTTGAAAACTTGACTATGAACATGACACTAGACTAAACATGAAAGTGGCCAACTCGAGGTTGGGTTGAGTTTGCAACGTAAAACTACCCGGAACCGACCGGCCTAACTAGTAGTTGCAAACAATAGGACCCAATGTGAGAAGTTGGTCATGTTGTGCTTGAACCCGAGGTTAGACCAAGTTGTGGTGTAAAGCTACCCGGAACCGACCGGCTTAACTAGTAACCACAACAAAGTCTAATGTGAGAGGTTGGGGTGCATTAAGTAATTAATGCCACATGATAGGGTTAAGTTAATTTGATTAATGACTCTTAACCAAATATGACATGGGTAAATGGGTTAAGTAAATTGGTTAGGCTAATGATACTTAACAAAACATGACAAGGTTGGGTAGGTTAAGTGATTTGATTTGCCTAATGACGCTTAACCATTTTTATACGACTAGTGGACGGGGATTAAGTTAACCAACACTTAATCAATCCAACATGATAATTTGGCAAGGTTAAGTAAGTTTTCTTAATGACACTTAACCATACAAGATGATTAGGGGATGGGGTTAAGTAATTTGCACCTAACTAATCCGACACGGTAATTAGATGGGGTTGAGTAATCCACACTTAACTAATCTAAACACGGTAATTCGATGGGGTTAAGTTAAACACTTAACCAATTTAAACTCGGTAATTCAATGAGGTTAAGTAACCAATACTTAACCAACTTAACGTGATAATTTAATGGGGTTAAGCAACTTATACTTAACCAATTATACATGATGATTTGATGGGGTTAAGTAACTTACACTTAACCAATCTAATACGCGGACCTGATAAGGTTAAGTCACAAGACCTTTTTAGAATATACTTAACCATTGTAGTACGATTAGAGGATGGGGTTAAGCCAACCTATACTTAACCAATCCGACTCGATAATTTGATGGGATTAAGATAATCTATGCTTAATCGATCTAGCAAGATAATCCGATAGGATTAAGGTAAGCTAGTACTTGACCAATTTGACTTGATAGGGTTAAGTCATGAGCCTCTGGGTATACTTAACCAACTTGTGGGACTAAGTCTTGAACTTAAATACATAGCCAATCTTTGACGTGATTCGTGGGCGGGTTAAGTCATGGACTTGAATGATAACACTTAACCCAATAGACAATCCCTAGCTAGAAGAACTAGGTAGAAAACCGTGGTTAATCAAGGATAACGGGAAAGGAAGCTATGTGGTAAACCTTAGTTAAGGGTAACTAAGTAATAATTCTTAGCTAAGGACATATGACTAATTCTCAAAACGATGAGTAACCTGATACGGTAGGTCATCGCTTAGTATACGAGGGGGAGCAAGTTATCTGACTTGGATAAAAGCTCCAGCGTACTGGGTGCCGAAGTGGAAGCTTCGGGGGACGTGAGGATATTCTTGGGATCCCTCTGTGGGCTGCCAGGTAATTATACTAGGCACATGAGAGGTTAAGGTCTGCGTTAGAAGGACCAAGAGTATGCCTTGGTTGCTATGCGAGCAACCTAAAGACTGGGATGGATTAGCGTGGAATCGACGATTCTTGTTTTTGCCCTGGATAGCACATCGCCGACTACCTACCATCTTTAGTCAATCGTGTACGTGCGGAAAGGAAAGGAACCCCCAATAGACCATGTGCTTGCTATCGAGTCATGGGTGAGGTTGGCCCGTAGGAAAGTGGGCTATAGTGGGGCCGTGGAGTGGTTCTTATACATGATTTTTCTTGGATTACCTTTCAGTAGTTGAGGGAGGGGTCACGTGGGACCATAGCCACGGGTACAAAAACAGACCTTGATATCTGCATCGGCAGACGATTTAAAGCTCCCGACCGAGTTTCGTATTTCTTGATTTGCCCTGGCACGGAACTCGGATGGCACATTGGGGAACATGTGCATCTAGACATGGAAAACGATTCACGATACATACGTGGGATCAAGGGCGCGGTTGACGGGTGGCGTAATCCCTAGTGGTCCTAGGTGGCCAAAACCCAAACCGAGACACGGAAACGTTCATTAGGTAGCATAATCCCTAGCGGTCCTAGGTGGCATAAATCCTAAGTGGACGCGCGATAGTTCATGGTAAGGAAACACAACTAGATCAAGGGTTGCAGTCCAAAACAACTTCAAGGATAAACCGTTTACATGGGAAAGCCCGTACAGCCTACGGCAAAGGACTGAACTTATACATGGAAAGAAACATATGGGTTGAGTAACCTATATATGCGGCATATTAGGTTGACATGGACCATTACACGACTTTTGAGTAAGGGTCATTCACGGATAACACGTAATACAGTTGGGATACTAGTACGGTAGGTGCAGAGCGGATATACAGGATAGATGCCATGGGACGTTATACGCGATAGATATCTTGGGATATTATACTTGATAGGAACTTGACAATGTGATACCTTGTTTTATCTTGACATCGTAGTTTATCACGACACCCTAGTTTATCTAAGTTCAGTAGTTCATCCTGTTATTTTGATTTAATTGACCTATCTTGTATCATGCTTATGTTCATCTCAGTTTCTCATGACAGTTAACTTTACTAGTTTTTATACTAATAGTAGATAGGGCTTACTCAGTCTTTTTGACTGACCCGTTTTGTTTCGCCTCTTTTCTTCCGTTCCCCCCCAGGTTACAGGGAGGAAACACTGCTGTTTAGTTCGGACTTCTTCTGCTTGAAGGTCATCATGGATGGCTTGGACTTTTCCTGGCTATGGCTACTTTACTGTTTTTATTTGGGGAATAATTTATGAAAAAGTCTTTATGCTTCTTTACTATTGCAAGACAGGTTTTGATGTACTCTGATGTAAAAGGCTTTAGACCTTATGTATTCATGTTTATGAAAGTTCGATTTTACTTCCGCTATTTTATATGTTCTGTCTTGTGATATTTCTGTGCATGTTTACCAATAATGCCCCTCTAAAGCTAGTGCATTCCTTTGCGAGTGACCCTAGCGGAGGCGGGGTGTTACATTTGGTATCAGAGCAGAAGGTTACCAGATTGGGCAAAAGTTTTTAAAGACCTTCTGAAAACTATTTGAAAATCGTTTATAAAGAAGCATTTTTCAAGAAAGTTTTCTTTTAAAAAGAAAAGGCTATTCCCTAAAGGCCATTAGCATTATCCTTGTTTCCTTAATTAAATCTCTTTTCCTTTCTTTCCTCCATCTGTAGTCACAGTGGTTTTAACTACGACTAGTCTTTTCTATCTACGAAAGTGCTTTCCATGCGATGGAGGTGGTTTTCAAGAGACCAGTGGCCGCGTTATAAGAAAGGATAGTGAGAAAGAGGATAAAGGATACGAGCTTAAGGATGAGCAACTTGTTGGTATGGCTTAGTCCTCAAAGGAGGGAGAAAGATGAACAATGAAACCCATGACGAGAGAGTACCTTTGGCATGGTAAAACGGGGCAGATAGTTAAGTATTATGGGACAAGGACAAGATCATCGGGAGGGCAGTAGTATGCTCTCATTTCTAGAGTACCTCGGAAGGAGGGTAACGATCTTGTTAAAGGTTTAGCTTTTCTTCTCTATCATCCCGTTAGGACTTCGTTGTTCGTATCATTTAAGTCTGCTTCGATAGTTGAGTCTCTGCACCTTAAGTACTAGCGTAATAGAGAATCCCATTTTTGTCTCAAAGTCCTATTGGAGAATCAGTCCATTTATACATGACTTGTTTGGATTTTGGGAATGTCTATGCCAAGTGTTGAGTTTGGAAATAATGCTTATGTTTATAAGCTATGGATGGATTCTAGGGATGAAGTGGTTATCCAGTAGGGGGTGCCACTCTCGGTTTTGATAGGAGGGTAGTTAGACCTTTTGACTAGCCTTGGTAATGCCCTCGAAGTACCGGGTAACCTTTTTGAGGTTCTGTCATGGCTAGTTACTTAGAATCCCTTGATGCCTTTATTGGAAATTTGAAGCCCGATCGAGTGGTGTTCGCCGATAAGACGGATGGTTTACTTCACTTATGCGTGGGTTATAGAAATCACCCTAGTAAGTGCGCTTGATAACCTGGTTGGCATCTGTTTACTTTCAAGAGAAAGTTCTTCTACGTGGAATACCTTGTGGTACGAGGTCCGAGATTCACTAGTGAATTTTGGAAAGCTTGCATGAGATCATGAGTACGCAGTCATGTTTGCGCCAAGTGTGCAAGTGGAACGAGAGGCGACGAAGAAATGAGTTCCAGCTCATGTTATGGAAACAGGAAATAGGAAGCTAAGAAATCGCGAAGTTAAAAGACGGTCGAGGCACAATGGAATTAAGCTCGAGGAAATACGACTCTGATGGTCAAAGACTATATACGCGCATGATATCCCTTTTGGGAGTATATCCTTGATCCCTGTTTTCTGTAGAGCTTACTTGTAAGCTATCTTTTGTGGACATCCTCTCGGTCCTATTTTCTGTTACAAACCCCGTAAGGAGTTTGTCTTGTTTTTCTTCTCGACCCTGTTCCAGGGAATCCTAGGTAGAGCCCTATGGATGTAAACATGTATTTGAAACATGTATTTGAAACATGTTATGATTGATATGGTTGCAAGTGGTTGCTCGTGGATGCGCGAATACACATTAGATACTAGCTCGACTCGGTCATATTTCATATTGCATATGCACGAGTATTTATACTTGTTTATGGATGAAATCGAATGTATTATCATGCAGTTGTTGCATATGAATGAATGATTGTGCACGCATATAGTACCTATATGGCTAGGACTATTTGCATACATGTTGGATTCATGGCACTATACATATTTTGCATTAGAAAGATTATTCAGGCCTGATCATTAGCATTAGCTAAGGAACATGTACACACACGTTTTGCATATATTCATACAGCATTAGAAATCATCTAAGGACAATGGTTGCTTGTGGATGATGTTTTGAGTAGATGGATGATGGATGGTAGGATATGTTCTTCCTAACTTGGAGATTTCGGGGACGAAATCCTAAAAGGTGGGGAGAATGTAACAACCTGTATTTTCAATAACCTGTTATAACATAAATGGAGGCAGAATTAAACTGTAAAATCTGAATCAAGGGAAACGGGCTATGCCATTGCATTCGTCTCGGAAAAATACGCGAAATAGAGTCTGAGTTTTCGAAAATCGGAGTCCGTATGACCAAGATATGGCCTCGCGAAGTTTCACAAAAAAATCCCAAATTAAAGTATACTTAATTAAGTGAAATGGGTTGCGCAGAGAAATATATATATATTGATATATATATATATATATATATATATATATATAATTGAAAATTTAATAAATATATATGCAAAAATGTTCAAAACAGCGAATTGGGAGAGGGGAATAACCGAACCGGCCGATTTTTGAGGTCGACCCGAGCCTGCTGGGTCGACTAGGGGTTAATCCAGGGTGTTTGGCTGTCAACCCGTGGGCCGATTCGCTCAAATGCAGATTTTGCATTTGGATGGTTCTCATGGTTCATCTTTAATCTAAAGGCCCTAGATGGTTCCTACACTTGACTTCTTCCCCAAGACATGCTTTGATGGCTTGGATTGAATCTAGGTTTAATCCTATGGCCTAAAACACTTGCCTAATCTATAAATAAGACCCTAACCTATCCTAAACCCTCATTATTCATTCATGCAACTAAACTATGGCAAAATTGCTACTCTCATGGCCTCCACTCAACTATCCTAGCCTCCACTTCATTTCTATGAGAGGTTTCATGATCATGAGAGTATTAGAGAGTCCCTATGTTAGTATGAGAGCTTCTCAAGTTGATCTCAAGGCTAAAGCTTTGATCTTTGTTCATAAAGATGGGTTTTTTATTGATTTGGAGTGTTCATCTTTGGGTTTTTGGGTGATGGCATGCATAGGCTTCATCACAATCTTTGTTTTGCATTTCGATTTGTGCCTTCATAACAATGTAAGCCCTTTCCCTACTCTTAGATATTAACTATGAAGTTAAATGTTCATGTTGCAAGTTTGGGTTTGATCATTGAGAATGATACATGCTATCATGTCATGCAAGCTTATGAAGTCTTTATCTTGATCTTATGAGCTAAAAGCTACAACCTTTATGTTGAAATGTTGCATTATGCAACATGAGAACCTTCATAATCTTTATGTCAACTTGCATATGAAGTCATAACCCTTATATGATGATACATGCGAGTTTCTAGTCATCATTCCATGTCTTTTGTCACCATGATTCGTTTATGTGCCAAGTTTGGGTTTATGCATGATTTTGAGGCTTAAGAATGTAACATGCAAGCTAATGAACACATTTGTGCCTCATTTGCCACCATGATTAACTTGTGGCTTAATATCCATTTTTGTCATGCCTTTGCCAAGTCTCTTCTTTTAATCCATTAAGTTGTTGTGAACGTATATGCGAGTTTAAAAGCGTTGGGTTATGTTATGGGTAATTTCTAATGACATGAAAATACAACTTGAAAACATGACTTGAATCATAACATGGAAGTTGACATGTAAGTATGCATAAAAACATAAGCTTGGGAATTTACCTATTAAGTTAGGTCTACCCATTGGGAATTTACCTATTAAGTTAGGTCTACCCAATTGCTTGAAAACTTGACTATGAACATGACACTAGACTAAACATGAAAGTGGCCAACTTGAGGTTGGGTTGAGTTTGCAACGTAAAACTACCCGGAACCGACCGGCCTAACTAGTAGTTGCAAACAATAGGACCCAATGTGAGAAGTTGGTCATGTTGTGCTTGAACCCGAGGTTAGACCAAGTTGTGGTGTAAAGCTACCCGGAACCGACTGGCTTAACTAGTAACCACAACAAAGTCTAATGTGAGAGGTTGGGGTGCATTAAGTAATTAATGCCACATGATAGGGTTAAGTTAATTTGATTAATGACTCTTAACCAAATATGACATGGGTAAATGGGTTAAGTAAATTGGTTAGGCTAATGATACTTAACAAAACATGACAAGGTTGGGTAGGTTAAGTGATTTGATTTGCCTAATGACGCTTAACCATTTTTATACGACTAGTGGACGGGGATTAAGTTAACCAACACTTAATCAATCCAACATGATAATTTGGCAAGGTTAAGTAAGTTTTCTTAATGACACTTAACCATACAAGATGATTAGGGGATGAGGTTAAGTAATTTGCACCTAACTAATCCGACACGGTAATAAGATGGGGTTAAGTAATCCACACTTAACTAATCTAAACACGGTAATTCGATGGGGTTAAGTTAAACACTTAACCAATTTAAACTCGGTAATTCAATGAGGTTAAGTAACCAATACTTAACCAACTTAACGTGATAATTTAATGGGGTTAAGCAACTTATACTTAACCAATTATACATGATGATTTGATGGGGTTAAGTAACTTACACTTAACCAATCTAATACGCGGACCTGATAAGGTTAAGTCACAAGACCTTTTTAGAATATACTTAACCATTGTAGTACGATTAGAGGATGGGGTTAAGCCAACCTATACTTAACCAATCCGACTCGATAATTTGATGGGATTAAGATAATCTATGCTTAATCGATCTAGCAAGATAATCCGATAGGATTAAGGTAAGCTAGTACTTGACCAATTTGACTTGATAGGGTTAAGTCATGAGCCTCTGGGTACACTTAACCAACTTGTGGGACTAAGTCTTGAACTTAAATACTTAGCCAATCTTTGACGTGATTCGTGGGCGGGTTAAGTCATGGACTTGAATGATAACACTTAACCCAATAGACAAACCCTAGCTAGAAGAACTAGGTAGAAAACCGTGGTTAATCAAGGATAACGGGAAAGGAAGCTAAGTGGTAAACCTTAGTTAAGGGTAACTAAGTAATAATTCTTAGCTAAGGACATAGGACTAATTCTCAAAACGATGAGTAACCTGATACGGTAGGTCATCGCTTAGTATACGAGGGGGAGCAAGTTATCTGAGTTGGATAAAAGCTCCAGCGCACTGGGTGCCGAAGTGGAAGATTCGGGGGACGTGAGGATATTCTTGGGATCCCTCTGTGGGCTGCCAGGTAATTATACTAGGCCCATGAGAGGTTAAGGTCTGCGTTAGAAGGACCAAGAGTATGCCTTGGTTGCTATGCGAGCAACCTAAAGACTGGGATGGATTAGCGTGGAGTCGACGATTCTTGTTTTTGCCCTGGATAGCACATCGCCGACTACCTACCATCTTTAGTCAATCGTGTACGTGCGGAAAGGCAGGGAACCCCCAACAGACCATGTGCTTGCTATCGAGTCATGGGTGAGGTTGGCCCGTAGGAAAGTGGGCTATAGTGGGGCCGTGGAGTGGTTCTTATACATGATTTTTCTTGGATTGCCTTTCAGTAGTTGAGGGAGGGGTCACGTGGGACCATAGCCACGGGTACAAAAACAGACCTTGATATCTGCATCGGCAGACGATTTAAAGCTCCCGACCGAGTTCCGTATTTCTTGATTTGCCCTGGCACGGAACTCGGATGGCACATTGGGGAACATGTGCATCTAGACATGGAAAACGATTCACGATACATACGTGGAATCAAGGGCGCGGTTGACGGGTGGCGTAATCCCTAGTGGTCCTAGGTGGCCAAAACCCAAACCGAGACACGGAAACGTTCATTAGGTAGCATAATCCCTAGCGGTCCTAGGTGGCATAAATCCTAAGTGGACGCGCGATAGTTCATGGTAAGGAAACACAACTAGATCAAGGGTTGCAGTCCAAAACAACTTCAAGGATAAACCGTTTACGTGGGAAAGCCCGTATAGCCTACGGCAAAGGACTGAACTTATACATGGAAAGAAACATATGGGTTGAGTAACCTATATATGCGGCATATTAGGTTGACATGGACCATTACACGACTTTTGAGTAAGGGTCATTCACGGATAACACGTAATACAGTTGGGATACTAGTACGGTAGGTGCAGAGCGGATATACAGGATAGATGCCATGGGACGTTATACGCGATAGATATCTTGGGATATTATACTTGATAGGAACCTGACAATGTGATACCTTGTTTTATCTTGACATCGTAGTTTATCACGACACCCTAGTTTATCTGAGTTCAGTAGTTCATCCTGTTATTTTGATTTAATTGACCTATCTTGTATCATGCTTATGTTCATCTCAGTTTCTCATGACAGTTAACTTTACTAGTTTTTATACTAATAGTAGATAGGGCTTACTCAGTCTTTTTGACTGACCCGTTTTGTTTCGCCTCTTTTCTTCCATTTCCCCCCTCCCCCCCAGGTTACAGGGAGGAAACACTGCTGTTTAGTTCGGACTTCTTCTGCTTGAAGGTCATCATGGATGGCTTGGACTTTTCCTGGCTATGGCTACTTTACTGTTTTTATTTGGGGAATAATTTATGAAAAAATCTTTATGCTTCTTTACTATTGCAAGACAGGTTTTGATGTACTCTAATGTAAAAGGCTTTAGACCTTATGTATTCATGTTTATGAAAGTTCGATTTTACTTCCGCTATTTTATATGTTCTATCTTGTGATATTTCTGTGCATGTTTACCAATAATGCCCCTCTAAAGCTTGTGCATTCCTTTGCGAGTGACCCTAGCGGAGGCGGGGTGTTACACACCCCGAGCTCTCGCTGCTCCCTTGGTGCCATACGACGAAGTGGCATCACTATAGGTCTGGCATCTTTCACTAAATCAATACGGAACTCAATCTCTCGGTGTGGTGGAAGCCCGGTCACCTCCTCGAAGACGTCCGGATACTGGCCAACCACGGGCACATCTGACAACTCATCCTGCAGGATGTTGAGGGAATTTACAAAACTAGCCATAACCCCATCACTAGGTAGGCTACCAAACACTACCCTCCGCCCATCATCCGCCCTCACTGTCACCAAAAAGCCCTCACAGTCTACCACCACCCCGTATCTTTGGAGCCAATCGACTCCCAATATAATGCCATACCCAGTAAAGCCCAAAACAAAGCAATCACATACAAACATACATCCATGACTCGATAAGACCAAATTCCTGCAAATCATACTAAGGCTAGTCAAACCACCAATCGGGTTCGTCGCAATCAATGGTCTATCGACTATCTCGGGTTCCAGTCCCAACCTATCTACCAGGTCACTAGATATGAAGGAACAGGAAGCCCCAGTATCAAACAAAACTCGAACTGGTATATCATAAATAGAAAGCATACGTTGAATAACAACATTCTTTCCTTTCTCCGCCGCAATTGGGGCATTCGACGAAGAAGGAACAGCATCAATAGCATATGCTTTCACAATCTGCTTCTCCTTAAGAGGTTGCGGACACTTATCTTTCTGATGTCCCACTTGACTACAGTTGTAGCACTTCCTTTCCGCTGGCTTGGCCCGGCATTCCTTAGCATAATGGCCTTTCTTTCCACAACTGAAGCACTCAATATCCTTCTTGCTCTTTTTCTGGCCACCCTTTGATTGGTCCTGCTTCCTCTTATTCTGAGAATTATTCTTGCCTCCACCGCCTGCTTGCGGCTTTGGCCCCTCTGCAGATGCAGCCTCAGTCTTTGACTTAGGGTAAAGGCTCTCTGATCTCAAAGCTTTCCCCACGATCGATTCAAAAGTCTCATCGATGTGGTTAATGAGCCTCTCCCCCAAGTACCCATCTAGACCAGTAATGAACTTCTCATTCTTCTTCTCAGGAGTATCGATGAGAGACAGTCCATACTTCGACAAAGTGTCGAACTCAGCAATATAATCGGAAATTGCCCTTCCGTTCTGCTTGAGTTCTAAAAACCTCTTGAACAGTACTGACTTCTGGGCAGCTGGAATGAACTTCTCGCTAAAGCGAGCCTTGAACTGATCCCAAGTAACCTGATCCTCTGGGGTAGCTGTTCTAATGGCATTCCACCAATTCATCGCTCGCCCTTGCAGCTGACGAGACGCTAGCCTTCTCTTCATCGCATCCTCGAGACCCAAGTCATCAAAGATACGGTCACAGCTATCCATCCAGTCCTAAACATCCGTGGCCGACTCCGTCCCGTGGAATGGCTTCCCACCAAGATTAGTGTAATCTTTGCACAACTTGGCGAAATCGACCCTAGGCGCCTGCACTACTGGGCCAACACCAACTCCGGGATTGGGAATTGCCCCTTGCACTTCTCTAAGCATGTCTCTCATGAGGTTAGTAAACATAGCCCTCATGTCAGCGGCATTCCCTTGGTTGGTCCCTCTACCAGCACCTCTCGTGTCTCGGCTCATCGTTAATCTGAAAAAGGGAAACGATTAACGACCCCATAGTGGTGCTAGTGCAGTGCGACTTCATCTTTATACTACTAATAGTACACATATATAGGTTTTGAAAACCAAAGTAATCACAAATACGCGCTCTCATATATGTACTATCTCTCCCTAGTGTCTTTCCCTAGGTTAACTACGCAACCTAGAGCTCTAATACCAAGTGTGACGGCCCGCCCCGCACCAACCGACATTTACTCCAAAAGTGCGCTGTACACATGTCCAGTTAGCGCGGAACGGGTTGCCAGAAGGAAAAAAGAAGAAGGAAATGAACATACAAAGAACCTGCAGAATGTCTCACAGCGCATAGAACAAAATATAATAATAATGTACTTGACATAAAACAGGAGAGACAGTGCATAAGCTGAAAATCAGAACTAAACATCATAGCAGCGGAAATTCAGAATACAGCTTATTACAAATTTCAAACTGTCTCAAAGCAAAGTAAGATAAGCGAGGTACACTACTAATTCCCAAGTAGCGACCATCAACGACACAGGGAGAATGTGTATATATATATAATACGTGGAAGCCTCCTGCCCGCCTCCGAATCAGCTACTCGCGCATTCCCAGCTAACCTGTCTCTAGTTTGCTCGTGTGAGCACCCAGAGTAATAAGAGGAGACATAAAACTCTGGGTAAGACATAAAGCCTGGTATGAGCGATAAGCATCTAAAGTGAACAATAACAGGTAGACTAAAACATACCTGAACCTGGACCTGCAACCAAAGAGTTAGCACTACATACTGTACAACACTCTAAGGTATCATATCAAACAGTGTAAAGATACGGAGGTGGGGGAGGTGTGCATGTCATAATGATGGAAAACAATCAAGCATAGCATCCATCCTCACATCTCTCACTCAGTGCTTAAAGCATACGATATTCACCACTTCGATCACCCAACATTCCTTGCTACGATCACTTTGCCCCATGAAGTCATAGATGGCTTCACTGCACTGATAACGTAGCCACTAATTCCTCGCTATGTCCACTTTCCCCCATGGAGTTATTCACCCCATCTGCGCTGGCTCATAACCTTACCAATCCTTACTATGTCCACTTGCCCCATGGAGTTATTCACCCCATCTGCGCTGGCTCATAGTCTTACTACGCATCACCTTGCCCCTCAGGTCATAATGACCCTACTGCACTGATAACGTAGTCTTGCTACCATCACTTTGCCCCTCAGGTCATAATGACCCTACTGCACTGATAAGTAGCCCATCATTCTTTTTTAGTGGTGAATCGAAGTTATGAACGTCGACAACTCCTTAGCACACGTCCCGCAGCAAAGTCCAACCATGAAGTGAACTCATTGGTTTCCAACTGGTTCTGGGATCCTGAGCTCTAACTTCAATTTGGACTACCTTTGCATCTCGGGTTATTTGTCATCATCTGATCGGATCGGGTCGCCTTCAGCATTCTTCATCGGATCAGATCGGCCTTTGCATTCGGATCGGGTCGCGCCTCCTGCATCGGATCGGGTCGTGATCCTCCAAGTGATCGGATCGCCCTTCTCCATTGTCTCGTGAATCCAGTCTCCATCGGATCGGGTCTCCACTTCTGGTCGGATCGTGAATACCCCATACCAGCCGGATCGTAGTCCTTCAAGCGGTTCGGGTCGGAAGGCACTTCTCTAGGTCAACGGATTGTGTTCACCCTTCATGGACGGATCGGGTCGGAGCTGCTGGCGCGGTTTAGACTCGTACTCTTCTTCCCATCGGATCGTGTCCTCGATTCGGATCGTGGCATGTGCCCTCGATCGGTTCGGGTCGGGTAAAGGGGGTCCGATCCGATCCCGCTTGCAATTTCCTGCAGTCCTTCCAGCGAGCAGTTTACGCCGTTCGACGACGTTTTCGACCATTCTAGCTATTCTAATCAATCACAAAGCGTACCATACAGTCATAGCAACAAGTAGAAATGACCTCAAACACCAAAACAACAATCATAGCATGAAAAGTGGATCAAACTTACCCAAAATCCCATATTTCCCCTTAAGCATGTTTAGATGAAACTAATGATAGGATTAGCAAATCTTAACCAAATTGACCCAAATTCATATCAGAGGTCTAAAACATCATTTAGGAATTTATGAACATTTTTCCAGATTTTTAACATGTTTAAATTCACTAATTAGAACTAATCACCTCTAATTAGTCATAATTAGTGCAAAACTAAGCAAATCACTCACCTTAGCCACAAAATAAACTAAGATCTGAAATAATCCTCTGATTTGATGCGAATTTCAATACCAACCAGCAGCTCCTTTGTTGATTTGGTGAAGATCCTCCTCGATTAGGGGTTGCTAAGCCAAATCCTTAACCTAAAGGTGATTTGGAGGTGATTTAGAGGTTGGAGGCCATTTTTAGGGTTCCTTGGTGATAAGTGGAGTCTAGAAAACTGAAATGGAATGATTCTCCATCTCATTTCAGCCCTCCCATAACCCTAATCCCGAAATGGGTTATGGGCCTACTTACTAATCATCCGATTTGGCCCGGTTAAGCAGTTTTTCACACTACAAACCTTGTTTCAGCCATATCTCCCAAACGGTAAGTCCGTTTGGCTAATGTGACCACTCTACGGAAAGAGAAACCATCAAACGAATCTAATGGAAGTGGTTTCAGGTCAAAATTCCTTTCCAATCAAAAGTTATGGCCAAAACAGTACCAACTAGGGGCAAAATGGTCATTTAAAAATCGACAAAAATCATGAACATGGGAAATGACTCTAATAGATGTTTTCCAAAGTTACATGACCATACAACTTCATATGGGAAAGAAATAAATATTCTACGATCCTATGACATGTAGAATACGGGTCATTACACTCTCCCCCCCTTAAGAAATTTCGCCCCCGAAATTCCCTAATCAAAACACATACAAAGGTTCCCGCATGCCTATCAATCATATAACAACCATCATACATGCAAAACAAGTGAATAAGTCTATCCTAGCATGCGGAATAACTAAATCGCAAAGTAAATCTTACTAGGGAAAGAGTTCTGGATGCATCTTCCTAATGCTCTCTTCTGTCTCCCAAGTACTACAATTCTCGTCCTCGCCCCACTGAACCTTGACTAGCTTCACCGCCTTCCTTCGAAGTTGCTTCGTATCGTGCCCCACAATACGAATCGGCTTGCGGTTCCCAACCGCCTCGGGTTCTACTTCGAAGTCCTCTAACTGATCAGGTGAAATAGTCATATCTGAGTCGTGAACGAACTTCCTTAGTTGGGAAACATGGAATACATTGTGAACTCCCGCCATCTTCTCTGGTAAGCCAACTCTATACGCCAAATTCCCGACTAATCCAAGAATAGGGAATGGGCCGACAAATCTTGGTGCTAATTTGCCTCCCCTGCCAAATCGAATCATGCTCTTTAACGGGGAGATCTTGACAAACACCAAGTCACCAACGGAGAATTTCAAGTCTCTTCTCCTCTTATCAGCATAACTCTTCTGCCTATCTTGGGCAGCTTTCATTCGTTGCTGAATGATCTTAATTTTATCGGAAGTTTCCCTCACCACATCTGGTCCAAGCACAAACTTCTCGCCAGTCTCTATCCAACATGATGGTGAGTTGCACGGTCTTCCGTACAAAGCTTCATATGGAGCCACACCGATACTGGATTGGTAGCTATTATTATATGCAAACTCTACTAGATGCATATGGTCATCTCATGATCCACCAAAATCCAATATACAAGCTCTCAAGAGATCTTCCAATATACGATTCACCCTCTCCGTCTGACCGTCGGTCTGAGGATGATATGCGGTACTGAGATGTAATCTTGACCCTAGAGCCTCTTGTAAGCTCTTCCAAAACCCACTAGTAAACAACGGGTCTCGGTCACTTACAATGCTTTTGGGTACTCCATGAAATCTCACTACCCACTTCATATACAATTCTGCCAACTTGGCTGCCGTCCTGGTCGATTTGACTGGTATAAATCTTGCGCTCTTAGTCAATCGATCCACAATTACCCAAATGCTATCATATCCCGATCTAGTCCTAGGTAAACCATCGATGAAATCCATCGAGACTTGCTCCCATTTCCATTCGGGAATTTCTAATGGTTGCAACAACCCACTAGGCTTCTTTTGCTCGGCTTTAACTAGCTGGCAATTCATGCATTTGGATATAAACTTCCCAACGTCTCTTTTCATCCCTTCCTAGTAGTAGGTTCGCTTCATGTCTCGATACATCTTATTACCACCGGGATGTATAGTCAGTTTTGAGTGATGACATTCTCTAAGCACTTCATCTCTCAAACCATTCACGTTGGGCACAACTAACCTTCCATTCTTTCGAAGCCATCCTTCTCGATCAAGCCCATACACATTCATCTCCTCATCGATACCCATCTCTAACTTGGAGATGATTTCTAATAGATTAGGATCGTCCCTCTAGCTAGAACCAATCCGCTCTATCAAAGTGGGTCTGATCGTCAAACTAGCTAGCATAACTGGATCCAATTCGCACTTTGGTCTGAAATCAAATCCCGCGATATACTCCAGTTGCTTCCATTCAAGAAACATTGCCCCTAAGCTGGCATGTCTCCTACTCAAGGCATCGGCTACCGCATTACCCTTCCCAGGTGTGTATGCGATATCAAAATCATACGAAGCCAAGAACTCTAACCATCTCTGCTGACGGAGATTCAGATCTTTCTGGGAGAAGAGATACTTTAACGATTTATGATCGGTAAACAACTCAAATCTTTCTCCCAAGAGGTAATGTCTCCACATCTTCAGCGCAAATACAATCGCTGCTAATTCCAAATCATGGGTAGGATACTTCTTCTCATGCGGCTTTAGCTGTCGACTAGCATAAGCTACAACCCTACCTCCTTGCATTAATACTGCACCTAGTCCGGTACCACAAGCATCCGTGTATACCGTCATCTCTTCATTCCCTTTAGGAATGACTAACACTGGCACACGCGTCAACCTCTCTTTTAGACTCTTGAAGGCATCCTCGCACACTCCGTCCCAGACGAAGGACTGATTCTTCTTAGTCAACTGAGTCAACGGTGCTGCAATCTTGGAGAAGTCCTGGATAAACTTACGATAATATCCAGCTAATCCCAAGAAACTTCTTACATCCGTTGCATTCTTGGGCGTGGGCCAATCCTGTACCGTAACCACCTTCGCAGGGTCCACGGCAATACCATTCTCTGAAACAACATGACCCAAGAATCTTACCTCCCTTCTCCAAAAATGACACTTAGAGAATTTCGCTTTCAATTGGTGTTTCCTCAACACCTCCATCACTATCCTCAAGTGTCCCTTGTGTTCCTCCTCTGTCCTTGAGTAAACAAGGATGTCATCCACGAACACATGAACAAACTTATTCAACTGATCTCTGAATACTCGATTCATAAGATCCACAAAATAGGCTGGTGCATTGGTCAACCCAAATGGCACGACCAACCACTCATAAAATCCAGACGGCGTCCTAATTGCCGTTTTCAGAACACTCTCATCTGCTACTCGAAGCTGATGAAATCCTGTCGCGAGGTCCAACTGGGAGAACACTCTAGCTCCTTCCAGTTGATCAAACAAATCATCTATCCGCGGTAGAGGATACTTATTCTTCCTCGTCACCTTATTCAACTCGCGATAGTCCACACACAAACGAAGGGTACCATCTGCCTTAGTGGCAAACACAACTGGTGCTCCCCACTCGGAGACACTCATTCTAATAAATCCCTTCTTCAAAAGATTGCTGACTTGCACCCCGAGCTCTCGCTGCTCCCTTGGTGCCATACGACGAAGTGGCATCACTATAGGTCTGGCATCTTTCACTAAATCAATACGGAACTCAATCTCTCGGTGTGGTGGAAGCCCAATCACCTCCTCGAAGACGTCCGGATACTGGCCAACCACGGGCACATCTGACAACTCATCCTGCGGGATGTCGAGGGAATTTACAAAACTAGCCATAACCCCATCACTAGGTAGGCTACCAAACACTACCCTCCGCCCATCATCCGCCCTCACTGTCACCAAAAAGCCCTCACAGTCTACCACCACCCCGTATCTTTGGAGCCAATCGACTCCCAATATAATTCCATACCCAGTAAAGCCCAAAACAAAGCAATCACATACAAACATACATCCATGACTCGATAAGACCAAATTCCTGCAAATCATACTAAGGCTAGTCGAACCACCAATCAGGTTCGTCGCAATCAATGGTCTATCGACTATCTCGGGTTCCAGTCCCAACCTATCTACCAGGTCACTAGATATGAAGGAACGGGAAGCCCCAGTATCAAACAAAACTCGAACTGGTATATCATAAATAGAAAGCATACCTTGAATAACAACATTCTTTCCTTTCTCCGCCGCAGTTGGGGCATTCGACGAAGAAGGAACAGCATCAATAGCATATGCTTTCACAATCTGCTTCTCCTTAAGAGGTTGCGGACACTTATCTTTCTGATGTCCCACTTGACCATAGTTGTAGCACTTCCTTTCCGCTGGCTTGGCCCGGCATTCCTTAGCATAATGGCCTTTCTTTCCACAACTGAAGCACTCAACATCCTTCTTGCTCTTTTTCTGGCCACCCTTTGATTGGTCCTGCTTCCTCTTATTCTGAGAATTATTCTTGCCTCCACTGCCTGCTTGCGGCTTTGGCCCCTCTGCAGATGCAGCCTCAGTCTTTGACTTAGGGTAAAGGCTCTCTGATCTCAAAGCTTTCCCCACGATCGATTCAAAAGTCTCATCGATGTGGTTAATGAGCCTCTCCCCCAAGTACCCATCCAGACCAGTAATGAACTTCTCATTCTTCTTCTCAGGAGTATCGATGAGAGACAGTCCATACTTCGACAAAGTGTCGAACTCAGCAATATAATCGGAAACTGCCCTTCCGTTCTGCTTGAGTTCCAAAAACCTCTTGAACAGTACTGACTTCTGGGCAGCTGGAATGAACTTCTCGCTAAAGTGAGCCTTGAACTGATCCCAAGTAACCTGATCCTCTGGGGTAGCTGTTTTAATGGCATTCCACCAATTCATCGCTCGCCCTTGCAGCTGACGAGACGCTAGCCTTCTCTTCATCGCATCCTCGAGACCCAAGTCATCAAAGATACGGTCACAGCTATCCATCCAGTCCTGAACATCCATGGCCGACTCCGTCCCGTGGAACGGCTTCCCACCAAGATTAGTGTAGTCTTTGCACAACTTGGCGAAATCGACCCTAGGCGCCTGCACTACTGGGCCAACACCAACTCCGGGATTGGGAATTGCCCCTTGCACTTCTCTAAGCATGTCTCTCATGAGGTTAGTAAACATAGCCCTCATGTCAGCGGCATACCCTTGGTTGGTCCCTCTACCAGCACCTCTCGTGTCTAGGCTCATCGTTAATCTGAAAAAGGAAAACGATTAACGACCCCATAGTGGTGCTAGTGCAGTGCGACTTCATCTTTATACTACTAATAGTATACACATATATAGCTTTTGAAAACCAAAGTAATCACAAATACGCGCTCTCATATACGTACTATCTCTCCCTAGTGTCTTTCCCTAGGTTAACTACGCAACCTAGAGCTCTGATACCAAGTGTGACGGCCCGCCCCGCACCAACCGGAATTTACTCCAAAAGTGCGCTGTACACATGTCCAGTTAGCGCGGAACGGGTTGCCAGAAGGAAAAAAGAAGAAGGAAATGAACATACAAAGAACCTATAGAATGTCTCACAGCACATAGAACAAAATATAATAATAATGTACTTGACATAAAACAGGAGAGACAGTGCATAAGCTGAAAATCAGAACTAAACATCATAGCAGCGGAAATTCAGAATACAGCTTATTACAAATTTCAAACTGTCTCAAAGCAAAGTAAGATAAGCGAGGTACACTACTAATGCCCAAGTAGCGACCATCAACGACACAGGGAGAATGTGTATATATATATAATACGTGGAAGCCTCCTGCCCGCCTCCGAATCAGCTACTCGCGCATTCCCAGCTAACCTGTCTCTAGTCTGCTCGTGTGAGCACCCAGAGTAAGAAGAGGAGACATAAAACTCTAGGTCAGACATAAAGCCTGGTATGAGCGATAAGCATCTAAAATGAACAATAACAGGTAGACTAAAACATACCTGAACCTGGACCTGCAACCAAAGAGTTAGCACTACATACTGTACAACATCTAAGGTATAATATCAAACAGTGTAAAGATACGGAGGTGGGGGAGGTGTGCATGTCATAATGATGGAAAGCAATCAAGCATAACATCCATCCTCATATCTCTCACTCAGTGCTTAAAGCATACGATATTCACCACTTCGATCACCCAACATTCCTTGCTACGATCACTTTGCCCCATGAAGTCATAGATGGCTTCACTGCACTGATAACGTAGCCACTAATTCCTCGCTATGTCCACTTGCCCCATGGAGTTATTCACCCCATTTGCGCTGGCTCATAGCCTTACCAATCCTTACTATGTCCACTTGCCCCATGGAGTTATTCACCCCATCTGCGCTGGCTCATAGTCTTACTACGCATCACCTTGCCCCTCAGGTCATAATGACCCTACTGCACTGATAACGTAGTCTTGCTACCATCACTTTGCCCCTCAGGTCATAATGACCCTACTGCACTGATAAGTAGCCCATCATTCCTTTTTAGTGGTGAATCGAAGTTATGAATGTCGACAACTCCTTAGCATACGTCCCGCAGCAAAGTCCAACCATGAAGTGAACTCATTGGTTCCCAACTGGTTCCGAGATCCTGAGATCTAACTTCCATTTGGACTACCTTTGCATCTCGGGTTATTTGTCATCATCAGATCGGATCGGGTCGCCTTCAGCATTCTTCATCGGATCGGATCGGCCTTTGCATTCGGATCGGGTCGCGCCTCCTGCATCGGATCGGGTCGTGATCCTCCAGGTGATCGGATCGCCCTTCTCCATTGTCTCGTGAATCCAGTCTCCATCGGATTGGGTCTCCACTTCTGGTCGGATCGTGAATACCCCATACGGGTCGGATCGTAGTCCTTCAAGCGGTTCGGGTCGGAAGGCACTTCTCCAGGTCAACGGATCGTGTTCACCCTTCATGGACGGATCGGGTCGGGGCTGCTGGCGTGGTTTAGACTCGTACTCTTCTTCCCATCGGATCGTGTCCTCGATTCGGATCGTGGCATGTGCCCCCGATCGGTTCGGGTCGGGTAAAGGGGGTCCGATCCGATCCCGCTTGCAATTTCCTGCAGTCCTTCCAGCGAGCAGTTTACGCCGTTCGACGGCGTTTTCGACCATTCTAGCTATTCTAATCAATCACAAAGCATACCATACAGTCATAGCAACAAGTAGAAATGACCTCAAACACCAAAACAACAATCATAGCATGAAAAGTGGATCAAACTTACTCAAAATCCCATATTTCCCCTTAAGCATGTTTAGATGAAACTAATAATAGGATTAGCAAATCTTAACCAAATTGACCCAAATTCATATCAGAGGTCTAAAACATCATTTAGGAATTTGTGAACATTTTTCCAGATTTTTAACATGTTTAAATTCGCTAATTAGCACTAATCACATAATTAGTGCAAAACTAAGCAAATCACCCACCTTAGCCACAAAATAAACTTAGATCTGAAATAATCCTCTGATTTGATGCGAATTTCAATACCAACCAGCAGCTCCTTTGTTGATTTGGTGAAGATCCTCCTCGATTAGGGGTTGCTAAGCCAAATCCTTAACCTAAAGGTGATTTGGAGGTGATTTAGAGGTTGGAGGCCATTTTTAGGGTTCCTTGGTGATAAGTGGAGGCTAGAAAACTGAAATAGAATGATTCTCCATCTCATTTCAGCCCTCCCATAACCATAATCCCGAAATGGGTTATGGGCCTTCTCACTAATCACCCGATTTGGCCCGGTTAAGCAGTTTTTCACACTCCAAACCTTGTTTCAGCCATATCTCCTAAACGGTAAGTCCGTTTGGCTAATGTGACCACTCTACGGAAAGAGAAACCATCAAACGAATCTAATGGAAGTTGTTTCAGATCAAAATTCCTTTCCAATCAAAAGTTATGGCCAAAACAGTACCAACTAGGGGCAAAATGGTCATTTAAAAATCGACAAAAATCATGAACATGGGAAATGACTCTAATAGATGTTTCCCAAAGTTACATGACCATACAACTTCATATGGGAAAGAAATAAATATTATACGATCCTATGACATGTAGAATATGGGTCATTACAAGTTGGGCTTGGTGTTGGGCTGTTCGGGCCAGAGTAGAAAATTAGAAGTAAAAGAGTAAAAGGAGAGTGAAGGGGGAGTGAGCCATTTGGGCTGATGGGCTAACAAATTAAACAAAAAGGGAAAGAAGAAAATAAAAGAAGGAAAGGGAATATATATATATATATATATATGTGTGTGTGTGTGTGTGTGTGTGTGTGTGTGTGTGTTTAAACTTACAATATAAGCATATAATCAAATAAGTGTGTTAATCGATTCCGCTCAAATAGAAGTAAAATAGTAAGGGCTTGTTGGTAGGAACGATGCAATTTATTAGTAAAATAGTAATTTTGAATTGGTTGCTTAGTTAATTATTTAATTTATTGAGTGGTGTTAAATTGTGTTAGTTGTAATTATATATATATATATATATATATATATATATATAATGACATTTGTTAGTAAAATATACAGTGTTCCATTATAAATCGTATTGACTAAATTGTGTGGACGCTCTGTTCGCAGAAATAAACATCGTTCTGCTAAAACATTAGTTGGACATATTTTATCAGTAATGTATGTTGTTGATTTATCAGGTTATCAGTTGATACTTTAGAATTGTATTTACATAGATTGTTTGTATAAATCCGATTAACAACTTGAATGTCATATGAACCGTTATATACCGTTGGAATTGCTAAGCTATAATTTCTATATAGTAAATCAGAAATTTACTCAAGTTATTAATAGTTTTGATTAATTGTTTTAAGAAACAATTAAAGGTGATTTCTTTAGATTATATTTTTTAAAGGAGAATATTAATTGGTTAGATTATTTTAGGTGGAATAAATCAACCGTTTAAATGAAAATTGATTATTAAATGAATTAGTTTCTAATTGGTTATATAGAACAGTTTATTTAACAAGGAATTGTTAAAAAATGTAGAATTCTTTTGGTAAAAGATAATTAATATTTTCCTTAACAGATTTTGTCAAGATAATTGTGAAGTTAAATATGAAGTTAAAAATTGATAAATTATCCAAGTTAGTTTTTCTTAACTTAATTAAGAGATTAATTAAGTAAGACTTAAAGTTAATTTAAGTATAAGAAGAAAAAGAAATTAAGTCAATTTATTTGATTAAAATCCTCGGTTTCTATATCTAAGTTAAATCAAGATAAGTTAATAAATGTTTCAAAGGGAAAATGTTGCTTTGAAATGGTTTAAGAATTGAGAATCAAATAGGTTTACAAATTCTGGTTTGTCGAATATTTTGAATATTGAACTTTTACAAATCTTAAAGATAAGAATGATTTCGACCAAGGTCTGAGAGGTAACTAAAATACCCCAACTTGATCGATTTCACCCTTATCCGATAGATAATATTAGTTTGGGTTCGAAATGAGTGTTAGGTTTGAATATCACATTCAGTTATAAAACATATATTTAAGAGTGAGATTATCACATAAGTTTTAAATACGTGTCTCCAAAGTTAATAGGAATACTTATGTTTTTAGATTAATATAAACAAAGATAATATTTGAATTTTAAATAATTAAAGATTATTTAAAATGAAGCTTAGCAGATCCAATGGAAATAAATTTATTCATTTTATTTTGTATTTGGTAGTTAAATCACCGACTATCAAATCTTGACCTTTTACGTCTTCGTTTCGAAGAGTCCGGAATTTATTCCACTTCGATTTGATTTATACGTTTCAAGTCAGAGATTTTTGAAGACGGAGTTTACGCAAGGGCTGTTCTATTTATAAGAACAGTGTTTTCGGTTTGTCAAGTCCCAGGATAATTTGTATGGACGAATGTCTGACAAAGTATACCTAACAGATCGCGTAAGTTGATCTCTTCAAAACTTTGTTTGGTGGCGGAGGAATTCGTTTCTCTTAGCTTGTTGCCTGTTGTTTTGGAGAAATCAATTTGTGATTCGATGGGTTTGACGATGTGGCATTCAAAGCAAATAAAGATTTGCTATTACAAACGGTAAGTTCTGACCTCAAGCCTAACAACCAGAAAATGACAAAAATCGGGCAGACATCATGGCTATGTGGGTCTCTCCCATTAGGGCGTATTGTCACCTATTTAGGGAATATTCATATTTTTTCTTCTTTTGCTTATGTATCTTCGGATAATAGTTATGTGGGCCCAACCGTTGGTGACAATATATTCGATACACTCAAGAGAAATGAGTGGTCGGTCACGTGTGGGTCGGGTTGAAAGACGTTCTTGTTGAACCCAGTGTATTCCCCTCTTGAGATACACTATCGGAAGGTGGTTCCATACCTTGTCATAGTTGAAAATCCATTATCCAATAAGCGCCCGCGGTTTTGTTTGTATACTATATATGTGGGGCGTGAGATGCAAGCTGTTTGCGAACAAATTAAACAATTGTAAACAACTATAAAACCCGTTCGGCTTTTTTAAACAACATGAGGGTGTCGAACTTTGGGACCAAAATTATTTAAATTAATAAATCCAATTAAGTTATTCCAGAATTTTGATTGGTTGCAAATTAACAGAAAATAAACAAAAAGTGAGTTTTTAATAATAAAAGAAAGCAATTAGGGGATAACAACATAGATTTGATTAATACTCATCAATAGACAACAAATAAATATAGATCTAATTAATGTTTCTGTCACAAACATGAATCAACGATAATTAGGTTCTTAGAAACAAATAAGTGAATGACGACAAGCATAGCCTATGCAGGAGCCGAGCTCTTAAACAACCATAGGCTATCAGGACAGATTCACTAATTAATTCCTAAAACCCTAAAATTAGATCCAAATCTGATAATTGTTAGATTGAACACGAATATACCCTGTGAAGGAGCATAGCTCTTAAACGACACAGGATATGAAAGTTCACATCTAACCCTTGATTCATATCCAGATCCACATGTATAACGTCCTCATCTTTTGGCTCTGTGATTCATATTGAATCATATCTATAAGTGTCATCACCCCCTAATCAAAGGGGATTAGCTAGACATAGCTAAAGAAGAAGACAAAAAGAAAATACATAACATGAGCATAAATAAAATAACAACAGAGAAGAGAAGGAGAATAATTTTATTCCAATAGAAGTTGTGCAGAATAAAACCATGTGTGTTTTTACATGAATGAGATACAATGTATTTATAGGTGATATGACAAAGATTACTTGGCTAATTACACATTGTAGGACTAAAGGTTTAGCACAAATAACACATAAGCCATTGTGAATGCAGCTGTAGAGTGAGTGGCCTTGCAAATGAGCTAATGTGAACGCATCATGAGCAATAGGCCTTGCAAATGAGCTAATGTGAATGCAGCATGAGTAAGACGCATTGCAAATGAACCAATTTGAACGCAGCATGAGTCTTTAATGAGCTAAATCTACCAAGCTGAGCTCATTTTGCACCCGTTCTTCAAGCTTTAAACTCTTCAAGCTTTTAGCAATTTCAAACTTCACTCTTTTTAAGCAATTTCAAACTTCACTCTTTTTAAGCAATTTCTTCATGCTTTATCCATCAATTGCTCTAAACCATGCTTTTTATAAACAATCTGAAAACATAGCTATAAATACACAATCTCAATTATTTTAAAGGGAAAATAAGATAAATAAGCGGATAAAATATACACATTTATGTGTATATCAAATACCCACACACTTATCTTTTTATTCGTCCTCGAATAAACTAAACTAAGATATGTCACACTTTCGTAGGAAACACGATTGCATAGTATGCAACAAGCCGTTAAAGCCTTAGGTGTCCCTAGTAGGACGAGTGTTATCTCATGAGGGTTTTCGAGGGTTTTCAGCGGATACTACCCACAAAATCCAAATTGTCTTATGTATGCGGATTAATCAAACATTATATTTAAGGTCTTTCACATTCCAAGGACATTACTTAACTTCAATAATAACGGTTCAGTCCTAAATTTCCCATCCCATAATTGGTGCAAAAATGAATAAAAAATTTCAAGCTGAATCGTAATTCCTTGATAACACTGTAATTATCTTGAAGGTTAAGAGCGTGGTGTCAACCAAAGTTCTACACATCGACAATGTGCACCCAATCCTTTATTCATTCTTTTTTTTTTTGAATAATTTTTCACCAGTGTAACTGTACTATATTGGATGTGAATTATGCATAGATGAAGGAAAATTCTGTAAGTTCTAAAAATGTTATTGATAAGAGGACAAGTGTATTAGTTGAACTTCAAATTACAAAAGATAAAGTAATCCTAAGGCACATATAAACATTTTTTGTTTCCTTTCATCTCCTCAACTACAATCCTCGCTTCCAAGTACGGTATGTTGGATGTGGATGGAATGGAAATGAATGCTTTATAGTCAAGAATGATGAATGACTATTTTATTCTAAGAGAATCTCTCTTTATTGATTTTTTTTTGCATGATGATTGGTGAGTAGAGATGGAATGGAATGATACCGTACATTATTTCATTTTCAATTTGATTCCTCCTCTACTAAACGAATCATAACCAACACTTCATGAAAGGAAAGTTTTGTGCCCTAGTTACTTTACTTCTATAACCCAAATTCGACACACAAGTCTGGATTGATGTTATATAAAAAGCTGAAAGGAATGATAAGCAAAGTTTCGTAAGATAGATAACCCATATAAAATAAGATGTAGTATACGGTTATCCTACCTTAAAACAAGTACGGAGTGGGTAGTGTAATATTGGTATAAAGTGACGTTTTTAACCTTTGAAAATAAAAGGTTCTTAAGTATACCAATAAAAGAAAAACTTGTTGAAACATGGATGTAATTCGACTTAAACGTGGGTTTGAATATTGTGGGGTATCGAAGAAGAACGCTACAATGAGTCATTTATCCTTAATTGGGCCAAGTGGATTTTATAACTTACGATTTTGAAGATTCAAGTGGAAAAAATATATATTATGCATGAAAAGGAACTAAGAAAATCCAACAAATGTAGGTGCAAAATCATTTTTTATTATTATTTTTACTTGCACATTCTAACATGTATAACAAGGGTTGACACGCTTACTCCAGAACATAACTAACCTCTGCACAGTCTCAAGCTAGAATCTCAAAAAGGCACATTACGACTCAATGAATAAATAATGTTCATTTTCATCACCCAACAATTCAACTTCTCAAACAAGAACCAAGGTGTTATTTATGAATTTAAGTTAATCCTTGTTCAATGAATGACCTAGTTCATAAAATTTGATGGTTGATGTAATGTAAATTCCCCCCCCCCACCCCACACTTGAGTGTGACTGTGCCCTCATAGTCGTTTATCAGACAAATCTTAGTTAAAGGGAAATAAAATAAGAGGGTCAGCACGGCTTACTAGGTACACGTGCAGAAAATACGCAGTCATTGAATAGATGAACCGGTCCACAATGGACCAATGGATTAGCCTCATTAAGATTATGAGACACAGCTGAAGCATAGAAAACCAAATCATGAAGAATTTTTTATCACGTTCCAGACTTGGAAAAACAAATTTTGTTTTTTTCGAAAGCTTGCGTTGCTAAATTTAAAATTTTGAGCTTACAATTGATCCTAGAATCGAATCAAATTTCTGCAGCAACTAAAGAGAATTCAACGAGTCGGGGTTCAGCAAAAGTTTCAAAAACAAAATTTGACTTGTTCAGATGATGTATAAATTGAGAGATGTGTGCATCATTCTCGCCCGCACAATTGTTTTGAGAAATATTGTTCAGTTTTGCTTTGATATTGGAAATTTTGTTGACTAAAGGTTCACTCGTAAACCTAAAGTTAAAACCAAACAAGTGAATTTTCAGTAAATTTCAAAATCGTGTTTTCTCAAAATCCGTGTTATTCCAAAAAGAGTTCATATACTGCAGAAATTTATCAATGAAAAACAAGTGATCACAGTGAGGTTCAGTTGAAACGATTAAGTCGCAAGGAGTTTCAACAATTTTAGAAATATCAGTATTGTGTTTAAGATCACATTTAGCAGTTTTGTTGTTTTCAACCTCAGGGATTTCAAAATTTTCAAATGTTTTGTTTTCAGTTTCAGACCCAACAACTTCATCGTCAATCAAGTTAAGAAATTTTCGTTCATCAAAGTCATCTTCACTTAAACAGTTGTTAACAACTTCATCATTTTTGTCGGTTGACAATCTAAATTTGCTAAATTTTCAAAATTTTCGGAATCTAATAGAGGAGGATCAAATTGAAGATTGACGTCTTCATTTTCAAGAGAATTTAAATTCAAATCAATCATAGAGCTTTCAACAACTTCATTAAGATTTTCATCAATTTCAAAAGTTGTTAGTTGAAGATCGTCGACTGTGGGCAAAAGTGGATTTTTATTTGAATCGTCACACGTTTGGATTTGATTATTTTGTTTTTCATGAAAATTCAAGTAGTCTTGAAACAAAAAACTTATGTGGTTATCGTGAATTTCATTCATTTCCTCAAGAAAATCAAATTTATAATTATTTACATGGGACTTTTCAATTTGAAATTACTGAGAACAAAAATTTTCAGTTGCACCACAATTTAAATTATTCTCATTGCCAAAATCATTTGTAAAGTGATTCACATTTCCATTTTGAATTTGAAATTCATTTTGGAGTTCAAAATTGAATTGAAATTATTCCCTGGCAAAGGTGCCAAAATTTGTTTGCGAACAAATTAAACAATTGTAAAATCTGTTCGACTTTCCTAAATAATAAGGGTTATTGTAGAGGGTGTCGAACACTGGACCAAAATTATTTAAATTAATAAATCCAATCAAGTTATTCTAGAATTTTGATTGGTTGCAAATTAAAAGAAAATAGACAAAAAACGAGTTTTTAATAATAAAAAAAAGCAACTAAGGGATAACGACATAGATTTGATTAATACTCATCAATAGCCAACAAATAAATATAGATCTAATTAATGTTTCTGTCACAAACATGAATCAACGATAATTAGGTTCTTAGAAACAAATAAGTGAATGACGACAAGAACAACCTATGCAGGAGCTGAGCTATTAAGCACCCATAGGCTATCAGGACAAATTCACTAATTAATTTCTAAACCCCTGAAATTAGATCAAAATCTGATAATTGTTAGATCGAACACGAATATACCCTGTGAAGGGGCATGGCTCTTAAACGACACAGGATATGAAGGTTCAGATCTAACCTTTGATTCAGATCCAGATCTACATGTATAACGTCCTCATCTTTTGCTTATGTGATCCATATTGAATCATATCTATAAGTGTCATCACCCCCTAATCAAAGGGGATAAGCTAGACATAGCTAAAGAAGAAGAGAAAAAGAAAATAAATAACATGAACATAAATAAAATAAAATAACAACAGAGAAGAGAAGGAGAATAATTTTATTCCAATAGAATTTGTACAGAATAAAACCCAGTGTGTTTTTACATGATGAGATATAATGTATTTATAGCTGATATGACAAAGATTACTTGGCTAATTACACAACGTGGGACTAAAGATTTAGCCCAAATAACTCATAATTCAGTGTGAACGCAACTGTAGAATGAGTGGCTTTGCAAATGAGCTAATGTCAACGCATAATGAGTAAGAGGCCTGGCAAATGAGCTAATGTGAATGCAGCATAAGTAAGAGGCCTTGCAAATAAACCAATGTGAACGCAGCATGAGTCTTTAGTGAGCTAAATCTACCAAGCTGAGCTCATTTTGCACCCGTTTTTAAAGCTTTAAACTATTCAAGCTTTTAGCAATTTCAAACTTCACTCTTTTTAAGCAATTTCTTCATGCTTTATCCATCAATTGCTCTAAACCACGTTTTTGTAAACAATCTGAAAACATAGCTATAAATACACAATATCAATTAATTTAAAGGGAAAATAAGATAAATAAGCGGATAAAATATACACATTTACGCGTATATCATAAGCGTTTCGCTAGATTGCTATTTATTTGTATTTAGACATTATTATAATATCAGAAAAATATTGGTTTCAAAGAATGCTTTGGTTATCGTAAGGTAAAAACCATCCATATTTATGTGTGGATTGGTCTTACGATTTTCTTTTCTTTCAATAGGTTTATGAAAGTTAAAATCAATCTATTTTAAATTCGTTTATTCACACCATTTCTATGACTGACCCAGAATTTATTTTTCTTTGTTTTCCTAAACTTTGGGTGCCCAAATTTGTACGGGCAGTCAAGTAGTTCAGGATTTTACAGATCTTCTAAAGGAGCTTATAGTAGAAGGCATCAACGTTAGATATATAGAGTTTATTCCGTTGTGTTCTATATATGATGTACTCTGATGATGTATGTAAGTTCATATCCAGTTTGTATTTCAAAAGTGATTACATATCTATTATATTTTATTCATTCCGCTGTGAGATTCGTGTTTAATCTGATTTTGTGTTGTCTTTTCTTCTATTATAACTTTTCTATCTTATATGTTCTCACCCTCTAATTTCTTTCTTCGACATATGGGTTTTAGTATTCTTTGGGTTGAACTTGTGATGTATTTAGTCGACTCAAAGGATGCCGAAATATCGAGTCGTCACATGAATAATTCCAATTTTCCCTTAGGTCCATTTCCTTAGACCTATCTCTGGTATTGACGAAAAATATCGTTAACAATGTGTATATACTATAATTTCGGATAAGAATGAAGACGGATATTAGATTTTCGGGGTACGCCTTGACAGCTCTAAATATTAGAGTCAAAATTTAATACATCATAAACAATCTAAGATATATAATTTCCTAATACATAAGAAAATAATAGAAATGGATTGACAAAATCACTAAGATAGCAATAGTAGATAAATAATATATCGAATCTCTAATAGATCACCAGCTCTCAAAAGATGAATCTCCAAAGATGAACTTCTCAGTCTGACCTGAGCATAAAGTTAAAAACAAATAAACTCGAGTCAGAATTAACTTTCTCTATAGTAAATCAACTTAAGTATAATGCTCAAATGAAACGCACAAATAACTTAAAGGATGTTTGGGATTTTCAACCTTTAACAATTTGTTATATCATATATCATATAATACAACAGATATTATAATAGTGTCTACGACACCTATACTATTGAAAATTGCATAAGCGGGATTACCATAGTTATCCTTACAACGTTTATAATATTATATGCTATACAAATACCGTAATCTCTATCGTAAACTAGTGGCTGTCAGATGGCACTCCATAAATACGCTACAAATCAAAATCGTATGGGGTTACATCAGGATAACATGACAACGTACACGAGGCAATACCCAGGGTATGATTTTACCCCTTCCAGGCCCGCACCGGTGGTAACGCATAGCCGCAACCACCGCCCATCTCGCATAACACTCTTATAATCAAAGGCCCCCAATTAAATCACAAACTAATATATTGCATCGAAGAAGTGTGAATGATAAGAGATGTCACCTCTATTAACCACGGTATAACTCCTTTTCTATTCATTTTAATTATGACCTAAAAGTTAAGGCTATCTATCGACGTTCCCTTACTTAATTCCAAAATCATTGTGTGGTAAGGCTCAATATTCCCTTTTTAATTGTTTTACTGTATTATAGAAATCGAAAGCTTGCATTTACTTGTAATTTACAAGTCACGAGAAAGTTTAGCAATGCGAATGTAGAATTAACGATATAAAAGTAACACCCATGACATGAAAAACATAATGATCCCACGATCATTTCTTCTTCAAATGCTCTACGTTAAAGATGATTTATTTGATGAAAAAATTGTAACATGCTTTCATAGCTAAACATACCATACAAGAAATGGAAAAGTCTCATAAGAATGTAATCAAGATTATATTCAACCTAAATAGTGCATTGATTTAAACTAACAACATATAAATCCACCAAACTTAATTACACTATTTACTTATGACTAAGCATAATATAAATCCACTAAGCTAACCAATTATGTATTAGATAAAATTAGGAAGAGTTGCATTTAAAATTTTCTACATGGTTTATTTGTAGGCAAGGATGTCGAACACACTAAATTCATTCACTGCGAGATATAGAGATAATTATATAAATTTCTATGACAGTAAAATACCAAATAAAACAACAGTTATAAATACACATTTATAAAAAAATTGATATAAAACAATTAAGTAATTTCTATATGATTTATAAATTCAAACAATTAAGGAATAGTTATATGATATAAAACAACATGGTTATAAATGTACATTTTTAAATAAAACCCTAAATATAATATAAAAATAATTATTTTCAATAGCTATATGATTTTTGTAAATAAAGATTAAACATCTTTTCATTAAAGAAAGTACATCACAGTAGTAAAATGGCAAAGTTAATCTGTTTTAATTAATAGCTTTAAAATCAGATTACATCCAAAATTTTCAATCAACTACGATTCTGCATTCATTACTAATCAAATACATCTCCATCTACTTTCTCCATATTCAATCGAAGCCAAGAAGATCAAATTTGTGGCCAAAATCAAAATTCACGTTGTACATGTTACAAAGGATTACCGGAAATAGCAAAAAAAAGCAATCGATCGAAGTTGAAGAATTGATACTTGAGAAACAAGAGAAGATCCGATAACAAGGTCATGGATTATCTAAAAAACGATCCAGTGTCTCGATAATATGAAATTGGGCATCGAAAATTAATGATCTGATAACAAGGGGGCTTTTACAAGATTCGTTCTGGATTGAGGAGGGTGTGGATTATATGACAATTTGGATCGAAATGGCAAGAGTAATTAGAATATCGATTTATAAAAGAAAAAAAGGAATTTCTGATTAGTGAAAAGGAGGAAGGCTATGGGCAAGATTTTTTGTACGGCCCAAAAAGAAGCGATAAATTATTCGCTCCAGTTTAAAACGTCGGTTGCATGGAACCGGTGCAACTAAATTTATTTGCTCCGGTTTTACAAAGGTTGGAAGCAAATAGCTCTATTGGGTTCAAACAGTTGCTTTAGTTCCTATGACAACAGAAGCAATTTTCTATAAATAAAATTTCTATGAGTTCCTATGTACTAGTTTTTCCGCTTCTAATGGAAGAACCAGAGCAACTATTATTATTTTCTTCTGTTTTAAAGATAACTGAAGCAAATAAGGCGAAGCAACTGACCTATTTGTAGTAGTGAGATTTAATTGTAAATAAATATAAATTTAATTTAAATTTTATTTGCCTCAAAATCTTGGTGCGTTGCTCATCATATTTCTAGACTTGGTCTGATATATATACATTTATTTGAGTCTAAACTGATTATGATATTCACACTGATTCATTGTATATACCACAAAGTGGACTGAAGAACTAGTGCTTGTAGATTAACCTTATGACAACTATAGTGGTCTACCGATCAAGACCAGCCTCGACTCACATTTGTGGTATGCTGATCCTGACTAGCCACGACATATCGTATAATGGTCTGCTGATTTATATAGAAATATTTTTGTACCTATATACAATTATTTTTCTGGTGAACATGGGCAATATGGTCAACATGCACAAAGCATGTGAATGGAATTACAGAGGTGAAGCTTGCATGCAGCAATACGAAGGACAGTGGGCAAGTATGCAAAGAAATATATACATATGAACACAAGTGTACATATTCATATATGTACATAAGCAAGCATGGTGCACAACAAAGTCAAGTGCAGCAATATACAAGGGAGTGCACATAAATGACTATGGCGCAAAAAAGCACAAAACCAAGAAGTATGGCATGTGCAACATGATCAAAATTGGTCAAACTAGCATGATTCAAAGACCCAAACAAATACAAGTGTTGCGTCATTAGGTAGGGTGACACAGCAAGTGTGCATGGACAAAATGGAATAGCAATATGATAGTGATACTGGCAAAATAGCATCAATAGACAAGATTTTTGTAGTACATGGCAATGTGTATAGAATTATCAAAATGGACAGAAAGATACAAGGCACCAAAGATACATGCTGCAGCAAGTAACATGGTGTCAAGTACATGAGCACCAAGTGTTCAAATGAGCTACATAATGTCCAATCCAGTTTCAGGACAATAATGAAGCAACATCTCAAATACTAAGCCACGGACACAGCAGCAAGCATTCACAAGTGTAGACAATTGCTTGTATATGAAACAATGGAAAAAAGTACATGGCAGTGCACAGAGTGGAAAGTACAACATATCAAAGCATAAGATACAAAGTCCAAGTACAAAAGAAGACACAAACAAACCCCAATAAGAGAAGTCAAAGTATCAAGCATAGGCCAATGAAATATGGCATGTACAATAGTGGAAGCCAAGAAACAACATGGCAACATGATGGCATGAGAAAATGTTCACAACTACACAAAAAGGGTGAAAAACATGCAAAACTGATACAAGTGCAAACCATGCATGATGTAAACAGCATGGCAATGCAAAGAAACTAAAGCAAGACCAAGTTATGTACCAGTTCTAATATCATTCCCAAAAACAAGTACAATAGAAAGTGTAATGGGGGAAGCAAGAGAAGCAGTAACATCTTCAGCATTTTTAAATCAAGTATAATATTTGTTTCGAAAAAGAAAACAAAGATGAAGTTTAAGCATTTGCTCTTATCAGTGATCGCCATAAAGGGGATTAAGTATAACCTCTGTTCAAATTTGTTTTGTGGAAAAATACAAGTGATATGTTCTTATCAGTAAGCTTACTCAAGGGAATAGAATGAAAATCAAGTGGAGTGTCTTTTCAAGTCAAAGAATGCACAAATTAGGTGAGAGATTTGTTCGAATACCATGCAATTTAAATCAAGGCTATCAAGGGCAGAAAATATTTGGAAAGTATTAAATTTGAAATTATGTTGAAAGTGTCAACAATCTCAAGCCAATGTAAATTTTCAGATATCATCAAAGTAAACCATGTACTTTTTGGTAAGAGGAATATTTCAAAATCAAAGATTCAAATCTGTTATTTTCTACAAGAGGATAAATCCACATTTCCAGAAATCACTCAAGCATGAATATTCGGCAAGAAGAGTATTTTTCTAGAAATTGTTTTGAAAAATATGAAAAGTATAAACAATGTTATAATCGGCAAGGAGTAATATTCCAAATATCAGTTTCTATCTTGGGCAAGAATATTTCACAATTTCCAGAAACAAAATCTGTCATAATTGGCAAAAACATTTCAAAATTTTCCAGAAAACCACTACCGAGATTGATTAGGAAATTATTCCACAAATACACAATTGTTGAACTCGACCAAAGGTTTTATTTTCAGAAAAAAGCAAAGAATTCAACAAGCATTAATCATGAAATATCTTGACCAGTTCATCACGTACAATCACGAAGAAGTCATAAAGGAAATCAAATAAATCATAGGGTTCTAAACCCTATACATACACCCATTTGATCACAAGAAAATTGTATTGAAACCAAGAAATCAAATCAAGCCAACAAAGAAATAAGAATCAGAGTACTCACAACCTTTTCAAAGTTTGAATCACAAGCAAAGACCAAATCGAATGACTGAAAAGCAAGAATCTATCCAAGCAATCAGAGAAACAATTTTATCAGAGATTTCAGGAGTCGCGATTTGGGGCAGAGCAAAACCATAATATTTATTCATGGCCATTGGAGTTTTGAAGCCGACATTTTTTCAAGTATAAAAGCTAATACAAAAAATGGACGACATTTTATTCTGGTTTATCTAGGAAGGGTTTTTGTGTGTTGTTTTTTCTTTATGTGTTTTTATTTTTGAAATCATTGTCTAGTTTTCTAGTTTTTTTTTAAACTACGTTTTTAGCTACAGGCTTTGTAGTTAGGAAAAATATAATCTTGGGGTTTGAGATCAGTGCAGAGTTTTGAGCATATGATTAGAACAATAGAGAGGGGTCACGAGTGTACATGTGTTGTATGCGAGATATTATTTTCAGTACGTAGTAGAAACCTTGGGGAATGCAATAGTATGCAGGGGTTTTCCAAAGCTAGGTAAATTCTGTGTCGTTTATTTTTTGCATTAATTTATTCAGTTGTGATCTATGCTGTGATAACTTTTATATTCTACAAAAATGAAATAAACCTTATTCACCGCCTTCAAGGGTTAATTTAGATCCTACATATCTAAACTATTTAAATACACTTCTCAACTATTTCAAAAAAATTCAAATTGTTTAAATTGGAATTGTTTCAAGATTCTGAGTCTGATTTAATTAGAGATTTTAATATGAAAGTATACTTTATTTTGGATATAAAATGATTTGAAAGCAAAAATACGATATTTTGGTATGAAGTATGAACCGTTTATGTAACGACCCGGTTTTTCACTAATGATATTACTACAAATTGTCGATCATAATTAACAAATTATAAATACAATTAAATCTAATAGTTGAAAACAATTCAAATTAAAATTCCTTGTGTATGAAAACATTAGTGACTAATTTAACCTTTGCATGGAAAGCAAGGATAAAAGTGACCATTTTATTTTTATTAGCGCCAATCCTGCTTTATCAACGCAAAGAATGAACAAGTAAGAAATTTAAGACTGCATACATAAGGAACTAGACTAACCTCAGCTAAGACTAAGGATTGATAGGTATGTTTGCACGTATGCCAAAATATAATTTCACATGTGCTAAGATTTTGTTTGTTGTGAAACTTAGCTACTAAGTAGGCATTTTCCCCATTTTTGCACATGTTATGATTTCAACCCATCACAAGAAAAATTAAATATAGAAAAAGCATATGGTCTGCATACACTAGGAGCTAGGCTAGGATTTGATAAGCATAAATTTATACATCGGCCGAAATATATTCATGTACTGGTGTTTGAGTTTTTGACAAATACTTGGTTGTAAAGTAAAGTTACCATTTTTAAAACGATTTGTGTAAGATCAAAACCATGTGAAACACCTGACCTTTGCAGTCATATGTTGAGCATACTACTTGGCATAAGATGATAGATGCTGCCATTTCTTTTCACTAATCAAACCAGAGAGAGTGATGTTGTTTGATGAAACGTTGGGTATACTAACATTTAATGAGATATTTCCTGCGCAGTCATTCTTTGGTACGATTAGTACGAATTAGTACACAATGGCATGTTACTCCCTATTTGCAGCATTTTGTAAATGGTATAATATGGTTTTTTTTCAACTGAACAGCTAGTGGAAGCTAGCTCCCCTCCTTTTCAATCAATCGAAAATCAAAACTGGACATGCTGCTCATATTCCTCTTTTTCCAGACCTTCATTTAATGACTTATTTGTTTATAATTTTCTACACCTATATAATGGCATACATCCATGCACTCTCTTCAAAAACAAAATCAGTTCGAACCAGAAACGGTAGGAAGGAGGGTAAAGCCTGAGAGCACCAAGCCTTTAGAAGTGAGTAAACACACAACTTATTTTCTTTCTCTTATGAAATCATATATTTCATTTGTGATGGTTTCATGCATGTGTGATACTTCACTGAGTGGAATGGAAACTTTTCCTGAAATACATGTATGTTTATTGAACTAGAAACCATGCTGAATTATGAAAATAATGTTAGAGTCATACCCTGTTTTGTTGTTAGACATACCCTCTATTTCACGTGTTGAACACATAACTTTATATGGATTTCAAAATCTTGGAAAGTAGTCTTTCAGGATACTGGTAAAAAGAGAATACATATATGTTTGAAAGTAAATATGCTAGCTGACGTATGAGTGTAGAACTTAGAACCAATTGAGTAAATATTCTTTGGATTAAATCCTTTAGTGTAAAGTGTTTTTTCGGGGAACAAATAAATTTTTAGATAATGTTTGACATTAGTAATTTGTGTTTGAAATTTGTTGTGTCTTTAGAAGCGAACAAATGAAGGATCGGTGTTGATTTCTTGATGAAAGGGGTGGACATGGTGGCAGTATTTACCTGAAATCTGGAAGTAGTTTGGCTGGGGATGGGATGACCGCAGGCTGTGTTCTGATTGGAAGTAGTGTATGTCGCTTACAGTCCGATAGCATAGAAGTTTTATAATTAAATTAACTGGTGGCGAGTCGAATAGGCTAGGATGGCCGCGGTATTTATGGCACACATGTGGAGTCGATGAGGACACGTGTGTAGGGGTAGGTGGGCGTGTACATGTGCACACGAATGACATGCACAGTGGGGTAAAGTGAAACATATGGTAAAGTTGATCACAAACATGGTGGCAAGTTAAAAGATAGAGCGGGCATCTTACATGAAGGACTGGAAAACATGAATGGAGTAGACCGATCACCTGAGCTGTGACGGAGGAGTAGACTTTGCAACAGTGGAAGAAAGAAGTGTTGAAGTGGAGACATGGAATGGAAAGATAGTAGAACATAAGGGAACATAACAGTTAACAAGTGGAAAAGGGAGAGTCTCGTGGAAGTGACGGAGTCTGGAAACATGAGCGGACATGGAACCAGCTCGTCGGAGTTGGATGTGTGGCGGAGGAATGGGAATTCACGGTAGAAGGTTAGAAGGGATAAAGTGTAAACATGGAAGGGGTATAAAATTAGCAACAAGTCTCGGCATTGTGAACATGGATGGACATGGAAGGCAAATTACATGAACTGAAGCATGGAGGCTTGGACTTTGTAGCTGGGTCTACGGTAAGGGAAGGGGCGACATCGATGTATAATCAGAAAAGATGGACAGTAGGAAGTAGAAAAAGTGAAATGAAAGAAAGGTTATAGTAGCAGGTCTTGTTTTATTTCTTAGAGAGGTTTTTTTTTCGTGAGACATAAATACCACATGGCAGCGCAAAAAAGGGGTGTGGCCCTTAATAACATACGTAGGAAAATTTCGGCCATGAATGTGAATCATTTGATTAAAATAATGAGTATAGCCAAGGTTTTGTACAGGCCAGTTTCAAAATGGACGCAGGCCTTGTTGGGTTTTAAAACATGTTTTAAATAAATAAGTTAGTTAAAGCATTCTTTGTTTTTAAACGATAAGTAAAAAAACCACTTGCATGTATCTATAGGGAACCAAACAAATGTAAAGTAAATTATACATACACTCATATTTATAAAAATCAATATTGTTAATAATTAATAATTTATTGAAATAATGTGAATAACAGTTAAATAAAGAATTACCAAGTCATGTTAGAATTGAGGAGTTGGTAAAAAATGATAAATGTTTTACAGTAGCTATCAGAAGGTGGTTGTTTAATCTAAAATTATTTTAAATGTAAACATTGGAATTTTAAATGACATTTTAACTCGAGAAAAGGATTTCAAATTTACAACTAATAAATATGAACACTAGTACTCATTTTTGAATATAATAATATGCTCTCACTTGTCCCTAAAAGATATAAACACTGAACGTTTCGAAGAGTCCGGATCTATGTCCACTTTGATTCGATTTTTACGTCACAATTCGAACAATTATCGAAGATAATAGAAGACAAAGTTATGCAAGGGCAAGTCTGTAAATCCTAGGTAGAAATTGCCTAAGATGGGTTTATAGAATAGTGCCTTCAGTTTGTCCAGTCCTAGGGAAACTTGTATCGACAAATGTCTGACAGAGCAATTCTAGCTGATCATGTACATTGATCTCTCCAAAACGTATTTATATGGTGGCAGAGGAATACATATCTCTTGATTTATACCTATAATATATTTTTGGGGAAGTCAATTAGTGATTGGCGAGTTTTGACGATATGGCATTCAAAGTAAATAAAACAATAATGGTAAAAGGTAAGTCTAGCCTCGGGCCTCACAACTAGGAAATGACAAAAATCGGGCAAACAGCATGACTATGTGGGTCGCTCCCATTAGGATGTAGCATCATCTATTTAGAGAAATTTCTTTTGTTTCTTATTCTATCGATTCTGTCCCATTCGGGAAATGGTTGTTGTACACAACCATTGGTGATGTACATTCGATACACTCAAGAGAAATGAGTGGTCGGTCATGTGTGGGCCGGGTTGCAAGACTTCCTTGTTGAACCCTGTGTATTCCCCTCTAGAGATACACTATCGGAAGGTGGTTCCATACCTTATCATAGTCTGAAATCCATTATCCATAAGCACCAAGCGGTTTTGTTTGTATACTTTGTAGGAGAATGTGAGATGCAAGCATTCTTCTAGATTCCAAATTATTTGTGAAAAGCCCTAGACACTACGATAATATCTGATTTTAAGTATAAAAAATGTTTTATTCTCATAAGGTTAAAACCCGTTCCATATTTACGGTGTGGTCTAATAAGATATTTTTATTTCTTTAACTATTTTAAAAACTGTTTACTCATACCAGTCCCCTCACTAACCCAAAGTTTATTTTTCTATGTTTTCCTTAAACTCTTGGGTACTCATAGTTATGAGTAGACAAGTGAATCAGGTAATGATTAACCTGGAAAATCTAGATGGAAACTTTCTACATGCTAGTCTACCTATTATATCTATTGTATAGTTATGAAGTCCTCAAGTTGGGTTATCTATGATGTTAAGTATAATTAAGATGTTGTATTATGGAATGACATGTATCTCTAAGCCTAATATACTCTGATGTACTAGACTTCTAGTATATGATATTATCTTTTGTTAAAATTCTGTTGTAAGATTCTGATTATTCTTATATGATGACATGATTTCCATTGTGTTCGAAAGTTGGGTCATTACAGTTGGTATCAGAACTTAGGTTACTGAATACCTTGGCTTTGGGTGAGTGTGAGAGAGCGTATTTTATAAAGATATATAAAATATACAGGAATATTTACTAGAGAAATATACTAAAGTCAGTTATATCCAATCAATTTTTGATCATCGTACTTTTATATTCAAGTGATTAAGCATGAGTAACTGAGAACGAAGAGGTCGACCTAGTGGGCCTACTACTACCAATGGTAATACCACCACTCAGGATCAAGTAGAAACGATTGAAAAAGTTGCAATTGTTCACCAGAGGTCGAATTTTGCAATTATCTGTAAGGAGTATACCACTCTGGGAGGGAAGGTATTCAAAATGACCGAATTTTTCATTGAAGTTCAAGCATGGTTGAGGTCCTGTGAGACGATTTTCGAAGGGCTGAAATTGAACGACGAGCAGAAACACCTTTTAGCTTCGTGGAAACTCCAAGGAGCTACTGCAATTTGGTGGTACGCTCAGACTGCAAACTTTCCTAAAGACGATTTCACATGGGAAAAATTCAAAGAGGCATTCGAAGCACAATTTCTTCCTGCCGCTGGCAAAACTAGAATGTATCGGGATTTTATAGATCTCAAACAAGGGAGCATGACAATAGCTAAGTATGAAAATAAGTTTAATGCACTCTCCTGCTTTGGGCCAAAACTGATCAACACCCCACTCAAGAAAAATGAAATGTTTATAGCAGGATTGAAAGATAGCTTGCAAGTTAAAACAATTGGGAATCGTAAGATTCCATTTGTTGATCTAGTAGACATGGCAGTTCGGTATGAAGCACTGGAGGCAAAGAAGCCAGTCGTAAAAGCACAGACGGGAGAACCCAGTGGGGAAAACCCCCATAAAAGGAAATTTAATCCAAATTGGAAAAACAAAGGACAAGAAAAAATGGGGGAGAAGGCTAAGGCGCGATTTAAGGATACAGAATGCCACAACTGCCATCAAAAGGGGCATATTGTTAGGTTCTGCAAGAAACCAACTGTGAAAAAGCCACAACAACCTCAGCAACAACAACAACCTCAACAACAACAACAGAAGCAACAACAAGGACCTGGTAATGCTATGGTCATGAAGACTCTCTGCTTTAATTGCCATCAGCCTGGACACATGGTTAAGGATTCTCCGCTCATGAAAAAGGCACAACAATCAAAGATCTACGCTATTAAGAATGAACCTTCAACTTCTAAGGATGTGAAAGGAAAAGGAGTTCTAGAAGGTACCTTTGATTTAAATGGAATTGATATTCATGTTTTATTTGATACCGGTGACTTGCATTGTTTCATTTCTTTTGGGACAGTAGGAAATTCCAATTTATCCCAAAAATTTCCCCAAATCCGATTTGCATATCTAATCCCATTGGCAGAAAAACTGAATTAAAAATGCATTGCGATAATGTGGCCATCTCGTACCTTTCACATTCCTTCCATTTCGATTTCCACGTTTTGGATTTTAAAGTATTTATTTTTATACTTCGGTTAGACTTATTAAGTAAATTCCAAACTAAGATTAAATGCGACAAAGAAATCATAAATCTAATAACCAATATAGGAAGCAAAGCTAGAATACCATGTGGAAAATCTGGTATTCATATGTGTAGTTTCTTCTATGCCTTGGAATCACTACAAGAAAATTTAGAGACATTATAAATAGTCAGAGATTTTTCTGACGTATTTGAAGAAGTTAAGAGTTTACCCCCACATCGCGAGATAGAGTTCTGAATCGATCTAATTCCAGGTGTAAGACCGCTAGTTCAAACTAAAATACGAATGGCACCAAAAGAAGTCATGGAATTGAAAAGCAAACTCAAGATTTGTTGGCCAAAGGGTTGACCAGGTCAAGTTTATCGAGCTAAGGTTCAGCAGTAGTTTTCGTGGTTAAGTCTGATGGATCACTAAGATTGTGTGTTGACTATAGAGAGTTAAATAAAGTGACCATCAAGAATAAGTATCCTTTACCCTAAATTGACGATCTTTTTGACCAATTGGATGGAGACATGGTATTTCTCAAATGGACCTAGCAACAGGTTTCCACTACTTAAGGATTGCCGAAGATAGTATTCCTTTATTTGCTTTCAAAGGTCTGGATTTCTTTTATGAATGGTTAGTTATGCCATTCAGGCTGACCAACGCACCCTCGTATTTTGTTGACCTTATGAACCATGTCATTAGGAAAATTCTAAACAAATTCTTCCTAGTTTTTATTAACGATATCTTAATATTTTTGAAGACAGAAGAAGAACATGGATATCATCTTAAAGTGGTGTTGGGGACTCTAAGGAAGAATGTATTAAAGGAAATTTCTCTAAATGTCATTTTGGGCAATCTGAAGTCAGATTCTTGGGGCATATTGTAAATGGAGATGGTATTTCTATGGATCCAATCAAAGTAGAAACAGTACAACAATGGAAGCAGCCTCGAACGCCGACAGAAGTCCATAGTTTCTTGGGATTAGCAGGATACTACCTGAGATTTATCCAAGATTATTGTAAGATATCTTCTCATCTAAATAAGCCAACTAAGATGGGTGAGAAATTTATGTGGACTCCAAAATGTGAAGAAGCATTCAAGGAATTGAAGAAAAGATTAACAAAAGCACCAGCTCTAGCTACTCCTGATGGGAAGAGTGGATTTGTAGTTTATACTGATGCCTGTGGAGTTGGACTTGGCGCAGTGTTGCTGCAAAATGGACATGTGATTGTGTATGCTAGTAGACAATTGAAGATCCATGAAAAGAATTACGTTGCACACGATTTAGAGTTATTGGCAGTTGCCTTCGCGTCGAAGATGTGGAGACACTACCTGTTAGGAGAGAAATTCGAGCTTTTCATTAATCACAAACTGCTGAATTATCTTTTCACTCAGAAAGATCTTAATCTAAGGCAACAAAGGTGGTTGGAATTCCTTGCATCATACGGTATGGATATTATCTATACGCCAGGAAAAGCTAATGTCGTGGCTGACGCTCTAAGCAGAAATGCAGCTTATCTCTTCTAGAAGCAACTCCAGCACTCCAAGAAAAAATAATGGGAAATCAAAAGAGAGATGCTAATCTTGAGAAGTTAATCCAAGGAGTTATAAGGGGAGGTGAATCAGATTTTGAAGTGGATGGCCAAGGTATTCTTAGGATAAATGGGAGACTGTGTGTTCCAGACATTGACGGGCTAAGGCAAGAAGTTTTGGCGGAATGCCGTAAATCAAAGCTGAGTATTCACCTAGGAGTGCACAAAATGTATAGAGACATGAGACGAGTACTTTAGTAGCCTGAATGAAGAGAGATATTCTAGCCTATATAAATCAATGTATATGCTGCCAGCAAATTAAAGGTAATCATCAGAAAACAACAGGATTACTGCAACCTTTGGAGATTCCTAACTGGAAGTGGGAAATGATATCAATGGATTTCATCGATGGTTTGCCAAAGACTAGTGAGGATATGAAGGAGTTTGGGTTATCGTAGATGGACTGACGAAGAGTGCGCGTTTTATTCCGGCGAAACCAACTCGTGCTGCAGCTTCGTTAGCCGAGATTTTTGTAAGGAAATTGTACTACTACACCGAGTCCCAGTGAGGATTGTAAGCGATAGGGATCCCATCTTTACTAGTGAATACTAGGAAGCTCTTCAAACAACACTGGGGACCATGCTGAATCTAAGCACCGCTTACCATCCCTAGACAGAGGCCAAACAGGGAGAGTGAACCAGATATTGGAAGACCTGTTGAGAGCGTGTATTCTGGATTTTGGAGGATCATGGTAGGATCACCTGCATTTAGTTGAATTCTCCTACAACAACAGCTACCAAGCTAGTATAAGAATGACACTGTATGAAGCTCTCTATGGAAGGCTGTGCAGATCACCAACTTGTTGGGTGGAGTCAGGAAATAAACTTGTTATCGGACCAGATATGATCCGAGAGGCAATCGAGAAGGTTGAGTTAGTAAATAGGAGGATGAAGGAGGCCCAGAATCGTCAGAAAAGCTATGCAGACAAAAGACGAAGGGAGCTTAATTTCTCTATTGGAGATTTTGTGTTTGTAAAGATTTCACTAATTAAAGGAGCAATCAGATTTAGTAAAACAGGAAAGTTAGCTCCACGATATGTAGGACCTTTCCGTGATCTTGATAAGGTGGGATGTCTTGCTTGTAGGGTGGAATTACCAGGAAGAATGGCAAGAATTCACAATGTTTTTCATGTGTCTCATCTTTACAAATGTGTTTACGACCCATCTTTGATTTTAGAACCGTCAGTTCAAGAAGATGTAGAGATTGAGTCGAACTTGACTGTGATTAGATATTCAGTCCATGTTATGGATAGAGAAGAGAAGCGACTCCAAAATAAGATTGTGAAGCTGCTCAAGATACAATGGAGTGAGAATCCAAATGACTGCACTTGGGAAACGGAGAAGCACATCAGGGAAATCAATCCAAATTTTGTTTTGAACTAGTTGTTAGCTATCCTATGTTTCATTTGAATGTTATATTGTGTATGATGATATTATATGACTTATTATGATGTTATCCTATGTCTGGAAATGGAATTTTGGGTTTTTCATTTCTATGGATTATTGATACTTGAGGACTCAGTTATTCTTAGGGCTTATGAACTCTTTCAGTTTATTATCACTTGTGCTGAGATTTGTCCTTTGTATCTTTACCAGATGGCGCCGATTTTCAAGAGGACAGCTAGGAAGCGACTGACATCCCTTTAGATACCGAGGCCGCATACATGCATCAACATATCATAGGTGTTAAACCCTCAGGACAGGAGCGCGCATGCTCAGCATCACAATGAGGAGGGACGGTATGTCGACTTTGAGGAGTCGGGTACTTATCATGGAGAGTCTTCCGTCGAGGAGGACATCATGGATTTTCTACAAGAGCCAAAGGATTACGAAGGAGAGGAAGTGCAAGAGGAGGGTTATGCGGGAGACAGTGATGACAGTGGTGATGGTAGCGACAATGGAGACAATAACATGGATGAGCCGGAAGAGGAGCAGCCAGAAAAAAAGGAGGAGATCATACCCGACGAGCTACATGATGACCCTTTGGTCGAGACCCCACCACTGTCACAGGTTGGGCAGTTAGCCATCTTGTGGGAGCAGATCGCACAGGATTTATTGCAGTTTCGAGCAGACGGAGGGCATTTGGAAATACCCATCGACTTTGGATACCCGGATATGATGTTATATCCACCTTCCCTGGTTGAGATCATAGATATCTTGGATGAAGATGATCTTGAGGAAGATGATGACATAGTGGAGGTAATCAATATTTCTGACGATGAGGAAGTGATCGGGATTAGCAGCACCAGTTCGGAGCAGTATGGTTGGGGCTAGGGTGTTATTGTACATATAGCAGTATTAGTACTATGGCAGATGTGTATTATAGTAGTCTATAACTCGATACTAGTCGAGTATAGTACCTATTATCATATTATCTGATGTAGTCAGTTTGACATGATATGATATGATATATTATCTTTTGCCTATCTACTATTTACAAATTTCGAGGACGAAATTTTTATCAGAGGGTAGATTGTAACGACCTAGTTTTTCACTAACGATATTAATACAAATTTTCGATCGTAATTAACAAATTATAAATACAGTTAAATCTAATACTTGAAAACAATTCAAAGTAAAATTCCTTGTGTATGAAGACATTAGTGTAAACTAATTTAACCTTTGCATGGAAAGCAAGGACAAAAGTGGCCATTTTATTTTTATTGGCACCTACCCTGCTACGTCAATGCAAAGAATGAACAAGTAAGAAATTAAAGACGGCATACATAAGGTACTAGACTAACCTCAGCTAAGACTTAGGATTGATAGGTAAGTTTACACGTATGCCAAACTATATTTTCACATGTGCTGAGATTTTATTTATTGTGAAACTTGGCTATTAAGTAGACTTTTCCCCATTTTTGCACATGTTCTGATTTCAAACCATCACAAGAAAAAGTAAATATAGAAAAAGCATACAGTCTGCATACAATAGGAGCTAGGCTGGGGTTTGATAAGCATAAATTTATACATTGGCTGAAATATATTCATGTACCAGTGTTTCAGTTTTTGACAAATACTTGGTCGTAAAGTAAAGTTACCATTTTTAAAACAATTAGTGTAAGATCAAAACCATGTGAAACACCTGACCTTTGCAGCCGTATGCTAGCTGAGCATACAACTTGGCATAAGATGATAGATGATGCCATTTCTTTTCACTAATCAAACCAGAGAGAGTGATGTTGTTTGATAAAATGTTAGGTACACTAAGCATTTAATGAGATATTTCATGCGCAGTCATTCTTTTGTGTGATTAGTATGAATTAGTACACAATGGCATGTTACTCCCTATGCAGCATTTCACAAATGGTATAATAGGGGTTTTTCCTGCTGAACAACTTGTAGAAGCTAGCTCTCCTCCTTTTCATTTTGTCGAAAATCAAAAATTAACATGCTGCTCATGTTTCTCTTTTTCCAGACCTTCACTTAATGACTTATTTTTTTATAATTTTCTACACCTATATAAAGGCACACATCCATGCATTCTCTTCAAAAACAAAATCAGTTCGAACCAAAAACAGTTGGAAGGAGGGTAAAGCCTGAGAGAACCAAGCCTTTAGAAGTGAGTAAACACACAACTTATTTTCTTTCTCTGATGAAATCATATATTTCATTTGTGTTGGTTTCATGCATATGTGATACTTGACTGAGTGGAATGGAAACTTGTCTGGAAACACATGTATGTTTATTGAACTAGAAACCATGTTGAACTATGAAAATAATATTAGAGTCATACCATGTTTTAATGTTAGAAATACCCTCTATTTCACTTGTTGAACACATAACTTTATATTGATTTAAAAATCTTGGAAAGTAGTCTTTCAGGATACTGGTAAAAAGAGAACACATATATGTTTGCAAGTAAATATATTAGTTGACGTATGAATGTAGAACCAAGAACCAGTCGAGTAAATAATCTTAGGAGTAAATTCTTTAGTAGGAAGTGTTTTTTTTTGGGAACAAATAAATTTTTGGATAATGTTTGACATAAGTAATTAGAGTTTGAAATTTTCTGTGTCTTTGGAAATGAAGAAATGAAGGATCGGTGTTAAGTTCTTGATGAAAGGTATGTCCATGGTGCTAGTATTCATCTGAAATCTGGAAATAGTTTGGATGGGGATGGGATGTCCACATGATATGTTCTGATCGGAAGTAATATATGTCGCTTACAGTCCGATAGCATAAACGTTTTACGATCAAATTAACAAACGGCGAGTCGAATAGGCTAGGACGACCGCGGTATTGATGGCGCACATGTGGAGTCGGTAAGGACACGAATGTAGGGGTTGGTGGGTGTGTACATGTGCACACGAATGGAATGCACAGTGGAGTAAAGTGAAATATATGGTGAAGTTGATCACAAACATGGTGGCAAGTTAGAAGCTAGAGCGGGCATCTTACATGAAGGACTGGAAAACATGAATGGAGTAGACCGATCACTTGAGCTGTGATGAAGGAGTAGGTTTCACGATAGGGGAAGAAAGAAGTGTTGAAGTGGAGACAGAGAATGGAAAGACAGTAGAACATAAGGGAACATAACAGTTAACAAGTGGAAAAGGGAGAGTCTCGTGGAAGTGACGGAGTCTGGAAACATGAGCGGACATGGAACCAGCTCGTCTGAGCTGGATGTATAGCGGAGGAATGGGAATTCATGGTAGAAGGTTAGAAGGGATGAAGTGTAAACATGGAAGGGGTAGAAAAATTAGCAACAAGTCTCGGCACTGTGAACATGGATGGACATGGAAGGCAAATTACCGGAACTGGAGCATGGAGGCTTGGACGGTGGAGCTGGGTCTACGGTAAGGGAAGGGGCGACATCAATGTATAACCAGAAAAGATGGACAGTAGAAAGTAGAAAAAGTGAAATGAAAGAAAGGTTATAGTAGCAGGTTTTGTTTTATTTCTTGGAGAGGATTCTTTTTTTCGTGAGACATAAATACCACGTGGCGGCGCAAAAAAAGGGTGTGGGCCTTAAGAACATACGTTGGAAAATTTCGACCATGTATGTGAATCATTTAATTAAAATAATAAGGAGTATGGCCAAGGTTTTGTACAGACCGGTTTCAAAATGGACGCAGGCCTTGTTGGGTTTTAAAACATGTTTTAAATAAATAAGTTAGTTAAAGCATTCTTTTGTTTTTAAACGATAAGTAAAAAAACCACTTGTATGCATCTATAGGAAACCAAACAAATGTAAAGTAAATTATACATACACCCATATTTATAAAAATCAATATTGTTAATAATTTCTTGAAATAATTTGAATAACAGTTAAATAAAGAATTATCCAGTCATGTTAGAATTGAGGAGTTGGTAAAAACTGATCAATGTTTTACCGTAGCTATCGGAAGGTGGTTGTTTAAACTAAAATTATTTTAAATATAAACATTGGAATTTTAAATTTTTAAATGACATTTTAACTCGAGAAAAGAATTTCAAATCTACGACTAATAAATATGAACACCGGTATTCAATTTTGAGTATAATAATCTGCTTTATTAAATACCACTTGTCCCTAAAAGATATAAACACTGATTGTTTCGAAAAGTCCAAATCTATGTCCACTTTGATTCGGTTTTTACGTCACAATTCGAACAATTATCGAAGATAATAGAAGATGAAGTTATCCAAGGGCAAGTATGTAAATCCTAGTTAGAAATTGTCTAAGATGGGTTTATAGAATAGTGCATTCGGTTTGTCCAGTCCCAAGGAAACTTGTATGGACGAATGTCTGACAGAGTAATTCTAGCTGATCATGTACATTGATCTCTCCAAACGTCTTTATATGGTGGCAGAGAAATTCGTATCTCTTGATTTATACCTATAATATATTTTTGGGGAAGTCAATTAGTGATTGGCGATTTTTGACGATGTGGCATTCAAAGTAAATAAAACAATAATGGTAAAAGGTAAGTCTAGTCTCGAGCTTCACAACTAGGAAATGACAAAAATTGGGCAGGCAGCATGGCTATGTGGGTCGCTCCCATTAGGATGTAACATCACCTATCTAGAGAAATTTCTTTTGTTTCTTATTCTATTGATTCTGTCCCATTCGGGAAATGGTTGCTGTACACAACCATTGGTGATATACATTCGATACACTCAAGAGAAATGAGTGGTCGGTCATGTGTTCGCCGGGTTGCAAGACTTTCTTGTTGAACCCAGTGTATTCCCCTCTAGAGATACGCTATCGGAAGGTGGTTCCATACCTTTTCATAGTCGGAAATCCATTATCCATAAGCGCCAAGCAGTTTTGTTTGTATACTTTGTTGGAGAATGTAAGATGCAAGCATTCTTCTAGATTCCAAATTATTTGTGGTAAACCCTAGACACTATGATAATATCTGAATTTAAGTATAAAAAATGTTTTATTCTCATAAGGTAAAAACCTGTTCCGTATTTACGGCGTGGTCTTATGAGATATTTTTATTTCTTTAACTGTTTTAAAAACTGTTTACTCATACCAGTCCCCTGACTGACCCAGAGTTTATTTTTCTGTGTTTTCCTTAAACTCTGGGGTACTCATAACACTTGTTATGAGTAGATAAGTGAATCAGGTAATGATTAACCTGGAAAATCTAGATGGAAACTTTCTACATGCTGGTCTACCTGTTATATCTATTGTATGATTATGAAGTCCTCAAGTTGGGTTATCTATGATGTTATGTATAATTAAAATGTTGTATTATGGAATGACATGTACCTCTAGGCCTAATATACTCTGATGTACAAGGCTTCTAGTATATAATATTATACGATATTATCTTTTGTTAAAATTCCACTATGAGATTCTGATTATTCTTATATGATGACATGACTTCCGATGTGTTCGAAAGTTGGGTCGTTACAGTTGGTATCAGAACTTAGGTTACTGAATACCTTGACTTTGAGTGAGTGTGAGAGAGTGTATTTTATAAAGATATATAAAATATATAGGAAGATCTACTTGAGAAATATACTAAAGTCAGTTATATCCAATCAATTTTTGATCATCGACCTTTTATATTCAAGTGACTAAGCATGAGTAACCGAGAACAAAGAGGTCGACCTAGTGGGACTACCACTACCAATGGTAATACCACCACTCGGGATCAAGTAGAAACGATTGAAAAAGTTGCAATTGTTCACTAGAGGTCGAATTTTGCGACTATATGTAAGGAGTATACCACTCTGGGAGGGAAGGTATTCAAATGGACCGAATCTTTCATTGAAGATCAAGCATGGTTGAGGTCCTGTAAGAGGATTTTCGAAGGGCTGAAATTGAACGATGAGCAGAAACACCTTTCAGATTTGTGGCAACTCCAAGGAGCTGCTGCAATTTGGTGGGACGCTCAGACTGCAAACTTTCCTAAAGACGATTTCACTTGGGAAAAATTCAAAGAGGCATTCAAAGAACAATTTCTTCCTGCCGCTGGAAAAACTAGAATGTATCGGGGTTTTATTGATCTCAAACAAGGGAGCATGACAATAGCTGAGTATGATAATAAGTTTAATGCACTCTCCTTCTTTGGGCCAGAACTGATCAACACCCCACTTAAGAAAAATGAAATGTTTATAGCAGGATTGAAAGATAGCTTGCAAGTTAAAACGATTGGGCATCTTAAGATTCCATTTGTTTATCTAGTAGACATGGCAGTTCGGTATGAAGCACTAGAGGCAAAGAAGACAGTCGTAAAAGCACAAACGGGAGAACCCAATAAGGAAAACCCCCATAAAAGGAAATTTAATCCAAATTTGAAAAACAAAGGACATGCAAAAATGGGGGAGAAGGCCAAGGAGAGATTTTGTGATACCCACAGGATTCGAACCCCCGACCTCCCGTAAAGCAACACCACGCACTAACCACTGTGCTAAAAGATCTTTGTGTTAGCTTTTCGAGAGGTCGGGGGTTCGAATCCCGTGGGTGTCACATTTGGTATCAGAGCCTGCACCCAGCCGGAATTGTGTGTGTAATGCTGCGAATGTCAGTCGGTGTGGTACTGATGCGGGTTACATGCACAATGCCTGGGTGGTGAGTGATATAAGCCAACGAGGACGTTGAGCTCTTTAAGGCGGGTAGTCTGTAACACCCATCTCGAAAAGCTAACACAAAGATCTTTTAGCACAGTGGTTAGTGCATGGTGTTGTTTTCCGGGAGGTTGGGGGTTCAAATCCCGTGGGTGTCATAGATTTAAGGATACAGAATGCCACAACTGCCATCAAAAGGGGCATATTGCTAGGTTCTGCAAGAAACCAACTGTGAAAAACCACAACAACAACATCAACAGCAACAACAGAAGCAACAGCAAGGACCTGGTAATGCTATGGTCATGAGTACTCTCTGCTTTAATTGTCATCAACCTGGACACATGGTTAAGGATTCTCCGCTCATGAAAAGGGAAAAACAACCAAAGGTCTACGCTATTAAGAATGAACCTTCAACTTCTCAGGATGTGAAAGGAAGAGGAGTTCTAGAAGGTACCTTTGATTTAAATGGAGTTGATATTCATGTTTTATTTGATACCGGTGCCTTGCATAGTTTCATTTCTTCTGGGACAGTAGGAAATTCCAATTTATTCCAAAAATTTCCCCAAATCCAATTTGCATATCTAATCCCAATTGCAGAAAAACTGAATTAAAAATGTATTGCGATAATGTGGCCATCTCGTACCTTTCACATTCCTTCCATTTCGATTTCTACGTTTTTGATTTTAAAGGATTTAATTTTATACTTGGGTTAGACTTGTTAAGTAAATTCCAAACTAAGATTAAATGCGACAAAGAAATCATAACTCTAATAACCAATATAGGAAGCAAAGCTAGAATACCATGTGGAAAACCTGGTATTCATAGTAGTTTCTTTTATGCCTTGGAAGCACCACAAGAAAATTTGGAGACATTAGAAATAGTCAGAGATTTTTCTGACGTATTTGAAGAAGTTAAGAGTTTACCCCCACATCGCGAGATAGAGTTCTGAATCGATCTAATTCCAGGAGCAAGACCGCTAGTTCAACCTAAAAGACGAATGGCACCAAAAGAAGTCATGGAATCGAAAAGCAAACTCAAGATTTGTTGGCCAAAGGGTTGATCCGGCCAAGTTTTTCGAGTCGGGGTTCAGCAGTAGTTTTCATGGTTAAGTCTGATGGATCACTAAGATCGTGTGTTGACTATTGAGAGTTAAATAAAGTGACCATCAAAAATAAGCCTCCTTTACCCTGAATTGACGATCTTTCTAACCAACTGAATGGAGACACAGTATTTCTCAAATGGACCTAGCAACAGGTTTCCACCAGTTATGGATTGCTGAAGATAGTATTCCTTTATTTGCTTTTAGAGGTCCATATTTCTTTTATGAATGGTTAGTTATGCCATTCAAACTGACCAACGCACCCGCATATTTTGTTGACCTGATGAACCATGTCTTTAGAAAAATTCTGAACAAATTCGTCCTAATTTTTATTGATGATATCTTAATCTTTTCTAAGACAGAAGAAGAACACGGATATCACCTTAAAGTGGTGTTGGAGACTCTAAGGAAGAATGTATTGAAGGCAAATTTTTCTAAATGTCATTTCTGGCAATCTGAAGTCAGATTCTTGGCGCACATTGTAAGTGGAGATGGTATTTCTATGGATCCAATCAAAGTAGAAGCAGTGCAACAATGGAAGCAACCTCGAACGCCGACAGAAGTCCGTAGTTTCTTGGGATTAGCAGGATACTACCGGAGATTTGTCCAAGATTATTGTAAGATATCTTCTCATCTAAATAAGCCAACTAAGAAGGGTGAGAAATTTATATGGACTCCAAAATGTGAAGAAGCTTTCAAGGAATTGAATAAGAAATTAACAGAAGCACCAGTTCTAGCTGTTCCCGATAGGAAGAGTGGTTTTGCAATTTATACTAATGCCTGTGGAGTTGGACTTGGCGCAGTGTTGATGCAAAATGGACGTGTGATTGCGTATGCTAGTAGACAATTGAAGATCCACGAAAATAATTAAGCTGCACACGATTTAGAGTTATTGGCAGTTGTCTTTGTGTTGAATATGTGGAGACACTACCTGTTAGGAGAGAAATTCGAGCTTTTCACTGATCACAAACCGCTGAATTATCTTTTCACTCAGAAAGATCTCAATCTAAGACAACAAAGGTGGTTGGAATTCCTTGCATCATATGATATGGATATTTTCTATACGTCAGGAAAAGCTAATGTCGTGGCCAACGCTCTAAGCAGAAATGCAGTTTTATCTCTTCTAGAAGCTACTCCAGCACCCCAAGAAAAAATAATGGGAAATCAAAAGAGAGATGCTAATCTTGAGAAGTTGATCCAAGGAGTTATAAGGGGAGGGGAATTGTAACGTCCCGTATTTTTGGCAGCCAAATATTTTATTTATTTTATTTATTTTAAATATTTTATTTGGAATATTAAAGGGTTTTAATATTTAAATCGCTATTTAAACGAAGTTGAACGATATATATTTATATATAAAATAAAACGAGCTCAGAACAGCGCTGCAGTTCGTAAAATAGAGTTTTGAACTTCAACTGGATATACAGAGCCTGTTTAAAATCAGATTTCTATGAAACAAGAAACATACGGAGCATGTGAAGTATATTTTTCTAGTGGAAGAGAAAAATCGGGATTTCGTCGTGTAGATTGGAAGTTATGCCAAAATCAATTTGGCAGAAAATCAGCGGCGTAGTCGTTTATCGACCGTAACGGTTTATTGGATATAACTGCATATCGGTTTCGAATTTAGACAAGGTTCTTTTGAGGCGTAGTGATAATTTAATTTTTAGAATTTTATGGTAATTTTTAATTAATTAAATAAGCAACTTTTTTTTTTTGTGTATTTTACACCCTGTAATCAACATTTTGGGATTTCACAATATAAGTTAAACTACCGGTATTATTATATTTTTGGGATCGCGACACCTCACTGAACACGACTGTATTTTTATTTCAGTCTGCAACGCTCATACATGAATACATAGTGGTGTAGGTAACTTTATTTGAATGGTTAACTGGTCAAACGAACTCAAAATTCAACGAAACAAGTTTCATACGAAACCTTAGGAAGAGGTCTAGTGAAATGGCAAGGCCTCATATTTTTAGGATTTTTTCTGTAATTTTAAGGAATTATTGCTCGGTGTTTTTCATCGATATTTTCTAAAGGATTTTCACAAACGACCTCGGAATTCGACGAATCTTGTCCCATTGGATCCGGAATATTTTTTTATGCTAGAATTAGTAGTTTTCGCCTCGATTGAACATCGTATGTGGTGATTTTTAACACGAAAACTCACCGCAAGTTTGGTTACATTATTATATTATTAAATGATCCCACTTTCTTTATGCTTTCCCTTTTCCTTACGTTCCTACACTACCTGCGCCCAAAAACAACTAAGTCCTTGTGCCAAAATGTATTTATTACATGCCAAAACGCTAGTTTGTACACTAAGCTTAAATCACATCAACGTGGACTGAAAAAAAAAAAAAGGGAAAAAGCACATGCAAAGTACTCCCTAAACCAAGCACGCACTGCATACCTGCTCCCCTATCAAAACGTGATGGCCAAACCATGTACAGTAATCCGTGATTCCCAAGTTATTTTCTATGCCTTGCCAACCAAACTATCAATGCCTTCAGCTTCACGTTAACTTGGCAACCACGTAGCCTTTTCTATTTATAAGAGCTTTCTTTCAGTTCTATTTTTGGGCTTCCTCTCATTTTCTTCTTCGTTCGTTTCAGATCTGAAAAGCCAAAAGACTCCTTCCATAATTAATACATCCGCATACTGTCTCTTCCCTCTTTACACGCGATACATCAAAAGAAAAAAAAACGAAAAAGAAAAGATGAGATGGCGGACGTGAGTAGGAGAAGGAGGGACTGGGCGTGGGTTTGGGCTAAGGTCAAACAGCTTTAGGAAAGATGAGATGCTCGACGTATATACACGCAAAGACGGTGCATGATTTTTTGTTTGGACCACCATTGGCTTGCGGAAAAAAGGAAAAAAAGAAAGAAAAAGGAAAGAAAGAAAAAAAAAACAAAGAAGGCGGACTGAAATGGGAAGGTGGAAACATGCACAAAAGGTGGAGAAGAAAGTGATACGGAGGAATTTGAGTAGCATGGGTTGTCTGTTTGCAAACAGAAAGTATGGGAAAGTAAGGGGGGCATTTTGCTTTCGAACAGAAGAAAAAAAAATGAGGGAAGAAAAGAGGAAAACCACGAAGTGAATGGAGAAAGAGGAAGAGCAAACGTGGGAGTGTGAGGATGCATGGCGGACGCATGCTTGGAGCAAATTGTAAAGATGGAAGGAGGGATTAACGAATGAAGTATGGCAGCAGACAATGGAAGGACCGCATGCTACTTAGCTTGCGTTTTAGAAGACAACAGAGTGAAACGAGACAAGCAATCAACGAGCGTGATGTTATGGAATCGGAACGGACGGATTTGAACGCAGCTGGAAGTGTGTTAAACGAACAGTTTGACGACGGATGAAATCAAGGTGAGTTAAACTCACTCAGTTCTCCCTTCTTATATTTTATATAAGTCGGGTTTTATAATTGTGTGCTATGCTTGTTTATGGTTGTTGTTTGTTCGTTCGTTGTATGGGCTGAAACAGTTAAATTAAACGACGGTTTAATTTAATTGAAAACTAATCGTTATTTCTAACGATTAAATCCAAGTGAGGTAACTCACCTCAGTGGTTACGTTTATAACACTATAAACGTTGTGATCAAATAGTGAATGCTTGAACTGCTGTTATTATCCCAGTATTGACTGTTACAGTTATTATTGACCGTTATTATTAAACTGTTTTATTTCATCTGTCTAGATGAAAACGAATATTGAACTGAATGTTTTGAATTGTGGTAACCGTTGTTTTGCAGAGAATAACAGTGGGGATAATATTGATAACGTTTATCAATATGATAAAATTATTGTTATGAAATGTGAAATTGGTTTATATTTCACGGTTTGGTACTATAGTAACGGTTAGCCTCTTTAGTACCGTCAATCAAAAGAAGTGATTTGTCGAGATCAATGTTAAATGGATTTCGAATTGTTTCAAAGATGTGAATATATTTTTATATGAATTCGAACCACGATTTTTGTGGTGAAAATAATGGTCAAAGTAAATTTACCAATTTTATAATTACATAATATAGAACAGAGGGAGATGCAAGATATTATTGAATAAATGGTTAAACGGAATTTATCATGTTGGGTATTTAAATATTGAAATGGTTTTATAAGGGCCTTACGATCGTAAAAGAAGTTTGAAAGGATTTCAAAACATCGAAATGTAATATTTGAATCATGGATAGACGAGAATTTATAAAAGAGTTTTAAAGAGTGATATTTTTGTGATAAACGATCGTTTTAACAAATGGTGTTTTTAAATGATACGAAATGTGATTAAATAACATTTCGTAAATAAGATTATCAAATCGACGGATTGGAAATGAGTGGTGATTTGGAAATGAGGTGTTCATATTTTAAATGAAATCAAAGTTGAAATTATGTCTATTTATTTATAAATGAAATTTATAAATGAGATTTAGTTAAATAAATGAAAATGAGTTATTCCGAGGTTCGGAAGGCAATATTCTGAAGTTCGGAATATTAAATAAAAGGTATGAGTAGTAAATGAAGTTAAAGATTTGAATAACGACAACGAACGCTAGTTGTCGATAATGAATTGGAAACGGGATTTTTTTTAAATGCAGTTAACCATGTGATAAGCAAAAAGTGAATGGTAAGTTATCGTAATTAATTTGTAAAAGATTTTGTAAATGGAAATTTAATGCTTTGGAAATGAAATCGAGTTAGTAAATGAAGTTAGTGGTCTGTAAATGTAACATTTATTGCAAATAAGATGAACTATTTTTAGATAAAAGTTTTTAAAGGATTATTGTATGTTTTAGGCAACGAATAAATGGTCGAGTATGAGTAAAGGGAACTAGGAAAGTAAAATGGCTTTGAAATGAAATCTGTGATGTTGTTTCAGATGATAAGTTAAATTGTCTCGATAAATATAAGACTTTGAAAGGTATATCAATATAACAAATGTATAAAGTATTAATATGAGATTTATAAAAAGTTTTGTTTATGTGGTTTTATACAAATGGACATGTATTGCTGAAATAATTTGTAACATTATAATTTTCATAAGGATTCTATTTCTAATAGAATCAAAGTTTGGTCTAGATGAAAATCAGATTTTCAAAGGAACGTATGGTTAACAAACTTCTATTTGTTCTGAAGATATGATTGTTGTTGGTCAAGGTCTGAGAGGTAGCTAAAATACCCCAACTTGAATGACTCCAGGATTATCCAAGAACGATATTAGTTTATAAACGAGAATGGTTGAGGAGACAATAAGTTATGATTTCCGTTAATGATATTATAAACTGTTTTCGAAAAGTTTATAAGATTGAATAAACTGAATCTGAAGAATATTCTTACTTTGGATAAGAAGTAAAAGCGATGTTTCAAATATTGAGAAAATTGAAGAATATGATTAACGGACAGTTCGTTAAAGAGGCTAAATGATACTGAGTAGTAAATCAGTGAATCCATTTTCTTTTATGGATGAATGTTTGTTTTATTTGATAGTTAAATAACCAACTATCAAAATTTGGCCCATACGATTGTTGGTACGGAAAGACCGGGATCGAATATATATTCGAAAACCATTCCGTCCAGCAAATACGAATACGTTGAAGATGCTGATTCAAGATGGAGCTATTGAAGACCGTGGATCTTCATAAGCGGAAGGATTACTTAAAATCTCTGACTTGCAAGCAGAGATAAACTGTGATTCTGTCGTGGTTGGAATCTACGGATTGCAAGGACTTCTCGCTACTGATTCTCAGGGTGATTCCTAGAATGCAGTAGGAGGGTATCTTCGGTTCATCCTGTTCCTGGGTGACTTGTATGGATGAATGTCTGACAGAGTATTTCCAGAAAAGGTCACGTACATCAAGAGTGGAAGCGGAGAAGGAAACTTCTTTCAGCTAACACATAATGTATTGTTGTGGACGTTAATTAGTGATTGTTGATGGATCTGACGATGTGACATTCGAGGTGAATGTGATGAGCTGATAAAGCGTAGCCTCAAGCCTCATCAACCGGGAGATGACAGAAATCGGGCAGGCAGCATGGCTATGTGGGTCGCTCCCATTAGGGTGTAGAATCACCTATCTAGAGAAATTCCATTTGTTTCTTAAATCTATGTTTCGATGCTGTCCCTTGTCGGGAGACGGTTGCTGATCCCAACCGTCGGTGGTATACATTCGATACACTCAAGCGAAATGAGTGGTCGGTCATGTGTGGGCCGGGTTGCAAGACGTTCTTGTTGAACCCAGTGTATTTGCCTCTAGAGATACACTAGCGGCAGGTGGTCCCATACCTTGTCAAGGTCGGAATCCAATCTCCAATAAGCGCCTGCGGTTTTGATTGTATACTATATATGTGGAGCGTGAGATGCAAGCGTTCCGCTAGATTTATATTTACTTGTGTTTAGACACTATTATAATATCAGACAAGTTATTGATTTTAAACTATTTTGGGTTATCGTAAGGTAAAAACCGTCCGTATTTATGTGTGGATTCGGTCTTACGATTATCCTTTTCTTTCGAAAAGATTTTTACTTTAAAATCAAGTTGTGTGATACCTTAATACTGTGCGAGTTTATCTCACTCTGGTTCACCAGACTGACCCGGTGTTTTGTAAATGCTCGGGTTAGGCCGGGGTGTACAGGTCCAGGTTACCGGATGCTGCGAAGTCCAAAGACAAGCTGGAAGAGTTCAAACATATGGTTATATATATATAGCTACTGTTCCGCTGTGTGATTGTATATGAGGACAGGTTATATAACTGTCCAGATATGTTGATGTACTCTGATACTGTAAGTAATTTTGAAAGCTCTCAATAAAGATTTATTTCCATATTATATTTTGTTCCGCTGCGATGTGAGACTCTGATTCTGTGTTGTGGTATTGGTTCTTCTTCTTCTTCTATTCTTATATTTCTTTCTTCCTTATCTCACCCTCTAAATTCTTTCTAATAACTATCCAGTGGTTTCGGTGTTGGAGGATCGACATGAGTTACGGTGAAGGTATTTATGTCGATTTTCTGGGCCGAAAATCTCCGGGTCGTTACAGGAATCAGATTTTGAAATGGATGGCCAAGGTATTCTTAGGATAAATAGGAGACTGTGTGTTCCGGACATTGACGGGCTAAGGTAAGAAGTTTTGGCGGAATGCCATAAATCAAAGCTAAGTATTCATCTAGGAGTGCACAAAATATATAGAGACATGAGATGAGTATTTTAGTGGCCTGAATAAAGAGAGATATTCTAGCTTATATAAGTCAATGTATATGCTGCCAGCAAATTAAAGGTAATCATCAGAAAACAGCAGGGTTACTGCAACCTTTGGATATTCCCAATTGGAAGTGGGAAATGATATCAATGGATTTCATCGATGGATTACCTAAGACTAGATGAGGATATGAAGGAGTCCGGATTATCGTAGATCGACAGAAGAAGAGTGCGCATTTTATTCCGGTGAAACCAACTCGGACTGCAGCTTCGTTAGCCAAGATTTTTATAAGGAAATTGTACTACTAGACGGAGTCCCAGTGAGGATTGTAATCGATAGGGATCTCATCTTTACTAGTAAATTCTGGGAAGGTCCTCAAACAACATTGGGAACTAAGCTGAATCTAAGCACCGCCTACCATCCCCAGACAGAGGCCAAACAGAGAGAGTGAACCAGATATTGGAAGACCTGTTGAGAGCGTGTATTCTTGATTTTGGAGGATCATGGTAGGATCACCTGCATTTAGTTGAATTCTCCTACAACAATAGCTACCAAGCTAGTATAAGAATGGCACCGTATAAAGCTCTCTATGGAAGACCGTGCAGATCACCAGCTTGTTGGGTGGAGTCAGGAAATAAACTTGTTATCAGACAAGATATGATCCGAGAGGCAACCGAGAAGGTTGAGTTAGTCAAGAGGAGGATGAAGGAGGCCCAGAATCGTCAGAAAAGCTACGCAGACAAAAGATGAAGGGATCTTAATTTCTCTATTAGAGATTTTGTGTTTGTAAAGATTTCACCATTTAAAGGAGCAAACAGATTTGGTAAAACAGGAAAGTTAGCTCCACAATATGTGGGACCTTTCCGTGATCTTGATAAGGTGGGATCTCTTCCTTATAGGGTGGAATTACCAGGAAGAATGGCAGGAATTCACAATGTTTTTCATGCGTCTCATCTTTGCAAATGTGTTCACGACCCATCTTTTATTTTGGAACCGTCAGTTCAAGAAGATGTTGAGATTGAGTCGAACTTGAATGTGATTAGATATTCAGTCCATGTTGTGGATAAAGAAGAGAAGCGACTCCAAAATAAGATTGTGAAGTTGCTCAATATACAATGGAGTAAGAATCCAAATGACTGCACTTGGGAAACGGAGAAGTACATCAGGGAAATCTATCCAAATTTTGTTTTGAACTAGGTGTTAGCTATCATATGTTTCATTTGAATGTTATACTATGTATGATGGTATTGTATGACTTATTGTGATGTTATCCTATGTCTGGAAATGGAATTTTGGGTTTTTCATTTCTATGGATTATTGATACTTGAGGACTCGGTTATTCTTAGAGCTTATGAACTCTTTCAGTTTATTATCACTTGTGCTGAGATCTGTCCTTTGTGTCTTTACCAGATGGCGCCGATTTTCAAGAGGACAGCTAGGAAGCGACTGACATCCCCTCAGATACCGAGTTTTCATACACGCATCAGCATGCCTTAGGTGTTAAACCCTCAGGACAAGAGCGGGCATGCTCGGCATCACGATGAGGAGGTACGGTATGTCGACTCTGAGGTGCCACGTACTTATCATGGAGAGTCTTCCGTCGAGGAGGACATCATGGATTTTCTGCAGGTGCTAAAGGATTATGAGGGAGAGGAAGTGCAGGAGGAGGGTTATGCGGGAGATAGAGATGACAGTGGTGATGGTAGCGACAGTGGAGACGATGACATGGATGAGCCGGAAGAGGAGGAGCAGCCAGAAGAAGAGATCATACCCGACGAGCTACAGGAAGACCCTTTGGTCGAGACCCCACCAGTGCCATAGGTTGGGCAGTTAGCCGTCTTATAGGAGCAGATTGCACATGTTTTATTGCAGTTCCGGGCAGACAGAGAGCATTTGGAAATACCCATTGACTTTGGATACTTGGATATGATGTTATATCCACCTTCCCAGGTAGAGATCATAAATATCTCGGATGATGATGATCTTGAGGAAGATGATGACATAGTGGAGGTAATCAATATTTCTGACGATGAGGAAGTGATCGAGATTAGCAGCAGCAGTTCGGAGTAGTATGGTTGGGGCTAGGGTGTTATTGTACATATACCAGTATTAGTAGTATGGCAGATGTGTATTATAGTAGTCTATAACTCGATATTGGTCGAGTATAGTACTTATAATCATATTATCTGATGTAGCCAGTTTGACGTGATATGATATGATATATTATCTTTTGCCTATCTACTGTTTACAAATTTCGAGGATGAAATTTTTATAAGGGGGTAGATTGTAACGACCCGGTTTTTCACTAACGATATTAATACAAATTGTCGATCGTAATTAATAAATTAAATATAATTAAATCTAATACTTGAAAACAATTCAAATTAAAATTCCTTGTGTATGAAAACATTAATGTAAACTAATTTAACCTTTGCATGGAAAGCAAGGACAAAAGTGGCCATTTTATTTTTATTGGCGCCTACCCTGCTACGTCAATGCAAAGAATGAACAAGTAAGAAATTAAAGTTTGCATACATAAGGAACAAGACTAACCTCAGCTAAGACTTAGGATTGATAGGTAAGTTTGCACGTATGCCAAACTATATTTTCACATGTGCTGAGATTTTATTTGTTGTGAAACTTGGCTATTAAGTAGGCATTTTCCCCATTTTCGCACATGTTCTGATTTCAAATCATCAGAAGAAATATTAAATATAGAAAAAGCATACGGTCTGCATACACTAGGAGCTAGGCTAGGATTTGATAAGCATAAATTTATACATTGGCCGAAATATATTTATTTACTAGTGTTTCAGTTTTTGACAAATAATTGGTTGTAAAGTAAAGTTACCATTTTTAAAACAATTTGTGTAAGATCAAAACCATGTGAAACACCTGACCTTTGCAACCGTATGCTGAGCATACAACTTGGCATAAGATGATAGATGATGCCATTTCTTCTCACTAATCAAACCAGAGAGTGATGTTGTTTGATGAAGCGCTTGGTATACTAAGCATTTAATGATATATTTCCTACGCAGTCATTCTTTGGTTTGATTAGTACAAATTAGTACACAATGGCATGTTACTCCCTGTTTGCAGCATTTCAGAAATGGTATAATAGGGGTTTTTCCAGCTGAACAGCAAGTAGAAGCTAGCTCTCCTCCTTTTCAATCTGTCGAAAATCAAAACTGAACATGCTGCTCATGTTTCTCTTTTTCCAGACCTTCATTTAATGACTTATTTGTTTATAATTTTCTACACCTATATAAAGGCACACATCCATGCATTCTCTTCAAAAACAAAATCAGCTCGAACCAAAAATAGTAGGAAGGATTGTACAGCCTGAGAGCACCAAGCCTTTAGAAGTGAGTAAACACACAACTTATTTTCTTTCTTTGATGAAATCATATATTTCATTTGTGATGGTTTCATCCATATGTGATACCTGACTGAGTGGAATGGAAACTTATCCTGAAACACATGTATGTTTATTGAACTAGAAACCATTTTGAGCTTTGAAAATAATATTTGAGTCATACCACGTTTTACTGTTAGACATACCCTCTATTTCACGTGTTGTACACATAACTTTTTATTGATTTAAAAATCTTGGAAAGTAGTCTTTCAGGATACTAGTAAAAAGAGAATACATATATGTTTGAAAATAAATATGTTAGCTGACGTATGAATGTAGAACCAAGAACAAGTCGAGTAAATTGTCTTAGGAGTAAATCCTTTAGTGGGAAGTGTTTTTTTTTTTTGGGAACAAATAAATTTTTAGATAATGTTTGACATAAGTAATTGGGGCTTGAAATTTTCTATGTCTTTGGAAATGAGCAAATGAAGGATCGGTGTTGAGTTCCTGATGAAAGAGGTGGCCATGGTGCCAGTATTCATCTGAAATTTGGAAGTAGTTTGGATGGGGATGGGATGGCCGCAGGATATGTTCTGATCGGAAGTAATGTATGTCGCTTACAGTCCGATAGCATAAACGTTTTACGATCAAATTAACAAACGGCGAGTGAATAGGCTAGGACGGCCACGGTATTAATGGTGCACACGTGGAGTCGGTGAGGACATGTGTGTAGGGGTTGGTGGGCGTGTACATGTGCACACGAATGGAATGCAAAGTGGAGTAAAGTGAAACATATGGTGAAGTTGATCACAAACATGGTGGCAAGTTAAAAGCTAGAGCGGGCATCTTACATGAAGGACTGGAAAATATGAATGGAGTAGACCGATCACCTAAGCTGTGACGAAGGAGTATGCTTCACGATAGGGGAATAAAGAAGTGTTGAAATGGAGACAGGGAATGTAAAGACAGAGGAACATAAGGGAACGTAACAGTTAACAAGTGGGAAATGGAAAATCTCGTGGAAGTTGACGGAGTCCGGGAACATGAGCGGAGATGGAACCGGATCGTCGGAGCCGGATGTGTGGCGGAGGAATGGGAATTCACGGTAGAAGGTTAGAAGGGATGAAGTGTAAACATGGAAGGGGTAGAAAAATTAGCAGCAAGTCTCGACGTTGTGAACGTGGATGGACGTGGGAGGAAAATTACCGGAACTAGAGTATGGAGGCTTGGACGTTGGAGTAGGGTCTACGGTAAGGGAAGGGGCAGCATCGAAGTTTAACCAGAAAAGATGGACAGTAGGAAGTAGAAAAAGTGAATGAAAGAAAGGATATAGTAGCAGGTCTTGTTTTATTTCCTAGAGAGGATTCTTTTTTTTTTCGTGAGACATATATACCACGTGGCAACGCAAAAAGGGGGGCGGGCCTTAAGAACACAAGTTGGGAAATTTCGGCCATGTATGTGAATCATTTGACTAAAATAATAAGGAGTATGACCAAGGTTTTGTACAGGCCGGTTTCAAAATGGACACAGGCCTTGTTGGGTTTTAAAACATGTTTTAATAAATAAGTTAGTTAAACCATTCATTTGTTTTTAAATGATAAGTAAAAAAACCACTTGTATGCATCTATAGGAAACCAAACCAATGTAAAGTAAATTATACATACACTCATATTTATAAAAATCAATATTTTTAATAATTAAATTATTTCTTGAAATAATTTGAACAAAAATTAAATAAAGAATTATCCAGTCATGTTAGAATTGAGGAGTTGGTAAAAATTGATAAATGTTTTACCATAGCTATCAGAAGGTGGTTGTTTAATATAAAATTATTTTAAATATAAACATTGGAATTTTAAAATTTTAAATGACATTTTAACTCGAGAAAAGGATTTCAAGTTTACGACTAATAAATATGAACACTGGTATTCATTTTTGAATATAATAATATGTTTTATTGAATACCACTTGTCCCTAAAAGATATAAATGCTAATTGTTTCGAAGAGTCTGGATCTATGTCCACTTCGATTCGGTTTTTATGTCACAAGTCGAACAATTAACGAAGATAATAGAAAACGGAGTTATGCAAGGGCTAGTCTGTAAATCCTAGGTAGAAATCCCCTAAGATGGGTTTATAGAATAGTGCCTTCGGTTTGTCCAGTCTCAGGGCAACTTGTATGGACGAATGTCTAACAGAGTAATTCTAACTGATCATGTACATTGATCTCTCCAAACGTCTTTATATGGTGGCAGAGGAATTCATTTCTCTTGCTTTATACCTATAATATATTTTTGGGGAAGTCAATTAGTGGTTGGCGAGTTTTTGACGATGTGGCATTCAAAGTAAATAAAATAGTTATGATAAAAGGTAAGTCTTGCCTCATGCCTCACAACTAGGAAATGACAAAATTCGGGCAGGCAGCATGGCTATGTGGGTCGCTCCTATTAGGATGTAGCATCACCTATCTAGAGAAATTCCTTTCGTTTCTTATTCTATCGATTCTGTCCCGTTCGGGAAATGGTTGCCGTACACAACCATTGGTGATATACATTCGATACACTCAAGAGACATGAGTTGTCTGTCATGTGTGGGCCGAGTTGCAAGACGTTCTTGTTGAACCCAGTGCATTCCCCTCTTGGGATACACTATCGGAAGGTGGTTCCATACCTTATCATAGTCGGAAATCCATTTTCCATAAGCGCCCAGCGGTATTTTTTTGTATACTATGTAGGAGAATGTGAGATGCAAGCATTCTTCTAGATTCCAAATTATTTGTGGAAAACTCTAGACACTATGATAATATCTGACTTTAAGTATACAAAATGTTTTATTCTAATAAGGTAAAAGCCCGTTCCGTATTTACGGCGTGGTCTTATGAGATATTTTTATTTCTTTAACTGTTTTAAAAACTGATTACTCGTACCAGTCCCATGACTGCCCTGGAGTTTATTTTTCTGTGTTCTCCTTAAACTCTTGGGTACTCATAACATTTTGTTATGAGTAGACAAGTGAATCAGGTAATGATTAACCTGGAAAAGATGGATGTAAACTTTCTTCATGTTGGTCTACCTATTATATCTATTGTATAATTATGAAGTCCTCAAGTTGGGTTTTCTATGATGTTATGTATAATTAAGATGTTGTATTGTGGAACGACATGTACCTCTAGGCCTAATATACTCTGATGTACTATGCTTCTAATGTATAATATTATTATATGATATTATCATTTATTAAAATTCCGTTGTGAGATTTTGATTATTCTTATATGATGATACGACTTCCGATGTGTTCTAAAGTTGGATCATTACAGTTTGAAATATAAAATTCCGACCGCTGTGAAAAATGTAAATATTTTGTTGTTAAAGAGACCAAAATCGGATATTGTCATACTCTCTGCCAATACCAGAAACCGCTTTAACAACTGTGCACATGGTGGTGAATCCAGAACGAAGTAGGATGGTTTGGTGGATGATTCTGATATGAGGTATTAACACGACCCTGACTCCCGTGAGTCAGCTTGATGTGACTAAAACAGGAGCTATGCAGAGACCAAGTGAGGTCATTCCTCCTATCGAGCATACTTCATTGATACCCTTCTATTTTTTGTGATGTGATTAGTGGCCCCCCTTCGATTTTGATTATCAGAGTATGTGTCGAGGTAGGCGGTAGTAGCTGATATGCGTCACCACCAGTCCGGCTCTGCAAATGGTGTATCCACCCTATCATTCCTCGTTAGGCCTTGCCAAATGCCACATAAGGGCCAACTACGAGTTTGGTTTGTAACAAACCTTTGGAGGTCTCCCTGAGTATCCCGCCGGTTTGGAGAAGCTTAGAGTATTGTGTAGAGTACGAGAATATATAAACGACATAAGGGTAATAATGGTAATCTCACTTACGTTATTTTGGTACTTTAATTTACTGAATAGACTCTATTATAACAGCGAAATTATATTATATAGCATCTAGTTTGACGGATTCTTAGGAGATGGAAATTCCCTTAACATCTCTTGAGTTATTACACTCACGAACACATTGGGTAAGAAAGGTAAATTACCGCAAGCATCTCTGAACCCGTGATACTAATATTGTTACATGGTTTTGATTTAACCGATATGAGAATATTTTAGTTTTGATTCGAGTACTTCTGCATTTTCATTTGTGCTCGAGTCAGCCTGCGTTTTTTAGTTAGCGAAGACCACATTATATTAAAGATGAAGATGGAGCTAGACGGACGTAATTACTAGTATTATTCAGTTGCATATATTGGTATGTTTATGACAGTTAACTCTGATGTATTATTGTAATGTATAATCAAATGTATAATTTAACAGGTTTCTGAACTGTTATTTGATTATTATAATTTGTTCTTCAGTGTGAGATTCTGTGATTATATTCTTTTTTCTTCCATTTCTTATATTAATCCTAATAACTATCTGTATTTTAGATTTGTTTAAGTCGACGTGAGAGGATTATTATCGATTTGAACGGTCAAAAATGCAGGTCGTTACAATACGTCTCTACAACATTCAGGTAGAAAATGCAACCATTAAACCAAGATATAGGATGGAATGGATGATAGTGTCATGCAAATATGTAAGGATAAAAAGATATTCCTTTTAAAGATGTAAGAAATCAAAATTATTTTTATTAAATGATTTACTTTTTCATTAAATACACTATCGTAACTGTTATTAATTATGTAATATATGAAAATGATTACCTGTTTAATTTGAATGTTATCAAGGAATATACATAGATTGACTAATGATGCACCACAATCTATAGATAGATTCCATTGAGCATCACCGATTAAATTCTCATAGTAAAGATTTATCGAAGGATGAAAGCAAGGAAAATGCTCAAATATCCATGACTTAAGTAAACAAAGAAATTTTGCAGTTTGTCTCACACCCATGCAAGTCTCTAATCCAAGCTTCCTGAAGAGAAAAGCTAATGCTGCTGAACTCCAAGAGTAAGTGTTGACAATGTGCAAGCTTTTAAGTGGATCCAAAAGCGTAATGTGCACATGAGTCTTACTTTTATCAGCAAACAATGTATTGCCAACCAATAATAACAAATTAGAACGAGCGGCATGCCTAATTACCCGATCAGTCCACTCATTACACTTCTTCAAATATATCAAATCTATTATTTAAACAGGAAAACAGGAACTAGGGGTTGTCTACGTGTACTATGTTACTCCCCAGAATTCACTGCGTTGTACGATCTTATGCAATCCACCACTTCTCTTTCTCATCGCTATATTTTCCTACTTCCTTCCAAACCATGTGACAAACTAATTCCCCTTTTTCCCAAATTGCCAAATCGCTGTCCCTTTTCTCAAATCACATTTCATTACAAACCTCTCAATTCGTAATCTTCAATTCTTCCCCCAAAATTTTAACTTCTCCTCGAATCAAGTGCAAACACTGTCCGTACAAACAGAGATGTCAACCTCGAACCTTCGACGGTCCCCATGTTGGATGTTTTAATCCTATGTTGTTCTGCTATTTGGAAACTGGTTGAGTACCGGCTATGAAGCATAACAAGGTTCTACTTCAGCCGCTCCTTCTCTGCTACGAAGTAATAGAGTACTTGGTGGTATAATTTAGTTTTAATAAAATGTAGGTGGATATAATCCCACTATATATCTGGCTATGTCTTCTGAATAGATTACATTTTCTTAACATGTGATTGCCGCCATGCATGATTGTTAGCCAGACAATTTATATTATATAAGTTTTAATTCTCTCATAATTACAAGGTTACTATTTTTGTATTAGTTCTCTACTATTTAAAACATTAACATCTAAAACCTGACTTTTTCAACTAAATCTGTTAAATAACAGTAACAGATTGGGTTATGACATCGTATATGCAAATATATGTTCACGAATCAGTTCATTCATTGAATTTGTTTTATGTAGTATATTGCCCCTAATTAGGAATAACCAAATAAATAAAAAGTTCTTTTTAATAATTCAATATCAGTCATCCATTTCACAGATTTGGTTATGACACTGTCTATGGACACATATGTTCATGAATCAATTTATTCATTGAATTTGTTTTATGTAGTATATTTCCCCAAACTAGGAATAACCAAATAAATAAAAAAGTGTTTTTTTATAATTCAATATCAATCATCCATTTCAAAATATGCTTAATGATTTTTTTTTACTATTCCAGATTTAGAAAATTTAGGAAGATTTGATCAACGGGATTTGCTTGCAGAGATTAATTCATCACAATATTTTGTGATTGTGGTTATTATCTACTTTTTTGACAGGTTTGCACTGCATGTTTTTAGTACACAATCTTAAAATTGGGCTGGAACCATTAAATACTAGAACAATGAGAAAACCTCCAAAAGTAACTAAATCCATTATCTATAATTTTCAAAATGGTATATTGAATGATGATTCTATTCTTCCCACCTTGTTTTGCTACATTTAAATTTATTGCCACCATTTCTTTAATTGCATCTACATTGCTGGTTTTTTTTATTACATGTCTTTGTTCGAATAATTTCACTTTTTTCTATACCTAAGACCATGCACACTAAATAAAATTCCTTTCGTCCACTTCTTTTTTTTAATGGAGAATTCATTACATTTCTTACATAAAAGTCTCTGCTTATTAAACACAATTCATTGATTTACTTGTGTGTAATTAAATAATTGAAATCATTTTTTTGCTTACATAAATTTCTTTTCTATATAACATCTTTAGTAGCCAACCATGCAATTAATTGCTTTGAAGTTACGCAATTACAAAATAAATATCTATTTAGCTTATACAATTTATATTATCCAAATAAAAATAAATAAATATCTATTTAGCTTAAACAATTTATAATAAATCCATTTGCTTATTTGTATTTTTTATGCACATATTTGGTATTATGGGGATTTAATGCCAAATTGGTAGATTTCATACACGTAATTGGGAATTTACAGATCAATTATTCATCAGTGATAACTTAGATCTTCGTTCGGAAATTTTTTACTCTTTCCACATATGGATCAAAACAGTCTAAATACGTTTTATTTACAGACATGTACTAAAAATAAGTGGCTACTATAACATACACTAAGTTTACAAATTTTTCGAATATTTTTTTAACTTCTTTTGTCAATTTTCCTGTTTATGTGTACAATTTGTTGTTGAGTTTTGATGAGACATAAAATTGAAGAATCATCATAATGAATACCTTAACCTTACCAAAAAGCTTCATCCTCCAGGCTATGATAGGTAAAAAAATAAACCTTGCACTCATGTAATCTTTGGTTGTTATTTTTCCCATGCAATAAAATATTTGGCCATAAAATACCATAAATGTGTTCAACACAAATTTAGCTGATGATTATGTTGAAATAATTTTTGATGTACATCAACACATTTCAAATATCCTACTGATCCTTAGGGTGTCCATTTTGCATTAAACATTTGAATGATTGATGAACTGTGATGTGTTGTCCTTGATTTAATGAAATTATGTTATTATTACATGCAACTTTTCTAGCCATTTCCAGATCAAGGCCTCTTTCTATTTAGGAGTGGCTCTTCAGGTTCATGATCATCAGTCGTGGCTATTCAGTGCCAGTGGTTTCAGAATACATACCTTGGACTCAAAACAACATTCAGTGGATAAAGAGAGACAAAGGGCACAAAAAGGTTAAATCTAAATCAGGGCCGGCCCTGAGGATCCCGTTGCCCTAGGCGTAGACAAGGTGGATGGAAAAAAAATTAACAAAACAGATACCCTGACCAAGGATTGAACACACGACCTTCAATTTATTATACGCACATCATTCCACTAGACCAAATACACAACTAAATATGTGCTGTGATAGCAATTAAAAATACATATACTCAAACCTGCTGCCACTTCTCCCCTCCTTGCTGCCCCTATCCGTGGGTTGCCCTAGGCGGTTGTCTCACTCGACTACCCCTAGGGCCGGGCCTGATCTAAATGGTACTTATAGTTTTAGTTCAGATTTCAGTAGCATTGTTGTATGATTTTCAGTAACTATATTTTTTTTTCAACATTGGCGAAACTAAAACTAAATATAGTGTCATTAACGATGTAACGTGCTAATTCCCCTGTATTGCACTACCAACAACAGTTTGTTGTGTACATAGCAGCACTAAATTTGTTTGTCCCTACTTTGGAATGTGTGTAGGTGTTGTTACCGGGACAAATCAATTTACATAACATATTTATTTATACGCTACACGGAAACATATTATTTGATGGAAAAACGGGAGAAATTTCCGACTCATGATCGCGTCTGCAAGATTTTGGTAAGTGAGTAAATTTTGTTCTGCTTCACGTTTCCCATCACTCGATTTGCTATTGCTAAAAAATAAATTATCGATGTTACCAAACATTTTGTACACATTTGATACCGGTGTCCTATAAGTACGACACAAAGTTGTTTGTCAAACACACATACAGACACACACACATACACGCGAGCGCGCGCGCGCACACACACACACACACACACACACACATATATATATATATATATATATATATATATATTCGTGTGTGTGCATGATATATGATACAGATGATATATCCTTATATATTTCGATTAACCAATTTTTAGGTGGATATCAACTTTCATACAGTTTTTTAAAAGGTATCCTGAAACATGTTCGGTTTTATTTATGATTAAATTTTGTGTGCTCTTATGATTCTTTACAGTTTCGGAAAATTTCAAAATAGCAAACTACCTAATTAATAAGAAACACCATATTGTAAGTTTTTTTGTGTGTTAACACCTTACATCTTCCGCACAACCTAAACAATACGGAGGCGAGGTGATCAAATGGTATCACCGTGGCTACATTTACTCTGTCATTTCAGTGGGGTGTGAGATGTGGGGTAGCAGCCTTCACATCGATTTTTGTTGACATCAGTATTGACATGTTAAGTATTGAAGTTACAACCTGTGTAATGTTACCCCGTCCCATAGCAACACACACCTACCTGAATTTTAATCGCGGTTGTTACACATTGGTTTACATTTTTATTTAGATATATTAAGACAACCATCTTCAATATGTACACATAGGAACACAAGTTGAAACCTTTGTTCTTATGTTTGACAACACATAAAAGTTCACAGTATTGATCATCGTTCTCTCTTGTGCTTTAAGTCATGTACACAAGTTCGTACCAGGAGAAGGTTGCTTCTGCTAGGTAAAACAACCCAAAAAAAATTGACAAATTAACGGAAGGTTGTAGTCATTGTCAATCGGTCGTGACGGAATTGCAATGCCGAAATTCAAGCCGTCGTCTTTGCTAGAAGCACATTGCTGATGGTGAAAAATTAATTAATCTAATTACATGCCAGCGACTCGGAGGTATTATGTCATGCATTTCCTATACGTGATCCTTTATATGTTATGTTGCGAGTACTGATCATGATATTAAAATACTCAATATTGCAGTTTGTAGGCTAAATCGACAGTACAGGCATCGATTTTGTCAGCATAGAAAGTGCAGCAAGCTAAAAGAAGGTATGATCCTTAGGCCATCTGTTACTTTTTAAATATGTCAAGTAGAAAGTGGAAAACAACGATAAATGATGATTGATATAGAAAGTGGAAAACAATGATAAATGATGATTGATAGCTTAAGTTATAGATTTTTTTCCTTTTTTTTTTTTTAAATACAGCGGGTAATGTAAATGGAGGTCAATGTCCACAACCCACATTCCCCTGGTTTGACTACTACGCAATTCGGTTTACGAATCCCTTATTCCAAGCAACATCCCATCGTCCTAACATTCCTGCTGATACATTATCATCAAATCCTGCTGATACATCATCATCAAATCGTGAGTCTATCTATATTTAACATTACATGCACCTTTTTCCCTCCAACTCAGCAACTATAACTGTTTTATTTCAGGCAAAATGCTTACAGCACTGGATGTTGGGCTCCCCGACTGTTGCTGCTCTCAATGTGGGGCTGCAATATGGTATGAGGAACGAGTAAAGAAGGATAGTACGGTAGGAAATCCAGTTTTCTCTTTATGCTGCCAAAAAGGAAAGGTGCAGTTACCAATCTACAAACAATGCCCCGAATATTTATTTCATCTTCTTCAGTACCGTGGAGGACCTGAATGTAGAAATTTTAGAGATAATATTAGAGCATACAATACAATTTTTGCATTTACGTCAATGGGAGGTCAAATAGACAATGGGGTAAATGACGGTCGTGGTCTGAATATATTTCGTCTAAACGGACAGAAACCATCACAGGATTGGATCTTTACTTCCATCATGTGGAAAGCCTAAATTTGCACAATTGTATTTTTATGACACGGCGAATGAGGTGAGAAATAGAGTGAGTTCCCCCGGGAGTGGTTGTGGTACAAATGTAGATGAGGCGATTATCACACGATTGATAAGCATGCTTGATGAACATAATGAGCTGGCTAAAGTGTTCAGGATGGCTAGAGATCGATTTCATGCAATGCAATACAAACCAATTTCTATTGAGTTGTACGAAAGGCGTTACAGAGATGGCAAACAATATAACATGCCTACCTCCTCCGAAGTTGCAGCTTTGATTGACTCTGCCAATGTTGACTCTTGTGGATAAAGGGATGCTGTTGTGGAAGAGGGAAGCGGGTTACTTAAAAGAATCAATGAAAAACATCCTTCATTCATGGCTATGCAATACCCATTGCTGTTTCCTTATGGAGAGGATGGATATCAACCTAACATTAAGTACATGGATGTTTGGGTTAACAGGTCGACCAAATGAGAGTATGTCACCATGAGAGATTATTATTCATATCTAATACAACAAAGATCAGTCGACGGGTCCATCTTGCTTCATGGTGGTAGACTCTTTCAGCAATTTGTTGTCGATGCATACACATGCACAGAGGAAGACAAACTATCATGGATCAACTATAATCAAAGTAAGTTAAGATGTGAGGTATATAACGGATTGCGTGACGCGGTAGTAGCCGGTGATAGGTCTGCTCATTTAATTGGAAAAAAGGTTATATTGCCACCCACATTCATAGGTGGCCCCTGGTACATGGTTCAGAATTATCAAGATGCAATGGCAATTTGCAGGTGGGCGGGTTGTCCGGATTATTTTGTCATGTTCACTTGCAATCCTAAATGGTCAGAAATTGATAGAGCTTTGGAAATCATTCCCGGTTAGATATCTGAGGATAGACCCGGCACAGTTTCCCGAGTATTTCAAATTAAGTTAATGGAGCTAATAAAAGATATAAGAGACAAATCTCATTTTGGAAGAATTAAAGCATGTAAGTATTTTTAATAACACTATTTAGTATGGTTTTTTTTTGGTGAGGTTGAAATGCTTAACGGTTCTAATGTACCTTTTTTTTATATTATATACTTTCCACTAATTTTTGCTCACTTCCATGTACATGGCTGCAAATTAATAAGTTAATGCTGCACTGTATTTGTCAGTGCTTCCACGGTGTCCACAATTATTGGAATGCTACGTGTTACATACCTTCAGGGCTATTTGTTTCTACCACATCCAACTTGGATAGTACCATAGTGTAAATGTTAGAACTGCATAATTTTAAATGCTCCTAATATAACCAGTTTTTTTCTTCATGTCCATTTGACAGTTTTCACGGGTGTTACATGCCTTAATGGCTATTTATTTATACCACATCCAACTTGGATAGTACCATGGTGTAAAGGTAAAGAACTGCATAAGTTTAAATGTTTTTGATACCAATGTTTTTTTTTTAAATTTAATGTCCATTTGACAGTTTTCACGATTTCCATAAACGGTGACTAAATAATTAAAAGGTGTAAACGTTGGTTGTTAACAAACTTAAAATTGACACTCATTTTTAATATACAAACATATTTTATTCTACATTATGGACACTATCTACCTGCCTTCTTTTTCTTCTCTTTTTCTGCAGTTATGCTTACTTTATCTTATTTCTTAACATTGATTTGCATGAAATATGTAAACAGTGATATATACAATTGAGTTTCAAAAGCGAGGGTTGCCTCATGTGCACATCCTCATATTTGTGTGTGCCAACGCAAGACCTCAAACTGCCGCTGATGTGGACATAATTGTTAGTGCAGAGATACCTGTTGCTCAGACTGATCCATTTTCTTACCAAACAATATGTCAGTTTATGATTCATGGACCTTGCGGATATGCAAACCCAAACTGTCCTTGCATGATTTCCAACACATGTTCAAAGCATTACCCGAAAGACTACTGTAGTGATACAACTTTTGACAGGAAGGGTTTTGTTGTGTACAGGCGAAGAGATAACGGTTGTACAACTAAAACAGACAATGGGTTTATTCAAGATAACAGGTCGGTTATTCCACACAACATTGATTTGGTGGCCAAGTATCAAGCACGTATTAACGTTGAAATTTGCAATAAAGCCAAATCAGTCAAATATTTGTTCAAATATATTAACAAAGGGCATGACAAAGCAAGCGTGATTATTGAGGATAATAGTAGCGACAGTCGTACGGTTGTACATGAAGTAGACGAGATTAGAACATATTTGGACTGTAGATATATTTCAGCTTCTGAAGCTTGCTGGAGAATATACGAATTTGATATTCAGTATCGTAATCCTGTTGTTGAGTGGTTGATGTTTAACATGCCAGGGGAGCATACTGTATATTTTGACGAAGATGATAGTTTATTGGATGTACAAGGCCGGTCAAATGCAAGTAGAACGATGTTCACGGAATGGTTGGAAACAAACAAGTCATCCTGCGATGCGCAAAGTCTAATCTATGTTGATTTTCCCACAAAATGGGTTTGGAACAAAACGTTGAAACATTGGACGATAAGACAGAAAGGTGACACTATTGGCCGAATTTTTTATTCTCATCCAACAGTCGGTGAAAGATTTTATCTACGCATGCTGTTAAATGTTGTTAAAGGGCCAACTTGCTATGAAGATATCATAAAGGTTGACGGTGTTGTATACGACACTTTCAAACATGCATGTGTTGCACGTGGTTTGCTTGAGGATGATCGTGAATGGGACGAAGCGTTAAACGAAGCTGGGTTTTGGGCTTCACCGTCGTCTCTTAGAGAATTATTCGTGACTATCTTACTATTCTGTGAGGTATCAAACCCGGGACAATTATGGTCAAACCATTGGACGCTACTTTCCGAAGACATAAGTTGGAGAGAGAGAGGTAAAAATCATGATTCCACATGCAATCCAAATGAGCTGGAGGTGAAGGCTGCCACACTGTTGGAAGTTGAAAAAATTATGCAAAGGAATGGTAGGTCTGTGAAGGAATTTTGGGCTGTGGCAGATGAAGAAATTTTCATAACGTCCTTCTCTACGAATGCTTTGATAAGAGATGAGGAATCATATGACTGTACGTTGCTAGCGGAGGAAGCAAACGAGTTGTTGCCATGTCTTAACATGGAGCAAAAAAAGTTTTTGATAGTATTACTGCTGCTATTCATACAGGTGCAAGTGGGTTTTTCTTTGTTTATGGTAGTGGTGGTACAGGTAAAACTTTTTTGTGGAAAACTATAATAACTAGTCTACGATCTGAAGGTAGGATTGTGCTTGCTGTAGCATCGTCTGGGATTGCTTCACTTTTACATTCTGGTGGTAGAACAGCTCATTCTAAATTTAAAATCCCGATAAATCTGGATGATAGTTCTACATTCGACATATCCAAGCAGTCTATCTTGGCTGATCTACTTCGGCATACTGATCTGGTTATGTGGGACGAAGCTCCAACGGTGCATAGAAATGCGTTGGAAGCTTTTGAAAAGAGCTTGACTGATATCATGTGCACTGAACTTGCTTCATGCCATGACAAAGTTTTTGGTGGGAAAACAGTGGTTTTGGGAGGTGATTTCAGGCAAACCTTGCCAGTTGTTAGAAAAGGAACCAAACAGTCAATTGTTAATTCCGCAATAAACCAGTCACTGCTTTGGAGTAAATGCAGTATTTTTACTTTGACCTTGAACATGCGACTACGGAATGATGGTATATCACAAGACCAAGTGCTAAAACTGCAAAAGTTTTCTGCTTGGATTTTAGCACTGGGGGAGGGTAGACTGCCGTGTTTTTCTTTTCAAACAAGAGAAGATCATAATTGGATTGAAATACCAAATGAGTATGTTATACCAGCATCTTCTACTGTAGTATCTGCAATTGTTGATAGTACGTATCCATGTTTGGAAGAGCTTTTGTCAAACCCACGCTATCTTCGAGAATGTTGTATCACTACAACAAAAAACACTTTTCGCAACAGGCAAAATCCGTTGCAGTAGGCCTATTGCAACGGGCCAGCGCCCGTTGGTATAGCCCAAGTTGCTAAAGGTCTGCAACAGTTTTTGCCCGTTGCAATAAGATGTTGTGGTATCCTTTTTTGCAACAGGCTTTTGCTGTTGCAACAGATCATTTTGCAACAGTATATGCCTGTTGCAATAGATCCACAAATCTGTAAAAAAAAATAATTTTTTTTTACAGCTTATATATATTACATATTAAATGTATTCGTTTTAGTAATAGTGTATATCACAAAATAAAATAAACAAATAAAAAATTTATTTTAACAAAGTTTTAATACTACAAATAATTACAACAAAAATTTCTATAATTTTCATACACCGCTCAGTATAACAATTTCTCTCATACAACACATTTTTTTCGAATAGAATATTTTCTAATCATATTTCTACTCTATCATCTAGTGTATATCTGAGACATCAGCAAAAGGCTCTCAGCTTGTTGCACCGTACTGGCTAGGTCCATATTAGTGTTTAGGCTGCTCTTTGAGTAATCTCCTGACATTTTTTCCCTGCAACATGCGAAGTATAAGTAACGTCATTCATTTGAAATGAAGTAATGCAGTTTTTTTGTTAAACCAACCAAAGAAAAAAGATTAACGAAATGAAATAAAAGATAATTAAAACCTCTATTAGGGTTAAATAGCACACAGCTCACATGACTATCACGTTGATACCACAATTATATTTAGTTATGTTGTGAATTATGGAACTCTATGTCTTTGTCAAACTGTATTTTGTAGGGCTAAAAAAATTGAGGTGGTCGAAAAGGTTGGTGGAGAAGAATTCAGCAAGCTAACATGGTATATAATTTTATAGTTGAACTTGGACATGGTGATTGTATTCAAGGGAAACTGTAAATAATAAAAGAACATGATCATTTATCAATGCAAAAGAACATGATCATTTAGCAAACTATAAATTATTGCTCTAACTTCAAATCAGGTCGTTAGGGAACTAGTATTGGTACACAAACAAAGGAAATGATTTCCTTCATCTATCAATGCAGTAAACAGTAAGCTGTAAAATGAAAATTTGGAGAAGCGAAATGTTGAACTTGAGAGGTGTATCATTGATAGATGGGATTACATATGTTTCAGGTCCACAACAAATTTCAATATCCACATACCAAACATAATAATGATGCTCTAAAGTCGCTTATTTGTTTTCATTTTTCTCATATACATTTTCCCAAACACTTCTAGGGCGTGCCGCAAAACAGATCAAAGAACAATAAAAGAGGGATGTACATACAGATAATTGATTTATATACATATAAATATCATAATATATGCAGAAAAAACAGAATATATACGTATAAAATAAAAGAGTAAGCAAGTAATACTCTAGATGCTGTCGAGGAGGAACACACCTTAGAAGGCCAGGTCTTGGTGGAGCACACCGCTGTGGAGGGAGATCTGGGCGAGGGTGACCAGAGGGGCATCGATACGTTCCAAGTAGTTGAGGAGTTATCATAAACGTCAGTCTGGCAATAGAAGGAGGTGCCGGAAGAGTATCCAGTGATCGCCCAGATGCGTTCGGACAAGGGGAGAAAGGGAGGAGAAGGATTTACGGTTAATGGTTGGGAGAAAGAAGTCGCCATTCTCGAGGATGTGGCTATCGGATTTGAAATAGACAACGTTACAGAGGGTGAAGCGACAGTTTGGTTGTGGATGGCATGCTGATTTGGTTGTGGATGGCACGTTGATAACATTACAGAGGGTGAAGGTGTGGAGCAAGACTGATTTCCAAGAAGAAGAAGAAGAAGAGTCAAAGATGGCACACTGATTTGAGGATACATGTCATGCGAACTTTGAATTTAACGCCTGCGCTTTCGATTTGGGTGAAAATTTTGGCGAAAATTTTGGTTGTGGAGCCAAAATTTCAAACGTACGAGCCAAAAAATTAAACAGTTTGGAACGTTGCAGATATATGCGGTTTGTCAATAAGTAAAGTAGCTAAAGAAATCTAGTAAACAAATATTAAACTTTTGTTATTAAACGCTAGCCTTGGTTAATTAATAGTTGTTTAATATTAGTTGTTAGTTATTAATCTTAATTACTAATTATGAATTATTTAATAATGATATTAATTATTATTTCTTTTTCGTCAATTATTAGTTATTACTTATTATTTCTTAATTATTAATTATTACTTGCGTAAGTGGTGAAAACCGTTACTAAAGATTTTTTTAACAAGTTTGAAACCGAGGAAAAAATTATTACTTGCGATTTGTCAAAAGATTTCGTCAATTATTAATTATTAGTTATTACTTATTATATATTCATTATTAGTCATTCAAAATCGAGGAAAAAATTATAGTTATAAAAAATCTTTTGAAATAATAAAAAATGAATATAATTGATAATCAAAATCATAAATATGAAATAATAATTGTTACCTCTTGAATGTTGGTTCGTTATTAGAATTAGTTAATTTTATTATCAAATAATAATTAAATTGAATTGTAATCTTATTTATTATGTAACTACTAATAGTTAATTATTCAGTAATTATTATGAATGTTTTATTAATTATTTAATATTTGTTAAGTATTAATTACTTCTTAATAGTAATATTACTTGGAGGAAAATAATTTTTAAAAGTACGTTTTTTGCAAGTGGTTTTACCTGTTGCAAAAAATTACATTTATCGCAACTGGTGAAAACAGTTGCTATATGTATAATTTTTGCAACTTGTTTGAAAGTGTAGTTGCAAATAATATGTCTATTGCAACAGGAATGAAAGAGTAGTTGCTAAAAGTATGTTTTCGCAACAAGCATGAAAGCGCTGTTGCGAAAAATATGCTTTTCGCAACAGGAAGGAAAAGCCTGTTGGTAAATCTTATCTATTGCAACAGATACGAAAGGTCTGTTGCTAAATATCATTTACTGCAACTGACATTTGAGACCCGTTGCAAATAGCTAGTTGCAATAGGGTATTTTTCTTGCAGTGTATTTTAGCTCCTATTAATGACTGCGTTGAGGAGGTTAATTGTTATGTAGTCAACCGTATAGAAGGAACTTTGAAAAATTATTTAAGTGCTGATTCAATTAGTCCCCTGTCTGACACATCTGAAGATCAACATTCATTATACCCCTTGAATTTCTTCACACACTAAAGGTTTCAGGCCTTCCAAACCATGATTTGCAATTAATGGTTGGAGTTCCAATAATGCTTCTTAGGAACTTGAACCAAAGTCTAGGACTGTGTAATGGGACACACTTAATTGTACCTCAACTGTCTACTCGAGTCGTTGAAGCAGAAATACTAACTGGCACTAATGAAGGCCGCAAGGTTTTGATCCCCCGAATAGTTCTCACCACTAATGATACAAAGTGGCCATTTGTTCTGCGTAGAAGACAGTTTCCAATATAAGTTTGCTTTGCAATGACCATTAATAAAAGTCAAGGGCAGACATTGGATCATGTTGGTATATATTTACCCCGTCTAGTGTTCACTCATGGACAACTGTATGTCGCTGTTTCTAGAACTACGTCACCATCTGGACTAAACATACTTACTGCTGACCAACCCAATGGACAGGGAACTTTCACTCAAAATATAGTGTACACGGAAGTGTTCAAGAGTCTTTCAGGTATACAGCGGCATACTGCTAATTCACATTTTTTTTATTTATGCTGACTAATTATACTGCAATTCATTCATTCCTTCCAATCCACCAGCCATATACTTGGAAGAAATAGGACTGCAAAACGCACTTCCATCAGTTCTGCTGTTATCTGTATGTTGCTTTGTTGTTAATCAAGTGTACGATGTGTTTTCAAAAAATGTGCCTCTTTACTTTTGTCAATACGTTTTTTTCCGTACCATTTATATTTTTTGTACCACGTACATGCTACTTGGTTATTTAAAACGGGACTTATACACGTTTCTAAGTTGCACAACTAGACTATTAGACGGGCATATCCACATGTTTGCAGCTTGCTCCAGATTTGTATTTTCATTAACTCAAGCTTCGTGAACTCTTCTTACCAGTTGCAGTTATCTTCCTTCCTATTTACTGTATGTAAAAGGTGTTGTCATTGGATAGAAGACTTCTTTGTGACATAATTAAGTTATACAATTTTTTAACAGCTATGTTACATAATTAAGTTTCTTATTTCTTTATATTATAGCTGTCTTCCAGAGAAAATAAAAAGTTATTAAGAAATTCTTCATACTTTAGTCAAAAAGTTTGTGTTCTGAGCCAACAACACTACAAGCTTATGGATATCTTTATCAGGTCCTTCTGTAGCAACATAGACATTTTATTATGAAAGCTCATCCCACATGTCTTAGATGCAAGTTATAAACTTATCGACTGGGAAGTTTTCACATATGATTATATGGCATACATCATTTCTGTCATGTTTTCCACATCGCCAGTTTTCAACATTTACCTTAAAATAATTGAAATTTAAAACCTTGGGATTGAATCTATTGAATGACCAAAAATAATGCGAGATAAAAAATGGTGAGTTCGTCATATTTTGTCCATGTGAAAAATTAATTCAAATAATCCTCACATCAACATCATTTTGGATGTTTACAATGACAATATCTGCTCATTTGTTAGCACTGCAATCTTATCAGGTCGTATCCTAATTCATTATCTAAGCATCAAGCATGATTCCAAGCTTGAAAGCTCATTAAAAATTCCACATCTGGTCCCTTCTATTGCTGCATTACAATGTGTTTCTCTTTTTCTTAATGTTTTGAATCCACATGACTATAATAACTATTTGATTATAGACTATTAAGTCACATGCAATTTGTATGCACCCGATTGCAATACGAAGCTGCGTGGTATAATTTAACATAACTTTGTTGATGCTCTTCCACTGGTAAGTTGACATTTCACTTGGATCCACTATTCTTTTTGTAGTCTATTTAGCCAGCTTTATTAATTGGTTACAACATAATGCATGTGTCTGTGAAGTATAAGTCTGTGAATGGGAAGCTTTTGACTCAAATTTCAAAATTTGAATTAAGACCATTGGGAGCTTTTTGCCAAAAAACAGTTCTTTCTGACTTATGAAATTAATTCTATTGTTATCAGTCTATTATACAATACAAAACCTGCCAGGACTAGATTTTGTTCATTGATCCCTTACTACCATAGTGTATATTACACTTTGCATTTGTTAGGGTTACACTGACTGCAACCCCTATAGTTTTGATCTTTGATCTTAACTTGCTTATGCAGTACAATAAAAAGCAGGTTAAGTTTAAATTACAAAGACATAAACAATTGTCTATTTGTTTCCGTATTTCCAAAGATTAGATGCCAAATATTTCCTTACTTGAAATTTTCATGCATTTATTCTCACGCACTCATACTTTTAATATACCATGTGTCCTTAGAAATTATTCAGCACATAAGTGGGTCCCATTGATCTAAAAAGACAGTTGTATATCCAAAATTAAATAATAGGGTAGTGCATGTTATACGACAGATAGGAACAATGTAAATGCATGAATTATTATATGAAAACGTAAGTTCAAATGCATGATACATACCTTGCCCATAATATAATTAATCTGACGTGTTCTTTTTCTTTAATTTTGGTCCATGCACAAACGTGGGATGTGGTTATTAAACTTCTTTTACAAATGAAAAGTATAACGTATTCACACGGTTATAAAAACTGCCCACTTCTAATATGTAACTGCTATTACTGGATAAAGACAATATAACTACTTAATTTGAAGCTTTGTCTTATGTTATTATTATTGTCTTCTTCCTCACTACGTCCCTTTCCAACAACCTTTCAGGTTTTCACTAATTAAAATGGAGCAGGACTTCCACCCACTCTCCAACTTGCTCTTTGGAGTTAACATGACTACAGTTAGAGTTAGGGTTGGCAGACGTTAGGTGTTGATCAACCAGAGTACTAATGAACCTTACGCTATAAACATGCAATTGCTGGACAACAATGTAAGTTTTTGCATATGAAATGGTGCATCTATTTTGCAATTCCTGTCTTACCTCAAACTTGTAATTAAATTATATACATTGTATAGGGTGATCAAAAAATGGCAACGGTTCGCAGACACATACTTGCACAGTTTGAAAATACATTTACCGAGGAGAAGGTTTATGACATTACATGGTTTAATGTACAAAACGCTCAAGGATCCTTCAGGGCAATTGATGAAGACTGGATTATAGTTGTTAGGCTAGACACTCAGGTAGATGAGGTTGTCAACATGGATGTGGACATTCCTAGATATCAGTTTGGATTTGTCGATAACCGTGTTCTTCCATCCAGATTGAACAAGGCGGAGCAACTTACTGGTAACCCTTTTTTCGAAAATTAATACCTGTCCTTTATATGTTATAATATGTGCCTGTATTACGCACACTGCACCCAGTTTTCAACCTCGCATGTTAGATATATATGCAGTACATGCTATATTCTACACGCTGTTTATATCTGCTTTATATTGGTCAACATTTACTTTTGCCTGCCATATATATTAATCTTTTTAAATAACTGTCTTGCTTCCACTGCTTGTCACATACACCATACATTTTGTTTCCATACTACGAACTCCTATACACATATAACTTAATATTTGCAGATGTAGGTGGTTCGCTGCTCTCCATAACTAACATGTTGCATATCACTAAGAAAAACGAAACTCAAGCTGTTAAGCGAGATCTTAGAGTACACGCAATTAGGTAGGTATTCCAAAAACTATCATCCCCGATTCCCACTATGACACATTTATAAGCATATCATTTTGTGAACAGCGGGAGTACAGCTGTTGTGTCTTTGTAGTTTGACAAAACAGATTTGGTTGATGATTCTATTGTTGATAAGTATGAACGGGCAATACCAATAGTGATCACTTCCACCACCGTGTCCTATTTTGGAAGTAAGTTCTAACACTCTTATCCAAGCAATCACTTGCATACACTAATGAATTTTTTTAGGATCGTTTACTTTCAACTCCACAAAAGCAATGAAGGTGTACCTCAATAAGCCAGTCCCACAAATTGAATCACTCATTGAAAGGTAGACTTTTTTTTTTGTAATGTAACATCCAAGTAGTCGTCAATCGCCTAATTGGTGTTAAGTAAACATGTATGTTCCCTTGTGCTCAGTGATGTGGATGCAACAACCACTAAATTACGGTATTGACAACAACCAAAATAGCTATGGGAATACTGGTATACAGCGTATCACTTCAAATATTACCCGTCTACAGGAAGAGTTGAGGACTGCAAACTGCCGGGTATACCATACATACAACGGTTTTACTATACTGTCTTTAAATGGGGTTATCTTCGAAAGCTATTGAACTGCAACTTAATTCGCTATACAGTAGTATTAACCTTTCCTGCAAACTAACTACTATGACCCAACTTTAAACTAGGGAATAAATTATGAGGTCCCGACAACCATAAAGAAGTTCAGAACTGCAACGCCTTGGAGTTATCATTCATGCGTTTTATGCAAGAGTTCGGTTAACTTAGACAGTTCTGGCTACGTTTGTGGAAGCTGCCATAGGCCTGCTGACGACCCAATAAATTGGTAAAAAAAACTTCATATTCGTATACATAAATAATTATGATTGTAACGTATGTACTTGCGCATGACATAGCAGATACCGTTTAAACCTTGGTGTATTTGATCAAGACACATCCATGACCATCACTGTGTTTGACTACGAAGCTGAGCAACTTATAGGCCATAAAGTTGATGATATGCTTGCAATCTCAAAGTCGGTATGTGTGCTACTTATGGTTGTTAGCTTCCAACTTTGTACAATGTGACTATTACACTATATTTATGAAAGTGCAACCTCCTTATCTGTCCTTCCAGGAGAATGGAACAGCTAAAGTTCAGGGAGTTTTTGATACTTTTGTTGGAACAACTACTGTATTTGAGTTTCGTCCGACTAATTATGAGATGAACAATCCTGATGCATTCCTTAACGCAAGAAAAATAACAAAGACAGTGGATGATTCTCTTTTCGCTAGCGCAGTAACCCCGGTAAGTTGGAAACAAAACCAAAACTTATTTGATCTATTTCAAATTTTGCAAGTCCGTTTAACATAGAACTGGTTCATAATGATAACATCCACAAATTTGTACGCAGAATTCAGCACCATTGGAACAAAATGCAACTGTTAATAATTTGCCTACTCTAAAAACTCATCAGGCACAGACTTCAGACGATCGAAAGGGATAATCTATAGATACGACGGTATACAGTCCTCTCAACTTTTATACACAAAGATATGTTAACATAATTGCTATCATGAACAATTAATTATAAATTTTAATGTTTTTACTTGGTTGTTAACTTGCAGGCTGCTGAGAAAAATAAACGTCCTGGTGGTTTGCTCAACACGCGTAAATCTGCGAACAGTGCGATTGTCATTAAGGTAAGTTTGTTTACTGACGTGTTACCTAAAACATATGTTGCTAGAGTGCCACAATGTGTGTGTGTACCTGCTTATATGTTCTAATCAAGGCATAATTAATAATAATTTCTGTTCATAACTGTTATTTGTTCTCTACTCATTGGGGTTACATCATTGAACATATACAGGAAATTGAAGATGGACAAGAATTCTTTGAAATGCCTACTGCAAAGGTTCCGGGTAAACGAAGGAAGATCTAAGCCATTGTCCTGCAATTTCAAGTCTTATGTATTGTCTACTACCAGTATTAATCATATATTTTGTTTGGCTACTATTTGTTGTTTTAAATTTCTAGTCATCTGTACTCATGATTAGGATTTGTTTTTCCAACTTCATTTGTATATTTTAGATGTTTGTTTACATTCTATTTGTATGTCTTAAAATCTAACGTTCATATTGTTAGGCTTGATGTACAAACACTTCTGCATTCATTTGTATTTATTAACTGGCTACATTTTATTCTTATGTTTGATGTGTGAAGGGATTATGGTATGATATACATTTTGTACATAAGTGTCAACCACTTTTTATTTTTTTCCTTCTTACCATCAGTTCGAATGTTTGTTTCATCATCTAACACCTACGTGCATGCTCTAAATCCAATGTGCATTAACTGTCTGACGGAAGGTTGTCTTTGTACCTTTTTTTTATGTTTTATTTTTTTTAATACAAAAGAAATTTGAGCGTTCATCAAGGCAACTATTCTGTCTTCTGTGCACTTCGCGTGAGTTTATGTTGACATGCTTTATATGACGGTAAAAACTTATTAAAACAGATGAAAATAAAAGTTACTACATCAACTTGACAAAGTTCATCAACTTAAGAATATCTATTACGACACGATGTAAACTAACATAAACTTAATGGGGTTATAATATCATGTAAAATATCTACATCTTATTAACATAATAACAAAATTTAAAAAAAAATTGCATTTTCATTCCAAACAATGCCTTATGCGAAGCACGGGGCTCATTCTAGTAATGTAGACAAACTTAGTTTATAACCAACCTTATCATTCATTTTCATCCTAGCTTCTGGTTTAGAAAGGATAAGATACATTGAAACAATACTAACCGCTTGCTCCATTTCATATGACCTACTATGTATAGGTTTACCTTCGTCTGGAATGTGTAATAAAGAGGCAACTTCGTCAAAAGTAATAGTCATCTCACCAAATGGTAAATTGAAGGTATTGGCCTTCAAATACCATCATTCTAAGAAAGCCGATATGATATTCTTGTTAAAACTTTTGTAGCAAGTGATAATAATTCCAAATAACCCAGACAAGTCAATGATGGCTTTGAATCAAGTAGCATTATCTGAAATTCTCCACTCCAGTTCTTTTTGTGCATGGTTAACACATGCAAGCAGTGCTCGTTCTTACGCAAATAAAATTTTAACTTAGTAGATGAAGTAATTAAAATTCAGTCACTTAAAATTATTAATTACAAACTTGGTCAGTCCATATAATAGAAGCAACATGAGTATCAAACTCTCTAATCATGTCACTGATTCTTGGTCCACCTTTCTTGTTTACAGCTTTTACGGCTTCAGTTTCTCCCTCAGTCCCATCATTTTTTGCGTTATCAGCACCACTCTCTGAATTGTCATCTGTATCATCTCCGTCTTCTTCAGATGAGTCAGAACTATCTCCATGTTCCTCATCCCCCTCAACTCCCTCATCATCTTCTTCTTGTTGGTGCTCTTTACCTTGTCTTATTGAAATCGAATACTCATCCACGTCATCATCATGCCACTCGTAGTCCCTATCTATCCTCATTCTTGTCGACACTTGTTTCTTCGGTTGATTTTTCCATTCTTCTTCTCCTTTCAAAAGTCGTCATTCGTGTATGAGGAGGCATCTAAAAATAAGTATATGTTACTTCAGTTAATACATCATATTTTTTTTAGACATTTGTGGATACCAAGAATTTAAAAAACATGGAAAATATACCTAACCACGTACAGGACATGCGTAGGAAGAAACATTTCAATGTAATTCTATTTCATAGATAATATTTTTTTCACGTATGGATTTTATGTGGTAACCTACATAGATGACCAAAATTGCAAGATACCACGCAAGGCTTATGCATGGGAAATGTCCTTACCACGAGGGGTACGTGGTAAAAATTGTTTCCACGAAGTCTTTCTTCATAATTGTGATTTTTCAATGTATTGTTCTTGTGTGGTAAACTGGAACATTAAAAAAAAAAACCTAATTTCAGTCTAAATTCAAATCCTAATTTCAATGGAAATCGAAGCGCAATCATGGAAATCCACAGTATGCAAAAAAAAAAAATCAAACATTAACTACACAAAGTACGCATAAAATCGAAATTACCTTGTTCAAAATCTCATTTTGGGGGGCTATTAATTAAAAAGGGGTTGGAATAGAATTTTCCAATTGTTAAAGCATCTCCAGAAGTTGCTAGAGACATGAAAATGGGGATGATCCACATTTAAATTCATTTCTCCACCCTTAAACATAGACAATTCAAGTGTGGGTACCAAATCAAGTGAGTGGTCACCCTATTTTTCAAAGTGATGATCCATAAATGGGAAACAAATATCCATTTATAGCGTAGATGGATTTCTGTTTTTCGTTTAAAGGTTTTTTGGCTAAAAATACAGTAACGGATTTCTGTTTTCTGTTTATAGATAATTAAAGGTAAAAATAATAATGTCATTTTGTCCCACTTGCCTACTGAAGAGGAGGGATAAATCACACTCTTGTTTTCCTTACTCCTCTCGGTTTTCCACGTGCTACTAGAGATCCTCTTATCTGCAAATTTCATAGGTAAATCGTTGTCATTTGATTTCTAATTTTTACCTCGCACATATATGTTGGTATTGAAGTTAATCTTAATATTGTTATCATGGGAAAGTTTGTTTGAGCATTTGATGACATGGTAAATCTCTGTCATTGGATTGAACGTGAATTCCACCTGTCATATAAAAATAAAAGGATTCGACGACTCAAATCTTTTATCTCACCATTCTTGTCTAAAGCCACCGAATTCTTTATTATAATTAGAGTTCTACTGTAAAAAATCCTTCTATGCTCTTGCTTTGGTCCCGTATAGAAAGTAGGCTAGCGCTATCATTAACTATTTTTTTAATCTAGTGTTTTAAAAATCCAACATAACCTCCATTTGACAGCGGTTAACCTTCGAACTTGTAGTGTCACAACTTTTAAAATGAAATAACCTGGCGGGTGCACATACCCGCGGTTCTTCAATTTGCGGACGATACTTTGTTATTTTCCTCTCATTTACCCAAACATTTATAGCATTGAAATTTATTCTTTATGGTTTTGAGATGCTTTCTGGTCTTAGAATTAATTTTGATAAATTTTGGTTATTGTTCTAAATGATTTTGACAAGGTTGAGAATCAAGTTGCTAATACCTTAAACTGTTCTATTATGAGTTTCCCTTTCAACTGTTTGGGTTTTAAGATTAGGCTTTCAAAACTAAAGAATGAGGATTGGGTGATTATTATTGATAAAATTAATAATAGATTATCTAGTTGGAATAGCATATTATCAAGAGTAGGAAGATTAGTTCTTATTAATTCTGTGTTATCAGCTATTCCAACTAATTAGATGGCTATACACTGTTTTCCTAAATGGGTGATTGATAAAATTGACAGAATTAGGCGTAATTTTCTCTAGAGTGGAGAAAACATTTATAGATGACACAAATATTTAGTTAATTAGGAAGTTTATTGTAGACCGAAAAAGGATGGGGGACTTGGGGTTATTAATTTATATAACTTTAACACATCATTGTTTGCGAAATGGTTGTGGAAATATAGAAATCCTGAAGTGTCGGTAACTCAGAAGCATATGGTATCTAAATTTTATTATGACGGGGAAAGATTACATTTCATATTGAATATATTAGGAACATTAGACTATCTTCATTTTGGAATTCCATTTTGAAATGTTTTAAGATTTTTAATTTAGGTTTTAGTTTGATAGTCCATTCGGGTGATAATACATTTTTTTGGTATGATTCCTGAATTTCTAGACTAAATTGAATTTAAAGAACTCTTTGATATTTTTTCCTTTAAAAATGCTTTGGTTAAGGAAGTATATAGGGAGAGACTAAATTCCCCGTGGGAATTTACATTCGAGAATATATTAGATGGATCAGTGTTCATGCAATTTTCCTTGCTACGTGCTAAGCTATCATTGTATCATATTAGGGCTTTGATAAGAGTCTGAAATACTCTTCTAGATCTATGTATAAGTTCCTGAATTTTACACGCATTTTGATTTTTAAATTTAAATTTTTTTGGAAGGCAAATGCTCCACCAAAACCCAAATTTCATATATGGCTGATTATGCATAAGAAATTAAATACTATAGAGCAATTAAGAAAGAAAAATACTAATTTTGATACTAAATGTTGTTTTTGTAATCGTTTTGATGGAAATGTTAATCATTTATTTTTTCTTGTATTAAAACTTTATATATTTTAAATATGGTATTAATAATTTTTATTTTTAATTTTTCTCACAATCTTATGAATTGTGATTTTTACTGGAATTCCTTTAGATATGATTTTAATTTTAAAAATAGATATGTAATTAATACATTAGTAACCATTTTTCGTCGGTTTATTTGGTTTGATAGAAATCAGAAAAGGTATCAATCTGATTCAGATACAGGAGTTAAATTAATTATTAAGATTGTTTCTTTTTGTTTAGATTGGATGGCTAACCCTTATTATTAAATGATTATGGATTCTATGTTTGATAGATTTCTTGTTAAGGTTAGAAATAATTTGAATTTGTTTATTAGTACAAAGCATTTTAGCTATAATAGAATCTGTATTTGTTATTGATATATGAATTTGCGTTATTGTCATTAGCTCCTTTTCATATGTTGTTATTTTATTCACACACACACACACACACACACACACATATATATATATATATATATATATATATATATATATACATACATGTATTAATAAATATATATATGCATATATATGTGTCTTGTTAGGTTACGGTTTGTTTAACCATGTTTCAAGATACAGGCAGGTTGACTTTCGATGAGGAGCTTATTGGAGATCAGTTCTGGATGAGATCATTGGTGCCCAGATCTAGAGTTTTACTTTCTTTTATTATGTATATTGCTAATTTTATATTTCGTGGCGTGACTATACTTTTACGATATACTAATTAATTTATTTAATGATTTAAATAGTGATTTAGAAATTTAAATGGTTATTTAATTAAATAATATTGAGTATTTAATTAATATAAATAATAGAATAATATATTTATTTCCGAAATAGTCGGAAATAACTGAATTTGCAATATTATGTGATTTGGATAATATTAGATATTCAATCGAGTTTATATTCAATTATAATAACAAATACATTATTTAAACGATAGTTGAACGTATTAATTATAATATAAATTATAATCCAGCTCGAAATGTCGTGGCAGTTTGTAATATTTCGATTTGAAGTTCAATTGAGTGTACATGATCCGTTTTAAGTCGGATTTCTTCGAAACAAGAAACGTTGGAACCCATTAAACTGTATTTTTCTAATGGAAGAGAAAAATGGAGATTTCGGCTTATAGATTGTGAGTTATGTCCAAATCAAATTTTCAAATAGTAGCTATGGAATCATTATAAACCATAACGATATATTTAATTATAATTAAATATCGGTTTCGAATTTGGACAAGATTTCTTAGACGTAGTTATAATTTAATTTATAAAAAATTTCTGTAATTTTTATTTTAGAAAATAAGCGGTTTTTAATTTGAAGTATTTTACACCATATAACAGTATTTTGGGGTTTCACAGAATAAGCTATCTTGTCTATATTATTATGTTTTTGGAATCATGGTACATTGCTCGTTGCAACGATAATTTTATTTTTGTCGATAATGGTCCGTTCATGAACGAAGCTTTATATAACAGAGGCCATAACCTTTTAAACACAAATATTCAGCTAACGCTTAACAATGCATGCATGTTAATTAAATGCTGGCATCCCAAGTAACCAAAAATTCATGGCAGAAATAATGGTTATTTCAAATAAATAAATGTGTTCCTTAATCCCTAAACCAGCGGTGCATCCCTTAAATTTCCTTAACTCTTAAGTTTGCTCAAGCTTCTAGAGCAAGGAGTCTCGTTTATAAATACACGCGATTTTCTCATGTTTCTTTTCTTTTAGAACATTTTCTGAAGTCTTTTAATAGCTATTATTTTAATAAAAGAAAAATAAAAACAAGTAAGTTGTCCACTTAAAAATTCTGAAACGCAAACACACACACACACACACACACACACACACACACACACACATATATATATATATATATATATATATATATATATATATATATATATATATATATACACACACACACACACACACACACACACACATATATATATATATATATATATATATATATATATATATATATATATATATATATATATATATATATATATATAGACACACACACACATATCCTTCGATCTGCGCATGCAAACATGGAGGATTGGAACACGGGTTGAGGAGGACAAGTTGCTGTCAAAGTGTTGATCTGTGTAGAAATGATGGGTTCGAGTTTGACTATGTAGTGTCAAGCGTGGAGATTTGGGGTATATCAGGGTGCGTTTGGGTAGCCCGGTTTCCATTTTTAAGTGCATGCGTGGTGAGTAATACACATAAAGCTGGAGCGTTCCTTTTTGTTAGGAGAAGAAAGGGAACTAGGGGCTGTGCACAGGCAACGTGAATGGAGTATGGGAGAAATAATGGTGAATTAGCAGTAGAATGGGAACGAGAAGCGTGAGGTGAAGTAGTTGAATGCAAGCATGTGTTGCGATGGCATTTCCGTTACTACCAAAAAAAAAAAAAAGTGATGCACTATTTGCTGATGCACAAAGGAGGGCTTTTGGGTTTTCAGGTGCTTGCGAGGTCAGCGCCGTACTGAATCGTTGTGGCAAATGGGAGGTGGAAGCCAGGAGGACGGGTTCGTCATGGTGGTTCTTTGGTGAACTTCGATCAACAGTGGAGCGGGATGTTAAGGAGAACGGAGAGGAAGGATTATGCTACAGTAGCGGAAGGCTTAATTTACTTAATTGTATTATAAGAACGCTTACGGTTAGATTTGTTTAAATGTTGAGCTGGCCTTGAACTATTTGGAATGAGCAGAACCCATATGATATTATTAAATGGCAAGAAGCAGTAATGGTTGTTCAATATGATTGTGGAGTTCAACGTGGTGGCAGTTGGACTGGTGTCAAGCTTTGGAGGTGGTTTTGTTCGGTCATTATGATGGAAAGGTTATTAATGAAGTTTGATCAAGGTGGAAGGAACCAGTTAGAGCGCCATATAATTGGCCTTGTTTGAGGAATGTTAACTAAGAGTATAAGTTAATCATTGAAAGTTACATAACCTAGTTATTTTATTTTGAATTTGTCCAGAATTGTAACAAGTATAATTTGTTCATCCGTAACCAGAACTGGGCAAAACGAGATTCCTTGGGATTGTATGGACGATGACTACACAATGGAACTGACTGGAAGTGAATTGGAGCTCGTTACAATTTATAGCGAAATAAATTATCTATCTGAATCAACAGCAATTATCGTTATTTAACGATAACTGACCAATGTGAGTAAAACTCACTAACTCTACAAGTTCACATTTTTTTAACGTATTTTTAGAATTGATAAATGATGTTTGATTGTTGTATGATGATTGTTTGGTTGAATTGCTGATTTATTGGTTGAAATTATAGTTAACGATATATATATAAATCGTTAATCAGATATTGATTTCTGTTTATCAGAATATTCCATATTGAAACGAAATCAGTGTTATTTATATTGTTTAACATCTGTGGATGCAGGGAAACAGGTTGGAGGGATCCAACTGGATTCCTCAAATATTATTTTCATATCTTGTGATATATGATGAGATATATTTTCTATGATTGATTTTGTATGTGTGGTTGACACTGGCACTGTGGTTTGGTATTTCTAAAATACCATAAGCAATACTGGGATGTAGAAAGGGAATTTTCATAGTGTATATTGAAAATAAAATATTTATAAAATCAAAGGATTTTATAAAATAAAATATATACAAAATCAAAGGATTTTATAAAAGGAATATTTATTTAGAAAATAAATAGAATTATCATAAGAGAATTATTTGGTAAATAAATAGAATTATAAAAGGAAATGAGCGAGATATAAAAGAATTATGGGAAATTGATTTAAGTAGATATTAAATAAAAATCTGTTTTAACATATATAAATTGGAAACATAAATTTATAAATGATGTTTATAAATTAAATAAAATATTTATCATTAGATATATAAATCTGAATTTATATAGAGGAGTGAAAATCGGTTTTAACACCAATGTTTTTAATTGAATTTGAACTTAGCATTTTTTAAAGGGAATTAAATGAGATTTTAGGGTTAGAAGTATAAAATAAGTTTTTATATGAAAATTATATAAATAGAAGTATGAAAAGAGATTGGATTCGGGATATTGTTTTTAAGATATGAAATCAAACTGTTTGATTATATATAGTCATGTCATTCACATTCGATGTGAAAAATAGATTAAAATAAATATTTTGCAGATAAAAATATTTATAAATGAAATTGGGTTTTGAAATAGGAATTTAAATGGAATTACCGAAATTAGAAACTGACTGGAAATTAGTTGAGTTGAATGGCTTCCTGCATATCGATTTGATGTTGGTTTCGGCCTTTAGGGTTTATACTTAGGAAGTTGTTCCCTTACTAGTTTACAGTTATAGACTAATAGATGTGTGAAGATAGTGATGCGTGAATCAGAAATGGAAACGTTTTCCAAAGTTAATAATGTATATTTTATAAAATTAGAAAATAAGGATTGACGAATATATGGAAACGGGAAATGGGGAAATGAATAAATTAATGTTAAATAAATTTAAAAAGGGAAAATGTTGATTGATGATTGATCGGTAAGATTTCCCTTTGGAAATATGACCGTTGTTTGTACACATGTTTTCCTTTCATAGTTAAATCACCGACTATCAAAGATTTTGACCATTTCAGTTGTCAATACGGAGAGACTGGGATCAGATATATTATCTGAAAACCACTCTGTATGGCATTAGCGTTGCGAATCAAATATGATGAAGAAAATTGAAGATAGAGTTATGCAAGGGCTGTTCAGTAAATCCTAGATAGAAATTTCCTAAGATGGATTTATAGAATAGTACCTTCGGTCTATCCAGTCCTCGGACGACCTGTATGGAAGAATGTCTGACAAAGTGTATTTAATAGATCACGTAAGTTGATCTCTTCAAACGTATTTACATTTGGTGGCGGAGGAATTCGTTTCTCATAGCTGTATACCCGTGGTATTTTTGGGGAAATCAATTTGTGATTTGGCGGGTACGACGATGTGGCATTCAAAGAAAATAAAAGTATGATCTGTGTGTTTTGACCTCAAGCCTCACAACCAGGAAATGGTATAAAATCGGCTAGGTCCCTGGCTAAGTGGAGCTGCCAATTAGGGTGTATTATCACCTGACCTAGAGAAATTCCATTTACTTCTATAATCTATTTCGATGTTGCCCTTTCGAGAAACGGTTGCTGATCCCAACTGTTGGTGATAATACATTCGGTACACTCAAGCAAAATAAGTGACCGATCATGTTTAGCCTGGGTTACAAGATGTTCTTGTTGAACCCGGTGTATTCCTCTCTAGAGATACACTGTCGGAAGGTAGTCCCATACCTTGCCAGTTGGAATTCATTACCCAATAAGCGCCCATGGTTTTTGATTATATATTATGGATGTGGAACGTGAGATGAAAGCGTTCTGCTAGATGATTATTATATTGTGGTTAATAGACACTATTATAATATCAACATAGTTTTGATATAAAGATTATCATTTCTTGCAAAAGGATCTTGAATATTAAACCAAGTGTTTTGGATTCTCATAAGGGAAAAACCTGTTCCGTGTTATACGGCGTGGTCTTATGAGATATCACTTATTTTCCCAAACTGTTTTAAAGTGTTTACTCACACCAATCCCATGACTGACCCAGAGTTTATTTTGTTTAGTTTTCCCTAAACTCTTGGGTGCCCAATTTGTACGGGCAGTCATGTAGTCAGGTTTTTATAGATATACTTGGAGAGCTGGAGCAGGATGCTTCAGGATTATATAGCTATTATTTATTTCCGCTATGATGTAAGTGTTATACTCAAATGACAGAATTGTATTTCCAAGTTATGTTGTATACTATATTTTATTCGTTTCGCTGTGAGATTCGTGTTTACTCTGATATTGTATGTTCTTCTTCTTCTATTCTAATTTTCTATCTTATCAATCCTCACCCTCTAACTTCTTTCTATTAACGTTCCGATATTTCCGACTTTTGAATAGTCAACATGGTGTTGTGTGTCAATTTTCTAAGTCGAAAATTTGCATTCGTTACAGTGACCTTTGTATTAATTAGGAGTAGATATACTTCAAATCGGGTGGTGGCCGTGCCAGAACTTGATTTTGAAGTATGATGGGCGGTGGCCTTGCCGGAGCTCATCCATCTACATCCCGACATATAATCATAGTCTAAGTTGACCGTATATATCTGGCTACCTGTCAGGCATGTTGATAGTTATTGTCTACTATTCGTTTTATATATATGTGTGTTCTCTGCTTTTTAGAGGATCACACATTTTTGTTTTTAAAAAAAAGACCCTCAAAACCCTTTAAAAATCCCTAGTTTGATTTTCTTGAACATCATGGTTCTTCAAATTTGAGAAAAAAATATTGTTTCACCCTTCATTTTTTAACATAATAAATTTAACAAATAATTTCATAGCAGTTGTCATTAAATTTTTGGATGACATAATTCATTATAAGTTTACATTTTTTGAACTATTTCTCTTTCAATATAAAAAATAGTAAATTTACAACTTTGCCATGATAATTTGTTATGTAATTATTCCAATGTAGTAGTATATAACTTATTATATGACAAGTGGGTTGATGACAAAAATCAAACCCATGGCATCTTCCATCATATCAAAGTGTCTCAATCAGTTTGGACCAGAGTGTTTTTCATAATTGGTTATAATATTTTATCTATATTTAAAATAACTAGTGCGAACCCGTGCTTCGCACACGGGGTGTAGCCAAAATATTGTAGCCGCAGAGAACATAACCAAATAGGAAAATGATCTTGCATGCAAATCCGTACCATGTATCAAATTTAAAGATAACAGAACTATTTTCTAACTACAGAAGACGGTATGAGATGGCAGTAGAAATAGTGTAAATTTTTTGCACGTCTACAGAACCTGAAGCACTTCTGTTTCAGGTTCAGTTAAGAACCGTGGTTCACAAATTTTAGCAGGGCGCACAAACTAATATAAACAGCATGGAACATTCTTCGCGTTGATCACATCCAGTTTGAAAATTATGATTTTTGCAGATACAGAAGTTTAAAAGGAGCAAATTTTTACTTTCATATAGCTAATACATCAAGGTTATTAAAGCTTCAGGGCATGATACAAAATAATATAAAGTCTGCTCTACGCCATATGGTCTAAAAGCATTGTTTCACAAAAAAAAATTTAACTAAAGATAACCGAAAAAAGTAAAATACATTTATAATCCATGCATGTTGATTGGGTAAATTTTAGTGGAAAGCTATTCATCGGCTTCATTTCATCCACCTATGCAAAGCTTATTGAAAATATCTTGGGCAACCTAGAAAATAAAATGTGTCATTAGAAATGAAAAAATTTAGGACAATGCATGAATTTTAGTCAAAACACTGGCTTGACTAACTATAAAGAGTATATAAGCACAATTTTTAGGTAAACGTGATTTAGAATTTCAAATGCAATTGATTCTGCATATATTTATGAGTATTCCAAGCATAAGGATTCTTAAATTAGCTAGTTTAATCGAGTTTCAAGGCAAAAGCCGTATGCTGCTATTTAAATTGGTTGAAGCAGCTGAGCTCCCCCGATTGATCATAACTTTGTTTCAAACTCATAGTCTAAAATTTATAAAGTAACACCATTTTCTTATTCCCTATATGATAAGCCTCCTGTTGACTTAGAATGTTGTCCAAAATACTTAGTAGCAAGTACCGAACCTTCATATACTCATCAGACTTTTTTATAAATCTGATTGAAAATATAATAATTACAAATGAAGGGCAAATAAAAATGAAATAAGAAACAATGAACTTGCACTCGGCACTAACGTAACCACTAAATCCCTTTATATTTGGCTCTGTTTCATCGTATTTTGATCCATGGCTTTTGTTCTGTGTTGTAGACAAACCGTTGGGCCATGTTGTGCATTACGAGACATTGAAACAACCCGTGCAGTCAATGATTTTTCTGATCAATATTGCAACTTCACACAAGTATTCATTAACTATCTATGTTTCATAAATTATAGAGGTTACGTTTTCTTTTGATTGAAGCTAAACTTGCTTTCGGTTGCTATTTTAAATTCCAATTAGAAAACTCAAAAATGGGAGTATCTGTAATTTACGTTTACTTTCCCAAACATAAGTAATGCAATAACCACTCTTTTAAACTTAAATAGACTAAGGGTATTATAAAATAGGGCCAAAAAAATTCCGCTAACTCAATAAACAATGTGGTAAATCATACCCATTTAAATGATAAAATAATTTGCTTGTTGAACACCCTTTAATAGCAACCACATTGGTGCACATGTATTTATGTTAGTTCTTTGCATATGAGGTACAAATTTATATCACACTTTCATATTATGTAGTATAGCCAGACTCTAAAGCAAGTTTTATGCTACATGAACATGGGAACGTGTAGAGGTGTCTAGTATAGACACCCTATCACTGTTTAGCGATAAATGAAGTTTTAAAGGAATCAAATACACTTGTTTAGTTGATCCAAAGTACACCCTCTAAGCATTATATTCTCCATATTTTATTAATGGACATAACTAATGATAATAAAGCAAACCTACATAAGTATGTACAAATCCAACTCCAAACTCAAACGCAAAAGGAGATTCTCGTAGGCTTGGAACTCTTATAGCAAAAGAAATGCTGGAAGTATCAGCATGCAGCAAATACCATTTTCCTATCTTGTACACGACAATAGGCTAGATTTTTTTGACAACCCATTCTCAAAAAATGGACGTTGACTAAAGGTGCACAGTAACGGTGAATCAGCCAAGATACTAAACAAAATGAAGAGCTTCTAACGGTTAGATGCATAGCAGTGGTTAATTAGCAATGACCATGAGTTTAGTAGTACATAAAAAAGTATTATTTTTTTTTGGGCAAACAATCCGATGATATTTAAGAATAGCTAAAATTCTCTTTTAAATAACACCTTCTAAGTTATAGTAAAATCTTAAAACAAAGCAAAATCATGAAAAAAATATCAAAAATCAACACGTTACACCACTCATATCTTTCTTTCCTTTTTTTTCTTTCACATATACTTCGATTAAGTAAAGATTAGAAAAATCGGTGCAACCCATGCAAATATTTGCGAAGTAAACTGCATATATTTACATATATAAACCTCATGTTTTCGAAAAAAAACTATGTTCAGTCAGAATGAATAGCTATATTTTGCAGATCCCAACCGTACATGTAACAATAGAAAATAATAACCTAGATGTCACGAAGAATCATAGTAAACTTGAACCTAATATTTTCATTTATACGTTTGTTAGAAAAAGATGGTAAAAGAAATGAATGCTATAGTAACAATTTTTTTAGTGAACACTCATGAAGTAAGTAAACAAAGAAATGGTAAGTACTCAATAATTCATGCATATTAATCAGTTTTTTTGAAGTGCAACATGTGTATTAAGGCTACATGCGTATTTAGACTAACATAGTACCCATTACAATAGAGGTGGTATAGTGTTGTTCATGGAAGGTTATGTTAATTCTTATATTTTTATGCCAAAAGTTTATTTAAATATGTTGATAGATTGAAATATTATTTACATATATAATCTATTTTGAATTTTATAGGGAATAAATGTTGGCAAATTTATTTTAAAAAGGAGGATAAAATTATCATTGGTATTATTACAATCAGAAGTTGGTCTTGTTTCTAAAAACTGTTTAAATTCAACATTGTTGGGGTATATACGACCGAAGAGAAGTAGCTATGTTTGTTAGGCAGGACTTTAAACTATATCATATTTGATAGTTCTTTCGCAGTGGATACAATTCAACTTGCACGCAGATGTAATTGTAACATTGTCCGCTGTGTAGACAAATTGTTGTAACAATTTATATGGCTAAAATTTTAGTGAATTCACAGTATATTTAGAATTCAGACTTTGTTGATAGATCTTTAGGTAATATGAAAATAAGTCACAGTATAGCCACAGTTTAGCAGGTCAGAATGCAGTGGTAGAAATGCGTTAGTAGTACATTAGCTTCATAGAAAACTGGATAAAATTTATGATAAAAATATCAAGAATTTTTAACATAAATAATTTTGTTAAAATAATCATCATTTTCAATGCAATGCATAAAAAGTTGACTGTTATTTGGCATTGATAGCACTTTTTTCCTAATGCTTAAAACCTATGCAAACTAAACAAAATTTAAGATAAGTCTGTGAACAAAATGCTTACAACCGCTTTTTAAAATTGATCTTGTGCAGAAGCAGTTCTTTCTCATTTGCTCTGCAGCTTCACCTTGGTTGATTAAACATTTTATGCACCTGATGTCTTTTGTACCTATAACCACTACTTTAGTAACATGTATTAACAACAGGCATAAAAACATATATGTTTTAAAAAAAAAAGTCATGGTTAATTTTGTAACTGTATGAGTTGAGTGAGTCACTTATTAGGATAAGAAAGCAAATCAGTTGAAATATAAGAACATGGTTATTTATGTAACTCGGTACACATATGGTAGCTACTATAGATACATTTATATTGATTATACATCATATACATCATTCATCTTATGTAGGCCAAAATTAATATACATTGCTACACACTGCCTATGGTTTATGCATATTCAGTTCTTTTTTAAGGAATAGGGCAGTAAAACATGATTGAAACAGTGTACCTTATAGAAGAATTCAACGCCAAAGTAGAGAATGAATATGATTCAAATGCGACTGCAAATGTTGCAATATCAGTTTCTCAAATAGTATACACTGCAGTTATTAAACTCAAATTAGATATGCATTGGTAAGTGCTTCTTGAAGCTGCATATCTGAAAGTTGAAATAGAAAAGCCAATCAAATCCAGTATAAAATAAAATTATGTTTAGTAAACTATGCGGATTAGAAAGGAATTCAGAAATCAACCTTCATGTAGATTTCGTAAACTTCTAGGTGAACAAAAATTTCGATAGTGTCACGGTGTTCGCTGTTATTGGTAATTAAAAAGTTTAAACCACGTTACCAACTTGGTGAAATAGTTGGCTGTGTGAAAAAACGTGGCAGTTGAAAGAAAGCCCAACATTTTCTATCGTTTGACCCTTATTTTGTTAACAGCAAAGCGTAAATTAAATGAATCCCCTTTCAAATTTAAAAATCCTACAGGAAGGGCAAGAATAAATTTCACTATATGAAAAAAAGGCCAACCAAGAGTATCATAAATGGCTAATAATGATTCCATCAGTGTATTTCACCCCAATTGATTGATTCAAAACATTTTTAGCGAAAACTAAATTTGTAAATATTGTTAAAAATATTATAAGCATAGTTAAATCAAGATGAATAGCGTTTTTTGTAATCACAAAAAGGTAGGATTTCAATAAAAATATACTAAAATAGAAGCTTTGAAATTACTTCATAAGTAATGATCCACAAAATTTGAAAAACTAACAATGCTTAAAACAGTATGCAATATTTGGAAACTACATAGTATTGTCAGATACAAATTAATACCTATAAATTTAACATTAGCCTAAAAATATAAATAAGCATTATATTGTTTCACATATGCAAGGATTTGATAGTGTCAATGGTTCAAAAGTTATTAGTTTGACATTTAATTTTGAAGTATAACTTATTCAATGATTTATTGATTTCATCATCTTTACTTTCCTTATACTAAAGAAACCATAATCATGGGTTCATCATTTACTCCCTTTCCTGTTTTCACGTCCATATGCTCTTGTTTAGCCAAGAAATAAGAATATAATGATTGAATATGCCTAATAATGCAATAACTACGATAATTATTTTTCTGAGGTAAGGAAAGCTTAGTTTGGATGAGACCCTATAATGGACCTCTCAAATGCCGTAATAGGCTGACAACATGCACTGCTATTATTTAAACAATTTCAAAAGAAATTTCATAACCTGTAGGGAGCAAAGGATTAATATAATGCCTTCCTAATATAAGTGTAACTGGTTCATCAAAATAGGTATGTTGAGCATACTGCAAATGGATATGTTGTGTTCCTAAGTAACAAAATTGGTGGCAAAAATAAGAACAAATAACATAAATACAAACAATGGTATAACCTTAACGACACCCAAAATTATCTCTTCGTGCTCAATCGCCATTCCTATAGCGAAGTAAAACATGTAATAAAACAATAGATCAAAAATACTAAAGAACATATGCAACCAAAATGTTGAGTAGATCAGAGGAACAATGTATATTAAACAAAGACAAATGCATTAAATCTTTGTCAATCTCTTGTTCATTTTCGAAAGTAGAAGGGCATGAGATGATGGAAGTTTGTGCAATGAAAGCATAATCAAGGCGAACATCAACACAACGATGTAAGAATCAAAAAATAAAAAAATAAAAAAATAAAAAAATAAAAAATCTAGAACGCAACGCTTATTTTACATTTGCGAAATTATCACTTCATAATTTATACAGTAAATCCCCACTAATTTATTATTTATGCCAATTTTGCAACATTCATCAACTTATTTAATATCCAATGCAGAAAATATCAAATACTTTTACCTTGCATGTTTTTGACGGCCAAGCATTGTCGCAGAACAATAAATGCTACAAAAATATTAAACTTAACTTTTATTAGTTGTAGGCAACACTGGTTCTGCTCTCCCATTCTTTATTTCTTCTTACATTCTCGTCTAAAGAGAAAAGATCTATAGCATCACTAAAATGAGTACGAAAAAGTCAAATTAATTATCACAAAACGAATCCATAAAATAAATACAAAAATGAAATTGATTCTGCAACAGAAAAATGGATTGAAGATATATAGAGAGCACACTCAGGTCTGAAAAATGTAACTTTGATACTCTTCAAGATGAAAAACCACTTAAATTTCCAAGTCAGCTTGTGTTGACTTGTACATAATATGACCAAAAAATTTAGAGGCACGGTGGTGTAATTTTGTTGAATTAAGTAATAAAAAGATGCAAAATATATGACAACTATATACCAAGTAACACTAAAAGAACCGGTAATGCTCTTTGTTTGTTTATTCATTTGGTATATTGTAATTAAACAAACTTTCATAAAAAGTGTTGGTCTTTCATAGAAAGTGGTTCATCAAGTTGATACACTGAGCTTTCAACAGCCATTATGCTATCCAATATTGTAATCTGCTCATTATTAATATTTAGTTCCAAATGTGCCTTAATCAAAGTAAAAAAGAACAAATTTGAAGAAAATGAAATAAAACTTAATTTTTTTACTTTCAAGATCAACTTTAAGCTCCATAACATGAACAAACCGAAAACGAACTGCAGTGCCTTTTTACTTGTGATTTAATCTTGAAGCTCTTGTGTCCCTTTTACCCATTAGTAGAAAACTTCTAAAAACCTCCACCTATCATTTATCGAAAGAACCCAAAAACTGAGTAATAGATGGTAACTATATGGTTACTAATAAATAGGAGGCTCTAAATAGCACAATCTAAATATTATTCGGTTTTCTAGCATAAATATAATTTGACTACCATTGTAATGCAATTTGTGACGCTACCACTACATGAAATGATCATTTATTTATCTAAGGAGTTTTTTTTTTCAAATGTAACAACATGAGTACTGGTTGTTTAATTTACAAACGTGGTCCAAAAAATGAATTAGTAAAATTTTTCAACACTAAAGCTTGAAAGAATCAAACAAATTTTCTTGAAACCCCTCGTTTAAACACATAATTATAAAACATAGGAATACATCAAAAATTTAGTGTTCAGTTATTGATTTTATCAGCACCTATCTGGGCACATTAATGTACTAAATATACAGCAACATTTTTTTAACAAAAAACCCAAAACAAACTAAAGTGCTTTTTTACCTAGATCTTAATCTTGAAGCTCTTGTGTCCCTTTTACCCTGTGGTAGAAATGAGCAATATCAAGCATCTTAGTCTCATGTCGTTTATAAATCATGACATAAATCATACAGTTTTCTGTAAATCATGCAGGAACAGGGTAAGATGTTGAGGAGTAAGGACGAAAATGGAAAAAGGGGAAGTGTAAGCTACCTCTATCACTCATAAGGTGCACGACCTGACTCTATGTCCGACGGGAAGGCGCGAGAGTGACAACTGAAATGGGGTCCGATCAGGAATACAGCAAGCGTCAAAGAGAAGGAAGGAGAAGGTCGAGGCGTAGAAACTCATGGGATTAGGGATAAAAAAGGCGAGTTTGGGGCGATTTGTATTCTTAAATTCTTTACGGAAGTGGATTCAATGGCTTGGATGTGTCGTTGGACAGGTGTCGGAAGCATGAATTTTTTGAGTAGATTGGAAACGAAGAGTCTCAGAGGTCTAAGTTGTGCTTTCATATAATATAATAGATTCTATGTTTAAGTTAGAAAAATAAAAATTAAACTATCAGCGCTGTTCTCATGGTCTAACCGGTTAAACCACAAGAACCTGGGTCTTACGCTACCATGGTTTGACTTACCGTTCGGTCTTTACAACTATGGTTTAATCTTTCTAAATGGAACTTACCATATTACTTAAGCATATAAACGGGTCTGGTGCACATATACATCAGTTTAAATTTGGTTCCTCTTACAACTACTTGTTATTTGATTCAAGCTGCCTTTTTCCATATTCCTTTCAAAGGCATCAAAAACCAATAAAACTCATTTTGCATTAGTAAATACAAACCAAAACACTAAAATCTTTTCTAAAATGGGCGACTTTACTAAAAGCTTAGGCAGTGTTTAGTTTATTTTGTGTTTTTATTTTTAGCGTTAATTATGAAAGTTGGGAAGATTTGAAGTATAACGGAGGTGATGGATCAAAGGAGGAGGGAGTGATGGAGGGGATCGAGGAATGGTGGATTGATGAATTTGTTATCGTTTTTTCGTTGTTTCTTAAAATATAGAAGATAATAAAATGTTTTTTTGGTTTTTTGCGTTAACGTTGTTTCGTAAAACAATCATTTTTCACGATATATGTGCTTGTTGTCGGTACTTTTGTATGTGCGAAAACTCAAAATTAAAAATTGGAAGCCAATCGCACCCTTAGTTTTGATAAATTCTCCTCTAGACAATTAATACCAATTTCATATTTTGTATCTAACGTCTATGAAACAATATTTGAAAGTATCATGAATAAACTCCAATTTCATGTGCACCTCTACACTTTTTGTTTTTTTCTTTTCAAGTTTGATTTTTTTTCCCAGTTAACATGCACAAAAATAGGAACTAATGAGATGCAATGGTAAAAAATTATTACCAACAGTAAACGTGCTATTTATATCTTACCGTGTTATTCCTTAGTCTGCCCGTCTATACTATAAAACAAATAGGAACCATGAAATTATCAGCTTCCATATCTCTCCCTCGCGTCAAATTGCAGAAAAACTAGCATGTACAATCTGCAAGAAATGATGTAAACTAAAATAAGATTCAACGATACATATAACCATATTCAAATAATTTATGAATAAGAATCCACTCTACTCATTTTGTGCAATCTCAACTTTCTACACACTATGTAACTATGTAGAGCTGGCAACTAGAACCGAAAACCGAAAATCTGAACCGAACTGATCCGAAAAGACCCGAACCCGAACCAAACTCGATGGGTCCCGGGTTGGATCTAGGTGATGAAAAATACAATAAAGACCAGATAAATGCCAACTCGAACAGACCCGACCCGAAAGACCCGACTGAAAATCATTGAAATATATGTAATTTTAGTGTTATTACCTACTCGAACCAGACCCAAAGCTCGGCTCGGGTCCAGATTTTGGAAATTTATAGTTTAGACCCGACAAAACCCGATCCGCGTAGACCTGAGACCCGTTGGGTTGGGTCCGGATCTATCGGGTCGGGTCTAATTGCCACCCCTAACACTACGGGTGAGTTCTTGAGGAACAACCATAATGAAACATTGAAGTGGATATTTAAGTACAAAAATTGTTTAAAAGATAAATATAGTTGTCTACGAATGGGTTAGTCGAGTGAAGAATCTGAATGAGGTATACGAAATATATATTTTAAAATAACATTAAAAATTTCACACAATACTTATTTTTTTATCGAAAATCAATTAAATTTATTTCCTATCACAACATTTCTCCTTGAATTTTTTATATTCTAACTCTTCATATATAAATAATTATTATTTGTTTTTTAATAAATAAACAAATGAATAATTCACACAGAAAATGAAAAAAGTAAATAACAACTTGTTCATTCCTACTTAATTCATCTTAGTGGTTTATATCATCCTTTGTACCCAAAATCCTTTATACCCCTGTGCCCAACCAATATTCAATATTCTTGTTTTTTTAACTTTTTGCAATTAAGTCAGAGAGAGAAATATGACTTAATTGCAAAAAGGTGGAATTCAGGAGGTCATGATTGGTTGAATATAGAGTGATAGGGAATTTTAGCTACAGGGGATTTGATTTGGTTTATATCACTCCCTTGGGTTCTCATATATTATACTAAAAAATACAAAAATAAAATATTAAATTATAAATTATTTGGATCTATTCGATATCAACTCCTTAATGTAGCACAATCTAATACAACACAACAAAGAAAACCATATGTCAAGTAGATTTCATTTTCATAAATTATTAATTTTTAAATTTATGATAAAAAAGTATTAATTAATATTATTGGAATCACAAAAGCGCAAATTATTGTCTTCATTTATTTATGTGAAACATTTGTTGCAGTTACCTTTTCCACAGTTTTGCTAGACAATAAAATTGTGTGGTGCTAAGGGCACCCCAATATGTTATTCCTAATACCATAACTAAAAAATAACACAAAATTTGTATTACACTCTTCTTAATACCACACACTTAAAAAAATAGGGGCTACCACATTGTTTTACCCTATTTCAATTTCGATTGATATTCGTTTGTCCTCGTTTCTAAAACCGATCAACGAGCTGAACCCTCGATCTATAATCGATTAACAAATTCGATGTCGCAATGCCGAGGAAGAAGACAGCTGTTGGTACATCGAAGTCTCAACCCCAGTCAAGTCAATCACGTAAGTTAGTAATCCTAAATTGAAAGTGTAACGACCCAGGATTTTCGACCCTCGAACATTCCAGATCATTAATAGAAAGAAAATAGAGGGTGAGATAAGAAAGAAAGTTAGAATAAAAGAAGAAGAAGAACATAACAACAGAATCAGAGTAATAGGAATCTCAAAGTGGAACAAATATATATATATATATATATATATATATATATTATATAACATAACTTTGAAATAAAACTAGTATCTGTACACAATATCCTTATTGGAGTACAACACTTACAACACACAGCGGAAATAAAAAATAGCTATATAATCCTGAAACCTCCTGCTCTAGCTCTCCAAGTATATCTGTAAAATCCTGACTACTTGACTGCCTGTACAAAATTGGGCACCCAAGAGTTTAGGGAAAACAAAACAAAATAACTTTGGGTCAACCATGTGACTGGTTTGAGTGAACTCCAACCATTTGTTTAACTTTTAAAATCTTTTTAAAAGAAAGATTAATCGTAAGACCAATCCACACATAAATACAGATAGTTTTTACCTTACGATAACCCAAAATAATCTTTTAAAATCCATACTCTTCTAATATTATAAAAATGTCTAAATCAAACAAATAGCAATCTAGTGGAATGCTTTCATCTCACGTTCCACATATGTAATATATAATCAAAAAACCGCAGGCGCTTATTGGGTAATGGACTCCAACTCGCAAGGTATGAGACCACCTTCTGACAGTCTATCTCTAGAGAGGAACACAATGGGTTCAACAAGAACATCTTGTAACCCAGGTTAAACATGACCGGTCACTCATTTCACTTGAGTGTACCGAATGTATTATCACCAACGGTTGGGATCAGCAACCATTTCCCGAAAGGGACAACATCGAAAGAGTTTAAATATGTAAATGGAATTTCACTAGATTAGGTGACAATACACCCTAATTGGGAGCTACCCACTTCGCCATGTGACCTACACGATTTATACCATTTCCTGGTTATGAGGCTTGAGGTCATAAAATACAGATCACCCCTTTTATTTACTTTGAATGCCATATCGTCATATCAGCCAAATCACAAATTCATTTCTCCAAAAATACCATGGGTATACAGCTAAGAGAAACAAATTCCTCCGCCACCAAACGTAAATACGTTTGAAGAGATCAACTTACGCAATCTATTAAATATACTCTATCAGACATTCTTCCATACAGGTTGTCCTGGGACTGGACAAACCGAAGACACTATTCTGTAAATCCATCTTAGGCAATTTCTACCTAGGATTGTCAAAACAGCCCTTGCATAAACTCTGTCTTCAATTATCTTGATCATGTTTGATTCACAACCCTAATGCCCATACGGAGTGGGTTTCAGTGATAAATTTGATCCTGGTCTCTTCGTATTAACAACGGAAAAATGGGCAAAACTTTGATAGTCAGTTATTTAACTATCAAAGGAAACATACATACACACAACGATCCTATTTCCAAATGTAAATTCTATCGATCAATCATCAGTCAATATTTTTCCCTTTTAATTAATTTATCACTGATTTATTCGTTTCCCCATCAATCAGTCTCTAATTATAAACTAGTAAGAGAACAACTTCCTAAGTATAAACCCCTAAGGCCGAAAGCAATATCAGATCGACACTTAGAAAGCCATTCAACTTAACTAATCTCCAGTCAGTTTCTAATTCTTTTAACTCCATTTTAATCCCTATTTCAAAACCCAATTTCCTTTATAATATTTTCATTTCGCAAAATATTTTCTTAAATCCTTATTCACATCAAATGTAAATAATATTTCTTTTGTCAAATCAAAACAGTTTGATTTCGCATTTAAAATAATAGTTCAAATCCAAATTTATTTTTATACTTTTATTTGTAGAATTATTCATGAAAATCTTATTTTATTTCCAACACTTATAATCTTATTTATAATTCCCTTTTTTAAATGCAAAGTTCAAATTCCATTTCAAATATCGGTGTTAAACCCAATTTTACTTCTCTATATAAATTCAGACTTATATATTTTAATTTATCCAGTGATAAATATTTTACTTAATTTATGAACATCGTTTATAAATTAATCTTCTCACTTTATCTGTTAAAACAAATTTCTATTTAATATCTACTTTAAATTAATCTTCCCATTATTCTTTTATATCTCGCCAATTCCCCTTAATCAATATCATGTTACACCCGTGTGCGAAGCACAGGTCTAAACCTAGTCCTATTGTGTAATTCTCTTTTTATAATTCTACTAATTTCACAAATATCATATTTATTCCATATAAACATTTATTTACTTCTTATTACTTTCATTCAGTATTTATACCAAAACGGCCTTTTAAAACTTCCATGTAACTGTTAATAATTTCTATCCAGAAGTTCTTATTTAATTTCCCAAATAAATCCTTTTATAAAATCCATTGATTTTATATAAACATTTTATTTTCAATATACGTTTTGAAAATTTCGTTTTTACATTTCAGTATTTCTTATGGTATTTAAAATACCAAATAACAAGACTCATGTCCTCATAATCAATCACAAATTATATATCACATCATATATCACAATATGTACAAAAATAATATTTTAAATATTGAGGAATCCAGTTGGATCCCTCCAACCTGTTTCCCTGCATCCACAGATGTTAAACAGTATAATTAACATCAATTTCATTTCAATATGAAATATTCTGATAAATCAATATTTGATTAACGATATATATATAACTAAATCTAAAATTTCAACCAATAAATCAGCAATTCAACCAAACAATCATCACACACTAATCAATCATCATTTATTAATACTAAATCACGTTTATAAAAATATAAACAAGCACAGTTAGTCAGTTTTACTCACATTGGTGGTTTATCGTTAAACAACGATAGCCGTTCAACAGTTCCGTTAAGGCGTTTTATTTCACCATAAATTGTGACGAGCTCTGCATCATTCCAAGCCAGTTTCATTGTGTAGCCCTCATCCATACGATCCCAATGGATCTTATTTCGTCAGATTTTGATCACGTATGAAAAATATATTACGGTTACAAGTTTTTTCATGAATTAGACTTTACTAATATAATTGATGAGCTAAAATTTTACCTATATAAACAATTCTATTAATCACGTGGTTAACCTTAAATAGCCCGCTCATCCTCTTATAATCCTTCCTCCCTCCAGACAAAACATCCGCACCCAGCTCTTCTAAAACAACCATGGTCGAACGGTTTTCTTCACCAATTCTTTCATTTCCTTACCATTTGCAAAGCCATGACTACCATTTTCTTTCTCATATCCCACACGCAGACACATGTCCTCACATCTCCCCTTCTATTTAACATTCAAGTGCAACTGCGTCCCAAACTGCACATGATTCTCAGCAGCTCCTCCCCATGGTAAAGATTTCACGTCCTCATACTTCCCAAACCTTATCAATACATATGAATCTCCACTACACCAAAACAGGTGATTCCCAACGAGTATAACTGTCGCAAACAATTTTAACAACGCTTATTAGTGTTGTTATCGGGGGTGGCAATTTATTACCAACACATATAAGCGTTGGTAGTTTTTCTCTCGCAACGCTTATAAGCGTTGGTGTTTTTTCGGTTGCAGCGCTTATAAGCGTTGTTGTATTTTCGTTCGCAATGCTTATACATGTTGCTAGATTTTCGCATACAACAAACATAAATATTAATAGTAACATATATTAGTAATTCCCATATTCTAAAATTAATAGTCAATTAATAACTAACATGACTATAATATAGACGATATTTAATATGAATCCAAACAAATATTATTCTCAATTTAAAAAGTATAACTCAATGAATACGATTAGATAACAATCATAATTAAGTAACGACATAGAATATCAGTTAACAACATACAAGTACAATACATAATTAAGTTGCTAAATTCAATACACAAATGAAATTCTACAAATACCGATTACGAAACTCCGGTAAGTCTCCATCTGTACTACCATCTATTTTCCTCTTTTCTTCTGCTGCCACTAGAAGTGTCTGCATTCATTTATTGAAAATTTTTGTTCCTTGTTAAAAAAACGTTGGGGTGGGGGTCTACGATGTGATATTATAACCCGGGGAGAAAGATGCGCAACTCAAAACGGAAGCAGGAATCGTGTTGTAAAAAATGTCGGGGGTTATAGATCTCTGAGACTACCATCGATCCGCTCTAAGTATATTAATTGCGGAACGACCAGAATATTTTTGTTAGAAAACCGTATGATAGGTGGTGACTATCTTGTATGGTTCGGGGGGTAATCGGCGTACTCCGATCAGTGGGGGGAATATTTGGCTCTATCGAACATATAGGGAATTGGAGGTGGCATTCTACCGATGTCAAGTCATGGACTGGTTCCTCCAGCCCTTTTTCTATGTGTTGGTGTTCTATATGACCGACATAAGACTATACCACTTACTGAATGTCAAAGTAGCATCAAAGGAAAAAAAACTTAATACACCAAAAGTATTGAAGAAAAAAGAGACTACATAAATGAATATGATTGTCATAGATGAATATCACTTAATATACACAAAGCATCTGAGCCTACTATTTGTGTTGGCATAAACTCGGTTTGCAACTCAGTTCGCAAAACTGAGTTGGCACTCAGTTTGTCGAACTGAGTTTGCACTCAGTTTTGCGAACTGAGCATGCGCAACTTAGTTTTGCAAACTCAGTTCGCAAAAATGAGTTGGCACTCAGTTGTCGAACTGAGTTTGCACTCAGTTTTGCGAACTGAGCATGTGCAACTCAGTTTTGCAAACTCAGTTCGCAAAACTGAGTTGGCACTCAGTTTGTCGAACTGAGTTTGCACTCAGTTTTGCGAACTGAGTTGCAAACTCAGTTTTGCAAACCGAGTATGTGCAACTCAGTTTTGCAAAACTGAGTTGCACATACTCGGTTCATCGAAATGAGTTTGCACTCAGTTCGTCAAACTGAGTTGCAAACTCATTTTTGCAAAACTGTTTTGCAAACTGAGATTGCGTAACTCAGTTTTGCAAAACTGAATTTGCAACTCAGTTCACAAAACTGAATTAGCACTCATCTCGAAAAAATGAGCATTTGCACTTTAGTTTACTTCACTTTGTCCTGTTTCATGTTCATGTTGTCTCTGAATGCAAGCAATTTGATGTTATGAAACTTATTATGACTATCCTCATTGGAATTTGACCTACTTATTCTGGCCACAATGGATATATACTTACAAATTTACCACATCTATGTTAAAAATGCATTTGAGCGTTCACAAATCATCATGAACTATGTTTCTGCCTGAACCAAGCTTGATTCACAAATGCATTCGACATGTTGTTTCTATTTCATCTTTGGATCAAGAAATAATAGTTTTTATTTAATAAATTACTGCGTGAGTTTTAATGCACCAGTTTTAAATGACAAAACATGTTTGTTCAAGATCAATGCTCACATATACCAGCGAGCATAATATGATGGTGCAAATATAACAATATTGATTAATTATTAAAATAACATATACCTTGTTTGTCACTCCATCTAGACCCTGCTCCGATGAATCACTAAACAAACTAAAGAAGCTGCATTTACAGAATATTAATGTAAATAAGAGAGAAATAAAAACAAAAGATGTTTGAAGCTAAAGATAGTTGCATTCATTTATAGCAAATATAGTAAGCTACCCTTATCCGTACTATTTGATAAGGGTTAATTACAGATAGATTTATACTCATTGGCCATGCTGCAAAACTGCTATGCGAGCTCAAAATTTACATTTCTTGCATTGACTGTATTTCATTTTACTTTTTAATTGGTAGAGCTGCATCACTGTGATAGGTAAACTATAGCACGCCATTTGAACCTCTCATCTCTTTTATCCTTTGAACCTTCGACTTGCCCAACAGGTAAGATTGTTGGGAGTTATTACAAAATGGAATCCTCTAAGAGTTTCTTCATGTTTTCTACATCAATACGTGACAATTTAATAAGTATTTTTTTCCCAACTGTCAAAGATACAAAGATTTGTAAAGTACTAAAATAAGTAACTACCTTATCTTGTTAATACATGTAACCGAGTGAGCAATAATTATAATTCAATCGTTTAGTTTATGAATGTATCCGTGGACTGATGGAAAACAGAAAGATGAGGTAAGTGGTGAGAAAAAAAAGTGGATTTCGATGTTTACCGACCTATATTTGAAAAATAATAGATATCATAATAATCCAAACACTATCAAACAAAAGTATGTTGCAGGCCTAGGGAGTTAAACAAACGGATTGGAACTACGAAATAGAAATGAGTAACAAAAGATTACAGTTCATGGAAAATATGATAGGCACTAAAAAGAAAACATTAAAACAATCCAAGTTAGAAAATTTTGAATCATTTATTAGACAACATGCAAGTTCAATAATACCATTATAGATATTTATTATACAATGATTATTAGTTGATCAGCAACAAACCAAACTATGGTAACCGAAAGGTGAGATAACATAGAATGAATTATAGCTAACCTTGAATGCAATAATGTGTGCTATCAACATTAGTAGCCATAGTGATTCAATGTTGCATATGCAGAATCAACGTCCAAAGTTGTATACATGATATAATTTTGCTGTTAGGAATGGAAAATGAAAATGTTAGGAAAAGAACTGGCAATGAAACAAATACACCAATGGAAAATGAAAATAACATGAATAAAAAAGAATTAATGATGAAATCTATTTCGTTATGCTAAAAGATTTGACAACAGTTTTGGATTACACTGTAAAGTTGGTTGAAACAATTGACAATTGACACAAATATTGAAATAGTAGCAGCAGCGTAAACAAAATTCCACATTTCTTCATCACATTGTTGCGGCGTTAAAAAAAAACTTGCATATTAGTGTATTATTTTGAACACAAATATTGAAATAACTTAATGATACTCTTAGTTATTACCTTTTGAACACAAATATTAGGGATCATATGATATGGACACATTCAATTCTCAATGCACGATATCTAACTTATATTCAGTATACTCATTTATTACCTTTATTGATTTAGAATGATGAATTCAATGTTCTTTCATAGTATTATGTTCAATTGGGTGCAATAAGTATTCATAGGCAAATTCTATTCAAAAACCGTAAATTGCTTTACTTACACCATGAGATTTTAAATAATATTTCAGACCAAAATGACCTTATTAAAAAAGAATCAATATTAAAGAATGAAAACATATACAATTCTCCTTTGTTTGCAATATGTATACTCAGTATAATTTCTCTTCTAATGTAAGTAAATTATAAATTAATTTATATCACTTGTCGAACTAAATTTATATTTCTTTTGAGGATTAAAATATATTCATATTGTTATAAGCAACATTTATATACAATCAATTTTAATAGTTTTCACTTTAATTAAATATAAAAATTAAAATTTAAAACTAACTACTAAAATTACTGTTATATAGAGTACTAAAAATTCTTCAATCTTTCGTTCAAATCTAATCATGTTTAAATTTAACATCAAAATTTAACTAGTTTAACTTTATAATATTTAAAAAAATAAGTTCAAATTTCCGTCATCTAAAATTAAAAATGATTTAAAAATAAAATAATCAAATAATTTAAAATACTAGTGTTAAAAATTAAAGTATTTTTAATTTTAGGTAAATATATTGCAATGAATTCGCAGTTTTATGTAATTTAGTTTTAAGGTTAAAGAGAAAAGGTGATGAAAATATAAAAGGGCAATTTTGTGAAATACATGGTGTATGAAAAGAAATTTTTGGTGTATGCTATTTTATTTCATTTTACGGTGTGTGTTAAGAAATTATAGGTGTATGAATAGAATTAGCCGTATTCATAATGTCTCAATAGTAATTTTTCACTGAATAACAAAAATCTTATATAAGGAGCCTTTATTAACTGATACAAATTTAGTAAGGTTATTATTTATTTACTTTTATACCATGTAGACGTGTTTATTTTGAAGAAGAAAAAGAAAAATCCATCTTAACATCAAAAATTCACTTCAAATAAGATTCTTTTATTCAAAACTGATTGCTTAAAATATCGTTAGCCATCAATTATTAATTATGTTCCTTATAAAAATTATGTTTTATAATCAAATTAATAAATGCCTTAGACCTAAACATTTTTATTTTAACATTATGTAAACACTATCACTAAATAATTTAACTTTTTTCTAAAATAAAAAGGAAGGTAACTTTTACAATGCAATTTGAAGATTACCGCACTATAATGAAGAATATATACGTCATAAGTGGCATTCTTACTTTCATATTGGGTATTATATATTCCATTCATGGCTACTTCATTTCAAATATTTCGTCATTTATGACTTGAGACTTGAATGGCAACATAGTTAATGATAATTATATTATTTCCCATTAACTTTATGTTAATATGCAAATCACATGCTTAGTTAGAAGAGTAAACCTAAATACTTACTTTAATTTCTGAATTACCTGTTTGCAAAACTTTATGATAGTAAACATGCGCAGAAATATACTTCTACTTATTTATATAAAAACACATATACAGGCCTACTTTTTTCCTAGTTGTACTTTAAACTGATGAAGAATATAAAGACATTCATTCAAACGAAGATTTAGAAAAATATCTTGAATACCTTAATTACTCGTATGCTATCTTACACCCTTACGTCTAGCCCATTTGCTTTGGCATCGTCTTGTTTATTTATTTATTTTAGTCATAGGACGAAGGAGGTTAAACTGTTAGTAACCCAAAAAAGAAATTGATAAGTTAGCTCATCAAGTAAATATACTGCATTGGAGTGAAGATATGAAAGAAAACGATTTACTTTTAAGATGCGAGTAACAGTAACATGAGCAATAAATAAGTAAAAATTGAGGACCTGTTGAAGGAAATAGTGGAGAAATATATATATATATATATATATCATTAGAAGTACCTTTAATGTAAAATCATTAAATTAATGCATGTACATTAACAATTTCAATTCAACGGCTCGGTTATCAATAGAAAATATAATAGATACATACTGGTTTTGATAAAGTAAGAGACCTGGGCTTGCATGCATTAAATTTGTAGGATAACAGGCTATGAAATGTTTAAGAATTAACATCCAGTGATTGCTTTTATCTTTATTTTACAAAGTAAAAGGGGTAGGATAAAAGGAGATTGTTAATGACACACCATTTTTTGTTAAGGCTGGGTCATTTTTTTTTTTAAAAAAAGATTTGTGCTAAGGGGAGGTCAACCCAAATAGTCCCCCCCTTAACAATATAAAATAAAATTCCCAAAATGCCCTTTTTTCTACTGTGGTAAAACAACGAGATTAGTAAGATGAAGATTAAACCCTAATTAGTTTCTAATCAACTTCTTAATTCAACAATGGATGATCCATCAAATCAAGATTCAAATATGATTCTTACGCAAGCAAGTGAACATCATGTTGAATATATGGAAGAAATCAAGCAGGTGAATAATTTTTTTACCCAATTTTTTTTTTAAAGGTTGAAGGGCTATACGTCGCGTATCATCGTCGAGCGACATCCCGGCATCGTTTAAAGGCACTTTGTACGACAAAACTATGTCGTATAACAAAATAGGATGAGGAATATAAAGCCTTACTTATACGGTAAGCAAATATCGTTCTGAATTACTTTATATGACAAAAGTATGTCGTATAACCTAAAACGGTGGCTTTATGTCGTATTATTTTAGTATTGTAAATATTTTGATGTTCCAACTGCTTTTGCAGAAAATAGCAGTCACCAATGTACAAACTGATGATGGTGTCGACATTCAGCTTGACATTGTGAATGGCATTGAGAATGACAATGAGGATGGCAATGAGAACGGCAATTGGAACATGGAGGCTGACATTGAGAATGGCAGTTGTAACAGTGAGGATGATAACAATCTGGATGCCAATGAGAATGACAATTGTGACAACGAGGATGACAATGAGAATGGCAATTGTAACAACGAGGAATATACCGATTTAACAACTCATTTCACTACGGATATGGTAAGATAAACATATATTTCAATTAATTAATTGAAGCGCGTTTGAGTTTTTGTTATTTGTTTTTTGCAGATGTTTGATTCTAAAGAAATAGTACGAGATTGGTGCGTAAAACGTGGCATCGCTGCAAATTGTGTTGTTGTGACAAAAAGAACTAGACTGCGAAATTTGCATGCAAATGGAAAAGGATCGTTGATGTATCTTGTTTGCGAAAGAAGCGGGGAGTATATTGATCATAAGGGAAAGAATTATGTTCCGATATCTGGAAAAAAACGCAGACGGTCGGGAAGTAGAAAATGCGCATGTCCATTTAGTCTACATGCTCGATGTCAAGAAGATGGAAGATGGACATTGAAAGTTATTAATGGACAACATAATCATAGGATTCCAAACGTATTAACCAGACATCCTTTTGTGGCAAGGCTAAAAGATAAAGAATTTAAAACTGTTGAAACAATGACGATTAGCGGTGTTAGGCCTCGAAATATTTTAAGTGCTTTAAGAATTGACAACCCGGAGAATAAGTCGACCATAAGAACTGTGTACAATGCTAAAGTGAAAATTAAACAACATAATACAGAAGGTCGGACGGTTATGCAACAATTTATGAAATTGGCCTACAGCCATTCTTATTCCGTTCAACACAGAGTTGATGAGAAAAGTAATGAAGTTACAGATTTATTCTTCAGTCATCCAAGATGCGTCCTTCTAGCGCAGTGTTTTCCTCAAATATTGTTTTTAGATTGCATGTTCAAAACGAATCGATACAAGCTTCCGTGCTTCCATATGGTTTCTCAGACATCGACAGGGGCATCCTTTACCATTGCACTTGCTTTTCCTAGCCGAGAAACCACAGAATCATATATATGGGCTCTTCAGTGCGTAAGACGGTGTTATAGAGAAAAGGATATTCCAAGTGTTATTATCACGGATGCCGAAATCGCACTTATGAATGCAGTAGCTAATGTATTTCCAGCAGCTCGACATATCCTATGTGCATGGCATATTTCGAAGAACGTTCAAGCAAACTGTAAACCCAACTTTGTGAAAAAGAAGCGAGTAATGATTCAATAAAAAGTGGTCGTACTTGACGATGATGAAGGTAAAAAGGAGTATGAACGTTTTTGGGAAGGTTGGACAAATATAATAAACTCACTTTCCGAAGAAGAGTATTGTCGCAATCTTAACTTGTTTCGTTTTGAATGGGATGGGAAGCAAAAAAAATACATCACGTATGTGATTAAAAATTGGTTAAATAAATATAAAGAAATGTTTGTTTTGGCTTGGACCAACAAAATAAAACACTATGATAACGTGTCTACGAGCATTGCAGAAAGTGCACATGCCCGTTTGAAATTGTACTTTGACACGGCTGCTGGAAGTTTTGTGCAATGTTGGAATAGTGCCCATCTGTGTTCTGAAAATGAATTTGTCGGAATAGAAAATGCATTCGAAATAAGCACATCGAAGGCAATGCATCGATTTCGAAAAGAATCCATGTTGAAGGAGTTAATTGGGTTTGTGTCGCATAAAGCATTGGACTTGTTACTAGATGAACTAGGAAGCATTTCAACTGCTGGTTTGACTGCTGACAATTGCGATTGTGTTATGTGGCAAGTAAATGGTTTACCCTGTGGTCATATTCTCGTGGACTTTAGACACACGCATGGTTTCATACCTCTAACCGCTATAGATGCTTATTGGAAGCAATTATCCTGTACTTTCCCTGTGTTACATCGATCAACTCTAGATTTTTATGACTTACCTGAAATCAAGGCCTTGAAGAGCAGGTACGATGATTCCGCTGATAACATTCGATTAGTTATGCAACAAGGTTTGAAAAAGCAAGCGTTTCCACAGACAACCGATATTTTAGAACTTCTTGTGGCCATGATTCGAAAAGGAAGACCGTCCAAAAAAGATAGATCAACTAAGAGAGATCCTTCTTATTACGAACATGTTGATGCTCAACTGTCATGTGGCACGAATTTGACTCCGGTTAGTCGGTATCTAAAAAAACTCGGTGTTTCTACTAAAAAGGGGTACGAGAACAAACCATTTGAACACAAATATTTGTCGCAAATTCCAAAACATATGGAGCCATATATACTTGATATACAGGACATGCCAAGTGACGGAAATTGTGGATATTGGGTTGTTGTTGAACACCTAAATCTACATAATCGAAGACCAGATAATCCGTGTAAGTTTGTCCGCGAGTCAATGCTTGACAACCTATCACAAAATTCGGAGATGTATAAAAGAATGTGGGATGAATGTAGTTTCGACGAAATTAAAAATAGAATACAAGATACAGATTTTGTTGGGTTTGATAAGTGGATGCAGATGCCAGAGTCAGGATTTATAATAGCAGAAACATTTGGCACCGTGGTAGTGCTGATAAGTAAACAGATCTGCTGTACCTTTGTTCCGACTATAGTTCGTGTAAACCTTATGAATGAAAATAGAATGGTTGTTATGGGCTACGTAGACGGTTCACATTTTGTTGGTCTAAAACTTACTTCAGCAAGTCCATTGCCTCCTCCACCACAATTTCAATACTTTGAGCAATTCTACAACATTAATGCACAAGATTGGGTCCGACGAATCAGTGACCGAATCAGCATGTACCGCGCGATTGCTAAAGACTTCGAAGATGAGGACAATAGTAAACCAGTAGATTTGTCTTCCTGCTAGTATCATGTGGTAATTGAGTATTTTGTAATTATTTCTGCTTGTAATTGATGACTACGGTATTTGTGATTACGGTAGCTTCTAATTGACTATGGTATTTTGTGACTATGGTATGTTAATGGTATGTTCATGGTTACTGTGTTCATTGTTAATGTTTATGGTTAATTTTCACGGTTATGTTCATGGTTAATGGTAACGGTTAATGTTTATGGTAATTGAGAGTCTTCTTATTGACAAATTTCAAACGACAGATGTATGTCGTATAGGCCTATACGAAAGATATACACCGTATTAATATATTTTATACGGAACCAGGAAGTCGTATAATTGCAGGAAAAATTACAGGGTTGGTATATAACATAATACGAAGGCCAAACTGCGCATAAAAAAAATTTATACGACAGGGAAAGGTCGTCTAGTTGCAGGAAAAATTACAGTAATCCCATATTACATGACACGACATGTATCCGTCGTCTGAAAAAAATTTATACGACGCACGAGTGTCGTGTTATGTTTACTAGGATTACTGTAATTTTTCCTACAACTATACGACAATTCCCTTTCGTATAAACTCTTTTTATGCGCAGTATGGCCGTCGTATTATGTTATGCCAACCCTGTAATATTTTTCCTGCAACTATACGACAGTGAGCACTCGTATAAAAAAATACAGTCCGACATTTACTCTTCGTTTTAGTCCATACGACATGATTTCGTCGTGTAAAAATTGTCTGTAAGACGAGTCAAATTCAGACCTTTCTCACCATTCTCAAATCACACCATTTTCATACCATTCATATTTATATTCACACCATTCATATTTACACCATTTTCATACCTCTAACACCATTCATATTCACACCATTCATATTCATACCATTCATAATCATATTCACACCATTCATATCCACACCATTCATATTCACACCACTTTCATACCTCTAACAAATGCTTAACATTCACGTATTCATACCATTCACAAATTCAAACAAATCACAAATTTTCAGAAGTCAAAAAATTCATACCATTGACCAAAAAGTTACCAGTCATAACAAGTCACAAGTTCTTAACCATCATACCGTACACAGAATTAATTTCATACCAAAACACAACAAGTCAACCCACCACAAAACACTGTCACTTACGACAAGTACATAATTAACAAGTACATATTAACAAGTACACAAAATAGTAATGCAACTACTTCCTCTTCTTCCCTGGTTTCATTTTGGTTGCCACCTTCTGGGTTGCTTTCGTCCGCATCGCCTTGCTAGCACTTTATTCCCCACCTGCAATATCCTCTCCGTATAATTCCATTGGCTCTGGCCCCTCTATCTATGCAATATACTCTAGTGTTTGCTTCTTCATTGTTTCATTAGGAGCAGAAGAGCTTATGAACTCAGTAATGTGTCGCAACCTCTTTTGTTGCATGACGATATATGAAAATGATTAACATCAAAGTGGAAAGTACGTAATAAAAAATGAAAAAAATATAGCTTACAATACGACGAAGTAGTTCAGGTGCGTCACATTCATTCCTTCGTTCAGTTAATCTTTTTTTAGGATTAGCCACGAGAGGGTGGAAAACAGAGCTATACCATTCCATGTAAGTGTCGGCACAATCCCAAGGACGTACAGCTTTTGTAGACAGTAATCTCTCGTTCAACAAATGATTCGACCATTCTTCCCAACTACGATCTTGGATATTAGAGTATGTTGCTTTATAAAATGTAGTAGACAGCTTGAACTTCTTACTATTGACAAAGAAAGTAGTCGAAGGGATGGTTTGAAAGTAACCAAATTGACGAAGTGCCTTTGCGGAAGATATAGCTCAACGGTTTCAAAACAAACAATTGGTCCATTGTAAAAAGAACATCGCTCTAATTTGTAGATGCCACGCTTGCCATGGTAACAGTCCCACACTACATCACACTGTGTTAAATCATCAATCTTCTCTCTCAAATTAATTAAGTCGGACGATAGATTTTCAGCTTGATCAATTGCAAAGTAGAATGATGCTCTCACATCTCCCTCAACTGCCCCAACACATCTATTATGTCGCCTTAAACAGGAAAGTGCTCATAAATCCATACCTACAACATGTCATCATTATGCATTAGTAATTACACGTAAAGGATAAACAAGACGAATTACGAACACATACCTGCAGCAACGTCATACAACCACATAATTGCTGCACATCTTTTCTGTTGCACTGACCTAAATTGTAGAACAACCAGCTCAAGCAAGCTGTGGCCCATGAATACGTATGCACCGAACTCAAATCATCAAGACACTGTAAATATTGAACGGATACTTTGTTGCCCGACTTATCACCACACACTAACAAACCAATGGTATACAAGAGATACGCAGTTGCACATTATTTTTTTCGAACATCAGAGTCGTCCTCTTTCGAACCTGCAAACGTCTTTCTCAACCATTCCAATCGTATCTTTTTTTCCCCCTCCCATTATCAAAATAGCCTCTGGCCTATCTATCCCTAGATATTTTTCCAAGAGACCATAAACATGATCAGGACTTATAGTCCTAGAACCACCAAGAGATCCTGAAACAACTCGTCCTTCTGCTGGCAAACCGGTAATGTGAACAACTTCGTCGATAGTTATCATCATTTCACCGAATGGAAGATGAAATGTATTTGTTTCTGAATAATATCTTTCCACAAAAGCATTGATAAGCACTCTGTCGAGTTTGTCATGAGAATGTAAAATTAGCTTATATAAACCTGACCCAATTACGACATCCCGCACAAACTTACATTCATCGTCTAGCATCCACTGTCGATGTGTTCCCACGTGATTGCGAATTCTTACAATTATAGCTTCCCCTTTCGACGCCTTGCATAAGAATAAGTAAACTAATCAAGATATGCAAGTTATTTGTATCGTTTTACTAATAATCAAGATAATCGTGCTACTAATCAAGATAATCAATATATGCAAGTTATTTGTAGACTTACCGTGGAATTCCATATTTTATGAGCAATATGTCCTTCGAAAGAAAAAAGGAGGGATGGTTGAACGTCTTTTCCTTTGTGTTGAGTGGATGATTGTTTACTCTTTCTCTTCGTAATTTTTGAACTGCCTTCCTCTTGTTCGTCATCGTGGGATTCTTGTTCCTTAGAACTCTCTTGTTCTTCGTCATCGCTACTTTCATTTTCTTCCTCATTGCTTTTTTCTTCTAAACCAACATTACTTTCTTCGTCGTCGCTACCTTCATCATCTTTACTTTCTTCATCACCGCTACCCTCTTCATCATTGCCCTCCTCATCATTTCCCTCCTCAGTACCCTCCTCATCATTACCCTCGTCATCATTTTCCTCCTCAGTACCCTCCTCATCATTACCCTCCTCATCATCATTACTTTCTTGATCATCGCTACCCTCCTCATCATTGGACTTAGTAGGTTCTTCTTCCATGACAATTTTTTTCCTTTTTAATTGTTCTTCTTTGGACTTAGTAGGTTCTTCTTCAGTCACAATTTTTTTTCTTTTTAATTGTTCTTCTTTTTATCGTTCGGTTTGAAGCCGTTTCCGGTTTGATGTTGTCATCGGCTGACGAGATGATGCCCCTGTCCCTTGTGTACTGCACAAACAAAACATGAACCAAAAACCAGATTAAGTTAACCTCTTTAGTAGAAACACCAAACACAAATTACTGTTTGTACGGCACAGAACTGTCGTACGGGCTAAAACGAAAAGGAAAAATCGTATAAAAATTATTAGTACGACAACATAAAGTCGTATACTTTTGGTAAATAGAAATCATCAGTACAAAAATTTATACGACAGCTAGCCGTCGTATAAATTCATACAGAATGTAAATATCGTATAATACAACCACTACGACATTTGTACGCCGAATGAACTAACTATGCAAATGTAAATTTTTGACAAATGGCGACATTTTTCCATCGTATAACTTACACTAATACGACACAACTGAGTCGTATAACTCCATACGATAGCTACGTGCCGACCGACAATGTCAAACTACACATACATGTACACCTGCGCACCACCACCCTCAACTCTCACCAAACACCCCACATTTTTCATACCTTTTGCCGTGAAAATCAAAATTGGACAACACGCAGTGATTAGAACAAAAATTTTCATACCTCTCCAGCTTCTTCTGCATCCGATTAGGATCGACAACGTTCTTCTTCCCCGTTCTCTTCGATCGTGGCATCGCTTCCGGTTTTAATTTGAAATTCTATTGTGTGTTTTGATTTTAGAAATTCCGAACGAGAAATTAGGGTTTATGCGATTGAAGTTTGAGTGAGAAAGGGTTGCGTACGAGATAGGTTTAGGAGTTTTGAATTGAGGGTAGTTTGGGAAAAATAGAAACAAATATTAAAACACTCTGACCTCCCCTTAACAATTAACTTAATGTTAGTGTGCCCTTAAAATTTGACCCCCCCTTAACAAAAAACGGTGTGTCATTAACAGACCCCGGATAAAAATATCTAAGAATAAGAAGTTGTGGTATGACAGTCATTAAGTGCACCTATCATACATTCTTTTGGAACACTAACAGCTATTCCTTAGATGCCTATTGTCAGGCAGGTGCTACCACCCTTTTTGTTTAGTATAGAAATTCTAGCTGCTTGCATGATTATTTGCTAACATTTACATTTGAGTTTGAATAGTCATATATGTTATAACCTTGTAATACTTCTGCATTACCAAATTTTGATCCCACAATCATAACTGTTTACATCCTACATTTAAAGACGCTTCTTACTTTCTCAAATCACCTTCTCTTGGAAACATATCAGCTAGTGAGTTCTAATCCTCCCAAAATAACATGGCTTTAACCACCACTCGATGTTCATTTTATTCTTTTAATGAACATAATTCAGCAATTCAAATTTGAAGCCATCATCTCCACTGCATTTCTTCACAACCTTTAATTCACAAAAGGAAAAAGAACAATTCAAAATAACAAAAATTCTAAATATATCATGGATCACAAAGAAAGTAGTAAAGTACATCAATGACTTCGTCTGAGTAATCTCAACCTGAATCCCATTTGGAGAAGTAATCCAAGTACAATGGTCAAATCCTGCCATGTTTATTACTACAAAAAGCTCTCAAATACCAATAAGCATTTCTTTAATATTCATGATGTCTCTGTAAAGTCAGCAAGTTATATAAAGCATAAGGCTACATGAATCTTATCCAATCTTCAACTGAAAAAGTCAGCAAGTGATTACTAACTTCTGGCACGCATTAAAAATATCCTTTCTCTAATTGGAATAAAGGAAGTACAAAAATAAAAATAAAGAAGAATCAAATAAAACACACAGGAACCAAAAAAGAACAGCGATGATAATAGAACGGACGCATCAACAAAAATTAGGTTTTTTTTTTACTTCTAATTCGATGAATGAGTGGGTGAACAAAACCAACGCGACATCAAATCGACCTACAAATTGGCAGACTGTTCAACGGATGTAGACCAAGCAATTTTAAGAAAGCCATCTAAAAAAATCGAATATATTCAGAATCCTTCATTTTGCAACAATCGAATTGAACAGGAAATTAAATCCAGAAACAAGTGCAAAATTGAAGTACAATAGCAATGTTAGCTACTATTAACAACAACCATATTTTCAAAGGATTGCATGTCTCTATGCACATGCATCAGTGTTCAGTTAAGTTCAAAAAGTTTAGCGAGCCCATTGCTAGTTTGTTCTGTGAGAGGCCACAATAACGTCTCTTTTCTGAAATCCTTCACAACTCATGAGATAGAGAGTGCAGTATATATGTGCGCAGGAATGCATATGTGTTTATTTTGAATTTCCTTTCAAGTGCAGTAACAATTCTTAAATTATTATTGTGTTGAATACCATATAAAAGAACAACACTACATAAACACACTGTTTTTTTTATTTAGCAAGTTGTAAGCAATACTATCACGAAGTAACACGGTATAGATTTAGAAGATTCAACAATATTATTTGAAACTGTTATACAAAAATGTCAGTAGAAATTCTTATTTCTATCGATAGGAGGAATAGTGAGAAGGTTTGTCTACCCGAACCGAAGCCGGAGAAAACTTCAAATCAGGGACGATGGGATGTTGAAGATCCAGCAGCTAAACTCTGGGAAGAATAACGAAGAAGGCGATGAGAGTTTATACGGAGTCTAAATGAGATACAAAGGGATGAAAAAATAGTTCAGATTCAAACGATGTTATTCTAACCCAAAATCGATGAAATTAGATACCTGAAATCGAAGTTCAAACAATGTTTCCTGAAGCCAAATCGATTCTTCCCCAAAATCAAATTCTTTAATGTCGGAAAGTATTTGAATACTTTAAGCTTCGCGATCGTTTGATGCTGAAACGAATTCAGAACGGATTTGGGATCTGATATTATTTTATTTTTTTTGGAAATCGTGGGAGTTTCTGATTTAGCGGCCGTTCTTTGAGAAAGCGTTGGCCAAAGGAAATGAGAAATGGAAATAGGGTTATGGATGTTAGTTTACCTTTATGCCCTCAGAAACCAGCCCTACCAACACAAATAAGCGTTGGCAATAAGAAAAATATAATTATTTATTTTTGGTAACACTTTTTTAATATAGCAACGCATATTATTGTTACAACCTTACAACACAAATAAGTGTTGGCAATTGTGAAAAAAATGGGTTACCAAATGGCCATTATGGTGTAGTGCTCCATCCCCTTATTGTCGTTATCTCAAATATAAAACAGAAAAGTAAATAACGAGGCCCTTTGGAAACACAGAACTACACCTTTATTGTCCCCACTGATCCCTTCCACCCCATCATCCTATTCACGGTCTTACTCCGACATTCTTTTTCCGATCCATGTTTCCTCATGTAAAACTATCTCCTACTTCACTATGCTCCAGAGCTTCTCATCTATAACTCGCGCTCCAGTAAACCCAACTTTCACATGTACTATATGCTCGCCACGTACACTTGCATGCATATTCATCGCAACTGCCACTAAAAACAAATATAACTACCCGTCCTCATAGTGTCCGCACTCAACTCCTTCTTCTCCTCTCTATTAATATTTTCAGTTTCCAAACTACAGTCATACCCAAATGCAAAGAATACTCACGCACAAAACAAATACACTCGTTATCACGCATGGAAGAACATGCCGTATATATTTTGTGGGTTCATTCAGTAGTGAAGAGGAATCACAGAAGAAAGGAAGTGTTTTGCTGTGAAGAAAATGAGAGAAGATAATGGGAAAAACTTTCGCAGAGAAGAGAAGAGAATAGTTCGTGTTGTGGCCATACGAAATGGAAAAAGGAAGTCTGGGTCTAAAAATGAATACTTGCGTTCTAATGAATGTATATATATGGGCATGTTTACTTCGCTGCTAAGGAATGGAAGGACAAAAAGGTTGATGTGTAGCTGATGGAGAAAGGGCATAACTATGGTAGCTGGCGGCAGAACATCGAAGATAGGATGGTGACGGTGAGAGACAGTGCATTGAATGTGAAAAGAAGATTTGACATACTAAACTTAGTTTCAAAGTAAAAGATTACGCCCGTGTTATTAAGGTGGCAAGGTACAATGTGAACATGAGGCAGAGGGAACATGTATATTAATATATGTGTTTTATATGTATAAGTACATTGTACCCCGCTACGACCAATTCCGTTCACATACGGACTACTACAGACAAAAATAAAAATGCAGTCGTGTCGAGCAGTGTACCACGATTCCAAAACTATTATGAAATAGAATAGTTAACTTATTTTGTGAAATCCCAAAATGCTAATATAGGGTGTAAAATACTCCAAATATAAAGTTGCTTATTTTCCAAATTTTAAATTACAGTAAAATTCTAAAAATTAAATTATAACTACGTTTCAAAGATCTTGTCCAAATTCAAAATCGATTTTTAATTATATTAAATAAATCATTATGGTTTATAAACGATTCCATAGCGACTATTTGAAATTTTGATTTAGACATAACTTACCATCTACATGACGAAATCTCAATTGTTCTCTTTCATCCGCAAACAGGTGGACAAACAGAGGTAGTGAACAGATCTTTAAGAAATTTGTTGAGATGCCTTATGAAAGATAATTTGAAGAGTTGGGATGCGAAGTTGTGTCAAGAAGAATTTGCACACAATCATGCTATTAATTGAAGTACGGGGTTTAGTCCGTTTCAAATTGTTTATACAATTGAGCCAAAAGGACCGTTGGACTTTTCTATGATTCCACCGCAGAAAGGGATTGTTAAATGAGCCAGTGATTTTGTTAATGAATTGCAGGAATGTCACAAAGTTGTGCAAGAGAGATTGCTTAAGTCGAATATGAAATATAAGCAATTTGCAGATTCGAAGCGACAAAGTGTTAATTTCGAAGAGGGAGATTTTTTTTACGCAGTATTGATGAAAGATCATTTTCCTATTGGAACTTACAACAAATTGAAAGCTTGAAAGATTAGTCCCATAAAAATTGTGAAGAAAATCAACGATAATGCTTATCAGTTGAAGCTGTCATAAGATGTGTATACTTCGGATGTATTCAATGTCAGGTATCTAATTCCATACTATGAAGATAAACTTATCAGCGAAGAAGATTTGTGTGAATTCGCGGTCGAATTCTTGTCAGCCAGGGGAGGATGATGCAGCGCATCATGGAAATTGCTTGTATACGAGCTATCGGTCGTCCAACGGCCTAAGGCAATCGCTCAGTGACCTAAAAAGAAAAGGAAGGAAGAGAAGATCGTCCATAAAGCTAAAGCTTGAAGAAGTGAAGAACCGATCGTTCAACGACCAAACAGGGTCGCTCGGCGAGGCGATGAATCATGGAGAGAAGCCCAGCGATCCAACAAGGTCATTCTCCAGTTTGACGAGAAAGGGCAGGTTTGAGGAAGCACTGTTAGATCGTGCGAGGAATGGGTCGTTCGCCTTTGAGTCGCTCACTCCAGAGTTGGTCAATCCTACATCGTTCGCACTTGAGTCGTTCATTTTGGAATCATTTGCTATTAAGTCAAATGCCCTTGGGCCGCTACCGGCTGAAGGCAGTAAGGGCTATTAAAGATAAGATCATATGTGGGTCGCTCGTTTCATTGCTGTGTAATGTCATAGTGAGTCGTTCGCTCTATTGTTGTACCGTGTAAAAGGTTCGCGTATCATAGTTAGGTCGACCACTTATCTTGGGTCGTTTTCTTGTATTTGGGTCGTCCGTTTGGACAAGGTGTGTTGTAAACCCTATAAATAGGGGTGTGGCATGAGATGAAAGGTTGTTTACTTTTGAATAAATCCCTTGTGTGTGCTTTGTGCCACCATTAAAATTGGAAGTGAGTGAGATCTCCTTTCTCCATTTTCGGATATTCAAGTTCGCTCGAATCAACGAATTTGAAGCCGATTCACGGTATCACTTGCGAGTGATCAACGTTCAAAGAATCGTAGATCGACAACACGGTATCTTGCAAGATCAACGTGTTGAAGATAGCTACATTTCGGCATTGACAGATCAACGGAATTGAGCATGCACATCGTCCTTGGTCTTGTTTCCACGAATCCATCCGTTCGTGTGGAGTTTAGATCCTGGAGCTGCTCCAGTTCCCCATTTATCAGTCTCTAACTGTAAACTAGTAAGGGAACAACTTCCTAAGTATAAACCCCGAAGGCCGAAACCAACATCATATCGACACTCAGAAAGTCATTCAACTTAACTAATCTCCAGTCAGTTTCTTATTCTTTTAACTCCATTTTAATCCCTATTTCAAAACCCAATTTCCATATTTTCATTTCGCAAAATATTTGCTTAAATCCCTTATTCACATCAAATGTGAATAATATTCCTTTTATGAAATCAAAACAGTTTGATTTCGCATTTAAAACAATAGTTCAAATCCAAATTTCTTTTTATACTTTTATTTATAGAATTATTCATGAAAATCTTATTTTATTTCCAACACTTATGATCTAATCTATAATTACCTTTTTTAAATGCTAAGTTCAAATTCCATTTCAAATATCGGTGTTAAACCTAGTTTTACTTCTCTATATAAATTCAGACTTATATATTTTAATTTATCCAGTGATAAATATTTTACTTAATTTATGAACATCGTTTATAAATTAATCTTCTCACTTTATCTGTTAAAACAGATTTCTATTTAATATCTACTTTAAATTAATCTTCCCATAATTCTTTTATATCTCGCAAATTCCCCTTAACCAATATCATGTTACACCCGTGTGCGAAGCACGCGTCTAAACCTAGTCCTACTGTATAATTCTCTTTTTATAATTCTATTAATTTCCCAAATATCATATTTATTCCATATAATCATTTATTTACTTCTTATTACTTTCATTTAGTATTTATACCAAAACGACCTTTTAAAACTTCCATATAATTGTTAATAATTTCTATACAGAAGTTCTTATTTAATTTCCTAAATAATTCCTTTTTATAAAATCCATTTATTTTATATAAACATTTTATTTTCAATATACACTTTGAAAATTCTGTTTTTACATTCCAGTATTTCTTATGGCATTAAAAATACCAAATAATAAGACCAGTGTCCTCATAATCAATCACAGATTATATATTACATCATATATCACAATATATATAAAAACGGTACTTTAAATATTGAGGAATCTAGTTGGATTCCTCCAACCTGTTTCCCTGCATCCACAGATGTTAAACAATATAATTAACTTCAATTTCATTTCAATATGAAATATTCTTATAAACAAAATCAATATTTGAGAAATGATATTTATATAACTAGATCTAAAATTTCAACCAATAAAACAACAATTCAACCAAAAAATCATAACACACCAATCAATCATCATTTATCAATACTAAATCACGTTTATAAAAATATAAACTGACAGAGTTAGTGAGTTTTACTCACATTGGTGGTTTATCGTTAAATAACGATAACCATTCAACAATTCCGTTCAGGCATTTTATTTCACAATAAATTGAGACGAGCTCCGCATCATTCCAAACCCGTTTATTGTGTAGCCCTCGTCTATACGATCGCAACAGATCTTATTTCATCAGATTTTGATCATGTACGAAAAATATATTACAGTTACAAGTTTTTTCATGAATTAGACTTTACTAATATAATTGATGAGCTAAAATTTTACCTATATTAACAATTCTGTTAATCATGTGGTTAACCTTAAATGGCCCGCTCATCCTCTTATAATCCTTTCTCCCTCCAGATAAAACATCAGCACCGAGCTCTTCTAAAACAACCATGGCCGAACGGTTTTCTTCACCAATACTTTCATTTCGTTACCATTTGCAAAGCCATGGCTACCATCTTCTTTCTCATATCCCACATGCAGACACCCTGTCCTCACATCTCCCCTTCTATTTAACATTCATGTGCAATTGCGTGCCAAACTGCACATGATTCTCAGCAGCTCCTCCCCATGGTAAAGATTTCACGTCCTCATACTTCCCAAACCTTATCAATACATACTAATCTCTATCCCCTTATTGTCGTTATCTCAAATATAAAACAGAAAAGTAAATACTGAGGCCCTTTGAAAACACAGAACTGCACCTTTATTGTCCCCACCGATCCCTTCCACCCCATCATCCTATTCACGGTCCTACTCCGGCGTTATTTTTCCGATCCATGTTTCCTCATGTAAAACCGTCTCCTACTCCACCGTGCTCCAGTGCTTCTCATCTATAAATCGCGCTCCAGTAAACCCATCTTTCACATGTACTATATGCTTGCCACATACAGCTTGCGTCCTGCATATTCATCGCAACTGCCACTAAAAACAAATAAAACTACCCGTCCTCATAGTGTCCGTACTCAACTCCATCTCCTCTCTACGTTTTCAGTTTCCAAACTACAGTCATACCCAAATGCAAAGAATACTGACACATAAAAAAATACACTCGTTATTGTAACAACCCGAATTTCAACAACACGTTAAAACAAGAAATCAGGGCAGAATTAAATTTAGAATTAGGTAAAATGGACATCACCATTGCGTTCATCTCGGAAAAATACGCGAAATAGAGTTCGAGTTTTCGAAAATCGGAGTCCGTATGACCAAGATATGGCCAAAACAAGATTTCAGCAGACTTTCTGGCAGACTGACCCGTGTCGACTGTAGTGTCGACACCCAAATCGACCTGCCCCCCCTTGTGTCGACTGTAGTGTCGACTTCCCCCCTGTACAGGTCAACCTGGTCGGCCTGGGGTGGCCCAGAACCCATTTTTGAGGCCCGGGATGAGTTTTGATTGTCCCGATTGACTCTAGGGTTGATCTAAAGGCCCTAAATGGTTCCTACAGTTGACTTCTTCCCGAAGACATGCTTTGGGTCTAGTTTGTTGGCTTGTGATGGATTTAGATGGTTAGGATCTAAACTAGGGTTTATCCTATGGCCTAAACTATCATAGTCTTCTATAAAAAGACCCCTAACCCTACCTTAAACCCTCATAAATTGATCCTACAACTAAACTATGCCAAAATTTCTAATGATCATGGCCTCCACTCAAGCCTCCATCCTCTTGTCATAAATTCTATCTTCATTCACATGAGAGATTACATGATCATATGAGTGTATGAGAGTTTCTATGTTCATATGAGAGCTTCTAAACTTGATTTCAAGGCAAATCTTCATCAAAGCAAGGATCTTTCTTATTATTTTCTCAAGGGTTTTATTGGAGCTTATTGATTTGGGTTTTTTTGCTAGTGTGGCTTCGTATCAATCTTTTTATATATTGATTTGTGCCTTCATAGCATTGTAAGCCCCCTCCTACTCTTAGATATTAACTATGAAGTTAAATGTTCATGTTGCAAGTTTTGGGTTTGAACTTGAGTAGGTTGCATGCTTAGAAACTATCATGTTATGTGTAGATTTATCCTATGCATATTCGTAAAGTTATCACCTTGATTTTGTGGGCTAAAAGCTATAAGCTTTATGTTGAAATGTTGCATTATGCAACATAAGAACTCTCTTATCCCTTAAGTTAACTTGCATAGAATGCTAGATGCGAACTTCTAGCCATTTTTCTATGTCATCTATCACCATGATTCACCTATATGCTAAGTTTTGGGGTTATGCATGTTTTTGGGGCTTAATAATGTAACATGCAAGTTTGTGAACACATTATGTCTCATATGCCACCATGTTTAACTTGCGGCCTTATACCCCTTTTGTCATACCTTTGCCAGGTTCCTTCTTTTAATCCATTATGCGTTGTTGCGAATGTATATGCGAGTTTAAAAGCGTTGGGGTTACGTTATGGGTAAACTTTAATGACATGAAACATGATTTGGGTAAATTGGTATAAACATGACAACATGTAATTTTGGCTATGAACATGGGACTTGAAAACTTGACACGTATGGGTTGTAAGTGTAATAAGACACTAGACCAAACATGAAAGTGGCCAACTCGAGGTTGGGTTGAGTTTGTAGCATAAATCTACCCGGACCCGCCCGGCTTAACTAGTGGCTACAAACAATAGGACCCAATGTGGGTAGTTGGTCATATAGCACTTAAAACCCGAAGTTAGACTAGGTTGTGGTGTAAATCTACCTGGACCCGCCCGGCTTAACTAGTAACCACAACAAAGTCTAATGTGAGAGGTTGGGGTGCATTAATCTAATTAATGCCACATGAAAAGGTTAAGTAATTTTGATTAATGACACTTAACCGATATGACACGAATGGGTAGGTTAAGTTAAACCGGACTTGGTTCCTTAATGACACTTAACCATATAAGACAATTAGGGGATGGGGTTAAGTAATTTACACTTAACTAATCCGACTTGGTAATTAGATGGGGTTAAGTAACCTACACTTAACTAATCTAAACACGGTAATTAGATGGGGTTAAGTAATCCATACTTAACTAATCTAACACGGTAAATTCGATGGGGTTAAGTAATTTACACTTAACTAATCCAACTTGGTAATTAGATGGGGTTAAGTAACTTAGACTTAACTAATCTAAACACGGTAATTAGATGGGGCTAAGTAACCTTCACTTAACTAATCTAAGCACGGTAATTCGATGGGGTTAAGTTAAACACTTAACCAATCTAAACTTGGTAATTTAATGAGGTTAAGTAGCCAATACTTAACCAACTTAACATGATAATTTAATAGGGTTAAGTAACTTATACTTAACCAATTATACATGATGATTTGATGAGGTTAAGTAACCTATACTTAACCAACCTAATATGCGGACCTGATAGGGTTAAGTCACAAGACCTTTTAACTTAGGCTTAACCATTGTAATACGATTAGTGGATGGGGTTAAGCTAACCCATACTTAACCAATCCGACTCGATAATCTGATGGGATTAAGATATTCTATGCTTAATCAATCTAACATGATAATCTGATAGGGTTAAGACAAATAAATACTTAACCAATTTGACTTGATAGGGATAAGTCATGAGCTTCTTGGTACACTTAACCAACTTATAGGGCTAAGCCTTGAACTTCAGTACTTAGCCAATCTTGACATGATTCGTGGGCGGGTTAGGTCATGAACTTGAATGACAACACTTAACCCATTAGACAAAACCCTAGCTCAGGGGACTAGGTTGAAAATCGTAGTTAACAAGGATAGTGGGAAGAGAAGCTAAGTGGTAAACCTTAGTTAAGGATAACTAAGTAATAATTCTTAGCCAAGGACATGAGACTAGTTCATAAATAGATACGGTAAGTCATCGCTTAGTATACGAGGAGGAGCAACTTATCTGACTTGGATAAAAAGCTCCAGCGAAATGGGTGACGAAGCGGTAGCTTCGGGGGACGTGAGGGTACTCTTGGTATCCCTCTGTGAGGTGGCAGGTGGTCCATGAAACCCGGCCTCACAGAGGTTAAGGTCTGCGGTAGAAGAGCCAAGAGTATGCCTTGGTTGCTATGCGAGCGACCTAAAGACTGGGATGGATTAGCGTGGAGTCGACGATACTTTTTTTTGCCCTGGATAGCACGTTGCCGACTACCTACCATCTTTAGTCAATCGTGTACGAACGGAAAGGCAGAGAACTCCCAACAGACCATGTTCTTGCTATCGAGTCATGGGTGAGGTTGGCCCATAGGAAAGTGGGGCTATAGTGGGGCCGGGATGTAGTTCTCATACATGATTTTTCTTGGATTGCCTTTCAGTAGTTGAGGGAGGGGTCACGTGGGACCATAGCCACGGATACAAAAACAGGCATTGGTATCTGCATCAGCATACGACTTAAAGCTCCCGACCGAGTTCCGTATTTCTTGATTTGCCCTGGCACGGAACTCGGGTGGCACATTGAGATACATGTGCGTCTAGACATGGAAACGATTCACGATACATACGTGGGATAAAGGGCGCGGTTGACGGGTGGCATAATCCCTAGTGGCCCTAGGTGGCTTGAACCCAAAACACGGAAACGTTCATTAGGTAGCATAATCCCTAGTGACCCTAGGTGGCAGAAATCCTAAGTGAACACGCGATAGTTCATGGTAAGAAAACATAACCAGATCAAGGGTAGCAGTCCAAAATAACCTCAAGGATAAAACGGTACTACGTTGAAGTGGTATAGATTTACATAAGAAAGCCCGTACGGCCTACGGCAAAGGACTGAACTTATGCATGGAAAGAATCATACGAATCAGGAAACCTATATATATACGATATATTAGGATGACATGGACCATTACATGACATTAGGCAAGAGACATTCATAGTTAACACATGACGCGGGCCGGGATACTAGTACGGGAGGTGCAGAGCGAATATACATGATAGATACCTTGCGATATTGTACTTGATAGAAACCTGACGATGTGATATCTTGACTTATCTTGACACCGTAGTTTATCATGACACACTTGTTTATCTTGGTACAGTAGTTCATCCTATTATTTTGGTTTAGCTTATCTATCTTGTCATCATACTTATGTTCATCTCAGTTCCTCATGCCAGTTAACTTTACTAGTTTATATACTGATAGTAGATAGGGCTTACCAGTCTTTATGACTGACCCCGTTTTGTTTCGCCTCTTTGTCTTCCGTTTCCCCCCAGGTTACAGGGAGGAAATGCTATTGTTAGTTCGGACTTCTTCTGTTTGGAGGTCATCATGTATGGCTTGGACTTTTCTTGGCTATGGCTACTTTACTGTTTCACTTGGGGAATAATTTATGAAAAGGTTTTTATGCTTCTTTACTATTGCAAGAATGGTTTTCATGTAAGAAATTCTTTGATGTAAAAGGCTTTAGACCTTATTTATTAATGATATGAAAGTTGGTTTTACTTCCGCTATTTTATATGTTCTGTCTTGTAATATTTCTGTATATGTTTACCAATAATACCCCTCTAAAGCTAGTGCATTCCTTTGCGAGTGACCCTAGCGGAGGTTGGGTGTTACAGTTATCATGCATGGAAGAACATGCCGCATATGTTTTGTGGGTTCATTCAGTAGAGAAGAGGAAACACGGAAGAAAGGAAGTGTTTTGCTGTGAAGAAAATGAGTGAAGAGAATGGGAAAAACTTTGGCAGAGAAGTGAACAGACTAGCTTGTGTTGTGGCCATACGAAATGGAAAAAGGAAATCTGGGTCTAAAAATGAATACTTGTGTTCTAATGAATGTATATATATGGGCATGTTTACTTCGCTGCTAAGGAATGGAAGGACAAAAAGGTTGATGTGTAGCTGATAGAGAAAGGGCATAGCTACGGCAGCTGGCGGCAGAACATCAAATGTAGGATGGTGACGGCGAGAGACCGTGCATTGAATGTGGGAAGAAAAAATTACATACTAAACTTAGTTGCAAAGTAAAAGAGTATGCCCGTGTTATTAAGGTGGCAAGGTACAATGTGAACACGAGGCACAGGGAACATGTATATTAATATATGCGTTTTTTGTGTATAAGTACATTGTACCCCGCTGCGAACAATTCCGTTCACATACGGACTGCTAAAGACAAAAATAAAAATGCAGTCGTGTCGAACAGTGTACCACGATTCCAAAACTATAATGAAATAGACTAGTTAGCTTATTTTGTGGAATCCCAAAATGCTAATATTAGGTGTAAAATACTCCAAATAAAAAGTTGCTTACTTTCCAAATTAAAAATTATTGTAAAATTTTAAAAATTAAATTATAACTACGCCTCAAAGATCTTGTCCAAATTCAAAATTTATATTTAATTATATTAAATAAATCGTTATGATTTATAAACGATTCCATAACGACTATTTGAAATTTTGATTTAGACATAACTTACCATCTACACGACGAAATCTTGATTTTTCTCTTTTATTAGAAAAATATAGTTCATCAGAACCGGACGTTTCTTGTTTCACAGAAATCTGACTTAAAACTTATTATGTATATTCATTTAAAATTCGAATCGTCAAATTACGAACTATCGTGCCATTTCGAGCTCGATTATAATTATAATATAATTAATACGTTTTAATGTCGTTTATAAATATATTCATTAATACAATTCAACCTTAAACTGGATTAAATATTTTTAAATAATCTAATACACACAATATTTTCAATTCTACTATTTCCTATGACTCGAGCTATGTAGCATCATTTTTCCTTTATTATCCAATACGAGTTTGTTGACACCATTTTAACGTGTGTCACCATGCCACCACTAACGGTGTTAGTGGTGTGGCTGAGATTGCCACTTGAATTTCTTCTGTCAAATCTCAGTCACACACCACTAACACCGTTAGTGGTGTCATGGTGACACACGTTAAATAGTGTTAACAAACTAGCTCTTTTTATTACCATTTTCAGCTCCATTACCAAAATCTTGTTGTTTTTCAAGAAAGGAAGCGTGGTGAAATGTGTTTTCAACTCTCTTATACATAATCATAAGTTCATAACCATTTAACTTAACAACGTGCGTATAGATGAAATCAAGAAAGGAAGTGCCAAAATGCTCTAGTCACGGTTAACCTTGATAGCACCCATTACACAGAAACGACTCACTGAAAGAAATCAAGAAATTCAAACACCAAAATGTATTGAAACACATTACAATGCATTTAGTTCTCATTCAAGAAATTATACATTTAAAATGTTCAGACAGATAATTTACTTTCAAGAACCATACTATACAGGCCTCATAACTGCTGATATAATCATGCAACCCTTTCATAGAACAATACAAAATCTTTACGATCGACCATTCCTTAAACTGGTAGAAGAAAGCAAACCACAGTTCTTGAGCAGATTATATCCAAGAAATTCAAGAAGAACCATTCTGATCAAGAGCAGAACTCACAAATTTATCTCTAGCAAACCAAAACTCCGCGTACTCATCTGAGTTCAGCAACTGGAAATATCTCAAATCTTTGAGAAGTGGATGGCAGATTTCTTCGTAAACTCTTGACCAAAGGTCCATAATCTTGAGTTTTGAGCTCCTGGAAACCCCTCCATGCAAGCATTCAATCAACGGCGTTGCATATTTCATCAGATCGAAAGCAGTCGAGCGGACAAACTCTTCTTCACCACCCGGAAAGCATGGAACAACCGCGGAAACAGTGACCAAATCTAGGTTTTCTTCATCGAATGAAAATGTTATTGTGACGGGTCCGCCTAACGTTAAGTGGTCGAAAATGTAGCATAGGTCGGATGGTTGAAATGAGTAGTCGGGGAACAGTTTGATGCCGTGGTCTGTAGGAGTTCTGAGTTCGAAATCGGATACTTGTAGGATTAGAACAAGTGCTACGACGAATCTTGAAATGTTGCCTCTGGGCTTCATGTTGCGTAGCTGCATGAAATCCATGAGACATGGCTTCATGAAGTTTTCAACGTCGTTGATGAATCGGTGGTTGATCTTTGAGTCGTAATCGTCGAGTAGGGCGAGTATGAGGTCTTGTGGGCTAGGGAGGGTTTCTGTGTCAGAGGTGGATGTGGAAGAAGACATTGGAAAAAGTACGAGGTTTTAGGACGTATAATTAATGGGAATTCTTTAATGGTTGTTCCGAAGTCATTGCCTGTGCCCTTATGGTAAGAAGGATATTAAATATGTTTACCAGGCTGTGAGATATGCACACTAATTCGAGCTCAGGTTCCATTAGTGATCCTAAGATGATTATTTTTATTTAATACGAATTAAAATAAAAAATAATGTAAAAAAAAAAATATGTTCCGAAATGTTGCATGTTTGATGCTTTTTATTGTTTGAACTTTTTATTTGTTGTTTGGTTCGTATAAACAATGTTCAAACATAAAACTTGACCGATTCATGTTCTTATGAATTTTTTCATAAAGGAGTATGACACATTTCCATTCGATCAAACTCGACCTATTTACACCCCTAATCTTGACTTGAATTTAAATTGATTTAAGAATTTATTTTACTATTATTGACCTAATTAATTTATTTGATTTTAGGGTTTAATGTATATTACATAATTTCCTTAATGATTTTAATTTTTCTTTTATTGTTATTAAAAAACTCTAACATTGAGTACATATAACGCAATCTTCATACTACCAAAATATGTAATCTGGCCCAATTGAAATTACTTCAAATCTTTGAACAGATGCCTATGGAATGCACCTATGTGAAGTGCAAAACTCCACTTTTCACGCATTCTGATTTATGTTCGCCCCTCTTTTATCATTTTTTTAATGTTTACTGACTCATCAAAATGTCACCTTGATCCAGCAAAATTGTCGTAAGGACCGGTGGTTAATGCAAATTTCAGTGCATCTCATATTATTTGGGATTCTACCATGACTACATCTAGAATATGTTGTGTTTTGTGACATAAAATCACATATATGTTGGAGGATGTGTGGAAGTAGCATTGTGATAGAGGACGAAGTGCAGTAGCTAAAAGGGCAGAAACTGATCAGCATAAATGTCAAATCCTCAGTTCCAGATGTTTGAGCTGATGGGAATTAGTAGATAGGGTGCTCGGGCAGACGTTTGAGGCCCTAGGTCAAACGTCTGACCTTAAGGGGAATCGTTTTCAGACAGTTTGGTTAGACGTCTGACCATCCCGATCAGACGTCCGAGGATGTTCCCTTTTTTTACTGTTTATTTCATGAGATATATTTCTGATATTTCCAAGGGGATATTGGATATTTTCCATGGCTATCTATTTTTCTATATAAGCAGCTTCCAGGTTTGAATCAAAGCATGAGATTGTGATCGAAATTAGTTAATTCAAGGGTTTGCTGTTATGTAATGATGGTCGGTACAAAGCCCCCTTCCTTGCATGCATATGAGCTGGCACACAACTCCCATATAACAAAAGGAATCTCTGTTGTTATGTGCGTACCAACTCATATTTGTACTCAATTCCTTCAATTTATTCCATAATGTGGGACTATTAATTCCAAACTATCATTCCTCCATAACAACATGCGAGGCAATCCTAACAGTCTCCCCCTTGACTCGCATCCTACGAGTATCTTTTGAGAGCACTGTCTTGCCCGCATGGCCCAGTCCGAACCTTCGGCTCCGATACCACTGTTATGTAACGACGATCGGAACAAAACCCCCTTCCTTGCACGCATATAAGCTGGCACAAAACTCTCATATAACAAAAGGAATCCCTGTTGTTACGTGCCTACCAACTCATATTTGTACTCAACTCCTTCAACTTATTCCATAATGCGGGACTATTAATTCCAAAACATCATTCCTCCTTAACAACATGCGACGCAATCCTAACATTTGCCATCGTTTTTAATTGCTCTTTTTCTCCAGCAGTTTTTTTATCATCTAGATATTTTCTCTCTTTCTCAATAAGGTTATTAATTCAATTGTAATTTGTTTATTTTAGGTTTATTCCATAAGTGTAAACAAAATTCTTTTTTGGTGAATCAATAAAGAGGGTAGTTGCGTAGAATATTTGTGTTTGCATCAAATTTAATATCAGATTTGTTTTGTATCCAAAATTTCTCTTTGTAATTAGGTGAATATGATCCTAGCGGGTAATCCGCTTCTGCATAAGGCGTATACTCCACAACAGTAGATATCAAAGCTAGATCATCGTAAAACTTAGAGTGATACTTCCTGTGTGGTGTCCTCTCTTTAGTGAAGCTAATCCTTGGAAGATTGATTCGGGAGCTAGTCTTCACATCTTTAGTGATGTGAAGTATTTTTCTTCTTATGATAAGAATGTCGATATGATTAAGACGGCGAACGGAGTAGAGCTCCCGGTATGCAGTATTGAATCTACCAGGTTTCGTATGCATGACGGTATGATTAAGGAAGTCTCTGGAGTTAGACATGTCCCCACATGTTCGCATAACCATATTTTTCTGGGTCAACTGGATCGTCGTGGTTGCACTTATGAGATTTGAGGTGGAGTTTTGAGAATGAAGAATGGTAGTCATGTTATGATGAGGGGAGTTTAGGAGGAAGAAAACCTTTATATATTGGTCGCATCTATCACTACAAGAACGATAGCGGTTTCCAACGGCTACCAGCCATTAACGCCCGTTGGAAAGCTACTAGTAGCCATTGGTATACACATTAATGGCTCTCAACGATTTCCAGCGTCGTCAATGGGCTTTTTACAAGCCTCCAACTTCTAAAGTGGACATCTTGAAGAAATTGTTGATCAATTAGTCGTTTGAAAATGTTTTAAATCATTGGAAATTACCGTTGGTGGTCGTTAGATGCTGTTGGAAACCGTTGAAGATCAATGACCAGTAAACCATCATCAACCATTAGAAATATAGGTATTTTTTTTAGAATTTACATAGCTTACTTTCAGCCACCCACAATCTCAAATATATTATAACAACTCCATTTGAGCATATATATATAACAATAATACTCACATATATACTCAAACATAATATTAAACTCAAATCATACACATACGGTCCAATATACATAATATATATCAATACGTTTAACATCCAACAAAACATAACAAACCAACATCATCCAAACCTGCATAAACCATCATCCAATGTAACGTCTAAACCAACATCCAACTAGCAACGATATATACAATCCATCGCAATGTATCAACCAAATCTTCATCCACTCAAAGCGTATATGTACATAACAACAAGACGTGACAAATCATACATCAAATTACTTACCTCCAAAAACACTAGATGAAGGAAAGCACCCATACTGCTCTATGAACTCCACTAAACGCTGGTCTAGCTCCTTTATCTGTGGGTGACAACATCGGTCATATTCCTCAAGCGTGGCGATCTAGGCTCGTAGGTATGCTATCTCCTCTTTGTCCTGAGTCATCTGGTACGGCTTCTAAGCTGCCTTAATTTGTTAATAAATTTAAGTTATCAGTGTTTTCAACATTATAATTGTAATTCATATAAATTTCAGTTTCCATTAAATTATCATAGAAATATAATCTATGTTTACAATAATTCATCACAATGTGCAATATTTTTGAACATGTAGCAGAATAGTTATTTTAAAATTTAATTTGAAATTACCGCTTGGTTCCCAAATCCATAGTGCCTGTTGCGGGATGGTGGATCCATGATTGCCTCCAAAATGACATCCTCCTCGTCAGCAGTCAAATCGGCTTGTTCCATGTCTTCGAGTTGTTGTGCTCGTGCTTGTTGGAACTTTTATGCAAAATACAGTTGAATTTAAATAACATTATTTTAATCAACTTATAACTATTTTTAATTATGTTACACTTACGTATGTGACATATGCTTTATCATCATGGTCGCAGGAGTATGAAATTATGCCTAAATCGTGGGTCTTACTTACGACACAAATATCCGTGAAAACATCCCAATAAGACACAGGAGCATCGCGCTATCTCTCCTGAAATATCCACATATAAACACATATATTATATATTGTTACATTATCTATCATTTAACAACTTAGAACTTAAAATCTCTAAATGTTTATCTGAATTAACAAATATCTCAAGTCCTCGCAGTGATGCTGAAATGACTTGGAACCAGCGCAATGTGTGAAAGGGTGCATGCTTCTATTTGCTGAATTCCGCCGTGACTCCCACTTTAAATTTAAGTTAAAAAGATGTATTATAAATCTAATTTATACATTAATTGCACCAAACGATTTAAATTAAATATGTGGCAAATTCCCCAAAACTCTTCGTTGCTCCACAATCTGACAAAATCATCCCACACAACAGTGCTCATCCATTTATGTTTCTTTCCGGTTATTTTTAGATCATTTATTGTTTCCCTACAGTTATTTGCAATTTTAATATTCCAGTGGCATTGTACGAAGGAAATATCAGCGTCCTGAAGGTCGCTTGAACCTTGTGCGTTTGAGAAAATAAGAGTTATACATTTTTATGAATAGTATAAACATGAATTGACCATTTTCTATAAACATGAATTGATATAACGTATTCCTATTGTATAAAGTGACATTATATAAATTTACCTAATAAACATGGCAATTTCTACCAATAACATGACATTATATATATAAAGTGTTCTATAAATAACATGGCAACGTATAAAGTGTTCTATAAATAACTAGGCAATTTATAAAGTATTTCTTATAAACATGAATTGATATTTAAACCTAAGAAGTAAAATATACAAAAAATCAGTGTATATGACTACATAATGTAATAATTGATATATCACACATACTAAAAAGTACTGTCAAATAGTCTTCTTCGTGTTATTTGGAATTAACGTCCACTTAGGGCAACATGTCGTCATACGACTCATGTATGTCTGTTCCAATATCTCAACAACTATAGTAGATAACTCTAGCTCAAATCCACTGTGTTAAGCAGGAAAATACATTTAATATTTAATGGTTACCATGTATATTTATAATAGATTGTACAAAAATGAAATTTAATTTTGATATTTAATACTTACCCTCCATTTGCTTTATGCTGAAACCATACCGCAGGATGAGTTAGATCCTGTGATGGACCATCGCCATCTCCACCCATAAGAGAACTAGTCCCTCTACGAGAGGGAGAGGGAGACCCAGACTTTGAAGAGGTACGTCTACGTAACGACATATCTGAAGTACCTGCTAAGACAAACATTATAGTAGAACAAAAATAGACCATGTAAAACATACATTATGGCATAACATAAAATGACTATGTGATACATATCATATTAGCATAACATATCATTTTTTAAGAAAATGGTTTAACGTTAAAAAATATAAATGTACCTTCTCAAAATGTAGATTATTGATTAGCCCTCACCATTTTCAAGTTCAGACTTCGTTTCGTACTCTATATTTTGTTCCTTTATACTCTCACTCAAATGCTTCAATTAATGCATTTGATTCATTGTTTAGAGGTTCAAAATCTGTTTGATCGCCAGTTATTATTATTCCCCTATTTACCTCAATATTTGCTTGGTAAGTTTGTTCATTGTGAATATTCCATCCATCAAATGTAAACCCTGCCATTGTTTTAAAAGAAACCAACCGATTTATTTTATCTCTTTCTAGGGATAGGTAAGGAGCATAATAAACTTATGCAAGTACATAAAGATCGTACTTATAATAAGGTGAAGTATGTTTTATTTCTATATGATTATATTTTGGGTTTACGTTGATTCGAGAACCTGAAACGTTGTTGAACTAATTGCATTAAATAAAAATATTTCTCCCGCAGGTCGTGTGAAATATATCAATTGCGAAATCTGGGTTAGCACACCATAAAAATTGTTTATCTGATCATTTGGATCATCACTAGCTTTAACAAATATACCAGTATTATTAGTTAATTTCTCAGCATCGTATTCTTTAATATTATCCATTGACAAAGAATATTGGATTAGTCTTGACTTTTTTTGGTCCCATGGCTAAATGTTTTAATCCTTTGGTTATAACACAATTTGTCGTATAAAAAACGTAAATAGAAAACCAAGTATCGAATATTTTGCCGATATCACCGTTTGGATGTTGTGATTCGTAAGCACTGCAATTATAGAACAAATGTCACATTATAATTAAGATAGACGTGTGCATATATATGCAAATGTTGATGATATAAATGTATAATTGAAAATATATGTACATTACCCAACAAATGGCGCAACTTCAGCACAGTTGAGAAGAACATATGTGTGTGCTACATGATAATCTTTATCATCCAACTATACTTCCGCACATTTACCAACAGGTTGGTCATGTTTTTTAAAAATAGATAAAGTCAATTGACAATCTTCTTGATCAACGTGTTCATCATTACACGTAGCACTTTCAAATTAAATGTTCATGTGATCACTAAAATAATAAGAAAAAAACGAAGCTTCTTCTTCGATGTATAATTTGCAATCGAACCTTCAACTCGAACTTTCTGTCTCATTTTCTCTTTAGATGATTTAAGTACCTATTAAGAATTATTTTAAATTAATTTTTTATACGTTTAATTAAATCAGTATTTGATGAACTAAATATTAATATACCTTTCAAATAGATACTTCCATCCATATTGCACAAACCCTCGAAGACGAGTTTCAAATGGAAGATTAATTGTTAAATGCTCCATAACATTGAAAATAACATAAATGAAATATTTTTTCCAGTTTGCAAAGCAATATATGGACTTCTACCTTACGTAGACGATCAACTTTTTGTGTATTATAAAAGATCTTCATAAAACGGACTAAGTTTTGTTGCAACAGTCCAAACTTTTACGGGTAACATTTCTTTAAAAGCTACGGTTAACAGATTTTCCATCATAACATGGCAATCATGGCTTTTCATCCCGCTAAGTTTATTGTTCTTATAGTCGACACATTTACGAAGATTACAAAATATACCATCTAGAAATCTTAATCTTTCCACTCATTTAAAATGTATTTAAACATGATTATTATCTAGCTCATAGCACGCTTTTGGTTTTTTTGTGCCATTTGGCTTTATATGAAGATCAGGATGATTATATATTACTTTGATATCACATCTTGTTTTCAAATCATTTTTCATCTTCCCTTTGACATCCAAAATTATATTAAACACATTATCAAACACGTATTTCTTATCATGCTTCATGTCAATATTATATCGAATCATGAGATTTTTCCAATAAGTGCGTATATAGGACTCAAAAAAAGTGAGATGTACTTGTGAAGGAGTAGTGATGTGGATGACCTAATCTGACGATAAAGCAGCACTGAAGTATGGCAACAGATCCGACGATAGAGAATGCACTTGGCGGGAAGCTTGGATTTCACAACAAATGCTAGACATTTTCACTTGATGCATTTAAACAATTTTGGTTAAGCACATGACTATGCAGTTAAAGCCCCGCTAAATCCCAACAATTTCCCTGCTATATCCCATAGAACTCTTTTGTTGGTACACTGTTTCAATCTAGCCCCAATGAACAATAGATCTGCTTTAAACCCCGCTATTTTCTGTTGCACCTGCTAAATCAATGATTTTTAGCACCTGCTTTAGCAATATCAATATGCAAAGGCTGATTTAACTAGTTCTCCTTCCAAAAAAAAATCAAAAAAGTTGTTGTAAAGATCTACTTTTTAGGACTTAAGATCCAACATAATGTAGAAATATATTATGGGCACAAATCTAGTGTGCATAACCTCGATTCTTTGATTCTGTAATATAAAGTTGACTGACATTAGATTTTTCTACACAGATCATGTGAGAATGATAGAAAACTAATTTTAAATATTTATTTTTATATTTAACAAACCTTTTCCATATCTGCTTTATCCCCACCATTTCTCTGTTTTATTCCTGCTACAAACTTTTACACCTCCGCCACTATAGAGCCGCTAAATGCTTTAACTACACAGGTGCATGATCGGAGTTGTCGTTATAGATTACCGTAGAGTGATCAATGTCGACTACTATTAGTATGAGCTATTTTGTCCTTTTTGAAGTAGATGATGATATTATTACGCGAAGTAGAATTTGATGGTTTGCTCGATTGTGGGTTCGACTTAGTGGATCTTAGACCAATGATTGCTGCGTGAGACAAAGACATAGCGATTCGACATAATAATTTCATCATTCGACGATGGTGATTTCATGATGGGATGCAGCAACAGCTTCAACGGTGGATGATTATTCTCTGAGAGGTAGAGTAATGAGACTTGAGTTAGGACGAGGAGATTGTAGGTCAGGATAATAAGACTATGAGTCAGGACGGTGAGACTACTAGTCGTGATAAAGAAGCTATCATAAGAGGTTCACGGGGTGGACTTTGATGATAGATGTAGCTGCCAAGACAGTTCTCAACCAGTAGACTTCAGAAGAGTTTTTTAAGACAGTTTCGGGAATAAGCTATGTAGGGGAGATACGTATGCAGATAGATCGTTAATATGTAGGTTTGGGCGGGTACTTCGAGAGTTGAGGCTTGAGCGTCAATCGAGTCTTCGGCCAGATGTAGGTTGCAAGCCAATTCGGAGGCTGGCCATCAGGCATTAAAGAAAACTATAGGTTGTTTTTCCAATTGAACTTGTGACTACTTTTTACGCTCATTCTCAACTAGATGTAGGTGGTAAGTCAAATGTAGACTGTTTCAGTTTAAAGCCCTTCGAGGCGGATACAGTTTTTGTGGGACCAAATGTACTATATATCCAACGTATGAAGTGAGTAAATGTAACGCCCCACCCCGAGACCCACATTAACAAACAGAATTACATAGTAATTCCGTCTGCTAATGCAAAGAATAGGGTTGGTTGAAGGCGACCAACTATGACCTTGTCTTAACATTCTATTGCATATTTTTTTCTAACTCAAGTGGATTGACATACTAAATAAATCGTTAATGCAAAGCTATAGATGGTCGTGGATATATCAGAACAAAACACAACATCTAAATGGATATCTATATCACTACAGAACAGTTGCAAATATACTTATATTTACATATACAATGATACATCTTAATATAATACAAATACTACAATGAAATGGTAAGGAGACCACTCATTATACATAAAAAAAACAATACGATGGAATCTCGTAAGGAAGATATCAATCTCAAGAGAAAGACTCGATCCCATAAAGAAGCTTCATGAAACATCTAAGAGCCAAAAGGGAGGCTGATACCTAAAACAAACTCGGTCTTAGTATAATACGAATACTACAATGAAGTGGTATGACGACCACTCATTATACAAGAGACACAAGAAAGAAAAACAATATGATGGAATCTCATAAAGAAGCTATCAATCTCAAGAGAAAGACTCGATCTCATAAAGAAGCTTCATGAAACAGCTAAGAGCCAAAAGGGAGGTTGATACCTGAAACAAACTCGGTCTGACCCAAGTGAAAACACATGGGTCAGGCTAGCTAAATTCATCAGTTAAATAGGACAACTGGTAATGAGAAGTAAAGGAAAGATATGGTGTCCTTTTACTCAAAGGATACCATCCCATAACAATGATTCACATCATAAGAAGGAATGATATCTCTTCAAGAGAAAAACAAGAAATATCTAGGGTATATTCACACTCAAGTGACATAATCTACACCTAATAAAAGAGACTTTAACTAGCAGAATCTTAAAAGTAAGACTCAATCAAACTCGCTTTCGCCTTATGTCAACGGTGGTTTATACTTCAAAAGAACTGAATTTCTTCCTAAAAGAAAACATCAAGACATATATGTTTCAAGGATACATATTATTCACACATAGTAATACGTGCAATTGAATATGGCTCATCTCATCGGCATATTCTCAAATATCATCAAAGGAAATATAAAACAAGATCATAAAAGGAGCATCATGTTAATCCATACTCATCTTATCGATATGAATATAAATGCATCATAAATCGATCATTAAAACTCAACACAAAGAAACTTCGTAATCATTTATATCTCTTCTCATTGATATAAATATATACACATCTTAAATCCATCTTAAATCTCAAAATCATTTTAACAGAAATTATCATAATAGAACTTGTATGGAGACCAAAACTGCTGATTCGAAATCACCGTAAAACCATCAATTTATTTAACCTTCATCTTTCTCAAGGCAGTAATAAACATCGTCATATAAAGGTGTAACCAAAACATTTAAAACTTCATGAGAAACAACACAAATATGCTAATTAGGCTGTATTTTAGTCGTATCTAAAGCAATTATTTAGTAACAAACATCGTGACCATCCACTACACCACATATGCTAATTAGGTTGTATTTTAGTTGTATCTAAAGCAGTTAGGCACGGTAAAAAGCCATATCAAAAAGTGGCATGCTAATTGTTAGATACGACTACAAACCATATCTCACAACTAATAATATACGGCGCTTAGCCGTATCTAAAGTCTAATCAGACACGGTCTTTGACCATGTCTAATTATATGTGTGTGCACACACACACACACACACATATATATATATATATACACATGTGTATATATATATCATATATATGTATATATATAAAAACAGAAACTGTAGCACATATCTTTCATAACACAGAGCACATATACCACAAATTATACATAGGAATTACACTATATATATATATATATGTATGTATATGTGTGTGTGTGTGTGTACATATATATACTCAAAGCATTACAAGGTTTGTCATAACACGATGTACATACAAACATATACAATAAAAGGAAATTGTCAAAGATTTTCATCACATTACGGACTAACAAAAAAAGGTAAAAACATATCAGCATGATAAAATTCCAGTAAAGGCCAGGAAGATTGAGCGCAATAGCCAGCCTGGAGTTCAAGTTTCATTTGGCAGCAAAGCAGAATCGTGATATATAGCCTGCAGCCTAAGTTCCAGCAGCACAAAAGCACCATAACCTTTAACATGACTGCCTATAAAATACAAAAAACAAGTTACAAATACTTCACTGGACAGCAGATCGACATTGTAACTCACTATAACTGAGATGAAACAAGAATACAGAGATAAGTGTATGTTAATACCAATATAAAATGAAACTAATTGAGTTTTATTTTCCAATGATTTATCCTGCTGTCGAGTCAGTCCAAAATATGAAATATAATGCCTCTTCTTTACAAGATCCGTATTCAGAGTATGTTCAGATGCGCCATTGAATGTTAATACAGTGAAGGGCATATAGTGTCGATCAGTGTGTTTGTGTAATTTAACGGTAGTCGATCAGTGTGTTTGTGTACAAATACTTCACTGGAAACCAATAACAACCTAGTCGAATCGACTAGTCAATTAGTTGTCTAATTTCTTCCCATGCGGCCTAAAATCGTACAAAAAGCAAGTCGAGACTTCATGTCGATAGTTTGATCTGGATTAGTAGATTAGTCGACGACTAGTCGAGCGCCATCATGTGTTTGTGTAGTCAATCAGTATATGTCTCAAAATGAATGAATAAACATTGTAAACTGGTTTTGCTATGACCATAGACGTTTAAATGAAATTAACTATACATAGGAGTGGAAAATTGATGGTCATTAAAAATGCAAACCCAAAAGAAGAATCATCTGAAGTGTAGTCCATCTGCAACACCGATAGTTCGTACCCTAGCATACAGAACATCCTCCTATACACACAAAAAGGAATAAATAATCTAAAAGAATATTCAATATGTGCACACAAGTATATGTCCATTCAATTCTAATGTAAGATACTACGTAGAGATAAGTGTAAAATAATATATACCTGCTCCAACGTCTAAAGATATCAAATCATCATCGTCGGATGAAGCACATACTGATTTTCTGATTAAGAATTTACTGAGCGATCCACCGGGTGGTTGCATTTTAGGTCACGTGCAGGGTCAGTAATCCATGCTTATTAGCTTCATTCAAATGTCGAATGCCGCTTCACTTTACCTTTGGAAAATGCTGCTTTCACTTGCAACTTTCAGTTTCTTTGAAGCAGACTGTGTAGTGCAAGTTAACTTACACTACGGTCTGCAACAAAGTAGGGGAAAGTTGCAAGTGAAAGCGGCTTTTTACTAATATTAGGTGCAGAAGCATCCTTCATTTAGATGAAGCTAATAAGCATGAATATCCGACCCTATGTGTGAGCTAAAATGCATCCACCTGGTGGATAGTACATTAAAATATTAATCAGAAAGTCGAGTAATCATCCATCTACCAAAATTTTCGGCAAACCTGTTAATATATTTTCAGTAAACTTGTTATCTCTCAAAACAGAGTAATATAAGACAACCCAATTTAAATTTCAAGCATAAGGCAAACAAACAGTCAAATGACGATAAAATCATAGTTAAATATTGAACTATAATTATCCATTTGCTCAGTTTCTGCCACATCAGGTAATATATTATGTATGTTTGCCATTTTTGACATCAAAGATATAATTATATTATGACTATATTCTTTGCTTGTCATTTAGTTTAAGAAATGGACAACAAACAATCAAATAGCTATTGCAAATAGAATCAGGTTATGGACAATTGACGTTAAACATCTTAACATTAGTAAAGGTTACTGCATCCTTATTACTAACTCATTGTTTTTTCTTTGTTTCATGGATATACTACAATCTAAAATTATACCATACATGTTTCCAATAGCAGTTCAGATGTTTTTTACATTATCATAAAACATGATTCAAATTTGATTTCTCTGATTCCAGGGTATAAACACAGATCCGTCCCTTACACAAAGTAGCAATCAGCTAACATACGTACATACCAATTCAATTGAGACAGCTAACACACTAACAAAAAGTAGCAATTAGCTAACACATAAAGATTTCAAATTGGTCCCTACTATCAGGCATGCAAGCCACAATTCGATTGAAACACATACCTGCTGTCAAAGGAGAGGGCTAAGGACCAAGGGTTGCTGCGTTTCTGTCGAAGGAGAGGGTTGTTCGTCTCTACCGGAGGAGGAGATTCCAGAGAAAGGTGGAGGCACGATTTGGCAAGCAAAACCCTAATTTGGGTTTTCGGTCACAATTAAAGTAAAACAAAGGGAAAATGGAGCAACCAATTTTTTTATTACGAGTGCCTAATGGGATGCACAACATGATACGCATTCGATTTGGCCCAAAGCCGTATCAAATTAACTGATCCGGAGCTTCCTTGATGGATGGTTAGATTTGGAGTGTTTAGGGTTATGCGGATCGCAAAATGTAGTTTGATACAATCTTAGCACTATCTAATATGATACGGCTAAAACCCATATTTTATCTCCGCAGCGTTATGTGCCAAATTGACTGTTATGGTGTGGTGATCGTGATGGCTATAATCAACTCCAATTGAGTACTTGGTTATAGTACTAGTAACCATCTTGAATGTATCTTAACCTCTTGGATAGTAACCCATAAGGCATCAACGTATGTCCCATACCATACATTCGCACCAAATAGTTTACTAGCCGTTAGTCGTTGCCACATTAGAACACATCATCAAATATACACTGCCTCATCTCATCGGCGAGTGTAAAGATACGAAACTCGTCTCATCTTTCTCTCTTTCCAACGAGTACTAAGTGGCCCATCTCATCTACAAGTGAAAGTCCATCATAAACATCAAGATATCATAAATTCATAAACATCAAAACATCATGAATTTATCATAGAATAGCTTGCCTCATCTCATTGACAAGTTTACATTTCATCATAGTTGGTTCATCATCGAGCATACTCCAATTGAGTAGTTCTAGAACCAATGGCCTTCTCCTAAATTTGGCATTATGTCAAAACATCGCATCAAAAGGGTTTCGATCGTACAAGTCAGATATTAAGCAATAAAGTAAAAACACATGTCCCATACCATGTATTTTTACTAAATCATTTAATTCTCATTCTTATATGCCAAAATTAATGAAAATGAACTAAAATATATTTAAAATAATTTTATAGATAAAATAGGATTTTTTAACAATTTATAGGATTTTTTTATATAAGCTTTATAAGGAAAAATACCATTTTAAATAGATTATCTATTTTAAAAATAATAATAATATTAATAATCGATTAAAGATCCTTTCAAATGACATAGAAATTTTATTTTCCAAATCATGATTTTTAGGAAATTTCCAAATTTTATTTTAAATCAAAACAATTTAAAACCATCAAAATATTCGAATATTGATATTTTCTGATATTTAAATTTAAATAAAATTTAAATTCAAAATATCTTCGAAACTAAGACAATCCATTATTGGATATCATGGCTAAAAAATCCATCATCAAACTTTTCAATTCAAATTTCGGTTAACTCAAATTTAGCAGCGAAGACTAATGAGGAATGTGCAAATTGAAACGGCAAAACAAAAATCTTGTTTTTAACCAGCTTATCAAAATCATCCAGAATTTAATGAAATTTTGTAGTAATAAACACTAGTATATGTACAAAAACATACTAAAGTTTGACAACATTTTGCTATGAAACGAAGAGGATACACATTTTCAAAAATTGGCATATTTTAGACACAAAATGAACTATGTTAAAATTCTAGTTTTTAGTGAACTTTGAAGAATTGTTTAGCATATCTAAACCATCTAGGAATTAATGAAATTTTTCTATAATAAACTTCAGTATATGTTCAATAATGTGCTAAAAGTTGACAACATTTCTCTTTAAAATGAAGAAGATACAAATTTTTAAAAATGACAATTTTTAGACATAAAATGAACTATGCTAAAAATCTAGTTTTTAGTCAACTTTGAAGATTTGTTTAGCATATCAAAACCATTCAGAAATTAATGAAATTTTGTTGTAACAAACTTTAGAAAAATGGAGTTTAATATATTAAAAATTTGGAGCAATTCGCAGCAAATTGAAAGAGTTATGATTTTTTGAACATAGCACTTTTAAGCGAACAAAACAGAAAGAGATTTTTAGCTTATTAGAACCAACGATCTGCCACGTCAGAACAATCCAAAATTCAATGAAAATTTGCAGAAATATAATACAATACGAATACTGCAACATATCAAAAATTGAGAATAATTCGGTGCAAATCGAAGAAGTTACAATGGCTCAAAGTTGAGCCTTCGTTGTGTTTGCACAGCTGAAACAATAAGATGATAAACTACATTTCTCTATAGATTAACACAACATAGCACAAAACCATTACTAAGATTAGAAAGCATGAGAACTTAATTACCTATAAGAATTACCCTGAATTTTACAATGATTGAAGCTTTCATCCTACCCAAATCTTAAAGCAACGGGGAAAATGACATGCAACTCAACTCAAGCCAATTCAATCAGAAAATGCTGATTTTTGTCCCTGCTTAATTGCTTGATAAAGGAAGATGTTTGCTGCCTCAAAACTAAACCAAATGCCAAGAAAATTAGAGAGGTGCTGAAATGTTTATTAAGAACATATCTAAATTTGAGAATTTTTGGGATTTTATTGGCTTTTTAATTATTTTTATACCAACTAGGGTTTTTGACTATTTTCCTCATTTTGGGGACTTTTTTCTTCTTCTTTTTCTCGGGGAAGAATGAGAAGGTGTACATGAGATGGGAAGAGACCAGAAACTTCTTGTGTGGGCTAATGGATCTTAATCAAAACTGATGGCCCATTTCCAATAATTAATCAACAATTTTAGTTATTTTGTGTTCATGTTTTACTAGTTCGTGCACGATTTTCACATATTAATATCTTCGAACATGAAGCAAATTGCATATGGTCTATTTTTGCAAAAGAACATTTTAACAATAACAAGATTTTATTTTCAATATTTAAAAATAAATTTTAAATTCTAAATCATTTATTTAAACAATATTTAACAAATTGTCATTTATAGCCAAAAATAACTAATTTTGACATATTTTCATCATATAAAAATTATTCTCTACTTCCAAAAATCATACAAAAGTGTTTTAACACTTTTAAAATACTAAAATATCATTGTCATGTAATATTACATCTTTAAAATTTATTTACTTCTCAATTCTCCTTTTACTTTACAATAGAATGCCATTGTTTGAATAAAATTCCAATATTGTCAGTTTGACTCAAATTAATTGTCATCTATATTTACTCCCATTCCAAATCACCAATAAAATATTTGAAACTTTATTTCTCCAAAAAATTATTAGATTTATTAGTTATTCCCCGAATGAACATATTAAAATCCCAATTTATTGTCAATTACTATATCAAATTATAACCTTCGTTATAATTTAATATAATAGGTAATCACCCGAAATGAGGTTGTTGCTGTAGATGTGAGGATGTATAATGTATACTATGCCTTCTCAGTCATTTACCGCTTTTAGGGGTGTCACTAAATGCAAGTCGTGTTGATGCAGATAGGTAGCGTTAATGCAGACATTTGGACACCCATGTACTCCGACTAGGGTACATCCAAAATAATTATCATGGAGTACTATATACTTTTATGTGCTAACTTTGTAGATATGGAGACATGCCATGTATAGATTCTCATATTTTTAGTCCATTTACTATTACGAGTTTTATGATATTTTGAAATTGTTTATCGCTTACAGCGGACTATTGTCTGACCCATTGTTTTACCTTCCCTCCTATTACTTTGGGTACTCATCAAACACATCGATGAATAGGCTAGGTTACGGGTTTAAGTGCTTTTGGTGTGTGCATGGTTGGATTAGCGGATGGTGATGACTTCTTGTATTTATAATTGTTTATTTACCCCTTGTATAAATTCTATTAACATGAGACTATGTAAGACAATATGTTGTGAATATATGGTTTATATAGTTATTACCGTGTCACCTATTTTATATCTACGATTTCGATCTATTATATTTTATTTTATGCGCTATGAGATATATGACATGTTATGTCTTTGTGTTTGGTGTTTCTTACCTTTTCTTTTATTATATTCTCTTCTCTTCTTATCCATCTCCCTTCTTGTCTAATATCTTTCCTTTAACAATCATCATGCATTGATCGAATGCTTGTATAGAGAATAACATAAAAGGCTGAGGTTTAGAGATTATCAAAATCATGTTATGTTGAAGAAAGTCTCACTTCCAGGTTTACAGATTAGTTATACTCAATGATTAATCAAGAAATTGTTTAATTTTAAGTGTTGTTAGCAATAAATTGGAAGATTTTGGGTTTTGAGTTTCGAATTTGTCCTTGAACAATGGAGATGATAGTTTTGGAGTTGAGATATAATAGGAGGATGAGGTCGTTGTTGCCTTTAAATGCAATAGCAAATACGTACAAGCGTAACTCCTAGATGCGCCTATAATAAAATACATAAGAGCACAACTAAGAGTTGTGACCTTTTTTTCCTGTTTATACTATAACATAACTCAAAGTTGCACCCTAAAAAATCGAAAAAGATAGCGCAACTCATAGTTGTTTTGATCCATAACAATTGCTAAATTGATAGCTAGGCATTTGAGTTGTTAGAAACAAACATTGTTTGGTAATAAGTTTCCAAATTAGCTCCGATCGTGATTTTTTTTTAAAAAACTAACCGACTTTGAAATTTTTTCTTATATCAGTTGATCAAAAATAACTTAACTCATTGGTTAGGGTGTAACATATTTTTTCGATCCTATGATTTGTTGAAGTGGTTTAATTGGACAAATAGGAACATGGGGGACCGAGAATGGAGAAATTGAACTGGGTTGGGTCAAATCAGAAAAGCGCACCCTCAATTCTAAAGTGAAAGAAAAAATATTTTGATATATTTTTCTTATAGATCTAAGAATTGTTTTTCAACTTTATTCCTCGTTGAAAACTTACTATTAATAGTCCCTTTCTTATGTAACACATTTTATATTCAGGCAATCCATAGTTGTGTAAGGACAAAGAAATTTATTTGAAAAAATATAAACGTGCAATCCAAATATGCGTAAATACTTCGTTTTAAAAAAGTTTACACTTGGGCTAGGTATATTTTTTGTAATCAAACCGACTATTAGGGAGGTTTTCCTACTGTAAGAGATGCCAAATCAAATTGTCCAAGCCAATTATTTTCAGCCAAAATATCTGAATTTCACGTTACAGTCGTCGTATACTTCCTCATATAATCTAGATCAATGTTGATTCTTCCTTCTTTGCTCAAATCAGTGCGCAATTTTCTAAAAAACCCAATCCGTTTACCTTAAAAAAACCTGCTTCTTTTTAATTGCCGAAATATCATTCGTTTCCCTCTTTTAGTCTTCGTTTTCCTTCTAAAGAACCCAATCTGTTTGCCTTTAAAAATTCTACCTTCTCAACATCAGATCGATGAAGGACCATTATCCAACACCTCCAACTCGGTCGCATCAACCACAGTCATCGTCGGTTGTTGTCACTGTTGCCACCATTGGAAACTTGAGACTTAGAGGATGAAAGTGAGAAAGAAGGGGAGGAGGAGAATAAGTCGTTGATGCATTTGGTAAAAAAGAAATATGAAAAGAGCTTGAAGAGGAAAATATAAGTTGATGATTCTCATGGAGTGGATTCAAAGATACCGAAGTCTATTAATACCAAATATGGTATGACGATGTTATGATTTGGATTAGAAATTACTTTTTCATCTAATTTTCTTTGAACATGTTTCTTATTGAACATAATCTGTAAGGTTCAAATAATGCATCACTCAAAATACACATTTTTGATTATTAGCTGAAAGATCTATTACTATTGTTGGCATTTGACAAATTTTTATGGCATTTTATCGGTGTCCAATGGCTATGGACCTTAGGCTACCAAATGAGGTAAACTTTTCTTCCTTCCCTGCCAAAACTAACTAATAGTGCGTGAACACATTGTTGTATCCTGAAGGTTTGGAACATAGAACAGAAAAAAATTAACTATTGCTTATTTTATTACTTTTTATGACGTTTTATTATTATTAATTATCGTTGTTGTTGTTTTCCACTTTTCTTCTTTTGGATATTCTAAATTATACAATGTTTTATATTATACAGAGAATGATTTTTTCCGTTGTTACGATTGCCTAATTATTACTTGATAGTAATCTTCTATAAATAAAAAGCTTTAGCCCTTTCAGTTGTGAACCTGACAACTATAATCCAATTTCTTTGTTAATACTTACATAATCAAATGCTCTTTGATATTCTAGTTAAAACTCATGAAGTGCAAAATTTGTGTAGGGTCTTAATATTTTTTGTTTTGCTCTACTTTGTCTGTTCATGCATTACTTTGAATAACATTGGCAACAAAAATTTTGCTTTGGTTGTTTGATACTTGTTATTATTTTAATTTTTTTTGTAGCTTGTCTTAGTCCAAATTTCAAGACATTACTTACCCCGAAACAATAGGTTGAGTCTAATTCCCCCCATGTCGCTTGGGCTTTAAAACATATCAACTGTGCGAAATGCCAAAGCAACGCCTAAGCAATCAGAATGCTTGCATATCCATTCTGTGATTTCTTTAAGGCGCACCAAAGTAAATAAAACGAATAGTAAAATGATCAAATTATGGCTCCAACATGGCCAAGGTGAATTATGAGTTGCACTCTCATAGCGATGCTATAAATTTATGAAGTAACAAACTTGTAGCATATACTCCATTTTTGTGTTTTTCTCTTGTAGTTTCCGAACATAATATTCCTTATGCAAGTAAAATGAGTACCTCCAAGTAATAAAGGAAAGAAAGAATAATGGGAAAATAAAGGCCGCATACCTATTATAACAAAGCAATGGTCACATTCCCATTATAAAAAAGCAACGGTCGCATGCCCATTATAACAAAGCAACGATCAAATGCCTATTATAACGAAGCAACAGTCATATGGCAACGGTCACATGCCCATTTTAACAAAGCAACAGTCGCATGACTATTATTCAAGCCTATTTACATTTATTTTTTGTATTAAAAAAAGAGGACTCCTCTATACAATTTGTATTATCTTATAGTACAATCCTTCAGTAATAAACTGTTGTTTCATCTCAGTTCTGCTTTTCTATCATGGTATCAGTGCTCCATTAAGACTTAACAACCATCTGATTATTCATCGTTTGGTCATCATGGCCAATGATACTGCTTCATCAGCTTCTGACAATGGTACTGGAACAATTGAAAGCCTCATTATTGTTAAAAAACTTACCAAAACTATAATTAGTCCTCAATCACAACTAATTACAGTGCAATTGGACGAAAACAATTACTTGCTTTGGAAAATTCAGATGGAGGCTGCAATCCAAGTTTATGGCCTTAAAGGCTTCATCCTGGGGACTTTATTAGTTCCACCAAAATCCATTACTGATCAAGAGAATAAAATAGCCAGTAATGAATAATACATAAAATACCACATGCAAGATCGTTTAATAACCTCACGGCTACTATCCTTGATTAATCAATGCTTATTACCACAAGTGATTGGCTGCAAAAGTGCTAACAAGATATGGCAACAGTAGAGAAATCCTTCAATAACCAGTCAGCTGCTAAAGTCATGTTTTATAAGAGACAGTTGCAAAAAATATAGGACAACATTACCATGAGAGAGTACTAGAGCGAAATTAAATCTGTTTGTGACATGTTAGAAGCTACTGGTCATAAAGTGCAAGATTCTTAACAAATCTTGACTATTCTCAGTGGCTTAAGTAAAGAATATGAGGTTGTAGAAGCCATAATTTCTTCACAAAAGGAATTCTCATCTCTTGATGATGTTCACTCTATTTTATTAGCGCATTAAGCTAGGTTGGAAGGCAAGAAAGCTTAAGAAAGTGACTCCTCTAATAACTATGCAGTTAATAAAAGTAATTACAATAACAGAAATCAGATAAGCAATAATTAAATAAATAAGCAAACCTTTTAGAAAGGCAACCCTGCCACCAGAGGCAGAGGTGGTAGAGGAAGAGGACGCTAGAGTAATAATAACAACAATCGACCAATGTGCCAAATATGTGAGAAGATTAGCCATACTGCTATAAAGTGCTCTTTGAGATACAATTCAAACTACTCAGCAGGCTAAGCCAGCAACAACAGTCAAAGAAACACCAATTCCACTGCCAATTTAGCATAAGGACAGGGAGATGCAACTAATCATACTGGCAAGACTGGTCATGTTCAAGATGAATCATGGTACCCAGACTCAAGAGCTAGCCATCATATCACTAACAATCTGAACAACCTGAATCTTGGAAAAAAAATACAAAGGTAATCAAAGTATAAGCATGGGCAATTGTAAGTGTGTTAAAATCTCTCATATTGGCAATGGTAGTATCATTGGTAATAGGCAGTTATTTTTGTTGGAATATGAATGAGCATGAGTAAGAGAAATTTGGGAAAAAGAAGAGTTAGGAATTTATTGCTCAACATCATTAAAATGTAGGGACAATAGTTGCTACTTGGGCTAGTGCGTTAAATGAGAATTGTTTACTCAGAATATGAAAGGCACGCCTGTTCAGTCCGGAATTCGAAAGGCATGGCTGTTCAAATTACAACCATTGGAATTCTGAGCACATGCACATTAATAACCGAGTGGTTAAAGGGTCGCAACCTTTCCACTTCAGCGGTTACTAATACATACGAATAGGCACTCCTCCAGCCTATAAATTCACTACACAAAACAAGACAGAACACACCTTTGGATCTGCTTGCATTGCTTCTTCTTCAACGTAATTTCTCCGATCTAGTTTCTATAACTTTTTCAGTTCGTCAGGGCTCTGTTTGCTGGCACTACGCTACGGAGTTGGTCCGTTTTATCCTGGGAAACAAATTGCAACAACGTCTTTTGGTGCATACGACGGCAATATTGTTTCAAGGAAACAGAAACATCTCTGGACTCGGACATTACTTTCTTCTTCTTTTCTATTGAAGATGGTTCTGTACTGCTTCAATTTGTTGTACAATCGGTTGCGCTTTCTGTGGTTACTATGAACACAGTTTGACATGACAATTGTTGAATAAATTAGTAACATTGAATTTGTTACAATTATTGAACAACATTGTTTGTTGTTACCGTTTAATTTGCAATACAATAATGTATTGACAAATGATTTAACTTTGTAATACAATCATGTATTGCTAAAGAAAGATTTCTAACAATCTTGAAACAATATTTTACTTGTTTGAACGTATTCTAATTTGATAGATTATAAACATATCTTATCTTCATAAATTTGCTATACACTCAGGTATGCTTTGCTGTTGATTCAGTTATTTTCGTGTATTTGTTTCTCAATTAAATCAACCTGAGTTTCATGTTCAGATTTAAAAACATTGTGTTTCCTACAAGTGGTATCAAAGCCACTCTTGGTTAATTATATTGAGGAATCTTTGTTTTTATTTAAGACATGAATTATTGAAACATTTGAATCTTAAGATATGTTGAATTTGTTTTGATTTGTACTGATATTCTTAAAATTCATTTTTCTTCTTCTCTGATTCAGTTGTTGCAAACATCTTCAAGTTTTAAATGATTCATTTATATTATTAAATGATCCATTTATATTATATCAATCGCAATACCATTTAAAGGTCATATATATATATATTGTCGGTCTTTTCCTCTTCTGAAATTGGAAACTTGTGTGACTTAAATATGAAATTCATATGTTGGTAACTGACATTTGACTATTCATATTCAAAATGATTTGTGCTTTAAAAGTATATTTAATGAATCATTTGGCTTGTAACGCATGAAATGTTTTGCATATTCAAAACTTAGTGTGAATTGTGTGAAACATATTATGAAATTGCAAAAAAAAAAATTGGTTTGCTTTCCAACGTTTGACTTTTCAATATTGCCATGTAGCTTGCAATTTCTTTTTGGGCTAAATTAGCATTTGATGTGTTTAAACAATAAGTTGAGAATCAACTCAATAAGAAAATGAAAAGCAAAACAGAGAGAGGAAAGCAATTTTTAGTCCCATATTATGAAATATATGTACTCACTTTTCTATAATCTTATATAAATAAAGGAGAAGAATGCCTATATTAGAGTGTGACTAAGCCAAAGACACAATATCGTATTGATGTCAAATTGGGCTTGGTGCATTGAGGCTATTAAGGTCTAAGACACAATATTATATTGATGTCAAATTTGGCCTAGTGCCTAGGGACTCTTGGGGTCCATGACACAATATTATACTAGTGTCAAAATTTATCTAAGGGCCTTGGCGCTCTCAAATGTATGCTTTATTAGTTTCTGGCTTGCCAGATAACCTTTGAGGAGAAGCTATTATTTCAGGAAATCATATTTTAAATAAAAATACCCCGAAAGAAAACATGTAAATCTTCTTTTGAACTTTGAAAAAACAGACCACCATCCTATAAATACTTAAAAATGTGTGGGTGTCTTCCCAAAGTAGAGGTACCAAAACCAAAGAAGGTCAAAATTAGACCAAAAACAATTGATTGTGTATTCATTGGATATGCACTAAACAGTGTTATATACCGATTTTTGTTAAAAAAAAAAATCTGAAATTGATGATATTCATGAAAAATATCATCATTGAGTCGAGAAATGATAGTTTTTTCGAACATATATTCCCCTTGAAACAAAGAGACCAAGGGAAGATGGAGTTCCTTATTCTCTTGAGAATATTGAACAAAATGAAACTCAGCGAGCAGCAAGTGGAAGAACCAAGAAAAAGAAAAAGGCCAAGGACCTTACAAACCTTGGAACAGACTTCTATACTTTTGTGTTAGAAGATGATCCATTGTCATACAAACAAAATATGTCTTCCAACAATGCCCCTCATTGAAAGAGGCGATTAACAATAAGATTGAGTACATTATGTCCAATCATACATGGGAATTGGTTGATTTACCTCAAGGGTGCAATACCTTAGGTAATAAAAGAAAAAGGAAAAAAAATTGAAACCTTACGGTTTAACGGACCAAGTACAAAACGGCAAATGCCGATGAACAAACTTTTATGGGCCATTCATCTACTTCAACGATGGAAGGCAAAGAAAAAGTTGTGTTGAAACTGACTTCTACAAAGGAACTAATGATTTCATGATCATCACTGAGCAAGCATGGTTTCAAATTAATATTCGAAGATGATAAATTTGTACTTTCCAAGAACGGGGTGCATGTTAGAAGAGTATATAGGTGTGATGCTTTGCTTAAAGCAAATGTAACCATTATTCTACCGTGCAGTGATATAAATAAAAGTGAATCTTTTGCTTATATTGTTGAATCTTCTAACATACGGCATTCTAGATTAGAGCATGTAAACTTTGATACATTGCAAAAAATTATTAATCTAGAATTTACACCAAAACGCATTCCAACTATAAATGTCAAGAACCTCGTTTCATCATGTTGAACGAGGGACCGAACCTCTAGACTTAACACATACTGATGTATGCGAATTGAAAATGTGTCAAACTAGAGGTGGAAAAATATATTTTATTACATTCATTGACGAATGTACTAGATATTGTCATGTATATCTCCTTAGAAACAAGGATAACGTCAATAAGAATGCTTACTGCAATTGCATCCTTACATGACTTAGAAATACATCAAATGGATGTTAAAACTGCACCTTTGAATGGTGAATTAGAGGAAGAAATCTATATGAAACAACGTGAAGGATTTCTGAGCTTAGAAAATGAGAATAAAGTTTGCAAACTGGTAAAATCACTTTATGGTCTTAAGCAAGCTCCAAAACAGTGGCATAAAACTATGTTATCAAATGGATTCACGATAAATGAATCAGACAAATGTGTATAGAATATGTCATTGTTTGTCTTTATGTTGGTGACATGTTGTATATGTTATCCCTAGATTGGATATGAAAGACCTAGGACTGGCTGATGTGATAGTGGGTGTAAAATTCTAAGAACACCATAGGGAAATACATTATCCCAATCGCATTACATCACCAAAATACTTGAAAAAATTCAAGTAATATAATATAACTATTGCAAAATCACCAGTAGATATGAACCAAAATTGGGTAAAAAACACTGGTGATGGTATTTACCAATTGGAATACTCTCGTATACTAGGAAGTATCATGTATGTTATGAACTGTACTAGGCCTGATATCGCATATGTTGTAAGCAAACTAAGTAGATTTACCAGAAATCCTGGTAAACATCATTGGAAAGCGATAATCAAAGTTCTAGGATATATAAAGTATACACAAAGTATACACAAAGTTATGGTCTATACTATACAAACTATCCTTCAATAGTGAAAGGATACAGTGATGCAAATTGGATCACTGGATCAAATGATACAAAGTCTACAAGTGGATACGTGTTCACATTAGGAAATGGAGCAATTTCATGGAAATCATCCAAACAGACTTGTATCGCTAGATCTACGATGGAATCAGAGTTTATTGCACTAGATAAGACTGCAGAAGAAGCAGAATGGATTCGAAGCTTCTTGGAAGACATTCCTAATTGGAGCAAACCTATGCCTCCAATATGTATACATTGTGATAGTCAATCAGTTATTGGAAGAGCTAATAGTACACTATACAATGGTAAATCTATGCATATTCGTCGTAGACATAAAACGATAAGACAACTTCTCTCTAATGGGGTTATCACAATAGATTACATTCGATCTAAAGATAACTTAGCGGATCCACTTATAAAAGGCTTGCCAAGAGAGAAAGTTCAAACCTTATCGAAGGGAATGGGGCTAAGACCTATAGACTAAGGGTTTTTCTAAAATGGAAACCCCACCTAGTTGACTGGAGATCCCAAGATCTAGGTTCAAAGGGACAATGAAGTTTTAGAGAAACTTGATGGCACTGTTATACACAAACCATTCCTATGATAAGTCAGTGCATTATATGTTGAATAAGGATAAGTATTAGTACTTTTAATGATGTCTGTATTTGAGGAATTAGAGAATACCCTTTACAGAATCACCTACGTAAGTGCGAAGGCGCCGCTTCAAAGAGAATTATGAGGCCAAATTCTCTAAGCACTTATGAGACAAGGAAGGTGTTCAAGGAAAAAACGAACACATACAGAGAACGAAGGGTTATAAGAAACATTTATCGTGTGTTATCTACTTTGGAATTACACAAAAGGCTTACAGTTCAAGGACAGTCTATGTCTACTGATTCGCCTGTGATTCAAATAGGTAATTACTAGGAAAGTTCAAGGCCTATGTGCTACTTTAACCGATGCGATAAATGGTTCACGAAAACTAAGATCAACTGCTCATTCATGTGGGGGATTGTTGGAATATGAATGAGCATGAGTAAGAGAAATTTGGGAAAAAGAAGAGTTAGGAATTTATTGCTCAACATCATTAAAATGTAGGGACAATAGTTGCTACTTGGGCTAGTGCGTTAAATGAGAATTGTTTACTCAGAATATGAAAGGCATGCCTGTTTAGTCCGGAATTCGAAAGGCATGGCTATTCAAATTACAACCGTTGGAATTCTGAGCACATGCACATTAATAACCGAGTGGTTAAAGGGTCGCAACCTTTCCACTTCAGCGGTTACTAATACATACGAATAGGCACTCCTCCAGCCTATAAATTCACTACACAAAACAAGACAGAACACACCTTTGGATCTGCTTGCATTGCTTCTTCTTCAACGTAATTTCTCCGATCTAGTTTCTATAACTTTTTCAGTTCGTCAGGGCTCTGTTTGCTGGCACTACGCTAAGGAGTTGGTCCGTTTTATCCTGGGAATTGTTGGAATATGAATGAGCATGAGTAAGAGAAATTTGGGAAAAAGAAGAGTTAGGAATTTATTTCTCAACATCATTAAAATGTAGGGACAATAGTTGCTACTTGGGCTAGTGCGTTAAATGAGAATTGTTTACTCAGAATATGAAAGGCATGCCTGTTCAGTCTGGAATTCGAAAGGCATGGCTGTTCAAATTACAACCATTGGAATTCTGAGCACATGCACATTAATAACCGAGTGGTTAAAGGGTCGCAACCTTTCCACTTCAGCGGTTACTAATACATACGAATAGGCACTCCTCCAGCCTATAAATTCACTACACAAAATAAGACAGAACACACCTTTGGATCTGCTTGCATTGCTTCTTCTTCAACGTAATTTCTCCGATCTAGTTTCTATAACTTTTTCAGTTCGTCAGGGCTCTGTTTGCTGGCACTACGCTACGGAGTTGGTCCGTTTTATCCTGGGAAACAAATTGCAACAACGTCTTTTGGTGCATACGACGGCAATATTGTTTCAAGGAAACAGAAACATCTCTGGACTCGGACATTACTTTCTTCTTCTTTTCTATTGAAGACGGTTCTGTACTGCTTCAATTTGTTGTACAATCGGTTGCGCTTTCTGTGGTTACTATGAACACAGTTTGACATGACAATTGTTGAATAAATTAGTAACATTGAATTTGTTACAATTATTGAACAACATTGTTTGTTGTTACCATTTAATTTGCAATACAATAATGTATTGACAAATGATTTAACTTTGTAATACAATCATGTATTGCTAAAGAAAGATTTCTAACAATTTTTGCATAATATACAAAGTGTATCCACTATTAAGAAAAACCTAATTAGTGTTTCTCAATTTGCAAAAGGTAATAATGTGTACTTTGAATTTTTCCCTAAATACTGTGTAGTTAGAGACATAATAACTCGGCAAATTCTTCTTTGGGGTGATGCTGTCAAGGGACTCTATGAATTCAATCTCAGCAATCACAATACTACTATCAATAATCACCCACATTGTAATCTGACTGATATAACCGATGAAGTTCAAACTAGAAGTACTTTTGACTTATGACATTATAAGTTAGGACATCCTTGTGCTAGCATTGAAACAAAAATTCTTAATGATAATAAAATAAAATTTATTCCTGCAAAATTACCTTATGTATGTACTTATTGCCAGATGGGTAAAAGCCACAAATTACCGTTCTCTGATTCATTAACTGTGTATTTCAAACCTGGTCAATTAATTACCACTAATCTTTGGGGTCCATCTCCTATGTTTTCTGATTATGGATACAAATACTACATATCATTTGTTGATGCTTACACTAGATATATTTGGATATACTTTTTGAAAGCTAAAGTTGATACTAAAAGTGTTGTCATCAGTTTTATCAATATGTTTAAAAACCAAATAACTGTCAAATTAAAGTCATGCAATCTGATGGAGGATTAGAATACAAACCCTTGAAGATTATTTTAAAAGTAAGGGTATTGTACATAAAGTAACATGTCATTATACTTCTGAACAGAATGGTATAGTTGAGAGGAAACATAGACACATAGTTGAGTCAGGTTTAACTTTGTTAGCTCTAGGCCACTTAAATTTTGGCCTAATGCTTTTAGATTGTTGTGCATCTAATAAATAGAATGCCCACTAATGTACTGAAAGACATAACACCTCAGAAAATCTATTTAAAACCAAACCTGATTACAACTGTCTGAAAACATTTGGTTGCCTATGTTTCCCTTAGTTAAGGCCTTATAATAATCATAAACTTGACTATAGATTTAAACCCTGCACTTTCATAGGTTATTGCAATAATAAAAAAGGGTTTAGATGTATAGACAAGTCTGGTAGAATATTTACAAGCAGACATGTTATTTTTAAAGAAAATATTTTCCCTCATAGAAGATCATATATACAAACCATAGCCAAAATATATAATATAATGGTTAGTATACTTGATCTGCACAACATTACTGACACATGGCATCAAGAGAATGGTGACAAAGCTGCTAGTAACTCTAAAGGCCACCAAAGTGATAATGAAACAAATAATGATCCGCCATAGCAAATTAGCCACGCCATTCAATCACCTACGTAATCAAGTTGCAGACAATTAGAAGAAATAAGAGAAGAAATCAGCAATGGTAGCAATCAAAACTATAGCAGCAGACAAAATAACTCACCAACTTAACCATCACAGCATCAAACTGGACATCCAATGATAATCAGATCAAAAGGAGGCATATTCAAACCAAAGACTTATACTGTAGCCATTACTGAAGAAGATCCAAATAGTTATCAACAAGCAGTCAAACACAAAGAATGGAGAAAGGCAATGGATGAAGAATATCAAGCACTGATGAACAATTGTACATGGGAACTAGTGAGTCCACCAAACAACAAAAATATAATTGGATGCAAGTGGGTATACAGACTGAAAAAGAATCCATATGGATCCATAAATAGATATAAAGCAAGACTTGTTGCAAAAGAATTCTCACAAGAACTTGGTTTTGATTATAATGAAAATTTCTCATCAGTGGTAAAAACCTCAACTATTAAACTTACATTGACTATAGCATTACGCAATAACCGGAAAATCAAGCAGTTAGATATCAACAATGCATTCTTAAATGGGAATCTACATGAAGAGATATTCATGCAACAACCACAAGGCTATACAAAAGACCCAATATTGGTACGTAAACTGAATAAAGCAATCTATGGTCCGAACCAAACACCCAGAGTATAGGTTGAAAGACTTAAAGCAAGTTTGACAACACTAGGCTATTCACCTACCAGATCTGACACAACCCTATTCAAAAAAATCAGTGAATCATCCACCACTTATATATTAATATATGTGGATGATTTAATTATCACAGGCAGCAGTAAAACTGAAATCAGAAAATTGGCAGATTATTTGAATAATCAGTTCTCAACAAAAGATTTGGGTGAATAATCTTATTTCCTTAGAATAGAAGTTACATGAAAACTAGATAAAGAAATTCATCTTTGCCAAAGAAAGTATTTTGCAGATCTTATAAACAAGACAAACATGATTGAAGCAAATGGCCAACCAACTCTTGTGATATCAAACCAACACTTGTCAGAGAACAGAGGGGAAGCTATCTCAAATATCAAATAATATAGGAGTGTTGTAGGAGCATTAAAATATGCTACTATAACATGACCTAGTATTTCTTTCCGTGTTAACAAAGTATCTCAATTTTTGCAGGAATCCAGAAGTGAGCATTAGACAACAGTGAAAAGAATACTCAGATACTTGAAAGCAACAATAAACTTTGGCTTATCATTTAAAGGAAGCAAAGACTTAAACATTACAGCTTACAGATGCAGACTGCGCTACAGACATAGATGATAGAAAATCAATTTCTAATTATTGCATTTATATAGAAGAAAGTCTTATTTCTTGGTGCTCTAAAAAGCGAACAATCATCTCGAGATCAAGCACAAAAGCGTAATATAGGAGTATTGCTAGTACTACAACTAAAATCTTACGGCTACAATCATTGTTAAAGGAGATAAAACTGTCATCTAACAGAAATCCTATAATTTGGTGTGACAATTTGAGCACAATCTACATGACAGCAGATCCTACTCAGTATAATCGAACCAAACACATAGAAATCGATATCTATTTTGCTTGAGAGCAAGTTCAAAAGAAAATTTTACAAGTGAATCATATTCCAGCTTACTATCAGAGGGCCGACATGCTTACAAAATCACTCTCAGCCAAAAATTTCCACAGATTCAGAGATGCGCTTGGAATTGAAGAGTTACAAACAAATACCAAGTAAAAGATGGAGCTTTCATACCTGGATCGTACCTGTATCTTCACCAGTATGACGAAGGATTGAAATTTCTTACTCTTTACCAACCAGTCCACGAAATGGCAAATTATGGTTGCAAAACCTAACCCTAATTTTGAGGGGCGGTAATAAACTGGTGTTTCACCTCAATTTTGCTTTTCTATCACCAACAAATCCAATAATGGCATGGAATCAGTGGAACCTGATGACACTGAGCATAATATGAAATTGGCATGTGAGTTCTACACATGCACTCTTTTCGTTATTTTTTTGTATGCATATATAATGATCCAGTGTTGTGATAAAAAATAGCTTGTCTCAGAGTGGGATCTCTCATCACAAGAAGACCTGTTACTGAAGAACGAGTGAAACATACCTTGGACAGAGTGCTTTCATTCAGGTCTTAACATCCATTTGCTATTGCAGTCATGTAAGACTCCTATGTCTATACCAGCCTTTTTATGGTATGTTTATGCAAATTTTACATGATTAATTCTTTGATAGTTTAGTCTTAGCTATGAGTTGTGCGTGAACCAATCAAATTTCAGCAACACAATCTAGTCAAAGTGGAACATGATCTAAAGATTTACTAATCGAAAACTTATAAAAACAAAGGTATTCAGCTTAAGTGTATTCACGCATTAATCTATGTTTGATAATTAGTAAAATTGAGTTATAGACGGAGGTCACCAAGAATAAAATAAAGAACATAAAATGATTATGTTCAAAGTACCCTTTTTTAAAAAGCTCTTTCTTTCTGTGTGTTCACAATAATGCATACTACCTTCAGCTCATCATTTTTCAAACTCATGCATATGGTCTAAAAGATAATTTGATCCAAGTTCCTCATTTTTATTGAATGCAAAGAATACCTCCAATACAACTGCTCTGTCAAAGCCCATCACCACAAGCTATATATAGGATTAAACTAGCAGTATTATTGCCTCCTAACTATGTTATGCTCTTATTCACGAGTAGAGAAAGCAAGTCCATATAGTGATTAATTTACAGCTTTGAAGAACGTCTTGCTGCAAAAAGAAAAGAGAGAGAAACTAAGAAAAGGTCACTTACTGTACGTATAATTTAAGTCAAATTTACCTTCAAGATACAAGGAGCTACTAAGAAGCGAATTTAGAATAAGTTGATATACGTAATTTTGATTTATCATGTTGCAAACTAATTTTGATGTGCACGTAGTGCATTTGGATAAGATAAATGATGAATGATAAAAATTAACAAATCCATCAGTTGATTTTATATTAAATGAATCAAATGATATTATTCTTTTTAATATATCTAAAACACTAAGTTAATATATTTAAAATACTAAGTTAATACATTTAAAATAATTATCAGTCAGTTGTATTTTTTCGTGTAGATAACCGATAACTGAAAATTTCGTACTAACCAATGATATTGCTGATGTATATTTAAAATAATTTTTACTCATATAATAACCAAAATTGTTCTAATGTTATTTACATAAAGATTGAGTGGGTCTAATAGTAGGGTAATTAAGGCCAAGGCTTCTATAAATCACTCTTCCCCTTGCTTCTATCTGTAAAAAAATGTAGCAAGCTATAGGTGCATCTCTTTCAAGATAAATGTGTCATTATATGCCTTAGTGAAATGGTTGATTCAAGGAAAGTATAATGATTCCTGTACATTACAATTTGTACAGAGAATGTTTTTTAATAGAATTTCAGATCTTGTCTATATTCAGGTTGTATCATAATATCATTTAAATAGCCTTAGTTCGTTTTTGTAATGATGTTATAAGATTGCAACATAACATCATATTTTCATTATAGTTATAATAACATGAGAAATACTAGTTCTAAACTATTTTATTTGCCTCCATGCAGTTAGAAAGTTCAAAAAATATTCCATTTATGCGTGCAGCTTCCCTTGATCCTAATATATCAACATTGCTTTTGGACTTAGGTTCATAATTATGCTTTTTAAATCAGCCAAACTGTTATGGAATAAGATTCTCAATGTTATACACATTTCTTTTAATATTTGATTTCTAAGGTTAGATTATATTATGCTCTACCTTCTTGAATTGATATAAATATTGTTATAAGATCTTCGTAAATATATTTACAAATTTTCCCAAGTTTTCAGATTTATGAGGATCCAGAAGCAACCGACCGGGTGCAAGCTCTTGTGGAGGAGTCACAAATGGTTAGGATTTTGGAAATGGAGAAACAAGGCTTAGAGAAAATTACTGCAGCAGATTGTCATGACTATGAAGGTGGGAGCTATATTTTGGAAATGTTGAGCTATCATAGCATGATTGGATTGCTTTGAGTTCATTGTTATAGGTGATTACAACAGTGGCTTCAAGTGCTCCACTCAGCAAGGTGTCCACACCATAGTGTTAGGGAGTCACAATATCACATATGGTTTTTCTAATCAAATGACGCGGCAATAATTCATAACTTGCATACTGTATTTTTGTTACATTCGAAAAAAAACAAGTTTTTCAACGTTTCTTCTCTTTTTGATTCTCACAGAGAGATGCAGAAAAAAGGGAGAATGAAGTTAATGCCTTATTGTTTATTTTATTTCAATTCTCCAAGACTAAATTGACATTTAGTTGTCATTAGTTACCAGATCTTCCTTGTTTGTGCGTATGTTATTTTTATTTTTTTTATTGATCTAGTGGTTATAATTTAAACATCAAGCAGAGTAAGTAACATGATTAGCTTTCTCTGTTTGTTAGATTGGATTTTTTTTTCCTTTTAGTTTATTGAATTGTAGAAGCATTCTTTGTTTGTTTCTGAGTTTGTGTCATTGGTTATTGTGATTTTCAACTATCTAGGATATTACATACTCCACCTACCTTAGGTTTCAAAACAAATGAAAACCTGATTTGTTTTAATAGGAAAATATTGTGAATGATAAAATTAACAAAAAAAATATCCATAAGGACAACAGGCTAAAATTTTATCCATAAGGACAAATTTTAGCGTAAAGAGTGAAATGGTAGTGGGCCCTTGAATTCCTCCCTTTACATTAAAATGTGTCCTTGTAAATAAAATTTGTGTCTCTTGTCCTTATGGATAATTTTTTTTTTAAGTTTGTCCTTGTGCCTAAAACCCCTTGTTTTAATTGTAATTTCTTTCTTCTTGATAAAAGACCCATGTTAGAAGTTTAATACTTTGTAATCAAAAAGCAAAAAGAGAGATCTCAGTCTCATGGCGTCCTCTAATCTTCTCTCCTCGAAATCTCTTTCCAAATTAGTCACTAGAGCAGATTCTGATCACAGAGTTAAAAAACCTCCTGATATTTCTTCGTCCCAACAACATGCAAAAGGAGGAGTTTCACGAAACCATAGTTTGTCACAAAGTCCAGATCTGGGTTCCAAATTGTTATTTCTAGATCTAGTTCCTACAGATCAGGTAAGTTTTACTACACTTAATTTCATCCAGCCAAAAAAATGGAGTGAAGCAGTAGCAGAGAATCGTCCTCATAAAAATGTTGTTCAACTTGAATATTATGAGCCAGTCGTTAGGGATAACCTTAAAATTGCTGCTATTATTGATAATCTAGTGAATAAAGCTAGGGATAAATGGTCTAATTCGATTGTGTTCTATGTTTACGGCAGCAAACCCTACTATAATTTCTTGAAAGATTATATAGATAGGAACTGTAAACCGAAGGGTAGTTATCAGCTATATTCGAGAGAAAATGGTTTTTTCTTACTTAAATGTGAATTAGCAGAAGATATTGATAGAATTCTAGCCTTAGGACCCTATTTTTACAATAAAAGGCTGATCTATATGAAAAAATGGGTTCCTGGTGTGAAATCAACAAAGGAGTTTCTTAATACAATTCCTGTTTGGATTAAACTGCCAAATTTAGATCTTGATTTTTGGTCGGTTTAAGCCATAAGTAGGATAGCTTCATTGTTGGGTAAGCCTCTTAGAATGGACAGTTTTATAGAAAATGCTTATCGAATTTCCTATGCTAGAATTTTAGTTGAAGCCAGTTTTGATTTTGATTTTCTTGAAAGAGTTCCCATTCAGTACGATAATGGTGTAGTTTTCTGGCAAAACATGATACACGAATGGGTTCCTTATTTATGTGCATCTTGTAAAGTGTTTGGCCATTCAGATGAGATGTGTAAATCTTCTAAGATTTGGGTTTCAAAGGATTCTTCTATTACGAGTCGTAGAATGGAATTAGATGGGAAAAGTGAAAGTCAGGATAAACAAATAGTAAATATGGCAGTACATCCTAACATTGACACTGTAGAAAAATGTAAGAGTAAACCAAATTTTATGGAAAAACAACAGTCTATTTCAAGGAACCAAGGAGTTGAATGTATTCCTGCCATTGGGATAACTATTGATAATAATAAAGAGTTGGTTAACTCCAATCCAAGGGTAATGTCAAGTAATGATGGGTTCATGCATGGAGGTAATATTCAAGATAAAAGATGTGAAAAGAATGATGCTTAGTTAACGCATCTATAGTTGATAGTCAAATGGAAAGTGGTAGTGAGGATAATTTTAAAATAGGTGATGATGCTAATGAAGAGAACATTAATGAATCTGATAGTTCCTTCAGTAGTTTCAAAAGAAGAAAGGTTAAATTTAAAAAGGGGAAATCAAAAGGTAAGGGCAGTTTCTTGTGTAATGAACCTTTAGTCGAGATCAACCCTAAATGGGTCAACTTGGTGTCACAATATCAGAACAGATCCAAATCTAAGAAGGTTAAAAATGATGGGGGCATTGCTGTTGGAGTAATGGGAGGAGGAATTTCTAAGAAATAATCCTTTTTGTCTTTCCTGTGCTCCATTTGTTTATGCTGGCTATTTTTGGTTAATTCTTTTAGTTGCAGCTTTCTGGTGCTTTTGGGTATGTTGGAATTTCTGCATCCAGTGAGATGGTTTTGTGGTGGTTTGTTTGAAGTGCAGTGGTGTTGTCTTTCATCTAGTTTGTAGTTTGGAGTTTCTGGCATTTTGCTATGTTATGTTTATGTGGGAGTTGCTTGGTGCTTCAACATTGTTCTGCATGAGGGGTTGTTGGACTTTGGTTTGATGGGCGTGTCTTCCAATTTTTTAGTCTTGTCGGGTATCTGAGTGTTTGTCGTACTGTGTCTTTTGTTAGTGTCTTCTGTGTGTTTTCTTCTTTTTGAGTTGGCATTTTCTTTTTTGTAAAGTATCTGTTGTGTGTGTTGTCATTTTTGGTCAACTCAAAAGTTTGTACCCCTTTATTTATGTAATTAAGTATCCTTGTTTGTTAAAAAAAAAGTATAATACTTTGTCCCAGATATCAACTACAAAAAAGTGGTTGGTTCAAAAGTAAAATTATTAAGTATTTAACTTATGGGCTTTAGCCTTCATGGTTTGGCGTAGTAATAAAAAAGCGGATTACTGATAATTTATTTTGCCTTTAGAAAACTGTCATGGATTTAAGCCGACTCAGCTGAACGGCTTACGGATTAATTTTGAAAGGACGTTCTTGTCCTTTTGCGTTCACCCTAACATGTGTTGATAAATTTCATTTAGGTAATTTTTATTCTAACCACAATATTAGTAAGTTAATCCACCCTATTTTATAGGATCGTTGACTTTTACTAAAATTTAAATTTTAATCAGTGTATCCACAAAAAAAAAAAAAAAAAAAAAAAAAAAAAAAAAAAAAAACATACTTATTTTCTCTTCTTCTCAGTCTTGTTCTGTGTATTTTTCGTCGTCCTCTTGTTTTTGGAATCCTAACATCTAAATCTAAGCTTCAGCTGTGTAATTCAATGTAATAACATTAAGTAGTATTTTTTTTTTGAAGTTGATTAATTGTTTACAAAATTGTATTTTTTAATATCGCAATTATCACAGATAATTGTAGTTAGCTATTTTCTGAAATTTTGAAAAATTAATAGAAACATGTCTGAGAAGAGAAGCCGTTTACATCGTGATGAGGGAGACGGTTGTTACAGTAATAAGGAAATTCCAGGAAATCTCGAATCATTGCTTCTTACATTTCCACTATTCTAGATATAATTTTATAACAGAAATAGTGTATTTTCCCTTGTGTTACAGGGACATGCATTGACCATTTGGAAGGAGCATCAGACAAATGCAAAGCATCACTAGTGAAAATGTGAAGACATGAAGTAAATTATATGATATAATTGTATGTTAGTACTGTAGATTATATGATGTATGATATAAAAAAGGTAATTTTTATTTTTATCCACACTTTACTAACATTAACTTTTGCACTTATGTGTAATACGTTGCGGTGTAATACGCTGCAGTGTAATACAAAGAGTAAGTCCTAAGAAAAAAGCAGAAAAAGAGTTCACCATCCACCATGTACATTGAAAAAATGAACATGTATTGTACTGTTTGTAACGCTTCATGTCGACCTATTTGACAAATGCTTCTTTTGCAAAATCTTCAAAATATTAAGCTATTTGAAAACATTTGATACGAACTTCTCTACTGGAATCTTCTTCATAGTTTTTATTTTTATAATCATCTACTACAATATCATGTCTGATCATGTTCAGAGATAATTAGTGAACTAATTGTATCTAATTGATTTGTTCTTTGTTGAATTTAAGTGTTATCAACTCTATTTTTAACACATATTTATTTGTTATTACTTTATCAAACGAGAGGGACAATGTAGCACGAATAATTGTGAAATAACACATAATTGTGAAAGAAGAAGCGCAAAATCGATTGTTAGCTATACAATAGAGTGAAATCTTTAAGTTAATCCACTCGTGGATTAACTTGCAAAATAGTTGTGGATTAACTTATTAAAGTAAAATGATGGATTAACTTATTAAAACCATGAATTAGAATAAAAATTACCTTTCATTTATTGCATTTGCCTCTTCCTGTTCACTGACTATATATTTTGAAGGTATCTAAAGTTACCATATTTGTTTACTCACGGTTTTCCATGACAGTTTTATCTTTTTTTCCTAGTTCATGCACTTTACAAACCGAATTGCACTAATGAAATACGACATTAAATGTCATAGCCAATTACATTAATTTGTATTTATAATTTTTAATTTCTTTTTATCTGATATAAAAAAATGCATGATCTCGTATGAATTAAATTAAAGTTTAACAAATATGATTTGGTAGTTATAATCTTTCGTTTTAACTGAAAGATTAATGGTTATAAAATTGCATGATTTATCTTGTTTATCAGTCCTTTAATTAGGTTAATTAGGTTCAAAATTTTAACTTTATTCATACAAGTAAAGTCGATTAAACACTATTCAAGCAATCCAAATTGTAGAGTACGCTCTCAAAAGTAGAATTGAAGTTGACTGCAGCTAAGACAAAATTCCAGCACCAAAAGTATCTTGACAAAAGAAAATTCATCAAACAGATTAACCAAACCGATTACTTAATTAGTACAACATGAATTATTATTTCAGGGAACTTATAATAAACTTCATTTAATTACCAATAAATAAGGCAGGCACTGGCATGGAAGTAGAACAAGCCTGCTTATGACCGTTACATTCGAGCCGCATAAAAAGCCCATCTAGCACATAGCCGTTACAGCCTCTCTTCTCCCTCCCTCTGAAATCAAAATTCCCCATTCCAATCCGCCTTCAATCTGCACAACGCGAACAATAAAAAAAACATGAAATCAGTGAAAGGAAGAATATTAAAAAAGATCAATTCAATCCCTCAGGTTCACTACCTGAAGCAGTCTCCAATTCTCAACCCCAAAGACCCTTCTTCTTCCCCTTTCCATTTTCACAAACCAATCAAGAGCTCCGACCAAGAAAACAAAGAGAACATCAACCCAAACGCACCCGGAAGCTTCCGAAAGCCGGACCCAAACACGCCAACCCTGTTCGACCCGAACCTTCTGGAAGCATTCAACAAAGCTGTGATAGACTACATCGCAAGCGTAAAGGACCCATTAGCAGAGTTCGAGGAAAAGATCCCACCTTTCGGAAGTGAGTCGATCGTGCTGTACACGACAAGCATCGGTGGAGTGAGGAAAACGTACGACGACTGCAATAAAACGAGGATGCTTCTAGAAAACCTTAAAGTGGTGTTTGTGGAAAGGGATTTGGCGATGAATGTTGAGTTCAGGGAAGAGCTGTGGAAGGTTCTTGGGTTTAAAGCAATGCCGCCGAGGTTGTTTGTTAAGGGGAGATATATCGGGGGGTACGAAGAAGTTTTGGGGTTGCATGAGAATGGGAAGCTGTTGCCGTTGGTGAGAGGGTTTTTGAGGAGTGATAAAGGGGGAAGAAGCTTGTGTAGAGGGTGTGCGAATATCCGGTTTAGGGTTTGTTTTGAGTGTAATGGAAGTAGGAGGGTTTATGAGGAGGAGAAAGGGGAAAGTATGGTTTGTGGTAGGTGTAATGAGAATGGGCTGATTGTTTGCTCTCTCTGTTGTTGTTGAATTGGTTTTTCCTTTTCTTTTTCCCTGAGGTATTCTTTGATTAATTGGACTGTGTATAAAAATTTATGAAAGCTACTTGGAAGGGTCATATTTTATGGTTATGCTGTTGGGAATTTTGTTGATCAGCTGAACATGAGTTCATATCTTCTGCTCCCAAACTCCTTGCTTTATATCATTATATGTGTCCATTCTCTATCAATCATTCATTTTATATTATTAGTATATCAGATTTGATTCAGCGGGTTTTACAGGGTAATCGGATCATTACAAAAAATGGATGATATTTCAGGAGATTAATGTTGCAAAAGGGGAGGTATGGTTACTCGTAGAAAGTTTCCACAAATTATATATGTTTTGCCTTGATGATAAGTCCACCTAAAGCTTATTCTTTTGTCAAAATAATATCAGATGTTCGTTTAAGTTTGCTAACTTTGAAGAACTGATTGGAAAAAATAGATGAGAAAACATCATGATTCAAGCATATGTAATTCTTTGGGTGATACATGGAAGAGTTTTATACCGTCAGTGATGATTTACCAGTGAATCCTTTCTAAGAGGCACATCATCTTCTTCATCGATAATGTCAATATTGTTGTATGTTCAAAATTGGCTATTTTCACTTGAAAAGGTTTCACACTCAATAAGTTTTTTGGTACAGTACTTTAAAATATGGCTATTATTATGTAGCCATATGAAGAAGAAAAAGAATTATTATTTACAAACAGTGCGTCATAGCAGTGATCATACAATATATATTAAATTTTCTATTATTTCACATTTACGTGTAACTTATGAAGAAATCATATGTTGTATGACATAGTCCATGAAATCCTTATTCTGTTTTTTTCTCCAAATCCAATTACTACAAAAGAAAACATGTGTCGTCGCTCTTTCCGGTTTTTTCCCCACCCTTTTGTCCTTGATTTTGTTTCCTCTTCGTTTCTTTTCTTCTATTTCGTTCTACTCACAATAATTTTTTATTTTTTTTCCTTGCAGGTACATCAATTGAATCAGAAAGTTATCTGATTCATCATGACTTGGTTTTTAGGTTTCATCATAGCATGACGGCCAAAAACAAAAAACTAAGTGCTTTTAGTTTCACATGGTGGTGTAATGCTAAAGGCACCATGGTTTGTGCTTTTGGCTATCACATATAGTGTTAGAAAGTACAAACCGAGGTGGTTTTAGCAATACACTCATTCAAACTTCAATTGTATAGCTCTTTGCTAAATAGACCTGCTATAATTCAAACTTTGATTTTGAAGCTTGCAGGCATTCTTGAGACGTGTTTACTTTCAGACCAGTTCTCTTCTTCAGACGTGATTTCCACTTTTCCTCTGGATTCAAGCTTCAGTGTTTAACTTGATTAAATTAAAGTGTTCTATTCATCTATAATTAGAGCAATTCCAACAATTCGGGGTTCGAATTTTCGATTTTCCACGCTTCGAATTATTGAAACCGAAGATTCCCCAATAGGTCGTTGAACAAGCGTTTGTTCAACAAACGTTTGAACCTTAGACGTTGGTTGAACAAATGCCTGAACACAGACGTTTGTTCAACAAACGCCCGCATTTTTAACGGTTGGTAAAAATAGTTGTTGGAAGCTAACAAACGCCTGGCGGAAAACGTTTTATTTTAGGCGTTTGTTGAACAAACGCCTAAAAATCAGATGTTTATTGAACAAACGCCTGCATTTTTAAAGGTTGGGAAAAATAGACGTAAGCCAGACGTTCGTTTAACAAATGCATGAGGAAAACACCTTATTTTAGACGTTTGTTGAGCAACCTCTAATAAAAAACATTTGTTCAGCAAGCGCTTGGATAGTTTGAGATTTCGGAACGATTACCCCCGAAATCCAAATTATTGGGTGTTGGCACAATCTGCTGGCAAGCTTTTTGGGTGTAGATTTACAAATTTTGTAAATTCACCCTTAAATTGGAGATGCTCTTAGTTTAGCAAATAACAAACCTGCCAACGTCCAATTTTATCGTTTCTTTAGTGGTTAACCTAATGCAAAAATGGACTAATATTTCACAAATTAAAAATGTCTGTTTTTTTATGATTGCAATGCTATTGTCGTTTCGACTAATTAAACATATGTCATTTTCCTGATCATATCAGATGTTTTATTTTTGCATTTTTTTTGTTTAGATTATGTGAGAAATCATCAAAAACTGATTTGCTATACTATATACCCCATTCATCATGAAGAGAATTATTAACGTGGGGAATTTGGTCACTTGCGCACGCCAACACCCAAGTGGGGATTAAGAACAATCTAATAACCAAATGTAGTGAAATTTAAAGAGAAACACAACTTTTTATAGTGGTTCGACACTAACATATACATTCACTTCATAGTAATCATTCATCATTATTTTTACAATTATAACGATTGTTCGAGATTGAACACTTTGAATTTACAAAGTTATAATAGTGAATAACAATATCCTTGTTAATTTTTAACTTTGCCCAAAATCCCCTCCTTCTTCTTCTTCCTCAAGCCAAAATGTGTTAGAATAAACTCCAATGTCCAATGAAAATGTTCAAGTCTAAGTTCCGACACTTGGAGTTGTTCAAAGCAAGTCAAAAGGCCAAGTGAATGCCAAAATGTTGTAGGCAAACTCCTAAGTGAAGTTTACAAGTCCGAGAAGAAGTCCAAATCCATGAGAACCACAATGGAAGCCATTAATGAGTAGAGCTATCCCGTATGCCAAATGATAACCAAAGTTCAAAAATACCAAGCCAAGCCAACCCCTTTAAATGCTAAGAAAGTGGGTATTTATCAGTGAAAATTTCATGCATTAGCCAAAGTTTTGTATCCTAAGGGATGTGAAATTCATATCCCCGGGACTTAGCGAAAAATCGACTCCTCCATGAAAATTTCGAATCTTGAGCCATCTTCCAAAAAGTGGTGATCGGCATGTGCGGATCATCCAAAAAGCAGTGATCCTCACGTACCAAGTGAGTTTGCCACTTGCTAGGCAATTTTCGAATCTCTAACCAATTTGCCAAATCTGAATCCCTAAAACAATAATCAGCCCGAGCCGCTCAGCTAAAAAAGGGGTGGTCTGCACATGTTTTCCGTTTGTCGAATCTGTGCTTGAGAATTTAAATCCCTAATCAATGCTAATTCTAGAATCTGCATGCCAAACCAAAGTAAAGCAGTGATCAGACTGGAATGCTCAAGTTTTTTTAGCTTGCGGAAAAACAAAGCATCATATCGCCTAGAGGGATACGACTTCGTATCCCTGTAGGGATACGAAATTCGTATTTTCATAGCCCTAGGGGATACAAAATACCTGTTTTATGTCGAATCCTAGAAGCCCGATGGGGCTGGCACGCGTACGTGATAATTTGTGATCACACTGTGCTGATTAGTCGGGTTTGAAGAGACAAACCATGGCTTTGCCAAATTTGCTGATCCTTGTCTTTTAGCTGATCTGTAGAGTCGTGCAAGCGATTTTAAGTGATTAACACAAGGTGCATAGCAGTTTTGAGTGATCCAACCTGCATTTTCCAAGATCAAATATATTTTACCTCGACGAGTTTTGCTACGTGATCAGACCGAGGTGTTTAACGGTTTTGAGCATATCGGGCCGAATCGATCACGTATTTTCACCATGCTAGGTTTCCAACATTTTTATCAAGTACAGAACGTTATATTTTGTATTCGAAGTACTGACCGACCTTTCCAATCCGATAACGCCGATTCGGGAATCGACAATATTTCCAACCTTTTCCGAACTCTTCGCGACTTCGACCAAATCGCTTTGTGTATTCCGATGAACAAACTCGAGCCCGTCGCTAACCATAAACTTGTTGTGTGACTATTTTGCCAAAAAGCAGGTCAACACTTTATCCCCCTAAAACATGTCTTTCTTGATCGAAGGAAGATGGGTTTTGCGAGGAGTCTAGAAATCCAATAATCCATAAACCAAAGCCAGGAGGTGTCCAAAGGGAATTTCAATAACCAGAAAACCGAAGAACCATGATTGCGTCGGATCGTATTAACTAGAAAAATACGATCATGATTGATCGTATTTACCAGAAAACCAATAAAAGCCGACGATCGTTGTGGATCGTTTATTGAGAGATAACCAAGATAGCCAGAACAACCGAGGGACCATGAGGGTTCGAGAACAAGAATACCAAAACAACCAAAGCCAGGAATTATGAGAAACCTGAATAACAAAAAACCACAATACCAAAGCTTCGGGGAAACCCAAAATCCATAAAACGAAAGTAATCGATATCCTTTTAACCAAGTAACCGAGTGGATCATCATGTCATAAGTAGACAAAACGACCCAAAGCCAAGAATGAGCGGTCCTGCTGTGCTACCGATAAGACCACTCGAGTATAACCAGGTGAGTTGCTTGTCGTGAACTGGTAGAACAACGCAAAGCCAAACGAGTAAAGCCCTTACCAGCCACAAATCAAGGAGGCCTTGCCAGAAGCCGACAAGACAACCTGGTACCCAAATGAGTCTAAGACGTCCTTGCAAACACCTGACAAGAGAACCAAGGATAAGCTAGAGCGTAAACTTGGCGAACCAAGTCCAAAAACTGTGGACCGGAGTCCTTAGATTTCGCAATCCAATTTCAGATTTCTTACTTGATAAAGAGCAAAGTAACCTTATTAAAGTTATAAAAGGTGAGGGTTTTTTAGCAAAACCAAAAAGAAAACTTAAAGACTTATCATCCGTAAAGAGCATGCCTAGGGACTCGCCAGTTCCTGTATATGGATATGTGAACTTGGTCATTTTTTATTTCAAATTTATTCATGAAGGTGATTAAATGGTTTACCGTTTGCGTAGAGCATGCATAGGATCTCGTTGGTTCCTGTTACATGGGTAATCTAACATAGCCATTCAAAATCCAAAGCCAGAAAAAGTTCAAGGCGGCCTTGCCGGAGCAAGACGACCAAGAAAAGCTGGGAAAGTTTAATTTAATTAATGACCAAGGGGGTGATAGTGTATTGCAGAGAAAAGAGCATGCCTAGGGAGTATAACAACACACTTACATTGGTAGGTCAACTCTAGCATCTATAACCATAATAGCCAAGAGGATACATCCGGAGGGTCGAAGCATACAAAGCCAAAATCATGGCCCAGAACCTCAAAATCCATAACCATGGGTCGGAGCCTGAATAACCAAAGTCCAAAGGAGGCTGGAGTCAAACCACAAGCTAGAGAAACCAGGAAAACCAAAAGTCAAAAAAAAACCAAGAATCGAAAAGGTAAACACCAAAAGACAAAATACCAACATCCACAGATCCGAAGAAAACCAAAAGCCAGAATACCAAATTCCAAAGAGCCGGAGAGAACTATGACCAAGAACCAAATAACCGAAGAACCAAAAATCCAAAAGACCGGAAACAAGAAGCCATAAGATGTTGATGTCCGAGAGGTCTGAATTCGAGACACTAGAGATAAAGAAATTCAAGATCAGTTGATAACCAAGCCATGAGCATTGGTCTTGGGCTTATCCTTAGTAGCAGTAGGAGATTGTGCATGTCCTGGCACCATGACCCAAGTCCGAACAAACTGCTCCAACTCACCGCATCTGACATGCTCTTCAATCATATCCTGAAGACATCGACAATCGTTTGTATCATGACCGTCGAATTCATGAAACAAGCAAGGTCGACAAGAATCTTTTCCTTTTGAGAGCTCCTAGGAGGCTTTCCGAAAGGTGCAATGGGATGAGCTTCCAGGTAAATTTCTTTTAGGGAGTCGGTAAGTTACGAATAAGATGAGAACTTAGGTTCCCTCCAAGCCATGTTTCGATCATTCCCCGAAGGAGATTTACCTCTGCCAGAATCCTTTGTTATACCGGAGTCGGGTGGTCCTCCGCCTTTAATTCAATTAGCCTCGAGAACTTTTTTGTCAGCCCTTGCATCCTCTTTACGTAAAAACCTTCCTGTTTCAAAGTAGAGCTCACTGAGATCCCTCGCTAGGTCCCGTTGCAGAGAGATCTTAAAGTTGGTCTTAACCAAAACACCAGAGACTATAGCCATCAAAACCATGGACGAGTCGGGTATGTCGATCGATGCTACCACCATATTAAACCTTTTCAGAAATTTGCGCAATGCCTCGCCGGACTTCTTCTTGATTGCCGTTAGATTCATAACTCCTTTTGGATGAGCGATGCGAACTCTGAACTACTCAACGAACTTCCCAACCAAAGAACTCCAAGAGTGAACCGAATTCGTTTCCAACTGCCAATACTACATGGCAACAAAGTCTGTCAGGTAAAGCAGAAAACACTTTACCATGACATTATCGAAGCTGAGCAAACTTCCATATGGCTCACATAGTGCATTAAGTGAGTAGTTGGGTCCCTCTGACCATCATAAGCTTCCAAAACCGGTAATTTGAAGTCTAGTGGATTTCGAGAATTCCTGATTTTCGAAGAGAATAGACTACGAGCAACACAATCCAAATCTGAAGAAGAGGCAGCACCTCGATTAAATCAACGAATAACATCTGCGATTTGAAATCCGTTACCAAGGGCAAGCAAATGATTCAAATTATCCAAGCCGACACTGGTGCCCCTAGTGTTTAATTCCATGTTAGCAACCAGTTGATTTGCAACATTAGGGGCCACAATGGGAGCAATCCTTACTCATATAACCGTAGGAATGCTACCATCCAAACCTTCGCGCAAAGGTGCTTGGTCCGCATTACCAATGTCGAAGCCTGCGACTTGTCCAACCAAAGCGTCACGAGATGGAGCAATGTCGGGATTAGTGGTATTTCCTCCATGTGTAGCTGGAATGGCATCAAGATGAGGATCGACGTCACCCTGCTATTGGGTTTGTGGGGTTAACCCTAAGTCTCGAGTTGCGATCTGCGGAACATTAGTACTTGTTCTGATGATATCTTCCTAGCCAATCGAACTTCCAATACTTCCAATCCTAGCATTAATCCAAGCGAGAAAAGCGGTCATAGCTTCCACTTATCGCTCCAATCGAGCGTTCAAATCCGTAGCTAGATCCTTGATCATTCTAAAAATATCCTCTCGAGTGACAAAGTTCGAGGGAATTCCAGTAGAAGAAAGCTCTTGAGTTCTTTCACCATCAACACCTTAAACCATTGCAATAGCGTTGAGCTTCTTCCATTTAACCACAATGAAAAGCGAGTGAAATTTGTTTCTGCAACAAAGCCGAACCCGAAATCCAAAACCAAATCTGAGAACCAAAACCAAAGAAGAAGTAATTGTTGTCATGTCCCGTTCCTGGTGTGCCAAAGTGTTGACGTTGGGAGTTGGTCACTCGTACACACCAACACCCAAGTGTGGGTTAAGAACAATCCAATAACTAAATGAAGTGAAATGTAAACGGACATGCAACTTTTTATAGTGGTTTGGAACTAACGCGTACGTCCACTTCATAGTAATCATTCATCATTATTTTTACAATTACAATGATTTTCCAGGATTGAACACTTTGAATTATAAATCTACAATAGATAATAACAATATCCATGTTAATTCCGAAATTTGCCCAAATTGCCCTTCTTCTTCCTTAGGCCAAAATGTGTTAGAATGAACTCTAATGTCCAATGAAAATGTCCAAGAGTCAAAGTTCGAAACTTGGAGTTGTGCAAAGCAAGCCAAAAGTCCAAGTGAATACTAAAATATTGTAGGCAAACTCTTAAGTGATGTTTGCAAGTCTAAGAAGAAGTCCAAAACCATGAGAATCAACATGGATGTCATTAATGAGTCCAAATTTAGCTATCCCGTATGTAAAATGATGGCCAAAGTTCAAAAATACCAAGCCAAGACAACCCCTTTGAATGCGAAGAGAGGGGGTATTTATAGGTGAAAGTTCTATGCATCAGCCAAAATTCTGTATTCCGAGGGGATGCGAAATTCGTATCCTCGGAACTTAGCCAAAAAATCGAATACCCTATGAAAATTTCGAATCTTGAGCCATCTTCCAAAAAATGGTGATCGACACGTGCGGATCTCCCGAAAAACAAAGATCCACACGTACCAAGTGAGTTTTCCCTTTGCTAGGCCATTTTCAAATCGTCAGCCAATGTGCCAAATCCTAATCCCCCAAACGATGATCAGTCCGAGCCGCTCAACCAAAAAAGAGGGCGATTCGCACACGTTTTCCACTTTGCCAAATTATGCTTTGGGTTTCGAATCCAGAATCGATGCCAAATGCCAATTCTAGAATCCACGTGCCAAACCAAAGAAAAGTAGCGATCATACCGGAGCGCTCAGGCTTTCTGAGCCTTTCAAAAACCAAAGCATTGTATCCCGTGGAGGGATACATTTTCGTATCCCTATGGGGATACAAAATATGGTATTTTATATCCCGAATGGGAAACGAAATTCATATTTTTGTACCATTAGGGGATACGAAATAACTATTCTATGCCGAGTCCACGAAGCCTGCTGGGGATGGTGCGCGCCCGTGATGATTTGTGATCGTACATTACCGATCAGTGGGTTTTGAAGCGCCAAACCATGGCTTTGCTAAAGTGGTTGAACCTTGTGTTCTGGCTGATCTACTGAGTTACGCAAGCGATTTTAAGTGATCAACACGAGATGTGCATCAGTTTTGAGTTATCCAACTTGAATTTTCCAAAATCCAACATATTTTGCTTTGACGAGCTTTGCCACGTGATCGGACCGAGGTGCCCAAGGATTCTGAGCAGATCGAGCCCAGTCGATCACGTATTTTCACCATGCCAGATTTCCAAGACTTACCAAGTACAAAGCGTTATATTTTGCATTCGAAGTCTTGAACAACTTTTCCAATCCGATACTGATCTAGGAATTGATGATGCTTCCAACATTTTCCGAACACTTCACGCTTCGGCCAAATCGCCTTGTATCCCGATGAACATATTCGAGTCTCAAGCCCGTCACTAACCATAAACTCGGTGTGTGACTACTTTGCCAAAGGTGGATCAACAAGAATCATATAAGATATTAGACATAATCAACATCTATCGTTGTTATGCGACTAGAACAAGTTAACTTTTGTTTGCTATGGTATACGTTTTTAGGCTATGACCACTGCATAAACTGTTGCACCACTATGGTTGAAAGGAAAAGTGGAGGCGGTTCCATACGAAGATATTATCTTCTAGTGTTTAGTAGTAGGATATAGATTGGTGATATGTCCGAACCAAAATACCACATGAAAAGACAATCACTTTGTCATCCCCTACCCTATGCTGGTAATTAACAACTTTCCTAAATTTTGAATACATATGTGTTTAAATTGCTATATAAAAGCTATAACATATACCTGGTTCATTAATGGTCAACTATTAATTGGAGAAGCTATATTGGTGTGCATTATACATATCTTGGAGGATTTAACATTCTAGAAATAAAATTAACAAAGTAATATTATCTGTCTTATTGACTTCTTAAACAGTTGAACTCAGTTGTTAATTGACTTATTAGAATGTTAAATTAAAAAACTTCTGATTTCTTATTTGTTAATTGACTTATTTTCATTTCTACAATTTATTGACTATCTTCATTACTCTGAATGATGTAGGATTGATGAGGCAATTCTTTATTTCACTTCAAGCATATGAGTACATTTGAAATGGTTAATCGGTTTTCCATCGATCTTACCATTTCATTTCAACAATTCTATTCAGATCGAAATTTATTTTGTCAAAAATTGAGGCTGGAAATCTAATTTTACAATCACAATCTCCCTCATAATCTCACCAGTGTACTGCTTTCCACTACTTCCCTGTGCATCATGTATCCCCATTTTTTAGTCACCGTACCATTTCTCATTTCATTTGTTGTTTAACATTCACAATGAGTACTATGTTCTTACTTATTAATAGATCGTATATGATAATGGTGACATGAATTTTATTTACGATGCTATTATAGTTCTGAGGTCATTTAACTCATCATCTTGTTACAATTAGAATCAGTTTGCTTGAACATGGATTATATTTACATGTATTTATATATTTGACTTGAAGCTCGAAAAAACTACATTATATTATCTTTAATATCTTACTACTAAACACTGGAAGATTTCTTTTGATAGCGAAATGACTTCCATGTCATAAGAGAAAAAGAAATGAAAGATACCTTCGATCTTCTGTCTTCTTAGTTTGATCTTATTCTACCATTGATTTATATTGTTTGTTTTCTTTCATTTGCAGGGTGTGATTTTACTACAGTGGAACCAAATTGATTTGTTGTTAAAGAACTAATGATTCTGAATAAGTTCCAAATAAAAGAAGAGATACTGGGTTCACATTTATTTTCCTATTAAAAAATTGTCTATTATTCTAGTGAACTAGTCAAAGTGGATAAGAGGATTTGCAATTGAAAAACCATAGGTTTTATTTCTATTTCTTGAACATAACAAATTGGCATGTAAATTGTTGGGCCTGTGTTAATTAAATTGCATGTAGATAGCAACATTTGCGTTACTTAATTATCCTATGGTGTATAACATTAATTACCTATTCAAATTTCCTCCCTATGATTTTGATTATACTGTGTATAAATTGGATATGCAATGTCTTATGATGTGACTTCAATATGACTTCAAGCTCTGATTGGGTTACCAATGAGTTTGGTGGACATGTAAGCATTACTTGTGTCTTGTGTAGGTTGGTGTTGAAATGTTGCTTGTTGGGTATAAACTTAGATTTTTGTTGAATTGAAACCAATTATTTAGATGCCTTTGGCAAAATGTGATTTTACATAGGTTTTATATGCTTATGCAATTTGGTGAGGTGTAACATACAACACCGTTAACTTATTGTTTTGGTTATATGCAGTGATGGTTAGTGCTCATTAATGATCTGGTTATCTATAGGCCTCGCGACTTTAACATACTACTTGTGTGAAAAGTTGACACAACCACCAAAGAGTTCTTCCAGAGGGCTAAAGTGAAGACCATAAATAAAAAATAAGGAATAAAGAACAAAATGTAATAGAAAAAAGAAGACAATAATTTACAATGGTTTGGCATCGAACAACCTACATCCATATAGGAGTTTCAATCACTTAATTGGTGAATCTATGTGTTTTGTAGGTTCGTATCAATAAGGGAACGGAGGGTACATAATAATCAAGAAAACAAAGAGCCAAAAGATCTATTTCCCTCTAAGGCATCTTATACTTATAAATGAAGACTAGATCAGGCCATCCAAAAATATCTTTTGGAAAGTGGTGAGCCACGGAAGAGACATAGGAAGCCTAAACAAAGAATGCTCAAGTCAAAGGTCGGTATAGATCTCCATGATTGTGGAATCAGAGGAGTTATTCCTGGGGAGGTCCTTCTTGATGATAGCCTCATGATTCTAAAGGTTTTTTTTTGTATTTGTCTTGTTCTTTAAGAGATACGGAGTGGTGTTGAAAGAATTTGAGTTTTCAGCTTGGTATGCCACGTAGTTATACCGATCCAGAGCATACACTAGGGTTGATCCCTCACTTAGTGAGTTCACGACGTTGTTCTACTGGTTTAATTCGATTTTTGTCTAATGATATTATCCATACTTGATGTATGGACCTTTGGATCATCACTCTGAGCCACTTTCCTTGATAATCATCAAGTTGTACTTGTTTAGATAGCCAAAAGTGATCATGCACAAAGGTCAGGTAACAATTTTCTCCTAAAGTGCATTTCATGGCGAACATGATGTGCTTTGAATTAACTCAAACTCTGACCATCCTAAAGGACTCCATATTGCCTTCGTGAATGATCATTATCCTTCCATTGAGTCATATATTCCAAGAGGAGTATCTGTTTGTAAATGGATGAGATGCTTGGTTAATTCCTAATAGTATAAATATGAGCCTGTAATCAATCAGTAACCAACTTCGCTTGATTCTATTGAGCATGCTGATTGAGTTGTCAAACTTCAACATTCTAGATTGGGGATTTTTCTTGAGTTCATAAGTTAACGTCGAACCTATGTAAAGTCAAGAAGTTAGACGTTATTTTCTGACTCTTGGGTATGGATGAGCGTAACAATTTCACTACAGAGTGAAGTCATGCATGTTCTCACATGCTCGTATGTGATGTTGTGTAATGCACTTAAGAAATTCCCGCATGAGGCACATGAATGTATATACACGTATATGCATGCACATGCGAACATATACATGTATATGCTTGTAGATGCGCGTTGATTTTTTAAGATAAGGGTCATTATATATCCCTATGAGAGTGATCGGTACCAATCTAATACTTAGAAGAATTTATACATCTAGAGAGACATACGAAGAGTCTCCTAATGTGTGCGTAAACACACATATTCCTTTCTCCTTCTCTCTCACTTCATTTCAATTTAGGCTGATCAGAACATGTTCCCCATTTACGCCATAAAAAACTTCTAGTCCCTCTTTATCTCCCTCGTCGTTTTTAACTACTCTTCTTATCGATTCATCACACAACTTTGACTGTCCACCATGTCCGACATGTTTCCTCCATTCAATCGAATTCAACCTCTTCGGTGATTTCCCAGTTAGGGTTTCTTAAAATTTTAATTGGTGACGAGATGAAGGATGATGTTAGATGTGGTAAAACCATGGTAGAAAAGAAGGAAGGCAACAGTTATGGAAAGATCAAGGTAAAGGGTGAAGGAGGAAAGTAGAAAGGAACGTTGGTGTATGGTTGATTTTAGAGAAGAAGAAGAAGAAGAAGAGGCAAATAGATAACATCAACAACGAAGTTGAGGTAGTGGAAAAAAAATGAAGGAGGGGTCGGTGCAAGAAAGTAGAAAGGAATGAGAAGCGTGGATGGAGAAGAAAGAAGGAACATACATGGGTGGAAGGTGCTAACGATATTTTTTGTCAACACCGGAGATAGGTCAATGGGGATGGACCTAAAGGAAAAATAGGTTGTTGGCCTTTGTAGGTTTGGGTCAGATCACTATCCCTAGATATCAAATCCTTGGGGGAGAAGGATCATTAAACTCAATCCATGATACAGGACCTAACGTATGGTAGATAGGAATTTTGCACCAAACTTACTAAAAAGATCCGAGCTCATAGGGAAGGTTTAAGCTTGCAGATAGGGCTTGAGCATATAGGAAGAGGGATGTTTCATCCGATCTGCGGCAACATTTAGGCAAGGATTCACACAGGTGTAGGAAGAAAACAACAAATTGTAGCAACGATAATTAAGAAATATTACAATAAATTCATAAGAAGACACTATAAGTATAGATTTTCTCTTTATTAATCTTTGATTTGGAATACATGAACAAAATAGAAGAAATCCTCGAACTAATTTAAGTATTAGGATTTAGAGAAAAAGAGTACAAGAATTAGAATGAGAGCCCCCCTCAAATATGACCCCTGGGGCCTTATTTATAGGGAATTCGAGGCCCTTTCCGCTGTTGGGCTATTGGGCCTGCAGGAGCCTCAGTCAGATGCTTTTCTCCTTAGCCTCGGATGTTTGGCTTTTGGCCGCTTTGTGGTGCGGATTATAGCTTCCGGAGGGAAGGTCCCAATCAGTTGAGGCTTCTTTGAGATTGAGATGCGCTTGTCGGCGTGGTGACTTTCGGATGGTATTTGGACTTCAAGCCCCCTGATTTCTCGCGTATACTTAGAGGAGCTGGTCCTACTGATGTATGTGGATAGCTGCTGGTTCAAAACCGTTGTCGGGGTCTGTACTAAGTAGATTAGTATGGATAGCCTGTATCTCCGCTAGGGTTCCAGTTGGCCTTCTGGTGGAGTTTTTGGAATGGTCCGGTCTTGCGAAAAGTAGCTCTTGGTGATGTGTTGTTGTCCATCAATGTGACCTTTCGACATTCATGAAGTAGACGTTTCGAAAGCTGGTTCCGGATAATCTCTATATACTTCTAGTGTGATATTTTTGACGTCTTTGCCTCTTGATGTATAGGTATTAAGTGAGTTAATATCGATAGCCCTTCTGGGTTTTAGTAAGCAGAGCTCTTATCTCCCTCTTTCTTGGTTTCCGGTCTGGACAACCTTTCGTCATGGAATTTCCTGCAGGACAAATCTTGTCGGATGAACCCTGTTGGATAGGCCCTACCGGATAGACTTTGCTGGCATTTTGTAGGCTTTGAGCTCCTTTCTTCCACGAGGGTGTCGGTTTATGCTACTCTCAGATCATTCTTTGCTGCTTTCAGCTCTTCCGATTATTCGGCCTTTTGCTTTCAGAAGGAACTTCTATGTTTGTGTTCCTCCGATACCCCTTCACCATCAGATGGTTTCGGAGTTTCAGTTCTTCTTATTATTCGGCCTTCTGCTTTCGGAAGGATCTTCTGTGTTTTTGTTCCTCCGATACCCATTCACCGTCAGTTGGTTTCAGAGTTAATTTTGGTAGTAACATTTTCCCCCTAGTGAAGGGGTGTTTTCGACTTTTCAAGTCAATCTTTTTGTCTTTCCCAAAGTGTCATTTCTGTGTCTTTTGATCTTCTTTCGACCGGGAGCGTTGATCGGTCTCTACTTTTATGGTCCGGATTGACCTTGAATTCTGAATACAAATTCTTCTTCTTTACTTTTTACCTCTGGCAAAGGTTTCTTCTTTCTCAGCATAAATCCCGTTCGTTAATCTGATTTTTGATGTACGGCTGAGAGGAAAAGAGAATTTTTTGCCAAAAAGGAATCTTCTTTTACCCTTTCCTCCTTTTTCCTGCATAACATTTTACCTTAAGCGATATTACTGTTTATCGAAATTTGGCACACTATTTCCTAGGATTTCAGATCTAACTAATCGTAATTTTTCTTGTTCAAACCTTGACCATTGATTTGGATTATGCTTTGAATTGGAATTTTATGATCCTAATGTAGATTAAATTCTCAACAATTGTTCAAGATGACGATTAATGGTGACCTTTAATGAGTTGTATCCATCCCCATCCATTATCGGGGTTCTAGGAAGCAGGATTTGTACAAACAAGTAACTTGTAATAGCAGGTAATTTTAACTTGTTGACATCGATTTTTGCAATCAATATCATTGCCTAATGGGTTAACAAAATTTTATGTTGCTTGCCTGCCTGTGCGTTGTTTGTGTGCAATTATCAAATAGAAATTAGATTAAAACACATGTTTATGTTAAGATATCACCTGGCAGGAATATGTCTGAGATTCCACAGTCGGACGACTCCAGGTTAAGCAAGTCTTCTATCTTTTGTTCACAAGGGGAGCATCTTGGAACGAAGGAGCTTCAAGCTGTTGATGCAGTGGGTGGAGTTCCTTTTCTCTTGCGTTCAACGTTTCCTGGGGATGATTCACGTTCGTCTCCCACTGCCTCTACCCATCTTAGGTTTTTATCTAAGAAGAGAACAGCCTCGGCTACCAGCATGGTTCTACCAAGAGACATAAGAGAGCAAATTCAGTCTCTCATCTTTTTGGTGATGAGACCGTTGAGTCGCCTGGGTGTCGGTCGTTATCTAGTTCCCTCACCCTTTTTCTTGGAGACTCTCCCGATATGTATCCTTCTTCAGTAGATACTGCAGGAAGCGGTATTGTTGCTGGCTTTCTAAGATCCGATTCTCAAGGAATTTCGGATTTGAGAGAATGCGAACCACTTTCCCTTTCTTATCAACAATGTGACCCTATAAATCCTCTTTTACCGACTTCGGATTTTGATAGTATCATCAGATCTGTTTTACCTTCTATTTATGGGTCCGATATTCTAGGGTTCGCTTTTACAGATTGATCTGGTTTTTGTCTTCATCTCATTAAACGGCAGCACCTGGTTCATACTCTCATTCTCCTAAATTCTTTATCTATTTACCTTATGCAAGTATTAACACCACATCGTTCCTTTCTAGATATCCAGTGGTTGGTACATCATTGGGGCAACGACAGCTTCGTTATCTCGTGATACAAGAGAGCTTAAAGAAGAGAAGTCTACATTAGAGTCTAAAGTTCGTGACTTAGCTTTAGCGAAGAGCCATAATGAGGAAGTTTGTAGTCAGCTGGGAGTGTTTCTTGAGAGGGAAAAGACTGGCAACCAAATCTTAGCCGCCAAGGTTTTGACCCTTAAGCGCGAGCAGTTGGATATGTTGGCAGAGCATGCAAGGGAACTGAGAGTAATGGAGGTAACCCTTTCTGATGCTAAACGGATAATTTATGAAACCCAGGACAGAATTTCCTTATTCTAGAGGGTACATCTTTTAGATATAGCAGCCAAATATTATGAAAAGGCCCTCTCTTTGGTCTATCGTGATAATTGTGGCAAATTTATGGATATGGATTTTCCTTCTCTCCCTTCATATCTTCGAAGCAGAATCTTGGAGCGAACTAGGTTGTCAGGTCAAGATATCGAAGTTTCCAAAGGGGACAAGGAGAGGGTTGAGGATCTTTTATTTGTTGAGGAGCTTCCTGACTATCTAGCGCCTGGAAATGGCGAGAATCCTACATCACTACTGCCTCATCTACGCCCCTATGGTAGATGCGAAGGGTTCAGAATATCAGACTGGTGGCTAAAGCACTACCACTAAAGCACGACCAATAATTGGTCGTTGGAAGCATTCAAGCAGAACATAGTTCAAATGGTCAGGAAGAAGTACCTGCTTGTGCCAATGACTACTGTCGTGCCTATTACTACTTATTGGTAATGATGATGTTGTTGGTCACGATGATGAATTTAACCCCTAGTGCGGGCATGATAAGGATGGCGGGGAGGGAGGCATGTTCTCTGTATTTACGGGTGACTTCGTGGGCCTGATGAGTGCTAATTCATCTCATGTTTCAGCCACTTCACGCGGAGATAGTTGGTTTGCTGAAGAGGTTGATCTCCCAAAACCTGGTGAGAAGGAATAGATAATACGTAAGCTTCCTCCATCCCTTAGGTAGTTCATCCTTGAATTTATTCTTCACTTGTGGGCCTCCACCCTTAATGACTCATTTTATAGTGATGAAGATTCTGTTTCTATTAATTATTCTGTTTCCAAGGATGATCTACCCTCTCTCTAGGTTGAGGAGGGAATTCCTCACAAAATATTCCTATAAATCTGGCAGAGAACTTTTTTGAGAGAACTCAAGCATATTTATATGAAGTTCCCTTAGTTATCTTTCAATTTTATGGGGAATAACAGAGAGGTGATATTCAAGAATCTCAGGGATCACCATGCTAAATTAATATGTAATATGAAGGAAAGGAGTATCAGAGAGAATAAATAATTTGTTACACCCTTTGTAGTTGATGTTAATTTGCATGCATATGAATTGTGCTTGTGTTCATTTTCTTTATTTTGTAGGTCGTTCTGTGGTTTAAATATTGGTATCAGTTGTCTGAAAATTGGTCCTATAAGTGGTAGCTTATTTGTTTACACAAACAGGAATGTTTGCTTGAAGACGCTTCCTTCTTTATAGATGAGGGAGTTTGAATTAGTCCACGCCCTGAAGACTTTCTGGGGGACTTTCTTAGCGGTACTGACAACAGATATGCCCCGTTCGGGGAACTACTTGCACAATGTTTGGAAGAGAAAATAGGTATATTGGAGGCTCAGATAAAGCAAAAGGAAAAAACATCCTTGAAGTGAAGAAGGATATAAAGACAAATCCTTCTATCGATTTTGATGGGGAAAAAGTTGAACTCCTATGTCAAGCCGTTGACTTAGAGTCAGGATGTGATGATGTATTAACAAAATGTAAAGAATGGGAATCTATCTTTGAATATACTCTTGAAACTTCCACTCCTAACGTCTTGCGGGTTCCGATGGGGTTCGGATCTTCCGAGCTTGAGATAAGGGATTTTCCCTTTGGAATGGATCATTCACTTGCCGCTAGGTGGCATAGACAGGTTAAGGCCAACATGAAAGATTTTTATGATAGGAAAAGCGTTGAGGACAACTTTCGTTGTACTGATTTTTACACTTCCAAAATTAAGCAATTACAAAAGGAGAAACCGTCTTTACACAAAGATGCTTTTGACTTGAAGAAGGAAAACAAAAATCTTCGTGAAATGGGAAAGGCTTTCAATCGAGCTTTAAAATGGAAGTCTAAAACCTCAGATGATTCATGCGTGGTCTTAGAAAAGATGTGAAAGTTTGATAGACTTTTACGTACTGCAATTCATCATTCTGTAACTTCTTCCTTGTCTAATGAGTAAGAAACTTTTCATTGGGAGCTAGGCTATTGTTTATACCGAAGCTTTAGCTTCAGGATATGGGTGTTCTTTCCAAAGGAGATGCGTTTGTCTCGCAACCTTTCTTGTAAATAACCAAGTAAGATACGAAGTGTGTAGTATATCATCTGTTGCATGTAATATTTTATAATGATGGTGTTTATGAACAGAGGCAAGACTTACAATGCTATTACTTAACGCATGGTTACACATTTTAGCGTAAACGTTTTTCTTTCGTTACTGTCATGACAAGGTGCATGTCTTCGGTATACTTCGTTAAGAGTTTGTCTTATAGACCTTCTTGGAGTGTCATTTTCTTTCATTAGTGTTAAAAGTATAGAGATGCAGAAGGTGCGATATATCTATAGTGCTTACTAGCGTGGTGTGTGCTAGTGCAAACATTTGATATACTTGGGTAATGAATTGATGAAAGCATAAGTTTAAGACACTTCCCTGAGCATGTGAGAAAGCCATAAGTTTACACCTAGTGATAGCGGAAACGCGGTTCCAAGCCAGATTCAAGTTGGCGAGAGTGTTGATTAACTCCTTCTTATCCAGCTTTGAAAATCTGAAGATATCCAGATCTGGATATTTTGTAATGAGACCGGAACCCTATATTCGGTTGTGATTTACACCTAACTCGACCCAGATTTGGGGCATTAAGATGGAGGCCGAGCATCCACTTCTGGCTTTTGTTGAAAATTGAACCAACCCGGGTTCGGTATTGAGATAAGACCGATTTTTCCCGCCCGGTATTTTTGAAGACCTGAACCAACCCAGATTCAGGTTATTTAAAATAGGAGACCGAAAAATCGCTATCGGTGTTTGTGAGAAACTAATCCAACCCAGATTCGGGTATTAATGTAGAAGACCCGAGCCAACCCTTGTTCAGGCGGTTAAAGATTGAAGACTAGAAATTCCTTTCCGGTATTGATAGAAGTCCCGAAATTACTTTTTATTTGGGTAATTAAAGATTGAAGACCGGGAATCTCCTTCCTGCATTAATGTTTTGGTATCCCCCTCAGATTTGATTTGTGAAGCAGAGGATATACGTGCTTCCTGAGCCACTTTTTGGGCCTTTAATGTTCAAAGCAGAGGATGTACGTGCTTTGTTGGCCACTCTCTAGGCCTGTGCGTCCGATGCGCTTGGCTAGCTTATCCACAAGCATGTCCCAAGGAATTAGCCGACCTCCCTCCAGGAGGCACCTTATCCTGACCATCGTAAGTGATGATAAGGTCTTAGAAACTTAGACGGGGCCATTGTAGAAATAGAAATAAGTTTACTCTTTTGGAGCTCTGTATTGACCATGGTAGGTACTGATAGAGGCTTACACACCGCCCCCTCCGAGGAGTGCCCTATCCAGACCATCGTAGGCGATGATAGGGGTTGGCGTTCCCTTCTACGGGTAACGCTAAACATAAGCAGAGGTAGGATGTACTCTTCTACGAGCAGAGGTAGGACATGCTTAGTTCTAGCAGAGGCAGGGCGTACTCTTCTGCAAGCAGAGTAGGGCATTCTAATTTTAGATGCACCGCCACGACCATTTATGGTGTGAAATGGTGGCTTACGCTTTTTATGCTTTAACCTAGCCCCCTCTGATTTGGACATGGAGAAAGATCAACACACCATCCCCCTCCGGGGGATGCCTCGTCCTAACCAATTTCGTGATGACAAGGGATTTAATCCATTTATGGTTTGACCCCTTTTAGGTTTCTTCAAGTTTCGAAAGGAGGGTTTTCCATACCCTTGGGTATGTTTAATAATCCTTTTCCTAAGGATTTTTACTGATCTTAATCTGACCTTTTCACAAATTCTCGTAATTGGCCTTGGTTGATGAATTTGATGACTATTTCCTTAAGGGTTCTGCAATGCTTAGTTTCATGTCCATTCATTATGTGGTAATGGCAATAAGATCCTCCTGTTTTCCTTCGCATTTGGGTTTTTTCTTTATGAGTGGCCAATAGTTGAGTTTGTGTTTGGTTAGAAAGTAAATGTTTTCCATCGAAGTGGTGAGATTAGTCAAAGGAGCGGAACAACATAGGTAGATATGTGGGAAGGTTAGTCAAAGGAGGGGAGGTTCAGGCCCCTCCCTCTAGCGCCAAAATGTTAATGATATTTTTCGTCAATACTGGAGATAGGTCAATGTGGATGGACCTAAAAGAAAAATTGGTTATTTGGCCTTCGCAGGTTTGGGTCAGATCACTGTCCCTAGATATCAAAGACTTGGGGGAGAAGGATCACTAAACTCAATCCTTGATACGGGACCTAACATATGGTAAACATGAATTTTGCACCAAATTTACTAAAAATATCTGAGCTCGTAGGGAAGATTTAAGCTTGCAGGTAGGGCTTAAGAATATAGGAAGGGGGATGTTTCATCCGACCTACGACAAGGCTTGGGCAAGGATTCACATAGGTATAGGAAGCAAACAGGAAATTGTAGTAATGATAATTAAGAAATATCACAATAAATTCATAAGAAGATACTATAAGTATAGATTCACTTTTTATTAATCTTTGATTTGGAATACATGAACATAATAGAAGAAATCCTCAAACTGATCAAAGTATTAGGATTTAGAGAAAAAGAGTACAAGAATTAGAATGAGAGCCCCCCTCAGATGTGACCCCTAGGGTCTTATTTATAGGGAATTCGGGCCCCTTCCCCTGTTGAGCTATTGGGCCTCCAGGAGCCTCAGTCAGATGCTTTTCTCCTTGGCATTGGACGTTTCGCTTTCGACCGCTCTATTGTGCGGATTATAGCTTCCGGAGGGAAGGTCCCGATCAGTTGAGGCTTCTTTGAGATTGAGAGGAGCTTGCCAACGTGGTGACTTTCGGATGGTATTTGAATTTCCGGTAGTAGCTCCCGGGTGTAGGCTCATGGATGTAGGCTTTCACATATAGGTCCCCCGCTTTCTCACGTATACTTAGAGGAGTTGGTCCTCCCGATGTACGTGGATGACTGCCGGTTCGAAACCGTTGTCAGTTTCTGTACTAAGTAGATTAGTATGGATAGCCTGTATCTTCGCTAGGGTTCTGGTTAGCCTTCCGGTGGATCTTTTGGGATGGTCCAGTCTTCTGAAAGATAGCTCCAAGTGATGTGTTGTTGTCCATCAATGCGACCTTTTGGCATTCATGCAGCAGATGTTTCAGAAGCTGGTTCCGTATAATCTCTATATACTTCTCGAGTGATACTGTTGACGTCTTCGTCTCTTGATGTATCGGTATTAACTAAGTTAATACCGATAGCTCTTCCGGGTTTCAATAAGCAGAGCTCTTATATCCCTCTTTCTTGGTTTTTGGTCTAGACAACCTTTCGTCATGGAATTTCCTGCCGGACAGATGCTGTTGGATGATCCCTGTCGGATAGGCCCTGTCAAATAGACTTTGCTAGCATTTTGTAGGCTTTGAGCTCCTTTCTCCCTGGAGGGTATCGGTTTATGCTGCTCTCAGATCATTCTTTACTACTTTCTGCTCTTCCAATTATTCGGCCTTTTGCTTTTGGAAAGTTCTTCTGTGTTTGTGTTCCTCTGATATCCCTTCACCATCAGTTGGTTTCGGAGTTAATTTTGGTAGTAACAGAAGGAATAGAAGAAGAAGAAGATGGGAAGAAAGGAAGAAGGGACTAGTTTTGGTGTGGATGAGTGTGCGATCAAATCGAAAGAGGAAAAAGGAAAAAAGAATGGGTTAGAGATTTGGTATAGTCTCCACCTTAGCTGGTTTTTCCCCCTCTGTGTGATTGAATGCAAATTATATAGAACATTGATTAAATGGACTTGAATATGAACTTTTGGACATTTCATATGAATATGGATGTGCACATAGGAATATGCATATGCCTCGGACATTAGGACAACTGACTGCAAACATGAAATTTTGAATGTTGATATCCGGTCTTGAAGCTCGATAAAACTCTATGACCATTAATCCAAAGATAGGTGAGGCGGCCAGCAATGACGGTTGCTCCAGCTGAAATATGAATACCGTCATCAATTATAGCCAAAATTGCATACACATGTACGACACTGATCACAGCGCATTAGTTTACACTAAACACATAGGGTATAAGTTAATTACGCTAACTGCAATTATTTAATGAGTTTCGTAGCTATAAGATTTATGATTCTTTTGACCGTATCGAAGCCATTAGAGTTGAAAGAGCTATATGAACTTCTACGCGCTATGATTCCAATGCTAAGTCAAGTTTGACGACAATTTCAAACAAGCCTTACCCGACTCATCAGGTGCACCATTTGAAAGGCCACAACAAATTCACGAGGGCCTTCAAGAAGACGAGGAAGCAGAAATAGAAATTATTCTTCTTTCTTAATACAGTGGAAGGAGTAGTGATACTATAGGATCTTAAAGATTCCATTCCATCGTGAATTAATGAGCCACTGTTGAGAAGGATTTACACCAGGCATAATAACCCGTGCGAAAAGTGCGGGTTCCAAACCATGAAGATAGAGCATATATGCTCCTAGAGGGATACATCGCTTGCAACATATACATGTACTCGGTTGGATGCATACCACTATTCAACACATTCATCTGGGAGATGCTTTATTACATTAAATTGGATCCCATGCAGGTGCATCCGAACGTCTATGCATCTTTCCTAGAACAAGCCTTTCTTTGAGAATGTATTTCACTAGACAAGGGGGAAGACATCCGATGTATCTTCAATTTTTAGCGGGTGAGGACTACAATATCTTTGACCTTTTTGGAGGTTTCTCCTCACAGCTGCGTTTTTACCAGGGGATGGAACAAGCCCAATAATTTCAATATGATCGGTTATACATACGTTTCCCTTCCGATTCCACAAGGAATTGGATTGAAGGATGTAAGATTGGTACTCATTTACTAGTGCGATTCATTAGCTTTAAAACAGGTCATTGTTTGAACTATGCAGGCTATCCTCTGAGAACCATATGCCAAGAGTGTGTAAACATTGTGGCAACTCTAAAGACCATAGACGTGATGTATCAGGATGTAATGTAATGACTCTTATTTTTTATAATTGGATATTTAAATATTAATCGCTAAGTAACTAACGATTCCAAAGTGTGATTTTTTTAGATGATAGAATCAGGACTTGAGTCTATTTCCACTGAGTTTGAATAGTCCATTAGTTGGAGAAAATTTATACCGATCGCTATATCTCGAGATTTGATGCTCCATGGACAAAACAATCTCCAAATACGCACAAAAAATTATCACTTCAGGAATAAATTCGGATTGCAATAGAATCTATATTTTTGGAATCATCACGGTGAGTTGTTGTATATTGTCAAGTTTCATAGCAATTGGATGTACCATTTGGTCATGCAAAATTAAAAGGTTCATTAGTTTTGGGCACAGAATTCTTGACAAGTGGGCCTAATGAAATTATCAATACACCTTTAATTAGTTATTAACCTTAATTTTCTCAATAGCCATCTACGTAGGGTTCTTCCTCTTCAAATTCATGGCCGCCACTTCCCTCTACCTTCAAAAATCAATTATCATTGAATTACTCTACCTAAAATCACAAAATCAGTTTCTAAAATTTTGTATTGAGATTATCTACAAAGCCTATATCAATTTTATCAAACTCGACACTATTTCTAGATATGGCTGTAAATGGCTTGCGAACCAAGACTCCTCCTAGCGTGAAATTTAAGCGGCGATTCTCGAATTGGAGATCATTGTTGCACTCACCTCGGCAAATAGCACCTACATCTGGAGTTTGGCAAGGTTTGATCATGAGGTGAAGATTGCGAATTAGGACGTCGCACAAACTTTGTATCAGCCATAAGGGGGACGTGATCTGCTAGGATGCTCGAGTCGTTTCTATTTTGAGTTTGATGGAAGGAGGATGCGTAGTGGAGCGTGTGGAGCCGACGGTTCGTGGTTTCCTAGTGAAACGAGAAAGTTAGGGAGGAGAGTGTAACACCCCGTAAAGTGTATCCTAAATAGACATAGATAATTAAATTAAATATAAACAATAGTAAATTAACAAAATATTATTAGGCTAGAAATAAGAATTTTGAATAAGTTGGAATTAGGCCAAGAATGTATCATAGCTGCGTTCATGGAGAGATTCTGATCGGTTTAGATATTTTATTTGATGAAAATGGAGTCCGTATGTAAAAGATATCAATAATACAAGTTGTGCATAAATATTAACACACAAGGTTTGAATTTCAAATAAATAAATACATGAATTTGGGATAAATTAATTGAGGATTAGCATGAAAAGAATATTCTATGTGAATTTGAAATTTGTGCTAATATATTTATATATAATAGGGACGCAGATAAGCAAACAAAGGAAATAAATCAATGTAATAGATAAACATTTAATAAATTAGGCCACTAATTAGGAGAATTAATCTCTTTGACAAAACATGACCCAAGGGGTCGACCGCTCCTAGCATAGTGCTCAACCTCTCATGGTACAAAGGGGTTGGCAAGGATTGTTTTTACATTGTTTTTATATAAATTGCATACACGGACTACCTGGATTTAATTTAATAGATCCTATGAACTTTATAAGCCCTTGCAACTATATATACCACCCTTCTAGCCTCTCCCAAACCTTGTTCTTCATTTCATTCTTATGCCCCCAACCATTGCCAATTTCTAGAGAAAGGTTAGGATTTCTTCTGTCTCTCGTATCTCTGTCTTCTCAAATCTAAATTTTTCTATAGGTTTAGAATTATGGAAATTTGGTTTAAATATATATACATGATTGTAATTCTTATATATATTATAGAAGGATATGAGCGCATTTCATAGGCTGAATCCATATTTCAATTCTACAACAAATTCAATTATTTTTATCTCAAATCAATGTGGGTGGAAATCATTTAAGTTGTTATTTCCTTTTATTTGATAGTTCAAATTTGGATTATTGTGTCTGTGAAGATTTGGGTTTGTACGAAAACAAAACAATATCAAATCCCCCAAATCTTTCATGGTTTATGTTTTTACGCACAAATGGCCAATCAATTATAATTGGGTTTGGATTATTGATATAATGGAAGAAAAGGCTTTTAAGTGTCAGTAGGATTCTTGAATATGATCTAATTCTCTTATTGTAAATGTAAAATCATATATATGTATATATATATGTATGTATGTATTGGTTGCAAAAGCTTATGGACTTGAATATTGCAATTTGAATAGGTTCAAACGTCTATTTCTAAAATCGATTATTTGAATGTATTATTTGCAAATTGTTGGGGTATTAAGGTTTTGTACATGAAAAATACATAAAAGTGAATTAGTGCCAAATTAAGGATTTTACTTATGTATTTAGGAATATTACACCTTGTCTCTATTCTATTGTTGAAATAATCATTCAAGCCTTGGTTACAATTTGTATGTTGATGTTGTTATTTCCCTTTTTATCATTTATTTGTGAAAATATATATGTTTAACCGTGTGAAGTAATATGGAAATTAACTTGTATGCCTTAATAAAGATTGTTAGGATTGACATTTCAAACGTTGTAAGGACGCTAATCTTTTTCGCATAATTCACGCCTATATTTATATATTTTTCAATAACGTAATAAACATAATATTAATGCATATTAAGTGTGTGCTAAATATGCTTAAGCTAGGAATTTAAATTTTAATGTTCCCCATCTGAATTTGTATGCTTGTGTGTGAGTTAATGGCTTTAATTTTAATTAATGACACATATACATGAGGCTAACCATTACTTGTAGTAGAAGCATGCCCGGAGCCGAGCGACATATTCAACATCTATAAGTAAGACTGGTTAATGTGAGAGGTCTAGGTGTCATTGACTATTATAATTATCACATTATGATGCGAGGTTAAGCCCAACTTGCAGTAGAAGCCTTGCCCAGAGCTGCCCGACAAATCCAACATCTACAAATGGATGCCTAATGTGAGATGTCTAGTGTATATATATCTGTGTGTGATGTAGATCTGCCTTGGGCAAAGGTATTAAGTGGCCGACCTGCCTCTTGTTGGATATTAAGTGGTTAGGACCAGGTCCGTTCCTAAGGTTCATTCCTTGGTTCCGGACCCAAGTCACGGAACCCTCCCTTCGAGGTTTTAGTGGTTGTCCGCCTTCTCTTATATATAAGGTATTAAATGGTCTTATTAGACGATAGTGTATGAGTAGGATAGTTCTCCAAGTAATGTCCACTTCTTATCTATGGGATTAGTGAGGGTTGACCTAGGGATGGTTTATGTGAAAGGTCTAAAGGAACCACCGTCTAAGGGAAGTATTAAGTGGCTAGGTGTTCACCCGTAGGGATAGCTAGACAGTAACAAGATGGTCCGTCGGGAGGGCCTTTAATGAAACCGTGTTCCTACCTAAACATGGTATTAAGTGGCTGTTACTATTTCTCGACCTATAAGAAGAGTGTATATATTATGACGTTGACGTTAGGATGGGGTCTTAAGTGGTTAGGGGTCCGCCATGGGTATTAAGTGGCTGTAAGGATGTCCACCCTTAATTAGTTAGGTAATGGCCTTAAGTGACTAGGTATAGCCCACCTCATAGGGCATTAAGTGACTGTAAGGATGTCCGCCCTATATTTACTTATGGATTTTAAGTGACCGTAAGAATATCTGCCTTTAAATTTAATACATATAGTCCTTAAGTGACTATGAGGACGTCCTCCTTGTATGTTTCGTTGTGTATATTTGTGCGTAACATAACATGAAGAGCTTACATTGCGAAGCAAAGGAAATAGTTATTCCTAAACTTATATTATTTTCATTCACCGGAACTTTATGTTCTGACCTTGCTCCTCTTAACATAGATAGGTAAGTAGGTGAGGACCCTGCATCAGCGATGGTTTGTGACTTCTTATAGGAGGAGCCTTTCGTTGGAGATTTAGCTAATTTTGGCAATAGTTCTATTATTATTGTTTTTATTATTATTACATACTTAGGATAATATTTGATGTATCAAATACTATGTGAGACTTATTGTAGTTTACATTTTTGGTTTTTAATAAGGGTACATCTATATATGAATTATCATATTTTATCCCTTCCACTGTTTGAGATTCTGATTTCATTTAGACTGCTTTGTGATATCTGTTCTTCTTCGTATTTCCTTATCGGAACCAACGATCCATTTAGAGTGGCTCTAAGTTTCAATGGGCCTTTTTTGGGTTGGAATTTAGGTCCATTTCGAATGGGTTGTTATAGAGAGAAAGGATTGGGCAAGTGGGTTTTGTTTAAGCGTGTACAGGTTTTGCAAATTGGGGAAAAAGGATTATGGATGGATAATTAATTTAGCTAATCACATTTAAGTTATTTAATTTTCTAAATAATCCACAAAATTATATATTACGTTACTTTTGCATACAATGTAAGATTTGGATGCCATTTCTTCCATTGGACTCATATTTGGGAGCTCGGCATTTGACACTAATTTCGGATTATTGTCCCTCATGTGTAATTGTTTGTACGGTAAAAATTTGACATTTACGTAATTTAAAATCCTAATATATATTTTCTAGGATAGTTGAACATGGTTAATAATAAAAATAATAATTAAAACTAATTTGATTAGTTTAAACCTATGTTTCACATTTTTACCATTTGCAAGTTTGCATGCTATTTTGACACTATTATTATTATTGAATTATTTTTACATCAAATCATCACCAATCATTTTAAATAAGTTTTATCTATTTTATGGATGCTATTATGGATTTTTTCCTAATTTAAATAATAATATCGTTATTAATTGCATGAACGATTCTTTGCTTAATTATTTAAAATGTCGTTTGTAGGCGACTTAATATTCAGAAAAATCTCATCTTCTAGAGTTTGTAGTGCTTATCAATCAAATGCACAATAAGTTTAGTGCATGCTGATTTAGTACATAGACAGGGCAGGAACAAGATAAGGTGAATTTGCGAAGTTGTTGTGATGTGTATGGATTAATCTGAGGATAGTGTAACATTGGAGCATGAGATGGATCTGAAGATGGAGATTGGACCTGGCGACAAGCTTGGATTTCAAAATGAATGCCAGACATTTTCATTTGATGTGCACTTAACGAAGTTGGGTTAAGTACATGATCAAAGTAATCATTATCGATTACAGTAGAGTAATCGATATCGACTACTATTAATACTGGTCATTTGGCCTACTTGATGTAAATGATGGTGCGATTTCGAGGAGAAGGATATGATGTTCGACAATGGATTCGATCTAATGGCTCCTTGACCAGTAGTTTTGACTTGAGGCAATGATGTGGTACTTTGACGTAGAAATTTCGTTGTTCGATGGTAGTGATTCCATGATGGGAAGTAGTAGCAGCTTCAACAATGGATAATAACTCTCTGAGAAGCAGGGTATTGAAATTTGTGTCAGGATAAGGAGACTGGAAGTAAGGATGATAAGACTACGAGTCACGACGGCGAAACTACTAGCTAAGATGGAGGAGCTGTCAGGAGCGGCTGAGGGAGTAGAGTTTAACGACAGATGTGGTTGTCTAGGTAGTTCCTGATTAGGAAGCTTCTGACAGGAGTACGAGGACAACTCATGAATAAACTCTGTAATGGAGATACATATGCAAGGCATCATTAGCATGTAGTTTCAGATGGGTACTTGGAGAGATGAGGCTTGAACGTCTATCGAGTCTTCGACCTGATGTAGGTTGTAAGCTAGTCCTTAGGTTTCCCATTGGATACAGGTGGTTACACCAGAGGAGACTCGTGAATACTACTTATGCTCGTTCTCAACCAGACAGAGGTTGTCAGTCAGATGTAGACTGTTTTTAGCTTGGATAGAGTATAGCTACCGTGGGATCGGACCATTGTATATCTGATGCATTGAGTAAACGAATGTGAGGATGGATAATGTTTGTTATGTTTGCTAAGTAATTTATCGTTTTTAAGGATGTCACTAGATGTATGCATCGTTAATGTGGACATTTAGACACCACCGTACTGTGACATAGGGTATGCCTAAAATTATTGTCATAGAGTAGTATATTAATTTATGTGTTGACTCCATGGATGCAAAGACATGTCATGTAGGGATTTCCATACTTTTGGTCTAATTACTATTATTACTTTTACAGTATTGAGATCGTTTATCGCTCATACCAGACTATTTCATGACCTAAGGTTTTATGTTCCCTCTTATTACCTTGGGTACTCATCAAACACATTGATGAGTAGACTAGGTAGTAGGTACGAGCGATATACTAATTTGCGCAAGTGGATTAGGAGGAGTTAGTGTCTTCTTATATTATAGTTGTATTATTGATTATTCCACTATGTTACACTATGCAATCATGACTATGTTGACTAGTATAGTTAAAGAAAGATTGTCGGTAAGTATAATCATCTCTAATATACTTTGATTATTTAGTTTTTACTATTTCGCCTATTTAATACATATGATTTATAATTTATATTATATTTTTTCTGATGTATTGTGAGATATACGACAGGCTATGCATTTATGTTTTTTGTTTGTTTCCTCATCTTCTCTTTTATTCACTTCCTCTCTTGTCTATTTTCTTTCTTTTTCCAATTTCTTTCTCTTAAGCATCCTCAGACATCGATCGGGTGCTTGTATTGTGAGTTACGGGGTAATATGAGCACTAGTGGTGTATGACGTCACTGTTGAAAAATAAACTTGGTTTTTAATAGGAAATATTAATTAGTGACATAATTAATTATTGTATTAGGAAAGGGCAAGATAAATGGAAATAAATTATAAACATATTAAAATGAGAAGAATCTAGACTAAAGAATATGTAAAAGAATAGTCTAGAAAAAGAAGTGTCTGGAGATTGTCTCTTGTATAAATAAGATGTATGTATGAAGAAAGAATCAAAGAAATAAAAAAGTATTTTTTTCCTCTCCTTCCATAAAATATTCAATTTTCTTTTAATTTGTTCCTCTTCCTCCACATAATTTTACAACAAAGTGGTATCGGAGCGAGGTTAGTGAAAGAGTGATAAATGTCAAACAGTGGAATGTTTCCCCTCCAATATCCTCGTCTCACAAAAGAAAATTATGAAAAATGGTGTATTCGAATGAAAGCTTTACTTGGAGGACAAAGAGTATGGGAGATCGTAGACAAAGGCTACGACGAGCCAGAAAATGAAAATACATTAACTCGAACGGAGAAGGAAGCTTTAGCAAAGACGAAGGAAAAAGATCAACTTGCTCTTAGCCTCATCCATCAATGTTTGGATGATTCAATGATAGATAAAATAGCGGATGCAGCCACTTCAAACGAAGCCTGGGAAATTTTAAAAAAATCTTTCCAAGGAGTTGACAAAGTAAAGAAAGTTAAGCTTCAATCACTAAGGAGTGATTTCGAAGCAATGAAGATGAGTGAATCCGAATCGATTTCGGATTACTTTACAAGGGTGAAGGCGAATGTAAATCAATCAAGATGCTATGGAGAAAAAATTGCAGATGTTCGAGTGGTGGAGAAGATTCTTCGTTCTTTGACACCGAAATTCGATTATATTGTGTGTGTCATTGAAGAAACGAAGGACCTCGAAGAAATGACAGTAGAAGAATTGGAAGGTTCCTTACGCGCTCAAGAAGAGAAAATAAAGAGAAGACAAGAAGAACCACAGGAGCAAATTCTTAAAACTAAAGCAACTTTAAAAAATGAAGAAGGAGAAAAGCAGTACTTTAGAGGAAGAGGACACGGATATGGACGAGGAAGAGGACGCGGAAGGCAAGGACGTGAACAAGAAAGAAGCGATGGTGAAAGTTCAAATAACAAAGAGAGAAATCCTTCATATTTTAGAGGCCATGGAAGAAGTCGAGGACGAGGTCATGGAAATTATCAAAGATCAACTGAAAGAAGGTATGACAAGTCCAAAATTGAATGTTATAAATGCCATAGATTTGGTCATTATTCATGGGAATGTCAAACTGCTAATACTGAAGAAAGAGCCAATCTTGTTAATGATAACCAAGAAGTTGAAGAATCCACCTTGTTGCTAACTGAGAAAAAGGAAGAAAATGAAGTTGAAAGCTCGTGGTATTTGGATAATGGTGCTAGCAATCATATGTGCGGATACAAAGAAAAATTTGTGGAGATCAACGACAAGGTGAAAGGTAATGTTTCCTTTGGAGATTCTTCGAAAATTCACATTGAAGGCAAAGGTACAATTCTCATCTCTACAAAGAATGGTGACCATAAATTGATCTCTGATGTTTATTATGTTCCTAAACTAAGAAGCAATATTCTTAGTCTCGGACAATTTGTTGAGAATGGTTATGAAGTTTTAATGAAAGATAATTATCTTTGGCTTAAAGATAGAAACAATAACTTGGTTGCAAAGGTGGGCATGTCACGGAACCGGATGTTCAAATTGAATGTCCAAACTGTTGAAGCAAGATGTTTGAAGGTTAATGTGCAGGACGTGGCATGGTGTTGGCACATGAGATTTGGACACTTGAACTTTGGATCTTTGAAAGCAATGGGAGAAAAGATGATGGTAAAGGGAATGCCAACAATTGAAAATCCAAATCATTTGTGTGAAGCATGTCTTCTTGGCAAACATGCAAGGAAAAGTTTTCCAAAGAAAGCAACATCTATAGCCTCCAAACCACTTGAATTGGTGCATACGGATATTTGCGGGCCTATCAATCCACCGTCTTTTGGTAAAAGTAAATATTTTATACTTTTTATTGATGATTATAGCAGAAAAACGTGGGTTTATTTTCTCAAACAGAAATCAGAAGCTTTCACCACATTCAAAAATTTCAAGACGCATGTTGAGAAAGAAAGTGGCTACAATATCAAGGCATTGAGGTCTGATCGAGGAGGCGAGTTCACTTCAAAGCAATTCAATGATTTCTGTGCAGCGCATGGAGTTCGTCGTCCTCTCACTGTTCCTAGATCACCTCAGCAAAACGGCGTGGCAGAGAGGAAAAATAGATCAATTCTTAATATGGCAAGGTGTATGCTTAAAACAAAAAATATGCCAAAGGAGTTTTGGGCTGAAGCCGTTTCTTGTGCGGTGTATTTGTCAAATCGCTCTCCAACTGTGAATGTCAAGGACCAAACCCCTCAAGAAGCATGGAATGGAAAAAGGCCAAGTGTTCATCATTTGCGAGTATTTGGTAGCATCGCTTATGCTCAAGTTCCGCAGCAAGAGCGTTCAAAGCTAGACGATCGAAGTGCCAAGTATGTTTTTGTTGGATATGATTATCATTCCAAAGGATACAGGTTGTACGATCCTAACAATGGCAAAGTGGTGGTAAGTCGTGATGTTGAATTCGATGAAGGAGCAACTTGGGATTGGGATGGACAACAAGAGAGCACATATAATTTTCTCCCATATCTTGATGATGATCAAGAATCAGAGAATGTTGAAACTATACAAGAACATTCTTCTCCAGCTTCAGATCTTGAAGGCTCAAATGAAAGACCGCCAAAAATGAAATCGCTTGCTGATATATATGAAAGAACTGAAGAAATTAATTTTAATAATGATGAACTTTATTGTTTTTTTGCAGATAGTGAGCCAATAAATTTTCAAGAAGCCGTGCAAGATAAGAGGTGGAGAGACGCTATGGATGAAGAAATTAAATCCATTGAAAAGAATGACACATGGGAATTAACTTCTCTTCCCAAAGGTCATGAATCCATAGGCGTTAAATGGATATACAAGGTGAAAAGAAATGCAAAAGGAGATGTGGAGAAATATAAAGCAAGACTTGTGGCGAAGGGCTATAAACAAAAGCATGGAGTTGACTATGATGAAGTGTTTGCTCCAGTTGCACGCATGGAGACTATTCGCTTGTTGATTTCTCTCGCTGCTCAAAAGAAATGGAAAATTTATCAAATGGATGTCAAGACGGCTTTTTTGAATGGATATCTTAAAGAAGAGGTGTATGTTGATCAACCGTTGGGCTACGTAGCTGAAGGGAATGAAAAGAAGGTACTGAAACTCAAGAAATCATTATATGGATTGAAACAAGCTCCACGAGCATGGAATAGCCGCATCAACCAATACTTTCAAGATCATGGGTTTGTTCGTTGCTTAAATGAGCATGCTTTATATTCTAAGTTTCACAACAATGGAGATGTTATATTTGTTTGTATTTATGTTGATGATCTCATTTTCACGGGCAATAAACCCGATTTGTTTGATGAATTTAAAAGTTGTATGTCGACAGAATTTGAGATGACAGATTTGGGGCAAATGACATATTATTTGGGATTGGAAGTGAAACAAATGGAGGAAGGTATATTTCTTGCTCAAACAGGTTATGCAAAGGAAGTGTTGAAAAAGTTTAAGATGATTGATTGCAATCCTGTGAACACACCCATGGATGCTGGAATGAAGTTGTCCAAGGTTGAAGATGGAGAAAAGGTAGATCTTACTCTTTACAAAAGTCTTGTGGGAAGTTTGAGATATTTGACAAATACAAGGCCCGACATACTTTATGCCGTTGGAGTGATAAGTCGTTTCATGGAGACTCCTACTTCTGTCCATATGACCGCTGCTAAGCGAATTCTTCGTTACATTAAAGGAACGCTTGATTTTGGAATATTTTATTCCTCATCCAATGATCTTCGGTTACATGGATTTTGCGATAGTGATTTTGCTGGTGACATAGATGATAGAAAGAGTACTACGGGGTATGTATTCTTCTTGGGTGATTGTGCTATTTCTTGGTTATCAAAGAAGCAAACCATTGTCACGTTGTCAACATGTGAATCTGAATATGTTGCTGCAAGTTCAAGTACATGTCATGCTTTATGGTTAAGAAAGCTGTTGAAAGAACTTCATTTGCCACAAAATGGAGCTACTGAAATATGCATTGATAATAAATCAGCACAAGCACTTGCAAAGAACCCGATATTTCATGATCGAAGCAAACATATCGACACGAGATATCATTTTATTCGGGAATGCATTGCCAACAATGAAGTGGAGCTGAAATATGTGAAAACTCAAGATCAAGTTGCGGATATTTTTACCAAGCCATTGAAGATTGAAGATTTTCGAAGAATGAGAGCTCTGCTTGGAATAATAAAACCAAGTTTAAGGGGGAATGTTGAAAAATAAACTTGGTTTTTAATAGGAAATATTAATTAGTGACATAATTAATTATTGTATTAGGAAAGGGCAAGATAAATGGAAATAAATTATAAACATATTAAAATGAGAAGAATCTAGACTAAAGAATATGTAAAAGAATAGTCTAGAAAAAGAAGTGTCTGGAGATTGTCTCTTGTATAAATAAGATGTATGTATGAAGAAAGAATCAAAGAAATAAAAAAGTATTTTTTTTCTCTCCTTCCATAAAATATTCAATTTTCTTTTAATTTGTTCCTCTTCCTCCACATAATTTTACAACAGTCACATGTAAAGCTTTTGATCTACAATGACCTCCTCTGAATATAATTTTTATCAAATGACAATCACACAATCGGTCGCGATGATGGTTAAGAAGAGGAGATCACAGTTGGAATGAGAGGAGAAGAGGAAGGGAATGTGGTGACAGTGTCCATCCTGTCGTTCCCTTAGTGGTCAGTCAGGAACTAGAAGGCGCTCAAAAGGATGTGAAGGTGGAAACGCATCGAGAAGTGGCAAAGTTAGGCATAGAGAAGACCTTCCGTTTACACCACGACTCTCTGTGGTAACACAACTCAAGAAGGGGCAAGCTTCTAAACATGCATTCTCACATTCGCTATTGAAGAAAGAGGGTTGTGCTCTATAGAGGAGTTGTTTAAAGGACTCGATGACGCCCTGCTTGAAATCACAATAGAGCAGATAATTTAGTCTAGCAAAGCGACAATAGTTAGTCCACTGGGGACTCTAGGACGCACAAAATACAAACGCCACACGACACGACACTTTTTTGCGTAATAGTTGACTGATTTTGATTCGGGTCCTATTCTTTATGCAGGTGCAGCTAAGAGATGATAATTTTCATTGCAGCTTAGGCGGTAGTGTTCATAATATCCCAAACGCCTCACTGAGACAGATTGCCAATGCCATGATAGCCCATATCGTAAGGGCAAAGAATGTTGCATATCCAACATGGAGTATCATTCCCCATCGTGGTCTACTCCGAGAGAATATGAGAAGTCATCGAACCAACATAAGAAGTCATTAGAAAGAAAAACAATCTAGAGTTCCTTCGCTAGCTTTCTCTCAAGTTCCTCCACTGCCGATATGCACAAGTCATAGTCGCACTGATAAGGTTTCAAACACTTGAAAGAAGTCATCTTATGTTGAAAAAACTAGGAAGAAACCAAATCAAGCCATTATGGACCCTAAAGCAAGGTCTCCACTCAAGATAAAAACATGAAGTTCAGGTTATATTCCCTAAGTTTTATCTTAACGGGATAATTTTTTTATGAATATCAATTTGACTCCTTATGAAATGTACAACTCGATATATATGTTCAGTATTGAGAAGTGAATCGGCGTTATGAGACTGTTTGGGATTGGAGATTGGCATCACAAATATTATGCTTGAAGTTGGCTTTGATAAAGTTAAGATTAAACATCCAGATGAGGAAGTGTCCAATTGCAAGGTTTAGTTACCTAAGGAGGAGGAGAAAATTGAGGATCTTAAGAATGAAGCCAATGAATCTCAAGATCGATTATGATGAGAATTAAACTGCATGTCACTAAGTACTAGTTCTTTGGAAGATGATAATAAAGTTATTTCAGGAGAGTACGTGAGCTTGAAGTAAGAGAAAGATATTCTCGCTAAAGCACTAGCCAATCTCAAGGCTAGGCTTGATGCGGTAAAGAAAGCCAAGAAGACGGTTGAGGAAGTTTCTCGTGCATCTGCAACGAGGTCATGGGGGGTAATATTACGTATTAGAGAGAGTTTATGTAACTTTAAGCCAAGGTTGATGAGGTTGAACAAGAAAGGAAAGGATTCAACCCCCTCATGCTGGGATTTACTGCTCATGTCCTCCAACATTGGGACTTATCTTGGCTTAAAGACGGTCTGATTGTTTACGTTAGGGATCACTTTACTGAAGATAAGATGTATCTGTCTAAGAGATTTATCATTGATGAGGAGGACCAGATTAGAAAATATATAAGGGGGTATGATCCAAATATTCTTAAAGAGATTAGAGGTATCCACAAAGAAGGATTGGAGGAAGATATAACAGCTATGAAGGCAAGGGAGAAAGGCAAACATATAGTAAGTTTTGAAATGATGAATGCTGCTGGCTTGACCATCCAATGGTCAAGCCTTGACATTCCCATCCAAACTATTGTTGTGCCAGCGATTGTTTCTGGAGCCTCCTTTTCCAACCAATATCCACCAATCCTAGAATGTGATCCTAAACACCCTAGCCTTACAACCCAACCTATGTTGACTTCAATTCAAGAGGGTGAGAACCCACAAGAAGGCTAGGTGCATGGTATCAAAGGTATATCAATACTCCCTCCTTTTGAAAGAATTCTTATTGCTTGTGAGTGGGTAGGTTACTTCTGCTTTGGGTCTTCAGAGGAGAATAAGAATCTAATCATGACAGGTCTTTTGCTTCACATGCCTAAGCTTTAAAACCACCGGTCCTAGATCTGACCACTTCAACTTCTTTTCCCACAAGCAGCCAGTCATTAGTCCAAGCAAGGATAATCAATGGGACAAAGAGCTGAATGCAACTTTAATGGAGACCGATACAGGGGATGAAGGGGATGTGCAGCTAGAGAAGGAATCAGCGGACATCACACATGTGGAAAAATGTGAAAAGACTAGAAAGCTCGGCTTGGAGGATTTGTTTAATAGGCAGGAGGCACGAATAACCTCCAAAAATGAAAAGACATTCTACCTCCAAAACCACTTGCAATTATCGTGCCAAATAACCCCGAATATGGAAAGACAGAGCATGAAACCACTGAGGAGTTTGTGATTAAGATTACCTCATCTAAATTTACACCCAAGAAAGGTCATAAGCATTAGAGTGGGAGGAGGTCCCAAAAGAGGAAAAGGAAAAGCTTCAAAAGCATGTCATGATAAAAGTCCAAGAAGGATGAACAAGGTGCTAATGGTTGAATTTTATCCTTTGTATAAACTTGATTATGATCTTATTAATAGGATTTATGTGAGTACAACACTTGCCTTTGGTTAGTTAGACATAAACTTGTACATACCAAGTTTTTGTTGTGTAAATTTTTAGTATATTCTTAGTTGTTTAAGTGTCCAGGATTTTGTGCTTTCCATACAATGTACTTGCATTTAATCACTCGTTTTTACATTTATGCTTTAGTCGAGTATTCTTGGATGGAGCGCCGGTTGATCTACCACCACTGAAGCCTTCCTTCGGACATGGCATTGGGTTATGTGGTATTTTTTTCCAGAGATCCACTCTCAAGGAAACCTTCTTGCCATGGCTTTAAGTTTTATGGACTTGAGTTGGGTGTTGTAATCATCCCTACAAGAATTCATACTTTTGGCCCTTGCCACAGTGTGACAAAGTCAATCTGTGCTGCAGGTCTTTCCATTAGGATTTATACTTACCCACTGTTGATTCGGGTATAAGTTAAGGATGTTGTTTGTTTATCCTTTATACTTTCTCGTTAATTCTGTTATAGCTGGCTAAAGGAATGGTTGGTATCACATTAGCTGAAGCTTGATTTTGTTACCCTTATGTCCTAAGGCAAGGGTTTGTAGTCAAGCACTCAGGTTGTGAGTGCTCGGATTATTTATGCTCAACCAAATAGTTTTTTCAAGCTTTGGGCTGGTAAGTAGGAGGTCAATTCACACCAATTTTTTAGTTTATACTTTGCTTATCGAAGTACGATCGAAAGTTAACGATGGATGGTCGATCACATATGTGTTTAAGAAATCTGATCATGGAATTAGGTGAATTAGTCGGCTCCAAGTTATGAGGCACTGGTATTTTTGTACTTCGTGCTTGTGTATGTAAATCGGTTATATAAAAACTAAAATACTAGGCATAATAAAAACAACAAGAACATGAGAAACCAAGAGACCATATTGAAGCTAAATGAAAATGGGCAATGTCTACCTTGTTGCATGGCTTGAATACAAATTTCTAACTAAATGAAACTGTATAAAGTAAAGGTTAAGTGAAATAGCATCATAGATGCTCGCTATTCGCGCTCGTGGGAATTCAGCGCCATCAACGACCATTAGCTTCAATATTCTATCTCTTAGACTCCGACTGACGACGTAAGGTGTTGGAAATTTGTGTGAATTATTAAAATATTTGAATAAGTGTATGAGTGGCTCCTTAATGTGAATAGTCCCACATCATGGGATTATATGAAAGAAGTAAGTATTTATACTTGTTTCTAAGAAGCTTTGATGGGGCCTTGGGGCTCCCAATACATGCTTTGTTATGAGGAGGGAGCCCATGCATCATGACCACCACACATGCGCGACCGACCGACTGACTCGGCCCGGCCCGACCCGGTATTGGCCTTGGGCCTTGGTTATGTGGTGTAGATACTTATATTTTTAGACCAGAAAAACTTGATTTTTTCGAACCGTTTTTTAATTACGGAAAATATTTCTGAACCGAATTTAATTTGAAACGGTAAACTTTTGACCAAGTATTTCGCAGATCCTATTTTCCTCCACTGACCAGTATTTTCGAATAACCTAATCCTCGTCTATATATTATTATCTTCAGATTAGACGAGATTAATATAGATAAAAAGAAAAAAAAACTGTTTTTCTCTTTTCTCTTCCACTGCCATTAAAATATTCTTACAGAAATTTTCGAGCAGTTAAATCCGAAAGTGCAAATCTGCACTAATATGTTTGTGCAAAGCAGATCAGTTATTAATTTCAGAGAGGCTGTTTTATCCTAGAGGCGACGGCGAAAGTACGAACTGATTTTGCACCATCGACCAGATCGCCGAATCGTCTTCAAGAAAGCGACCTGGTCCGCGACTTAGCCATTGTTTTCAACATAAGGTCATTCCCATCAAGGGTCCAGATTGGTTGAAGTAGTGATGATTCTCAACGGGATGAGGTTTTTGATTTTAAAGTTTCTTAGTTAAACAGAAGTTTCAATATCGGGAAACCCGGTGTCAATGGCCGACTGCTTTCAGATCAGCCTCTTCTCACTTCAAATATGTAATATCTAGGGATCCCCAAAGTAATCTATTGGCTTATGAATTATAGTAGGTTACTGAGCAAGAATGGACTTCCAGTTTAACTAGAATTTCAGCTTCAGAGCCATATGCAAGGGCATACGGAATATTATCGATCACTAACTTTTGGATAGTTCCGTATGCCCATTGGGTTAGTGGAAGTTCTCTACGCACTTTCCTCCTGCTTTTTCCAAACTATTCTTAAAAATGAAGTTTATGACTTTATTCACTGCTTCAAGATGGAAATTTAAGGGTGACTTGCATGTGAACTTCGTTAATGGGTTGTTTAATATGAAATGTGTGAACATCAAGGAAAGATTGAGGGTACATGAATTTGAACCCTCCATCATTGGTGGCAAGCCTTTCTTTATTAAGGCTTGTTGTCCAACGATTGAGCTAAACGCAGGTACTATCCATTCCAATTTGAGCAATATTTACTCATATTACTATAGTGCTCCAAACTTTGTGGCATTTTGATTGGATTTAATTTGAAATGGTAAACTTTTGACCAAGTATTTCTGAACCGAATTTAATTTGAAATGGTAAACTTTTGACCAAGTATTTCGCAGATCCTATTTTCCTCCACTGACCAGTATTTTCGAATAACCTAATCCTCGTCTATATATTATTATCTTCAGATTAGACGAGATTAATATAGATAAAAAGAAAAAAAAACTGTTTTTCTCTTTTCTCTTCCACTTCCATTAAAATATTCTTACAGAAATTTTCGAGCAGTTAAATCCGAAAGTGCAAATCTGCACTAATCTGTTTGTGCAAAGCAGATCAGTTATTAATTTCAGAGTGGCTGTTTTATCCTAGAGGCGGCGGCGAAAGTACGAACTGGTTTTGCACCATCGACCAGATCGCCGAATCGTCTTCAAGAAAGCGACCTGGTCCGCGACTCAGCCATTGTTTTCAACATAAGGTCATTCCCATCAAGGGTCCAGATTGGTTGAAGTAGTGATGATTCTCTTCGGGATGAGGTTTTTGATTTTAAAGTTTCTTAGTTATACAGAAGTTTCAATATCGGGAAACCCGGTGTCAATGGCCGACTGCTTTCAGATCAGCCTCTTCTCACTTCAAATATGTAATATCTAGGGATCCCCAAAGTAATCTATTGGCTTATGAATTATAGTAGGTTACTGAGCAAGAATGGACTTCCAGTTTAACTAGAATTTCAGCTTCAGAGCCATATGCAAGGGCATATGGAATATTATCGATCACTAACTTTTGGATAGTTCCGTATGCCCATTGGGTTAATGGAAGTTCTCTACGCACTTTCCTCCTGCTTTTTCCAAACTATTCTTAAAAATGAAGTTTATGACTTTATTCACTGCTTCAAGATGGAAATTTAAGGGTGACTTGCATGTGAACTTCGTTAATGGGTTGTTTAATATGAAATGTGTGAACATCAAGGACAGATTGAGGGTACATGAATTTGAACCCTCCATCATTGGTGGCAAGCCTTTCTTTATTAAGGCTTGTTGTCCAACGATTGAGCTAAACGCAGGTACTATCCATTCCAATTTGAGCAATATTTACTCATATTACTACAGTGCTCCAAACTTTGTGGCATTTTGATTGGATTTCTAGTCAAATAGGAAATTTTAAATTTTTTGATGCAAATATTGTAACCTTAAAAAATCAAGCCTTTGCAAAGGCCTTGATCAAGATCATTTCAAATAGACATCTTCCCTTAAAACTTAAAGTGTCCATGAAAGGACGTGTGTAACGTCCTGCATTTTCGACCCTTGAACGTCGACATTAATGCGTCCAAGGTATTCACGTGCTGAGCACCCACACTACACCATATATGCTAATTAGACTGTGCTAGTGGACGTATCTACTGCGATTTGGCACACCTATAAGCCATATAAAAAAAAGGCATGTCTAATTGTCAGATATGGCTATAAGCCATGTCCAACTGAAAATTTGATACGCCCACGTAGCCATATCTAAAGTTCAAAAAGAAACGGCTCATTGTCGTATCTAAACGATGACTATATACGAATATAAACCGTATCTAATTTACAACGCACGCTGCTTTACCATATGTTAGAAACGGTTTTTGACCGTATTTATGATGTCAGTCAGACACGGTCTTAAATCGTATTTTATTTTATATATATATATGTATGTGTGTGTGTATGTGTGTGTGTGTATATATGTGTGTGTGTGTGTATATATATATATATAAACAGAAACGATAACAAATAATTTCCATAACACAAACCATTTCACAATTTATACAAAGAATTACACAAGTTGTACACAAAGCATAACAAGAATTTTCATAACACAATTTGTAGAGTGTCGTACAATTATTAAACGGAAACTGTCACAGATTTTGCATCTAATTACAAAGTTTGATAAAACTGAGCAAGTTATTTAAAGTAGCAAATATAATTAAAGAAAAAACATAGATATTTGTGATAAAACTACAGCATAGGACTGGGAAAATTGAGCGTGCTGATCATGTTGTGTAGTCCACGTACGTTGCTGTAATTAAAGCACTGATGAGCAAATGTTAATATTGAATGTACAAAATTTATATGTTTCAAAGCATGCATTGATGAGCATAAGCTAGATGTTAAATGTTGATGTGTGCAAGAATCATGTGCACAGTTTAAGTGTAACAAATACATGGCATGTGGGCAAATAGGTGTTGCATCATAGAGGTCAGTAATGGTGACAAAGATACATGGGCAAATAGGCATATACATGTGCAAGCTTATGGGCATCATTGTTATTATGGCAGTAATCGACTTGACAAAGGTCCAGTTAGTCAACTCGTCGATAGGTCGTAGACTATAGTTGACAAATATACTGCTACTTTCAGAGTATCCATCGACTATGGAAGGTCACAACAAAGCTCAGGTTCAGGAAGAAGAAATAGGCATATGAAATGTCATAACAACAAACAAGCGACAACGCGAAATAATTCCATAGACAACAAATACGTGGGCAAATAGGTCAACATGATCAAATACATGTATAACTTGTTATACATGTATTTGATCATGTTGACCTATTTGCCCATGTATTTGTTGTCTATGGAATTTTTTCGTGTTGTCGCTTGTTTTGTGATGTGACCTTCATATGCCCAACAAGGTACAGTTTGTTGTCGCTTGTTTAGTGTTGTAACAAATACATGGGCAAATAGTAGATTACAACATGACCAAAGCAAACAATACGAAACAGTTCCTCATGAACCTCAGATGTACACATGAATTATCAATGGAAATACAAGCCCTCATGCACGATATGTTAGTTCAGTTAAGTTCAGTTCACATGAACCAAACCCTCATGCCGATCGCACACTAAGTAAACACTTCAAGCGGGAAGCAAATTTTGGAAAAATTTGCATCTGGCACGATATGTAAGTTCTGTTCAGGTCTTTCCCACAAACATAGTACGAAACAAAGTCTGAAATTTTCGGACAAACATTTCAAACATAAGCCAAGTAAGGTGTATCACGGAATAAACTCAGCATACAAAAACATAGTTCCGATGTATTATTTCTTACATCATGGAAGTTAAGGTCTGGTCAGGTCGGTATCGTGGCTTTGTGTTCGTATGTGCATATCGTGTCTCACATATGCATATGTATGCCACCAAAGAGAGTTCATGAAGCTAATGCAAACACAAGTGTCAAGGAATTCTTATTTCATAAGTAAATGAAGAGTTAAGTGTAAAATTATGTATACCTGCTCCAACGTCTAAAGATATCGAATCAGGGACTTCACATGACACGTAAAGCCACCCATTCCGACATCATCAAAGGTCTCTGCAAATTGACGATTCAATTTGTTGGTTTTTTCATCTGGTAGCAGTATACTGTCCAAAACTAGTTTTTCATGTGTACGTGGCACAACAATCCCATGGCATCTGGATGTCGTAGAATCTCGACATGCAGTACTTGTTGCAAAAAGTCGAGAATTTTAAAGGACAATATTAATAAATATGCTAAATTTTATTAAAACAGGAAGACTGGAGTACGTATCCATTAGACTTTAAGCACTCACTTTAGAATTATTAGCAATAAGGTCAAAGAAAATGAAACCAAACCATCGTGCATATCAAAAAAAGTCCTGCAGACAAGTTCTATCCAACCAGATGCAATCAAATTCTTTTTAATTTATGTGTGAACTAGAGCCGGCACTGCAACATCCATCTATGAATGCTTAAGCTAAATATATATTATGCAGTAGATTGAAATTTGAAGGGAAGTTTAATTTCTTACTGCTAATAAATACCTGTTGCTACTATGTCTAGATCAGATTTGAGAATTTCACATCGTTGATTGTTAGCTACATTAGTCATATCCCGGATTGAAGAAGCAACAACCTTTGATGCACTGATTTGTGTACTGTTGCATCCTCCATCCGACGTATTTAACGGTGCGTGAATTCCTTGATCGGTCAAAGTTCCTACCATGTTTATCAGAACCTCCATTTTCCCAGACAACTTTCCCACTGTACCCTTCATATTCGTCATCATACCCTCCAAGCTTCCCACCCTCAGTTTCAACTCATCATTGTCTTCATGAACATGTTTGAATCATTTCTGTGCAATGGCACAAGCCTTAGCATGCATCTTTGGTATGATGCTCCCAACAACGCGGCTCATGCCCCTTGTATTCTTACCTAAGTCTTGTGATAGGATATCTTCATCCATAAGCAATTTTTCTTCATTAATATTGGTGATCTTTTCCTTCAGTTTGGGAATTTGATCCTAGGATAACAGTTAAATGTGTTTATACCAACATTTACTTTAACAGCTTGTAACTATAGTATGTTACTCTTAACTGAATAAATTCAATCCAAACAATAGCACCATAACAATAAAAACACCTAATGAAGAAAATGTAATGGGAAACTAATCACAATTATGGAAAGCCTGAAAGGAAAGGAGCTTCTCGATTGGGAAATGAAAGTCCCATAACAATAGTCTGCTCGATGTTAAGCATAATAGTCATAATACAAGTAAAAACTTACGAAGTACTCAGACGTGGCATCTGATATGCTACCATCTTTTTTCCTATGTGTCTTCTCCCATACTTGACGACGGTTGATATTTGTAGATGGACTTGCAACGATCTGCAATATATTCCATTTCATGTATATTCTCTCCCTTAGTTGTGTTTTTTACTACTGTTTAAAGAAATGATCAAATAATTTACCAATTCATGTTCTGCTCTAGCGTGACTTTAATGTCCTACGTGGTGGGCATATCTTAGACTGGATCTATATATTTTTTTCCTGCCTCCCTTCTTTCGCTCGCTTCAGGTGTTGCTTCATTCTTTATGAACTCGTTCCAATCATCTTGAGCAATTGTAGGTGGACAATTTTTCAAGTATTCTTCGTCATTGTCGAAAGTGTCATAAAATTTTGCTTTCAAGTTTTTCTTGTGTCTCCTAAAAGCCTCGGCCATTCTTTTTGAAAATATTTCTTTTGAAAGCGGCTCAAGCGTATACATTTTCTGCAAAAATTAAGAGTCAAAGACTATAAAAATAATCTGTAACATTTAAATGCTATTTTTTTACAAATTTACCACCAACTGGTTCCAAACGTCGTCCTTATATGTTTTGCGTACTTTACCCAACCTGTACAAGAGATCGACACATGAGGTTGTACTAGTTTACCAAGCGTAGTAGCGATTTTCGGAGCATTTTCTGAGATTGGAATACCAAGTAGGTTTTGGTCAACTTTTTGCTCTTTCGAACATGACGCATGTGATGATGTGAGATCTTGCGATAAATTTTCCTACGAAATAGAAGCACCATTAAGAATCAGGACAAATACCATGACTCAGAATATTATTCACATTTGTTAAGGATTGTGTTCTCTATTACATTTTAACTCAACAATCCATAAGTCTTACTCACTTTGAAATAGTTAAAAGAAATAATAAAAGCATAACGGATTGCGATCAGAAAGTGTATGTCGGGACATTCCAAATACATGTGATTCCATGGTAAAAAAAAACATTCAACAATTCATAGGTTAACACATGAGTTTAGTTAAATCTTCTATTTTTTCATTGTCTTCAAAAGCTGATTGATAGATAGTAGGAGACTCAATTTCATCCACATTTGTAGTTAACTGTTTTGGTGTATGCAAACCATAGATTAGCCATCATTTTTTAAATCATTTAAGTAGAACACTTGAGTCGCTTCTGATGCAAGAATGAATGGCTCATCATTCATGTTTTCTCTGTTCTTTAATTTTATTAAATTAACCCTGATCAAGTTTGAAGCGGGATCTATTTTGCTACCATTGATCTTATCCTCGACTTTTACCCAATCACAATAAAAAACTATTTGTTTGAAATCAGTGTAATTCAACTCAGGTATCTGCTAAATGACTCCGTAATACATTGTTTCTGCTTCCTTGTAATTTTTATCTTTACCACTCGCTCTCATGCATACACCGCTATCATTTGTTACCATATGGTCTTCGTATATTTTCGTGGAAAATAAAAACTCATTCACTTAGTACTTTGTATAACTAAGCGTTATGAACTTCGGCCCAGGTATTAGCCGTCAAAGAGTTGGGTCTACATCGCTGGAATTCAACATCTACATAAAATACAAGAAGAAAATCAAGCATGCTCATGAAGGTGTATAGCAAACTTATAACGTGAAATACTTTAGATGATGTAATACCTCATTATGTAACCATATAGTAAAAGGTTTAACAACTTTGGCAGTTGTACCTTTGCCTCGTGGTTCAAATTTAGTGCTTTTCACGTAGGAGTTGTACCTTCTATACGTAGATAACACATATCGAAATGAATTTATAAATTGAATTAAAAATTGGAAATTCAAAACCTACTTCATGAACTTACTTCTTCCATGGATCTAATCCATCATACTTATTTAGGACCCATCTACGCACTTGTTCGAATTGCACTTGGGTTAACATTATATCTTTACCATTATCCAATGGTATCTCACCAGCAAACTCATCATTCTCGTCTACAAATGCTTCACCGGTATGTTTATGGTTGTCATAACCTCCGTTTGGGATATATTCTATGCAATAAAGGCTAGCATCTTGTATGATATATCCTTTTGCAATACACCATTCAATGCATCTTTTGTTGAGCATATACCCTTTATATGTCTTCATTAACCTATGAATGTGATCAATTATATATTGCACACGATAGCCATTTATACCGAATAATAATGAACATAACTGAAATTAGTTATTTACCATTCAAAAGGATACATCCATCTATATATGAAAAGGCCGTAAACCAATGCTTGATCAGCTAAATGAACCATAACATGGATACTAATATCAAAAAATGCAAGTGGAAAATGTTTTTCAAAAACACACATTGCTTCCAGCAACATAGCCTTTTCTTTTATAAGTTGTTCCCTAATGATCACATTTGAGCACAAAATGTTAAAGAACAGACTAATATAATGAATAACATTTCGTAGATCCTTATGCTGTGTATAAGTATGTTGAAGCAATACCAGAAGCAAATGTTGCATTATGACGTGGTAATCATGTGACTTCATATTTCTTAGTTCGGGAGGATTGCTGCTCACGTTGTTGCGGAAGTTAGAGGAGAATTTGTTAGGTACTTTCAAATTTTTCAATACGGTGCAAAATCTTATCTTTTCTTCTTTTCTCAAGTTGAAAGTTGTCTTTGGTATGATTATTTTTTTGTTTCGGGATCTACCATCACCCACAACTTTTATTTTATAGCCATGGTTTTCATATCCTTACGTGCATCAATGCCATCTTTTGACTTCTCTTTATGGTCCGTAATGGTGCTGATGAGATGCTCTGTGACATTCTTCTATGTATACATAACATCAATATTATGTCGAATCATATTTGCTTTCCAATACGGTAAATCAAAATAGATAGATCTCCTATACCAAGCAAAAACATTGTCACGTTATTCAACAACCGACTTTTTCCTTTTCCGACAAAGTCTTCTTTGTGTTTACGGATTTTCATTTTGGCGTTCGCTACTCTCTTTTCAACTTCAAAACCATTCAATGGCCTTTTAGGATGACTAAGTTCTGGTTCGTTGTTGAAATTTGTCTTATCGTATCGAAACCTGTGTCCGTTAGGAAGATACATACGATGTCCCATAAAACACATCTTCCTACTTTCAGGAAGATGATAAGAACTAGTGTTTTTCCCACAAATGGGACATGCAAAGTAATAGTGAGTTGTACATCCCGATAAAGTCCCAAAGGCAGGGTGATCATGGATTACCCACAACACTCTAGCTCTCACTGTAAACTCGGATTTATTTGATGAATCATATGTAATAACTCCTTCCCATAACTGCTTTAACTCGTTTGTCAACGCTCTAAATAAACATCAATATCCTTTCCTGGTTGTTTTAGCCCAAAAATCATTAGTGTTAACATTGAAAATTCCCATTTCATGCACATAGATGGAGGAAGATTATACGGTACTACAATTACCGGCAAACAATTGTGAGGGTTAGTAAGAGAAGCATTCAGACAGAAACCATCTGTTGTTATTCCAAGTGTGACATTTCCTGGCTCGACTGCGAATGTTTTGTCAAAAGAATCCAAGGCTTTTCATTCAGAAGTGTCACATGGATGGTGCATTACGTTTGGATCAGACTTGGCATGACGATGCCAGGTCATTGCATTTGCTATCCATGGTACAATATACAATCTCTTCAATCTAGAAATTAATGGAACATGTCTTAATGTCTTTCGAGGTACTTTGGTTCCTTTTCTCTCGTCGTTAAAAGATGTCCTATATCTTGGTTCATTGCAGTTTGTACAAGAAACTCTATTCGTATCATCTTTCTAGTACAACATGCAATCATTGATGCATGTGTCATAAGTTTTGTAATTCATCCTAACTTGCCAAATGAACTTCTTCATGTCGTGGTATTTTGTCGGCAGCGTGTTACCTTCGGGGAGTAACTCCTTCATTAATTCGAGTAGTGCAGTCATACCATTATCTAAGAAGCCGTATTGGGTCTTCAAGCTATTCAATTTCACAATGGCGTACAACTTCGTTATCCCTTTTGGACATAAAGGATACAGCGGCTCTTTTGCGCTTTCATAAAGTGGTGTATACTTCTTACTTTCATTGGCCTGCTAATTGCCATCATCCGTACACCGCTCTCCAACATTAGCATGATCAAACAACGGATTTTCAGGTTGAAAATCATGAAATGTATATTTTGCATCATTGACTAGATCTTCCACCATAATATGTTCAGCCTCATCAGTACTTGTGGCATTACTAATTGGTTGTTGTTTTCTCATCACTACCCTTTTTTCCCCATAAAAATACCACACACTATATGATTGGATAAAACCCCATCTAAGCAAATGAAAATGAATTTCATCTAATTCTAATGTCTTTATATTTTGGCACCGATTGCAAGGGCATAAATACACTCCTTTCTTACCATCGTTTTCTCCAACAAAACGAATATAACATTTTCACCCCATCAATATATTATGGAGATCTTTGATTAGATTCACTAATCTACTTTTTGTCTATACTGAATGGCATGTTGCCCGCCTATAAATTCAAATTTTGTTACAACTTAAAAAATGCATCAAACTAATGGGCCCACCCCCTCAACACACATGCCCGTATCTTTCTTTAAATGTATGTTTTCATTGGCAAGTTTTTTTTTCATCTATCACTAGATCACAAATGGGCCCACCACCCCCTTCACACATGCCTGTATATTTCTCCATTAAAACATCAAAGGAATTTTCAGGTCTTAGCAAGCTTAGTTTGTCTAGCTAGGTTCAGTACATTTTTCTAGGTTCAGTACATTTTCATGCCTTAGCAAGTTAACTTTAGTACATTTGTCTAAGTCCGGAGCATGAAAAGTAAATAAAACTAGCTAATTCTTGTGTATTGTTCAGCACATGAATTAACTAGTTAACCTAAAACTAATTTTATTTACTGGAATGAGTATGGCAATTTAACAAACAAAATTCAAGGTTCATATTCTACATATCCAGTATGACAAGTTAATACAAGGAAATAGATCAAATAACGTGTGTACTAAACATGGTGAAATATGACCAACTGCGAAAACCTAACTTTCTTCAATGTTAAACCTTGCTTTGTAACCTCCCTTAGGTAAAAACCAATAAATAACTCTCTGGCCTGCAACATGTTGAGCATGAATTGAAACAATAGCGCAAAAAGTATCGAATATTGGAAACCAAATCAAACCAAAATTTTACCAGCAATAGAGATGCACGATTTGCAGACAATGACAAAGAAGCAGATTTGAGCAGACAGCTATCAGATTTTTATAATTTTTTGGGAACGATTTTTCGAAATGGAAATAGGGCATGGGATACAATATTAGACGAGGGAAATAAAAAAAGGAAGGGAGAGAGCCTGAAAGGATTAAAATTTTGGAGGGATGGGTGTGCTTTTTCGGCCAAAGTATCTACACAAAAAAGGCACGATTTTGAAAAGGCCAACACTCGAATCAAATTTAAATTAGGTTCAGAGCCTTATCTAACTGTTTAGATACGGCTAATAAACGAGTAAACTTTGATATGGCTTTAACTTGTATCAAATTTTGTGGATAGGGGCTGTCAAAATTGCTATTATGGTGTGGTGCCAAGTGCTGGAAAGTTAAAAGTTCGAGTAAAATAAAAATAAAAAGAAATAGAATAAGGAAGAAGAGAGCACAATATCATAACATCACAATATAGCGATAACATATAATATAAAGAATAGTCTTTACAAAATAAAACTGTATGAATAAAACTACAGAGAAGACTAACCCATCATCAACTCGGACAGGTATGACAACATGTTCTTACAAATGCTGATGTATAACATAAAATGAAGTGGATATAAATAATATTGTAAGTTGAACTCCAACTCTCACCCAGAAACTCCAAGGTGACATAGCTAAATCTAGTAAAAATATACTTGGTCTAACCTTAGCATTATAATAAAAAAAACACCCGGATTAGGCTATAAAACCAGTAGAGTAACTCAACATACATGTGACATATATCAATAAAATTTGAGCCCGTACAGATGCCCATAGCAGTCATCCCCTCAAAAGCATCCAATCGTTCATTAGGTGAATTATATTTGTATAATAAATAATGTCTAAGGTATAGAATATAAATAATTAAATAGCTGGAATGGTTACATTGGTTACATTCGACAACTATTAATGTACAAACAAAACCGCTAAGGCATGTTCACATACTGGATTTTCCATTGGAAATCTCTCCAAATTAAGTCGGACTCGAATTCCATGCACAAAGATGAGAAGTTACCTACTGAGTGTCGTATATCTCTAGATAAAATAAATCATAAGGAAAGCATGACTAGAACACATACGACAACCCCGATGTGTACCACGTGGAACCAAATATACCCAACTGTCGTGCCCAACATCTATAAGCATACTTCAGATATGGAGTTAATATATCCTATTGTGGGGTAGCAAAACCCCATGTCACACAACCTACTCTATCTTTAGCCATATCTGATGTTTCGAATAGAATAAGAATTCCCGGTTAGGATCACACAGCATAATAAATCTTGGGATCACACATGGATTCCTCCACATATCCTGGACTCACACATAGATTCCAATACATTAATAGATCTCAGAATCATACATAGATTCCTCAATAGATCTCAAAATCACTACATGTTTCAAGCATCTCAATAGATCTCGAATCGCCATACAAACTTCACTTCAGAACTAGTTTTGAAATTGTTTTCGATAAGTAGAACACTTATTAATCCTGGTCTTCTCCAAACTATTCTTCTGAAGTTTTAGAGTCGATTAATCGACTATTAAGTAACAAATTAGACAAATGTATATGGAAAACAGCCTCGCTTAATTTCTGTAATAAACGAACAAACATCTAATGTAGTATCATGTCACAAAGCATGACAAAATAGTCAAAGCACGGTTAACTCATATAAATGGCTTATAATACCTTTTCCATTTAATTAACCGTTCATTAATTACAATTTTTTTTATTAATAAAACTTCTTTTATCTAATAAAACTTCTTTTATCTAATAAAACTTCATTTGTCCAAAAAAAAATCATTTATTAATCAACAACTCATACTTGATTAATATTCCTTCATATACCTATGTATATATTCATCTTATACATATAAAGGATATATGCATTCTACAATTTCCCTATCCCTTATAGGCTTCATATTATTCATAGTTTTCAATATTTCAAAAGGTATCAATATACTTATCACTGCGGTATAAGTATATCCACAATTCATTTACAAGATTTTCTTTCTTCAAAATATAATCAAAGAGGTTGAAACCATTATTTATTAAGAACCTCCTCTTTTATAAGTTAAAACATTTACTTCAATACCTTGATCCTAAAAGATTCCAATACTTTGCTTCTATCTTTAAAATTCGTTATTAAAGATTTATGTATATTCAAAACCGTTAAATAGTGTGATAACCAGCCATACACCAATGGCACTTGTAGCACTGTATAAGCACTCGATCGATGTAAAGCGATCGTCAAGGGAAAGAAATAGTAGAATAGAAAAGAAAAAGGAAAGGAAAGAAGTAAATGGAAGAAAAGAGAAAGAAAAGAATAAAAAACTCAATCATAAAACCTATTGTATATCTCACAACGCATAAGATAACATAAAATAATTAAAACACAAATATAAAACAGAAGAGGCAGTAATAACTATATAAACCAGATTGTAACGACCTGGATTTTTAACCGTTAGTTTGAACATTTAAATTTTATTTTAAATGTTGGTTTGGAACTTAGATAACGTGGATTCAGTGGTTTTGAATATTAATTTAATATAAAAAATAAAGTAATAACTTAATTCTGAAATGGTTGGAATTAGTTGGATCTTCAATATTGTATGAATTGGGAAACATAAATGAATTTTATTAAGTTTGGATCGAATATAACAACGTATTCGTGTATTAAATGTTTTGAACATATAATTTATAATTTAATTACAAAACGAGCTGCAGCATTGTGGTAATTCGTAGTTGTACATTTTGAAATTTAAATGGATGCACAAGATCCAATATAAGTCAGAATTCTTTGAAACAATAAACGTCCTAATCTATTGGATTATAATTTTTAAGTAAAAGGGAAAAAAAAATCTAGATTTCATTTTGTAGATTTTGAGTTATATCCAAATCAAATTTTCAAAAGGGCGTTATGGAATCGTTTATACACCATAAAGATTTATATATAAAGAAATAGAGATTTATTACAAATTTAATATCGTTTTGACTTGGAATTGAAATGTTTGAAATCTAAACTAGTTTATTTTGAAGTTATCTGAAATATTATTTGAATATGTCAGTAATGACTTGGACTCGGAATTGAAATGTTTATTACAAATAATCAGTTTATTACAAATGTTTGAAATATTGTTTGAACATATCCGTGATGGTTTCTTTGAACTAGTTTATTACAAATTTAATATCGTTTGGACTTGGAATTGAAATGTTTGAAATCTGACCTCGGATTTCAACGAAACAAATTTAAATAAATCTGTAATGACTAATTATTGCAAGATTTCAAGTCTCATGTCAATCAAAGTTATTTTGTGAGTGTACGCAAATTAAAACATAAATAAATTGACCATTTGAACTCAAACTTGCACTATATTTTGCAAAGGACTCGGATTTCGACGAAACAACTTTCATTGGGTCTGGAATGTTGACCATAGCATGATGTCCATTTTCATCGCAAATGGCATTCGTACATGGTCATACAAATGAATGAACATTGATCAGAAATGGCGATAGGAATGAGTAAAATATCGTTAGTAACTTCAAGATAAAATAATATAAATCTCGCTTATAAATAATCCCCAAATCAGTAGCCCTAAGCCCCCAAAATCATTGACCAGTCGTACATTTTGCAAACAAGTCCAATTCCACATTTTAATCAATATCTTCTAGTCTGTTAAGAATCGAACAAAGTCATAAACTACAAAGTTATTGACGATGGAGAGTACTACCCACGACCAAAATTTGGTGGCTAATGGGTGTTAGAGGTGACTGTAAATTGCCGATTACTGAGATGATAGCAGTATCGTTTTTTGGAATTTACTAGCCAATGTGGTTGATTTCAGGCAAGGGGGTCTGAAGATGAAGTGGAGAGGGGAGAGAGGCTGTCGTTTTGCACCGGTTCAATGGTCAGTGGTGACCGACGGCTTTGGAAATCAAAGATCGAACGTGGTTATTATTTGGAAGGGCGTTCGTGTGACGACCACCCATAACTCCTACACTTAACAAGAAGGACAATGCGCTGAATGATGTGTCAGGCAGCTATGGACGATCATCAGGGTAGAAAAATACAAGCGCAACCTGCCATATAACTCACAGCGTAAGGATAAAATATAATAGAACATATACAACAGGAAATTATAGTGAAGCAAGATTGAGCATAATTTTAACTTTCGTATCATCATGAATTATCCAAAACATCAAACTGGATATAACATCAAATTCTGTACAATACGCCTCTCTACAAGTCACTCGTAGAATACATCAAACAGCGGAAAACAACAACAGTAGTAGAAAGTAATACGTAAGCCTCCTTCTCATCGTCGCTCAGCAGCATCATCCTCATCAAAATCAACTACTTATCACTTGCTACTCAGTCTGCCTGTAACGACTCATATTTTTTCCATTTAATTTTGAACATTTGAATTGTTTTAAAAGTTGTATTAGAAAAAAAGATGGAAATTTATATGGAATCTATTAGTTAGAACGGATTTTTACGTATAATTTATAATATAATTTTAAACGAGTTCGTAACATCGCGGTAATTCGTAATATTATGATTTGAACTTCAATTGAATATACATGATCTAATATAACTCAGATTTCTTTGGAACATGAAATATTCAAATTTATTTAACTATATTTTTCTAATGGAAGTGAAAAACTGAGATTTCGTCTTATAGATTGTGAATTTTATCCAAATCAAAATTTCCAATAGTCGTTATGAAATCGTTTATAAATTATAACAATTATTTTATATATAACTCGATTTTAAATATCCCGAATGCCTTTTTAATTTGAAATATCGAGTTTAAAATTCAAATATGTTTATTTTAGAGATATATGATGTTTTAGTCTAATATATACGATAATAATTCATTATTATTAAATTGAATTGTTTATGAAATTATTTATATTTTAATCGATATATTTAAGTCAAAAAATAGTCTTTTCCAAACGACTTCGGATTTTAATGAAATTAATTTTATAAAATCAAAAACAGTTAATTTTGGTAACATTTTTGAGATCGTAAGAACGTAAAACGTTCAACGCACTATAGTGCACGAATATAGTTAAATAAGAGTCGCTTTGAGCAACATCATTTTCAGTAGCATTGTTTTCAAAATATTTTAAAATCATAAACAAAATATCAAACATTTATTCCGGTTGATCTGGAATCTCAGGAAATCTCAACACATATCATGTGTTGGTCAAACATTTCGGCAAAACCTGAAAAATTATGAAAAGGATAAAACTTCATATGCCTATAGTAGAGAGTTTGCAACATTTTTGATCCTCCAAATAATCTCTTTAAATTAAAGATAATATATCACAGGCTTCTAGCTCTTTAATACAATGTCAGAGGGTATGGCTTCTTAGAGAAAAGAATGTGTGAACACAAGCTGGCACTTATCATTTAGATTGGATAGAAATTTTGGGGGACAAGAGTCAAAAGTTGTGGCTTGATTGAATAAAAATAAAATATAACGTATATATAAGTAAATATAAAAATAATGTATTCTCTGGATCACCAAACAAAAGCAAAAAAAAAACCACTAATGTTGTTTCTCCTTCTACAAATTTTGTGACTTAAGATCCGAAAAGAAATCGAAAAAAAATTACCTCAAGAAATGAGGAGGGAAAAGTATCAGCCATGACTATGAAAGAGTAGGAGCCAGTTTTGCAAAGGGAGCTTTGCATGAATTATGCTTGGGAAGGAGAGACCCTAATGATGTTGGTTTTAAGTCCCGTCGAGTTAAAACAGTAAACACTTAATTTGAATTCAACCTTGGCCTTCTTTATATCATGATGTTCTTCGATAGGCATATGGACTTCATCCATGCTAATCTGTCTTTTGTGTTGAGATTGCTGAGCAACTTCTTCTCTATACTCAATGGAACCAGAAGAGTTATAATAAGCAACTTGGAAATTATCAGTTGGAGTGAAGAAAACTGCTGTAATTACTGCTATAGTACTCCTAACTTAAATAGCACAAGTTCAAATTTGGATCCTATTGAGTACTATAATACCCATAACTATGAATGGGAGCATCAGGAAGAAGAACGCGGGTTAATCGTTTGAAGGTGAAAAATTAGTGGGATTAAAACATGGTTAGTGGGTAATTAAAAGTTAACGATGATCAGTGTTCGAATTTGCCTATAGAAGGATGGCCCGATTTAGAGTGAGTTACAGGGGTGTTGAATCTTCTAATGATCGGAGTAAGACTCTAATTACTGTAATTAAAGTGGGAAGTGGTGATTAATAATTCTGCTTATTATGATATTTCATATTAATGTGAAATTAATATTATTGATTCCGATTAACATCTGTGGTTAACAGGTTGGAGGGATCCAAATGGGTTCCTCAACATTTATATTAATGATTTTTTATTGATTATGTTATTTGATGTATAAGTGGTGATTGATGGTGTTGTGTTTAAATTACACTAGGCCTAGAATTTTGGTATTTAAATACCGTAAAATATTTTTGAATATAGAAAAGGAATTTGAGATTTAAAAAGGAATTTATTTCCAAAAATTAGAAATATAACTTCGAATGGACATGGAAATAGGAATTTTTTTCATTGGGAAAATAACGAATTTATTATAAACGAAGTTTATTAATTTAGTAAAATATCATGTTAAGATAAATTAAAATATCAATTTCAAGTTCTAAAATTATATAAAAAAGTGGAAATCGGTTTTGAAACCGATATTTGTAATAGGAATTGAACTTTGCGATTTTAAAGGAAATTATAAGCGGGATTATAAATAGTTAAAATAAAAAAAGAGATTTTATATGAATAATTTTAAATAAAAGTTATAAATGGAATTTGGATTTTGATATGTTATTTATAAATATAAAATTAAATGGATTTTATTACATGAAAAGAAATATTATTCGTGATCTAAAGTGAATAAGGATTTGAAGGAAAATGTTTTACGGATGGAGATAATTGTAAGTGAAATTTGAGTTAACCTCTAATAATAGTTTTATCCGAAGTTCAGAATATTAATCAAATATAGAGTATTCGAAAAAGAGTTATTTATTAGAATTCGATTATATCGAATTTAGGAAAGCACTTTTTATTTTCCATTTTTAATCAAGTTTGAGTTGTTTATTTATTTAAATTAAAGAATAAAAGTTATATTTTTATAAATCAAATATTTGGAAGTGGGGATTATAACACTATCGTTGTAATCATTTTTTTTCTGTAAAAGAAGTGAATTTTAAAATTGAACTTGAGAGTTGTGTAAGCGATGTTTTGTTTGAAATTGTGAGTTTGAACTATTTCGAAGTTAAGAACGTCGTTCAGTTAGGGTCTGAGAGGTAGTTATACCCCACTTGATTGACTTCATGATTGACTGAGGAATGGTTAAGATCCGGTAGTAAGGATTAGTTAGTGATATGGTTCGTTAATGAACAATCAATGGGTTGAGTGATAATAATGACATTTTATATAGCATTGGTTTAATCTAATAAAGAGATTTTGAAAACATTTTCCAAATATAATTAGAGTTGTTTTCTGAATACAATAATAAGAAATATGGATGTATATGGAAATGTTTTCAGATGTTAATAAAGTATATTTTCTGGAATATGGAAAACAAATAGTTTATAATACTTGGAAATGTTTTCCAAGAATCGTGAGAAGAAAACAAGTTTTAAGAAATATATGGTAATGGATATGGAAAGTGGATAATTGGAAATTAGGAAATAATATTTTAATAGGACCCAATGTTGCTTGATGGTTGATTGATTGAATTTCCATTTGGAAATAGGACCATTGATTGTATGGATGTTTCTTTGATAGTTAAATCACTGACTATCAAAGTTTTGATTTATTTTATACCTCCGTTGTCAATATGGAGAGACCGGGCTTAGGTTATTACTTGAAAACCACTTTGTATTGGCATAAGCGCTGCGAATCAAATATGCCAAAGATAATTGAAGGCGAAGTGAAGTGCAAGGGTTGTTCTGTTAATCCTAGGTGGAAATTGCCCAAGATGGATTAATAAAATGGTGCCTTTGGTTTGTCCAGTCCTAGGACAACGTATATGGATGAATATCTGACGTTGTGGCATTCAAAGTAAATGGCTGTAGGATGTTCTGAAAGATAATTATGACCTCAAGCCTTATCAACCGGGAAATGACAGAAATCGGGCAGGCAACATGACCAAGTGGTTCATTCCCATTAGGGGTATTATCACCTGATCTAGAGAAATTCCATTTGCTTCTTATTATGTTCGTTGCTATATGCTTGAGGTAATGGTTGCTGATCACAACCATTGGTGATAATATGCTTGGTACACTCAAATTAAATGAGTGACCAGTCATGTGTGGCCGAGTTGCAAGATATTCTTGTTGAACCCAGTGTATTCCTCTCTAGAGATACACTATCGATTGGTGGGACGATACCTTGTCAAGTTGGAAATCCAATCTCCAATAAGCGCCTACGGTTTTTGATTTTATATTATATATGGAGCGTGAGTTGTAAGCATTCCGCTAGATTGCTACTAATTTGATTTAGACAATACTATAATATCACTGATTATCAAAAATATTTTGGTTATCGTAAGGTAAAAATAATCCGTGTTTACGTGTGGATCTGTCTAACGGTTATCTTTTCTTTCAAAAGGATTTTTTTAGAAGTTAAACCAATTATTGGAGTTTACTCACACCAGTCCCATGACTGACCCCGAGTTTATTTTGTTTTGTTTACCCTAAACTCTTGGGTGCCTAAATTTATATGGGCATTCAAGTAGTAAGGATTTTACATATTCACTTGGAGGAGCTTGAAGCAGGAGGCTTCATCAGTTAACTATAGATTATCATATTTTATGTTGTGTACTATGTTTGCATCTGGAAACAGGTGTTTATAAATATTCGAGGAATAGTTGTTGTGCGCTGATGATGGTATGTATATACACACCATCTAACTTCATTCTATTAATGATTCGTATTTCTGTGCAATTTGGGTTGGACGTGTGGTGTATTTAATCAACTCAAGTTGTACGGAAATTCGGGTCATTACACTGCCTATCCATACAATGGATAAACAACCCAAGGTAATAAGAGGGAGACATAAAACCTTGAGTCATACAATAGTCTTAATGAGCGATAAAATATACATCTGACATCATCAATAAAGTATATGAGAAATAGGTAGATCAATCAACTAATCTACCTACACATCAGAGAAGATACATAAAACTATCTCCACCACTTCTAACAGTGATAGCCTGTACAACCAATCAAACAGAAACAAACAGATATGCAACTAGTTATCCTGCGTAGACCATTCTAATTGAGATCAACATCCCCCAAGCACAAGCCCGGAGACCTAAACTAACAACAAAAAAGCACCCAAGAGATGTCTCTTTCAGTGTCAAACAATCTACGAAAGACGATATAAGCAAAAAAATCAACATCCATGACTCTGGCTATCACCGCCAATCCTGCCTTGAAACCATCGCTAATTGTATGATAGACCATATCATTATGCTATCCGTCAAGGGCTAATAGTAACCCCAGTTCTAGAAAAAACTCCATACGCCTTTCATCGCTACATATCTAGGCCTTCCATCACCACCCAGGGTACTCGACTAATCATCTAGTCATTTAGGCATCCTTATTATACCCTTGCTTTGAGTCCGCTAGAATCTATGATAATGATAACTCCTCCGCCTTCAATATCTCTAGTCGTCATCATCAGTGACCATCCATAAGCTCAAATCATCTTGAGAAGCCATTATCTTTGAGTCACCTTCACATTCGTTGCATTTCGATGATCAACAAACACTTCGAACATTCCTCCTTGAATTCACGTCGAAGCCACAACCATCGAAAAACCAAAAACATACATCGTTTGGTTGATATTCGATTCAAAGCGTTTTAGCCTTTGCTGTGAATAACATACCACGACGTCCATTTTTTTCTTTTAAAGCATTTCAAAAACACTATGGTTTCCCATTCACAGCGTTTCAGAAATATTATGGTTTCTCCGTGGCCGATCCTTTAAGTGCATACGCTCAAACCATGAAAATTCCCTGCCCGATCCAACGTTTTTTATGCCCAATCCTCACTATCACAGCGCTTCTGGAAACGCTGTCAATCCTTGAAAATTCAACTCGATCCATACTTTTTACAATGTTTCTGAAACACTGTCAATCCCTGAAAATTCATCCCGATCCATACTCTTTACAGCTCTTTTGAAATGCTGTTAATCCCTGGAAATTCAACCCGATCCATACTTGAGGGTAACGTGTTCAATCCTTGCCCGATCCATGCTAGATACTTTCCCGATCCATGCCAATTCGATCCATCCAAAATCTGCCCAATCCATCACCAAAACTCGCCCGATCCATCGAATATCCTAGTGGGTCAATCCAAGCTTTTCTTGGCGAACAAGTCAGGCTGATCTAACTCCAATTCATTCCAAAACTCGTGCAAAACATTCAATTTCACAAATCAATCAACCAAACCATCAAAAATCATTAACAAAACGATTATTCATCATTCAAACATAAGAAATTCACCAAATTCATGATAAACAATAAACAAACTAAACAAATGGATCTAACTTGTAGTAACACATGAATTAACATAGAAATTTATCGATTTAAGCCGCTACATTAGATCCTATGGTGGTTCGAATGAAAATATACATACCATGATGTAGATCTAGGTGAAAACAACTTAAACTGATGAAAATAGGATCAAACAACCCATATACTCGATTGAATCCGAGTGAGAGATGCTAACCACTCATCAAATCTTCAAATTAACTTTAAAACAATGATCTATAAATCAGGAAAGTAAAAAACGATCTTCAAATCTCACAATTTAATGCGATCTATTATCTCTTGATGTTGATCTAGCCTTCCTTGATGTAGATCTTCAATTTTCTTATGTAGATCTAAAATTTTAATGGAGGATAGATGTATCTGATTGGAGTAGTGAGAATCTCAAATCCCAACCAAATAAGAAGAAAAGCGGCTTATGAGGTTTCGTAACTACGGACTCAACTTTTAGGTCTGCTCTAGAGATAATAACTCATTTGAATCATACACACACTTTCGTAGAAATGACACATGGAAAGCATTGTGCACACTCGACATATTCTTGGGTAAATCCAATCTATACGCGAGATTTCCAATCCGCTCAACTATCGAAAATGGTCCAACGAACATTAGAGCTAAGTTTCCTTTACTTCCGGATCGAACAATCTTCAATAACGAAATATTCACGAAAACCGTCACTAACATCAAATTCTAAATCTTTTTTACGCTTATCTGCATAACTCTTTTGACAATCTTGGGCTGCCTTCATTCGTTGCCGAACAATCTCGATACAATCAGAGGTCTCTATGATCATCTCTGGCCTAAGCATCAATTTATCTCCAGTTTCTAACTAATATGCCAGAGAATTACACGGTCCACCATACAACACCTCGTATGTTGTCATCCCAATGCTTGACTGGAAGTTGTTGTTGTACCAAACTCAACTAGATGTAGATGTTCTTTCCACGATCCTTCGAAGTCCAATAGACAAGCTCTTAGGAGATGTTCCAAAACTCAGTTAACCCTCTCGGTTTGACCAACAATTCGGGGATGATAAGTCGTGCTCAAACATAACTCGATTCCCAAAGTATCTTGTAAACTCTTCCAAAATCCACTCATGAACAATGGATCTTGATCACTCACTATGTTCTTCGGGATGCCATGAAATTGAACTATCCATTTAATATTAATCTCATCCAACTTCGATGATGTCCTAGTCGATTTGACAGGAATAAACCTTGTGCTTTTGGTCAAGCGATCCACTATAACCCAGTTTCCTTCATTTCCTACGCAGGTTCTAAGTAGTCCATTACTAAAATCCATCGATATCTGCTCCTACTTCCACGTAGGAACTTCCAATTGTTGAAGCAACCCACTTGGCCTCTTCTGTTCAGCTTTCACCAACCGATAGTTCATGCAGTTGTGAATAAAATTTCCAACATCCTTCTTCATCCGTTCCAAGTAGTAAGCTCGCTTCATGTCCTAACACGTCTTATTACCACCAGGTTGAATGGTTAGCTTCTATTGGGTCTAGATTAACCCTAAACGAGGGGGTGGATAGGTATTAAAATATCAGATCATAGATAATAGCAGAGTAAGTAAATGCAGAATGTAAATAACACAAGATATACCCAGCTTCGGCAAAATCTGCTTACTACTACATTCACAAAGGTTTCTACTAGGTAATAAAACAGATCCCGCTTACAAGACCCTGTAAACTCACGGACCCCTCGCTCCTGTTCTAATCCTATGCTCAAAACCCTAGACTGGTCTAAATCCCCTAGATCAGATTTTTCCCTAGCTACAAACCCGTAGCCAGTAAACCCTAGTTATTACAAACACTACAAAACTGCTAGTTAAAATCTAACTAAATCACCTAGTTTGACAGACAATAGAAAACTGTTTGAATGATTTTACAAAGAAATAAAAGAAAAATAAAAATAAAATAAAATGGAAAAATCACTTTGTCCTTAAAAAAAATAAGCTGGCCCCTTTATTATTTCATTAGTGAAATCTTTGTCTTCAAAACAAATATCAGCCGATATCTTCAAATTAGGGTTTTCCCTTTCCCCAAATTTCGACGTGATTTCTTCTGGAAATTTGCTCTGATAATCTTCGAGGATGATTATTCTAAGCCAATTGAATTTGGTTGTGTGCGATCGAAATTTTCTATGAGTACTTCTGTTCAAAATTCATTTACTCTTGAATATCTTGGTTGTTCTTTATTCGATCTAAGTAGCCGATGATGAAATGGTGTAGAAATAGGGATTTTAGAAAACCCTAAACATGCTCTGATTTGCCAATATGACTTCACTAATTTTTCTTGTGATTCCCCTTTTCCTTCCTTAGCTTTTATTAAGATTTGAATTTGTTGCCTTGTATGATATATGTCGTGAATTCTCTATGATAAACATTGTCGTGAAATTGCTTGATGATCTCTAGAAATAATACTTGCCTAGATTTCATACTTGCTGTGTATTTTAGGAAATCTCTTTGGCCGTGATTACTTATATATTTCCTGGAATGAAAATAACTGATTTGCAAATCTCCTGGAAAAGAAAAAAACTTTTGCCAAAATAGGAAATAATCAAAATGTTTTCCTTCCATATATTGTTTCCTGGAAATATATATGAAAATTTTTCTTCCCATAAATAAACATTTGTGCATATCTGGAAATAAATGTTCTGGCCAATTATGTTATAGTGAATTTCTTGAGACCCCTTATTTTATGTCAATCATTTCTAGAAAAGACTTTGAATGAAAATTGTTTGTTTCCCAAAGTAATCATTTCTGAATTTCGAATTAAAATAGAGTGAAAAACTTATGATGAACCAAGTCATGTTATTGCCCCTCTTCTATGAATCTGTTGGTTTATTGTCATTGTGAAAATTTCTTATTACCAGATGGTTGTTGAGTTTGATTTATGACTAATTGCTTGATTAATGACATATTTTTGCCATATATTCCTATTCGAACACTAGAAAGTAATGTTGGCTGATTTATGGCTCTTGATAGTTGCTTATTTTGTAACGACCCGGAACTTTCTGTCGATTAATTTTAATATTTAATATGGATTTAAATATTAGGTTAATAATTTAATTTAATTTTTATATTGAGTTATCAATTATATAATCGAAAAACGATTTATTTCAAATATACTAAATAATCGTAATTTGAAAACAAATCTGGTCTAATTCAAATTTAAAACTGAATCAAAACAATTTAGATGATTAACAGAATTCTATTTGAATATATACAATGATAATAAAAATTTATTATTAAGGAATTAATTGTTTTTAATTTAATTTTTATCAGTTTAAATTAATATCTTATCCAGATGATTAAATGATTCCTTGAAATCTGTCTCAGTGTGTTCAGAATAGTGGTTTAACCCTAGGAAAACCTGTTGTTGTGTTTAAATAGGATCGAATCAGTAGGATAATTTAACTAATTAATTCGTATTAGTTAATTTAAAAACTAAAATTAATAGATAAAATAAAAAGAGGATTTCTTCTACCCAAAGCTAATCGTATGCTTTAATTTCTCCAAAGCAGAGGGTCTACACCTAGCTCATATGTCCCTTCTTTCACCATCACGTACGAATGTCCCCCAGCTTCATTGCGAAGTAAAGCAAGAAATTTATGGCATATGTACGTCAGTTCCCTTTCTACCATTATAAATGCGGCACCCCTCAGTTAGATTGTTATTTCCTCCTATGAAAAACAATTTCATCGCAAGCACCAGGAAAATAAACCACGGTTTTCTCCATTTTTGAATAAATTCCATTAAAAATCCAATACTCGGTATATCAATACAAATCGAAGTGGTAGATTCTTAGCCCTTATTCTATCCAAATATCACTCGATGAAGATGAAATGGAATCAAGTTAGGCACAGCGAATTGAGGAGCGACCGATGTCTAAAGGCCCGACATGTTTTAGTTCAGATTTAGGGTCCACCTCGATTTCCAAATGAGGGAAGATGACGAATTCGAAATCCAATATAGGAAATAGAAGGTGCGATAAGATTTAGGGGTTTTCCGGGAATAGAGTAGTGCTACTCTCCTGTAGCGCAAGGTATTGAAGCTGGGTAACTCGCGATGGTTTTCATGCTTGCGATTTTGACGCATTGAAGTATAGGAGGTTCGACGTTGAAGATTGGGAATTTGTGGAGTTGCGCGATTGGTTGGAGGCGCGTGCTTCTTGAGGCGATGCTGATCTTTTTTGTTTGTCAAACAAGAAAGTCGAGGATGGTTACTTGCAGTGGAGTGGTAAGGATGGATGCTTGTTAAGAGGGTTGCGAGCACTCGTTATTCGCAGTGATGGTGTGATTTTGGTTCGAAATAGGACAGTGTAGTGATCGGTCTGGGAAGGTTTTGAGGGTTTTGAAGTTTGTTGACATCGTGTTCGAACTGGGGTAGTTTACTGGAAATGAGCAGTATGAGGTTAGGGGAAGAAGGTTGTGCACAGAAGGGTTTTATGGACGTCACCCATTAACAGCAGAAAGGAGTTGACAACCTGAGTTGCGGAGACCAGAAGTACATGGAAATAACAGTGGTGAGTTGCAGCTAGGTATTATTTGTTTAAATTTTATAAATTAGTTAAAGGAATATAATCTACAAAATTATATCATTTAAATTCAACATTTAATTTTATGCAAGGTTAAATCGATTGTAATCGGCCATGTTGAATTGTAGCTGCAAAGTATACAGTTTGAAATAAGTTCGGAATCGGTCGGAGTTAGGCGGGATTTTTTTTTTTTTAAATCTGGATATTCAGCAATTTAAAATCACGGTGAATAAATCTTACTCCATTCTTATTTAGAATTATTTTTATTTGTTAAAAATATTTGTTTTTGGTTGTTTGGATGCGCTAAATATTTTTGTGGCTATTAAAAGTATATATTTGTTATATATGGTTGGTGTTTGTGGCTATTATATATATAGTGGTGGTTGGATGTTCCCGCAGTATCATTATTGGATGCCCGCAATATCATTAGCGGATGACTCTATATGCCCCACGCTATGATAGTGGATGAACTTCTATACCGCGATATTCTGCCTCGAAGCAGGATGGGTATTGTTTATGTTGACTAACATCTGTGGATGCAGGAAAACAGGCTGGAGGAATCCAACTGTATTCCTCAAAAATATTATTGTTTGTTTGTTTCACATATATTATCATATATGATGTGTTAGAAAACCCGTGATGGATGATTGAGTGTTTTGGGGTGTTTAAATATCACCGGGGCCTAAAGATATATAAAAGTATCGTGAAAGGGATTTTTAAATTTAAAAGGGAAATCTATTTTTATACAATAGAATTTGAAATTAGAATGGGTTAAGAAATTTATAAACGATGTCTATAAATTAAATAATGCAGGGAATTGGAGTTGAATTTATAAACGTGTTTATAAATGAAATGAGAAAAATTATCATTTAGATAATTGGGGAAATGTAAATACTAGTGTGTTTTTAAAAAGGGAAACTTATTTTTCCAAAGGAAAAGGGTGGGAAATTATCATTGGATAATTTAAATATTTAAATTCAAATGTGAATTTAAAATAATGATTGGGAATTGTGTTAAGAAGGGAAACTAGAAAATTTATTTTGATATTCAGAATGTTAATTGGATTAAAATAAATCCATATGGATTTATGATGTGAATTCGATTAGATCGAAATTATTTAGATAAATATATTCAGAAATATATTAGGATTATATTAAATAAAAGCTTAAATTTAAATATAAAAAATAGATTCTGTAACAACCCGTATTTTCAATAACCTGTGATAACATAAATGGAGGCAGAATTAAACTGTAAAATCTGAATCAAGGGAAACGGGCTATGTCATTGCGTTCGTCTCGGAAAAATACGCGAAATAGAGTCCGAGTTTTCGAAAATCGGAGTCCGTATGACCAAGATATGGCCTCGCGAAGTTTCACGAAAAATTCCCAAATTAAAGTATACTTAATTAAGTGAAATGGGTTGCGCAGAGAAATATATATATATTGATATATATATATATATATAATTGAAAATTAAATAAATAAATATGCAAAAATGTTCAAAACAGCGAATTGGGAGAGGGGAATAACCGAACCGGCCGATTTTTGAGGTCGACCCGAGGGCTCGGGTCGACTAGGGGTTAATCCAGGGTGTTTGGCTGTCAACCCGTGGGCCGATTCGCTCAAATGCAGATTTTGCATTTGGATGGTTTTCATGGTTCATCTTTAATCTAAAGGCCCTAGATGGTTCCTACACTTGACTTCTTCCCCAAGATATGCTTTGATGGCTTGGATTGAATCTAGGTTTAATCCTATGGCCTAAAACACTTGCCTAATCTATAAATAAGACCCTAACCTGTCCTAAATCCTCATTATTCATTCATGCAACTAAACTATGGCAAAATTTTACCTCTCATGGCCTCCACTCTCTTCATAAAATTTCTAAATGGTTTCTATGAGAGATTTTCCATGCATACAAGTGTTTTCAAGCTTGTATGAGTGTCATTAGCTTGCATTCAAGTCAAGTTTCTATCTTTGCATCATAAAGCAAGGGTTTTGATCATTTTGGCTCAAGGGTTTTTATGTTAGAGCTTGCATTTTGGGTCTATTTGATTGCATAAGGGCTTTGTCATATCTTTTGTGCCTTCATAGCAATGTAAGCCCTTTCCCTACTCTTAGATATTAACTATGAAGTTAAATGTTCATTTTGCAAGTTTGGGTTTGATCATTGAGTATGATACATGCTATCATGTCATGCAAGTTTATGAAGTCATTATCTTGATCTTGTGAGCTAAAAGCTACAACCTTTATGTTGAAATGTTGCATTAGGCAACATGAGAACCCTCATAACCTTTATGTCAACTTGCATATGAAATCATAACCCTTATATGATGATATATGCGAGTTACTAGTCATCATTCCATATCTTTTGTCACCATGATTCGCTTATGTGCCAAGTTTGGGTTTATGCATGTTTTGAGGCTTAAGAATGTAACATGCAAGTTAATGAACACATTTGTGCCTCATTTGCCACCATGATTAACTTGTGGCTTAATATCCATTTTTGTCATGCCTTTGCCAAGTCTCTTATTTTAATCCATTACGTTGTCGCGAACGTATATGCGAGTTTAAAAGCGTTGGGTTATGTTATGGGTAATTTCTAATGACATGAAAATACAACTTGAAAACATGACTTGAAATATAACATGGAAGTTGACATGTAAGTATGCATAAAAACATAAGCTTGGGAATTTACCTATTAAGTTAGGTCTACCCTTTGGGAATTTACCTATTAAGTTAGGTCTACCCAAATGCTTGAAAACTTGTAACATGTTTTGGGAAACATGATGGACATGACACTTAGATAATATAAGTGTGGCCAACTCGAGGTTGGGTTGAGTTTGCAACGTAAAACTACCCGGAACCGACCGGCCTAACTAGTAGTTGCAAACAATAGGACCCAATGTGAGAAGTTGGTCATGTTGTGCTTGAACCCGAGGTTAGACCAAGTTGTGGTGTAAAGCTACCCGGAACCGACCGGCTTAACTAGTAACCACAACAAAGTCTAATGTGAGAGGTGAAGGTGCATTAAGTAATTAATGCCACATGATAAGGTTAAGTTAATTTGATTAATGACTCTTAACCAAATATGACATGGACAAATGGGTTAAGTAATTTGATTAGGCTAATGATACTTAACAAAACATGACAAGGTTGGGTAGGTTAAGTAACTTGATTTGCCTAATGACACTTAACCATTTTTATATGACTAGTGGATGAGGTTAAGTTAACCAACACTTAATCAATCCAACGCGATAACTTGGTAAGGTTAAGTAAGTTTTCTTAATGACGCTTAACCGAAAAATACGGTTAACGAATGGGGTTAAGATTAGACTCAACTAGTCTAAACATGGAAATCGGATGGGGTTAAGTTAGCCTAGACTTAATTAATCCCACTTGGTAGTTTAATGGGGTTAAGTTAAACACTTAACTAATCTAAACATGATGAATTGATGTGGTTAAGTGACCTATACTTATCCAATCTAACTCGTTAATTTATTGTGGTTAAGTTAACCAATACTTAACCAATATAACGTGAAAATATGATAAGGCTAAGTCACGAATCGCTTGAATAAACTTGACCGATTTGACTAAGTAAATTGATAGGGTCAAGTTAATATATACTTAACCAATCTAGAATGATAATTGGACGAGGTTAAGTCGTGAATTGCTTAATATACTTAACCAACTTGAGCATGGTTTGTAGGGTTAAGCCTTGAACTTGGATACTTAGCCAATTTTGACAGGATTTGTAGACGGGTTAAGTCATGAACTTAAGTGACACTTAATCCATTATGTAAACCCTAGTTCTGAGGATTAGGTGGATAACCGTAGTTAACAAGGATAACGGGAACAATGCTAAGTGGTAAACCTTAGTTGAAGAATAACTAAGTAATGATTCTTAGTCAAGGAAATTTAGACCAGTTCATAGATAGATGAGTAACTTGATACGGTAGGTCATCGTTTAAGTATACGAGTAGGAGCAAGTATCTGATTTAGATAAAGGCTCCAGCGAACTGGATAACGAAGCAGCGGCTTCGGGGAACGTGAGGATATTCTTGGTATCCCTCTATGAGCTGCCAGGTGATTATACTAGGCTCATGAGAGGTTAAGGTCTGCGTTAGAAGAACCAAGAGTATGCCGTCGTTGCTATACGAGCGACCTAAAGACGGGGATGGATAGGGGATAGTCGACGATACACGGTCGTACCCTAGATAGCATTTCGTCAGGCTACCTACCATCTTTGGTCAAGCGTGTACGTACGGAAAGGCAGAGAACACCCAAAAGACCATAATTGCTATCTAATTATGGTTGCGGTAAGGCTTGGATGTGGGTTGGCCAGTGTTGTGTTCTCATACAGGATTTATCCTGTCTTGTCTTTCACTAGTTGAGGGAGTGGTCTCGTGGGACCATAGCCACGTATAAGAAAAACAGACCTTAGCATCTGCATCGGCAGATAAATCGAAAGCTCCCGACCGAGTCCTGTATTTCTTGATTTGCCCTGTGACAGGACTCGGATGGCACGATGTGATACATGTGCATACAGTCATGGAAAAGCGATTCACGATGAATGCGTGGGAAAAAGGGCGCGGTTGGCAGTTAGCGTAATCCCTAGTGGCCCTAGGTGGTTGAACCCAAACCGAGATACGAAAACGTGCAATAGGTAAGCATAATCCCTAGCAGCCCTAGGTAGCATAAGTCCTAGTTGTACAAACAATAATTCATGTTGGAAGACCCTAGCTAGGTTTAGGGTAACAGTCCAAACCGATCTTAAGGATCATGGAACTATGTTAAAGTAATATAGAATCTCATGGGAAAGCCCGTATGGTCTACGGCAAGGGACTGAACATTTACATGGAATAAAACATACAAGTTGAGTAACCTATATATGCGATATATTAGGTTGACATGGACCATTACACGACTTTTGAGTGAGGGTCATTCTTGGTTAACACATGACACGGTGGGGATACTAGTACGGTAGGTGCAGAGCTAAAATACAGGATAGATATCACGGGGCGTTATACGTGACAGATATCTTGGGGATATTATACTTGATAGAAACCTGACAATGTGATACCTTGTTTTATCTTGACATCGTAATTTATCATGACACCTTAGTTTATCTGAGTTCAGTAGTTCATCCTGTTATTTTGATTTAGCTTATCTATCTTGTTATCATGCTTATGTTCATCTCAGTTTCTCATGTCAGTTAACTTTACTAGTTTTTATGCTAATAGTAGATAGGGCTTACTCAGTCTTTTTGACTGACCCGTTTTGTTTCGCCTCTTTTCTTCCGTTTCCCCCCAGGTTACAGGGAGGAAATACTGTTGTTTAGTTCGGACTTCTTCTGCTTGAAGGTCATCATGGATGGCTTGGACTTTTCTTGGCTAATGGCTACTTTACTGTTTTTACTTGGGGAATAATTTATGAAAATGTCTTTATGCTTCTTTACTATTGCAAGACAGGTTTTGATGTACTCTGATGTAAAAGGCTTTAGACCTTATTTATTCATGTTATGAAAGTTTGATTTTACTTCCGCTATTTTATATGTTCTGTCTTGTGATATTTCTGTGCATGTTTACCAATAATGCCCCTCTAAAGCTAGTGCATTCCTTTGCGAGTGACCCTAGCGGAGGCGGGGTGTTACACGTGGTATCAGAGCAGAAGGTTACTAGACTGGGCAAAAGTTTTTAAAGACCTTCTGAAAACTATTTGAAAAAAAAACCGTTTACAAAGAAGCATTTTTCAAGAAAATTTTCTTTTAAAAGAAAAAGGCTATTCCCCAAAGGCCATTAGCACTATCCTTGTTTCCTTAATTGAGTCTCTTTTCCTTTCTTTCCTCCATCTGTAGTCACAGTAGTTTTAACTGCGACTAGTCTTTTCTACCTACGAAAGTGCTTTCCATACGATGGAGGTGGTTCTCGAGAGACCAGTGGCCGCGTTATAAGAAAGGATCGTGAGAAAGAAGGATAAAGGATACGAGCTTAAGGATGAGCAACTTGTTGGTATGGCTTAGTCCTCAAAGGAGGGAGAAAGATGAACAATGAAACCCATGACGAGAGGGTACCTTTGGCATGGTAAAACGGGGCGGATAGTTAAGTATTATGGGACAAGGACAAGATCATCGGGAGGGCAGTAGTATGCTCTCATTTCTAGAGTACCTCGGAAGGAGGGTAACGATCTTGTTAAAGGTTTAGCTTTTCTTCTCTATCATCCCGTTAGGACTTCGTTGTTCGTATCATTTAAGTCTGCTTCGATAGTTGAGTCTCTGCACCTTAAGTACTAGCGTAATAGAGAATCCCATTTTTGTCTCAAAGTCCTATTGGAGAATCAATCCATTTATACATGACTTGTTTGGATTTGGGAATGTCTATGCCAAGTGTTGAGTTTGGAAATAATGCTTATGTTTATAAGCTATGGATGGATTCTAGGGATGAAGTGGTTATCCAGTAGGGGGTGCCACTCTCGGTTTTGATAGGAGGGTAGTTAGACCTTTTGACTAGCCTTGGTAATGCCCTCGAAGTATCGGGTAACCTTTTTGAGGTTCTGTCATGACTAGTTACTTAGAATCCCTTGATGCCTTTATTGGAAATTTGAAGCCCGATCGAGTGGTGTTCGCCAATAAGACGGATGGTTTACTTCATTTATGCATGGGTTATAGAGATCACCCTAGTAAGTGCGCATGATAACCTGATTGACATCTGTTTACTTTCAAGAGAAAGTTCTTCTACATGGAATGCTTTATAGTATATAAACGAGATCCAAGATTCACTAGTGAATTTTGGAAAGCTTGCATGAGATCATGAGTACGCAGTCATGTTTGCGTCAAGTATTCTAGGAAAAGGATAAGTGCAAGTGGAACGAGAGGCGACGAAGAAATGAGTTCCAGCTCATGTTATGGAAACAGGAATAAGAAGCTACAAAATCGCGAAGTTAAAAGACGACTTTGATGGTCAAAGACTAGATACGCGCATGATATCTCTTTTTGGGAGTATATCCTTGATCCCTGTTTTCTGTAGAGCTTACTTGTAGGCTATCTTTTGTGGACATCCTCTCGGTCCTATTCTCCGTTACAAACCCTGTAAGGAGTTTGTCCTGTTTATCTTCTCGACCCTGTTTCAGGGAATTCTAGGTAGAACCCTATGGATGTAAACATGTATTTGAAACATGTTATGATTGATATGGTTGCAAGTGGTTGCTCGTGGATGCGCGAATACCCATTAAATACTAGCTCGACTCGGTCACATTTCATATTGCATATGCACGAGTATTTATACTTGTTTATGGATGAAATCGAATGTATTATCATGCGGTTGTTGCATATGAATGAATGATTGTGCACGCATATAGTATCTATATGACTAGGACTATTTGCATACATGTTGGATTCATGGCACTATACATATTTTGCATTAGAAAGATTATTCAGGCCTGATCATTAGCATTAGCTAAGGAACATGTACACACACGTTTTGCATATATTCATACAGCATTAGAAATCATCTAAGGACAATGGTTGCTTGTGGATGATGTTTTGAGTAGATGGATGATGGATGGTAGGATATGTTCTTCCTAACTTGGAGATTTCGGGGACGAAATCCTAAAAGGTGGGGAGAATGTAACAACCCGTATTTTCAATAACCTGTTATAACATAAATGGAGGCATAATTCAACTGTAAAATCTGAATCAAGGGAAACGGGCTATGCCATTGCGTTCGTCTCGGAAAAATACGCGAAATAGAGTCCGAGTTTTCGAAAATCGGAGTCTGTATGACCAAGATATGGCCTCGCGAAGTTTCACGAAAAATTCCCAAATTAAAGTATACTTAATTAAGTGAAATGGGTTGCGCAGAGAAATATATATATATTGATATATATATATATATATATAATTGAAAATTAAATAAATAAATATGCAAAAATGTTCAAAACAGCGAATTGGGAGAGGGGAATAACCGAACCGGCCGATTTTTGAGGTCGACCCGAGCTCGTTGGGTCGACTAGGGGTTAATCCAGGGTGTTTGGCTGTCAACCCGTGGGCCGATTCGCTCAAATGCAGATTTTGCATTTGGATGGTTCTCATGGTTCATCTTTAATCTAAAGGCCCTAGATGGTTCCTACACTTGACTTCTTCCCCAAGATACGCTTTGATGGCTTGGATTGAATCTAGGTTTAATCCTATGGCCTAAAACACTTGCCTAATCTATAAATAAGACTCTAACCTATCCTAAATCCTCATTATTCATTCATGCAACTAAACTATGGCAAAATTTTACCTCTCATGGCCTCCACTCTCTTCATAAAATTTCTAAATGGTTTCTATGAGAGATTTTCCATGCATACAAGTGTTTTCAAGCTTGTATGAGTGTCATTAGCTTGCATTCAAGTCAAGTTTCTATCTTTGCATCATAAAGCAAGGGTTTTGATCATTTTGGCTCAAGGGTTTTTATGTTAGAGCTTGCATTTTGGGTCTATTTGATTGCATAAGGGCTTTGTCATATCTTTTGTGCCTTCATAGCAATGTAAGCCCTTTCCCTACTCTTAGATATTAACTATGAAGTTAAATGTTCATGTTGCAAGTTTGGGTTTGATCATTGAGTATGATACATGCTATCATGTCATGCAAGTTTATGAAGTCATTATCTTGATCTTGTGAGCTAAAAGCTACAACCTTTATGTTGAAATGTTGCATTAGGAAACATGAGAACCCTCATAACCTTTATGTCAACTTGCATATGAAGTCATAACCCTTATATGACGATATATGCGAGTTACTAGTCATCATTCCATATCTTTTGTCACCATGATTCGCTTATGTGCCAAGTTTGGGTTTATGCATGTTTTGAGGCTTAAGAATGTAACATGCAAGTTAATGAACACATTTGTGCTTCATTTGCCACCATGATTAACTTGTGACTTAATATCCATTTTTGTCATGCCTTTGCCAAGTCTCTTCTTTTAATCCATTACGTTGTCGCGAACGTATATGCGAGTTTAAAAGCGTTGGGTTATGTTATGGGTAATTTCTAATGACATGAAAATACAACTTGAAAACATGACTTGAAATATAACATGGAAGTTGACATGTAAGTATGCATAAAAATATAAGCTTGGGAATTTACCTATTAAGTTAGGTCTACCCTTTGGGAATTTACCTATTAAGTTAGGTCTACCCAAATGCTTGAAAACTTGTAACATGTTTTGGGAAACATGATGGACATGACACTTAGATAATATAAGTGTGGCCAACTCGAGGTTGGGTTGAGTTTGCAACGTAAAACTACCCGGAACCGACCGACCTAACTAGTAGTTGCAAACAATAGGACCCAATGTGAGAAGTTGGTCATGTTGTGCTTGAACCCGAGGTTAGACCAAGTTGTGGTTTAAAGCTACCCGGAACCGACCGGCTTAACTAGTAACCACAACAAAGTCTAATGTGAGAGGTGAAGGTGCATTAAGTAATTAATGCCACATGATAGGGTTAAGTTAATTTGATTAATGACTCTTAACCAAATATGACATGGACAAATGGGTTAAGTAATTTGATTAGGCTAATGATACTTAACAAAACATGACAAGATTGGGTAGGTTAAGTAACTTGATTTGCCTAATGACACCTAACCATTTTTATATGACTAGTGGATGGGGTTAAGTTAACCAACACTTAATCAATCCAACACGATAACTTGGTAAGGTTAAGTAAGTTTTCTTAATGACGCTTAACCGAAAAATACGGTTAACGAATGGGGTTAAGATTAGACTCAACTAGTCTAAACATGGAAATCGGATGGGGTTAAGTTAGCCTAGACTTAATTAATCCCACTTGGTAGTTTAATGGGGTTAAGTTAAACACTTAACTAATCTAAACATGATGAATTAATGTGGTTAATTGACCTATACTTATCCAATCTAACTCGTTAATTTATTGTGGTTAAGTTAACCGATACTTAACCAATATAACGTGAAAACATGATAAGGCTAAGTCACGAATCGCTTGAATACACTTGACCGATTTGACTAAGTAAATTGATAGGGTAAAGTTAATATATACTTAACCAATCTAGAATGATAATTGGACGAGGTTAAGTCGTGAATTGCTTAATATACTTAACCAACTTGAGCATGGTTTGTAGGGTTAAGCCTTGAACTTGGATACTTAGCCAATTTTGACAGGATTTGTAGACGGGTTAAGTCATGAACTTAAGTGACACTTAATCCATTATGTAAACCCTAGTTCTGAGGATTAGGTGGATAACCGTAGTTAACAAGGATAACGGGAACAATGCTAAGTGGTAAACCTTAGTTGAAGAATAACTAAGTAATGATTCTTAGTCAAGGAAATTTAGACCAGTTCATAGATAGATGAGTAACTTGATACGGTAGGTCATCGTTTAAGTATACGAGTAGGAGCAAGTATCTGATTTAGATAAAGGCTCCAGCGAACTGGGTAACGAAGCAGCGGCTTCGGGGAACGTGAGGATATTCTTGGTATCCCTCTATGAGCTGCCAGGTGATTATACTAGGCTCATGAGAGGTTAAGGTCTGCGTTAGAAGAACCAAGAGTATGCCTTGGTTGCTATACGAGCGACCTAAAGACGGGGATGGATAGGGGATAGTCGACGATACACGGTCGTACCCTAGGTAGCATTTCGTCAGGCTACCTACCATCTTTGGTCAAGCGTGTACGTACGGAAAGGCAGAGAACACCCAAAAGACCATAATTGCTATCTAATTATGGTTGCGGTAAGGCTTGGATGTGGGTTGGCCAGTGTTGTGTTCTCATATAGGATTTATCCTGTCTTGTCTTTCACTATTTGAGGGAGTGGTCTCGTGGGACCATAGCCACGTATAAGAAAAACAGACCTTAGCATCTGCATCGGCAGATAAATCGAAAGCTCCCGACCGAGTCCTGTATTTCTTGATTTGCCCTGTAACAGGACTCGGATGGCACGATGTGATACATGTGCATACAGTCATGGAAAAGCGATTCACGATGAATGCGTGGGAAAAAGGGCACGGTTGGCGGTTAGCGTAATCCCTAGTGGCCCTAGGTGGTTGAACCCAAACCGAGATACGAAAACGTGCAATAGGTAAGCATAATCCCTAGCAGCCCTAGGTAGCATAAGTCCTAGTTGTACAAACAATAATTCATGTTGGAAGACCCTAGCTAGGTTTAGGGTAACAGTCCAAACCGATCTTAAGGATCATGGAACTATGCTAAAGTAATATAGAATCTCATGGGAAAGCCCGTATGGTCTATGGCAAGGGACTGAACATTTACATGGAATAAAACATACAAGTTGAGTAACCTATATATGCGATATATTAGGTTGACATGGACCATTACACGACTTTTGAGTGAGGGTCATTCTTGGTTAACACATGACACGGTGGGGATACTAGTACGGTAGGTGCAGAGCTAAAATACAGGATAGATATCACGGGGCGTTATACGTGACAGATATCTTGGGGATATTATACTTGATAGAAACCTGACAATGTGATACCTTGTTTTATCTTGACATCGTAATTTATCATGACACCTTAGTTTATCTGAGTTCAGTAGTTCATCCTGTTATTTTGATTTAGCTTATCTATCTTGTTATCATGCTTATGTTCATCTCAGTTTCTCATGTCAGTTAACTTTACTAGTTTTTATGCTAATAGTAGATAGGGCTTACTCAGTCTTTTTGACTGACCCGTTTTGTTTCGCTTCTTTTCTTCCGTTTCCCCCCCGCCCAGGTTACAGGGAGGAAATACTGTTGTTTAGTTCGGACTTCTTCTGCTTGAAGGTCATCATGGATGGCTTGGACTTTTCTTGGCTAATGGCTACTTTACTGTTTTTACTTGGGGAATAATTTATGAAAATGTCTTTATGCTTCTTTACTATTGCAAGACAGGTTTTGATGTACTCTGATGTAAAAGGCTTTAGACCTTATTTATTCATGTTATGAAAGTTTGATTTTACTTCCGCTATTTTATATGTTCTGTCTTGTGATATTTCTGTGCATGTTTACCAATAATGCCCCTCTAAAGCTAGTGCATTCCTTTGCGAGTGACCCTAGCGGAGGCGGGGTGTTACAGATTCACTGCTATATATATAAGTAAATTCAATATAATATTCCAGAATAGGAATTGGATTTCAAATGGAATTTGAAAGGGAAAACTTGTTTTAATTTATAAAACAAGGAAATTGGATTTACAAATGATGTTATAAATCTAGTGAAATAAATTATCATTCGATAATTTAGAAGTTTAAACTCAAGTAAGAATTTAAAAAGTGAAATTGGAAAACGTGTTGAAAATGGAATGATTGATTATGTTTCGGGATTTTGGAATATAAACTGGATTGAAATAAGTTTAAAGGATTTATAATTGAAATTCGATTTATATCGAATTTATAAAATAATTTATTTTAATGGAATTAGAAGTTATTATAGAAGATTGAATTATAACTAAATTTATAGCTGAGATACAAAATAATTAGCGATCTAGGATAATCAAAATTATTAAGCTGAATTGGGAAAACTGGTTTAATATATATTAAAATATGTTGGAAAGAATTTATATATAAACGAAGTATAAAACGTTTATATATTAAATATAATTAAAATGAGCTCGTCGCGGCAGTTCGTAATTTGGCGTTTCGAACTTCAATTGAGTGTATAGAACTCAATTTAAGTCGGAATTCATTGAAACAAGAATCGTCAGGACCGATTGAATAATAGTTTTCTAATGGAAGAGAAAAATATGGATTTTGTCGTATAGAATTTAAGTTATGTCAAAATCAAATTTCCAGAAAAACAACGCCATAACTATTATAAAACCATAATGGTTTATTTAAATTAATAAAAGGATTTTAAACAAATAAAATCTGAATTTCCATTTGAAAAATGCAGACGTGAGATATAAAATAAATATGAACTCAAGTGGAGTAAGTGAACTGATTTTTGAAACAAAAATCAGATTTTTAATTACCAATTTAAGTTAATTAATTAGAGAAGAAATTTGTTTAATTGAATTTTGAATCGGAATTGGACTTTGATTGAGTAAAAGGGGTTTGTAAATTTATACTCGAAATCGAATATGAATCTTGAACTGAAAATGGAATTCAATTCGTTATAAGCAAGTTAAAAATTTTATTTGAATGTGATATGTTTATATAGAAAGTGAAATAGGCAAAGAGCTAATTAAAATTTAATTAGCGAATGGATTTAAAATGACTGGATTTAGTTGGAATAAATTGGAAACAGGTGAACATGTGTTAAATAGGTATGGAATGAAGTGTATAAAGATTTTAATTCGAGTGCCCGACAAAAAGGTACATATTGAAATTCCGTATGAGATCTTATGCGCCGAATCGGCAAGCCGCTTGGCTTTTTATTTTATTTTTGAATGGAAAGGGCCTAGAGAGGCGTTTTGTAGTTGTACCGAGTGACCGTACAAAGGAGATTATGGAAAAAATTTCCAGAAATTTATGGAGTTAGAATATTTTTAAGGAAAATTGATAGTTACAAATCAGTGTATCGATGTACATAGAATTCGATAAGGAAACGAACTTAAAAATAGAATATTATAAATAAAAAGGAAATCTATAATTTATTCTGGTAAAATTAGAAAGAGAAACGTATACGGGTTTAAAAATGAATAATTGGTTTTTATGATGTTGATTATTCGAGGTAAGTGGTATTGTCCATTTTGAAGTTAAGGATGTTTTCAGTCAAGGTCTGATAGGTAATTATACCCCAACTTGATTGATTTCATTTTTAATCGATAAATAGTAAGATCCAGTCTCGAAGAGAAATGTTTGAATAAGAGTTAGTTGGATGCAGTGTTTTGGGTTGTTGTAACGATGTTTTACACAACATTCGTTTTAGCCTAAGTAAGTGGAAATTTGGAAATAAAGTAATAAATATTTCCTGAGTATAGAAATAAATGAATGGTTGTGGAAGAGATAAGTAATTGGAATGTTTTCCAATTATAAATAGAATACATTTTCTAAGTATAGAAAATAAAAGAAGGCGATATATGGAAATGTTTTCCAAATAGCGTAGGAGGCCTAGATGATTATTGAAAATATTGTGTTAACGAATATGGATAAGGAAATGGAGAAGTGTTTTAATTAATGAAATATTATTTAAAAGGCCCAGTGATTTATTTAATGCTTTGAATGAATGTATGTTTTTCTTCGATAGTTAAATAACCGACTGTCGAAGTATTTGCCAATATCATTGTCAATATAGAGAGACCGGCTGGATTATTATCCAAGAACCACTCCGTATTGGCAGTAGCCTTGCGAATCAGATTATATGAAGATAATCAGAGATGGAGTAGAGTCCAAGGGATTTTTTTATTAGTGGAAATTGTGCCTTACATTTCGTTCAGTCCCAGAACGGACGTATATAGATGAATGTCGGACAAAGTATTTCCAATGATTGCATATGATTGTTCTGTATAAATATATATGGTGGCGGAGAATTTATTCTCTTAGCATAATATCCAGAATATATTTGTGCAATCAATTAGTGATTAACGGATATGACAATGTGGCATTCAAAGGATTGTGCTATTAATGAATGGAAAGTAATCGTAGCCTCAGGCCTCTACAACCGGGAAATGACAAAAATCGGGCAGGCAGCATGGCTATGTGGGTAGTTTCCATTAGGGTGTATTATCATCTATCTAGAGAAATTCATTTAATTCCTTATTCTATTCGATGTTGTCCGATTCGGTAAAAGGTTGCTGATCCCAACCATTGGTGATATACATTCGATACACTCAAGCGAAATGAGTGGTCGGTTATGTGTGGCCACTTACAAGATGTTCTTGTTGAACCCAGTGTATTCTCCTCTAGAGATACACTATCAGAAGGTGGTTCCATACCTTGTCATAATTGGAAATGCATTACCCAATAAGTGCCCGTGGTTTTGATTGTATATGATGTATGTGGAACGTGAGATGGAAGCGTTCCACTAGATTTCTATTTATTTGATTTAGACATTGTTATAATATCAAAAGAGTTTTGATATAAATATTATCGTTTCTTTCAAAAAGATTTGAAAGTTATATCAAGTGTTTTGGATTCTCATAAGGGAAAAACTCATTCCATGTTATACGGCGTGGTATTAGAGATATGGTCTATTTTCTCAAACTATTTAAAATTGTTTACTCATACCAGTCCCATGACTGACCCAGAGTTTATTTTGTTTTACCTAAAGTCTTGGGTGCCCAAATTTGTACAGGCAGTCAAGTAGTTCAGGATTTTATAGATCTATCTAAAGGAGCTTATAGCAGAAGGCTTCAGTATTAGATATATATAGCATTTTTATTACCGCTGTGTTGTAAGTGTTGTACTCTGATAAATGTATGTTATACAGTTAAAATTTTGTATTTCAAAAGTTATGATATATTATATTTTGTTCCACTATGATGTGAGGTTCTATGTTGTTATATCTGTTCTTCTTCTACCTTTTTCTTCAAAAAAAATGATTCGTATTTCTGTTATATTTGGGTTGGAGGTGTGATGTATATAGTCAACTCAGATAGTACGGATTTGCGGGCCATTACAGTTGGTATTAGAGCTTAGGTTGAGCGAATACCTAGGCTTTTGTGGAGTTGTGCTCATTAGAGATAGGGTCAGTAGTACCTTAGAATGTGTTGAGTGTATATATACGAGAGAGCGTATTTATTAATTGATTAAAACAATTATTTTATATTGTGTTGACTAGTCTATTGAGTGGCTTATGAATTCTTGTCGAATAATGGGACGCCATGACATCGATAAGAGTTTGTAAACACTTGAACCGAAGGTTGGACACGATATTGTTTTAAAGTGGGTAAATGAAATAATTTTACCTAAAACTATATTTTGATATAAAAGGAAGTAATTTTCTGAAATTATTATATTATTTGGATGTGTTGGTTGTTATTAATATAATCAAACGAGATTATAAAATTTGAATGGTTATATATAACCAAAATAGATTTTGTATATGAATTAAATATACAAATGGGATGAATTAAAATTGAATTCAAACTAGAATTTGGAATTTAAATCCTCGGAAGTTTGAAAATATTTTCAGAAGTATATTAACATAGAATAGCCTTGTGTTTGAAGGATTTTTGAACCAAAATCATTTTGATGAATTTTGAAAGTGGTAAAGCACTGAACTCACTTCAGTGACTGGAAAATAATTCTGATGATGACTACAGCATCATCAGTGTTCATTTTCGAGTTCTAAGTGATGGATTGCTACCTTAGAAAATATTTTGATGGAAATTTGTTTGAAAGAAAACTAGTTTTCTTGAATATTCAAATGTTTGGAATTTTAAATGGAAATAAATATACGTATATATATATATATATGTGATTTCGAAAGGATTTGAAATAAAAACCCAGGAATTTGAGTTTTGGAATTTAAATTTAACTTAAGCAAGTTAAATGGATTGAAGTGAATAAATTGACTAATATCAATTTGAATGAATCTGGAATGAATATGAATATATATGAACGGAATATGAATTGAATGTGAATATATTGATTGTAAATCAATCATACTAAATGAATGCAAACATATGTGAGGTGCCATATAAATGAAAAACCAAATGTCTTAGTGGAATAAATTTTGTAGAAGTATGAAATGTTGAGTTTCATAATAAGTGGGGTTTTGAAAAGTTAAAGGGGTTTGTACCATTTTTCCTACCTTAGTAATTTCGGGGACGAAATTCTTTTAAGAGGGGAAGAATGTAACGACCCGGATTTTCTTATCGATTATTTTTAAATATTTAATATGGATTTAAATATTGGGTTAATAATATAATTTAATTTTTATATTGAGTCATCGATTAAATAATCGAAATACGATTTAATTCGAATATATTGAATAATCGTAATTCGAAAACAAATGTAGTGTAATTCAAATTTAAAACTGAATAAAAACAATTTAGATGATTAACGAAATTCTATTTGAATATATATAATGATAATAAAAATTTATTATCAAGGAATTAATTGTTTTGAATTTAATTTGTATCAGTTTAAATTATTATCTTATCCAAATGATCAAATGAGGCTTTGAAATCTGTCTTAGTGTGTTCAGAATAGTGGCTTAACCCTAGGAAGACCTGTTATTGTGTTTAAATAGGAGCGAATCAGTAGGATAATTTAATTAATTAAATCGAATTAGTTAATTTAAAAACTTAAATTAATTGATAAAATAAAAAGAGGATTTCTTCTACCCTAAGCTAATCGTATGCTCTAGTTTCTCCAACGTAGAGGGTCTACACCCAGCTCATCTGTCCCTTTATTCACCATCACGTACGAATGTCCCCCAGTTTCATTGCGATGTAAAGCAAGAAATTTATCGCATATGTACGTCTGTTCCCTTTCTACCATTATATAAACACGGCACCCCTCAATTAGATTTTTATTTCCTCCTGTGAAAAACAATTTCATCGCAAGCACCAGGAAAATAAATCATGGTTTTCTCCATTTCCGAATAAATTCCATAAAAAATCCAATACTCAATATATCAATAAAAATCGAAGTGGTAGATTCTTAACCCCTATTCTACCCAAATATCACTCGATGAAGATGCGATGGAATCAAGTTAGGAACAGTGAATTGAGGCACGACCTATGTATAAAGGCCCGACATGTTTTAGTTCGGATTTATGGTTCACCTCGATTTCCAAATGAGGGAAGCTGATTAATTCAAAATCCAATATAGGAAATAGAAGGTGCGACAAGATTTAGGAGTTTTCTGGGGGTCGAGTATTGCTACTCTCCTATAGCGCACTGTATTGAAGCTGGGTAACTTGCGATGGTTTTCAAGCTTGCGATTTTGACGCGATGAAGTATCGGAGGTTCGACGTTGAAGATTGGGAATTTGTGGAGTAGCGTGATTGGTTGAAGGCACGTGCTTCTTGAGGGGATGCTGATAGTTTTTGTTTGTCAAACAAGAAAGTCAAGGATGGATGTTTACTAGCAGTGGAGTGGTAAGGACGGATACTTGTTAAGGGGATTACGAGCACTTATTATCGGCAATGATGGTGTGATTTTGGTTTGAAATAGGACAGTGTAATGATCGGTCTAGGAATGTTTTGTGGGTTCCGAAGTTTGATGACATCACGTTTGAACTGGGTAGTTTACTGGAAACGAGCAGTACGAGGTTAGGGGAAGAAGGCTGTGTACAGAAGGGTTTTATGGACATAATAATGACAAAAAGGAGTTGATAGCCTGAGTTGCGGAGACCAGAAGTACATGGAAATAACAGTGGTGAGTTGCAGCTAGGTATTATTTGTTTAAATTTTATAAATTAGTTAAAAGAATATAATCTATAAAATTATATCATTTAAATTCAACATTTAATTTTATGCAAGGTTAAATCGATCATAATCGGCCATGTTGAATTGTAGCTGCAAAGTATACAGTTTGAAATAAGTTCGGAATCGGTTGGAGTTAGCAGGATTTTTTTATTTAAAATTTGGATATTCAGCAATTTAAAATCACGGGGAGTAAATCCCACTCCGTTCTTATTTAGAATTATTTTTATTTGTTAAAAATATTTGTTGTTGGTTGTTTGGATGCGCTAAATATTTTTGGGGCTATTAAAAGTATATATTAGTTATTTAGGGTTGGTGTTTGTGGCTATTATATATATAGTGGTGGTTGGATGTTGCCGCGGTATCATTAGCGGATGCCCGCAGTATCATTAGCGGATGACCCTACACGCCTCACGCTATGATAGTGGATGAGCTTCTATACCGCGATATCCTACCTCGAAGCAGGTTGGGTATTATTTATGTTGACTAACGTATGTGGATGCAGGAAAACAGGTTGGAGGGATCCAACTGGATTCCTCAAAAATATTATATTTGTTTGTTTCACATATATTATCATATATGATGTGTTAGAAAATCCGTGATGGATGATTGAGTGTTTTGGGGTGTTTAAATATCACTGGGGCCTGAAGATATATAAAAGTATCGTGAAAGGGATTTTTAGATTTAAAAGGGAAATCTATTTTTCTAAAATAGAATTTGAAATTGGAATGGGTTAAGAAATTTATAAACGATGTTTATAAATTAAATAATGCAGGGAATTGAAGTTGAATTTATAAACGTGTTTATAAATGAAATGGGAAACATTTAGATAATTTGAGAAATGTAAATACCAATGTGTTTTTAAAAAGGGAAATTTATTTTTCAAAGGAGAAAGGTGGGAAATTATCATTAGATAATTTAAATATTTAAATTCAAATGTGAATTTAAAACGATGATTGGGAATTGTGTTAAAAAGGGAAACTAGGAAATTTATTCTGATATTCAGAATGTAAATTGGATTAAAATAAACCAATATGGATTCATGATATGAATTCGATTAGATCAAATTTATTTAGATAAATATTTTCAGAAATATATTAGGATTATACTAAATAAAAGCTTAAATTTAATTATAAAAAATAGATTCACTGCTATATATATATAAGTAAAATCAATATAATATTCCAGAATAGGAATTGGATTTCAAATGGAATTTGAAATGGAAAACTTGTTTTAATTTATAAAACGAGGAAGTTGGATTTACAAACGATGTTATAAATCTAGTGAAATAAATTATCATTGGATAATTTAGAAGTTTAAACTCAAGTAAGAATTAAAAAAGTGAAATTGGAAAAACGTGTTGAAAATGGAATGATTGATTATCTTTCGGGATTTTGGAATATAAACTTAATTGAAATAAGTTTAAAGGATTTATAATTGAAATTCGATTTATATCGAATTTATAAAATAATTTATTTTAAAGGAATTAGAAGTTAATATAGAAGATTGAGTTATAACTAAATTTATAGTTGAGATACAAAATAATTAGCGATATGGGATAATCAGAATTATTAAGCTGAATTGGGAAAATTGGTTTAATATATATTAAAATATGTTGGAAAGAATTTATATATAAATGAAGTTTAAAACGTTTATATATTAAATGTAATTAAAATGAGCTCGCCGCGACAATTCGTAATTTGCCGTTTCAAACTTCAATTGAGTGTATAGAACTCAATTTAAGTCGGAATTCATTGAAACAAGAATCGTCAGGACCGATTGAATTATAGTTTTGTAATATAAGGGAAAAATCTGGATTTCGTCATATAGATTTTGAGTTATGTCAAAATCAAATTTCCAGAAAAACAGCGCCATAACCATTATAAAATCATAACGGTTTATTTAAATTAATTAAAGGATTTTAAACAAATAAAATCCGAATTTCCATTAGAAAAATGCATACTTTAGATATAAAATAAGTATGAACTCAAGTGGAGTAAGCGAACTGATTTTTGAAACAAAAATCTTATTTTTTATTATCGATTTAAGTTAATTAATTAGAGAAGAAATTTGTTTAGTTGAATTTTGAATCGGAATTGGACTTTGATTAAGTAAAAGGGATTTGTAAATTTATACTCAAAATCGAGTATGAATCTTGAACTGAAAATGGAATTCGATTCGTTATAAGCAAGTTAAAATTTTATTTGAATGTGATATGTTCAAATAGAAAGTGAAATGGGCAAAGAGCTAATTAAAAAATAAATTAGCGAATGGAGTTAAAATGACTGGATTTAGTTGGGATAAATTGGAAACAGGTGAACATGTGTTAAATAGGTATGGAATGAAGTGTATAAAGATTTTAATTCGAGTGCCCAACAAAAAGGTACATGTTTAAATTCCATATGAGGTTTTATGCACCGAATCTGCAAGCGCTTAGCTTTTTAATTTTCTTTTTGAATGGAAAAGGCCCAGAGAGGTGTTTTGTAGTTGTACCGAGTGACCCGTATAAAGGAGGTTATGGCAAAATTTTCCATAAATTTAACGAGTTAGAATATTTTTAAGAAAAAATGATAGTTAGAAATCAATGTATCGATGTATATAGAATTCGATAAGGAAACGAACTTAAATATAGAGTATTATAAACAAAAAGGAAATCTATAATTTAATTAGGTAAAATTAGAAAGAGAAACGTATTCGGGTTTAAAAATGAATAATTGGTTTTTATGATGTTGATTATTCGAGGTAAGTGGTATTGTCTGTTTTGAAGTTAAGGATGTTTTTAGTCAAGGTCTGAGAGGTAATTATACCCCAACTTGATTGATTTCATTTTTAACCGATAAATAGGAATATCCAATCTTGAAGAGAAATGTCTGAATAAGAGTTAGTTGGATGTAGCGTTTTGGGTCGTTGTAACGATGTTTTATACAACATTTGTTTTAACCTAAGTAAGTGGAAATTTGGAAATAAAATAATAAATATTTCCTGATTATAGAAATAAATGAATGGTCGTGGAAGAGATAACTAATTGGAATGTATTCCAATTATATATAGAATACATTTTCTAAGTATAGAAAATAAAAGAAGGCGATATATGGAAATGTTATCCAAATAGCGTAAAAGGCCAAGATGATTATCGGAAATATTATGTTAACGAATATGGATATGGAAATGGAGAAGTGTTTTAATTAATGAAATATTAATCAAAAGGCCCAGTGATTTGTTTGATGCTTTGAATGAATGTTTGTTTTTCTTCGATAGTTAAATAACCTACTATCTAAGTATTTGCCAATATCGTTGTCAATATGGAGAGACCAGTTGGATTATTATCCGAGAACCACTCTGTATTGGCAGTAGCGTTGCGAATCGTATTATATAAAGATAATCGGAGACAGAGTAGAGTGCAAGGGATTTTTCTATTAACGGAAATTGTGTCTTCGGTTTCGTTCAATCCCCGAACGAATGTATATAGACAAGTATCAGACAAAGTATTTCCAATGATCACATATGATTGTTCTGTATAAATATATATGGTGGCGGAGAATTTATTCTCTTAGCGTAATATCCAGAATATATTTGTGCAATCAATTAGTGATTAACGGATCAGACAATATGGCATTCAAAGTGATTGTGCTATTAATGAATGGAAAGTAATCGTAGTCTCAGGCCTCAACAACTGGGAAATGACAAAATTAAGCAGGCAGCATTGCTATGTGGGTAGCTTCCATTAGGGTGTATTATCACCTATCTAGAGAAATTCATTTAATTCCTTATTCTATTCGATGCTTCCCATTCGGGAAACGGTTGCTGATCCCAACCGTTGGTGATATAAATTCGATACACTCAAGCGAAATGCGTGCTCGGTCATGTGTGGCCAGGTTACAAGATGTTCTTGTTGAACCCAGTGTTTTGTCCTCTAGAGATACACTATCGGTAGGTGGTTCCATACCTTGTCATAGTTGGAATGCATTACCCAATAAGTGCCCGCGGTTTTGATTGTATATTATGTATGTGGAACGTGAGATGAAAGCATTCCACTAGATTTCTATTTATTTGATTTAGGAATTATTATAATATCAAAAATGTTTTGATATAAAGATTATCGTTTCTTTCAAAAAGATTTTAAAGTTATATCAATTGTTTTGGATTCTCATAAGGGAAAAACACGTTTTGTGTTATACGAGTGGTCTTATGAGATATCGTCTATTTTCTCAAACTGTTTAAAATTGTTTACTCATGCCAGTCCCATGACTGACCCAGAGTTTTATTTTGTTTTACCTGAACTCTTGGGTGCCCAAATTTTTACGGGCAATCAAGTAGTTCAGGATTTTACATATCTATCTAAAGGAACTTGGAGTCGGAGGCTTTAATGTTAGATATATAGCATTTTTATTACCGCTGGGTTGTAAGTGTTGTACTCTGATAAATGATGTTATACAGTCAAAATTTTGTACTTCAAAAGTTATGATATATTATATTTTGTTCCACTGCGATGTGAGGTTCTGTGTTGTTATATCTGTTCTTCTTCTACTTTTTCTTCAAAAAAAAATGATTCATATTTCTGTGATATTTATGTTGGACGTGTGATGTATGTAGTCAACTCAGATAGTACAGATTTGCGGGAAATTACATATTTTATTTCCTGTAAACTGCTGCACATTTGCATTTGCCATTTCCAATCTAGCTCCACCATGTTGCATTGAATTTGCCTTGGCCATGTTTGTGATTTGAATTTGTCATATATTCTTTATTTACTTGAGATGGTGAGTTGCTCATGACTGTATTTACTTGAACATTCTTAGTCCATGTTGCACCCACTATTTCAAATCTTGAAAATATCGCCTGAGATCTCCTCCAATATCTCGTTTTGGGCTCCTTCCGAAAAGAAACAGCAAATACCGCTCTAAATCTCTTTTTGAATATATCGCCCGAGAGATTGCAATATCGAACGATACATTGACCGAGACGAAATACTGGAATATACTCCAAGATCTTAGATTTTTTGTTTAAAATTTAAATTCGTGCTTGAACTAGAACAATAATTAAAAAACTCAAATCTAGCTATGATAATATTTTGTTATTTTACATTTTGCATGTTAAATGACCATATTGTATGGTCATATATGTTCTATAATGCTTATGATTATCATATACATCTTTTTTACATACATGTTATCTATGAAATTATGTATTTTATGGTCTATTTATGCTCAATTTTTCAATATTTTGGATCCTTTTAATGTTTTATGTCTAACAATATTTCTTTTTTAAGCATAATACGATTTAGAGTATGAATGATCTTTCGCAAAATAAAGAATAATAAAGTTATTTTGCAATTCAAGTTTAAGTTACTAAATTTTTAATAGCACCCATAAAAATCATTTTGTAAAAATATCATTATTTAACATATCATGTACTTCGAGATTGTTCCGATATAAACTTTTAGACCTGAGATGGAAATCAGAGACGTACTACCGAGTTAGACTCATCTCGTCCGAGATCTCCCCCGATACGAGATCAAGTCTATAAAATTCCTAATACGAAACGCGACCGATATCCTAGATTTAAAATCCGGGCAACACCTAATCTTGATCAATTTTTGTTGCTCGGATGCTCGTATATTAGAACTGCATACATATTATCTGAACTGTTTGACTTGTGCTTGACTCCATGTTGAGCTCCTCTTGATTTTGCTGAATTGTGACATACTTCATATGATGCACTATTTCCACGCACACTTGCATGTCAATCTGGCTTGTAAATTTTTTCTTGACCATTGTAGTTCACCTGCGCTTCTTGCAGTCCCATTGTACATGCTGCCTTGAACTGTTTTGTTTGTGCACTTTCATGAACTCCTTGCTATGCTCCACTCTTGTGTTATACAGACTTAACACATCAGTCATCACCATAGTATTGTTGGCTTGATTGTTTAATCGGGTTGGCTAGTGTACGTTTCTCACTAGCTCGGCTTAGTTTTGCAGTTGACTACTGTTCATGGACACCTGACCCTTGCACTGTGCATGTGTGTTGGGCTTTACTTGGACACAACTTGATATACTTGCCCCTACATAGAAATATGTGTATATACATACAATGCATGTGTATACATGTATAGAGCACGTCCAGAGAATATATATATATATATATATATGTGTGTGTGTGTGTGTGTGTGTGTGTGTGTGTGTGTAACTTGTGGTATTTACAGTGTATCACTGTGAATATCACAAGCTGTCTAGACACAGACGGATGTACAGATAAATCAAATCAAGTCATAAAAAATATGAGAAACACACCAAAAATTCTAAGGCAAAAAATTTTCAAAATAAAAAAATATATCAGCCAAAATTTAAAATTGTTTCTATTCCAGATTACTATGTGCGAATGTTTCTGTTACAGGTAAACAAAAGACTGGACTGATTGTAATGCTATGAAGACAGAATACAGATGACAATACAGTGTTAGAGTGAAACTGTATATATTTGTACAAAATTTGAGTGAAAATGTAACTGAGTGTACTGTCGTGACTTAGAGTTGTAGTGAGGAACTATGTATATATAAAATTGAATAAATTGTATTTCAATGAAATGTACAAATAGTGGGGTTATAATTTTGTATTGTTGAAATAAGATATTATATTTAAATAAAATATTGTTTGTATATTTGAATTTTTGTGCAGTAGTATTCCATTTAAATATAAATATTATATTCTGTCTGTGATGTAGTACAATAATACAATTACAAACACATTTATGATAATAAATATATGTTTGTTATCATCAAACAAAAATCATAGAATTGTTACATACAACAATCTCCCCCTTTTAATGATGACAAAAGCGAAATAATATTTTGAATGTAATATTGTAATGAATGTGTTTGATGGTGAATTATTGAACTCCCCCTATTTGAATGCTCCCCCTACAACAAAACTTCCCCTAATTATGTGCATAAGTGAAAAACAATAATAACTGAAATTAAGATATTCAAAGAATATCCACTCATTAATCAAAATCTTAACCCATTCTCCCCTTTTTGTTATCATCAAAAGATATAGAAACTAAAACAATGACTAAAAACGACTAAAGTATATTATCTGCTTAAGAAGAAGAACGATCATCATAAATCTCAATCAATCAAACAAAAATCAAAATATTCTAAGAACTAGTGGTAAATTTCACATTGTAGAATGAATGATTTATGATGAAATTATGTAAATGGAGAGAGTTTCAAAAAATATAGATTCCAATTATTTTCAAAAGAATTTTTATAAAAATGAGCAGAATCACAATGATGGATTTGAACTAAAATTATAAATTCAATTTAAGTGATGCAATCAAATTGTAACACCCCGAATTTTTAACGACATTAAAGAGAATGAATTAAGAAATAATTAATTTAATATTCATAATTAGAGGAAACAGACTGCACCATTGCGTCTGTCTCGAAATTCTAGTCAAGATAGACATTTGGTTTGCGTAAAATGGACACCGTAAGAAGAAGTTATGAGGGTTTTAAGTTTGCATATGCACATAAATATTTTATATATACGCATGAGTCAGAGGTGAGTTAGAGATGAGTCATAATTCTATCCAGAGGATTCAAATCTGAAAAATTTCTCTGAGCAGCAAAATTCCCGCTCATGGGGGTCGACCCCCGGGAGGGTTGTCGACCTATGGGTCGACTCCCCTGAAGGGGTGTCGACCTAGGGGTCGACACACCCACAGGAGTGTCGACACCCCTAGGACAGATGTGGAACTCGGTTTCAGTGGGTCTGGCAGCTATATATACGTGTCCTATTTCTCATATTTTCTTCGTTGGAAGTCATGGAGGCCATATGTTGCTGGAGTGCGAACTGAACCATTTTCTACAACAACATATTCTACAAATCCAATTCAAAAATTCTAGATCCATTCTTCCACAATTCTTTAAACCTAACGCTGTGAGTTCTAGTTGTTTTTAGGTTTAGATAACTAAAGTATATTTTGAAAGACTATGAATTGGATATATTATAAATTATGATTCTGTGTTAATGTGAAATCCTATACAATGTCATGATAGATCTATTTTCCTAAATCTAATAAAATTAGGGTTATTCGATTATGTTGCTTATGTGGATCTTGACTTATAACCATGTTATGGTGGATGTACATCTATTGACAGTTGTAACATTACTTAGATCTAGATCTTTATGTCAATCACCTTTCACCTGTCATATTGTGATCCATTGAGATATGTTGTAAACTTTACATGTGAATCCATCTTTAGATCTAAACATGTTATTATGTCACACTAACTATGCTATATCTAAATAATTGGACACCTTATGGTTAATTTAGATCTCATCATGTTGCATTGACATCGTAGTTGCTACAAGTTCAACACTTTATGCCTACCTTGCCATGATGATTACATGACCATTCACCTTGTTATCATAACAGTTTATGTTTATGCCAAGATATGTTGAAACTATCACCTTCGTCATATTCCATTTTCATTGTTGTAGCTATGCTACTCTATAGCCTAGAAGCTGCCAAAAAACGTACGAATAAGTTGGAGAGGAAACAGGGAAAAAAGGATTATAATTGGCATAATTTATATAATACTTATATGAAATGGGACATGTAATTCAAAGGGGTATACATAGAGATAGTTACCTATAATGTCATAGGTAGATTTGGACTAATTTGGAATGTTTAGTAATTTAATTGTACTTATGACATGAGGTTAGGTTATATTAGTGGTGGAAGTCTGCCCGGACCCGACCGGCATATCCAACAGTCACTAATGTTGAACCTAATGTGGGAGGTCTAAGTATGCAAATACGAATCGGGCTAAGATACGAGGTTTGGCCCAACTGTGGAATAAGACTGCCCGGACCCGACCGACATATCCAGCATCCACATGTTGTAGGTCTAATGTGGGAGATCCAACCCATTATAAAATCACAAATGGACATGGTAAAGAATTGGACTACTTAACATAATTTAATCCATAAAGATTGTATGACTATGAACTTAAATTAAGGTTAAGTAAAATTGGATGGGTAGTGGGTCGGTTAAGTAAATTAGAGGGAGTGGGTAATATTTAAATATAGGCCAATGAACTTAACCCAACAAGGTTATGTAATTAAATACACCTAGTGGCAAACATAACCCGTAGAAAATGTAATAAGGTTATGTAATTAAAGAGACCTAGTGGTATACATAACCCATAGATAATGTAATGAAGTTATGTAATTAAAGACACCCTTCAGGGTAAGCATAACTGGTATAAGGCTATGTAATTAAAGACACCTAAGGGTAAACATAGTCAGTGGAAAACCTAGTGGGGATCCAAGACAAGGGGGAGAGCTTGTATCATATTTTGTGGGACCCATTTCAGTCAGTAACCCAAAGTTGGTATCAAGTAAAGAACTCCGTACTAGGAGGAGAAGGGGCACGCTTACTGATTGATTGTAAGAGATCCAAACGAGAAGGATGGTGTGGGCGGCGCAAACCGACCGGGACATGTATGGGCATTGGCCGGGCAGAGGGGGCTAAGATGACCGTGACACCAGTAGATATGGTTGTGCACACTATGGGTTGCCACTTTAGGAAGTGATACCTCCTACTGTGGGGCCAACACAAGAAATCTACATGGTAGGAAGCCAATAGATTAGGGTAGTGGTTAGGGTATACTTGGACGTATGACCTAAGCCTACCACCTCATAGTAGAAGGGATCATCTCATTTCGGTTATACTAGTAATAATGCAGAGTAATCATTAGTGAGGCACATATACCTTATCTTGCTTACCTTGTCACACCTGCCATTTATGTAGTGATCTCTCTTATCCACTTTATATGCCTATCATGTTACTTTTATTTATCAAGTAGCTAAAAGTAACTAGACTCATCAGACTTTATGTCTGGCCCTGTTGTTTCTCTTTGTTTCTTCTATTTCCCTTTAGGTTCTCAGAGAGGAAACACTCGGACTTAAACATGAATCAGATATCATCTTGCTAGGAGCTACTTCAGAAGTATGGCTCAAGTTCTTGTCTCTACTATGGCTTAACTCTTTTAATTGGGGGAATGAAGCTTTTTATTTACTTATGTACTCTGATGGTTCAAGACAGAAGTTATTTTATTGTAATGTTTCTGTGACTTATGAAATTATGGACCACGGTATTATGACTTATGTTTGAAATAAATGGTTATATTTTCCACTTCTGCCTTATTTATATCTGTCTTGTAATTATTCTATGTTTGTTTACCTATATCGCTTCACGAAACATAATGCATTCCCTTAGTGAGTGACATTAACGGATGTGGGGTGTCTCACTTCGTATCAGAGCCGAAGGTTACCAGATTAGATAAAAAAGATTGGAAATTATTTTCAAAATGGTTTTAAAAGAAAAGCATTTTCAAAAGAAAAGTATATTTTGAAAACATTCCCCAAAAAGCCATATGTAGTATCCTTTGGTCCTTTATCTAAATTTCTTCCTTTTCCCTTTTTCAGCATGTCTGGGGAACAAAATATCCCTAATATCTCGGAGGGCGTCACAATACCTGGATGGTTCCGTAGGTATCTGGAGGCCACGGCGCCTGCCGAAGTCCAAGAAAACATTCCTCCCCCAGCTGCACCAGTCATTTCTTTTCCTCCTCCCCATCCAAGAGCTGATAACTTTGCCAAGATCTGCAAAGTCTTCTGGGCTATAGGATGAAGGCCATTCCATGGGAATGAGACATTCATAGAAGCTCGGAATTGGCTTAAGGAGACAGAGGACTTATTCATAATATTTGAAGTGGAGGACCGAAGGAAAATTCAATTAGCTGCTTGGCTGTTAAAGGACGAAGTCTCATTTTGGTGGGAAGTCACCCAAGTTGGACGTCCGGTATAAACTTGGGAAGACTTTCGACTGAGGTTCGAAATGAAATTTCTTTCCCAAGCGGAGAGAAGCATGCAGATGGAGAGGTTCTTAACTCTTAAACAAGGAAATTTGACGGTGAAGGAGTATGTGAACAAGTTCAACCACCTGGAAAGGTTCGGGTTAGAGTTGGTAGATACACCACATAAAAGGGCTTTGTGGTTTGCTAAAGGGATGAATGAGCCTCTGCATGGTTTAGCCATGAACCATATTCCAATGGGGGCCACTTTTGAAAAGCTTGTAGATATGGCCATAATGCATGAGGAGGACAAAGGAGAGAAGAAGGAAGCAAAGACTGACATCGCATAATAAGAAGGTGTGGCCCAAGAAAGGGTAATAACAAAAAAAGAAAGGAGGGAAAGATGACAAAGGCAGGGATAAGAGAAAATGTCACAATTGTGGAAAGGAGGGTCACTTGATCAAAGATTGTGGAAGAAGGAAGGCCAGTTGCTTTAATTGCGAAGAGGTCGGACACTTCTCTAAAGAGTGCCTGAAGAAACAACAATCGCAAGGACAAAGGCAAAGAGCAGGGACTTCTGAAGGGCAGGTACTTGCTCTCGCGATCAGTTCTCTTGAAAGAGGTAGAAAATTTTTCGTAGAAAGTTTAGTTTCTCTTTCAAACCATCCAGCTAGAACACTTTTTGAATCTGGTGCTTCACACTCGTTTATATCTAGTTATGTGGTTGGATCTCTGCACTTAATTACTAGTATGGTAGTAGATCTCGTTGTTGTTTTAAACCCTATTGGCGTTTCGGCTCATTTATCGATGATTTGTTAGAGTTTGAAAATATCTGCGTTAGGCGTCGAGTTTGATTGCGAGGCGTATGCGCTTGGGTTTATGGGCTATGGCTTGATTCTAGGAATGGATTGGCTTACCACGTATGGGGACATTCTGGATTGTGAGAGGAGGGTTGTTAGACTCTTGATTTGTCATGGGTAGAACCTCGAAGTTTCTTGTTACCCTCAAGGGTCTGTTATGCTTAGCATCCTAGAGTCTCTAGATGCATCCATAGATGATTTGCAATCTGTTCCAGTGGTTCGAGATTATCCTGATGTTTTTGATGAGGTACGGGGTTTACCTCCAAGGCGTGGGATCGACTTCCGCATATATTTGGTGGACAATGCAAGGCCTGTTGCATTACCAATGCACCACATGGCTCCAAGAGAAAGGAGGGAGCTAAGTAAGCAAGTAGGGGAGCTACTTGAAAAGGGTTTATCAGAGGAAGCATATCTGAGTGGGGTGCTCCAGTAGTATTCGCAACTAAAGCGGATGGTTCGCTTCATTTGTGTGTTGACTATAAAGAGTTAAATAAGCTCACCAAGAAGAATAGGCACCCGCTTCCGAGGATTGATGATTTATTTGATCAGCTTGTTGGTACCTCGGTATTTTCTCAATTGAACTTGGCTATAGATTTCCATCAGTTGAGGGTGGCTGAGGACAACATAGATAAGACTGCTCTCAGAACTCCAGACGGTTTCTTTGAATGGCTAGTTATGCCTTTTGTGTTGACAAATGCACCCGCCAATTTTGTTGATTTGATGAGTAGGGTGTTTCAGGAGTTCCTAAACAAATTCGTCGTAGTCTTCATTGATGATATTTTGATCTTCTCCAAGATTGAAGAAGAGCTTGCCCAACATTTGAGAGAAGTTTTGAAAACTCTCTGTGACCTTCAGCTTAAGGCAAAATTCTCCAAATGCCATTTTTGGTGAAAAGAGGTGAGATTTTTAGGACATGTAGTCTCTCCAAAGAAGGGATAGCTGTAGATCCTGCTAAGGTGGTTGCAGTGCAAGATTGGTACATTCCTAAAAATGCAACCGAGATAAGAAGCTTTCTTGGGTTGGCAGGTTATTATATAAAGTTCATTGAGGACTTCACGAAAGTATCAACCCCTCTCACCAGGATGACAAAGAAGAATTTGGTATTTTCATGGGACATAGACTGTGATGTTGCTTTCCAATGACTAAATAGGGCTTTGGCAACAGCCCCAGTCTTGACCTTGCCTGATGGAAGTAAAGTGTTTACTGTTTACACTGATGCGTGCGGTACAAGGCTTGGTGTTGTTCTGATGCAAGAAGGAAAGTAATATGTTATGGGGGTAGGCAGATAAGAGTTCATGAGAAGAATTACCCTACCCATGATCTAGAGCTAGCTGCCATAGTATTCGCGTTAAAGACGTGGCATCAGTATTTACTTAGAGAAAAGTTCTAGTTATGCACCAATCATAAATCTCTCAAGTATCTAGTCTCACAGAAGGATTAAACTTAAGGCAACAACGGTGGATAGAGTTCTTAGCTTCATATGATTTTGAGATTGCTTATACCCCTAGCAAGGGTAATGTGGTGGAAGACGCAATAAGTTAGCAGAGGGTGGCCCTGAGTCCTCTGTTTGTGGAAAGAAAGAACCTAGAGTTCATATCAGCTTTTGATTTTAGACCCTCCATCGAGGTTTTGCCTGATTTATTTACATCCTTGGAGATACGACCGACTCTTGTGGATCAGATAAGAGCATCGCAACAAGGTGATCCATAGATTTTAGACATCATGGATAAGCTCAGAAGAGGGGAGACTTCTAGTCACCTCAGTAGGTATGCCATAGACGAAAAGGGGTGGTTGCGACGAGATGGAAGGCTTTGTGTTCCTCAAACGGGAAGCTTAATAAAGGCAGTCCTAGAAGAAGTCCACCATTCTAAGATGACCATTATCCAAGCGGTGATAAAATGTATAGGGATATGAAGAGGGTTTTCTTTTGGGATGGGATGAAGAAGGATGCAGCCGAATTTGTTTCTCAATGTTTTGTTTGCCAGCAAGTCAAAGCTGAGCAAAAGAAGCTCGGTGGATTACTTCATCCGTTGGAGGATTCGCAGTGGAAATGGGAGAACGTCTCTATGGATTTCATAGATGGTTTGCCTAGATTGAAGAAAGGTATACTAGTATTTGGGTGATAGTGGATAGACTCACTAAGAGCGCTCACTTTATTCTAGTTAAGAGTAAGAGGACGGCATCATGGTTGGCAGCAATTTAAGTCCGAGAGATAGTTTGTCTTCACGGAGTACCTTCCAGCATCATAAGCGATCGTGACCCCATATTTACTAGCGAATTTTGGTGGAGCTTGCAAGAAGAATTAGGTACACGGTTGTGTTTAAGCACTGCTTATCATCCTTAGACCGATGGGCAGACAAAGAGGGTGAATAGGATCTTAGAAGAGCTTTTAAGGTTGTGTATCCTAGACTTCAGAGGGACTTGGGAAGAACATCTTCCTTTAGTAGAGTTTGCCTATAATAACAGTTTTTAGGCTAACATCGGCATGACACCCTTCAAAGCATTGTACGGACGACCATGTAGATCGCCAACTTCTTAGTGAGAATCTACAGAAAGACTATTACTTGGACCAGATATGGTTAGAGAAACATCCGAAAAGATTGACCTTATTCGATGGTGGATGAAGACAGCTCAAGATAGGCATAAGTCCTCTGCATACAAGAGAAGGACTAACATCGAGTTCGAAGTGGGAGACTTAGTTTTTATTAAAGTATCACCTATGAGGAATGTGGTTCGCTTCGGATCAGTAGGGAAGTTGGCACCTCGGTTTGTGGGATATTCCCCATAACCGAAAGGATTGGCCAAATGGCCTACAGAGTAAAGTTCCTAGAAAATCTATCTGGTGTTCATGACATTTTCCATGTCTCTCATCTGCGGAAGTGCCTACATGACATTGTAGAAGTTGTTGAGCCGAGCATGTTGGAAGAAGTCGAAGTGGAAAGGGTGGCGACAGTCAGACGAGTCCCTACCCGTATTCTTGGGTCAGAAGTTAAGAAGCCGTGCAATAAGGAAATCAAGTTGCTAAAGATTCAATGGGGAGATAACCCAGAAGATGCGACTTGGGAGACCGAAGACAAGATTCGTGCTTCATGCCTTTTTCTTTTTGAGGGTACGTTCTTAACTCCTTTTCCTAAGTTTTATTGGTGCTAGTTTCCGTCAATAGAGTACATCTTATCCATAGTATTTTCGACCTTTAGATAGGAGTCCAATGGATGTAAACATGTGTTTGAAACATGTTATGTTTGATGGATGCAAGTGTTTGCTAGTGGTTTCCTGTGGACGCATATACACACACTAAGCACTAAGATTAGCTCAATCACTCTCATACTGCATATGGATGTGCGTGCATTTTTTTCTTTTATGAATGGAAATGGATGAGTTAGCATATGGATGTTGCATTTTGACGAATAAATGTGCATACATATAGAACTTATATGATATGATAGGTTTATTTGCATACATATTGGATTCTTGGCACTAACATACATTGCATTAAGGAGGTCAACTGAATCAGTAGACCACCTGATCTTCGCATTAGTGTTGGGACATATACACACACCTTTGCATATATTCATATAAGCATTAGAAATATTTAAGGAAAATGGATGCCAGTGATTGGTGGATGAGTAGATGGATGATGGATGGTAGGATATGCATTCTTCTCAACTTAGAGATTTCGGGACGAAATCCTTTGAGTAGGGGAGAATGTAACACCTTGAATTTTTAACGACATTAAAGAGAATGAATTAATTAATAATTAATTTAATATTCTGAATTAGAGGAAACAGACTGCACCATTGTGTCCCTCTCAAAATTCTACTCAAGACAGACATTTGGTTTGCATAAAACGGACACCGTATGAAGAAGTTATGAGGGTTTTAAGTTTGTATACGAATAGCAATATTTTATATATACGCATGAGTCAGAGGTGAGTTAGAGATGAGTCAGAATTCAATCCAGAGGATTCAAATTCGAAAAATTCCTCTGAGCAGCAAAATTCAACCTCTCGGGGGTCGACCCCCCTAGAGGGGTGTCGACCAAGGGTTCGACCCACCCGCAGGGATGTCAACACCCCTAGGGCTGACGTGGAACTCGGTTTCAGGGGTCTGGCAGCTATATATACGTGTCCTATTTCTCATATTTTCTTCATTGGAAGTCATGGAGGCCATTTGCTGCTGGAGTGCTAACTGAAACGTTTTCTACAACAACATATTCTACAAATCCAATTTAGAAATTCCAAATCCATTCTTCCTCAATTCTCTAAACCTAACGCTATGAGTTCTAGTTGTTTTTAGGTTTAGATAAATAAAAGTATTTTTTTGAAAGACTATGAATTGGATATATTGTAAAGTATGGTTCTGTGTTAATGTGAAATCCTATACTATGTCATGACAGATCTATTTTCCAAGATCTAATAAAATTGTGGTTATTTGATTATATTGCTTATGTGGATCTTGACTTGTAACCATGTTATGGTGGATGTACATCTATTAATTTTGATAGTTGTAACATTACTTAGATCAAGATCTTTGTGTTAGTCACCTTTTACCTCTCATATTGTGATCCATTGAGATATGTTGTAAACTTGACATGTGAATCCATCTTTAGATCTAAACATGTTACTATGTCACCATAACTACGCTAGATCAAAATAATTGGACACCTTATGGTTAACTTAGATCTCATTATGTTGCGTTGACATCGTAATTGCCACAAGTTCATCACTTTTATGCCTACCTTGCCATGATGATTACATGACCATTCACCTTGCTATCATGCCAGTTTATGTTTATGCCAAGATATGTTGAAACTATCACCTTCATCATATTCCTTCTTCATTGTTGTAGCTAGGCTACTTTATAGCCTAGATCCCGCCAAAACACGTACGTATACATTAGAGAGGAAACGGGGAAAAAGGGATTATAATTGGCATAATTCATGTAATATTTATATGAAATGGGACATGTAATTCAAATGGGGAAAACATAGAAATAATTACCTATAATGACATAGGTAGACTTGGATTAATTTGGAATGTTTAGTAATTTACAGTTAGGAATTGTAAATTGTACTTATGACATGAGGTTAGTTTATATTAGTGGTAGAAGTCTGCCCGGACCCGACCGGCATATCCAGCAACCACTAATGTTGAACCTAATGTGGGAGGTCTAAGTATGCAAATACGAATCGGGCTAAGATACGAGGTTTGGCCCAACTGTGGAATAAGACTGCCCGGACCCGACCGACATATCCAGCATCCACATGTTGTAGGCCTAATGTGGGAGATCTAGCCCATTATAAAATCACAAATGGACATGGTAAAGAATTGGACTACTGAACCTAATTTAATCCATAAAGATTGTATGACTATGAACTTAAATTAAGGTTAAGTAAAATTGGATGGGTAGTGGGTCGGTTAAGTAAATTAGAGGGAGTGGGTAATATTTAAATATAGGCCAATGAACTTAACCCAACAAGGTTATGTAATTAAATACACCTAGTGGTAAACATCACCAGTAGAAAATGTAATAAGGTTATTTAATTAAAGACACCTAGTGGTATACATAACCGATAGATAATGTAATGAAGTTATGTAATTAAAGACACCTTTCAGGGTAAGCATAACTGGTATAGGGCTATGTATTAAAGACACCTAAGGGTATACATAGTCAGTGGAAAACCTAGTGGGGATCCAAGACAAGGGGGAGAGCTTGTATCATACTTTGTAGGACCCATTTCAGTCAGTAACCCAAAGCTGGTATCAAGTAAAGAACTCCGTACTAGGAGGAGAAGGGGCACGCTTACTGATTGATTGTAAGAGATCTAAACGAGAAGGATGGTGTGGGCGGCGCAAACCGACCGGGGACATGTGTGGGCATGGGTCAGGCAGAGGGGCTAAGATGAACGTGACACCAGTAGATATGGTTGTGCACACCATGGGTTGCCACTTTAGGAAGTGATACCTCCTACTGTGGGGCCAGCACATTATATCTACATGGTAGAAAGCCGATCGATTAGGGTAGTGGTTAGGGTATACTTGGACATATGACCTAAGCCTACCAACTCATAGTGGAATCTCATTTCAGTTATACTAGTAATAATGTAGAGTAATCATTAGTGAGGCACATACACCTTATCTTGCTTACCTTGTCACACCTGCCATTTATGTAGTGATCTCTCTTATCCACTTTATATGCCTATCATGTTTCTTTTATTTATCTACTGGCTAAAAGTAACTAGACTCGCCAGACTCTATGTTTGGCCCTGTTGTTTCTCCTTCTTTCTTCCTTTTCACCCCCAGGTTCTCAGGGTGGAAACATTCAGACTTAATCAGGAACCAGATATCATCTTGTTAGGAGCTACTTCTGAAGTATGACTCAAGTTCTTGTCTCTATACTATGGCTTAACTCTTTTAATTGGGGGAATGATGCTTTTTATTTACATATGTACTCTGATGGTGCAAGACATAAGTTATTTTATTATAATGGTTTTTATGACTTTTGAAATTGGGGACCCCGGTATTATGACTTATGTTTGAAATAAAGGTTTAAATTTTCTGTTACTGCCTTATTTATATTTGTCTTTTAACTATTCTGTGTCTGTTTACCTATAGTGCTTCATGAAACTTAATGCATTCCCTTAGTGAGTGACATTAACGGATGTGGGGTGTCTCACAAATAGTCTCATATCCCAGTAACTATCAATCAACCGATCATAATATATCATAAAATATTAACACATTTCACAAATTAAAAAATGGATTAATATGCCGGTTTTTATACACCAAGGAGAATTTCATATAATTTTTTTATTTATTCAAATTATTTTCTTTTCTTTTTCTTTTAATTTAAGAGCACATTGAGCATGTATAACCAGATCTTGGATTTTTAAATGAGGTCGGTTGCAGCTTAAATATAAGTAATCTCAAAACCATGCACGACCAGAGCTTGGATTTTTAAATGAGGTTAGAGAAACACTTATGAATATTATAATTTTCTTATTTTTTGATCCAAAATGAAAAAAACTCCTCAGTATATATAAAACCAATATGGATGATAGAAATGTGATAAGTACAGAAATGGTTTGTGAAATAAATTTCTAAATTAATCACATTATGAAATATGCCCAACTGTACCGGGATTCTTGAAAATTTTCAATTATCATTATTTTTGAAAAAATAATATAATCACAATACCATCACAAATATTTCCACTGTTTATTTAAGATGATTTTAAAATTATTAAACTCTCTACACTAATATAAAATCATGATGGATGGCAGAATAATGATAGATAAAGGAGATGTTTGTGAACTAAGCGCCAATTCAAAGATATTATAATAATCGTTCAGTCATCATGGAATTTTAAATAAAAAAATCCTCTTGTTGTGAAATATACTGTAGTTACAACTCATCACAATTTCAAAATTCTGATAATAACTTTGATGAATTCTAAATATAGTTCAGTTTGGTTATTGATTTCAATTTCTAAATAGATAATCAATAAATGATTTTAAAGTTGAAAAATCAATTACAAGAGGGAATTTAAAAGTTTTATACAAAACAAGAGGGAATTTTAAAAGATATATACAAGACCAGAAGGATATAAAAAATATATACAGAATGAGAATAAGATCAATAAAAAATTTCATTACATCCCAATCTGATACCACGTTTTGTCTCTACAAATGAAGATTTTAATATGCCACTGATGGCTAATCAAGGGTATCTCAGACAACAAAATTTAAACACAAAGCCCAAGCAGATAATTTAACAATTCAGATCCATTTATCAGAGCAGCAAGAGAAAATCAGAAGAAGCTTCCCAAGAAAGTTTTCAAGCAATTTTCAACAAGTCTAAGAGACAAATCATGATTCAGCTTCAGACCTTTTTCTCAGAGTAGAAGATCGATATATACAAAGACAAACGGTCCTCAAAACTTTTCGAAATGATTGCTTTTATCATAGCAACACAACTAAGCAGACTTTTCAAGAGAATTTTTTCACATATATTTCTGATAGTCACATAAGATGATTCATGATCCAAGATTAAAAATATAGTTTATTTGAAATCATTTGGAGAAATATGAAAATCTGAAGAATTAATGAATCGATCACACTATATTATAAATTTCAAATCCAAGATATGTGTGACATTCAAAAAATCAATAATTTCAAATGATTTCAAACAAACAAATATTTAAATCAAACGATCAGATTTTCAATAAAAAATTTCAATTATTTCTGATAACTACAAAAGATTTTTTAGCATATTTGCATCAAGATTGAGAGATATTCATGATCCAAAAATTAAAACAGTTTATTTGAAATCACTTGAATAAATGTAAATTTTGGGATACTAAGAATCAATCACACAAGATTATTAATTTTAAATCTAAGAGGTGTGTGAGATTCAAAATATTAATAATTTCAAATGATTTCAAATTGACAAATGTTCAACCAAGACGACCATGAACAAAGACGAATTTTATGATGTAACACAATGATTCAAGTCCGAAAAATTTCAAGGAAATAATCAAGCCAATCCAAAAATCAATGAAATTATCATGACTGAAAAATAGTAGTGTGCTGTAATGAGTACAAATTTTCGAGATTTCTCCAAAATGAATTAGAATAAACTGAAAACAGCAGAAATGTGTGAAATTTCATTAATTTTTCAGACCTTAAAAATTTTAGAATTAAAAAATAACAGTGTTCAAGATTTAATAGGAATGCTTCAACACTGTTATGAATTCAAAAAAAACTTCAAAACAATTGCAGAAATTACAATTTTTAATTCAAGATCTGGTTAAAACATGAGAGTTTTATTCAATTTAATGCGAATTTCCAGAAAATCATGAATTCCGCAATTTGAAGTTATGAAACCAAAAAAAATAAAAAGTAAAATAATATAGCAGTATTAAACCAAAATCAGAAATATCAAAGAAAATAAATAGAAGGTGAAGAAGGAGGAATAAACACGAAAAATAAATTGAGAATATTAACAGAGATGAATTTAGAGATCATACCACATTTTCAGAAGACAATGTTGATTCTCTAACTCAACACACTTGGCTAAGGAACTGTGAATGATACAGAAATATAGTCCAACTTGATTTCAAATCTCTTTTTGCACAATAATTCCCCAGCCTCCTCCGATACCGAATAGTTTACGAGATTAAGTGGTCTAACAAAATGTGTAAAACCGATCCGCATTGTGTTTACGATTTTAGGTACCCAAACATGTTTTTATAACACTCCATTCGAATTTATCTTTATACCTTTAGGAACCCAAATCTATTTAAATTTAGTTGAATTCATTTTATTTCCTTTTGGGGTCCAGGATGGTTAAAATGGATTGTTACACTACCAGTTTCCATTATGTTTATGATTTATAAGACTTTTGAAATTATCAGAGTCCAGATTTTCAAGTTGATTCTTTTCAAAGCAGTTTGAAGGATTAAAACCATTTGAATTTCGGTTTTCAAAAACATTGTTTTTCCTAAATCCAAGACCACATTTATTTCCATCAGAGACTTGGCTTTGCAACAACATATTCAACGACTTTTCCCCATTAGAATTTTTTTTTCAAATTTGATTCTAGTCATTGAATTTTAGATTTAAGATCACTGTTTTCTTTTATTAAATTTGAACAACTATTTATAGCGATCTTACTCTTTTCAACATCATTTTGTTTCAAAACCAAGTTTTCAATTTCAAGCATTTCAATTTTGGCCTTGGACTCAGAAATCTATTTTCAAAACGTTTTTGTTTTTCAAATTTCTTGAATTTTTCAATCTCGTTTTCAAGTTCATTCAAAATTGATTTAATTTTCAGCGACTTTTGTTTCTCAGTAATTTCATATTTGGAATTTTTTGAAATCTTAAAATTTTCCAACTCTTTTTGCACGGTATTGTTTACACAAATTAGCTCATCTTCCTTTTCTTTTGAACTCATAATTTGTTTTTCAAGCTTTTGTAGATTTTCATTGAGATGAGCTATATCGTTTTTCAAGTTGAAACATTTCTTAAAATCAGAGTTCGAAACTTTCAAGATATTTTCAAGTTTTTGTTCCAAAATATTATTTTTGGTGATCAAATCAAGTTTTTCAAATATCAGAATTTTATTTTTTGATTCGAGACTATCAACAGTATTTGTTAATTCAGTACAAAAATAAAAAAAATCTTCGTATGAGAAATCTTTAGTTTCATCATCTGTTGAGTCTCCATCGACTGATCAATCTGAATTATCATTTGCAAACCGGTTAAGCACTGAGTTGACTTTTCTGGTTTTGAGCAGTTGTCGTCTTTTTGTCCATACTTTTCCTCGAGTGTTCTCCAGATTTCCTGCGCAGTTATACAATGGGAGACACGTTTAAATTGACCAATACTAAGATAAGAATTAATAATATTCATAGCACGATTATTGATAGCCTTACTCTTTTTATCTAATAAATCTACTCCATTGATAGTAATATTCCAATATTTAATATGAACAGATTCTAAATAAATTTACATTTTTGATTTCCAATTTAAAAAATCTGTACCATTAAAAATAGCTGGAATACTACTGGACTGACTCTCAGAGGATTAACAATTAAGGGGAACCATGTCTCTAGTGTTAATGAATGCCAGCTCCGATGCCACTTGCTGGACCCAGATTAACCCTAAAGGGGGGCGAATAGGGTTTATTGAATTTTAATGAGATATCAAAATATCAGATCATAGATAATAGCAGAGTAAGTAAATGCGGAATGTAAACAACACACAGATATACCCAGCTTTGGCAAACTCTGCCTACTGCTACATTCACTAAGGTTTCAACTAGGTAATAAAACAGATCATGCTTACAAGACACTATAAACTCGTGAACCCCTCGCTCCTGTTCTAATCCTACGGTCAAAACCCTAGACTGGTTTATATCCCCTAGATCAGATTTTTCCCAAGCTACAAACTCGTAGCCAGTAAACCCTAGTTATTACAGACATTAGAAAACTGCAAGTTAAAATCTAACTAGATCACCTAGTTTGATAGACACTAGAAAACTGTTTGAATGATTTTACCAAGAAATAAAAGCAAAACAAAAATAAAATAAAATTGAAAATCCCCTTGCCCTTTTATTATTTCATTTATGAACCCTTTGTCTTCAAAACAAATCTCGACCGATATCTTCAAATTAGAGTTTTCCCTTTCCCCCAAATTTTGACGTGATTTCTTTCGTAAATTTGCTCTGATAATCTTCGAGGATGATTATTCTAGGCTGATTGAGTTTGGTTGCATGTGATCAAAATTTTCTGTGAGCACTTCTGTTCAGAAATCGTTTGCTCTTGAATTTCTTGGTTGTTTTTTCATTCTAACTAGCCGATGATGAAAATGGTGCAGAAATAGGGATTTTAGTTAATCCTGAACATGTTCTGATTTCGCAATATGACTTGCACTGATTTTTTCGTGCGATTCCCCTTTTGCTTCCTTGGCTTTTATTGAGACTTGAATTTGTTGCCTTGTATGATATATGCCGCGAATCCTCTGTGATAAACATTATCGTGAAATTGCTTGATGATTTCTAGAAATAATACTTGCCGAGATTTCATACTTGCTGTGTATTTCTGGAAATTTCTTTGTCCATGATTTATTATATATTTCCTGGAATGAAAATAGCCGATCTGCAAATATCCTAGAAAAGAAAAAAAACCTTTGCCAAAACAGGAAACAATCAAAATGTTTTCCTTCCATATATCGTTTTTTGGAAACATATATGAAAAGTTTTCTTGCCATAAATAAACATTTGTGCATATCTGCAAATAAATGTCTGGTCCAATTCTATTATAGTGAATTTTTGGAGACCCCTGATTTTATGTTGATCATTTCTGGAAAAGAATTTGAATGAAAAATTGTTTGTTTCCCAAAATAATCATTTTTGAATTTCGAATTAAAACAGAGTGAAAAATTTGTGATGAATCAAGTCATTTTATTGCCTTTCTTTCTATGAATCTGGTTAGTTTATTGTCATTGTGAAAATTGCTTATTATCAGATGGTTGCTGAGTTTGATCCATGAATAATCACCATGCTATATACGATCAAATCCAAGCATTAATCATTTTTTTATTCTGGTCCCATGCATGATTGAATTGCTTTCCAAACATTTGCTCTTTGATTTACTAATGGCAAATTTTTGCTATAATTCCCATTCGAAGATTGGAAAGTAATGTTGGCTGATTTGTAGCTCTTGATAGTTGCTTATTTGATTTCTTGTAAACTGCTGCACATCTGCATTTGCCATTTCCATTCTGGCTCCACTATGTTGCATTGAATTTTCCTTGGCAGTGTTTGTGATTTGCACTTGCCATATATGCTTTATTTACTTAAGATGATGAGTTGCTCATGACGGTATTTACTTAAACCTTCTTGGCCCTTGTTGCACCAAGTCTTGATCAATTTTTGTTGCTTGGATGCACATATATTAGAACTGCATACATGTTATCTGAATTGTTTGACTTTTTCTTGACTCCATGTTGAGCTCCTCTTGATTTTGCTGAATTGTGCCATACTTCATATGATGCACTGTTTCCATGCACACTTGCCTATCAATCTGGCTTGTGAATTTTAGCTTGACCATTGTAGTTCACCTGAGCTTCTTGCAGTTCCATTGTACATGCTGCCTTGAGCTGTTTTGCTTGTGTACTTTCATGAACTCCTTTCCACGATCCACCCTTGTGTTAAACTGGCTTACCACATCAGTCATCACCACAGTATTGTTGGCTTGATTTTTTAATCGGGTTGGTCTAGTGTACATTACTCACTAGCTCGGCTTGGTTTTGCGTTTGACTGATGTTCATGGACACCTGATCTTTGCACTGTGCATGTGTGTCGGGTTTCACCTGAACACAACTTGATATACTTGCCTCTGCATAGAAATATGTGTTTGTACATACAATGTATGTGTATATATGTATAGTTCACGTCCAGAGAATATATATATGCGTGTGTGCGAGCACTAAAGATGATGTCTACCTTGTGGTATTTACAGTGTATCACTGTGAATATCATAAGCAGTGTAGACATAGATGGATGTATAGAAAAATCAGATCAAGTCATGAAAAATGATGAGAAACACACCAAAAATTTTGAGGCAAATAAATTTTCAATATAAAAAATTATATCTGCTAGAATTTAAAATTATTTCTATTCTAGATTACTATGTGCTTGTGTTTTTGTGACAAGTAAACAGAAGACTGGACTGGCTGTGATGCTGTGTAGACAGAATACAAATGCCAATACAGTGTCAGAGTGAAACTGTATATATTTGTACAAAACTTGAGTGAAAATGTAACTGAGTGTACTGTAGTGACTGAGAGTTGTAGTGAAGAACTGTGTATATATAAAATTGAATAAATTGTATTTCAGTGAAATGTATAAATAATGGAGTTATAAATTTGTAATGTTGAATTGTTGAAATAAAATATTATAGTTAAATAAAAAACTGTTTGAATATTTGAATTCTTGTGCAGTAGTATTCTATTTAAATATAAATATTATATTATGTCTGTGATGTAGTATAATAGTACACTTACAAACACATTTATAATAATAAATATATGTTTGTTATCATCAAACAAAAATCATAGAATTGTTACATATAACAACTTCGAGTGATGACATTCCCTCAAAACCTCATCTCTCAACCCGTCAATATCAGGAACAACCAGCCGTCCTTGTTTCCGAAGCCAACCATCTGGATCTACCTCGAACTCCTTATCTTCTAGTTCCAACTTCTAGAAAATCTCGACAACCCTTACATCATGCTTTTGGCTCTTGCCAACCCTTTCGATAAGGGTAGGTATTATTGATAAGCTTGCCAACATCTCAGGTTCCAACTCACACTTAGTCCTAAAATCAAACCCTGCCAAATACTCGAGGTGCTTCCATTATGAAAACATTTCTCCCAAACTTGCGTGTCAACGACTTAACGCATCCGCCACCGTGTTACCTTTACTAGGAGTATAGGCTATATCAAAATCATACAATGCCAGAAACTCTAACCACCGTTGCTGCTAATGATTTAAATCATTTTGGAAGAAAAGATACTTCAACGATTTGTTATTCCGTAAACAACTCGAATCGAACTCCCAACAGGTAATGTGTCCGCATCTTCAAATCAAACACGATCGCTGCCAACCCCAAATCAGGAGTTGGATAATTCCTCTAGTGCGGCTTCAGCTGTCGACTCGCGTAGGCCTTAACTCTATCCTTCTGCATCATCACTGCTCCAAGTCCAGTACCACATGCATTGTTGTATACCACCATTCTTCATTCCCACTTAGAATCGTCAAAACAAGAGCACATATTAGTCTCTCTTTCAGGATTTCGAAAGCCTACTCACACTTCGCATCCTGTGTGAACACTTGGTTTTTCTTTGTCAGTCCTTTTAACGGTGCAACTACCTTGTACAAATCTTTGATAAACCGACGATAATAACCCGCCATCCCAAGGGAACTCCTAACATCCACTGCATTCATAGTTTTATCCTAGTCCTGGATTACTGCCACCTTAGCGGGGTCAACCGCTATTCCATTTTCCGAAACAACATGGCCTAAGAATCTCACTCTGCTTTTCCAGAAGTGACACTTCGAAAACATAGCTCTCAGCTGATGCTTTCGCAAGACTTTCAAAACAACTCTCAAGTGCATCTTATGCTTTTCCACATTCCAGGAGTAAATCAGAATGTCATCCATGAACACAAGCACAAACTTGTTCAACTGATCTCTGAATACCCTATTCATAAGATCCACGAAATACACTGACCTATTGGTCAACCCAAATGGGATCACCAACCATTCGAAGAAACCGGATGATGTCCTAAAAGCAGCCTGCGACACACTATCCTTTGCCATCCTCAACTAGTGGAATCCGATTGTTAAATCCATCTGAGAAAATATCTTGACATTATGAAGCTGATCGAACACATCGTCTATCCTTGGCAACGGATACTTGTTCTTCTTGATCACCTTGTTCATCTCACGATAATCCACACACAATCTCAAAGATCCATTAGCCTTGGTTGCAAACACAACTAGTGCACCACATTCGGATACACTTCTCCAAATGAATCCTTTTCCCAAAAGGTCATGAGTTTGCACCTCTAACTCTCGACGTTCTCTATGCGACATCCGCCTAAAAGGCATGACGATACGTCTAGCACCTTCGACCAAATCGATCCTGAACTAAATCTCGCTATGCGGTGGCAACCCTTGACCTCGTCAAAGACATCATCGAACTCACTAGCCATCGGCACAGATGACAAGTCTTCCCGTGGAATCACAAGCGAATAAATAGCTTACGAAGACCTCATCATCGAGCTTACATTGAATCATAACCATTTGCCCTTCCACGTTCCCGACTGTCATCTCGATCGTCTTGCAATCCACTTTTGTCGCATACCTCTTGAGTTAGTCTATACCCAAAATAATCCAAAACCCAGCGAAGTTCAAAACAAAGCAGTCACACACAAAGAAGCAACCATAACTAAATAAATTGGATCACATCAAAGCATTCAAAGATTAAATGAACTCCCATCCGGATTAGTCACAATCAAAGGTCCACTATAATCTCGGGTTCTAAACCAAAAATAAATGCTTATAACAGGTAAAATAAGGCGCTGTACTAGTATCAGTCAGGACCTAAACCAAACACTTATGGCATAAGGCATACTAAAAACAACAACATCTTCTCCTAATTCTCATTAGGAATACAATAGGAAATCAGAATAGCTTCTGGACCACATTCTTCCAAAAGCTGCTTATTCTTCAAAAAACCTAGACAGTCCTTCTTCTTAATCCCAGGCTCTCCATAGTTGAAACACTTCTTCTAAACTTTTGGACTCTTGCAATCCTTGGAAATATGGCCTTTTTGTTGGCAGTTATAACAAATGACATCCTTCTTTGGTTTTTTTCTTCTGTCCATCATTCCCTTTCCACTGTCTTTTCGTTCTCTTATTTAGCTTCTTCATAGCATTGGAGTTAGTAAAAGTTTCTTAAGGAGGTTCATTCTTGCTTTTGAAAGCCTCGTCCAAAGTAGTATTGATCCTTTTTTCTCACTCCTCAACTCGACGTCGAAGTTGCTCCGAAGCAATACTTCTTCTCAACTCATCTTTTTCATCCATATGAGAATAATCTTTTTGTCGCTTGAGGGGATCAACCCTAGATACTTGCACATGAACACTATGCTCTACTATTGCTTCTAGAATGGGCATCCTCGGCATGATCGCAACCATCATGGTCCCGAACATAATCAGGTATAACTGCTGAAGTAGCTAACTGGCTGCCATCGCCTTCCTTCCCAGTTGCAAGCTCATTCCAAGTAGTGCTTCCCGTAGTTCGACGACTCATTATAAATCTAAAAATAGAATAATTAGTCCATATATGAGACAAAATGCAAATGGAGTTCAACCGCTATTATACTATGCACTAACATATATTATACATCCATTAGAAATCTACAAATACGTCTCTCAGATGTTATTACGTCATCGAACTTCAGCTAAAATCAATTAACCAGAGCTCTAATACCAAATATGATGACCGCCCATAACTCATGCACTTAACAAGAAGAATAATGAGCTAAAAGACGTGCCGTGCAGCTATGGACGATCATCAAGGTAAAAAATACAAGCGGAACATGTCGTATAACTCACAACGCAAGGATAAAATATAATAGAACATATAAAACTAGCAATAAAAGTGAAGCAGGATTAAGCAGAATTTTAACTTTCATATCATCACGAATTATCCAAAACATCAAACTGGATATAACATCAAATTCTGTACAATATGCCTCGCTCACTCGGAGAATACATCAAATAGCGAAAATCAACAATAGCTAGTAGAAAGTAATACATAACCTCTTGCTCGTCGTCGCTCGGCAACATCGCCCTCATCAATCTCAACTACCTCTCACCTACTACTCAGTTTGCCAATCCACACAATGGATGAACATCCCAAGGTAATCAGAGGGAAACATAAAACCTTGAGTCAGACAATAGTCTTAATGAGCGTTGAAACAACTATCTAATATCATCAATAAAGTATATGAAAAACAAATATATCAATCAAAAAATCTACCAACACATCAGAGAAGAAACCCAAAACCATCTCCTCCACTTCCGACAGTGATAGCTTTTACAACCAATCAGACAGAAACAAACAAACAAACAAACAAAGCAACTAGTTATCCTGCGTAAACCATTATAATCAAGATTAACATCCCACAAGCACAAGCCCCGAAGGCCTGAACCAACATCAGACAAGCACCTAAGAGATGTCCCCTTCAATGTCGAACAATCTATGCAAGACGATACAAGCAAAAAAAAATCAACATCCATGACTCCGACTATCATCGCCAATCTTGTCTTAATACCATCGCTAATCGTATGATTGGCCATATCATCATGCCATCCGTCAAGGGTTAACGGTAACCCCAGTTCAAGAAAAAATTCCATACTCCTTTCATTGCTACCCAGGGTACTCGATTAATCATCTAGTCTTCTAAGCATCCCTATTATACCCTACTTTGAGTCCGCTAGAACCTACGATAACGATAACTCCTCAGCCGTCAATATCTCTAGTTATTGTCATCGGTGACCATCCATAAGCTGAAATCATCTTGAGCAGTCCACGAGCTCAAATAATCCTGAGACGTCTTCACATTTGTTGCATTTCGACGATCAACGAGCACTTCATAACACTTCAGACATTCCTCCTTGAATTCACGTCAAAGCCAAAACCATATTTGAACCAAAAATATACAACCTTTGGTCGATATTCGATTCACAACATTTCATCCTTTGTTGTGAACAACAAACAACAGCGTTTATTTTTTTCCCTTTTACAGCGCTTCAAAAGCACTATGGTTTCCCATTCATAGCGTTTCAGAAACGCTATGGTTTTTTTGTGGTCGATTCATTGAATGCACATGCGCGATCCATGAAAAATCCTTGCTTGATCCTACATTTTCCTGTGCCTGATCCATCCTATTCACAGCGATTCTAAAAACGCTATCAATCCCTGAAAATTCAGCCCGATCCATACTTTTTACAGCGTTTCTAAAACGCTGTCAATTACTGAAAATTCTTCCCGATCCATACTTTTTACAACGTTTCTAAAACGCCGTTAATCCCTGAAAATTCAGCTCGATAAACACTGGAGAAAAATGTGCCCGATCCATGCTAGATCCATGCCAATTCGATCCATCCAAAATCAGTCCGATCGATTGCCGATACTCACCTGATCCATCCAAAATCAGCCAGATCCATCGCCATAACTCGCTCAATCCATCCAATATCCTCATGTGTCGATCCAAGCTTTTCTTGGCAAATAAGTCAGGTCTATCCAACTCTAGTTCAATCTAAAACTCGTGTAAAACATTCAATTTCACAAATCAATCAAACCAAACCATCAACAAGCATTAACTCAACGATTATTTATCATTCAAACATAAGAAATTCACTAAATCCATGATAAACAATAAACGAACTAAACATATGGATCTAACTTGTAATAACACGTGAATTAACATTGAAATTTACCGATTAAAGTTGTTATATTAGATCCTATGGTGATTCGAATGAAAATATACATACCATGATGTAGATCTAGGTGAAAACAACTTGAAATGATGAAAATAAGATCAAACAACCCATATGACCGATTGAATCCATGTGATAGATGATTATCACTCACCAAATCTTCAAATTATTTTCAAAACGATTATCTCAGCGAAGAATGATCTTCAAAGCACCCAATTTGATGCTATCTACTCTCTCTTGATGTTGATTTATTCTTCCTTGATGAAGATCTTCAATCTTCTAATGTAGATCTAAGATTTTAATGGAGGAGAGACATATTAGATTGGAGTAGGGAGAATCTCAAACCCCAACCAAATAAGAAATGAAGAAAGTGAACTATTCTCCTTGCATCTACCTCCTATTTATAGCCATCTAACCAGCCCACTAGTGGACTCACCAAATCAGCTCACTAATGACTAGTTAACCTGTCCAAAAAATGTGTAACACAAAAACCGTGATTCCTCCCAAACCACTGGACCAAATCTTTAATGTAATCACTCTACAGAATTGGCAATGCCATTTCCTTTTCAATGAAATAGATCTCAGCACCTAATTCGATCCTAACCAAAAGTTATTCCCTATACAAAACTGACAGGGGCAAAGTGGTCAAAAATAAAATTGGTAAAAATTATGGAAATGTCTCACGTCCCCATAAAAACATATCAATATATGATAATGATCTGATTGTCTGGGAATTAAACAAAAATATTTTACGATACTCCGATACGTAAAATGCGGGTCGTTAAAGTTCGACCAGTTTCCTTTTATTTTCTGGATATGGAGGTCGAATTAGGTGGAGGATTCTGAAGGTTGATGGAAAGAGGAGGCATGGAGGTTCTAACTAGGGTGGTGTGTGGCCTGAATCGAGGCATGGCGGCGGTTATTGAGTCACGAACGTGATTCGGTTTGAACATTTTTCCAGGCAGTGGGGATATCATCAGGGATGGAACCAATCGGGGGGCTTGAAGTGGTGAAGAGGGTGGTGGGTCGGAGGTTGGTTCTGGCGGTCTGGGTAGTTGTAGTGGAGCTTTGTGGAGGTCAAGCTTTTATCGAAGAGAAAGAACATTGATCAGGGATTAATTTACGATGGAACAAAGTTTAACGCGTTAATCCGACAATTAGCCTATTAAGATTAATTAGATAATTAATTAATGTTGTCAGGATTTAAAGCTATTTTAATTCAAATTAAGGATTGTGATGGTGATAACTTGTTCGTTTGTAAACAGAATCAATAAAACAAGTCACGTTGGAATCGTAGTAAAGAATACTATGCTGCTGAGCTGGTTTTGGAAGATTCAGAAACAACTGGATTTTCAATTAATTTTAAATGTTTATTCAAAATAAAATGAAACAACGCTGCAGTCATCAAATCAAAAATAAATGATGAGTTAATTCTCACATCTTCTAGAATTCTATGATCTGGTTAAATTCATAATAATTATAATTTATTGTTGATAATATAATTAGATGTTTGGATGCCTTAGATGCTTGTTGATTTTAATGATTGTTAATGTTTATATTTATGTCATTATGGATGATTTAGATTAAAAAAGTATCACATATGCTGTAACACCCCACCTCCGCTAGGGTCACTCACAAAGGGAATGCACTAGCTTTGGTGGAGTATTATCTAGGTAAACATACACAGAAATATTACAAGACATAACATAAATAAAACAGCAGAAGGAAAACCCAAATTTCATTTTTTTTTTAAATATAGTAAGGTCTAAAGCCTTTTACATCAAAATGCTATTAAGTCAATCACATCGAAATCTGTCTTGCAATAGTAAAGAAGCATAAAACCATAGTTATAAATCATTCCCCAATAAAGCAAAGCAAGCCATAGCCAAGAGAAATCCAAGCCGTACATGAAAGAGCTTTGGAGCTTGGTAAGATCCGAACTAAGCTGTATTCCCACCCTGCGAATCAGGGGGGGGGAACAGAAGAAAAAGAGGCGAAACAAAACGGGTCAGTCATAAAGACTGAGTAAGTCCTAGTGACTTTCAGCATAAAAACAGGTAAAGATAACATGACATGAATAAACTGAAAGTAAACATAAGCATGATGACAAGATAAGCTACAGGAAAGATAACTAAGAATAACCTCATATAGTTTTTATCATGTACAACATCGCAAGATTCCCATTCCAGATGAACTAAGTATAGTTTCGCAAGGATTCTATCAAACATCGCAAGATTTCTCTGTTTCACCATTTAAAATATTTCTATGATATCTATTTGCTCTGCACCACCCGTGTCATGTGTTGACTATAAAATGATCCCTTGCCCAATGTCATGAAATGACCCATTACTTGGTCCCACGAAACGATCTGTTAATCGATCGGCTCCCTACAAGTCCTATCTCGTTCATGTGTCTGTGTCATACGGCCCTATCACGAATGTAGTCACTTGTGCTAGGTCCACCATAGGGTGTATCAAGCCCTAGGGTGCCAACCACCGACACGAATCAAGCACGCACAGTGTAAACCTACTGATGCCCAATGCCTGCTTTTTCAACTCCGGACTAAGTGCACGACCCTAGTCCGCCTGAATCTACAATGGCGTACCAACTCAGCCGTCGTTCTGGTCGCTTACAATCAGCCCAGTAATCGTGCCCCACCCTGCCTAGTTCCAGGGTACCATGTTACATCTAGTGGGTTACTGCTGAAAAGGACAGCGTAACTAGGGTTTCCGTCCAGCAGGTTAAGTGTTGTCATTTAAATTCGAGACTTAACCCCATCAGTCTAGCATGTCAAGTTGGTTAAGTGTGGTCATTCAAGTTCATGACTTAACCCGTCTACGTGTCATGTCAAATTGGCTAAGTGTTGTCGTTTAAGTTCATGACTTAGCCCTACGAATCATGTGTCAAGTTGGTGAAGTATGTTCAAGCGGTTCATGACTTAACCCTACCAAATCATCGTGTCAAATTGGTTAAGTATATTCAAGCGGTTCATGACTTAACCTTATCAAATCATCGTGTCAAATTGGTTAAGTATATTCTTTCAGGTTCATGACTTAACCCTGTCAGTCTAGCATGTCAAGTTTGGTTAACACTAGTACAAAACAGGTCTGTTGCTTCGTATCATTTGTGTCGGTTGCAGTTAAAACCGACACTAATATGGTTATTTACGTCGGTTCCTTATTAACAACCGAAGAATTTGAGTAATGAGAGTAGAAGAAAATTTAAAAAATTAAATTTGTGTCGGTTGTTTTTAACGTTGGTCGCAAATGAGTCGAGGCAATATACTTACTTGTATCGGTTTATTTTGGGGTTAGACACAAATAAACAAATTTGTGTCTATTATTATTTGAACCGACACAAGTATGGGAGCCACACTCTAATTATTACTCCCGCGAAACTAAACTTTTGGAGGGAAACTAAAAGAAATTGCTGCCACCTGTTTCACTACGTTCCCACTAAATTTTTCCTTACCCGATCCGTCTTTTCCATCTTCCCCACCAAAAGGACTTCGGTACCAAATAAAGTAAAAAAAAAATCGCTCGCTCCTGTTTCACTACGTTCCATCCGCGGCGTCTGCTCCAGTTTCTCCTTTACGCAGCTTCTACAGCATATCCCCAAAACCATATACCGAAATTATTTTGCTATTGGGGAGGTAATCTTTAGAGATTCTAGTAAAACAACGTCATATTGATGCATTACTGTTTTAGATTTAAAATAGCGTGAAAGTTCTAGTAATTCATAGATAATACCTAAACTAATATTGGTAAAAGTTTTAACTATTCATTTCATTGCTTGGGAGAAAAGCTGGAAAACAACTGTTAAGTAAATTATGTACAAATTATTCTGTTTTTCGATCTTGAAACTTACTAATATTGCAAGGTTTTAAATATTAAAATTGGAAATTGTATAAAATGTTACTATTGCAATTAAACTTGCCAATTTGTCATACGGTGATGATAAGATCAATAAATGTAATATTATAATTGGTTCAGAACTTCAAATGCTATAAAAGTTAGAAATGTCAGGAAATATGGATATTGAACTATTTTGTTTCTAGATTATATTTTAAAGGTTAAGGAACATGAATATTGAACTATGTGGACTACTGATTATTAGTCTGTTGGTTATTTTGGTACTACAAGATTACTTGAGCTGTATATTTGATTCCTATAGCGTTTATGTTAGACACATATACTTTGGCTTGCCTAGTGTATACTCATTACATAGTAAGTATCAACATAATGATAATGCAATATACCACCAAAGGGCCTGTCCGCCCGTGGATAATACACTGCAAAACTTGCATTTACTAGTAGCATTGCAAACATTATTTTGTTCGGCTAAGGAATAAGTTAAATAATGTGCATACACTAATCCTATTTCACGTTGTGTTTACCTGAAAGCACTACAAATTATTTTTGACACATTTTTTGTTTTGCGTGCAGTAGTTCCGTGTTCCATACTATGATATCTGGAGTAGATAAATCCATCTTTTCATGACTTTCATACTACATTGTGTTTTCACCATTTTTCCATTTTTTTTCACACCTGCGACTATATTCGAACCTCATGTCATTTTATGCATTTCAGACTTTTTAACCCCAAATTAACCTTCCTACCTCACCACATCATTTCGGTTAACCCTACAGCATTCATGTATCATGTGCTCGTGAAATTCTCCACCCATTCGTTCAGAAAGTGGAGTGGCCTTAATCAGTATGTAATCATTTTTTATCATGCATTTCAATCACTTATGGTTAATTTTTTATCCATAACCCTATACATATACATAATATTATGATTAAGTATGTCGAGCTATAATGTATTCTTATGTCATTAATACTTGTAATAAGCACTAGTAATAGTCAAGTTGCTTTTCCGAACTACAAATGAGAAGACCTTTCTAAATGAAACTTTTATACGTAGAATCTTGACTGATATAATCGTCTGTTGGAGAACGTTTCTGCATTTCCACATCTTGTGACCGTTGACTCAGTTGCTCCATTATTGTAATTTAACATATATCAGATCACTGTACCAACTTTTTATTGTTAATTAATGCATTCTTCAATAACTTCTCTGCAGGAACTTCTCTTGCCGTGACTGTGACGCACTCTGTTGACAACAATTCCGAAACACTAGGAACCTGGTGTTGGACAGATACTGAGCATACTGGACAGGCATGTTTATTTCAAGTATTTTTACCATTTCAAGTCATATATGATCCTAGCTGTGGAAAGCATCACTTGAGGGGGGTAAAAATTTCTAGTTGGCACTTTTGTTTTTCCATTTTTGATTTCAGTTACCAAAGAGGCTAAATGATGCTTATTGGTAATTCCGAAAGAGGGGAAAATGATAGTTTTGACAGCCACATGTGCATTAGAACAGCAGGAATGACATTCGTATTTAAAAAAATCATAAAAATAACAGCAGGGAAATAATGAAGTTCGTAGTAGTTCAATTCTTGGAAAGAATCTCTGAGTTCTGTCTTCATGCAGATGGCAAGTGGCATGTCGGACTGATCTCATCAAATTGGAGCCAACAAGAAGGTTAGGTCCTAGATATTGGTGGTTATTTTGGAGTAATAATGTTCACCCTTGAAAGCATTTTTATATATTTATATTTTATATTCATAGGTTATCCATGATAAACAATATAAAACACATTCATTATAGGTAAATGAAATGCTGTTGTGTTCTTTTAGGAAAGAAAAGACCTCCATGTCACTGTTTGTTCATTTCACAATAATATAATGTTGTGCACTGTCTGACATAAATTCAGATAAAACAAAGAAATTACGTTAAAGAAATAGGATAAACTTCATAACCCAAATAGATAATAGATGATTGGTGGAAAAGGGAACATAACATTATATATTGGATGTAATTTACTTGGTCCCATTCCTAAAGTTTTTGTTCCATATACCATGCCAATAGCTGTTGAATATGGTTTGTGAAAATAAAGAATGTTTTGGGTACAACTTGTGAAGTAAAAGAATACTTAGAAAAAAAGAAGAAAAAAATATATAAAACAAATGAGCTTAGACTTAATTTAACACTTTAAATGATATTATATGCTTAGTACTCTAGGATTCCATCCCGGGCTATAGCCCTGGTTCACTAACATATACCTCCGTCCTTGGGGGTGTGAATTAAAGTATGGGGAACATGATTCAGGAAATGGCATTGAAAAAACAAACTGTGTAAAAATTCAAAAATTGAGTGTTTGTAGGAAGGTTTAACAAATTCAACATACCACTGGTTGTCATTGATTAGGATAGGAAACAAACTGTATGACAAGAAACATCCATGTTGAATTTTACATTCTTCCACTCAGTGAAAAAGCATGATCCAAATTCAAGTTTTGGAAAAAAGGACTTATAGACTGATTTTTTTATATCTTGAATCAAATTTCACTTTGGCTTATAAATTATTGCATAAATGGTGAGTAAAGTAGGAAAAAAAATCTGAATACTGCAAAAATAGACAACTAATTATAGTACAACTGTAGATTATGAGGGGAATAACAAAAAATTATGAGGGGGATAACAAAAAACTTGGAAAAAACAAAATTTTGAGTCCATGCAGAATTTAAGAGGACACTTAAGAATTTTGGAAGTGAAAAAGTTGTAACACCCCACACCCGCTATAGTCACTCACTAAGGGAATGCCATAGCATCGGTGGAGTATTTTTAGTGAGTATAGAACAGTAAAATTACAACAAGACAGATATAATGTAATACTTGAAAATTTAAAACATCATCTCATAGCAGCGGAAAGTAAAACATGTTTGGTTACATCATAAAACCATAACAAGAGTCAAGTACAAAATATCCATCCTGAATAAAATAAGTACATAATCCCACTACTCATAACAAATAGCCATAACAGAAAAGATAAGATAAGCTGAGCTCTACATCTACGGTCCAAGCTCCAAGAGATAGATAAAGCAAACTGATCAAAGCCCACTAGCACTAGGCCCAACCTGAGGACCTGAAGGAAAAAGATAAAAACAACGGGGGTCAGACATAAGCCTGAGTGAACCCTATCTCCTTAATAATACAATTATTAAAGTAATTAGGGTATGATATGAACTCGGTATGGTATCTTTGGGGATAATGACTACACTAAGTTGCCCACGAACACAGGACGAACTAAGATAACCGTAAAGACGCATCTACCCACCCAAGGATAATTACTAACTGCACCACACCAGTCACTCCTACTCAAAGGTTGATCCCACCCAAGGATATCAAAGATAGATATAACCAGTAGTTTCCTGTACCCTAGTTGACTACATAGGTGCCGTCTGCCCCTATCTCTACTAGGTGTACCCCACTACCCCAAGCGATCGGCTCCCTAACGTAGATACCCGTGCTGGTCCCACAGTAGGGTGTATCACTCCCCTAAAGTGGCTACCCAATACTATCAACGGTGCACGGCTTTATATCTACACGATGCAACAACGGCTTATCTACCAGCCCGGGCCCACACACGCATATGAAACCCGTTGGACTTGCGTTGCCACCGCTACCCCGTTTTGGCCTCTTATAATCAAGCCCAATATGCGTGTCCCGTCACTCGACATGGGTCGAGCCCACAAAGATACGTTTGGGATATTGGTTGAAACGGGCCCCCACAAGCTACTACTTAAGCTTGTCATTTTATCTAGTGCATTCCACTTAACCCCTTTTTATAATCATGCCCCCTTACATGTTAAGGTTTGGTTAAGTCATCCAATTATATTACAATTGCCACTTAAGGCACCCACTAGATTTCCGCATGCCACCCAAGGCACTTACTTGATTCCCCCATGCCACCCAAGGCACTTACTTAACCCTTTAATCATGTTTAGTTACATGTTCCACTCTGGTTAAGTATTCTAATCGTATTTTCTATTGCCACCCAAGGCAACCCACTAGTTTTCTCATGCCACCCAAGGCACCCCCACTAGTTACTACATGCCACCCAAGGCACCCACTTAACCCCTCATGTCCCACTACATGCTAATATGGTTAAGTGTTTCTTAATTAATTAAGAACGTGATCTCCCATAAAGACCTCCCACATTAGACTGGCTGTTATGACCGCCTGGTTAAGCCGGTAGGGTCCGGGCAGTCTTACGTCATAACAGAGCCTAACCTCGTGTCTTAGTCGATTAATTACACCTAATTAATCACCCCTATATTAATTATCCCTAATTAATATCAATTTATTCATAACATGGGTAGACCTAACTCAATAGGTAAATTCCCATGGGGTAGACCTAACTCAATAGGTAAATTCCCACTTATGTTAATTAATTTTTTTATGGTATGCTTAATCATACCCATTTCAACATACTTTTAGTTAACATATTAATTAACCCCATCGTTCACCACGTAAATCGTCATTATGACATAACATAATAAAGGGAAGATTTACCACACATAACATGGGTTTAGCATATAACTTTATCATGGGTTAAGAGGATGTCAACTTGCATATATGAGCATGTATTAACCCAACTATATTCAACCCAAACTTGCATATTATCAAACATGTGTCTTACATAACATGTTGCATATGAACTTACATATCATCAAACATGTGTTTTGCATAACATGTTGCATATGAACTTACATATCATCATACATGTGATTTGCATAACATGTAGAACTTGCATTTTAGCATATACTTAACTTGCATAAGCACTCACATACTTGCATAAGCATTCATATACTTGCATAAGCTTGCATATCATGTTAAACTTGCATTTCAACATATACATAACTTGCATAAACATTCACATACTTGCATAGGCTTGCATATTATGTTAAACTTGCATTTCAACATATACATAACTTGCATAAACATTCACATACTTGCATAGGCTTGCATATTATGTTAAACTTGCATTTCAACATATACATAACTTGCATAAACATTCACATACTTGCATAGGCTTGCATATTATGTTAAACTTGCATTTCAACATATACATAACTTGCATAAACATTCATATACTTGCATAGGCTTGCATATTATGTTAAACTTGCATTTCAACATATACATAACTTGCATAAACATTCACATACTTGCATAAGCTTGCATATTATGTTAAACTTGCATTTCAACATATACATAACTTGCATAAACATTCATATACTTGCATAGGCTTGCATATTATGTTAAACTTGCATTTCAACATATACATAACTTGCATAAACATTCATATACTTGCATAAGCTTGCATATTATGTTAAACTTGCATTTCAACATATACATAACTTGCATAAATATTCATATACTTGCATAAGATGTTAAACATGCATATAAGCATATACATGACTTGCATAAGTACTCACATACTTGCATAACATGTTTGCATAATGGATCCATATTCACTTAGTGTTTTGCATCATAAACATCATGAAACAACTTGCATAAAAATATCATGATTACATATTATGAAACTTGCATGACATAAGGCATATAACTTGCAAAACACATAATATTCACTACATCAAGCTTGCATAAATATATGGATCCACAAACATAGTCATACTTTATCACATCTTATCATAATCAATTCAATGATTGATTATTAAGGGGATAGAAGCTCACCAAAACAAGATTAGCAAGTTAAATGAAGCAAATCCCAATGATTAAGTAGAAGAAGATGTAGATTAGCTTGCAAACCCTCTTAGGATTTTTAGTGGAGGCTCTCCAATTTTCTAAGTGGTGGCATAATGGCCTTAGATCTATTTTTGGTAAGGATAAGGGGGGTATTAGGGTGTATATATAGATTAGTTAGATGTTTTAGGACCATAGGATATACCCCAGAACCAATCCTAGCCTTTAAAGCATGTCTTGGGGAAGAAGTCAAGTGTAGGAACCATTTAGGGCCCAAAAAAAACAGCCCAAAACTCATCCCGGGCCTCAAAACATGAGCAGTTTTCGTTTTTGATTTTTCGTGAAACTTTGACGGGCCATAACTTGGTCATACGGACTCCGATTTACGAAAACTCGGACTCTATTTCGCGTATTTTTCCAAGACGAACGCAATGGCACAGCCCGTTTCCCCTGATTCAGAATATTAAATTTAATTCTGCTCTGATTTATGTTATAACAAGTTATTTAACATACGGGGTGTTACATTCTCCCCTACTTAAAAGATTTCGTCCCCGAAATCTCTAAGTCAAGAAGAACGTATCCTACCAACCAAACAACCATCTACTCAACCATCAAACACTGGCATCCATTGTCCTTAAAACAATTTCTAATGATGTATGAGCATATGCAAAAAGTGTGTGTATATGTTCCCTATCTAATGTATGAACATATGCAAACCATGATAGTGCCATGCATCCATTATGTATGCGAGGGAACCCTATCGACACATACAATATCTACATGAGTGCACAATCATTCACCAAAATGCATCATCCATATGATAACACAATCATTATACATCCATAAATATAGCTTCCTACACACAATTTTATGCAATATGCAATATGAAGTGATTGAGCCGATCTAGTGCCTAGAGTGTGTGTATATGCATCCACGAGCAACCACTAGCAAATACTTGCATCCACTTGCATCCATCATACATAACATGTCTCAAACACATGTTTCAACCATAGGACTATCCTATCTGAAGGTCAAAGGTACTAACGAGAGGACATACTAAGGATAAGATAAGTACCAGTCAAACGATAAAGGAGAAGTTAAAAGACATACTCTCAAAAAGAAATGGATACAAAGAACGCATCTTCGCTTCCGTCTCCCAAGTTGCGTTGCTCTCCTCTTCTCCCCATTGCACTTTGACTAGCTGAACCTCTCGATTCCTCAATTTCCTAGTCTCTGACCCAAGGATGCGAGTAGGAGCTCGTCGAATAGTCGCATCACGCTCTGCTTCCACTTCTCTAAGCAAACTTGGCTCTACCACCTCTGCGGTCTTATGTAGGCACTTCCTCCCATGGAATACATCATGTACACCACTAAGTCTGTCGGGCAACTCCACCAATGGAAGATGTTCTTCCCATGTACCTCCAAAATCCAAGATACATAGCCTCAAAAGGTCTTCTAAAATATGATTCACCCTCTCGGTCTGGCCGTCCGTCCGAGGATGATATGCGGTACTCAAACGCAACTGAGTCCCTACCGCCTTTTGCAAACTCTTCCAAAACTCTCTAGTGAAGATAGGATCTCGATCACTCACTATACTGGAGGGTACCCGATGCAATCGAACTATCTCTCGAAGATATACAAAAGCTAGCCATGGAGCAGTCCACTTACTCTTCACAGGTATGAAATGGGTGTTCTTAGTAAGTCTGTCTACCACCACCCAAATTCCTGTATTACTCTTTCTTGATCTGGGTAACCTGTCAATAAAATCCAACGAGACGTTGTCCCACTTTCATTGCGGAACCTCCAATGGGTGAAGCAACCCACCTGGTTTCTTTCGCTCCGTCTTCACTCGTTGGCACACCAAGCATCGAGCGACATGCTCGGCCACATCTTTCTTCATACCGGCCCAGAAGAAAGCCCTCTTCATGTCTTGGTACATCTTACCCCCACCGGGATGAATGGTCATCCTAAAACGGTGTGCGTCATCAAGAATAGCCTTCCTCAAAGCCTCGTCCTGCGGTACACAAAGTCTACTGTCTCTACGCAAGCACCCTCTATCATCTAGGGTGTACCTACTCAAATGGCTGGACGACTCCCCCCTTATGAGCTTCTCTACTAACTCAACCAACTGTGGGTCGCCCCTCTGTGCTTCTCCAATCCGCCCCAAAAGAGTAGGTCTAACTTCCAAAGAAGCTAGCAAACCGGGTACAAAGTCAACGGAAGGTCTAAAGTCAAACTTAGAAATAAACTCTAAGCTCCGTCGTTCAACGAACAATGAACTCAAGGACAACCTTTTTCTACTTAAGGTGTCCGTTACCATGTTACCCTTACTCATAGGATGCTAAGGATCCCATCCACTTTTGCTGTCCTAAGACTATGCGCTCGAAGAGTCTCCAACACTTCCCTAAGATGTAGGGCGTGCTCTTCTCCACCAGAATATCATCCAAAATCATCACAACTGTCTCCCACGCAGACCACCCTAGTCGAATTCGGCATCCCCCAAATGCAAGCCCCAAAGGCCTAAACCAATATCAGACAAACACCCAAGGGATACGTCCTTCGAATTCAGACGACCTACGTGAGACGATACTAGTAAAAATGGCTAAATAATTAAGCCCTTGACCAATTCTGGATGTTCTCGCCAGTCTCGCTCCAAAACCGTCGTTTATCCTATACTGGCCCTGCTCAGCCTATTGAGCACATACGAAAACTTATTTCGCTCCTAGAAAAGACCCAGATGTCATCTACAAAGACCATCACGAACTTATTTAGGTACTCCCTGAACACCCTTCTCAACAAAGTATGCGGGGGCGTTCGTCAAACCCAATGGCATCACCAGCCACTCATAAAAGAAATCATCCGGAGTCCCAAAGGCAGTCTCCTCTATACTATTCTCAGCCACTCTCAACTGATGAAATCCCGTGGCTAAGTCCTACTACAAAAATACTGAGGCGCCAGCCAACTGATCAAGGAGATCATTAATCCTCGGCAATGGGTATCTATTCTTCTTTGTGAGTTTCTTTAGTTCCCTTTAGCCTACACAAAGTCTGAGGGACCCATCCGCCTTCATAACAAAAACTACTGGAGCGCCCCACTCCGATATACTTCGTCTTATGAACCCCTTCTCAAGCAAATCGCCTACTTACTTATGGAGTTCCCTCCTCTCACTAGGAGCCATGTGGCACACTGGCCAAGATACTGGTTTGGCATTATCCACCAGATATATTCGGAAGTCAATCTCCCGCTTCGGAGGTAAGCCCTTCACCTCCTCAAACACATCCGGGTATTCCCGGACCGCTCTAACAGATCGCAGACTCTAGACCAACGTGTCAGGCGATTCTAGATACCTTAGCATAACAGATTCTATGGGATTACAAGAGATCTCGAGAGTGTTACTTAGGCGGCCCATAAGCCTAACAACTCTCCCTTCAAAATGAAGAACAGCACTCCTACTGGATAACCAGTCCATGCCCAAGATTAACCCATAGCCCGCGAAGCCCAACAAGCATCACATCTAAACTCAACGCTAAGTATAGAAACTTTCAAACCCAAACATATCATGGAGCCCCAACTGGGTTTGAAACAACTAAGGGATCATCTACCAAACTGGTGTCTAAGTGCAGTGACTCAACTAACAATGGTGGGATAAACGAACTCAATATATCAGAATCAAATAAAGCTTGAATCGGATGATAAAGAAATCCAAATTCCAACCTAGACGGTCATATCCCCATCTGGTACCCTAGTCGTGAGGGAATACAACTACCCTCCAGAAGATTCCATACCTTGCCCTTGCTTCTTTGAACAATCCTAATAAGGTGTCCTATTCCTCTTAAAGGGATAACCACTTGCCTTCTTCTTCCCTATTCTCCACTCGTAACCTCCCACCAATGAGGTTTCATCTTTCATTAACCAAACAACTATTTGAGCCTTCCTCCCATCGTTTATCCAATAGATACCTACCAGTCCTCCTCCTTCTTGAACCAACTTCTAATCCGACTAACGTCTAAGTCCCTTGAAGTGGTTTTCCATCCTTATCTATCTTAGAAAGATCATCTATACGCGGAGGGGAAACTCAAAACGAGAGAAAGGAAGAGATTCAAAATGGAGAATTCGAAAGATATAGATATGGCTATTGGGGATTATGCTTTCCTTTCAAAAACTTTTCTCTTAAAAGACATGTTTTTGAAAATACTCCTTTCCAAAAGTATTCTTAGAAAATAGTTTTTCTAAAAAATTTATCTGTTCCGGTAACCTTAAGCTCTGATACCACGTGTAACACCCCACACCCGCTATAGTCACTCACTAAGGGAATGCCATAGCATCGGTGGAGTATTTTTAGTGAGTATAGAACAGTAAAATTACAACAAGACAGATATAATGTAATACTTGAAAATTTAAAACATCATCTCATAGCAGCGGAAAGTAAAACATGTTTGGTTACATCATAAAACCATAACAAGAGTCAAGTACAAAATATCCATCCTGAATAAAATAAGTACATAATCCCACTACTCATAACAAATAGCCATAACAGAAAAGATAAGATAAGCTGAGCTCTACATCTACGGTCCAAGCTCCAAGAGATAGATAAAGCAAACTGATCAAAGCCCACTAGCACTAGGCCCAACCTGAGGACCTGAAGGAAAAAGATAAAAACAACGGGGGTCAGACATAAGCCTGAGTGAACCCTATCTCCTTAATAATACAATTATTAAAGTAATTAGGGTATGATATGAACTCGGTATGGTATCTTTGGGGATAATGACTACACTAAGTTGCCCACGAACACAGGACGAACTAAGATAACCGTAAAGACGCATCTACCCACCCAAGGATAATTACTAACTGCACCACACCAGTCACTCCTACTCAAAGGTTGATCCCACCCAAGGATATCAAAGATAGATATAACCAGTAGTTTCCTGTACCCTAGTTGACTACATAGGTGCCGTCTGCCCCTATCTCTACTAGGTGTACCCCACTACCCCAAGCGATCGGCTCCCTAACGTAGATACCCGTGCTGGTCCCACAGTGGGGTGTATCACTCCCCTAAAGTGGCTACCCAATACTATCAACGGTGCACGGCTTTATATCTACACGATGCAACAACGGCTTATCTACCAGCCCGGGCCCACACACGCATATGAAACCCGTTGGACTTGCGTTGCCACCGCTACCCCGTTTTGGCCTCTTATAATCAAGCCCAATATGCGTGTCCCGTCACTCGACATGGGTCGAGCCCACAAAGATACGTTTGGGATATTGGTTGAAACGGGCCCCCACAAGCTACTACTTAAGCTTGTCATTTTATCTAGTGCATTCCACTTAACCCCTTTTTATAATCATGCCCCCTTACATGTTAAGGTTTGGTTAAGTCATCCAATTATATTACAATTGCCACTTAAGGCACCCACTAGATTTCCGCATGCCACCCAAGGCACTTACTTGATTCCCCCATGCCACCCAAGGCACTTACTTAACCCTTTAATCATGTTTAGTTACATGTTCCACTCTGATTAAGTATTCTAATCGTATTTTCTATTGCCACCCAAGGCAACCCACTAGTTTTCTCATGCCACCCAAGGCACCCCCACTAGTTACTACATGCCACCCAAGGCACCCACTTAACCCCTCATGTCCCACTACATGCTAATATGCTTAAGTGTTTCTTAATTAATTAAGACCGTGATCTCCCATAAAGACCTCCCACATTAGACTGGCTGTTATGACCGCCTGGTTAAGCCGGTAGGGTCCGGGCAGTCTTACGTCATAACAGAGCCTAACCTCGTGTCTTAGTCGATTAATTACACCTAATTAATCACCCCCATATTAATTATCCCTAATTAATATCAATTTATTCATAACATGGGTAGACCTAACTCAATAGGTAAATTCCCATGGGGTAGACCTAACTCAATAGGTAAATTCCCACTTATGTTAATTAATTTTTTTATGGTATGCTTAATCATACCCATTTCAACATACTTTTAGTTAACATATTAATTAACCCCATCGTTCACCACGTAAATCGTCATTATGACATAACATAATAAAGGGAAGATTTACCACACATAACATGGGTTTAGCATATAACTTTATCATGGGTTAAGAGGATGTCAACTTGCATATATGAGCATGTATTAACCCAACTATATTCAACCCAAACTTGCATATTATCAAACATGTGTCTTACATAACATGTTGCATATGAACTTACATATCATCAAACATGTGTTTTGCATAACATGTTGCATATGAACTTACATATCATCATACATGTGATTTGCATAACATGTAGAACTTGCATTTTAGCATATACTTAACTTGCATAAGCACTCACATACTTGCATAAGCATTCATATACTTGCATAAGCTTGCATATCATGTTAAACTTGCATTTCAACATATACATAACTTGCATAAACATTCACATACTTGCATAGGCTTGCATATTATGTTAAACTTGCATTTCAACATATACATAACTTGCATAAACATTCACATACTTGCATAGGCTTGCATATTATGTTAAACTTGCATTTCAACATATACATAACTTGCATAAACATTCACATACTTGCATAGGCTTGCATATTATGTTAAACTTGCATTTCAACATATACATAACTTGCATAAACATTCATATACTTGCATAGGCTTGCATATTATGTTAAACTTGCATTTCAACATATACATAACTTGCATAAACATTCACATACTTGCATAAGCTTGCATATTATGTTAAACTTGCATTTCAACATATACATAACTTGCATAAACATTCATATACTTGCATAGGCTTGCATATTATGTTAAACTTGCATTTCAACATATACATAACTTGCATAAACATTCATATACTTGCATAAGCTTGCATATTATGTTAAACTTGCATTTCAACATATACATAACTTGCATAAACATTCATATACTTGCATAAGCTTGCATATTATGTTAAACTTGCATTTCAACATATACATAACTTGCATAAACATTCATATACTTGCATAAGATGTTAAACATGCATATAAGCATATACATGACTTGCATAAGTACTCACATACTTGCATAACATGTTTGCATAATGGATCCATATTCACTTAGTGTTTTGCATCATAAACATCATGAAACAACTTGCATAAAAATATCATGATTACATATTATGAAACTTGCATGACATAAGGCATATAACTTGCAAAACACATAATATTCACTACATCAAGCTTGCATAAATATATGGATCCACAAACATAGCCATACTTTATCACATCTTATCATAATCAATTCAATGATTGATTATTAAGGGGATAGAAGCTCACCAAAACAAGATTAGCAAGTTAAATGAAGCAAATCCCAATGATTAAGTAGAAGAAGATGTAGATTAGCTTGCAAACCCTCTTAGGATTTTTAGTGGAGGCTCTCCAATTTTCTAAGTGGTGGCATAATGGCCTTAGATCTATTTTTGGTAAGGATAAGGGGGGTATTAGGGTGTATATATAGATTAGTTAGATGTTTTAGGACCATAGGATATACCCCAGAACCAATCCTAGCCTTTAAAGCATGTCTTGGGGAAGAAGTCAAGTGTAGGAACCATTTAGGGCCCAAAAAAAACAGCCCAAAACTCATCCCGGGCCTCAAAACATGAGCAGTTTTCGTTTTTGATTTTTCGTGAAACTTTGACGGGCCATAACTTGGTCATACGGACTCCGATTTACGAAAACTCGGACTCTATTTCGCGTATTTTTCCAAGACGAACGCAATGGCACAACCCGTTTCCCTTGATTCAGAATATTAAATTTAATTCTGCTCTGATTTATGTTATAACAAGTTATTTAACATACGGGGTGTTACAAAAGTTGTGATAAAAAAGATATTTATGAACACATGTTTTTATGAACACATGTTTTTCAAAAATATCTTATGACAAACATGTGTTATGCTCTCTAGGTTAAGCTGTTAGCAGTACTTATTAAAATTTTATTTAATAAAACGATCAATTCATTGTGCTCGATCATCGGTCAATTTGCATGTTTAACTATTCACTGTAAACGTTATATGATGACTTAATGAATGTTTAGCTATTTATCAAAAAACACTTATAAATTGTCTAGATTTTGAAATCGTTCTCCATTAATATATGATGACTTAAAGAGGGGTTGGATCGATAAATACTAAACATCTGTTTGAAGTGAAAGACAGATTACTTTTGATCGATTTTTGAGCTTCTATTTTGGATTGATACCATACTCATTAGTAGTAAGTGCATCTCGTAGTAGCTGGAAATATGCATATTTCAGTTAGAAAATAAAACTTATTTATGACAAACATGTGTTCATAAAATTCTGTCTTTCACTTCTGATAACACAGTATAAGAAATTTATGAACACATGTTTTTCAAAAATATCTTATGACAAACATGTATTCATAAAATTCTGTCTTTCACTTCTGACACTTAAGATAAAAAAGATATTTACTTGTTTTTCGAATCAAAAGTTATGATTTTTTTTTTCAAAATACACAACAACTGGTTGCAAGATAAAAAGGTATTTATCCTAAATCTAAAACTGATGCTTCAATTGAAGCTTCACCAAAGCACTCTTCACCAAATGCCCATAGACGCCACCATACTGCTCCAGCTCTGACCAAACTCTGGTTAGAAGTCGGTGACATTCGCCCCCGGTGTTTCCCCTATGTGAGCATGCCTGATTCACCCCCACGGCGGCGTAGTTATTCTTAAAACACATGCAACCCAAAACGATAGTGCAACCTATTTCAATCTAAAAACACGCGAACTACTCATTGGAAAAAACTTGTTGTAATTTTCCTGTGTTCTCTGACTCCCTACGCTCCTCCAACTCTGACGCTATGGTCCACGACCTCCGCTATCGCCGTGAATTGCTCAAAAACTGATTTCTGATAAACTCTGAAATTATTATTGTCTAGGCCACTAAAAATCATTATTCGACCATAAAACATCATGGTTTATCATGACAATCAAACCCATATAATCAAAACTTAAAATGGTGATGTTCGAAAATTTAAGTTTTATTACCCCTTCATAGTAAATTAAACAATTCTGGGTGTATATGCTACTGTTTGAGCTGATACAATTTTTAAAACATACTAGAGGCATAAACAACAACTTCCATGTTAAATTCCAACCTTAAAACCTATTAGGATTTGAGTTATTGATTTTTGAATTCACAGTGATTGAGTATTTTTGCACTGTGTTGAATACTCAGATAACAAATAATTATTGTCGGTGATTTTTATTCGAACCATATTTCAGGATTTTTAGTTCACAAATGATAAAACACAACCAGATGTTCATATGGGGATATATATGTTTGAATCCAAAGTATACACGATCATGAAATAGATTTGAAAAGGAGCATAGGTGGAGTTTACTCACAGATTATCTACTTTCTTCTCTTCTCAGGTTTTAAAAGTGATTTTGTTTTAATCAGTGAACTCCTCTTTGAATTTAGATGTATATATATAGTTGAGTTTGTAGTAGATGTAATACACACGAGCCTCTGCTTTCGTACGCACGAAATCGCAGTCTATTAATTTGATAAGAATGGAATGTTTTCCTTTGTACAAGGTAATTAATGCTCAAGATTTGTTACAGTAATACATATGTTTTTTTGGCCTTATCACCTAATACTAAGGGCAGTGCATGGTTCATCTCTACTACAAGATATTCGTGTGATTCTTGTTGCCTAGTTTCTTTTGGCCAAAAATGGTATACTTTGCAGGCTTTTGTCTTACTTCCTTTCTTTTCTTGGTGATGGCTTCTTTCTTTTTTAAATAAATGCCTAAGCTTCATTTCAGGATTCCTATATTATACTGCCTTGTTCAACTCATAAGTTTTTTATCACTTCATATCACTATTCTTCTTTGTCAAGCTATATCTATAGCTGTGCATTGTTCTTGGCTTCTTATTTCTTTTCAAATTAAATATCTAAGCCATATTTCAGGCTTTTTATGATGTTTCTTTGTACAAATCCCCAATTTTCCTAACTTTATGTCAGATTTTCTTCTTTTTGTAAGATTTTTGTTTGATTTTCCTCTCATTTCATTCTTATTTTAATAACATACACACTACATATTTTTGGATTTATATGTAATGTATATAGACAAATATAGAGTAGAACTTTGCTGCATGAAGTACAATTAATTGTAATTAAGCCGATTAGCTTCTTTCTATAAGGCCATGTATCTAAGAGTAATACACAAGGCTATTATTTTTCATCTAAATGTAGTTCACAAAATCACACAAGATAAGGGTTTAAAAAAGACCTGAACATATTTATGCTAAGGGGCTAACTGGTTGCAAGAGTCGAAAGATTGAATGTAATTACAGAATGCGAGGAATTTTTTTTGATCCGCCCAAAACAAGTTTAGAGACGACAGTCATTGACTGACCAATTTTTGTTTTGAACAAAAAAATAAAATAAAAATCAACTGGATATAAAAGGCAATCCATAATAACGAATACCCATTCGATTACATTGAGAAACATTTGTTGTTTCAATAGCAAAGAAAATTATTAAGCAATCATTGTTATAAAATGAACTTAGATAGGATCCAAGAATAAAAACAATTACATAGGATAAAACGAAACTAATTAAATCTGTATGAACTCCACACATTCAGCTATTGAAGGAATCATGCCAGACTGAAAGGATTGCTGAAAGGATGAGAGCTACTGAATTTTGATTTAGAACTTCAAGCAAACCAATACCTGCACATCTTATATGTAATACAAATTTAGTCCACCTTTGAGGGATAATTGAATGAAACACTTATGTTTTTTTTTTTGCTTATGTAGTGCATCTCTAGCAATTTCACATGGATCGTAATTGGATGTATAACGTGAAACGTTGCGATGATGAGTTCTTGGAAAAAATGGAAGGATTCATCAAATGTGTGTTGGATGATCAATTGACAAGAAGAGAGGAAACTATTTTTTGCCCTTGTAGACTTTGCCAGAATAGAAGGAGATTTCGTAACATTGATCAGATCAGGGATCACATAATTCGGTATGGGTTCAAGCAAAATTATACACGGTGGATATGGCATGGTGAAAGAATAGTTAGTGCACCTAGTTCTAGTAATCATTACAATGATGAGGATGATCAGGAATGTAATGTGAATTATGACGTAACTGATGAGAATAATGATATCAACCGTGTTAATGAGAGGTTTGATGATGTTCAAGAACATTTGATGGAAGAGCCAAAGTTGTACGAAAAAATATCAGTTGATGCTAAGAAGCCTTTGTATTCTGGTTGTGCTAAGTTTACAATATTGTCTGCTGTGCTCAAGCTTTTCAATTTAAAAGCAAAACACGGGTGGAGTGATAGAAGTTTTACATCATTATTAGAACTTTTAAAAGACATGCTACCAGAAGGTAACGAGCTTCCTACTTCAAATTATGAGGCAAAGAAAATTATGTGCCCAATTGGCGTAGGGTACAAAAAGATACATGCATGTCCAAATGATTGTCTATTGTATCGAAATGAATATGAGAGTTTGCATGAGTATCCTAAGTGTGGATTATCCCGTTACAAGTCACGAGAAAATGTTCATAATGGCTCAGATCAGAAACGACCTCCAGCAAAGGTTTTATGGTATTTGCCCATTATACCAAGATTTAAACGTTTATTTACAAATAAAGAAACTGCAAAAAACTTAAGATGGCATGCAGATGTGAGGAAGAATGATGGATTACTAAGACATCCAGCCGATTCTCCACAGTGGAGAAATATTGACACCATGTATTCTAGTTTTGGTGAAGAAATAAGAAATCTCAGACTTGGTCTTTGTACAGATGGCATAAACCCATTTGGCAACCTTAGCAGTCAACATAGTACTTGGCCAGTTCTTTTGGTGATTTACAATCTTCCACCTCACTTGAGCATGAAGCGCAAAAACATTATGTTGTCTCTTCTGATTTCGGGGCCACGACAACCAGGAAATGACATCGATGTTTATCTAGCTCCTCTTATTGATGATCTAAAACTTTTGTGGGATAAAGGTGTGCGCGTATTTGATGCATATAGTAGAAGTGAATTTACATTACGCGCCATGCTTTTTTGTACCATAAATGATTTTCCCGCATATGGTAACTTGTCTGGATATAGTACAAAAGGTGCTAAAGCATGCCCAATTTGTCAAGACGACATGGTTGTTGAGCGCTTGCATTTTTGCAAGAAAAATGTATATATGCATCATCGTAGATTTCTCCCTCGCGATCATCGTTATCGTAAAAAAAAAGAAACCTTTCAATGGGGAGATAGTGTAACAACCCGGAAATTTTGGGCCAGTTTAAAATTTTTATTTTGGCAATTTTAGTGAATTTTGATCATTTAAAATGAATTATTTTAAATAACATTGACGAAAAATTTATTTTGAGTGGAAATCCAACGTATATATTATACGCGTCGTCGTTAGAATATAAATAATTATATATAATTATAAATAGAATTGAAAATGGCGCGGTAGTTCGATAATTCGATTTCAAACTTCAATTGAATGTACCAGGTGCAAAACAATCCGGATTTTAGTGAAACCAAAAACAATAGGATCTAATTGATGATATCTTTCCAACAAATCCGAAAAATCAAAATTTCATAACGGGAATCAAAAGATATGTCCAGTTGAAAATTCTGAATAGTCGCTATGGAATTCAGGCCCTTAAAAATGGAAATTTTGCAAACGACCTCGGATTTCGACGAAACCACTTTTGTTGGATCCATGATGTCAAATTATTTCTAGATTCCAAATTTCATAATTTTTCGAATCAATATGTGAGCGTGGCAAAGGAAAACGCGTTTGACCAGTTTCAGTTGATTTTAATCGACTGGAAATTGGCCATTTTTCAAACGGTCTCAGAATTCGACGAAACTAGTTTTGTTAGGACCGTATCGTCAATACGAAGCTAGAAAATATTTTTCGGGAATTTTTCTAGTTAGTATGTGGCCCCGATAATTTGGAATGTACGTTTGAAATTCAATATAATAATTTAAATGTAAATTCAATGGAAACTGGTCGAAACGATCGAATCAGCTTACGACACATATCCCATTGTGTTCGGAATGGGGGTAATTAGCTAGGGGCGATAGTCGTTGGGACTCGTTTGGAGTTCGAATGGAAAGTCAACATTTATGGAAAAATATATATATATATATTTAAATACTCTTACCCCTCACTCTCTCCCTCACTTTCCAAAGGCAGTCAATGCTGAATAAAAATTAAGAAAAACCCCGATCCCCAATTTTTGCCCGTCGCCTAACCCGTCCAGTCGCCACCACCGGAGTCGTGCTCCACCCTCGGCCTGCGCGCCGCCCCAGCCGAGACCCCCTCACCTCCGACGCCCTCCTTCGCTCCCTCTTCCAACAGGAAAACCCCGAACCCAACCACCAATAGCCGCCGTCGAGTTCCCCTGGGCCACCCCCGCTCTGGCGCAGCACCACCCCTCCGACCTCCTGTCCTCGGTCGCGTGGGGATCCGCCCCCGCCTCGTCAATCCAGTAAAACTCCTTTTTCCCAACGTACAATGTAAGTTTTATAATTTCTTTATTTATTTGCTTGTTATAGAAAACTAATTTTTTTTGTATATATTTACAACATAGAAAAACTGAAAAGAAATGATTTTTGGTTCATGAAATGATTTTTATGAAAGTGAACTTAGGAAAATATGGTTTTCATAACTCAAGTGAGTTTTCTGATTTTAGCGCTTTAAAAATAGAGTTTTTATTTAGTTGGATAAATGAAAAAGAATTGATTTTTACAATGGGAAAAATTCGATTTTTATATATTGAATAGCATAGTAAAAATTCGATTTTTGTATATTGAATAGCATAGTAAAATTTTGATTTTTATATGTTGAATAACATAGTAAAAATTCGATTTTTATATATTGAATAGCATAGTAAAAATTTGATTTTTATATATTGAATAGCATAGTAAAAATTGGATTTTTATATATTGAATAGCATAGTAAAAATTCGATTTTTATATATTGAATAGCATAGTATAAATTCGATTTTTATATATTGAATAGCATAGTAAAAATTTGATTTTTATATATTGAATAGCATAGTAAAAATTCGATTTTTATATATTGAATAGCATAGTAAAAAATTTGATTTTTATATATTGAATAGCATAGTAAAAATTCGATTTTTATATGTTGAATAGCATAGTAGAAATTTGATTTTTATATATTGAATAGCATAGAAAAAATTCGATTTTACATATGTAGTGGCTACGGGCGACGAAAGTGATAAGGGATGAAAACAGTGAAGAGTTCCTGCATTAGAAGTGCCGTGGAGTTGGGATAGCTATCGGTGAGAACTTCTCACTCTTCAATTTCTTTTTCTAGTCATATACGTATACTAGGATGCAGACGGTGTTTAGTAGCACCCGACACCCGTCATCCACAGACCATGGATGGCTTGTTTGTTTAATTGTTTGGTTGTGTAGTTGGTTAGATTATTTGGTTTGAATTGTTTGGTGAAATGAAATTGATTTGATTGATATGTGAATGGCGTGGGCCTTCACTAGACCGGGGATAAGGCTAGGCCTCGTCCCGTTTCTAGTATCGTGTCGTTATGCCGCCGAAATTTTCTAAAATAAGTTAGAAAAATAAAAATATCATTTTTATTTTGAAAATGAACTGAATAAAATTTCATGTGTTAAAATAAAATAGTTTGATCGTTAAAATATAATTTTTAACGTGAATGTGAATAAATATTCATTTACAAACCGGACGATTTGTTTATGTACACCTATTTGAAGGACATTGATTGGGACGATAAATTTTACACATCGCCCAACTGCACAAATAAAAATCTGTGTTTGATTGCTTGAAACCCCACACGGGTATTGGGATGATATTTGACGTACACTAATCCCAATAATTAGTTGTATGTCGATTGATTGATTGACAGGCTGCTATAAGCGTTGAATATTTATATTTGATGCTCATACAGTGTAGAATGCACTTTGGATGATGGTTGATTATTCATCGTTGTTATTGTATACATGTGTTGTAGAAAATCCATATAATTAACTTTATATGGTAATTGATTGGGCCTCATTCCAGTTTCGAAATAGAAATATTTGAAATAGAAATATTTGAAATAGAAATATTTGAAATAGAATATTTGAAAATAGAAACATATGAAGCCGTGTTGGTTAGATTGACGCCATTTTGACGTGAACGATACTTGTATCGATTTTATTCATTCTTCAATGAAAATTGAATAGATTTGAAATTCGAACTATATAGAAATGAATTCGAACTAAATTGAAATGAATTCGAACTATATAGAAATGAATTCGAATTGAAAATAAATAGAATTGAATTCGAATTGAAAATAAATAGAAATGAATTCGAATTGAAAATAAATAGAAATGAATTCGAATTGAAAATAGATAGAAATTCCTTTTCGTCACAGTTGGTATCAGAGCTTTGGTTTACAAAGCCCAGAGAACAAGATACATTAGAACCATACGAAAGAATTCATCAGATATTGGATTAGTAATATCCAATGAGAATGGCTCGTTAGAGATGGGATCAGTAGTATCCTAGAACGAGTGTGAAGAGTAAATTTTCAAAGCGAAAACAAGTTTGGTTTTGAAAATTTAAATCAACTATTCGTATTTGATTATTTATTTTTATTGATTTGGACAGTCCAGTATATAAAGAATTTGCATATACGCCTTGCAAACGTATATTCAAAGTTTTAATATATTGGATAGATATAGCATCACACTCTAGTCGCCCGAAGATGATATTGATGATAGCGATCGCATCATCAACATTTATGTTCGAGTTTCGAAGGTGTGATATCTATATATTTCCATTAGACTGGTGTGAGAACCAAAATTAGATAGGGCCTATTGTTTTGATTTGGCATCAAAAATCTGATTTTTGACTATGTATCAAAGTTATAAATTTCAAATGCTAATCAACTAATGGATTGATGTTTGTGTTGTTTGTTTATTTGTTTGATAATTTTGAACCATTACGCCTAATTGTATCAAATATTGAATTATATTGAAAATTAGCCGCATTTGCTTGCATATACATATACTTACATTGAACATGTCATAGCAAGGAGGCTAGAGCAGAGAATAAAATTTGTTTGCCCGACAAATAGGTACATGTTTACTATAATTTACTGTTTTGTTTGGGTGATGATGATTTTATGAGCCGATTGGCCAGCCGCTTGGCTTTTTCTTTTTCTTTTTGATATCAGAAGGCCTGTATGGCAATTTCGGGATTTTCCCGTGGCTCCCGGTGCAGGGGAGGTTATGGCGAAATTTTTCGAAAATTTAGGGTGTTAGCCAAATTTTTGAAGAATTTGAAAATTCTCAGAAACTGAAAAGTTGGAGAATGGAAGCCAGATCGAACGTAGAGTTGATTAATCAAACCACTTTCGACTTTGTTCCTTTTCGGGGACGAAAAGTTTTAAGTGGAGGAGATTGTAACAACCCGGAAATTCTGGGCCAGTTTAAAATTTTTATTTTGGCAATTTTAGTGAATTTTGATTATTTAAAATGAATTATTTTAAATAATATCGACGAGAAATTTATTTTGAGTGGAAATCCAACGTATATATTATACGCGTCGTCGTTAGAATATAAATAATTATATATAATTATAAATAGAATTGAAAATGGCGCGGTAGTTCGATAATTCGATTTCAAACTTCAATTGAATGTACCGGGTGCAAAACAATCCGGATTTTAGTGAAACCAAAAACAATAGGATCTAATTGATGATATCTTTCCAACGAATCCAAAAAATCAAAATTTCAAAACGGGAATCAAAAGATATGTCCAGTTGAAAATTCTGAATAGTCGCTATGGAATTCAGGCCCTTAAAAATGGAAATTTTGCAAACGACCTCGGATTTCGATGAAACCACTTTTGTTGGATCCGTGATGTCAAATTATTGCTAGATGCCAAATTTCATAATTTTTCGAATCAATATGTGAGCGTGGCAAAGGAAAACGCGTTTGACCAGTTTCAGTTGATTTTAATCGACTGGAAATTGGCTATTTTTCAAACGGTCTCAGAATTCGACGAAACTAGTTTTGTTAGGACCGTATCGTCAATACGAAGCTAGAAAATATTTTTCGGGAATTTTTCTAGTTAGTATGTGGCCCCGGTAATTTGGAATGTACGTTTGAAATTCAATATAATGATTTAAATGTAAATTCAACGGAAACTGATCGAAACGATCGAATCAGCTTACGACACATATCCCATTGTGTTCGGAATGGGGGTAATTAGCTAGGGGCGACAGTCGTTGGGACTCGTTTGGAGTTCGAATGGAAAGTCAACATTTATGGAAAAATATATATATATATATATTTAAATACTCTTACCCCTCACTCTCTCCCTCACTTTCCAAAGGCAGTCAACACTGAATAAAAATAAAGAAAATCCCCGATCCCCAATTTTTGCCCGTCGCCCAACCCGTCCAGTCGCCACCACCGGAGTCGTGCTCCACCCTCGGCCTGCGCGCCGCCCCAGCCGAGACCCCCTGACCTCCGACGCCCTCCTTCGCTCCCTCTTCCAACAGGAAAACCCCGAACCCAACCACCAATAGCCGCCGTCGAGTTCCCCTGGGCCACCCCCGCTCTGGCGCAGCACCACCCCTCCGACCTCCTGTCCTCGGCCGCGTGGGGATCCGCCCCCGCCTCGTCAATCCAGTAAAACTCCTTTTTCCCAACGTACAATGTAAGTTTTATAATTTCTTTATTTATTTACTTGTTTTAGAAAACTGATTTTTTTTTGTATATATTTACAACATAGAAAAACTTAAAAGAAATGATTTTTGGTTCATGAAATGATTTTTATGAAAGTGAACTTAGGAAAATATGGTTTTCATAACGCAAGTGAGTTTTCTGATTTTAGCGCTTTAAAAATAGAGTTTTTATTTAGTTGGATAAATGAAAAAGAATTGATTTTTACAATGGGAAAAATTCGATTTTTATATATTGAATAGCATAGTAAAAATTCGATTTTTGTATATTGAATAGCATAGTAAAAATTCGATTTTTATATATTGAATAGCATAGTAAAAATTCGATTTTTATATATTGAATAGCATAGTAAAAATTCGATTTTTATATATTGAATAGCATAGTAAAAATTCGATTTTTATATATTGAATAGCATAGTAAAAATTCGATTTTTATATATTGAATAGCATAGTAAAAATTCGATTTTTATATATTGAATAGCATAGTAAAAATTCGATTTTTATATATTGAATTGCATAGTAAAAATTCGATTTTTATATATTGAATAGCACAGTAAAAATTCGATTTTTATATATTGAATAGCATAGTAAAAATTCGATTTTTATATATTGAATAGCATAGTAAAAATTCGATTTTTATATATTGAATAGCATAGTAAAAATTCGATTTTTATATATTGAATAGCATAGTAAAAATTCGATTTTTATATATTGAATAGCATAGTAAAAATTTGATTTTTATATATTGAATAGCATAGAAAAAATTCGATTTTACATATGTAGTGGCTACGGGCGACGAAAGTGATAAGGGATGAAAACAGTGAAGAGTTCCTGCATTAGAAGTGCCGTGGAGTTGGGATAGCTATCGGTGAGAACTTCTCACTCTTCAATTTCTTTTTCTAGTCATATATGTATACTAGGATGCAGACGGTGTTTAGTAGCACCCGACACCCGTCATCCACAGACCATGGATGGCTTGTTTGTTTAATTGTTTGGTTGTGTAGTTGGTTAGATTATTTGGTTTGAATTGAATTGTTTGGTGAAATGAAATTGATTTGATTGATGTGTGAATGGTGTGGGCCTTCACTAGACCGGGGATAAGGCTAGGCCTCGTCCCATTTCTAGTATCGTGTCGTTATGCCGCCGAAATTTTCTAAAATAAGTTAGAAAAATAAAAATATCATTTTTATTTTGAAAATGAACTGAATAAAATTTCATGTGTTAAAATAAAATAGTTTGATCGTTAAAAATATAATTTTTAACGTGAATGTGAATAAATATTCATTTACAAACCGGACGGTTTGTTTATGTACACCTATTTGAAGGACATTGATTGGGACGATAAATTTTACACATCGCCCAACTGCACAAATAAAAATCTGTGTTTGATTGCTTTAAACCCCACACGAGTATTGGGATGATATTTGACGTACACTAATCCCAATAATTAGTTGTATGTCGATCGATTGATTGACAGGCTACTATAAGCGTTGAATATTTATATTCGATGCTCATACAGTGTAGAATGCACTTTGGATGATGGTTGATTATTCATCGTTGTTATTGTATACATGTGTTGTAGAAAATCCATATAATTAACTTTATATGGTAATTGATTGGGCCTCATTCCAGTTTCGAAATAGAAATATTTGAAATAGAAATATTTGAAATAGAAATATTTGAAATAGAATATTTGAAAATAGAAACATATGAAGCCGTGTTGGTTAGATTGACGCCATTTTGACGTGAACGATACTTGTATCGATTTTATTCATTCTTCAATGAAAATTGAATAGATTGGAAATTGAATAGATTTGAAATTCGAACTATATAGAAATGAATTCGAACTAAATAGAAATGAATTCGAACTGTATAGAAGTGAATTCGAATTGAAAATAAATAGAAATGAATTCAAATTGAAAATAAATAGAAATGAATTCGTATTGAAAATAAATAGAAATGAATTCGAATTGAAAATAAATAGAAATTCCTTTTCGTCACAGTAATGAATTCGAATTGAAATCGATTCGAAAAGAATTTAAAACGAATTTATATTGGAATATTCAATTTTGATTTGAAATTGAATATGAAGTTAAAACCGTTTTGAAAATGAATTTAAAACGATTTATAAAGCACGTTTTAAAAGGAAATCGACGAAGTATATATTATATATATTATATATATATATATAATATATAATGGCCTGAATAGAACGCGCCGCACCGCGGTAGTTCGCGAATTTCGACCATTGACTTCAAATGGATACTACGGGAGATCCGACCGTTGGATTCTCCTAAAACCGGAACCGTTGGGTTCGTATCGAAAAGAGCTTTCTAATGGATATTTGAAATTTGAAATCTAACGGTTGGATTTGGAGATACGTCCAAATCAAATTTGGAAAAGGTCGCTGTAAGTGCAGTTCGATGGCCGTTGATGGAAATCGACTGTACGGGCCTTGATAAAATTATTAAAAATAGTAATAATTTGTGTAAAATCATAAGAAATGATTTAGAAAGAACTGGGATGAAAAATCCCATATTTGAGAAGATAAAATAGATTTTTATCGAAATGAACTAGTTTTGAACTAGAATTATAATTCTATTTATTTTTAAATAAATAAATTGAATTTGAAAAGGGTTTTAAAAATAACCAGAATTTCCAATGATTGCATTGGAGTGGATTTGAATCGAAATTGTCTTCGGAATATTTCGATGTTGGAATTCGGGATTATACAGATGTTGTTATGGAAATTTGAAAGATATATATATTTATATCGTTATTTCCAATACGACATTTGTTAATCGTAGAATTTGATATTGAATATAAGCCGACATATTTTCTATTCAGAGCCTTGTATTGAATATCAAATGTGATTTGGGTTTGTCGTGAATGGTGTCTTCACTAACACTGTTCTTGAACCCAGCTGAGAAAAGATTAAATCTTTTTATTTAGATTTAATGAAGTGTACCAATTAAATAATATTTAATTGGAATTGAATTGATATTGACTTTTGGGTTTATCGTGAACAGTGTTTTAACTAACACTCGTTCTTTAACCTGATAATTAATGGAATGTGATTTTGGGTTTATCGTGAACCGTGTTTTAAATGACACTGATTCTTTAACCCAGTTAGCGATTAAAACTAAGTAGAGTTTTAATGAATCTTTAATTAGATTGAAATGATCGAGAATGGAGTATCACCAGTTTTGCTCCAGGCGATAGTTAAATCTTTAATTAGATTTGAACGAGAAATGGTAATTGAATTTACCGATAACACAGTGGTGTTAGATATGAAGTATTACCCGTTTTACTTCATGGGATGAATAGGTTGGGATTGGGAAATTAATACCAATGATTACTTCGGTAAGGTTCGCTAATCCCGACTAGTTTAAATTGATATTCAAAAATAGATTAAAGAATAAATTTTAATGATTTATCTTTGATAAAATTAATGGGAACCTTTCCCTAAGAATGTGAAATTTAGAAACTAACCGTAGGTTGGCTAAGTAGAGTGATTTCCTGGGTATTGATATGATGTTGGTTTCGGCCTTCGGGGTTAATATTTGGGAAATTATTCTCTTGATTAATTTACGGTTAGTGACTGATGAATTGGAATGAGGCGTATGTTGTGTTTGTGTAACACTTATTTAAAATATACGCGAGTTATTTGGAAAGACCGGGTTTATCCCATTCTGAATAACTGATACGACGATAAGTCGAAGATGAAGACGGTGGTCGAAGACCAGAAGTCTTCACGTCGTTTGGGTGATTACTGATGATCTTGATTGGGCTGTACACCCAAGAAGATGGAAACAGTTGGTGATCGTCCAGACGTACTTGGAGATCGATGGATATGCGGGGTACTAGGTGCCTCCGATTTCGTACATACCCAGAACGGACTTGTAAATGGACGGTGTGTCTGACATTGGATTTTAGTCCGTGTGATTGATCTCTATTAAATATATATCTGTTTGGCGGCGGAGAATTTATTCTCTTGCTTAACGCCCTTTTCTGAGACGTACGGGCTCTGGGGTTATATATTGATGGATATCAAACGCATGGAGTGAATTTCCTGTGTGGCATGCCTAAGTGGAAATTGATCGAGGCTTCTGTTGGAAAGCAAAGTCTTGTGGTGATGATCAAAGCATAGCCTGTGTGGCACAGCTTTGTGTAACGTTGATTCGCGAGTATCACACCCGGTATGAACCAAAAACGGGAGACGGACATCAGGGAGGACATGCGTTTCTTTCTAGTTAAGAGTGGCGTCAGTGCTTGAACTGGCTGACGAGTTTGACTCATGTGGATGTTGCTTATTATTACTTGCTGAAAAGCAAGGCGCCTCGTGATATCGGTTTCGGCCGATGCTTCTGGTCGGCTGACGGGCCAGGCTTACGCCCCAAAGGGCGGGGAAACGCAGTGTTCAGGCATAATAATCCACATCGGTGGACCGACCCTGACGATCCAAGGGGCAGTTGCGGCTGTTCCTGAGGGGCGGACTAGAGCGTCTCGAATCGGTGAGGATCTTGCCCCTAGCCTCGGTTCATACCATAAATGATAACCCAACTTCCAATACGACGTCTTGCGGTTTTGATTGTAAACTTATATATGGCGACATAGTGGTATGGGTCATTCATGCCGCCTATGATTGATACTTATGATTTGAAGTTGTTTTATACACTATGCACTTATTATAGTACTATCAAATGATTTGTTTTAAACGTATCAAGCATTCTTTGGCTGTTATAAGGGAAAACCCTATCCCCCGGCTTGCGTTGCATTGTGTGATAGGACCTGGGTCTTATAATAGCTTCATTTTTCTTTATTTAGCATTGCGCTGTTGTTTTATGCACTGGTGTTCTTGGGAGGAAACCCGTTCCGTGTTATACGGCGTGGTCCCTTGATTTACCTAACTTTAAAATAAAGATTAATAACTGTTTTAGTTCTCACACCAGTCCCATGACTGACCTGGAGTTTATTGTTTTGACCTAAACTCTGGGTGCCCTTATTTTTACACGGGCAGCTTGTAACAACCCGTATTTTCAATAACCTGTTATAACATAAATCGAGGCAGAATTTAATTCAAAAATCTGAATCAAGGGAAACGGGCTATGCCATTGCGTTCGTCTCGGAAAAATACGCGAAATAGAGTCCGAGTTTTCGAAAATCGGAATCCGTATGACCCGATTAAGGCCCAACGAAGTTTTCAGAAAATTTCTAAGTAAAAAAAGATTTCAAATTTAAGTTTGAAATTGGAAATTTGGGCCAGTTTGGGCCAGGCGGGAAGATTCCCGCCAGAGCACCCAAGTCGACAGCCCTGTCGACTTGGGAGTCGACTTGGTTGGACCCAAGTCGACAGCCCTGTCGACTTGGTCCAGCCGGGTTGTTTAGCCTGGTGCACCATTTTGAGATTGTGTTGAGCTTGGGGGCCAGATTCAGTTTTAAGGGCTAAGATTGCAACTAGGGTTTAATCCTATGGCCTAAAACACTTGCCTAATCTATAAATAAGGCCCTAACCTAGCCCTAAATCATCATTAATCTATCCTACAACTAAACTATGGCAAAATCAATCCTCTCATGGCCTCCACTCTCTTCATACAATTCCTAAATAAATTTCTAAGTGATTTTCCATGCATACAAGTGTTCTCAAACTTGTATGAGCATCATTAGCTTGCATTCAAGTCAAGTTTTTATATTAGCATCATAAAGAAAGAGTTTTGATCATTTTGGCTCAAGGGTTTTGCTTGCATTTTGGGTTTGATTGATTTCATAAGGGCTTTGTCATATTTTTGTGACTTCTTAAGCATTGTAAGCCCTATTCTACTTTCATACTTAAACTCTAAAGTTAAATGTATGATATGCAAGTTTATATGCAAGTTTACTATGCTATGAAATGCAAGTTTATCAAGTTATGATATGCAAGTTTGATATGCAAGTTTGTCATATGATATGCAAGTTATGTTATGCAAGTTTGATATGCAAGTTTGTCATATGATATGCAAGTTATGTTATGCAAGTTTGGGATGATCATTTGGTTCATGTTATCATGTTATGCAAGCTTATCTTGAGTATATGAACATAAAGCTTCAAGCTTTATGCCAAAGGTTGCATTTTGGCAACATGTAAGTTATCATATCTCTTATGATAACTTGCATGTGAGGCTAGATGCGAACTTATGGCCATTTCCACATGTCATTTAGCACCATGTATCACCAGTATGCCAAGTTTGGTTTTATGCATGTTTTTGAGGCCTAAAAATGTAATATGCAAGTATATGAACACATGTACCTTTCATATGCCACCATGTTGAACTTGTGGCCTCAACACCTTTATGTCATGATTATGCCAAGTTCCCTCTTTCTATCCTTTATGCGCTATTGCGATATGTAAGCGATGGGATTGCGTTTGGGGTTGGGTAAACTTAAAAGACATAAAAACATAAGCTTGGGAATTTACCTATTAAGTTAGGTCTACCCATTGGGAATTTACCTATTAAGTTAGGTCTACCCAATTGCTTGAAAACTTGTAACATGTTTTGGGAACGTGATGGACATGACACTTAGAAAAGATAAGTGTGGCCAACTCGAGGTTGGGTTGAGTTTGTAGCGTAAACCTACCCGGAACCGACCGGCTTAACTAGTTGCTACAAACAATAGGACCCAATGTGAGAAGTTGGTCATATTGTACCTTGAACCCGAGGTTAGACCAAGTTGTGGTGTAAAGCTACCCGGACCCGCCCGGCTTAACTAGTAACCACAACAAGGTCTAATGTGAGAGGTTAAGGCGCATTAAATTAATTAATGCCTCGTGATTAGGGTTAAGTCATGGTCCACTTAGTACTTAACCAATTTGGGCTCGGTAGATTAATCGGGGTTAAGTCGTGAACTCATCGTTACACTTAACCAAGTTAATCCATGATTAGCAAGAGGGTTAAACCGTACTTAACCCACTAGAAAAATCCTAGCAATGGGGGCCCACTCCAGCAGTAATCCCAAGTTAGTATCATCATGACCCTAGGGACTAGGCTAGGGTGGGGGCATGATTACTGGGCTGGAGGTAAGCGACCAATAAACGACGGCAGGGTGGTACGCCGGTGTAGTTCCGGGCGGACTTTTGGTCGTGCACATAGTCCGAAGCCGGGGAAAGCATGCACGGGTACCAATAGATCGGGACTGTGCACTCATGTTCATGGTGCCCAGGGGTTGACACCCTAGGGCTTGATACACCCGAAGGGTGGACCCGACACAGTTCGACTACAATTATGTTTGGGCCGTATTGACACCAACACGTGACGAGTTAGGCTTAGGGAGCCGATCGACTAGATCGTTTGGTTGGACCTTGTATTAGGGTCACTTCATGTTATTGGGCCAAAGCTTGGGCCAAGGGATCAATACTTGTTTATTCAAGTCATGTTAGTTTGCTAGTACACCTGTGGTGCAAAACCTTAATCCTGATTATGCGATGACACCTTTATCTACCTTGTTAGTTAATCATCATGCTAGTATGTAGTTATCCTTATGTTCATCTCAACTTTCATCATGCCAGTTAACTTTATCAGTTTACATTGATTGTAGTAGGGCTTACTCAGTCTTTTTGACTGACCTGTTTTCTTTCGCCTCTTTTCTTCCGTTCCCCCCCCCCCCCCCAGGTTCTCAGAGAGGGAATATTGGAGCTTAGCTGGATTTCCGACCGCTTGCTTGAGGGATTTAGCTCATGTACGGTTTGACATGAAGCTAGCTATGGCTATCACTTCTTCTGGGGATTAGTATTTATGTATTTCAGTTTTTTAGTTGATGTTGTTTTATCTAGACTTGTTTATTTGGAAAGTTGACGTTGTGTTGTACCAGACTTGTTTTGAAATGGTTTAAAAATCTTCCGCTGTTTTATCTATGTTATTTACTCTGTTTACATATATACATATGTTCTTGTTCTGCCTTGATATATCATTATGCATGTTTACCTGATTCAAACGCCCCTCCAAAGTTAGAGTGCTTGCAAGAGCTACCCTGGCGGAGGTGGGGTGTTACATTTGGTATCAGAGCATATGGTTTACGAGAAGGAACAAAAAGGTTTTTAGAAAACTTTTGAAAACTATTTTCAAAACCAAGTATAAAGTATTTTCCAAGGAAAAGTCTATTTTATTTTAAAGGCTATTCCCCAAAAAGCCATTAGCAAAATTCCTTCGTTTTTTTTCGCCATTCTGAATCTGTCTTTTTCTTCGTTTTCAGCATGGCCGATAACTTTGCTATTCCGGAGGGAGTACACGTACCTGTTTGGTATAGGAGACTTTTGGAGGCTAGGGCGACCGAAGCCGGCCCCGCAGATGTCCCTCCTCCTCCTCCTCCAGTAGTTAATATTCCTCCTCCTGTCGCTGAGGTTCCTCTTCCTCCTCCCCCTCAGCATCCTCAAGCTGACTTCGCAAAGACTTGCAAAGATTTCAAAGCAATGGGTGGCAAGAACTTTCAAGGCACTGAGACTTTTGTAGAGGCCAGAAATTGGTTGAAAGAGACCGAGGATTTATTTGCTATCTTTGGGTTAGACGGTCAGAGGAAGTTCTTGTTGGCGGTGTGGCTTATGAAGGATGAAGCCGCTTATTGGTGGGAAGTCACCAATGGTACTAGGCCTGTTGAGACTTGGGCCGATTTCAGGGCAAGGTTCATGCTTAAGTTTCTATCTTCTGCTGAGGAGAATCTGCCAATGGAGAGGTTCATAACTCTGAGACAAGGAGATATGTCTGTCAAAGAATATGTGAACAAGTTCAATCAGTTAGCTCGTTTTGGCTTGGATATGGTGAATACTCCTCAGAAGAAGGCTCTTCGTTTTGCTAGAGGATTGAATGAGCCGTTGCAGGGATTGGCTATGTCACATATTCCCCATGGGGCAACGTTTGAGAGTTTGGTTGATATGGCGTTACTTCAGGGAGATGTTAAGAAAGAGATCAAGATGAATGATACTCAAGCTAAGAAGACTGATTCCCAGGGAAAAGGAAATCAGGGTAATCCAAGTGGTCAGAGCAGTCAAGGCAATCAGAACAAGAACAAGAGTCAAGGCAACAAGGGGAACAACAACAAGGGCAATAACAACAAGGGCAAGAACAACAAGGGCAAGAACAACAAGGGGAAGTGCCATTATTGCGGTTCAGTTGGGCATCTTATTAAGGATTGTAAGAAGAGGAAAAGGAAGAATGGTGAATGCTTTTTCTGCGGTGAGACTGGACATTTCAGTAAGGATTGCCCGAGGAAGCAAGGGCAAGGCCAGGGTCAGACTCAGCGTGCTGGACCTTCAGGAGGGCAAGTTCATGCTCTCAATGTCGCTCCAGTTCCCGATCGAGGTAGTATTTCTGTTGAGAGCCTTGTATATATTTCTGATTTTCCAGTTCGTACCTTGTTTGATTCTGGTGCATCGCATAGCTTTATCTCATCTGATCTTGTTGATAGTTTGCACCTTAGTACTAGCTTGGTAGATGATCCCGTCTGTGTCTCAAATCCTATTGGGGGTTCCGCCCATTTGTCTATGATATGTGGGGATTTGAGGATCTCTATACTGAGTGTAGAGTTCTTGTGCAGTGCTTATGTTCTTGGTTTCAGGGGATATGGATTGATATTGGGCATGGATTGGCTGTCCAGATATGGAGCCATTCTTGATTGTGAGCATAGGGTTGTGAGGCTCGTGACTCGCCTCGGAAACACCCTAGAGATTTCTTGTGATCCGAGAGGTCCCGTCATGTTGTGCTATCTGGAATCACTCGACTCGTCAATGGAAACTCTTCAGTCTGTAAGAGTGGTTCGAGAGTATCCGGATGTTTTCGATGAAGTTAGGGGGTTGCCCCCTAAGCGAGAGATTGATTTCCGCATTTATCTTGTGGATAATGCAAAGCCGGTTTCTTTGCCTGTTCGGCATATGGCTCCGCGTGAAAGGCGGGAGCTAAGTAAGCAAGTGAAGGAGTTGCTTGAAAAGAACTTCATTAGACGAAGTATATCTGAATGGGGAGCGCCTGTGGTATTTGCTACCAAGGCAGATGGTTCTCTCCGACTTTGTGTTGACTATCGAGAGTTGAATAAGCTGACTAAGAAGAACAGACACCCGTTACCGAGGATTGATGACCTCTTTGACCAGCTTGTCGGTGCTTCTGTTTTCTCTCAGCTTGATCTTGCTACGGGGTTCCATCAGCTCAGGGTAGCTGAAGATAGTATAGACAAGACTGCGTTCAGAACTCCAGATGGATTCTTCGAATGGCTTGTCATGCCGTTCGGCTTGACTAATGCACCCGCATATTTCGTGGACTTGATGAGTAGGGTGTTCAGGGAGTTCTTGAACAAGTTTGTCGTGGTCTTCGTAGATGATATTCTGATCTTCTCTAAGGATGAGGAAGAGCACGCAAGGCATCTCATGGAGGTGATGGATACGCTGAGAGCGCATCAGTTGAAGGCCAAGTTCTCCAAGTGTCACTTTTGGAGAAGGGAAGTTAGATTCCTTGGGCATATAGTATCTAAGCAAGGCTTAGCGGTGGATCCCGCTAAGGTAGTTGCAGTTCAGGATTGGAAGACTCCAAGGAATGCAACCGAAGTGAGAAGTTTTCTAGGTCTTGCGGGTTTTTACCGGAAGTTCATCAAGGACTTCGCAAAGATGTCCGCTCCTCTCACTAAATTGACGAAGAAAAATTTAGTTTTTGCTTGGAGCATAGAATGCGAGCTTGCTTTTCAGAAGCTCAAGAGAGCCCTCACATCAGCACCTGTTCTAGCTTTGCCCGATGGAGGGAAGTTATTTACAGTATACACCGATGCATGTGGCACGGGGTTAGGAGTTGTTCTTATGCAAGAAGGAAGGGTGATATGATTTGGCGGTAGACAACTCAAAGTGCATGAGAAGAATTATCCCACTCATGACTTAGAGTTGGCAGCAATAGTATATGCACTCAAGGCTTGGCGCCATTATCTTCTGGGAGAAAGATTTGAGCTTTATACCGATCACAAGTCATTGAAGTATCTCTTTTCTCAGAAGGATCTGAATCTGAGGCAACAAAGATGGATGGAATTCTTGGCGTCCTATGATTTTGAGATAGCTTATACCCCTGGCAAGGGGAATGTGGTAGCAGATGCATTGAGTAGAAGAAGGTTGACCCTAAGTCCTCTATTCGTTGAGATGAAGAATTTAGAGTATGTGGCAACCTTTGATTTCTCTTTGGCGGTTGAGTCGATGACCGGTTCTTTAGCATCTCTGGAACTCAGACCTACCCTTCTTGATCAAATTGGGGCTTCGCAAAGAGAAGACCCTCAGATAGTTGAGATTATGGATAAACTGATTCGAGGAGAGACGTCTAGTCATCTCGCTCGATATTCTATTGATGACAAGGGTTGGCTGAGGAGAGATGGAAGATTATGTGTTCCAATGGTAGAAGATTTAGTAAGAAAAGTTCTTGAGGAAGCGCATCGCTCTAAGTTGACTATACATCCGGGCGGAGATAAGATGTATAAAGATATGAAGCGCATTTTCTTTTGGCCTGGGATGAAGAAGGATGTGGCAGAGTTTGTCTCTAAATGTATCATTTGCCAGCAAGTTAAGGCCGAGTCGAAGAAGCCTGGTGGGCTATTGCATCCTCTAGACGTTCCACTTTGGAAGTGGGAGAGTATTTCCATGGATTTTATCGATGGGCTACCAAGGTCAAGGAAAGGGAATACGAGCATTTGGGTTATTGTGGATAGACTCACGAAGAGTGCTCATTTCATTCCGGTGAAGAGCAAGAGGACCGCATCTTGGCTAGTGTCTGTATATCTTCGTGAGATTGTGAGACTACATGGAGTCCCTTCTAGTATAGTCAGTGACCGTGACCCAATCTTTACAAGTCAGTTCTGGAATAGCTTGCAAGAAGCCACGGGCACGAGATTGAATCTAAGTACTGCTTATCACCCACAGACGGACGGTCAAACCGAAAGGGTGAATAGGGTACTCGAGGATCTGTTGAGGCTTTGTATTCTGGATTTTGGTGGTACTTGGGAAGACCATCTTCCTCTTGTTGAGTTTGCATATAATAACAGTTATCAGGCAAGCATAGGGATGGCACCATTCGAAGCTTTATATGGGAGGCCGTGCAAGTCGCCTACATGTTGGTGGAAGACTACAGATAAGCTTATACTTGGGCCTGATATGATCAGAGATACATCCGAGAAGATCGAGTTGATTCGGAGACGGATGAAAGCGGCCCAAGACCGACAAAAATCCTATGATGATAAGCGGAGAACTGATTTGGAGTTTGATGTTGGGGATATGGTTTTCGTGAAGGTTTCTCCTTTGCTGAATGTGGTCCGATTTGGAGCCGTTGGGAAGTTGGCACCGAGGTTTGTTGGATCATTCCCTATTATAGAGAGGATCGGGCAGATGGCTTATAGAGTGGAGTTGCCCGAGAAGCTTGCCGGAGTACACGATGTTTTTCATGTCTCGCATCTCCGGAAGTGTTTACATGAATCAGCAGAGGTTGTTGAGCCAAGTGTTCTAAAAGATGTAGAAGTGGAGAAAGAGGCTACCTTGAGGAGAGCTCCGATTCGTATCTTGGGGACGGAGACCAAGAAGCTAAGGAATCGAGAGGTCAAGTTGGTGAAGGTTCAATGGGGTGAAGCCGAAGAAGACGCAACTTGGGAAACCGAGGAGAAGATGCGTGGGCTTTATCCATTCCTTTTTGAGGGTACACTCTCAATCTCTTTTCTTTGTTAGCATATCTTTCTTTTTGCTATCCATGTTTATCTAGTTTATCGTGTTAATCTTGTCATGAGAACCTTAGGTAGAAACCCTTTGGATGAAACATGTGTTTGAAACATGTTATGCTTGATGGTTGCAAGTGGTTGCAAGTGTTTGCAAGTGGTTACTCGTGGATGCATTATACACATTAGGCACTAGATCGGCTCACACACTCCTCATATTGCATATGCATGAGTGTTTATGCTTATTCATGGATGAAAATTTTTGTGTTATCACATGGATGTTGCATATGGATGTATGTTATGTGCACACATATAGATGTTATACATTATGTTAGGAATTGCATACATATGGATTCATTTCACTAACATAATCTGCATTGATGATATTTGCATTAGATAGGTACATATACACACACCTTTGCATATGTTCATACAACATTTAGAATCTTGTAAGGACAATGATTGCTCGTGGATGATGTTTTGAGTAGATGGATGTTGGATGGTAGGATACGTTCTTCCTAACTTGAAGATTTCGGGGACGAAATCCTTTAAGGAGGGGAGAATGTAACAACCCGTATTTTCAATAACCTGTTATAACATAAATCGAGGCAGAATTTAATTCAAAAATCTGAATCAAGGGAAACGGGCTATGCCATTGCGTTTGTCTCGGAAAAATACGCGAAATAGAGTCCGAGTTTTCGAAAATCGGAATCCGTATGACCCGATTAAGGCCCAACGAAGTTTTCAGAAAATTTCTAAGTAAAAACAGATTTCAAATTTAAGTTTGAAATTGGAAATTTGGGCCAGTTTGGGCCAGGCGGGAAGATTCCCGCCAGAGCACCCAAGTCGACAGCCCTGTCGACTAGGGAGTCGACTTGGTTGGACCCAAGTCGACAGCCCTGTCGACTTGGTCCAGCCGGGCTGTTTAGCCTGGTGCACCATTTTGAGATTGTGTTGAACTTGGGGGCCAGATTCGGTTTTAAGGGCTGAGATTGCAACTAGGGTTTAATCCTATGGCCTAAAACACTTGCCTAATCTATAAATAAGGCCCTAACCTAGCCCTAAATCATCGTTAATCTATCCTACAACTAAACTATGGCAAAATCAATCCTCTCATGGCCTCCACTCTCTTCATACAATTCCTAAATAAATTTCTAAGTGATTTTCCATGCATACAAGTGTTTTCAAACTTGTATGAGCATCATTAGCTTGCATTCAAGTCAAGTTTTTATGTTAGCATCATAAAGAAAGAGTTTTGATCATTTTGGCTCAAGGGTTTTGCTTGCATTTTGGGTTTGATTGATTTCATAAGGGCTTTGTCATATTTTTGTGACTTCTTAAGCATTGTAAGCCCTATTCTACTTTCATACTTAAACTCTAAAGTTAAATGTATGATATGCAAGTTTATATGCAAGTTTACTATGCTATGAAATGCAAGTTTATAAAGTTATGATATGCAAGTTTGATATGCAAGTTTGTCATATGATATGCAAGTTATGTTATGCAAGTTTGATATGCAAGTTTGTCATATGATATGCAAGTTATGTTATGCAAGTTTGGGATGATCATTTAGTTCATGTTATCATGTTATGCAAGCTTATCTTGAGTATATGAACATAAAGCTTCAAGCTTTATGCCAAAGGTTGCATTTTGGCAACATGTAAGTTATCATATCTCTTATGATAACTTGCATGTGAGGCTAGATGCGAACTTATGGCCATTTCCGCATGTCATTTAGCACCATGTATCACCAATATGCCAAGTTTGGTTTTATGCATGTTTTTGTGGCCTAAAAATGTAATATGCAAGTATATGAACACATGTACCTTTCATATGCCACCATGTTGAACTTGTGGCCTCAACACCTTTATGTCATGATTATGCCAAGTTCCCTCTTTCTATCCTTTATGCGCTATTGCGATATGTAAGCGATGGGATTGCGTTTGGGGTTGGGTAAACTTAAAAGACATAAAAAACATAAGCTTGGGAATTTACCTATTAAGTTAGGTCTACCCATTGGGAATTCACCTATTAAGTTAGGTCTACCCAATTGCTTGAAAACTTGTAACATGTTTTAGGAACGTGATGGACATGACACTTAGAAAAGATAAGTGTGGCCAACTCGAGGTTGGGTTGAGTTTGTAGCGTAAACCTACCCGGAACCGACCGGCTTAACTAGTTGCTACAAACAATAGGACCCAATGTGAGAAGTTGGTCATATTGTACCTTGAACCCAAGGTTAGACCAAGTTGTGGTGTAAAGCTACCCGGACCCGCCCGGCTTAACTAGTAACCACAACAAGGTCTAATGTGAGAGGTTAAGGCACATTAAATTAATTAATGCCTCGTGATTAGGGTTAAGTCATGGTCCACTTAGTACTTAACCAATTTGGGCTCGGTAGATTAATCGGGGTTAAGTCGTGAACTCATCGTTACACTTAACCAAGTTAATCCATGATTAGCAAGAGGGTTAAACCGTACTTAACCCACTAGAAAAATCCTAGCAATGGGGGCCCACTCCAGCAGTAATCCCAAGTTAGTGTCATCATGACCCTAGGGACTAGGCTAGGGTGGGGGCACGATTACTGGGCTGGAGGTAAGCGACCAATAAACGACGGCAGGGTGGTACGCCGGTGTAGTTCCGGGCGGACTTTTGGTCGTGCACATAGTCCGAAGTCGGGGAAAGCATGCACGAGTACCAGTAGATCGGGACTGTGCACTCATGTTCATGGTGTCCAGGGGTTGACACCCTAGGGCTTGATACACCCGAAGGGTGGACCCGGCACAGTTCGACTACAATTATGTTTGGGCCGTATTGACACCAACACGTGACGAGTTAGGCTTAGGGAGCCGATCGACTAGACCGTTTGGTTGGACCTTGTATTAGGGTCACTTCATGTTATTGGGCCAAAGCTTGGGCCAAGGGATCAATACTTGTTTATTCAAGTCATGTTAGTTTGCTAGTACACCTGTGGTGCAAAACCTTAATCCTGATTATGCGATGACACCTTTATCTACCTTGTTAGTTAATCATCATGCTAGTATGTAGTTATCCTTATGTTCATCTCAGCTTTCATCATGCCAGTTAACTTTATCAGTTTACATTGATTGTAGTAGGGCTTACTCAGTCTTTTTGACTGACCTGTTTTCTTTCGCCTCTTTTCTTCCGTTCCCCCCCCCCCCAGGTTCTCAGGGAGGGAAGATTGGAGCTTAGCTGGATTTCCGACCGCTTGCTTGAGGGATTTAGCTCATGTATGGTTTGACATGAAGCTAGCTATGGCTATCACTTCTTCTGGGGATTAGTATTTATGTATTTCAGTTTTTTAGTTGATGTTGTTTTATCTAGACTTGTTTATTTGGAAAGTTGACGTTGTGTTGTACCAGACTTGTTTTGAAATGGTTTAAAAATCTTCCGCTGTTTTATCTATGTTATTTACTCTGTTTACATATATACATATGTTCTTGTTCTGCCTTGATATATCATTATGCATGTTTACCTGATTCAAACGCCCCTCCAAAGTTAGAGTGCTTGCAAGAGCTACCCTGGCGGAGGTGGGGTGTTACACAGCTAGTAGTTTTGGTTTTGCAGATTTATATTCACAAGATCCTGGTTTACAGCTGGAACGATATCCGGAAAGCTTTCTATCCGTATATCTACTTCTAGTTGTGTATTGTATTATTTTCCGCTGCTATGTATTTAATGTAATTTAAATCTCTGATACTTCTGTGTAATATTTATTCATACTCTGTATATTCTTGTAATCTGATGCATTGTTGTAATATACAATGAAATGTTCTTTTGTATGCGTTCTGTTTTGTCATGTTCTCAAATGATAGGGCGTTTCGAACGGTCTGGGTCGGTTTAGCGACTGGTTCGGATCGAGCGAAATTCCTTTTCATCACAGATAGAAAGCAGAGTTGCTCGTTTGCCATTAACAGGAATTGATGTATATGAACGGATCAAGGATATTGAAAATGTATTTAGCAAAGCCTTTCCTCTTCAAGAAGGCACATGGAAGAAAAAATCTATATTTTGGGAACTTCCATATTGGAAACATTTACAAGTTAGGCATTTTCTAGATGTAATGCATATAGAAAAGAATGTTTGTGATAGTATCATTGGAACACTTTTGAATATACCTGGTAAGACAAAAGATAGTGAAAAAGCTAGGCAAGATATGTTGAAAATGGGTATTCGAAAGGAGTTAGCACCAATGGAGAAAGGTAAACGTATCTATTTGCCTCATGCATGCTATACATTGTCCAAAAAAGAGAAAACTAATTTATGCGAGTGTCTTCGTGGTGTCAAGGTTCCATCAGGTTATTCTTCAAACATTAGCAGTCGTGTATCAATGAAGGATTTGAAATTGATGGGCATGAAGTCCCATGACTGTCATGTGTTGATGCAACATTTGTTGCCGGTTGCTATTCGAGGTATATTGCCTAAGCATGTTAGACATGTTATTACAAAACTTTGTATTTTTTTTAATGCAATTTGTAGTAAGGTGATTGATCCTAATATGTTGGATGATCAACAAGCTGATGTTATTGTCACTTTATGTCAATTTGAGATGTATTTTCCCCCTTCATTTTTCGATGTTATGGTGCATTTGATTGTTCATCTAGTAAGAGAAATCAAGATTTGCGGTCCTGTTTTTATGAGGTATATGTATCCGTTCGAAATGCACATGGGAACTTTAAAAAGAAAAACAAAGAATAGATATAGACCTGAAGGTACCATTGCCGAGGAGGTTGTTGAATTTGTCACTCAATACCTAACTGGCGTTGAACCTATTGGACTTTGCAAGTCTCGACATGAAGGGCGACTTGGTGGTCAAGGCATAATGGGGTTTAAATTGATGTCAATTGGCGATGATATGTTTCACAAAGCCCACCTACTTGTTTTACAACACCTTAGTGAGGTCCATCCTTATTTGGAAGAGCACATGAGAATTCTAAAGTCTCAAAATCCTTCAAAGAATGAAAGATGGTTGACAAATGAACATAACCGCTCGTTCGTCATATGGTTTAAAAATACGGTAATGACTCAATTGTCTCAAACAAATCATAATGTTTCTGATACAATAAGATGGTTGGCGTATGGGCCTAAATTTCAAGTTAGCTCTTATGAAGTATACGCTATTAATGGATATGTCTTTCATACGAACCGTCAAGATGAAAAGACCAAAATGCAAAATAGTGGAGTAAGTGTCGTAGCATCTTCAAGAGAATTTGCTAGTGCTAAAGATAACAAACCAATAAATGCGACAATGTCATATTACGGGGTAATTGAGAATATTTGGGAACTTGAATATAAAGACTTCACAATTCCTCTATTTCAATGTAAATGGGCCGATAACCATCGTGCTGTACAAGTGGATGAACATGGATTCACACTTGTTAACTTTAGTCGAGCGAGTCATGATAACGATCCACTCATCTTGGCATCTCAAGTGAAACAAGTTTTTTATGTCACCGACCCAGCTGATCATAAATGGTCTGTTGTCCTTCCTGGAAAAAGACGCATTGTTGGGATCAACGACGTGATAGATGAAGAAGAGTATAATCAATTTGACGAGAATCCACCTTTTTCCAACGGCGTAAGTATATTAGAAGAAGAAGTCGATTTAAATGCAAATTATGCACGTTCTGATCACAATGAAGGGGTTTGGATAGTGGGGTAAGTTTTCAACCTTCTAATATTGTCACCATTTTACTTAATTTTTTTTTAACCTTCTAATACGATATTTATTCAAAAGTATAAAAGTAGACATAAAGATGAATATCATGATCATGTAGAACACTTACATTAGCTTGTTTTTTTTCTAAATAAAATAACTTCTACATTTACATTATATATCCAGTATATATAGAATATTTACATTTTCTAAATAAAATAAAATGGAGCACTTTTCCCTTAGTTTTTTTTTCTTATTTTAAATTGTATTTATAGGATGTTTTATTTTGGTTTTAAAAAAATACTTATTAGAACATCTGCATACTTTAAATTTTCCCTTAATATCATATTTCTTTTCTACAAAATGGGTCGAAAAATACAAGTTATCAAATATTGGATATAGCATAATGAAAGAAGATAGCATAATTAAGAATACTTTCCCATGCATTTCATGTTTTTTTTAAATCATGTTGTATGCTTTTACTTTGTAGTAGGCATTTAAGTCAAGTATAATTTAATCTAGTTTCTATGTTAATTTTTTTCATTAAGGATATTGGATGTGCCATTAGGTCTCTTGTTTTCATACTAACATTGAGTACACATTCAATGATTTCTTTAAGAATTGTTGTTTTCCTCAAAAATTTTCTTATGTAAGAATGTTATACTGCCATTTAAAAACAGCCATGAGTTAATGATGTACAGTTAGCAAAATTGACTAGTGGATGTTATAGTCTAGTGCAAAATTGACTTTAATTCGAAATTGGTTATACATGTGTTGCTTGATCTTTGTATCCGGATCATTAACCTGAGATAGCAGATTAAAATAAATAGCATGATGATATGTGCTTTACTGAATTGAAGTAAATAGCAAGGTGATATAAGTGTCAAGCATTATGTTATTGCAGGTTTCGGAAGTACTTGCTGCAAGCGTGCTTCCGATGTATCATTTATATCAATGTTTTTCATTTCCTCGTCTAGTGTTTCCTGTTCAATTGCATGTGAAGTCTTCTGCTGCATTTCTTTTTTTTTCTTCAACTTTTGTACCGACCTAGGATCTGGAAGCTTATCTTGGTGGCTTTGATTTATCTCAAGATTTAAACAGAAATAAAAGAGATAATTGCTGTTTTTTTAATTGCTAATATCTACATGTATGGTCTTTCGCATGATATCTACATGTTTGATTGCTGTATTTTTCTTCTTTTGCATGAAATATGTTATAACTTTCGGATGCTCATATGTGATACAGGAATAATGGAAATACAACCATCTGAACACACTGAAGGGCAAAACAATTCTGCTCCCGTTTCACAACCATCATCTAAGAGGAGGCAAAGAGGTCCAACAACCGGAAAGAAATACAGAACACCCGAGCCAAAATTCATTGAGTGGTGTGATAATGGAAAATCTATTGGAAAATGGATGAAGTCTTTTAAGGCGTACGTAGGCGATACAGCAAGATCTAGAATTGATATCAATATCAAAGATTGGGCTAGCGTTAGTCAAGGGCTTAAGGATACCATCTGGGAAGACATTAAGGTGTTATACATTAATTTGTTCCCTTGTTAAATTGTCAGTTGGATCCTTTGTGTTTGGAGTCATGGACCTCTCTCATTGTTTATCAGATTTATTTTTACTGCTTTGACGTTGTGTTTTTTTTTAATCTCAGATTGAGTACCACATCGACGAACAAATGAAAAGAATGTGTTAAAAATTGTTCATGGAGCATGGAAGGATTTTAAAACAAAATTGGTTAGTGGTTGGATTACGAAAACCAGAAAGCTTCCAGAAAACCATAAAGAGCCATACGAATTTTATGATGGTGTTACAAAATCACAATGGGAGACCTTTAAGAAGTATTGTGAAACTGAGGAGTTTAAGGTATGTTTTTAATGCCATATCCACAAGTCACCAGCTATTTCATTGATTTTGCAATATGAGAACCATATCTTCATACATTCGGCTTTGCGAGAAATTAGATTCGATCTACTCCAATTCCCAAATAGCTTTCAAAATTTATTCCACTGACATATTAATTTGATTCGATCTACTCTATTGTGTCGCCTGTGTCGCGGAGAATATATTTCCAAATGGTAAAATTTAGATTTGTTTCAATTCAGTTTTTCAACTTCAAAATTTACCTGATTTGATGCTTTCAACTGGTTTGGATTTAGATCCGTCTCAAGTATTACTTTTATGAATCTCTAATAAAAAAGTAAAGGAGATCGGAGCATTTAGATGTGTCCGTTATACATTTTAAAACCTTCTGTAACTGAAATATTGACGTTGGGGTCTCTAACTTTTGGTCGGAGTCGGCTGTTTTTCATGTGGAAGTCTTTAATTTTAACGGTTAAACAAGTTGTTCGAAATAAACATTGAGACTTGTACATGATTGGTATGTGAATATTTGGATAGGCGTGTCGAAGATGTGAACTTGTACATCAAGCCTAAAAAATAGGGCCTTATGTATATTGATAGTTTGCCAAAATTGTATTCAGAGTACTAATTCGGACATATATCATTTTCAGTTGTAGAGCACTAATTAGTTGCATTAACAGGCATTAAACTTTTAAATAACGGAAAATGACTATTTAGCTCGCAAGTCACAACATGTGAGAAGGAAGAATTAGGACAAATCACATGAAGCTAGCAATCCTTGTATAAGTCAATATAATGTTGTCTCTTGAATAATGATTCCGTTTGAAGTAGTTGTATTTTCAAGGTATCCAAATTCATTTTTTTCGCTTCATTTGAAAATCAAAATTATTTTATTGTTCTGATATGATGAAGTACATAAATGGTTGAATCAAGAGTATGTAGTTTGAGTCGGAATAGTTTTTGAAAATTTCTCTTCTAATATCACTTACTTAAGGCGGACTATAAATCATTTGATTTACTCACTAAGTTTTTTTGACGATTAGGTGGTAGAATGACATGGTTACTTATGACTGTTTAACTAGTGATGTAAAGGCCACACCACCCTACACTCATGAAAGACCATTCTATTTCTTTATAATTCATAAAATTTACAGAACCCATGTAATTATTTTCAGCTAAACTTTGTGGTTTATGCTGCAAATATCTGTAGTTATAGTTGTAAATTTTCATTTACAAATGCAGTTTTTGACTGCAAAAATTTGCAGTATAAACAACAAATTTTCACAAAACATAATTACAGAAATTTCTCGCAAAACCCGATTTTGAGAATTCTAAAGTTAACATAAAAGGTATTAACATGTGAACACACACTACTTATGTTTCAATGTGAAATCTTAGGGAACATATATTTATGTACATTATGTACTATAAAAGAAAACTGATATATATGTAGTCATACCAAGATATGATTCTGTCATATGTTGTCCTAAAAATATATACAGATAACTAAATCAGTTAGAATTATTGTGATGATCTATCAGTAAATTTGCTTTGATTTAAAATTATAGTGGAATCGCTTTGATTAAAAATAAAGACATATAAATTATAGTGGAATCGCTTTGATTAAAAATACAGTGAAACAAAGCCAAGTTTGTGACCACTTCAAAGACTAGTACATAGATGTGGTCCATAAAAGAGTTTATTCTACTTGTGTTCATCTAACTGTTAAAAACAAAATAATGACAAAAAAGCTCCAAAATTATCAAATACTAAAATTTAAAAAAATAATATATCATTTATGTATTTGTGTTCATCTTCCATTTTCTTTTAATGTAACTGATTTGATTTTCCAGTTTTCCGCTAAATTTCAAAAAAATAACATATCCTTCCTCTTTAATTTTTTTGATATTTACGCTAGAATTGTTAATGTCATAAAACAGCTAATAAGTGAGAAGGCTAGGAAGAATCAGGCATGCAACGAACATCCTCACTATTTAGGACAAGCTGGGTATGCGGGAAAGAAGGCTAAATGGATAACTGAAGGCCATAGTTCCTCTATCACATTGCCAGGTGGACCTGCTATGGATCGGAGTAAAGATTGGATTTTGGCACGATCAAAAAAAGGAGCTGATGGAAATTATGCCATCCCTACTGAGAAAACTAAGATGGTTGCAGATAAAATGGTATGACTAGTTTCCATGTATATTACCACTTTACATGTTTTAAACTGAAAACACACACTACCCAACGTTCCTTATTTGAAATTACTAATTTTAAGCATCAACACTTGTGGACCAAAGTTGCAAAATATTACAGCGGGAAGATCCTTGTATGATTACTTTAAAATGCCTTGTTTTTGCAAATTTTTAAACTAATTTAGGAGACATCCTTAATAGTTTTTTTTCTTTTAATATTTTATAACTACTGTATGCGTGAGTAATACTCGAAAAAAGGGGTTTGAAAGATTTATATTTGACTGAACAAAATGGCTAGAAATATGTTGTTGTTTTCATTGTTATTGAGTTTGATCAAAATTTACTTAGAAAATACGTTTAGAAAAAACACGGGAGTTATATAGTACAATTCTCCTTGTTATTCAATTTATTTATAGTACAATTTTTTTTAGGGAGTGAACAATAGGCTGAACGCATGATACTGGTATGATGCTGGGTATCCCTACTGACACTGATAAAGATATAATAATTCTTTGTGTATGTTTATATATTTGCATCTCTTTTTATTTCTCGCTCTATGAATGCGTGTCATAATTTTTAATACATAACATGTAGTTGGATGCATATTGTATATACGAACTGGCCGTGATATGTAAACTTTAGGGCGTATTCTGGGTTTTAAATTTTATCTTAAATAGCATTTAAAATTCCTGAAATCCTTTAAAATGTCAGCTGTTTTTGTCCTTTAGTTTTTGTTTTTGTTCTGTAACCACTCATATAGTTTGTTAGCATAAAATTGAAGAACTGAGTGCATTTGGACTATTGCTTAAGCATTCTTACCTAAGTTATTTGTGTAAATTGCACTCCTATACAATTTCTTATATGGATGATGAAAATATTTCCAATGTCCTTCGTCAAAAGAATAGGCTTAACATGTCATTTGCAGCTGCTAGAGGCCTAAGCTATCTTCATTAGAATAATATAACACACATAGACTGAGACACGAGGCCAAAAAATATCCTAATATGCGTGCTCATAAATATTTCAGCCAGGAGATGTGCTTACAGTTTCAATAACCTAAAAAGAAGGGTCTCGTCTGTTTTCTGTAACATTGGTTGCTGGATTAATTGGATACATATCACTGGCATATACTAAATGAGGCGAAGTTCCAACAAAAACAGATGTATGTGCAATTGGTTAACGAGGCCAAATTAACTCAGAGTTGAGTTCTGTTTACAATTTTGCATGTGCAATTGTTAATTGTTTACTATTTTGTAGATAATTTCTTGCGGGCATGGACTATGAGAACTCATGACATGTACATGACACACACCATGGAAATTCTAATGATTTATAAGTGTGTCTGCATGTAGAAAACCAAAATTCATGTAGGGTGTTTATATTACATGAACATTTGTCATGTGCTGCATCTTAATTTATTTATTTCTGGTTGGCAGAACGATTGGAGAGGAAAAGCCATTGAAGGATCATGGGTTCCAGATAGGCATGATGATGTCTTGAGTCGTGCTCTTGGAAAAAGAGAGCATTCCGGTCGAGTTTGAGGGATTAGTCGGATGGTGGGTATAAAAAACATATTTGGAGAGGTAGAGAAAAGGAAAGGGCGAAGCGGTGTAATATCAGCTGATGAGTTGTATGTTATCACTCAGGAAATAGAGGCTAAAGTGAGCCAAAAATTGAGACAAGAGATGAGTACAATGGTTCAAGAGCAGGTTGCAAACATTCTGAGCACGATGAATATGCCTAAGGATGTGGAGATCAACAACACACCATTAACTGATCATCGTAGTAGTTGTCAATCCATGCACCCGAGCAAATTGCAATATGCAAACAAAACTCAAGAGAGGGATCCCTATGCAGACTTGCAGGTAAACAATTTAAAGTTGAGTTCATAAACGTATATGATTTTATGTATTTGACAAATGCTAAGTGAAAAATGTTGACTGTGTACTTGTCATTTTAGAAACCTATTAAATGTCGTTTGGCTGTGAATATGGACTTCAAAATTGTCGTCGTGGGTCATGGCATGGTACATCCCTCTTCAAGGCCCAGTGATCAATGCGGTCGGGATTTGATGCATTGGTTTCTAAAAATTGTACCTTGGTCGACCATGTAAAGGTTGGAATTGATGCAGTGGAGTCTAGTTATGAAGGAACCCCACTTCCTGTTCCAACTATACATCACAACACGATAGGAGAAGCGGTCGGGAGTTTTGTTCAATGGCCTAAAAGCCTTGTGCTTTTAAGAGATAATGATACGGTAATGAATGCATTTAATTATATTGAGTTTATTTTTGAATTCATAATAAACTGGTTTTAAAAGTCGTTTGTAATTCTTTTTTTTTCCTAGTACTAGTATTCATGAATTTGTAGCTTACTGTAATGTGTCTTTAGTGTCGTTGTAGCACTGTTTGAAGTGTATTTTAAATTTGCTCATAGGAGCATATATGAATACATAATTTATTTTTGATTTTTTCTAACCAACAATAAACTACTAAACATTAATTAATTTAACATAAATACTATAAATGGAATGCAAGTATATATTTCTGTATATATTTCCATATATGAACATGCTAGAGATATTGCTTTCATATCCGTAGAGTCATGCTTTACTTTATGATTGAAAAAGAACATACAATACTAACTCATCATTATAATTAAGAAAAATGATCCATGTGCTTCATTTTGTATTGTGATCATTACCTCATATGCTGTGATACCAGCCAGCAATTTCAAATAGAAGGACAACTTGATTTCCATACTGTTACAATTATGAATTTTCTTATATTACATCATTTTAGACATCTACTTACAATTTTGAATTAGGTACCTACATCTCAATCAAACAAGGATTTATTTGAAAATATTAATTACAAGGTCATGAATACAATGGCAAATGAGACTGCAAAAAGCAAATCAATTGTGGATGAAGAAATTCTCAAAACTTTAACGAGCGAATGCAGATATTTCCATGATCTAGTACTTCAGATGCTATCTAATGATAGTGCCATCAATGCAATTCAAGTGAATAAGGATTTATTCACATATGATGAGGACTTTGAAATTCATATCACGATGGATGATATTATCCAATTCTTTAGTATGAAGTGGTTGAATGCATCATGGTTGCAGCTTTACATCATGTGAGTATTTTTTCCTTATCAATTTTTTTCATATATAACCATCTTAGTTTTTGATGAATAGTCAATTTTTAAAAAAACTAACAATGTATGTTTAAATTCGTGTAGGTGGTTAAATCATATGTGCAATGATCTCAAAGTGGAGACCATTGGGTTTATGTGTCCCAAAATGCTTTCCCAAGTGCGAAAACATCCAGATGCGACAAATAGATATTTGTCGAACACATGGAAAGCATTGCAATCTAAAAGTTTACTTTTATCCCCACACTACGAAGGGTATGAACCTTAAACTTTTAATAACTAATTTACATATTTGATGCCAAATTTAACTTACTATAAATCTTGGAATGCAGGAAACATTGTATACTGCTTGTTTTTCGTGTACAAATGAATGAAGTTTATGTTTTTGATCCTCAGACCGAACTCAAACTTAAACTTGAAATTAAGTCGCAAGTGAGCTTGTAAGTTGTATATATTGCTCTCTTATGTGAAGTTAGTATATGTGGTTATTAAAAAAATTCTTGCATGTGTAGGGCCTTCCAAATTTACAAGAAACTCGGTGGCAAGTCTCAAGGAAGTACCTTGAATTGGAAGCATGTTAAGGTGATTTGATTTTCTAACAAAAAATAAAATAAATATAATATATAGTTTGGTATATGAATTCATTTTAAACTAACTATTAAATTATCTTGTAATATTGATATAGTGTCCTCAACAATTAGGAGCAACCGACTGTGTATATTATGTGATGAGGTATATGCATGACATAGTGAAAAATTACAATCAAAGCATCAATTTGCAAAAGGTACTACTTTAGTATTTTTCCTTCATATTATATATCAGTTACATTATAGGTATATTTCGATCATATCATTGTTGCAATGCTAGTTAGAAGAAATCAAATGTTATTGTAGTTGTGTATTGCATTTATCTTGGTTCATTGAGTACGCTTAGCTTATGGGTTGCTTGGATTTTGGGTAAATCAAGTCAAAGACGAATTAGGAGGCCTGTGTATTGCATCTTCATACGTTGAGTATAGCGCACTAGTGACTATGTTTTATTATATTTTGGACATCGTGTGGGCAAGGCTTTGGGATCCAAATTATTAAACTTAATCTGTAATATTATGCTTCATTTTCTGCATATCTGCCTGGTTACTCAAAAATGTTTAACACTACTAATATCATCTTTGTCACCAAAAAATAATTTAAGATAACTGCACCATATTGCGGCTTCAACTCAAAATGCTCAATGACAATAAAAAACGTAGAAATTAGCAGAGTTTCTCGGTAGCGTTTAGCACATAACGAGTCATCAAGAAACACAGTGTTATCGTGTTCAGAGTTCAGTCTCTATGTGGTAGCATAGAATCCGTATGTACATTTCCTAAACGTGTTCTAGTAGTGCGTGGACGCTTTGAATGTTTTACGCTTAGAATGTTCTAGCATTAATCATACCAAATTCAGAAACTATTATGCTATTTCAAGGGAATGTTTTACGCAAAATATTTTGGGTTAGAATGTGTAAAGTGGAAAATAGACACAAAGATAAACTTTAAAAAAGAATTAGAATGAAGGACAGTTTTAAAATTGAATTCAGTGCAAATTGTAACTAGCATTTTGATATAATGTAAAAATCGAATATAATACTAGTTATATATATATATATATATATATATATATATATTCTTCAGTTTAACTATTTTCAAAGTTTGCCTCTACTAAAAATGAAACTAGATTGTTAGTTTTACTTTTAATTTCAATTTATACTATCATGTAAGATTTCTTTTATTAAATTCAAATTTTCGGTTAAGGTGTATACGTTATATACTTTACTTTGTCATCTCAGTATATCGCTAAATAAATGTCTGTGCACGCAGTTTCCATGTCTAATATGTGCCCAACTCTTTACATCAAGAATATGCTAGTTAAACTGTAAAATTATGACTTGGCGGACAATTTCCTAAATTCTCCTTGTTTTCTTGTTTCTGTCAATTAAATAAGGATCAAGGAATTACACATGCTGAGACAATATCAACGCTTCTGCTTTTGCAGTTTCTGTTCCATTTTCTCACTAGTGACAAGCCTAAATCAAATATGCATATATGATCCTTATTATCACAGGATACCAACCATGCCTTTGCAGTTCAATGATATCTCAACAAAACAAACAGTAAATGAAATGAATCGGTCAAGAACACCTCATATACCAGGGTTAGCTAGTTTAGCTTTTAATCTCTTACTCTTTTGTGTATATAACTTTAAGAATAGGTCTGTCTTAATTTGATTAAGTACTCATTCTCCTATGATGTCTAATATATCTAGCCAACGAAATTTTTCTCCTTTTTTTGTTTCTTTCGATTTCATTGATCTAACAAACAGGATTTGCTTTTGCAAAGGTCATACAAGCGTAATATAAAATAACTGCAGGTCAGAAATATAAAATGTTCTGCGTAGCACTCAACTGAAAAGAAAACTTTCATTCACAAATTATGCCTATGAGAAGAGATAGCCCATGAGCGTGTGTATCATGCCGTAGCATTCAAATTACTGCTTATTTTCTGTCATGTAGCATTCTCCGTAGCAGTGCCGACAGTACACCGGAATCTTCGAAATTTGTCTAATTTTTTATTTAAAAGCGTAATTTCGGAACGAACAGTCGGGTCAGAACTTTGCCTTCTCAAAACAATTACCAATGAAGATGCACTGATGTACACCGGAAATGGCTGTTTTCATGTCAAGGTAAAACAACAATAAACCAAAGACGGCAATAAAATAGCGCTCTGTTTTACATTATATAATACACAGTTTTATTTAACTAATAATCACAAAATCTAATGTATTTGATTCACTAATTAATCACAAAATCTAATTTTATTTAGCTATCTTAGTGCGCGCTAAGTTTGATGTATTTGACTTAATAATTAATCACGAAATCCATATAATAGGAGTATAATCATCGTGATGGCAAGATGTTTAGACTGAGAATTTGATCCGTTTCATTTGTACTACAGGAAATGGAGCAATCTTAGTGTTGGCAAGATGTTTAGACTGAGAATTTTGTCCATTTCATTTGTACTACAGGAAATGGAACAATTCTCAGGAAATGGTCCATTTCATTTGTGTTGGCAAGATTAGAAGTGGATAAGTTTTTATTTTTCCCTTTGCATGTGACAATAGGTGAAACGGTACTCAGTTTTTATATTGCGCTGAAATGACCAGCACGGAACAATAGGTGAAATAGCAATTGAATCTCGTTCTGACCACATATACGCATTCACCTGACATTCTGAAATCGACTCGACGACTTCAGCAACTGAAATTGTTACTGTATTTAGGGAGTGAGGTGTGTGCACGTGGCATTTTGGTGTCTTGCATTCAACTATGCAGCCAACATATAAACCCTTGTATTCAACAATTAAATTGCTTTAGCGTTAGTTTCAGCCTATGAAACATGCACTCATTTCTTGTCGTTCACAACAATTACATGCTTTAGTGTTAATTAGTTTCATATACTCACTCACATGTACAACAAATTCCTATTATGTCCTATAATATGCACAATAAGGACCAATTATCAAAGTTTAGCCAACAAGACTATAATGCTGGACAGTCACCAGACTATAATATTGGAATATCGTGTATCTGAAGTCCGAGTTCGACTCTGCCATTGCTTTACACGCATTAAAAAGCTCGACCCCTTCATTTTCTTGATTAATATTTTTAGAAGCCTGAAGAAAATTTCTAAGATCTCTTTCAGTAAATGTGAGTTGAGCAGACTTTATTCCTTTTTCTGAAGCAAGGGTCCTCATTATAGTACTCACACTTCCCCCAGTCTTTGCTAGAGATAAAACAAGTTCACGGTCTTTGGAAGATATGGTACGATATGCAGGGAGTTGTTTCACCTCTTCACTATCTAACAAATCATGGTTATGAGCATTACTAAAGTGAATCACCATCCACCTTGAAACTCCTTTCGAAACTATTTTCTTTATTATCATTTTACCCTCACATTTGCAACGCGAAGATTTCTTGTTTCTTTGACGTTTAGGTTCAGCAGTTTTTCTAGGATTAGAAACACCCGCTCTATGACAAACAAGTTCCCGTTTATAAACTCCCAAGGGATGTGATTGGTTCCCTTTAGAGCGTTCTCTTCTGATAGCAAAACCAATTTTTCAAGCAAAATTTGTATAGTATTCTTCTGCTTCATCGTCGGTTTTGAATGACTGCCCAACATATGGAAGAACATTATTTGAAATAATGTCAGTTTGTATTTGAATTATTCCTTGTGCATCTTCTTCTTCCCCTTCTGCATTCCATAGACATTTTGAATCACCACATATGCATTCTCTGCGTTGAGTAAGACAACCATTGTTTCTTGAAGAGGTTTTTGTCAGTTCTACCAAATTTTAGTCAGATGCATAACCGCCTGGTATTGATTTTGTAAGATACCATCAGTAACAGGATGAAGGATTCAATGAATTATGAGTTTATATGTCATACATATGGTTAAATAAGGTACATTAACGGAGTATTTGGTATAGTCTGGTGACTGTCCAGGTTATAGTCATAAATAAGCTAAATTTACACAGCAAGTTCTTGGTGCACTGCTGAATTTGTTTGCATACTCACTTGTATAATAATTTTTTTAATTGCAGGACTTGGTACAAGACGGTTCTTATAGCCAACAAGAGATAGATGAGGTTCAGGATAATTTAGCTAGTTATATCATGTATAATTGGATGTAGTTTTTTTTATTCTGTACGTTGATCTTTTGTAATGCACGTTGGTATTTTATTATTTACATTATGTTTGTGACAAATTATGTTTGGCAAGGCCAAAATAGAGAAGTATTGTGACAAATTATGTTGATGGATAATATAATTATATTTTATGTTCGATCAGTTTCATAGTAATGTACATTTGTGAAAATTTTAAATGCAACTTCATACGTGGTTTTTATATTCTGAAATGGTTATGATGCAATTTTTTTTTCAAATATATCTTGTGTCGGTTGTTACTTCAAAGATGACTGATACAACTGTTTGTCAATTGTGTCGGTCGACAAACTAATAAGGTCGACACAAATATCAATCATATGTGTCGGCCGTCAATAAAGCGTAGACGCAAAACCAATATCATTTGTGTCGGTCGATATAAGAGGACCGACACAAGAAAGTGTCATTTGCTTCACCGTACAAGCTACTTTGCGTCGACCGTTTGTAAGAAACCGACACAAATAATATTTAATTACGTCGGTCGTATAACCGACACAAGAAAAAAAATGTCTTTTGTGTCATCTTCATTTGTGTCGGTTGTAAAACCGACACAAAAGGGGTTAAATGACCGACACAAATGACATGTTTTGTAGTAGTGTAAGTATGGTCGTTCAAGTTCGTGACTTAACCCACCTACTTATCATGTTGTGTCGGTTAAGTGTTATCCTCTGTTGTTACTTAACCTTACTCCGCATCACGTCAGATTAGTTAAGTGCATGTTAACTTAACCCCGTCCACTAGTCATATTAAAATGGTTAAGTGTTACTAGTCCAGTCATATTACTTAACCCACCCATTCATGTCATATCGGTTAAGTGTTATTAGTCTAGTCATATTACTTAACCTTATCATGTGGCATTAATTTACTTAATGCACCCCAACCTCTCACATTAGACTTGGTTGTGGTTACTGGTTACGCCGGGCGGGTCCGGGCAGGTTTATACCACAACCTAGTCTAACCTCGGGTTTTAAGCGCGGTATGACCAACTACTCACATTGGGTCCTATTGTTTGCAGTTACTGAATTCGTCGGGCGGTTCCGGGCAGGTTTATACTGCAAATTCAACCCAACCTCGAGTTGGCCACTTTCAAGTTATCTAAGTGTCATGTCCATGTTCAAGTTATAACAATGTTCAAATTTCTAAGCAAGTTTCATGTCAAGTTTCTAGTTTTCAACTTATGCCTATTATCAAGTTCATAACTCACGTTTTTGCCCCCAAAACGTGTTCCCAAAGTATTACTAAAATTTGCTATAAAGTTATGCCAAGTTATAGCCTTTTTATTTACAATACAAGCCAACTACCCAAAACCCAACTTTACATATTAATATATATGCCCAAGTTCTAACTTTTCATGTCGATATACATATGCCCAATTCTAGCCAATTTACATATGTTCAAGTTCCACATCAAACTACTGTATTCCATGTTTACACCAATTTACCTATAACAAGTTCTAGGTTTTTACATATGTCACGATCCACGTCAAAATTACATATATCAATTTATATGTGTCCAATCCTAGCCAATTTAGATATATACCAAGTTTCATGCCTTTTTACATAGATCCTACTAATGCCAAATTCCATGTATATATTATTTATGCAAATTTCCCCATAACAAGATTATACCAAAATTTACAGATCAAGCCCCAAACTTGCAGATACAGTGATAATTTCCAATTTCATGTTCCCAATAATTCCAACATATTCATATAGGCAATAATCCCATAATTCCCCCGTATACATCGCAAATCGCGATTTTAGGCCAAGGTCCGAAATTGACCAAGGTTCATCAAAAGAAAATAAATAGGGGAAAGGTAGAATTCGTAGTAAAAGCAAGATCAGAGGGAAAAACATAATCACAGGCATGAAGATTACAATTTGATAATAATATTAACATGAATCGAGAAAATTAATTTACAACAGGCTGAATAGATTATGAACTTGTCATGAGAATAAAGATAGACAAGTCAAAAACTCAAGATTCAAGAAACAACATAAATAGATCTGGATCGATAAACATACTTAGATCCAATTTCACTTTAATTCAATGCCATATTATAATCAAATATTTAAATCGGAAAATAACTAGAACTTACAGAGCGCGAATCGAGAATTAGAGTGCAGAGATTTGATTCTAGAAATAGTTGTTGCAGTTGTTGAATCTCTAATTGTTTTGTCTTGTTCTAGTTGAAAACCCCCAATTTGCAATTCCTGGATGTTGTCTTGATGAAGAAGAAGTAGACATTCTCTCTTTAATTTAATTATTTCAGAAGCAGCATAAGGACAGAATGAAATGGTGTGGAGAGAATGAGGCGAGAGGCTGTTTATATAGGATTAGGCAAACGAACCTTGGCAGAAAACGAGACCAGGTACATCAGAATGCACCCAGGCCCAAAAGCAGATTCGGGGACCAGGTCGACACCCAAGTCGACCGCGCAGTCGACCTGGTCCTAGGGGTGTCGACTGCCCAGTCGATTCCCCAGTCGACCAGGGTGCTGGGTGGGAAATTTCCCGCCCAATTTACCTGGGTTTTGAAATTCGAATTTTGAACTCGAATTCGAACTGTTTTGAACTCTGAAAATTTCTGAAACTTCGGAGGGTCATATCTCCCTCATACGGACTCCGATTCTGGCAAACTCGGACTCGTTTCCAAGCAGAATTTCGAGACAAACGCAATGGCGCAACCAGTTTCTCTTTATTCTAATTTTTAAAATTTAATTCTGCCTTGATTTATGGTTTTAACATGTTGTTAAAATTCGGGTTGTTACATATGCAGTTAGATAATGATGATATGAACTGTGATGCAGGGAAGAACAGGTTGGAGGGATCCAACTTGATTCCTCAATATTTTATATACTGCTTGTTTTCATATTATTTATACACATACTACTTAACCCATTGTCATTGAAACCTGTTTGGATGTCGAACATTGAACTGAAATTCAACGATGTTGTGATTTTAATAAATAGGCAGTATTGATTAAGGGATTGGCAACAAATGGTCTAAAATCCACTTTTTTGTTAAAATGTTGATTTTCCCTTAGGCGAATTGACGAAGTTATAAAATTTAAATTTATAACTGAAGAATGATTTCCAATTATATTTTATATACAAATGAAGTTTTAGAAATAAATCGATATTTATAATTTGGTTTTATAAAAATATTATGAAATGATTATATAATAAGATTTTTATGCTTAAATATATTTTATAAGCTAATAAAGCAATAATTTCCCTATGGGTAAATAATTTAGGATAATTTTTTTAAGAAAACAATTAAGAAATATAATTCGATTAATTATATCAACATAATAAGAAGTAACTGAAAACAGTTAACAAGTTAACTGATGGTTTAAAGTTGGCCAAGTCAACTGTTTTGATTAAAAATGGTTATTAGACTAATTCATCTTTAATTAATCTAATGGAAGTAGTTTAACAAATAGTTGTGTAAATTGAATAAGATTTCTTAAATGTAATTTACCTTTATATTAAGAATATTTAAAGATAATGAAATTTATTAATGTAGTTAATTATGGTTTTATAATATTAATTTCAAAAGCGATTAACTAAACTATTTTAGGTAATGAATAACTTTTACTTCAATAAATGATTTTATTAATACTAGTTTAAGTGATTACTTCTTAAATATAATTAATTTAAGATAGTAACTGAGTTGTAATAGCATTAAATTGGATACTCATAAGAGTTTTGTAAAGAGATTTTAAAATAAAAATCCAAATGTTATGCAGGGTTTATAAAAAGAAAACTAAAGCCGAAGTGAATTTTTTAAGAGAGGTATTACTTAATAAGTTAAATATAATGATTCGAGTTGGAAGGAAAATATAAAAATTAAAGGATGAAGAATGTTAAATTAATTTTTGGTAAATAAGTTGATAAAGGAATTTAGTTAATTTTGAAAAGAAATTATAAAGAGAATTTATAATTAAATCCGAGTTTCATAAACAAAGTTATAAAAAAGGGATTTGAGTTAACACAATAGTTTAAAATAAATGTTTCATGTAATAATGAAATTGGGTAAGGAGAATTGAGATATAAAGAAAAAAATTCTAGAATGCAAAGAAAAATATACCAATTGGCTTTTGATAAATATACAGGTTAATGGAATCCAAGTCGAGTTATAATAAGATGTTAATGGTTTTGGGTAGAAAGGTTGATAAACGGATTTTAGTTATAAAATCCATAATGTAGCATTTTTGTATATCGTAATCTAATCCAAGTTATAAATGGATTTTATATGTTAAATGTTTTTGGGTAAAGTACTTGGTAAATGGATTATCGTAATCTAATCCAAGTTATAAATGGAATTGTGTAAGGATGTTTAAAATGGAAAGTTAGCATTTTTGTATACAATTTACATAATAAACGAATTTATGGCTATATTCGTCAGAGAATTTCTAAAGTAAGAATATGGTTTATAATATCGTATTTTAAATAAATAGAGAATAAGATTTGATTGATATCATAAGTAATATGGGTTTTGAATCATGAACTTCTATATGTTCTAAGATAAGAATGTTGCCGATCAAGGTTTGAGAGATAAATAAAATACCCCAACTTGAACGACTTCATTATTATCAAGGAATGGTATTAGTTTGTAATGGTAAAGGATGCTAAGTTTAGTTCATTATTCCATATGAGGAATATTGCAACGTTAGTTGCGAGATTTTGAAATGTAAATAAGACTATTTGGTTTTAAAGTGAACAATGTAAAGTCTAACATTGTTTGGCCCAAGTTTGAAATATGATTATATTTATACCATTTGGTTATATATATATAATTACTTTCTAGATAATGAAAATAGTTTGGTTTGGGAATATACCTACTCAAAAGGTAAAGGGTGATGGTTTTTTCGAAGAAATGGAAAAGGGTTATGGTGGGTTAGAACAAAATATTTGAAATTTATGTGTGTGTGTGTGTATATATATATATCCATAAGTGTTCGTATTAAATTATAACTTCGAAGTTTGAAGTTAGATAAAGTCATTTATATAATGATAAATATGTCGCTTGACATTGTTTTGCCTGTATAAGAATAGGTAATTGGATTTATACCATTATGTAAATAATATATACCAATATTTTTCGAAGTAAAGGAAAGATAAGAGAGATTTTACAAATAAAGTAATATTTCCAAGATAAAGAGAATGGAAAGAGTTTTGTTGGTAAAGAGAAATAAATAGGAATTTGGTAAGTACGTATATTCTTAAGAGTTAATAATATAATTTTATCGAGACAAGTAAATGAAATCGATTTCAAATCGATTAGATGATTTTCAAAGATCGATAAAGAGTTTTAATGTATGATAATAAAGGCCCGAGCTGCCAAAGTACTTGAAAATACTATTGTGATTGATAGTTAACAACCCAACTATCAATGAAAGAACTTATTGGACCTTTTACGTGTTTGTTTGAAGAGTCCGGGATGGAAACTAGATCCAAAACCACTTTGAACCAATGTTGCATTCGAAATTAATTTGCAGGAAATAAAGATGGAGTATTAAAGACTGTGGATCTTCATAAAATGGAAGAACAACTTAAAATCACTAGTTGATCCCTAGATATATATTGTGGTTCTATCATGATTGAAATTTATGGGTTGTAAGGACTACTCGCTACTTATCCATAGGGTGATTCCTATGATGCGGAAGGAGTGTACCTTCGGTTCATCCTATTCCTGGATGACTTATATGGACGAATGTCTGACAGAGTGTTTCCTGAGTGTCACGTACATTGATTATTACAAATATACCAAGTTTGGTGGTCAAGAGGGAAACTTCTCTTAGATTAACACCCAAAATGTATTTGTGGGCGTCAATTAGTGGTTTGATGGATCTGACGATGTAACATTCAAAGATAACGTGATGTTCTCAGAAAGGTAATCGTAACCTCAAGCCTCAACAACCGGGAAATGACAGAAATCAGGCAGACAACATGGCTATGTGGTCATACCCATCAAGGTGAATTTTCACCATCTAGAGAAAATTCATTTGTTCTTCTTTGATCGTTTCTATATCTTTTGGGTATACGGTTTGGGTCGCTACCAACCGTGGTGATAATATATTCAATACACTCAAGTTGAATGAGTGGTTGGTCATGTGTGGCCGGGTTGCAAGATGTTCTTGTTGAACCCTAGTGTATCCTCTCTAGAGCACACTGATCTGGAGGTGGTCCTATATCTTGTGATGTTGGAAATCCAAACTGCAATATGAGCCATACGTTTTTTAGTTATATACCAACTATGTTGGAAAGTGAGATGCAAGCTTTCCAGCTATATTTCTATTTATTGTTTATTCGTAGGCATTATTATTATATCACCAGATTTTGATATATAAAAGTATTTTTTTGGTTATCGAAAGGTAAAAACACTTGCTATGTTTATGTGTGGTCATGTCTTATGAAAGTTCCATTCTTTCTAAAGATTTCTAAAGTTAAGCAAGTTGTTTGTACTATGAATTGATCACTGAAAGTAATCCAGACTGATTTGGGTGAATTTTGCTTTGCTTCAAATGTGCTCAGGTCAGACCGAGCATATTATCAGCTCAGGTTTCGCTTAGAGCTTCAGAAGATGAGTTAGAGTCGAGATGTAATTCCATATTTTCTAGTAATAAGAAATTCCATTGTGTGTGTTGTATTGAAATGTATGTGTACTCTGATGTTGTAATCATATGTATACAGTTTCATTTTGTGTAAAGAGTTTGATATTTTATATTTTATTCCTTCAGTTGTGAGGCACTGATCTTCTTATTCTTCTATTCTAATATTTCTTTCTCTTCTCACCTTCTAGTTTCTTTCTATTAACTATCTGAATTTTTAATACTTGGGTTTTGGCAAGTGAATACAAGTTATGTATTATTTTTGAAATTCGAACGCTGAATTTTCCTGGTTGTACACAGATAATCAAAGTATACAGGCTCATGCAGTTATACAGAACAATAATAGAGTTTATACATAAGTTAAATAAACTCAATTGGTAAACTGTCTCTTACTAGTATACACAACACTGCCAAGGCTCCACAATGCTATACAGTGGAAATAAATAGATATAATACAAGTATAAGTATATAAATTGTCGCCTTCTGCGAATCCACTTGTGAAGCTTTTAACAAAACCTTTATCTATCACTTGGTTTGCTCATCAGCATCGTCAATGAGAACCCAAAATAATAAGAGGGAAATAAAACTTTAGGTCAAATAAAAGTCTAGTGTGAGCATTGTTTCAAATCTCGGTAATATCGCCCGAGATCTTCTCCGAGATCTCATTTTAGGCTCCTTCCGAAACGAAACAACAAATATCACTCTAAATCTCCTTTCGAATATGTCATCCAAGTTATTGCAATATCGAACGATATACCGACCGAGACGAAATACTAGAATATCGTCCGCGATCTTAGTTTTTGGTTAAAATTTAAATTTGTGCCTGAACTAGAACTATAATTAAAATAACTCGAATCTAGCCATATCAATCTTTTATTATTTTACATTTGCATGTTAAATGACTATATTGTATGTTCGTATATGTTTTACAATGCTTATGATTTTCATATTCGTCTTTTTACATACATATTACTTATGGAATTATAAATTTTATGGTCTATTTATGCTGAATTTTTTAATGTTTTGGATCCTTTTAATGTTTCCTGTCTAACAATATTCTCGTTTTAACCATATTACGATTTAGATTATGAATGATCTTTCACAAAATAAAGAATAATAAAGTTATTTTTCATTTTAAGTTTAAGTTACTATGTTTTTGATAGCATTCACAAAAATCATTTTGTTAAAATATCATTTTTAACATATCATATACCTCGAGATTGTTCCGATATGAACTTATAGACCCGAAATGAAAATCCGAGATGAACTCCAGAGTTAGACTCATCTTGTCCGAGTTCTCCCCCGATGCGAGACCGAGTCAATAAAATCCCCGAGACGAAACGTGACCGATATCCGAGATTTAAAACCTTGGGTGTGAGCGATAAACAAATCTCAAAATACAATAAAAGTCATAATAGTATACACAGCACAAGTGTCGAGAATCGTACCTGCCTTTCCCTTGCATCCACAGAGTTAGCACATTATAACCAATATATGTTTTACTATGACAAACATCAAGTAGGCAGCTATCTAAGCACCTAATGTTGATAAATAAGTAAAGAACCATAACATCCATTAACCATTCTCACATTCACTCACTCACTATGCAAAGTCTATAACATTCGGTACTTTAGTCACCCAATCCATCAAAGCACCGGTAGCTCGGAAACTTCAATAGATTCTACCACACTATTTCCATATCAATCACTAGGTCAAAATGTCAACAAACTCTAATGGATAGGCCTACCCAGTTGTAACAACCCGCATTCTACGCTTCGGAGGATCGTAGAATATTTATTTCTTTCTTATATGAAGGCATATTGTCATGTAACTTTGGGAAACGACTATTGGCGTCATTTTCCATGTTCATGATTTTTGTCGATTTTTAATTGACCATTTTGCCCCTAGCTGGTACTGTTTTGGCCATAACTTTTGATTGGAAAGGAATTTTGACCTGAAACCACTTCCATTAGATTTGTTTGATGGTTTACCTTTCCATAGAGTGGTCATAATAGCCAGACGGACTTACCGTTTGGGAAATATGGCTGAAGTAAGGTTTGGAAGGTGAAAACTGCTTACCGGGCCAAATAGGGTGATTAGCGAATAGGCCCATAACCCATTGCGGGATTAGGGTTATGGGGAGGCTGAAAAGAGTTAGGGATTCATTCCATTTCAGTTTTCTAGCCTCCATTTACCTCTTAGAAACCCTAAAAATGGCCTCCAACCTCTAAATCACCTCCAAATCACTTTCTAATCAAGGATTAAGCTCAGCAACATCAAATCAAGGGAGATCTTCACCAAATCAAGATTAGAGCTGCTGATTTACATTGTTATTCACGGCCAAACAGAGATTTATTTCAGATCTAAGGTTTATTTGTGCTAAGGTGAGTGATTTGCATAGTTCCTCATTAATTATGGTTAATTAAGGGTAATTAGTGTTAATTAGCGAATTTAAACATGATAAAATTCTTGAAAAATATTTATAAATTCTTAAATGATATTTTAGACCTCTGATATGAACTTGGGTTAATTTGGTTAGGTTTTGCTAATCCTATCATTAATTATACTTGGACATGCTTAAGGGAAAAATATGGGGTTTAGGCTATGTTTGATCTATTTTAACTTATCATATTGATGTTTTGGTGTTTGAGGTCACTTTTACTTGTTGCTATGACTGTATGGTATGCTTTGTGATTGATTAGAATAGTTGGAGTGGTCGAAAACGCCGTCGAGTGGCGTAAACTGCTTGCTGGAAAAAGTGCAGGAACTTGGTCGATCCGGATCGGAACGGAGAAAAGGACCCGATCCGAACCCCCTCCCACGCGAGTTTAGAAGCTCCAATCCTCTCCGTTAACATTGTATGGTAACGGGACTTGGAGACTCCGATCCTACCCGGTGTGCTCTGAAGGAGGCCGATCTGATCCATCATCCTAAGAAGACCTCCGATCCGACGTTGGGAGAAAAGGAGGAAGCCTGTGCTCCGACCCGAACCGATGATACCTTCGGATCCGATCCGAAGAAGCTTGCCAGGGAGTGTAGACCTCGACCCGATCCGAAGCAGAGAGGAAGGTTTGTGCTGGAGATTCTGAACCGATCTGATTACTTAGGGAGGAGCATTCCGATCCAAACCGAACTGATGATTAGGGGGAGATCCGAACCGACCCGGTGATGACCAATAACCCGAGATGCAAAGGTAGCCCAAATGGAAGTTAGAGCTCAGGATCCAGTTGGGAACCAATGAGTTCACTTCATGGTTGGGCTTTGCTGCGGGATGTGTGTTAAGGAGTTGTCGACATTCATAACTTCGATTCACCACTGAAAAGGAATGATGGGCTACGTATCAGTGCAGTGGAGTCATTGTGATTCGAGGGGCAAAGTGATCGTAGCAAGACTATGAGCCAGTGCAGTGGAGTCGTTGTGACTCCATGGGGCGGAGTGGACATAGTAAAGGATTAGTAAGGCTATGAGCCAGTGCAGTGGGGTATGTACAACTCCATGGGGGCAAAGTGGACATAGCGAAGGATTAGTGGCTATGGATCGGTGCAGTGAAGCCGTTGTGACTTCATGGGGCAGAGTGATCATAGAAAGTATTGGGTGATCGGATTGGTGGATATCGTATGCTTTACGCACTAAGTGAGAGATGTGAGGATGGTTGCTATGTTTGATTGTTTGCCATCACTATGACATGCACACCCCCACCCCCGTTATCTTTACACCATTTATTCAGTGGCACCTTAGAGTGTTGTACAGTATGTAGTGCTAACTCTTTGGTTGCAGGTCCAGGTTCAGGTATGGTTTAGTAACCTGTTATTGTTCTGTTTAGCTGCTTATCGCTCATACCAGACTTTTTGTCTGACCCAGAGTTTTATGTCTCCTCTTATTACTCTGGGTGCTCTCACAAGCAGACTAGAGACAGGTTAGCTGGTGATGCATGAGTAGAAGATTCGGAGGCGAGCAGGAGGCTTCCACATATGATATATACAGATATTCTCCCTGTGTCATTGTTGGTCACTACTTTGGGTATTAGTAGTGTACCTTTCTTGTTTAGCTTTTTGAGGCAGTTTTTAAAAGTTGTAATAATGTTGGCTTTGGATCATAAGCTGTACTTTGGATTTTCCGCTGCTATGATAGTTTGTCTTCAGCTTATGCACTGTCTCACCTGTTTTATGTCAAGTATGTTGTTATTACATTTTGTTCCATGCGCTGTGAGACATTCTACAGGTTCCTTGTTGATTCTTCACCCTCTTCATTTCCTTCTGATGACCGTCCTGTGCTAACTGGACATGTGTACAACACACTATTGGAGTAAATGTCGGTTGGTGCGGGGCGGGCCGTCACACCAGTCCACAACGTCAACGAGCTCTGGGGTCCATGCAGATCAGATCTAAAACGTCAACTGATTTTAACCCCATCCTCATGCCACTCTCTCAAAGTTATACCAAAGTTACGAATACCAATAACCCCTTTGCACATGTTGTCCGCAGCAGGATCCATTACTAGACTATCCATAAGACTCCCATCCGAAGTCAGCTCAATATGGGGACTACCCCGACGGTCATCGCATGTCGTACGATATCATCCTGTGTCTCCCATATCTCTCTATCTTCGACATTCATCCCAATATGACTTAACTTCGTCTTTTTTGCATCTTGGAGAAAACAATCTATCATACATCCCCATATCTATAATTGAATCACCATCTAGGGATTTCCGCCGTCGAATGATGAACCACTCCATAAAAGCACCACATCTCATCTCAAGCCCAAGCCATTGATCGAAGAGCCACCGTCTGGAAACCACTATCGAATGAACCATCATATCTTGCTCCTCGAAATCACATTATCATCGATACGAAATTGCAATAATGGTTATCGATATAGACAACTTCATAGTAATTGATCATGACTACTCGGATCACCTATTTAACCAAAGTTGGTTAAATATGCATCCAAGGAAAAATGTCTGACATTTATTGTGAAAGCCAGATCGTCGCTAAGTTCATCTTGTTGCCAAGTTCATCTCATCGCCAAACCCATCTTCCATCTCAAGATCGGTCATCATCATGTCACCTTTCCCTAGGTTGACTTAACTTAGGATCTGGATCGGCAATCTAAACATAGTCATTTATATCCGGGTCGATATAGTCGATCCAGACTTAGTCGACCCGGACTTCGTCGACCCGGATCCACTTAGTCCATCAACTTCTTTTCTCCGTCCAAGTCTTTAGATCTGACGTCGAGCTCTAGTGCTGATCTGTCGTTGAATCCATCTATGCGCTCTAAAGTTCCATCGAGAATTTGTCATGTCCTTTCATGTCTACCATCCTTGTGAGTTCAATCGATATACACCAACGTGAGCACTCGATCGATAAACACCCCAAACTCTTACGAACAAAATATTTCCTAATACTAGGTCACCTTCAAACGATGTTTTAATCTAAATTAAGAAAACAATTCGAGCAAACAATCAATAATAAAAAAATTCCTAAACTATCATACAAGCATCCATAGTGATCATAATAAGTCAAACATAACCTATTTATATCAGTCAAGGTGAAATATATGTTCAAATAGCATAAATCTAACTATATTGTCAAAATAGTGCGCAATAGCGCATAAACGGGTAAATAGCAAGTAATAGAGCACAATCGGGTAAAAATGTGACATAATGGTCAAACTACCTGAATCACTAGTTAATATTTTTATTTATTATTTACTAGGTTCTGTTATCCTAGATATTATTTTTTAATAACATCAAAGCTATACTATACGAAGAAATGTAGTTTAGTGAGAGACAATATCACTCACCTTAGCCAAATCATCCCAAACTAGCTATAAAATGACAAGCTCGTCAATACGAGTCCATATGATGAAGTAATGTCCAAATCCGACTTCATATGAGAAAGATTTGACAATTACAAATTTCACGATTGTTTAAATCATCATATTAACTTAACTATTATAAATCCCTAAATTAACTTGCTTAATTACCTCCCCTCTTCATTCAAAATCACGATCCAAATAAACCCAACACAGGAAGTGACTTCAAACCCTCACCTCGTCTCCCTGATGAAGTTCTGACTTGCAAATTCCATGCGTAGGTGCGCCTTGCTTTGCCCTATCGATTGACATTGGTCCTACCTCTGTTCGTAGCCTCTTGCTTGAGACTGGATCCAAAACCCATAGCCCAGTTGTGCATCCCTAGCCACCTCCTCATGCCATCACACTCTGATCAGGGACCATCGATGAGTCGAGCTCTCCTACGCATCCGATTTTCTACTTAACCAGTTGGCCTGATTCGGCCCTAATCTACCTGGGCAGTCCCGGCCATCGATGGTGGTTCGGCTGTGAGTAGTGGCATTCGAAATGAACAATGGAAATGGGTTTATGAACAAAAAGAATTAGGGTTTTATGTATAATATTTTATTAATTAAAACCTAAAACAGGACTAAAGCTCGCGAAGTTCAATCGAAGCGTGTCATCTGCCGCCCTGTATGTAAAAGCGCCTGCTAAATATAATGAGACTAATCATGAGACCCAAATTGATTGTATGCAAAAGTTAGCTTTAAAATTCGAATTGTATAATTATAACTCTTTACATAAATCAATGTGCGCTCTACTTTGCCACGATCAAATGGCTCATCTAAATGGTAACTTGACTGTAGGAACCAATACAATGATATAGTTCCGATGGTACAAGTTTCGTTGAAATCCGACACTATGCTCCCGGAATGACTATTTTACACGTATATCGAGATCGTTATGACTAATAAATGGTTTGAACTTGAAATATAGCGATCTTTATATTTTTTATTAGCATAACGAACCATACAAATTCAACAGAACTAGTCTTTAGTCCCGTTTCAATCATACACGAAAAATCACCTTTTGGAACTGTTCATTGAATAATTGATGATTAATATTTAAATATCTAATTGTTAAAATATCGATCGTTACATTCTTCCCTCCTTAAAGGATTTCATCCCCTAAATCCTCAAGGACAAAACAACTCAACCTAACTCTCTTGAATAAGTGACAACACAAGGCAAATTGTCACTTAACGCCCTCAACAATCATTCAATTCGGGATTGGTGTAGCCAAACCAAAATTCTAACTTGTACGCTTATTTTCCAAACCAATACATATTGAAAAATATAAGTGACAACTTAATATTTGAAAGACAATTCGACATATCAATGCATACTGAATTTGTTTCCAAATTTGGCAAAATTCACGGAAAATTTCGGTAGAACCTCCCTTGTATGGCTTGATTCGTAAAATCCCCAAATCGTAATGAAAGGCCCATCTCAATAAAAGAAAACAAAACCACAAAAGTAGCTACCCATATCGAGGCGTAGAATCATCAAAAATGCACCAACGATAAAAATCACAATTCTACATCTATTAAATACCTCTTTTTAAGCAAGTTTAGCATTTAGATGCAAATAAAAGCAAATAACATCTAAAAGAATCAAATCTTGCTTTGTTGTACCTGGGTATGTAATCAACAAAGAGGATTGGACACAATAGTAAAATAGCAACAAGGGAATAAACATGCTAAATAAACTGAATTTATCTAACATAGCATGTCTAGTTATGTATGGATTTTATTTCGAATGAACAAATGATACAACAATATATTATCCAGCATGCCTAATAATGATATAAATATAAATGGACAAGCAAAAATCATCAATGATCAACCATAAATGGAATACAATAACAATATAGAAAATAACACCCATGCTTATCCTAACATGTAGGATGCTAACCTAAATTATAAGATACATTAAATATTAAATTTAATCCATATGTGACCTGAAGAATTGATTGCCATTCCAAAAATCAAGAATTGAAATCTAGCTTTTCTCGTCAACGAAAAGACTCGAGAGCCATCATACTTTCCTAATTCCCGTGGCAACTTATCGGTGGAAACCATTAGCAACTATTCCCGCAACCAATTATAAATCTCTAATAGTTATAGAAAACTATTTGATCCATCATATTCAGCTATAGCAAGCTGAAATCGCATATATTATAAAATAAATGTGTAAATGACCCGTTCTCATGATGCCAGGAACAAACAACGCTCATATCATACGGAAACAACCATTACGGTCTAGTCCAAACTTATCTCCTCGAGTTATGCGATCATAACCAATAATAAACAAAAGCGATTTTAATTAATGAAATGTCACTTTCGAACGGGTACATAACTAATTCGACACAAAACGAACAACTAAATTTCCTATACATACCTATAAGATATCTCATACACGTAGGAGGACAAGAATTCCAACCATTATCGCCTACAAAGGTTGAGATACCTCTAAGGGAAGAGAAATAGCAATGATGCGACATTATCCACGACTCTAACACCCTCGATAACAAATAGTTCCTCTAACTCACCAAAACAAACTCTATCGCCGTCGAATTCAAGTAAGGAGTCGAGTACTCCACCTCGCCCGGTTCTGGTTATCGACTAAAACACCACAACCCTTCACTCACAAACAAATTACTCGAACTACTCACACATTCAAGTGAGTGCTATCAGCCTCTTGTTCCGGCTCGGAATGAGAAATCGATATACTCATGGGTCAACCTCTACTTCTATGCCATCAAAATTATCGTAGGACATATATCAACATCCTACTTGAGACGACATGACCTAATCACTCCACTTTTTGGAGAATGGAGTTTTCATGACAACAACCTTATTTCAATTATCACTGACTACAAAATATATACTCACACTTTTTGTATAGAATATATATACATACATATGTAGGAAACATTACTGAAGGATGTGCAGTTTAAAGATGATAAAAATTCAGAATTCAGACAAATTTCAAGACTCATGAGTATTCAAGATTTCAAGAATTCAAGAGTTCATGATTATTATAGTTATAGAGTCTAGATTTTGTAAGACTCTAAATAGCACTCTAGGTTCAAATTCTAATTCTAATTTTCAAATTCCGATTTTTAATTCTATCCTCAATCCTCTCTTTTTTATTTTCTATCTTTTCTATTTTTTTCCTTTCCTATTCTTCTTTATTTTTCAAACTTAAATTTTATATATTTATATCCTTATACTTTATATTTATATAGTTTAAAACCTTATAATTTTATAAATATGTTTATATAGTTTAAATTTATGTTTTCATATGATTTTCTACTTTATAATATTAATTTACAATACTATATTTTGATTCAAGAATTTCCAGAATTATATTAACATCAAAACACTTGAAAAATGTTTCAAAATTCAAAAATACACTAAGTATGTCGACATAACAAAAATACCATGTAGACATATAATTGTCACTTTTCAAATTTTGAAAGCAAGTGTCTTTTCACTATTTGACACGTTTCAGAAACGTTGCAACCTTTCATACACTATAAAAAGGGGTTAAAACCGAATCTTTAAACATATCTTCTTCTCCACTTTTATCATCTTTCATTATATAATCATTTTTATGATTTATGCACTTATACTCTACCAAATTCAGTTCTTTTTTGATCAAACTTCTTCTCTCTACACTCTCTTTTCATCTCTCTCTGAAACAAATGCATTTGGAGAGTTCTAGGGCTATTTGTAATTGTTTGGGTTGAGTAAAAGAGGAATCGGTGGTATCCTTGTAGCCGAAAAATCAGGGAAGTAGGAATTGGTGTTTTCTTGTAGCCGAGAAATCAGGAAAGTAGAAATCGGTGGTATCCCTTGTAGCCGTGAAATCAAGGAGAGTGTACTTAACTGTTGATATAGTAATAAAAGTCTGTGTAATCCAGCATTGTGCGGGACTAGACGTAGGAGTAATCTGAACCTATATAAAATCTGGTCTGTTCTTTCCTTTTTTGCTTTTTTATTTCTGATTATTTTGTACCTGTGTTTGAATCTGTGTCTATGATTGTGTTTGTGGTGTTTGATTCATTCTGTTATTCGCATAAGTTTTAGATTTTGTTTAAATTTTCACAAACACTATTCACCCCCCTCTTGTGTTTGTTTTAACTTAACGATCCATTCTGCATTCCTTAACAATTGGTATCAAAGCAAGGTCTTTCAAAAAGTTCATAATCTTATTTTTGAAAATGTTGATAATGGCAAAGTTTGGAAACTCTGTTAATACTAGTCAATTCATGCATTGCATCAATGGTGAAATAGTCTACATATAATAACGAAAGAGGAATACAATCTACTGAATTATTGTTCAATTCGGAAAAGGATGAGTTCTATGGCTTTCGAAAATTCAAAAGTTGAAAATAAGGATAAAGTGGTCGTTGGCAATCAAATTCTGAAAAGGTGGCTGTTGGAAATTCAAATACTGAACTGGTGTGTTACATGGCTGTTGAAAATTCAAATTATGGAAAGCAATTAGTGGAAGTGAAAAAGGAAAAATGGATACTGGAAAGTGGTTGTTCAAGACATATGGCTAGAAATCTAGAAATACTGAAGTATGAATTTGGTGGAATGGTGAACTTCGGAGATAATTCTAAAGAATACATCACTGGAATCAGCAATGTCGGTAATTCTAAAACTCCTACTATTTCCGATGCTTTATTAGTTAGGAATTTAAAACACCACTTGCTAAGTATAAGTCAACTTTGTGATAAAGGTTATAAAATAAATTTTGAAAAGAATAAATGTTTTATAGAAGACAGGAATTCAAAAGTTATATTCGAAGGAGATAGAAAGAAAAATGTCTATATATTAAGTATGAAAATCTCCAGTGATAATTTATGTCTTATGGTCGATACAGGTGATCCTTGGATCTGGCATAAGAGATTCGGTCATACAAATTCCAAACACATCTGTAGGATTTCTAAATTAGATTCAGTTAGAGGATTACCTAAAATGAAATTTAAAGTTAATAACTTATGCGACTCCTGTCAATTTGGAAAACTAAAGAAGAGTTCATTTAAATCGAAAGAAAAATTACTACTTCAAAACCATTAGAGTTAATATACATGGATTTATTTAGTCCATCCCAAGTTCAATCAATAAATCATAACAGATATGTGTGTGTAATAGTTGATGATTTTTCTAGATTTACTTGGACTTTGTTTCTTAAAAACAAAAGTGTTGCTTTTGATCAGCTTAAAACTTTTCTAAAAGGATTCAAAATTTATTATCGCTAAAAATTAAAATAATACGTAGTGATCATGGCAGAGAATTCGAAAATGACAATTTTGAAAAATATTGTAATAAAAAGGGAATAACTCACAATATTTCAATTCCAAGAACCCCTCGACAAAATAGAGTAGTTGAACGTAAGAATAGAACAATACAAGAATGTGTAAGAACTAAGTTATCCGATAGTAATTTATCAAGGATTTTTTGGGCTGAGGTAGTTGCAATAGCTTGCAATAATATTAATATATTTTCAATTAGACCGTTAACTCATAAAACATCATATGAACTTTTGTATAACAAGAAACCAAAAGTATCATATTTTAAAATATTTGGAAGTAAATGTTTTATACTAAATACAAAAGATAATTTAAACAAATTTGATTCAAAATCCGATAAAGGAATTTTTATTAGATATTCAGAAAGAAGCAAGGCTTATAGAGTTTTCAATACTCGAACTAACACTATAGAAGAAACATTAAACATATCTTTCGACGAAAACTATAAAATTATAACTCAAAACAATGAAGATGATTGTAAAAATGAAATTAATGAAATAAATTATGAAGATAATCAACCAAATTAAAGAATTAGACTACTTAATGTAACGACTCGAATTTCGCCCGGACCTAATCGATCGCTAAGTCGACTAAGACCGTTCAAATACCCGAACACGCTAACTTTGGGAATACAACACATCAGAACAAATAACAATAAACTTTTATAACATCATAATAATGTTACATCAGAGTACAAAATATATCAGAGTACATCGATAAATAATAATACAGCGGAAGATAATTCACAATAAATGTAATCCAATGCAGCGGAAATGAATAAACTAGCATAGCGGAAGACTATCAATGCTCTGGACACAGCTTTAAGCTTTGATCCAGAGTCCTGCTCAATATATCTGCAAAATAAGCTACTCGACTGCCTGTATGTAAAAGAGGGCACCCGAATTTACAATGTGAAACAAACTACGAGTCAGTCGTGGGACTGGTATGAGAAATCTTTCCTAACTTACCTAATAATATGGCTAATCACAGGACCACGCCACTAACGCGGAACAGGTTTATTCCATTGGGTTGCCAGTGCATGAAATAAAGTAAATCGTTAAACAATGCAATGCTTTTTAGAAAAATGAGACCATTACAAGACTCAAGTCCCATCACACAATGAAATGCAAACCGGAGGATAAAGTTTTAATTTATAATGGCCAAAAATGCTTGATACGACAAAAACGGATTTGATATTATTATTAGTGTACATATGTTTCAAAAACATTTCAATCATAATGTATCAATCATAGACGGCATAGCTACCATATACTATGTCGCCATACTAGTTTTACAATCAAAACCGCATGGTGTCGTATTGGAAGTTGGATTTCCATCATGAGTCAAGGCTAAGGACGATCTCCTACTAATTCGTGACACTCTAGCAAATATCTCAGGATCCCCCGTAGTGAACCCTTGGATCCTGCACGGCCGGTCCACAAATATGTTAGTGAATTAGTTATGCCTGAACAAACGCTTCCCGATCCTATTGAACCTATAAAATGGTCACAATCGACCAATAAATCCAAGGCCTCATAATCCATCATCCACATAAGTAAAATGTCAGGGCTTGTAAAACCCTGATACCACTTCTAGCTAGAAAGATACGTGTGCACTCCCTGCGTTCCCTTGTCCCGTTTTTGACTCACACCGGGGTGTGAGGATCGCAAAGTAACGCTACACACAAATCTATGCCGAAAATAGGCTATGCTTTGATCATTAACCACAAGGCTCTGCTTTTCAAAAAAAGCCTCGATCAATTGCATCTTGGCATGCCACATTGACAATTCACGCCATGCGATCGATAACTACCAATATATAACCTCTGAGCTCGTACATCTCAGAGAAGGGTGTTGAGCAAGAGAATAAATTCTCCTCCACTACAGATGTATATTAAATAGAAATCGGTTTAATTTACATGGAATGAAATCCAATGCCAGACACACATCCATTTACAAGTCCGTTCTGGGTCTGAACGAAACCGGAGACACCTTATTCCTCGTCCCGTATGTCAAATACAGAAGAGAGGTGCTTGCTTATCGGGACAGTCAACAAGTACGTCCGGAAAACTACCACTGTAACCCTTTCCTGGGAGCAAATCAATTCAAGGCATCAGTAGTCATCCATTCGATGTGAAGATCGTCGGTCTTCAATCGCCGTCTTCAATGTCTTCGACTTTAAATCGTCTTATAATTATTTGAACTGAGATTGAACTCGGTCATTTCAAATAATTATCGAATAATTATAATTTAAAATCATTTCATATCGTTAATATTATTTTATAATGATTTATCGCTATTTTTATTTAAATAAAAATAGCTCATTTTAATTTAACGACGCTTCGGGTCAATATGCGGCCCTAGCGCTGTTTTTATCCAAATTTGATTTACACTTTTCTCAAAATCTAACTGTTGGATTTTAACAAATTTTATATCGATGGAAAGATCTTCCCAAAGCGGATCTAATGGTTCCAGTTTTGGGAAAATTCGACAGTCGAATCTTTTGGTATAATCGTTTAAAGTTACGATTTCGAAACGCGAACTACCGCGCGCGATTTGTTTAATTTTAATTTATATTTACGTATATATAATTATACAAAATATGAATCATTCGACGATTTACCTAACGTGTTAAACATTCCAAATAAAAGAATGTTTAATTGGCATATCATATCTACATGTTCATAATGTCAAATAAATATGTATTTTATTTCCATGACATCTTTGCTAATGACAAATAAAAAGATAACTTTTATTTACATCATTTGAGTGCAATTTCAATTTTATACTTTAACAAATAAAAAGAAATATTTTTATTTGCATATACTTTCAATGTATGACATGACACACATAAAAATGTTTACTTTAATTTGCATGCAATCTCTAATATATACTCTGATAATAAAAATGTCTTTTTAATCTAAACACAGATTCTAATGTGTATATTGCAATAGAAATGTCTCTTTTATATATATACAAATTCTAATGTGCATATTTGCAATAGAAATATCTCTTTAATATATACACAAATTCTAATGTGTATATTGATAATAAAATGTCACTTTTATATATACACAAATCCAAATGTGTATATTGACCATAAAAATGTCACTTTAAACACAAGTTCTAATGTGTATATTGACAATAAAGATAATTTTATAATTTGCATATAAACTCTATTTCACAAAATGCATAAAAAGTGATACATTCATTTTTGTTGACAATTCAAGTTCAACAAAATGATTAAAAAGTGATTCATTCATTTTGTTGATAATTCTATTTCAACAAAATGATTAAAATGATATTTTTCATTTTTGTTGACAATTCTATTTCAACAAAATGAATAAAAAGCAACAATTCCATATTGTTAACCATTCTAATTTAACAAAATGAATATTAGTGATATTTCATATTGTTAATAATTCTGATTTAACAAAATGAATAATTTTGTTGTAACACAAATCTATTTACCAAAAATGCTATTTGTTTTTGACCTCAAATCTATTTAACAAAAATGCTACTTGTGTTTTAACACAAACCGATTTAACAAAAATGCTATTTGTGTTTTGACACAAACCGATTTAACAAAAATGTATATTTTGATTCAACTAATCTGTTTTGACAAAAAGTGTATATTTTGACAAAAATATATGTTTTGTTTCAAGTAATTTATTATGACAAAAGTGTATATTTTGACAAAAATATATGTTTTGTTTCAACTAATCTATTTCAACAAAACAATAAAGATGATGACTTTGTTTTGTTGACAAATCTAATTCAATAAAACAAATAAAAGCGATATGTTTGTTTTAACGAAAATTCTAATTCAACAGAACACATAAAAGTGATATGTTTGTTTTGTTTACAAAATATGTTTTCTAACATGCATGGCATATTGTGTTACATAAATTTTCCTATGTATTCTAATGACAAATAAAGGAATAATTTATTTGTTTACATTTTTCTATTTAACTTAACAAATAAAAATGATAATTTTATTTGGTTACAATTTCTGTTTAACAAAAATGATATTATTGTTTTAATACAAATCTATTTAACAAAATTGTTATTTTTGTTCTAACTCAATTCTAATTTACAAAAACGTAAATTTTGTTCTTACCATTACATTTTGACAAAAAAGCCAATTTTGTTTCAACGGTTACATTTTGACAAAAATGACAAAATTGTTTTCAACAATTATAATTTGACAAAACGACAAATTTGATTTCAACCTTTATAATTTGACAAAAGCGACAATTTCAATTTCAACTCTTATAATTTGACAAAAGCGCCAGATTTGATTTCAACTATTATAATTTGACAAAAGCGACAGATTTGTTTTTAACTATTATAATTTGACAAAAGCGACAAAAAAAATTTTAACTACAAAAGCAACAAATTTGTTTTTAACTATTATAATTTGACAAAAGTGACACATTTATTTTTAACTATTATAATTTGGCAAAAGTGACAAATTGGTTTTAACTATGATAATTTGACCAAAGCGGCAAATTGGATTTCAACTTTGATAATTTGACAAAAACGGATATTTTGTTTTAACAAATGTATTTTGACAAAAATGTCTACTTTGTTTTAACTAATGTGTTTTGACAAAAATGTATATTTTGGTTTAACTAATGTGTTTTGACAAAAATGTCTATTTTGTTTTAACTAATGTGTTTGACAAAAGTGAGTATTTTGTTTCTACTAACTAATTTGATGAAAATGAATGTTTTTATTTCAACTATACTATATTGGCAAAAATGGATATTTTTGTTAAACTAGTTTATATTGACAGAAATGAATATTTCTGTTAAACAAAACTATATTGACAAAAACGATTATTTATGTTAAACTAAACTATATTGACAAAAATGAATATTTCTGTTAAACTAAACTATATTGACAAAAATGAATATTTCTGTTAAGCTAAACTATATTGACAAAAATGATTATTTCTATTAAAATAAACCATATTGACAAAAATGATTATTTCTGTTAAACTAAACGATATTGACAAAAATGATTATTTCTGTTATACTAAACTATACTGACAAAAATGATTATTTCTGTTAAACTAAACTATTCTGAGAAATATCTGTTAAACTAAACTATATTGACAAAAATGAATATTTCTGTTAAACTAAACTATATTGACAAAAATGATTATTTCTGTTAAACTAAACTATATTGACAAAAATGAATATTTCTGTTAAACTAAACTATATTGACAAAAATGATTATTTCTGTTAAACTAAACTATATTGGCAAAAATGAATACTTTTATTAAACTAAACTATATTGACAAAAATGATATTTGCATACAGTTTCTAATCTCAGCATGACAATTAAAAATGTAAATTTATTTACATACAAATATCTACCCTTCACATAACAAATAAAAATGACTATTTTTATTTGTTTACAAATTCAATATAAAATTTGACAAATAAAAATGAATGTTTTTATTTGTGAATAATTCAATGTTAAATTTGACAAACAAAAATCAATGTTTTTATTTGTGAAAAATCCAATGTTAATTTTGACAATCTAACAAGCAAAATGATAATTTGATTTTATCCAATTCTCTAATGCATAACATTTATAACAGAAATGTTAATTTTCTCTAATGCATAACATTTATAACGAAGATGTTATTTTAGTTCTAATCTTTTTATTATGTTGAACAAAGTGACAACAAAAAGTGATATCTTTTTATAATAATCTTTTTATTATAATCTTCTTATTATAATCTTTTTATTTTAATGGAAACAGATTTTTGACAAAAACCATGTTTCAAGTAAACAACAGAAATAAGATTTTATTGTTAATTCTAATTTTAAACAAACCATGTTTAATGTAAAGAATAGAAATGAATATTATATATTTTATATATACAATAAAAATATAGTTTTTATTGTATACACAAAATTCTGACAAACATGAATACACACAATTCAGTTCAGTGGTTCATCGCAATCACAAAACAATCAACATCGCAATAGATATATACAACACCAACATGAATTTTATATATAATAAATATATAAATTTCACAATGCAATAAATAATTAATTTTATTTTAAAAATAGAAATCTCACATCGATTTTTCTTTGAATTTCCAACATGCCTAGTTTTAGATTTAGTCAGTTCTATGTTGTAAAAATTTTTGTTGCGAATCCAATGCTTCCGAAATCATTCGATTTCGTTTCTGTATGAAGAAGTTATGAAGATTACAACTTAATTACTTTAATAAATTTATTAATATATTATTAATTACTAGTTACTTTTCCTTAGAAATTAGACCGTTCTTTTTTACACTCCTTCTTCTTTGATGCTACAGAACCCATCCTCGCACCCAACATCCACCTGTGTGCGCCTCCTCGAGGCACTGGAATGAGATCAATGGCCACCAGACTGACCCCCTTCGCCAGAGCTACCCGCGCCTGCCACCATTGACAAACTCGAACGCCGCCTCGTCCATGAAATCGGCCTCACTTGCTGCGGCTTTGAGAAGCAAATCCGATCTCCACGGTGAGAGAAACCCCATCATAACCATACAGAATTATAGATCTAAAAGAGTACTTCAATTTTCTCTTAAGAATTAGATGTTAATTTGTGAAGATTAGAAAGAGATTATGAGATCAATTTGGGATTAAACTAGCCATTGGTTCCATAGAAACGGCGGCTATAGGAATAGTAGATTAGGGTTTACCAATGTACTGCATATGTACTAGTATATATAGCGTATTTTATTTTATTTTAATTTATTTATTTTCCAAAAATATATGTATGTTGATACAAACTCCAAATCAAACCCAATGAGTGTTGCTCCTAGATAAGTACCCCTGTTTTGGACCCAATGGATTAGGTTTCGTCAGCCCGTTTGATTGTCTCAGCCCACTTTTCTTTATTTTAAAATATAAATCATTTAACTATTTAATTTGATCGTACATTTTAATTTACCGGGGCCACATACTGACTCTAAAAATTCCAAAAAAATATATTTCTAGTTATGGTTTGGCAATACGGTCCTTGAAACACCCCATCTCCGTTAAGGTCACTCACAAAGCGAATGCCTTGATTTTGGTCGAGCATTATAGGTAAAAGACACCGAAAATTTACAAGACAGAAATATAAGCAGCGGAAAACAACATTTATTTTATACGTGGTTCATAATAAAAGCATTACAGCAAACTGTCTAAAAGCAACTTCCAAATCATTAGATCAAAATATATGTCTTGCTTAAAACATAAAGAAGCATAAAACATAAATAAAACTGCATAAATCCCCAAGTCTAGTGTGTCCGGAGCCATAGCCAAAGATAATAGGTTCAAAACCGTACATCACAGAGTCTTCAAGCTTGGAAAGATGAACGGTCCAAATTAAGCTGAGCTATTCCCTCCTTGGCAACCTGAGGGGGGAACGGAAGAAAAGAAGACGAAAGAAAAATGGGTCAGACATAAGTCTGAGTAAGTCCAGTGACTTTTCAGTGTGTGGATAAGGAAAAGGTCATGATAGGAATAAACTGAAAATAGGACAGTACCAGAACAGCAAATTAACATAAAACTATATAAGGCAGGATAAACTTAATATACATCTCACCCATGTCTAATTCTCGGCAACTACTTATACTTGTCCAACTAGCACCACGTGTTCATGGTGAAATGATCCCCTTATATCGATCGGCTCCTACTCGCATGCATTTATCACGTGTGTCATTCGGCCCCCGCTGGACCGTAGATACCTGTGCTGGTCCCACCACGGGGTGTATCAAACCCTATGGTGGTAATCCGACATGATTCAAGATGCACAGTGTATGACTACTGATGCCCAGTGCCTGCTTTTCCCACTCCGGAGTACGTGCATGCCCGTACTCCGTCGGAACCTACACTAATGCACCACCCGCCGACGTTTTGATCGCTTACAATTCAGCCCGGTAATCGTGCCCCACCCTTCCTAGTTCAGGGTTCCATGATACATCTATGTGGGTTACTGCCGAAATGGGTCTCCGTTACTAGGGTTTTCTAGCCAACATGTTAAATTGGTTACGTGTCCTAACCCCACCCATCGGTTTAGTTAACATGTTGAATTGGTTAAGTGTTTCCTTAATTGACTTAACCCTACCAATCTTGACTTAGCTTTATTAAAGCACCAACCACTCACATTAGACAGGTATTGTTGTGGTCACTGGATGTGCCGGTCGGTTCCGGGAAGTTTTACACCACAACTCAGTCTAACCTCGGGTCCTCTTTGGGCTCAATGCAATAACCACCCACACTAGACAGGCATTGTTGTGGTCACTGGATGTGCCGGTCGGTTCCGGGCAGTTTTACACCATAACTCAGTCTAACCTCGGATTAGGCATATTCGTCTTTTCTAAATTTACATATTTATCCTTTTATGCTTATATGTAAATTTTTCAATAATTTATTGTCATGACCCACTTTCCTTCTAATCAAATTCATAATTTTTAGTATGTAAATTATACAATTCCAATGCCATACCATTTACATGGTTATGCGCCAAATATGTCAATTACATGTAGTTTCATGTTTTCCCCCAACGTTACCCCCGTTGTACGTTCACAAAGTTTCATAGAATCACTACAAGAAAAAAGGCTTTTTATAGCATGTAAAAACCGCTATAAAATCTTTTTATAGCGATTCTATAATTGTCATAGATCAACGTGCTGTGAAAAGTCTGGTAGATACTATAGCGCGTCATACTTGCAATGGAAAGCTGCTATCTTAAACAGATCAATTAGTGCAACTGCTTTTCTATAGCTTGTGAAGCATGTTGTGGAAAGTTTTTATGACGCATCGAAATGCTATGGAAAGGTTGTAATATGTTGGCATTCCTTGTTGTTATAACATCTTAACAAGCTATGGAAAATTTTTATGACGCATCTAAACGCGCCATGGAAAATTCACTACTGTATACTACAACATCATTTTGATGCTATAAAAACTGTTTATTCCTTGAAACATATTTTGTATAGCACTACCAGAATGCTATAATAAACAATTTTTCTTTTCATTGCACAGTTTAGAAGGCTATACAAAAATTTCTATTGCAACAATTTGCTTCCATAACATTCAAACACGTCATAAAATTATATTTCCATAATATTATGAGTACACAATTAGAGTCATAAGCCAATTAAATAACAAAATATATATATATCCATAATATTTCATACATGATGAATTCAAACATAAATAAAACAGTACAACCAAAACGATATTCAACTAAAAATATTCATGAACTTCGACAAGCATAACCGGTTTGAAGAAGAGCGACATCATATATCAACTTCGAAAGAATCATACAACCCCTGTCAAAAAGAAACATAAACAAATGTATATTAGTTATATATACAAATGTGTATAATTACAAAAGAGGTAACCTGTCAATTTTTACCACTATCACTTCTCACTTTGACTGAATAATCATTTCGGACAACCATGGATAATACACACACACATAGACACACTTTCTCTCACACACACATATATACAGACATGTGAGGACCGTTCAGCCCGGGCATTGGTTGCCCCAATACAGTAACCTGGGTTGCTCAAAATCAAACCTGGGTTGCCACCACGTTAACAATGATGTTACCACCACAAAACACATCTATCTTATACAGTTACTACTGCCCCTGCGTGATCACTTGCCATACACGCAACAAAAGAAAAACAGAGAAACATTTCCAATATATATGTAAAGATTTACATATATATAGTTTGGTGACCAATCTTCCTATGTTCAACCATTAATAATGATCAGCAAGTTATCTTTATAACAGAGATAGTGTGCATAGGTCCTAAACATTGTATATATATATTTATGATGATCTTATCATTTAAAGCACTTCATTTTAACTAAACAGATCATTTCCTAATAAATGTAAGCATATATACAGCTGATCAAGTAAAGTCAGTCAATGCACATCACCATTTATAACTTCAGGGAATAGCCGAGGTCTATCCATAACATCCTTAACAGATATACACATATATAAATACATATATATTTGTTAATACTATTCAAACAAAACCAACTTAGCAGTCTATTCCCAACACACACACACACACACACACACACACACATATATATATATATCAACTAACCCAGGTATATATGTGAAGATTTACATCCGTTTTTATGTATAGTCAATGTCATTGCTAACTGGCACCTTATTCTCTGGTTTACAAATATACACACGCATATATATATATATATATATATATATATATATATATGTAAAAAATAGATTTGGAATCTGTTGTGTACTGGCATAAATCAATACAAGTGTACTCCTAAAATGTAGTATCAATATAACAAACATCCAAACATACTTTCATATCAATCCTCAAGTCTCATTCAATCATGAAATAGGGAGTACATTCACATACTAAATGTGTCCTTCCAATTTACTTTATTTAATCCAGTTAGTTCCCCTTATTACCTTGTATTCACACCACAACACTGATGTGAATACCCAAATAAGGCCTTAATAGTCACTCATCCATGTACGCATATACAGAATCAGACAAATGATACCATACATTAAGAGTCATTCATCCCATTCGTAGCCATAAATATTCCGGTGAGTGACATATAGATACATATGTTTTTGAATGGGCTGTTTTTAGCTAAATTTATCTTCATGAAAAACTTGGAATCAGAAGAAAAATAAACCAGACAGTGAACCCAAAAGGACGATTGAGTAAACATCAAATTTAATTTCACTTAAATCAAATTCTGGATTTTTCCTGAATGGTGTAGCTTCTATATATGTTGATTATGTATATATTATATAAATCATACCTATAGAGTGTAAGTGGGAGTGGGAGTTTGGTTAACACACATTAAAACCAGTAAATGAAAATCAAAGAAAAACAGAGGACTTAGGGATTGTGAGTAAGCTCAACTTCCCTTTTTTGTGTGGAGTATCTGCGTTAAATTGCTACAGTATACACACACACACACACACATGACCAGTATTTTGGTGAGACATGCCTGTGTCAATACACATACATGTTTGTGTTTTATGATGTGCTTCCTGGGTAGCTTTTGTATATATAAGTAAACTGTATATACTTTTGTTGAAAGTGGTCCAGGCATACAGGCGGATTGTAACTCCAGAGGTCCAGGCATGCGAAAAGAATTTGGATAACAATCATAATATAAGTAAACCAATCAACACCATCTATCTATATGTCAATCACACCATATAAAATCAGAAATACTTCTGTTTGACATACACGCACGCATATATATGACTGCTTGAAATGCACAGGCTTTTACTTTCAAATTTTCTGGTTAAGGGCAACCAAAGTGGTAACTGCCTTGAGCAGCCCAACTTTACAGTATGAATTCACGTAGGAATCAAGCACTTAAATTAAGTATTATTTTACAGTACGAATTCATGTAGGAATCAAGCACTTAAAATTTAAAGAGTGGTTTCGTTAAGAAAACGGCTAAGAATAAGAGAAGTTATATTTCATCTTTGTTAATTTTATGAATAAAAATAACGAAAATTACTGACCTGAGTATTATCACTGATATTTTAAGGTACATTTAACAAAATTTATCTGATATTTCACAGTAAATATCAGTGCAACATACTAGCATATATCAACTGGCATATCTTAACAATTTTTTCTTTTTCTTTTTTTGCCGGGAGGAGGTGGGGGTGGGGGAGGGGAGGCAAAGGGAGATGGCTAAAGATTGAGATACGATGTGTCTCTAATATTAACCACATTTTTTGCGGTAGTCCACAAGTAAGCAAAATAGTTTTCTAAGTTATTTATGTAACTTGAAATGCCAAGTCTTTACCAACGGCTTTAAATTTTGACTTCAAAATAGCAAGTATGATTTTACACCAGCAACAACATCAAATAAATTTTGTTAATTCAATAAATTTTGTCAGTAGCAACAACATCAAACCATTTACTATTCTAGTGGATATATGTAGTATACAGTTTTCTTTTTCTTTTGTCAGTTTTATTAAATGCGCGCATATGCGCACGCATACGCGCAACGCGCAACGAAGCGCAGCTGAAGCGCTTCGCTTCAGGTATGCGATGCGACTTCAATGATGCGCACGCTTTTGTCACTTATGCTTTTTTTTAATTGGATTCTTCCTATAATTCTGTTATGTTTATGTTATGTACTGGTTACATACACAAATATTTACAAGCTATGTACAGAATTTGAGCAGTTAGGTACATGTTTTTTCTGACTATATAATGACTGATTTAATGACTAATTTTGTATATCTAAAGGAAGTTTGAATTATACTTACTAGAAACCGATTCCATTATGACGTTCGCAACAGGCCAAGCTATTGTAGTACCAAGAGCATCTTCTATAACTTCTAAATCGGACGTTGTTCTCCATAGACGTGCCTTTGGAATTTTTACGATATCTACCCAAACTCTAACAGCATTTTTCCCCAAAGGAACACAATGAACCACAGTAGTTGGATCCGTTGAAGACACACGGCCTATTGCAACTATTTCTTTCTTTCCCGACCAATCGATCAACATGCATTTACCTTTTCCCATGGAATTTTTACTCTATCAATTAAATAAAGAGGTTATTTTAATATGTGCTTCAATAATTTGTATGATGAAAAAATAATTGAATGGCATATAAATAAGTTTGATTCATACCTTCTCGACAACTCCAACATTACTCGTATGATTAATTGATGATGTTGTGTTAATTGTTTCGATAATTACTTTCGATTTAGGCCATGCAACTTTGGTACCAATAGCTTTTCCAACTCGTGTCAATCCTTTTGTAGGCCTCCATAGAAAAGCATCTTCGATCTTTGGATTATCTATCCAAATTGCAATGGCATCCGGACCAAGAGGGAGACCATTCACGAGGTCCTTCGGATCACTCGAATGCAATCGTCCATCTACGACTAATTCTTCACTGCCACTCCAGTCAATTAATTTGCATTTATGATTTACGCTGTTACTTTTGCTCTAATAAAAAAGAACATATTACTCTTTTTGTACATTGAAAATAAAAAATTTAATTAGTAGAAAAATAGAAAGATTACCACATTTTTCAAAGTTGTTGAAGTTGTGCAAAACAACCTTAGCAATTGGCCATGCTACTATCTCACCTTCGACATCTCCGATGTGTGTTGAATAAGGTGAAGGTCGCCACAAGAAAGCCTCTGGATTCCTTACAGTGTCTATTATAATTTTTTTAGCATCAGGTCCTAAAGGAATTTGTTGGGCAAGCTCCGATGGGTTACTTGGCACGACTCTTCCTTCCGCAACAATTTCATCTGTCCCACTCCAATCCAGTAAGTCACAGGTGTCATATTGTTTATCATGTTTGTTCTACAATTAATCAAAAGCAAATTATATATTAATAATGAAATTAAATGCCATATATAATGATATCACACTAGTACTATAACTTTTACCACTTGATGCACATTTGCTTCACCCGAGCTTCCTTTTCCCTGTCAATCAAAAAAAAAACAGTAGTGAATATTACAGTATACCATGATCAGTTTTTTTTTTAAGCAGCTTCCAATAGAAAAAAAAAGTGTATGTAGTTCTTACTAGAATAACCTGGTTATGAACAAACATATGACTAACATAAACATACTAAAACAACAGTGTTTCAGTTTTTGGATACATCTATTTAGAACTGTTTAAAATGGTTTAAAACTGCAAAACTAACTTAAAAGTATTTTAAATAGTTTAAAACTGATGTATTTCAGGATACACTAGTGTCTTCAAATGCAGTGAACTGTTTAAAACTGAAATTCAGTTTCAGCATACTTATAATAAAAACTACAAATATTTGTCAGTTTTATTGCAAATTTGCAAATATTTGCAAAAACCCTGCTGGTTTATTTTTGAAAATTTGCAAATATTGTATTCATAGATTACATAATAGCATCCTACATAATAACATCGACGTATTTTTTGATGAGAACCGACATAAAATAAAGTGGTTGAACTGAGCAAACTACAAACCTGATTTTTCACAAGCATACGGACAATCGCGTCTAATTCTGAGATCTTATTTTGCATGTCGACCGTTTGTTTTTCCCTTATGTGTGACCATATTGCCTTGGTATAGGTCATACCCCTTCCCATTGCTCTCAATCGTCCTGGTCTATCCTGTCCCAATACTTTTGCAAGCACATCGTCTTTGTAATTATGCATCGAGCTAGAAGTTGATTCATTTTGTACTTGTTTAATTTTTTCCTACACATGTTGTCATACATGCATATTATACACAATCGAACTATCACAATGGCAAACAAATTGTTATCTAACAAAAGTTTGGAAGTACTTACAATAGCATCCGCGGCAACCAAATTTACCGGTTCGCCATTTTTTCGTGTGTGCGATTTGATCCACACTTTAGCTCGACAAACATAAGATGGATGGGGACTCGTTTTTTTCTATGTTTAAAGAATATATTTTTACAACACGTCACGATGACTACCCAGCTAATAAATATTATGGTATGTGAATTAGTAATTCTTACCAAATCATCAGCCGTTCGAGCCATTCCACTACGACTACTTGTATGCGGTATCTGATTATCTCTAATAGCTTGATATTTCCGACTTAATTCCTAAAAACAAAATGAAAACATACATTAAAAAAATACAGCTTGATTTTCGCATCTCATCAACACTAATGTGTAAGTATTACCTTAAACTCTGGAGTCATTTTGGACTTGACAAACTTCTTCCACTCATTCAAACTTAAGTTGCCGGGTTTTAACCGGTTTCTCTCTTATTCATTCTTTGCTTCCACTACTTGACGAACTAATCATGATTTTGAACCTTTGAAGATGCACCCCATTTGATGAAATATGCACGCCTTTTGCCATTCCTCATCTAGGTTAAATCTAACCTGCAATATATAAGTGCTCATATTTTATGCAAGGAAGAGGCTTATATTTTAAATTTTTAAAGTTCAAAAATAATGCAAAAGAAAGGTGGTTTTAAAGGTTAGAATAATTATGTAGGTAGTTCTTAGGTGGTTTTAAAGGTTAGAAATATTATTTAGCTATCTATTCAATAACATAAACCAAATTTTAATATATTACCTAAGTTTTTAGCGTTCTAATATTTTTCTATATTGGTTTGTAATCCAAAGAATTAGTGTCTAAAAATCAAAATTAGTATTATAAAAATAAGTAAAATCACAATATAAATTTATAATTGCAAATTTACCTCTTCAATTAAGTATACCGAACGTACTGTCATAGTATACTATATTATTCTTATGCCATAGTATACTATATTAACTCAATTCAGTTTTGAATTCAATTCGTCAAACTAATCAAACCAACACAATGCTCACTCCTAGTTGTTAGGGTATTGGCACTGAGAACGAAGCTTGTGTGAAGTATAAGTGGCAACTGTAAATACCAATCATATTAAATTATCCTAGAAGCATTTGAGATAGCATGGTTAGTCAAACCTGAAACTAATGCACCTATTTTCCTTATCCCAAATGTTGGAGAGAACAATAATTTTATTCAATGCATCAATAACAGTAGTACACAAGTGTATAATTTTAAACTAAAATCTAGAAATCGAAGTGATAACGTGTAACAACCCGTATTTCAATAACATGTTAAAACGAGAATCAAGGCAGAATTTAATTTTAAATTCTGAATCAAGTAAAACGGGCTATGCCATTGCGTTCGTCTCGGAAAAATACGCGAAATAGAGTCCGAGTTTTCGAAAATCGGAGTCCGTATGACCCGGTTAAGGCCCAAAGAAGATTTCTGGAAATTTGAATTTCGGAAACAGTTTTGGAAATCAGATCTGGGGCTAGGCGGGAAGTTTCCCGCCTAGGCCATGTCGACAGGGCTGTCGACAGGCCTGTCGACTTGGGCCCAGACCAAGTCGACAGCCCTGTCGACTTGCCTGTCGACAGGGGGTGGCCGGGGCAAGTAGCCTGGCGCACCTGTTTGTCTCACCTGGTCTTGTTCTTGGGCTGGGTCTGGAAGCTTCCGAGATCTGATGGTCCTAATCTATCCTAGGGTTAATCTAAGGGCCTAAAACTATCCTAATCTCTATAAAAAGACCCTAAACCTAACCTAAATCTCTAAAAATCAAACCTAGCAACTAAGTGCTGCCAAAATCAATTTTGATCATGGCCTCCATCTCCAATCCCTAGAGCCTATGCACTCAAATCAAGTTCAAATCAAAAGGTGCAAGCTTGCTACACCAAATGAAGGCCAAATCAACGTTGCTATGCGAGTTCCATGACGATTCTTCAACAAAGGAGGCACCTTTCTTAGCCAAGAAGATTCATGCTTCTTTCCCTAGGCCTAACTAAGTAAGTTCTAGCTACTTTTAGATGGAAACGGTAGTTTTGATAATGACATGGGATAAAATGAGGCTAAACATGATTATGCGAACCTATATGAACCTTACCTTGCCTCTTGTGTTCATGTTTATGATTTTAGGCCATGTGAGTGACTTAATCATGTCTCTCATGCTATGCATAACCTAGTTTAACTTGCAAGTTTGGATCTTTATGCATGAAATGCTAGCATGAACCTTTAGAAACCATTTTACTTGTGAAACATTGGCTAAGACAAGATTTTGGGGCTTATGCATGTTTATGAACCCAAACCCCTTATGCTAACATGCAAGTTTGTGGCCAAATCCTTTATGAGATTATGCATGCTCGTGGCCAATCCCCTCTTTTAAGTTGTGCATGTTTATGGCCAACCCCTTTATGATGTTATGCATGTGGAAGCCAAGCCCTTTTTGGCATCATGCATGTTTTGAGACCAATATGTGACATAGTATCCTTACTATGTTGACTCGCTTTGCTTGCGTTGGGAAAACACGATTTTGGGTAGTTAGATAAACATGAACATGTCGCAAAATCTTAACTTGAATATGACATGTGTTTACACTTGAAAATATGACTTGAAAGATAACATGGAAGTTGGCATGTAAGTATGCATAAAACATGAGCTTGGGAATTTACCTATTAAGTTAGGTCTACACTTTGGGAATTTACCTATTAAGTTAGGTCTACCCAAATGCTTGAAAACTTGTAACATGTTTTGGAAACATGATGAACTTAGATAATATGAGTGTGGCCAACTCGAGGTTGGGTTGAGTTTGCAACGTAAAACTACCCGGAACCGACCGGCCTAACTAGTAGTTGCAAACAATAGGACCCAATGTGAGAAGTTGGTCATGTCGCGCTTAAGACCCGAGGTTAGACTAGGTTGTGGTGTAAATCTACCCGGACCCGCCCGGCTTAACTAGTAACCACAACAAGGTCTAATGTGAGAGGTTAAGAGTGCATTAATTAAATTAATGCCACATGATAAGATTAAGTAAATTTGACTAATGACACTTAACCGATATGACACGAATGGGTAGGTTAAGTGGGACCGGGCTTGATTTCCTTAATGACACTTAACCGTGCAAGATGATTAGGAGATGGGGTTAAGTAATTTACACTTAACTAATCCGACTGGGTAATTAGATGAGGTTAAGTAATTAAGACTTAACTAACCTAACCACGGTAATTAGATGGGGTTAAGTAATCCACACTTAACTAATCTAAACACGGTAATTCGACGGGGTTAAGTTAAACACTTAACCAATTTAAACTTGGTAGTTCAATGAGGTTAAGTAACCAATACTTAACCAACTTAACGTGATAATTTAATGGGGTTAAGCAACTCATATTTAACCAATTATACATGAAGATTTGATGTGGTTAAGTGACCTAAACTTAACCAATCTAACTCGTTAATTTGATGTGGTTAAGTGAACTAAACTTAACCAACCTAACTCGTTAATTGGATGTGGTTAAGTGACCTATACTTAACCAATCTAACTCGTTAATTTGATGAGGTTAAGTTAACCTATACTTAACCAATCTAACGTGAAAACATGATAAGGCTAAGTCACGAATCACTTGAATACGCTTGACCGATTTGACTCGGTAATTTGACAAGGTCAAGTTAATTTATATAATTAACCAATCTAAAATGATAATTAGACGAGGTTAAGTTATGGATTGCTTAATATACTTAGCCAACTTGACACATGGTTTGTAGGGTTAAGTCTTGGACTTGGATACTTAGCCAATTTTGACATGGTTTGTAGACGGGCTAAGTTATGGACTTAAGTGACACTTAACCCATTAGATAAACCCTAATTCGGAGGATTGGGTAAATAACCATAGTTAACAAGGATTATGGAAATAAGGCTAAGTGGTAAACCTTAGTTAAGGGAAACTAAGTAATAATTCTTAGTCAAGGAAATTTGGACCATTTCTTAGATAGATCAGTAACCCGATACGTTAGGTCAACGTTTAAGTATGCGTGTAGGAGCAGGCTATCTGATTTAGATAAAGGCTCCAACGAACTGGGTAACGAAGCAGCGGCTTCGGGGAACATGAGGATATTCTTGGGATCCCTCTGTGAGCTGCCAGGTCATTATACTAGGCTCACGAGAGGTTGAGGTCTGCGGTAGAAGAACCAGGAATATGCCTTGGTTGCTATGCGAGCGACCTAAAGACAGGGGTGGATAGCAGTGAGTCGGCGAATACATAAGGTGCCCGAGATAGCAAGTTCGTCGATCATCTACCATCTTGAGTCAAGCGTGTACGTACGGAAAGGCAGGGAACACCCAACAGACCATAATTTGCTATCTAATTATGGGTGAGGTAGGCCGTAGGATGTGGGCTGGCCGGAGTGTAGTTCTCATGCAAGATTTTCTCTTGTGTTGCCTTTCACTAGTTGAGGGAGGGGTCTCGTGGGACCATAGCCACGTGTAGAAAAGCAGACCTTAGCATCTGCATCGGCAGATAAATCTAAAGCTCCCGACCGAGTCCTGTATTTCTTGTTTTGGCCGGTGACAGGACTCGGATGGCACGATGTGATACATGTGCATCCAGTTATAGAAAAACGATTCACGATGAATGCGTGGGAAAAAGGGCGCGGTTGAGGGTTAGCGTAATCCCTAGTGGCCTAGGTGGTTTAACCCAAACCGAAATACGAAAGCGTGCAATAGGTAAGCGTAATCCCTAGTGGTGCTAGGTGGCGTAAGTCCTAGTAGTTCAAACGATGATTCATATGGAAGAGCCTAGCTAGAACAAGGGTGATAGCCCAAACGATTTCAAGGATAATACGACATGAGGAAGCCCGTACGAGGTACGGCAAAGGACTGAACTTATATACATGGAAAGAAACATATGATTTGAGTAACCTATATATGCGATATATTAGGTCGACATGGACCATTGCACGACTTTGAGCAAGGGACATTCATGGTTAACACATGACGCGGGTAGGGATACTAGTACGAGAGGTGCAGAGCAAATATACATGTTAGAACTAGGAAGAATATACATAATAGATACCGTGGGATGTTAGACGGGGTAGATACCTTAGGATAATGTACTCGATAGAAATCTGATGATGTGATACCTTGACTCATCATAACACCGTAGTTTATCACGATACCTTAGTTTACCTTGCCACAGTAGTTCGACCGGCTACCCTGGTTTATTTATCTTGTAGTTATCCTTATGTTTACTTTCAGTTTATGCATGTCATGTTACCTTTACCTGTTTTTATACTGGAAGTAGATAGGACTTACTCAGTCTTTTTGACTGACCCGTTTTGTTTCGCCTCTTTTCTTCCGTTTCCCCCCCAGGTTTCAGGGAGGAAACAATGCTGTTTAGTTCGGACTTCTTCTGCTTGAAGGTCATCATGGATGGCTTGGACTTCTCTTGGCTATGGCTACTTTACTGTTTTTACTTGGGGAAGAATTGCATAAAAAGTCTTTATGCTTCTTTACTATTGCAAGACAGGTTTTGATGTACTCTGATGTAAAAGGCTTTAGACCTTAATTATTGAATTTATGAAAGTTCGATTTTACTTCCGCTATTTTATATGTTCTGTCTTGTGATATTTCTGTGCATGTTTACCAATAATGCCCCTCTAAAGCTAGTGCATTCCTTTGCGAGTGACCCTAGCGGAGGCGGGGTGTTACATTTGGTATCAGAGCAGAAGGTTACCAGACTGGGCAAAAGTTTTTAAAGACCTTCTGAAAACTATTTGAAAATAGTTTACAAAGAAGCATTTTTCAAGAAAATTTTCTTTTAAAAGAAAAAGGCTATTCCCCAAAGGCCATTAGCACTATCCTTGTTTCCTTAATTGAGTCTCTTTTCCTTTCTTTCCTCCATCTGTAGTCACAGTAGTTTTAACTGCGACTAGTCTTTTCTACCTACGAAAGTGTTTTCCTTACGATGGAGGTGGTTCTCAAGAGACCAGTGGCCGCGTTATAAGAAAGGATAGTGAGGAAGAGGATAAAGGATACGAGCTTAAGGATGAGCAACTTGTTGGTATGGCTTAGTCCTCAAAGGAGGGAGAGGGATAAACAATGAAACCCATGACGAGAGAGTACCTTTGGCATGGTGAAACGGGACGGATAGTTAAGTATCACGGAACGGGGACAAGATCACTCGGAGGGCAATAGTGTGCTCTCATTTCTAGGGTACCTCAGAAGGAGGGTAACGATCTTGTTAAAGGTTTAGCTTTTCTTCTCTATCATCCTATCGGGACTTTGCTTTGATCACCGCATCTTTTAAGTCCGCTTCGATAGTTGAGTCTCTGCACCTTAGTACTAGCGTAGTAGAGAATCCCGTTTTTGTCTCAAGTCCTATTGGAAGATCGGTCCATTTATTCATGGCTTGTTTGGATTTGAGAATGTCTATATCAAGTGTTGAGCTTGGAAATAATGCTTATGTTTATAAGTTGTGGATGGATTCTAGGGATGAAGTGGTTATCCAGTAAGGGGTGCCACTCTCGGTTTTAGAAGGAGGGTAGTTAGACTCTTGGCTTGCTTTGGTAATACCCTCGAAGTCTCGTGTAACCTTTTGGGTTCTGTCATGGCTAGTTACCTAGAATCCCAGGATGCAGTTGTTGGTAATCCGTTTGAATAGAATTCGCCGCTAAGGCGGATGGTTCGTTTCGATTATGTATGAGTTATGGGAATCACCCTAGTAAGGACTCTTGGCAATTTGGATTGGCATCGGAAAACGAGATCCAGAATTCACTAGTGAATTTTGGAGAGCTGGCTTGAGTACGTAGATATGGTTAAGCCAAGTATACTAGGGAAAGAATAAGTGCAAGTGGAACGAGAGGCGACGAGGAAATGAGTTCCAACTCATGTTATGGAAACAGGAAGTAAGAAGCTGCGAAATCGTGAAGTAAAAGGGGCGGTCAAGGCACGATGGAACTAAGCTCAAGGTAATGCGATGCAGGAGACTGAAGACTAAATACGTGCATGATATCTCTTTTGGGAATATATCCTCGACCCCTGTTTTCTGTTGAGCTTGCTTGTAGGCTATCTTTTATGGATATCCTCTCGGTCCTGTTTCTGTTACAAACCCCGTAAGGAGTTTGTTTTGTTTATCTTCTCGATCTTATTTTAGGGAATCTTAGGTAGAACCCTATGGATGTAAACATGTATTTGAAACATGTTATGGTTGATATGGTTGCAAATGATTGCAAGTGGTTGCTCGTGGATGCACGAATACACGTTAGATACTAGATTGACGCGATCACATTTCATGTTGCATATACACGAGTATTTATACTTGTTTATGGATGAAATTGAATGTGTTACCATGTGGACATTGCATATGGATGAATGTTTGTGCACGCATATAGTGTATATATATGACTAGGACTATTTGCATACATGTTGGATTCATGGCACTATACATATTTTCGCATTAGGAAGATTATCCAGGCCTGATCATTAGCATTAGCTAAGGAACATGTACACACACGTTTTGCATATATTCATACAGCATTAGAAATCATCTAAGGACAATGGTTGCTTGTGGATGATGTTTTGAGTAGAAGGATGATGGATGGTAGGATATGTTCTTCCTAACTTAGAGATTTCGGGGACGAAATCCTAAAAGGTGGGGAGAATGTAACAACCCGTATTTCAATAACATGTTAAAACAAGAATCAAGGCAGAATTTAATTTTAAATTCTGAATCAAGTAAAACGGGCTATGCCATTGCGTTCGTCTCGGAAAAATACGCGAAATAGAGTCCGAGTTTTCGAAAATCGGAGTCCGTATGACCCGGTTAAGGCCCAAAGAAGATTTCTGGAAATTTGAATTTCGGAAACAGTTTTGGAAATCATATCTGGGGCTAGGCGGGAAGTTTCCCGCCTAGGCCATGTCGACAGGGCTGTCGACAGGCCTGTCGACTTGGGCCCAGACCAAGTCGACAGCCCTGTCGACTTGCCTGTCGACAGGGGGTGGCCGGGGCAAGTAGCCTGGCGCACCTGTTTGTCTCACCTGGTCTTGTTCTTGGGCTGGGTCTGGAAGCTTCCGAGATTTGATGGTCCTAATCTATCCTAGGGTTAATCTAAGGGCCTAAAGCTATCCTAATCTCTATAAAAAGACCCTAAACCTAACCTAAATCCCTAAAAATCAAACCTAGCAACTAAGTGCTGCCAAAATCAATTTTGATCATGGCCTCCATCTCCAATCCCTAGAGCCTATGCACTCAAATCAAGTTCAAATCAAAAGGTGCAAGCTTGCTACACCAAATGAAGGCCAAATCAACGTTGCTATGCGAGTTCCATGACGATTCTTCAACAAAGGAGGCACCTTTCTTAGCCAAGATGATTCATGCTTCTTTCCCTAGGCCTAACTAAGTAAGTTCTAGCTACTTTTAGATGGAAACGGTAGTTTTGATAATGACATGGGATAAAATGAGGCTAAACATGATTATGCGAACCTATATGAACCTTACCTTGCCTCTTGTGTTCATGTTTATGATTTTAGGCCATGTGAGTGACTTAATCATGCCTCTCATGCTATGCATAACCTAGTTTAACTTGCAAGTTTGGATCTTTATGCATGAAATGCTAGCATGAACCTTTAGAAACCATTTTACTTGTGAAACATTGGCTAAGACAAGATTTTGGGGCTTATGCATGTTTATGAACCCAAACCCCTTATGCTAACATGCAAGTTTGTGGCCAAATCCTTTATGAGATTATGCATGCTCGTGGCCAATCCCCTCTTTTAAGTTGTGCATGTTTATGGCCAACCCCTTTATGATGTTATGCATGTGGAAGCCAAGCCCTTTTTGGCATCATGCATGTTTTGAGACCAATATGTGACATAGTATCCTTACTATGTTGACTCGCTTTGCTTGTGTTGGGAAAACACGATTTTGGGTAGTTAGATAAACATGAACATGTCGCAAAATCTTAACTTGAATATGACATGTGTTTATACTTGAAAATATGACTTGAAAGATAACATGGAAGTTGGCATGTAAGTATGCATAAAACATGAGCTTGGGAATTTACCTATTAAGTTAGGTCTACCCTTTGGGAATTTACCTATTAAGTTAGGTCTACCCAAATGCTTGAAAACTTGTAACATGTTTTGGAAACATGATGAACTTAGATAATATGAGTGTGACCAACTCGAGGTTGGGTTGAGTTTGCAACGTAAAACTACCCGGAACCGACCGGCCTAACTAGTAGTTGCAAACAATAGGACCCAATGTGAGAAGTTGGTCATGTCGCGCTTAAGACCCGAGGTTAGACTAGGTTGTGGTGTAAATCTACCCGGACCCGCCCGGCTTAACTAGTAACCACAACAAGGTCTAATGTGAGAGGTTAAGAGTGCATTAATTAAATTAATGCCACATGATAAGGTTAAGTATATTTGACTAATGACACTTAACCGATATGACACGACTGGGTAGGTTAAGTGGGACCGGGCTTGATTTCCTTAATGACACTTAACCGTGCAAGATGATTAGGAGATGGGGTTAAGTAATTTACACTTAACTAATCCGACTGGGTAATTAGATGAGGTTAAGTAATTAAGACTTAACTAACCTAACCACGGTAATTAGATGGGGTTAAGTAATCCACACTTAACTAATCTAAACACGGTAATTCGACGGGGTTAAATTAAACACTTAACCAATTTAAACTTGGTAGTTCAATGAGGTTAAGTAACCAATACTTAACCAACTTAACGTGATAATTTAATGGGGTTAAGCAACTCATACTTAACCAATTATACATGAAGATTTGATGTGGTTAAGTGACCTAAACTTAACCAATCTAACTCGTTAATTTGATGTGGTTAAGTGAACTAAACTTAACCAACCTAACTCGTTAATTGGATGTGGTTAAGTGACCTATACTTAACCAATCTAACTCGTTAATTTGATGAGGTTAAGTTAACCTATACTTAACCAATCTAACGTGAAAACATGATAAGGCTAAGTCACGAATCACTTGAATACGCTTGACCGATTTGACTCGGTAATTTGACAAGGTCAAGTTAATTTATATAATTAACCAATCTAAAATGATAATTAGACGAGGTTAAGTTATGGATTGCTTAATATACTTAGCCAACTTGACACATGGTTTGTAGGGTTAAGTCTTGGACTTGGATACTTAGCCAATTTTGACATGGTTTGTAGACGGGCTAAGTTATGGACTTAAGTGACACTTAACCCATTAGATAAACCCTAATTCGGAGGATTGGGTAAATAACCATAGTTAACAAGGATTATGGAAATAAGGCTAAGTGGTAAACCTTAGTTAAGGGAAACTAAGTAATAATTCTTAGTCAAGGAAATTTGGACCATTTCTTAGATAGACCAGTAACCCGATACGTTAGGTCAACGTTTAAGTATGCGTGTAGGAGCAGGCTATCTGATTTAGATAAAGGCTCCAACGAACTGGGTAACGAAGCAGCGGCTTCGGGGAACGTGAGGATATTCTTGGGATCCCTCTGTGAGCTGCCAGGTCATTATACTAGGCTCACGAGAGGTTGAGGTCCGCGGTAGAAGAACCAGGAATATGCCTTGGTTGCTATGCGAGCGACCTAAAGACAGGGGTGGATAGCAGTGAGTCGGCGAATACATAAGGTGCTCGAGATAGCAAGTTCGTCGATCATCTACCATCTTGAGTCAAGCGTGTACGTACGGAAAGGCAGGGAACACCCAACAGACCATAATTTTCTATCTAATTATGGGTGAGGTAGGCCGTAGGATGTGGGCTGGCCGGAGTGTAGTTCTCATGCAAGATTTTCTCTTGTGTTGCCTTTCACTAGTTGAGGGAGGGGTCTCGTTGGACCATAGCCACGTGTAGAAAAACAGACCTTAGCATCTGCATCAGCAGATAAATCTAAAGCTCCCGACCGAGTCCTGTATTTCTTGTTTTGGCCGGTGACAGGACTCGGATGGCACGATGTGATACATGTGCATCCAGTTATAGAAAAACGATTCACGATGAATGCGTGGGAAAAAGGGCGCGGTTGAGGGTTAGCGTAATCCCTAGTGGCCTAGGTGGTTTAACCCAAACCGAAATACGAAAGCGTGCAATAGGTAAGCGTAATCCCTAGTGGTGCTAGGTGGCGTAAGTCCTAGTAGTTCAAACGATGATTCATATGGAAGAGCCTAGCTAGAACAAGGGTGATAGCCCAAACGATTTCAAGGATAATACGACATGAGGAAGCCCGTACGAGGTACGGCAAAGGACTGAACTTATATACATGGAAAGAAACATATGATTTGAGTAACCTATATATGCGATATATTAGGTCGACATGGACCATTACACGACTTTGAGCAAGGGACATTCATGGTTAACACATGACGCGGGTAGGGATACTAGTACGAGAGGTGCAGATCAAATATACATGTTAGAACTAGGAAGAATATACATAATAGATACCGTGGGATGTTAGACGGGGTAGATACCTTGGGATAATGTACTCGATAGAAATCTGACGATGTGATACCTTGACTCATCATAACACCGTAGTTTATCACGATACCTTAGTTTACCTTGCCACAGTAGTTCGACCGGCTACCCTGGTTTATTTATCTTGTAGTTATCCTTATGTTTACTTTCAGTTTATGCATGTCATGTTACCTTTACCTGTTTTTATACTGGAAGTAGATAGGACTTACTCAGTCTTTTTGACTGACCCGTTTTGTTTCGCCTCTTTTCTTCCGTTTCCCCCCCAGGTTTCAGGGAGGAAACAATGCTGTTTAGTTCGGACTTCTTCTGCTTGAAGGTCATCATGGATGGCTTGGACTTCTCTTGGCTATGGCTACTTTACTGTTTTTACTTGGGGAAGAATTGCATAAAAAGTCTTTATGCTTCTTTACTATTGCAAGACAGGTTTTGATGTACTCTGATGTAAAAGGCTTTAGACCTTAATTATTGAATTTATGAAAGTTCGATTTTACTTCCGCTATTTTATATGTTCTGTCTTGTGATATTTCTGTGCATGTTTACCAATAATGCCCCTCTAAAGCTAGTGCATTCCTTTGCGAGTGACCCTAGCGGAGGCGGGGTGTTACATAACGTATATGTTGGAATACATTGAAATCGGTGGAAAAAAAATGCTAGATTTACGTTTAAGACGACAAGGAAGATGAGAAGCGAGTGCCAAACCAACTAATCACCTACTGCAACTATCAATGCTAGATTAATACGATCATACCTGAAATCAAGTTCACAATCATTCCTGAAATCAAGTTCGAAGAATTAGGTCGAAGAATCAGGAGAAAGGTGAAATCCGTAGACAATCGCAGCAGGCGGAATGTCGATTTGGAGGGAATGCATGAGCGAAGAGGGATTAGGTTGAGTGAATTGGAGGGAAAAGTGAAATTAGGGGCGGGGAAAAGTGAAATTTCGGGGGAACGTGAAAAATAGGTTTTGAGAAACACGAAAAGTAACTTTTACCGGCCGAGTTTGGAAGGGAAGGTGAAAAAAACTGGTGAGGTCTAATATTTGCCCAATTATTTACTACCACGTGGGATCTATGTCATGGTTTATGTTTCAAACCAAAGACTTAATTGTCATTGCATTGATTATTGTCATAATTTATTCTTCAAAGTCATGATTTATTCTAACTAATGGCTAGCATATTTAATTATAACAAGGTAAATTATCGTGCAATCTTTGCTTGCTATAAATATATTATTTTCTTGTAGTGAATGTTAGGCTCGACATTTTAGCCTAACTTATAAACTAAAAGGGGAAAAAGAGGAACTTGCAACATTCCAACATCATACAAAAATATGGATCTCACTACAGATGTGTCACATGAACTTGGCGTAATATACATTCAATTATGAACCTGCAAACTAGATCTATGCAACATGAATCATAAAATAATAGTTTTACATAGAACTACCAAAACTTAGTTAGACATGTAGTAGTGAACTTGTATAGGGGTTAAATCATGCTAACATAGATCTAACATAGAGGCATATGGATCTAACATATAAAGTGCGGGTCTAAACATATAGGTTTACATAATCATGTTTTAAACCTATAAACTTGCATGTATTCATAACATGATAGCATCACCTAACTTGCATAAACATGGCATAATTTCCAAATTGACATACAACACATAGATGTCATCACCAAAATAATACAACATGACATGTCATCGCCCATTTAACTTACAAACATAGGTTCATTGCCAAGCCTTTAACAATGGTAGTTTTATCATCAAACTACATACAACATGATCGCAAATTTAACATGATAAACCACAATAGTTCATAAGCAAACATGATAGAATGGACATGAGTAGACATGAATCAGCATCACATATAACTTGGTTCAAATTCTATTTCACAATTCATTACAAATCATGTCTTTAATTTATTCACATCTGAAAGGTAACCACACTTACAACCAAAAAGGAATTCCTGAGTTCTGGGATCTGTATTCTGAAACTGAATTGCTCGCCTTTGATGTAGATCGTTGAATTCTCTTAGTTGAATTAGATTAGATTTGATTTAATTTTGATGTAGCTTCTATCTTGCCTTTCAGTTGAAAGAGATGACGGCTATTCTAGGTTTACCATTGACGGCATGGCGGCTCTTGCAATGAATTAGTGTGATTTTAGCTTTAGATTTAGGTTATTATATAGAGTTTTAATTAATTTAGAGCCGTCAGATTAACCCTAGAAGCAATCAAGCCATCCAGTCAAGATAGGATAACACCTCAGCCCTAATGACTCACTATTCAGATCAGAACACTCCAGAAATCTGTGCAGGTCTTTAGTCCGACATGGGGGCACTTGGCAGGTGCGCCAGTGCATTTTTGTACTGGCGCACTTGTGAAGTGCACCAGTGCATTCTGGTCGACTTCCGGTTTTCTGCCTAACTTCGTTCGTCCATATCTCCTTCATACAGTGTCCATTTTATGCAAACTCGGACTCTATCTCAAGCAGAATTCCGAGACGAATGCAATGGTGTAACTCGTTTCCCTTAATTCTCACATTTGAAATTAAGTATTCTTTAAATTCGTTAATATTAATATTTAAAATCACTGGGTGTTACATTCTCTCCTCCTTAAAGGATTTCGGCCCCGAAATCTCCAAGTTAAGGGGAATGTATATCCTAACATACAATCATTCATCTACTCAACCAGCAAACATAGGCATCCATTGTCCTTACATGATTTCTAATGCTGTATGAACATATGCAAAAAGTGTGTGTATATGTTCCTTATCTAAAGCAAAATCAGGAGGTCTACTGATTCAGTTGACCTCCTTAATGCAAATCATGATAGTGCCATGCATCCATTATGTATGCGAAAGAATCCTAATGACACATATTATTTCTGCATGTGTGCACAGCCATTCATCTAAATGCAGCATCAATATGATAACACAACCATTATACATCCATAAATTTAGATATGCATACACATTTATATGCAATATGAAGGTGATTGAGCCGATCTAGTGCCTAAAGTGTGTGTACATGCATCCACGAGCAACCACTTGCAACCATCAATCATAACATGTTTCAAATACATGTTTGCATCCATCGGTTTCTACCTAATTATAAAGAATAGGACTGAGGAGATATACTTGAAAGATAGATTCAAGCATGAATAAACTTATGGAAAAAGAGATCAAGAAGGTACCCTCAAAGAGAAAAAGGTAGGCTGTGCGTATTTTCTTCTCAGTTTCCCAAGTCGCGTCTTCCTCAGCATCACTTCATTGAACTTTAATAAGCTGGACTTCACGGTTGCATAACTTTTTGACTTCCGTACTCAAGATTCGAGTTGGAATTCGTCTCACAGTCGTTTCTCTTTCCACTTCTAATTCCTCTAGTATATTCGGCTCCACCACTTCCGCAGATTCATGTTAGCACTTTTGTAGTTGAGAAACATGAAAAACATTATGGACTCCAGCAAGTCTCTCAGGTAGCTCTACTCTGTAAGCCATCGCCCCATTCCTTTCAATGATAGGAAATGGACATACAAATCTTGTTGCTAGCTTTCCTACAAACCCAAAGCGAATGATATTCCTCAAAGGAGATACTTTAACGAACACCCTATCTCCAACCTTAAACTCAAGGTCGGTCCTTCTTTTATCTGCGTAGGACTTCTGTCTATCTTGTGCAGCCTTCATCCATCCTCTTATCAATCCCACCTTCTTATCAAGCCCACCTTTTCTAAGGTCTCTCTAATCATGTCCGGTCCATGTACGAGTTTGTCTATAGACTCCCACCAACAAGTTGGTGATCGGCATGGTCTTCCATTTAAAGCTTCAAAGGGTGCCATGCCTATGGTGGCTTGGTAGCTATTGTTGTAAGCGAATTCCACCAAAGGAAGATGATCCTCCCATGTACCTCTAAAGTCAAGAATGCATAGTCTCAAGAGTTCTTCTAATACTCTGTTCACTCTTTCCGTCTGACCATCGGTTTGGGGGTGATAGGTCATGCTTAAGCATAACTGTGAGCCTACAGCTTTTTGCAAACTCCTCCAAAAACTCGCTAGTAAAGATAGGATCTCGGTCACTCACTATGCTGGAGGGTATCCCATGGAGTCGAACTATCTCTTTAAGATATATGGATGCTAGAGATGAGGCAGTCCTTCTACTCTTAACGGGTATGAAGTGAGCGCTTTTTGTGAGCCTGTCCACTATTACCCAAATATTGGTGTTGCCTCTTCTTGACCTAGGCAGCCCATCAATAAAGTCCATCGAGATGTTATCCCATTTCCACTGTGGAACCTCTAGAGGATGAAGCAAACTACCAGGCTTCTTCTGCTCAGCCTTGACTTATTTGCATATCATGCACTTAGAAATGAATTCAGCTACATCCCTCTTCATGCCATTCCAAAAGAAAACCCTTTTGATGTCTTCGTACATTTTGTCTCCACCGGGATGTATGGTCAACTTGGAATGGTGTGCTTCTTCAAGAACTTTCTTCACCAAATCCCTTGCTTGTGGGACGCATAGTCATCCATCCTGCCTCAACCAACCCTTATCATCGATGGAGTATCTATTGAGGTGACTAGAAGTCTCACCCCTACTCAGCTTATCTATCACATCAACTAGTTAAGGGTCTTCACATTGTGCAGTCCCTATTGAGTCCAAAAGAGTAGGCCGCACCTCTAGTGATGCTAACAAATCAGTCACATGATCGACAGAGGGTCTAAAATAAAAGTTGGCTATGTACTCCAAGCTTTGCCCTTCTACAAAGAGAGGGCTTAAGGTCAACTTCTTTCCACTCAAGGCGTCTGCTACTACATTTCCCTTGCCAGGAGTATAGGACATCTAAAAATCATATGAGGCAAGAAACTCCATCCATCTTTGCTGCCTCAGGTTGAGATCTTTCTGTGATAAAAGGTACTTCAACAATTTATGGTCAGTAAACATTTCAAACTTCTCACCTAGGAGATAATGGCGCCAAGACTTAAGTGGAAAGACGATGGCAACTAACTCTAGATCATGGGTTGGGTAGTTTTTCTCATGTACTCTCAACTGTCTTCCACCATAAGCTACAACCTTCTCTTCTTGCATCAAGACAGCGCCTAGTCCCGTGCCGCATGCATCTATATATATATGGTAAACATCTTGCTTCCATTAGGCAATGTCAGAATTGAGGCTGTCGTCAGAATCTTTTCAAGCGTTGGAAAGCAATATCGCAATCCAATCCCAAGTGAAAGTTAAGTTCTTCTTTGTCAACCTTGTAAGTGGAGCTGAGATTTTTGCAAAATCTTTGATGAACTTTCGATAAAATCCTGCTAGCCCGAGAAAGCTTTGGACTTCGGTTACATTCCGTAGAACCTTCCAATCTTGCACCGCAACTGCTTTTGCGGGGTCCACAGCTAATCCCTCTTTGGACACCACATGTCCAAAAACCTTACTCCTTCTCTCTAGAAATGGCATTTGGAGAATTTGGCTTTTAACTGATGTGCACGATGAGTATCCATGACTTCCTTTAGATGCTGAGCATGCTCTTCCTCACTCTTCGAGAAAATCAAAATGTCGTTCATGAAGACCACTACAAACTTATTGAGGAACTCCCTAAACACCCTGCTCATCAATTCGGCGAAATAAACGGGTGCGTTTGTCAAGCCGAAAGGCATGACAAGCCACTCGAAGAATCCATCCGGAGTTATGAACGCAGTCTTATCAATGCTGTCTTCAACCACTCATAGCTGATGAAACCCGATAGCAAAATCTAGTTGGGAGAAAACCGATGCACCTACAAGTTGATCGAACAAGTCATCTGTTCTTGGGAGTGGGTGCCTTTTTACTTGGTCAGCTTGTTTAGCTCCCTATAATCAACGCATAGGCAAAGCGAGCCGTCCGCTTTAGTTGCGAACACTACAGGAGAACCCATTCAGAAATACTCTGCCTTATAAACCCTTTTTCTAGCAGCTATTTAACTTGCTTGATGGGCACTTCCCGCTCCCTTGGAGCTATGTGCCTAACGGGTAAGGCGACAAGTTTTTGCATTATCAACGAGGTATATGCGGAAGTCTATCTCCTGCTTTAGAGGTAAGCCCTTCACCTCTTCAAACACATCAGAGTATTCACAGACTACTCTAACAGGCTGCAAGTTCTCAACAGACGCATCAAGAGATTCTAGATAACTAAGCATAACAGAGTTCATGGGATTACAAGAAATTTCGAGAGTGTTACCGAGGCGAGTCTTGAGTCTAACCATTCTCTTTTCACAATCAAGGACGACACCACCATTACTGGATAGCCAATTCATGCCTAGAATCAACCCATAGCCCGTGAAGCCCAAAACATAGGCGTTACAACAAAACCCAACACTTAGTATAGAAATTTTAAAATCCAAACAAACCGTTGACAAATAAGTTGAGCCCCCAATTGGATTTGAAACCACCAAGGGATCCTCTACTATACTGGTGTCTAGGTGTAGAGATTCAACTAAAGCAGTAGATATAAAAGAGTGCGATGCACCGAAATCAAAGAGTGTACGAACAGGATGATCAAAAAGATAAACTAATCTCTCAACAGAAATATTTCTACCTCATTCATGCGGAGGTGCTATGAGAGCGTGAAACTGCCCTCCAGAAGTAGAACAAGCCCACTGCCCTTGCCCTTGCTTTCTTGGGCAGTCCTTAGCCATGTGTCCTGTCTCGCCGCAATGGAAACAACCACCCATCTTCCTCTTCTTCCTCCTGCAGTCCTTAACCAGATGTCCAAGAATGCCATAGAAATTGCACTTCCTCTTGTCACGGGGTTTGTTGTTCTTCCCGCCTTTCTTTGAATCTGTCTTCTTGTTCTGTGACCCCTCCGCTTTCTTGTCTTGAGGCACCTCCACCTTTGCCTCTTTCTTGCCCTTGTCTTCCTCGTGTAACAATGTTATGTCCACTAGTCTCTCATAAGTTGCCCCCATTGGTATGTGGGTCATAGCTAGGCTGTGTAGTGGCTCATTCAATCCCTTAACAAAACGGAGAGCCTTCTTATGAGGAGTGTTCACTATATCCAATCCGAATCTGGCCAGTTGGTTTAATTGGTTGACGTATTCTTTGACCGTCATATTTCCTTGCTTAAGAGATAAGAACTTTTCCACCTGTAGACTTCGTTCAGCTTGTGAGAGGAATTTCATTTCAAACCTCATTCTGAAATATTCCCAAGTTTCAACCGGTCTCTCAGCATTGGTGACCTCCCACCAATAAGAAGCTTCGTCTTTAAGAAACCATACCGCTAACTGTATCTTCTGCCTATTATCCACCTCGAAGATAATGAATAGATCCTCAGTTTCTTTGAGCCAGTTCCTTGCTTCTACGAATGATTTAGTTCCATTGAAATTCTTTCCACCCATGGCTCTAAAGTATCTACAAATCTTTGAGAAAGAATTTTCACGAGGAGGAGGAGGAACCGCTGCAGCTGGGGGAGGAGGAATGTCTGCTGGGCCTGCGTCGTTGGCCCTAGCCTCTAGGTACTTCCTGAACTAGCCAGGTATCGGTACACCCTCTGGAAGGTTAAGATTCCCAGACATGCTGAAACGAAAAAGGAAAGATTCAAAACAAAGGATAGAAAGATAGTGCATATGGCTTTGGGGGATTATGCCTTTTAAAGTAAAATAACACTTTTTCTTGAAAAATGCTTCTTTATACTTCTTTTTGAAAATAGTTTTCAAAAACTTTTATCTGATCTAGTAAACCTTTGCTCTAATACCAAGTGAAACACCCCATCTCCGTTAAGGTCACTCACAAAGGGAATGCCTTAATTTTGGTCGAGCATTATAGGTAAAAGACATAGAAAATTTACAAGACAGAAATATAAGCAGCGGAAAACAACATTTATTTCATACGTGGTTCATAACAAAAGCATTACAACAAACTGTCTCAAAGCAACTTCCAAATCATTACATCAAAATATATGTCTTGCTTAAAACATAAAGAAGCTTAAAACGCAAATAAAACTGCATAAATCTCCAAGTCTAGTGTGTCCAAAGCCATGGCCAAAGAAAATAGGTTCCAAGCCGTACATCACAGAGTCTTCAAGCTTGGAAAGATGAACGGTCCAAATTAAGCTGAGCTATTCCCTCCCTGGCTACCTAAGAGGGGAAATGGAAGAAAAGAAGACGAAAGAAAAATGGGTCAGACATAAGTCTGAGTAAGTCCAGTGACTTTTCAGTGTGTGAATAAGGAAAAGGTCATGATAGGAATAAACTGAAAATTGGACAGTATTAGAACAGCAAACTAACATAAAACTATATAAGGCAGGATAAACCGAATATACATCGCACCCATGTCTAATTCTCTGCGCCTACTTATATTTGTCCAACTAGCACCACGTGTTCATGGTGAAATGATCCCCTTATATCGATCGGCTCCTACTTGCATGCATTTATCACATGTGTCATTCGGCCCTCGCTTGACTGTAGATACTTGTGCTGTTCCCACCACTAGGTGTAGCAAATCCTATGATGGCAACCCGACACGATTCAAGATGCACAGTGTATGACTACTGATTCCCAATGCCTGCTTTTTCCACTCTGGAGTACGTGCATGCCCGTAGTCCGTCGGAACCTACACTGATGCACCACCCGCCGACGTTTTGACCGCTTACAATTCGACCCAGTAATCGTTCCCCACCCTGCCTAGTTCAGGGTTCCATGATACATCTATGTGGGTTACTACTGAAATGGATCCCCGTTACTAGGGTTTTCTAGCCAACATGCTAAATTGGTTAAGTGTCCTAACCCCACCCATCAGTTTAGTTAACATTTTGAATTGGTTAAGTATTTCCTTAATTGACTTAACCCTACCAATCTTGACTTAGCTTTATTAAAGCACCAACCACTCACATTAGACAGGTATTGTTGTGGTTACTGGATGTGTCGGTCTGTTCCGGGCAGTTTTACACCACAACTCAGTCTAACCTCGGGTCCTCTTTGGGCTCAATTCAGTAACCGCCCACATTAGACAGGTATTGTTGTGGTCACTGGATGTGCCGGTCAGTTCCAGGCAGTTTTACACCACAACTCAGTCTAACCTCGGGTTTGGCATATTCGTCTTTTCTAAATTTACATATTTATCCTTTTATGGATATATGTAAATTTATCAACAATTTATTGTCATGGCCCACTTTCCTTCTAAATCAAATTCAATTTTTGGCATGTAAATTTTACCATTTCAATGACATACCATTTACATGGTTATGCGCCAAATATGTCAATTACATGTAGTTTCATGTTTTTCCCCAACGTTACCCCCGTTGTACGTTCGCAAAGTTTCACAAAATGTTCGGCTCGACATTTTAGCCTAGCTTATAAACTAAAAGGTGAAAAAGAGGAACTTGCAACATTCCAACATCATACAAAAATATGGATCTCACTACAGATGTGTCACATGAACTAGGCATAATATACTTTTAATTATGAACTTGCAAACTCGATTTATGCAACATAAATCATAAAATAATAGTTTTACATAGAACTACCGAAACTTAATTTGACATGTAGTGGTGAACTTGCATAGGGGTTGAATCATGCTAACATAGATCTAACATAGATCTAACATAGAGGCATATGGATCTAACATATAAAATGTGGGTCTAAACATATAGGTTTACATAATCATGTTTTTAACCTATAAACTTGGATGTATTCATAACATGATAGCATCACCTAACTTGCATAAACATGACATAATTTCCCAGTTGACATACAACATATAGATGTCATCACCAAATTATACAACATGACATGTCATCACCCATTTAACATACAACACATAGGTTCATTGCCAAGCCTTTAGCAATGGTAGTTTTATCATCAAACTACATACAACATGATCACAAATTTAACATGATAAACCACAATAGTTCATAGGCAAACATGATAGAATGGACATGAATCAGCATCACATATAACTTGGTTCAAATTCTATTTCACAATTCATTACAAATCATGTCTTTAATTTATTCACATCTGAAAGGCAACTGCACTTACAACCAAAAAGGAATTCCTGAGTTCTGGGATCTGTATTTTGAAATTGAATTGCTCGCCTTTGATATAGATTGTTTAATTCTCTTAGTTGAATTAAATTAGATTTGATTTGATTTTGATGTAGCTTCTATCTTGCCCTTGAGTTGAAAGAGATGACGGCTATTCTAGGTTCACCATTGATGGCATGGAGACTCTTGGAATGAATTAGTGTGATTTTAGGTTGAGAGTTAGGTTGCTTATATAGTGTTTTAATTAATTTAGAGCTGTCAGATTAACCCTAGAAGCAATCAAGACCATCCAGTCAAGATAGGATAACACCTCAGCCCTAATGACTCACTGTTCGGATCAGAACACTCCAGAAATCTGTGCAGGTCTTTAGCCCGACCTAGGCGCACTTGGCAGGTGCACCAGTGCATTTTTGTACTGGCACACTTGTGAAGTGCGCTAGTGCATTCTGGTCGACTTCCGGTTTTCTGCCTAACTTCGTTCGTCCATATCTCCTTCGTACGGTGTCCGTTTTACGCAATCTCGGACTCTATCTCAAGCAGAATTTCGAGACAAACGCAATGGCGCAACCCGTTTCCCTTAATTCTCAAATTTTGAAATTAACTATTCTTTAAATTCGTTAATATTAATATTTAAAATCACGGGGTGTTACAGTCCTAACAAAATTAGTTTCGTCGAATTTGGAGACCATCTGAAAAATGGTCATTTTCAAGTTGATTAAATTTGACTGAAATTGACAAAACACGTTTTCTTTTGCCACGCTCACATATTAATTTCAAAAATTGTGAAAATTATAACCTAGCAATAATTTGACATTCCGGATCCAACAAAAGTGGTTTCGTCGAAAACGGAGGTCGTTTGGGATATTTTTAGTATTAATATATACATATATATTCTATAGCGACTATTCTGAATATTAAACTGGACATAACTTCTTATTCCTGCTATGAAATTTCAATTTTTCGAATTTGTTGGAAAGATATTTTTAAATATATTCTAATATTTTTGGATTCAATAAAACCCGATTTATTTTGCATCCTGTATAGTCAGTCAAAGTTCAAACTCAAATTTTCAAACTACCGCACTATTTCTAACTCCTTTTATAATTAAAATAAATATATTCATTCAAACTTCGATTTAAATAAATTTTTTATTGTTATTATTTAAAATAAATCATTTTAAATATTAAAATTTCTAAAATAAATTTTTAAATTGGTTCAAAATTTCGGGTTGTTACACTTAGGGACCATCCTGTAGAAAATATCTTAGGAGATATTGAATCCGTTGTTAGAATTTGTAATCAATTAAATAATATGAGTAATATTGCATTTATATCAACAATTGAATCCAAAAACCCAAAGGAAGCTTCTTTCGATGATTCATGGATATTTGCTATGCAAGAAGAACTGAATTAGTTTACTAGGAATGAAGTATGGGAACTTGTTCCTAGACCAAGGATAAAACAATAATAGGAACAAATTAAATGGGTCTATAAAAATAAAATGAATGAACAAGGTGAGGTAGTAAAAGTAGCACAAGGTTATACTCAAGAAGAAGAAATAGATTACGATGAAACTTTTGCCCCTATAGCAATACTGGAGGCTATTAGAATTTAACTAGCTTTTGCAAACTATAATAATTTCAAATTATATCAAATGGATGTCAAAAGTGCTTTTCTAAATGGATTTGTCATAGAAGATGTATATGTAGAGAAACCACCCCAATTTGAAGATGAAAAATTACCAAATCATGTATATAAACTGAAGAAAGCGTTATATGGATTAAAACAGGCTCCTTGGGCTTGTATGGTAGATTACGAAATTATTTATTACAATCAAATTTTAAAATAGGAAAACTAGATAATACTTTGTTTATCAATAAGAATAACAAAGATATACAACTAGTACAAATATTTGTTGATGATATAATTTTTGGGTCAATAAATGATAATATGAACAAAGAATTTTCAGATATTATGACCAAAGAATTTGAAATGGGCTATATGGGAGAATTACCATTCTTTTTAGGGTTACAAATTCGATAATTAATGAATGAATATTTATTAATCAAGAAAAATATGCTAGAGATTTAATTAAAAAATATAATCTAGCAACAACAATGGAAGACCAACACCTATGGCAACTAATATTGCTTTAAGTAAAGATGATACATCAAAAGACGTTGATCAAAAACTATATAGAGAAATGATAGGATATTTATTATATATCACCGCAGATATAATGCATAGTGCATGTATATATGCAAGATACCAATCACAACCTACGGAAACACATTTAGAATCCGTAAAATGCATTCTAAGGTATGTAAGGCATACATCAGATTTTGGATTATTTTATGCTAAGAATGATTCATTTGATTTAGTTCCGTACTGTGATGCTGACTATGCAGGATGTAATTCCGATCGTAAAAGTACTAGTGGAACATGTCACTTCCTAGGACATTCCTTTGTATCATGGTTCAGTAAAAAGAAAAATACTGTATCTATGTCAACAACTGAAGCAGAATATATCTCTGATGCTTTGGCTTGTTCACAAGTAATATATATGCAACGAAATTTAAACTATTTTGGTTTAAGTATAAATAAATCTCCTATATAATGCGATAATACAAGCGCTATAAATATTTCTAGAAATCCAACTCATCATTCGAGAAATAAACATATCGATGTGAGACATCATTTTCTAAGAGATAATGTAAGTAAAGAAAAGATTTCACTTGAATTTATAGAAACTGATAAACAAACAGCAGATATATTAACTAAACCATTAAATGAAGCAACATCACTAAATTTAGGAGAGAATTAGGCATATGTTCATTAAGTGAGTTAAATTTTTTAAATATAGTAAAATATATAAAAATAAAATAAGAAATTAACATAACAAAATTTAAAATAAGACTATGTTGACATAAAAATTTTGGTATGTCAACATATAACTGCCAAAATTTCAAATTTAATTCCCACCAAAAGTTAGTTATTTCAACTATTTAAAACTTTTATTTTGACTTTTCTTCTTCATTTTCATTCTTCTTCTCTGTAAAAACTCTAAATTAAAAAAAATTACAATGACCTCCACTGATCCAAATACTCAAATCAACTCTGATTCATACGCTGGACTATCTGAAAGTCCGTTTCAACGATCTACGGTATCTAGGGTTATCAAAGTCAAAGAAAAATGGAGTATGTATAGCAAATGGCGGCTAGGATACAAGTACCCCAGATTAGGATAAGTCAAGAGAAAAACAAGCAAGGAAAAGTAGTGAGAAGTCTGTTAAACTTTATAATGGATAACGACGCTAATCCGATAATCATCGATGATGATAATCAAGCCATGGAAGAGGAGGAAGAACCAGAAGAAGAACCAGAGGACGAACCAGAAGAGGAAGAAGAAATGATGGAGGACGAAGAACAAAAAGAGACTCAACCAACGATTACAGACGAAGATGATAATATTGAGTGCGTAGGAGAAATTCTATTTGATCAAAATAGGAATGTGATTGAGAAGAATGGAGGATTTTGTCTCCAATATCCAAATATTCTAATTCACAAATCTCCTATTATCAAATAATCAAGTGTTTAAGGGTTTTCTTGTTCTTTCGTATTATTGCGTTCCTACGATAAATTTATTTGTATAAATCCGTGTATTTGTACAAATTATTGTTTAAAAAATTATCATTTATGTTTATGGTTTAATTGGTTATAACCTCTAAACATAAATATATGGATATCTGATTAAGGGGGAGTATCTTTATTAGGTCATTTACTTAAGAGTTATTCAGAAAGTTATACAGTTTAGCGGGAGTATCTTTATAATTTCTTTTTGATAATTCCAAAGGGGGAGAAATTATAAAATATAGGCATAGTTTATAGGATTCTTATAGATAGGGGGAGTATTAAAAGGATCATCATCAACAAGTATATACAGGTATGATATTTCATAAACTAAGGTTGTCATCATCAAAAAGGGGGAGATTGTTGGAGAATGGAGTTTTGATGACAACAACCTTATTTCAATTATTATTGATTATAAAATATATACTAACAATTTTTGTATAGAATATATATATATATATATACATATGCAAGAATTATATATAGGAAATATTACTGAAGACTGTACAGTTTAAAGATGATAGAGATTCAGAATTCAGACAAATGTCAAGACTCATGAGTATTCAAGATTTCAAGAATTTAAGTGTTCAAGATTATTATAGTTGTAGAGACTAGATTTTGTAAGACTCTAAATAGCACTCCAAGTTCAAATTCTAATTCTAATTTTCAAATTCTGATTTTTAATTCTATCTTCAATCTTCTCTATTTTATTTTCTATCTTTTCTACTTTTTTCCCTTTCTTATTCTTCTTTGTTTTTCAAACTTAAATTTTATATATTTAAAACCTTATACTTTATATTTATATAGTTTAAAACCTTATAATTTTATAAATATGTTTATATAGTTTAAATTTATGTTTTCATATGATTTTCTACTTTATAATATTAATTTACAACACTATATTTTGATTCAAGAATTTCCAGAATTATATTAATATCAAAACACTTGAAAAATGTTTTAAATTTCAAAAATACACTAAGTATGTCGACATAACAAAAACACCATATCGACATATAACTGTCACTTTTTAATTTTGAAAGGAAGAGTCTTTTCACTATTTGAAACATTTCAGAAACGTTGCAACTTTTCACACACTATAAAAAGGGGTTAAAACTGAATTTTTAAGCATATCTTCTTCTCCACTTTTATCGTATTTCATTATATAATCATTCTTAATCATTTTGATGATTTCTGCACTTATACTCTGCCGAATTCAATTCTGTTTTGATCAAACTTCTTCTCTCTGCACTCTCTTCTCGTCTCTCTCTGAATCAAGTGCTATTAAAGAGTTCTAGGGTTGTTTGTAATTGTTTGGGTTGAGTAAAAGAGGAATTGAGGGTATCCTTGTAGCCGAGAAATCAAGGAAGTAGGAATCGATGTTTCCTTGTAGCTGAGAAATCAGGGAAGTCGAAATCGTTGGTATCCCGTGTAGCCGTTAAATCAAGGAGGGTGTACTTGAATATTGATATAGTAATAAAACTCTACGCAATCCAACGTTGTGCGGGACTGGACGTAGGAGTAATCTGAACTAGTATGAAATCCGGTGTGTTCTTTCCTTTTATGCATTTTTATTTCAGTTTATTTTGTTTTTGTTTTTGAATCTGTGTCTGTGATTGTGTTTATGGTGTTTGATTCATTCTTTATTCACGTAAGTTTTAGATTTTGTTTAAATTTTCACAAACACTATTCAACCCCTCTCTAGTGTTTGCTATTTTCATTACTAGTACTTTACTGGATAGACATTATCATAATAGCGTACTATTATATGTGTTAGTTTCACAGATCCTTAGGGGATGGAAATCCCATCATCCTTTAAGTTACTGTACATTTTTATGAACATATTATTTGTGCTGATTCACTTACATAAGACTATTAGTCCTGACTCGAGTGACTCGAGTGTATTGTTTCTTGACTTTATGCTTGGGTCAGCCTGAGCACCTCAGTTTTTTGTGACGCATTTGGGAGATTTGCACCTTTTGGACCATCTGCAGTTATCAGCTTCTAGTTATTTAAGTTATCCGGGTTATTACTAGTTATCTATATGTACTCTATTTTGTATGAGTTTACGACTCATTATGTACCTATATGTATCATTTATCATGTATGAACCTATGTACTAGTTTGTTCCCCTACTAGATACTCTGTTTTTGTGTCTGTGACTCTGTGTTCTGATTCACATTTACCTCAATAGTTAAAATAACAATTCACGGTTTTGAGCGATTCAGATCAGACATGAGTGGTTTATTGTCGATTTGAATGGTTCGAAGTTTTTCCTTAACGATCCATTCCACATTCCTTAACACACTTTTCCCCAAAAAAGTGAAAACTGCACAAACCAAGCATAAGATATGCATAATCACTGGTTAGCCCGAAAGGCCCAACCAACCAATCAAGACCGGAGTAGCGTATAAAACACTATAATCAAAATACACCAACCAAATACTCTCAATCGGTAGATGTAATACCTCGAATTTTAATAAACAATAATAAAACAGAAAAGGGTACAAAACTAATTATTAGTCAAAACAAACTTTAGAATTGGACAATGGTACTAGCACCATTGGGTACGTTGTATTTTTTATAAATTTAGACACTTGGTTTGCTAAAAACAGAGTTAAAATGAATAAGTTATAAATTAAAGAAGATAAGTCATAAATCAGGAAATAATAATATAAAAATATATTAAGTAAACAACAAGTAGGATGACACCTTTCCTACTTGAGTCGACCTTGTGTCGACCCAAGGCATGGGTGCATCGACCCAATTCGCCTATAGGCACGTAACTTGGTGCGTATGTAATTTTCGATGAACGCTTATATCGTTTGAACATTATTTTCCGAGTTGGCTTTGTTTTATTGGTTAAATTTTGAACCTTAGGCTGATGTGGCACTTTTTGATTGGTCTAGTGATGTGGCTTATCCAATTTTTTTTCCTAAATCTGGATGGCTAAAGACACCTAATAAACCCTATATATAGACTGGTATAGCCTTTCTCATTTCTTTACATCCATTCTTTTCTCTTCTCCTTCTTCTTCTCCGGGCCTATCCTTAAAATTAGGAAGGGCCAAATACTTAATTTTTTATGGGATGAAATATGTTATCAAAATTTTAAATATTTATTTTTATAAATACATCTAGAGGCGGAGGTTCTGCTAGAATAAGAAAAGCCACGGGGGAACCTCTTTTCCTCAGATCTATGAGTATTTATTTGATTTCTAGATTAGTAATTTGTGTAGGAAAGTTTAGGCAGTTAAATAGTTTTAATACAGTATTTATGTGTTTAGTTTTTCTGTAAAGTTACTGTAATTTATTTACTGTCTATGTCTATTTCATTCTAGTTATTTAATGTTTATAAGTAATTCTCCTTCTTCCATCCCCTTTTCTGTAGTGGGTTTATTTATAACTTGGGCTAAGCCCAAATTTATTTGTTCTGTGTATTTTTGAGTCTATGCCATGCAAGTAGCCTAGAATGTTTCTGTAACACTCCACCTCCGCCAGGGTAACTCTTGCAAGTACACTGGCTTTGGAGGGGCATTAAGCGAGGTAAACATGCATGCAGATATCACAAGACAGAACATATAAGTAAAACAGAGTAGTAAAGCAGCGGATAAAACTAACATTTCAAAACCATAGTCAAGTTACATCAAAGTACTTGGTCATTATTTTCCATAAAACATAGTCTAGAAACATAAACTGAAAACTGGAAATAACATAAAGTAACTATCCCCAAAGTGAAGTGAAAAACCATAGCTAGCTCAATGTCCAAAACCGTACATGAGCAAATCCAGTAAGCAAGCTATAAAGATCCAAGCTAAGCTCCAATGTTCCCACCCTGAGGACCTAAGGGGGGGTGGGAAACGGAAGAAAAGAGGCGAAAGAAAACAGGTCAGTCAAAAAGACTGGTAAGCCCTAACTACTATCAGTCCATGAACTAGTAAAGTTAACTGGCATGAGAAGCTGAGATGAACATAAGGATAACAACATACTAGCATGATGATTAACTAACAAGATAGATAAAGGTGTCATCGCATAATCAAGGTTAAGTTTTGCACCACGGGTGTACTAGCATTCTAACATGTCAAGTAAAAACAAGAATTGATCCCTTGGCTCAAGCTTGGCCCAATATCATGAGGTGACCTAAATCAAGGTCCAACTACACGGTCTAATTGATCGGCTCCCTATAAGCCTAACTCGTCAAGTGTCGGTGTCATACGGCCCAAACATGAAATGTAGTTAAACTGCGCTAGGTCCAGCCTAGGGTGTATCAAGTCCTAGGGTGTCAACCTCGGAAACAAATCAAGCATGCGCAGTCTAGATCTACTGGTACCCGTGCCTAATTTTCCAACTCCGGACTATGTGCACGACCATAATCCGCCTGGACCCACACCGGCGTACCTACTCAGCCGTCGTTTTGGTCACTTACATGTCAGCCCAGTAATCGTGCCCCACCCTAGCCTAGTCCCTAGGGTCTCATGATACTATCTAGAGGGTTACTGCTAAAAAGGACCACGCAACTAGGGTTTCTTAACGGGTTAAATGTGGTTAACCCGATCCAAACGTGGATTAAATTGGTTAAGTGTACCCAAGGTTCATGACTTAACCCCCGATTAACCCATTAAGCCCAAATTGGTTAAGTATTAAGTGGACCGTGACTTAACCCTAATCAGGTGGCATTAATTAACTTAATGTGCTTTAACCTCTCACATTAGACCTTGTTGTGGTTACTAGTTAAGCCGGGCGGGTCCGGGTAGCTTTACACCACAACTTGGTCTAACCTCGGGTTCGAGCACAACATGACCAACTTCTCACATTGGGTCCTATTGTTTGTAGCCACTAGTTAAGCCAGGTGGGTCCGGATAGATTTATGCTACAAACTCAACCCAACCTCGAGTTGGCCACACTTATATTTTCTAAGTGTCATGTCCATTATGTTTCCAAAACATAATTACAAGCTAACATATCATGTCATGTTATAAAAATCATGTTCATGTCATAATGTTACCCATCCCCAACGTAATCCCATCGTTTGCATAATCGCAACAACGCATTAAGGATAAAATAGGGAACTTGGCATAATCATGACATAAAGGTGTTGAAGCCACAAGTTAACATGGTGGCATATGAAATGTACATATGTTCATATATTTGCATATTGCATTATTAGGCTTCAAAAGTATGCATAAAACCAAACTTAGCATATAAGTGATACATGGTGATAAATGACATGTAGAAGTTGCTAGGAGTTCGCATTTAGCCTCACATGCAAGTTATCATAAGGGATATGATAACTTCCATGTTGCCAAAATGCAACCTTTAATATAAAGCTTGAAGCTTTAAGCTCACAAACTCAAGTTTAACTTGCATAACATGATAACATGTATATAATGATCAACCCAAACTTGCATAACATAGCAACATGTGTCATACATAATGATTAAACCAACTTGCATAACATAATGATCAACCAAACTTGCATATCATGATGATCAACCCAAACTTGCATCATTCATTTAACTTTATAGTTCAAAAATAAAGTAGAAAAGGGCTTACAATGCTATGAAGACACAAATGAATATTTATTATAAAGATTGAGACGAAGCCCTTATGCAATCACCCAAATATGAAAGCTCCAAATGAAAAACCCTTGAGCCAAATCAATAAAAACCCTTGCTTTGTAATAGAAATGTTGCAACTTGACTTGAATGCAAACTAAGAACACTCATACAAGCTTGAAAACACTTGTATGAACTCAAAATCTCTCATATAGATAAACTTAGAAATTTTAGCTTGAGAGTGGAGGCCATGAGAGGAACAAATTTGACATAGTTTAGTTGTAGGGTTGAATAAGATGATTTTGGCTAGGCTTAGGGGTCCTTTTATAGAAGATTAGGATAGTATTAGCCATAGGATTAACCCTAGATCCAGTCCGAGCCATCAAATCCCGTCATTAGCCTCCAAAACAGGTCCAAACAGCCAAAATAGGTGCACCAGGCCGACCTGGCCGACCAGGGAGGTCGACCCCTAGGTCGACCCCCAGGTCGACTCTAGTGTCGACCTGGTAGGGGGGAGGTCGACCTTTGTGTCGACCCCCTTGTCGACCTGTCTGGGCGGGAATTTTCCCGCCCAGTCTGTTTTGGCTGAATTTGAATTCTAAATTCAAGTTTGAACTGTTTTTGAACTTGAAATTTTCTGAAAACTTTGACGGGCCATAACTTGGTCATACGGACTCCGATTTTTGAAAACTCGGACTCTATTTCACGTATTTTTCCGAGACGAACGCAATGGCACAGCCCGTTTCCCTTGATTCAGATTTTACAGTTTAATTCTGCCTTGATTTATGTTATAACATGTTATTCAAAAATACGGGTTGTTACATTCTCCCCCCCCTTAAAGGATTTCGTCCCCGAAATCTCTAAGTTAGGAAGAACGTATCCTACCATCCATCATCCATCTACTCACAACATCATCCACGTGCAGTCATTGTCCTTAAAGGATTCTAAATGCTGTATGATCATATGCAAAGGTGTGTGTATATGTACTTATCTAATGCAAAAATCAGGCGGTTACTGATACAGTAAACCTCCTTAATGCATATGTATGTTAGTGAAATGAGTCCATATGTATGCAAATTCCTAACATAATTTATAATCTTTACATGAGTGCACCTAACATTCATCCATATGCAACATCCACGTGATAGCATAACAAGTTTCATCCATGAATAAGTATAAGCACTCATGCATATGGAACATGAAAGTGTGTGAGCCGATCTTAGTGCCTAATGTGTATCATGCATCCACGAGTATCCACGTGCAAACACTTGCAACCACTTGCAACCATCAAGCATAACATGTTTCAAATACATGTTTCATCCAAAGGGTTTCTACCTAAGATTCTCATGACATGATTAACGAGATAACAAGATAAACAAGATAAACATGGATAGCAAAAGAAAGATGTATTAATTAGGAAAAGAGATCGAGAATGTACCCTCAAAAAGAAATGGATAAAGCCCACGCATCTTCTCCTCGGTTTCCCAAGTTTCATCTTCATCGGCTTCACTCCACTGAACTTTCACCAATTTGACTTCTCGATTCCTTAGTTTCTTGATCTCTGTTCCCAAGATACGAATCGGAGCTCTTCTCAAGGTTGCCTCTTTCTCTACCTCAATGTCTTCAAGAATGCTTGGTTCAACCACCTCAGCAGATTCATGTAGGCACTTTCGGAGATGCGAGACATGAAAGACATTGTGCACTCCGGCTAGCTTTTCGGGCAATTCCACCTTATAGGCCATCTTTCCAATTCTCTCTGTGATAGGGAAAGGTCCTACGAACCTTGGTGCCAGCTTCCCCACTGCTCCAAAGCGTACTACATTACGCAAAGGAGAAACCTTCACGAAAACCTTGTCTCCCACTTTGAATTCCAAATCCGCCCTTCGCTTGTTAGCATAGGATTTCTGTCTATCTTGGGCCGCTTTCATCCGTCTTCTCACCAATTAAACTTTTTTGGATGTGTCCCGTATCTTATCGGGCCCAAGTATAAGCCTATCTGTTGTCTCCCACCAACAAGATGGTGACCTACACGACCTCCCATACAAAGCTTCAAATGGTGCCATCCCTATGCTGGCTTGATAGCTATTATTATAAGCGAACTCTACAAGAGGAAGGTGGTCTTCCCAAGTACCACCAAAGTCAAGAACATAGAGCCTCAAAAGATCTTCTAGCACTCTATTCACCCTTTCGGTTTGGCCATCCGTCTGGAGGTGATAGGCTGTACTCAGATTCAATCGCGTACCCATCGCTTCTTGCAAACTATTCCAGAACTGGCTAGTGAAAATTGGGTCACGATCGCTAACTATGCTGGAAGGAACTCCATGCAACCGCACTATCTCTCAGAGATAAATAGATGCCAGCCATGATGCGGTCCTCTTGCTTTTTACTGGAATGAAGTGAGCACTCTTCGTAAGTCTATCAACTATGACCCATATGCTCGTGTTCCCTTTTCTTGACCTAGGCAATCCATCCACAAAATCCATAGAAATACTCTCCCACTTCCATTGCGGGACCTCCAATGGATGTAATAGCCCACCTGGTTTCTTTGACTCGGCTTTTACTTGTTGGCACACCATGCACTTTGAAACATACTCTGCCACGTCTTTCTTCATTCCGGCCCAAAAGAAAATGCACTTCATATCCCTATACATCTTATCTCCTCCAGGATGTATAGTCATCTTCGAATGATGTGCTTCTTCGAGAACTTCATACACCAAGTCCCCTACTTGTGGAACACATAGCCTTCCATCACGCCTTAGCCAACCTTTATCATCAATAGTATATCTAGCAAGGTGACTAGACGTCTCACCACGAATCAGTTTGTCCATAACTTCAATTATTTGTGGATCTTCTTTCTGCGAAGCCCCAACCTGATCGAGAAGTGTGGGTCTAAGCTCAAGGGATGCTAATGAACCCGTTATCGATTTAACAGCCGTCGTGAAATCAAAGGTTGCCAAGAACTCTAGGCTCCTCATCTCGACAAACAAGGGACTCAAAGTCAATCTACTTCTGCTTAGTACATCCGCCACAACATTACCCTTGCCAGGGGTATAAGCTATCTTGAAGTCATAAGATGCCAAGAATTCGATCCACCTTTGCTGCCTTAGATTTAGATCTTTCTGCGAGAAGAGGTACTTGAGTGACTTGTGATCAGTATACAACTCAAACCTTTCGCCTAGAAGATAGTGGCGCCAGGATTTGAGTGCAAAGACGATCGCCGCCAACTCTAAATCATGAGTGGGATAGTTCTTCTCATGAACTTTGAGTTGCCTACCCCCATAACGTATCACTCTTCCCTCTTGCATCAGAACGGCACCTAACCCCGTACCGCATGCATCTGTGTACATGGTAAACATCTTACCACCATCGGGTAATGCCAAAACTGGAGCTGTGGTAAGGGCTCTCTTGAGCCTTTGAAAAGCAAGCTCACACTCCAAATCCCATGCAAAGGCTAAGTTCTTCTTTGTCAATTTAGTAAGAGGGGCCGAAATCTTAGCGAAGTCCCTGATGAACTTCCTATAGTAGTCCGCCAGACCGAGAAAGCTTCTTAATTCGGTTGCATTCCTAGGAGTCTTCCAGTCTTGAACTACAACCACTTTCGCGGGATCCACTGCTATGCCTTTCTTAGAGACTATATGTCCAAGAAACCGAACTTCCTTCCTCCAGAAATGACATTTGGAGAACTTGGCTTTCAACTGATGCGCTCTAAGCGTATCCATCACTTCCTTGAGATGCCTAGCATGTTATTCCTTATCCTTTGAGAAGATCAGAATATCATCCACGAAGACAACAACAAACTTGTTAAGGAACTCCCTGAACACCCTACTCATCAATTCCACGAAGTATGCGGGTGCATTAGTCAAACCGAATGGCATGACACGCCATTCAAAGAATCCATCTGGAGTCCTAAACGCAGTCTTATCAATACTATCCTCAGCCACTCTAAGCTGATGGAATCCGGTGGCTAGATCGAGTTGAGAGAAAACAGAAGCACCTACAAGCTGGTCAAAGAGATCATCAATCCTCGGTAACGGGTGCCTATTCTTCTTTGTCAGCTTGTTCAACTCTCGATAATCAACACATAGACGAAGCGAACCATCCGCCTTAGTAGCGAATACCACCGGAGCACCCCATTCAGAAATGCTTCGCCTAATAAAATTCTTCTCAAGCAACTCCTTGATTTGCTTACTGAGCTCTCTTCTTTCTCGTGGGGCCATGTGCCTAACGGGCAAAGATACTGGCTTGGCATTATCGACCAGATAAATGCGGAAATCTATTTCTCGTTTAGGGGGTAACCCCTTAATTTCTTCAAAGACATCAGGATAGTCTCGGACCACCCTTACAGATTGCAGATCATCGATGGACGAGTCAAGAGATTCAAGATAACATAACATGACGGGACCTCTAGGGTTACAAGAAATTTCTAGGGTATTATCGAGGCGAGTCATGAGCCTCACCACCCTAGGCTCACAATCGAGAATGGCTCCATAACTGGACAACCAATCCATGCCCAAGATCAACCCGTATCCCGTGAATCCGAGAACATAAGCATTACACGTGAATTCTACGGTCAAGATAGAAATCTTCAAATCCACACAAATCATAGATAGATGGGCGGAACCCCCAATTGGATTTGAAACACAAACGGGATCCTCAACTAGACTAGTACTTAGGTGCAAACTTTCAACAATGTCAGAAGAGATAAAACTATGCGATGCGCCAGAATCAAATAAGGTGCGAACAGGAAAATCAGAAATATAAACAAGACTTTCTACAGAAATACTACCTCGGTCCTGAACTGGAGCAGCATTGAGAGCATGCACTTGCCCTCCAGAAGGTCCTGCACGCTGATTCTGTCCTTGCTTCTTGGGGCAATCCTTGCTAAAATGTCCGGTCTCTCCACAATGAAAGCATTCGCCCAACTTCCTATTCTTCTTCTTACAGTCTTTAGCTATGTGCCCAACAATCCCATAGTAGTGGCATTTTCTTGGGTCCTTTGCCTGGGCCTTGTTGCCCTTGTTGTTCTTGTTGTTTTTGTTGTTCTGATTGCTCTGATTTCCTCCCCACTTGGAGTCTGTCTTCTTGGTTTGAGTCTCATTAGTCTTGTCTTCCTTCTTGCTATTCTTATTGTCTCCTTGAAGCAATGCCATGTCCACTAGGCCTTCAAAAGTGGCTCCCATGGGTATATGAGACAGGGCTAAACCTTGTAATGGCTCGTTCAACCCTCGTGCAAAGCGTAAAGCCTTCTTCTGGGGAGTATTAATCATGTCCAAACCGAATCGGGCAAGCTGGTTAAACTCATTCACATACTCCCTCACTGTCATGTCCCCTTGCTTCAAAGATATAAACTTCTCCAATTGCATATTTGCCTCAGCTGATGATAGAAACTTAAGCCCAAACCTCGTCCTAAAGTCGGCCCAAGTCTCTATAGGCCTCGTAGCATTGGTGACCTCCCACCAATAAGCAGCTTCTTCTTTTAATAGCCATGCTGCTAATAAAATCTTTCTATGGTCTTCCACATCAAAGATAGCGAAAAGATCTTCAGTTTCTTTCAACCAATTTCGTGCCTCCACAAAAGTCTCCGTCCCAATGAAATTCTTGCCACCCATCGCCTTAAAGTCTTTGCAAACTTTTGCGAAATCCGCTTGTGGATTCCGAGGAGGGGAAGGAGGAGGAGGAACCTCAGTTATGTTGGGGGTATTTGCTGGGCCCACATCGTTGGCCCTAGCTTCCAAGTACCTCCGGAACCATCCGGGAATGGTCACTCCCTCGGGAAGGTTAAGATCGGCCATACTGAAAAAGGAAAAAGATAGATAGATTCAGAATGAAGAAACGAAGGATAGTGCTAATGGCTTTTGGGGAATAGCCTTTTAAAATAACTAAACTTTTCTTGGAAAATACTTAATTGGTTTTGAAAATAGTTTTTCAAAAGGTAAGTTTTAAAAACCTTTTGCTCAGATCTTGTAAACCTTATGCTCTGATACCAAATGTAACACCCCACCTCCGCTAGGGTAACTCTTGCAAGTACACTGGCTTTGGAGGGGCGTTAAGCGAGGTAAACATGCATGCAGATATCATAAGACAGAACATATAAGTAAAACAGAGTAGTAAAGCAGCGGATAAAACTAACATTTCAAAACCATAGTCAAGTTACATCAAAGTACTTGGTCATTATTTTCCATAAAACATAGTCAAGAAACATAAACTGAAAACTGGAAATAACATAAAGTAACTATCCCCAAAGTGAAGTGATAAACCATAGCTAGCTCAATGTCCAAAACCGTACATGAGCAAATCCAGTAAGCAAGCTATAAAGATCCAAGCTAAGCTCCAATGTTCCCACCCTGAGGACCTGAGGGGGGGGGGGGAACGGAAGAAAAGAGGCGGAAGAAAACAGGTCAGTCAAAAAGACTGGTAAGCCCTAACTACTATCAGTCCATGAACTAGTAAAGTTAACTGGCATGAGAAGCTGAGATGAACATAAGGATAACAACATACTGGCATGATGATTAACTAACAAGATAGATAAAGGTGTCATCGCATAATCAAGGTTAAGTTTTGCACCACGGGTGTACTAGCATTCTAACATGTCAAGTAAAAACAAGAATTGATCCCTTGGCCCAAGCTTGGCCCAATATCATGAGGTGACCTAAATCAAGGTCCAACTACACGGTCTAATTGATCGGCTCCCTATAAGCCTAACTCGTCAAGTGTCGGTGCCATACGGCCCAAACATGAAATGTAGTTAAACTGCGCTAGGTCCACCCTAGGGTGTATCAAGTCCTAGGGTGTCAACCTCGGACACAAATCAAGCATGCGCAGTCTAGATCTACTGGTACCCGTGCCTGATTTTCCAACTCCGGACTATGTGCACGACCATAGTCCGCCTGGACCCACACCGGCGTACCTACTCAGCCGTCGTTTTGGTCGCTTACATGTCAGCCCAGTAATCGTGCCCCACCCTAGCCTAGTCCCTAGGGTCTCATGATACTATCAAGAGGGTTACTGCTGAAAAGGACCACGCAACTAGGGTTTCTTAACGGGTTAAATGTGGTTAACCCGATCCAAACGTGGATTAAATTGGTTAAGTGTACCCAAGGTTCATGACTTAACCCCGATTAACCCATCAAGCCCAAATTGGTTAAGTATTAAGTGGACCGTGACTTAACCCTAATCAGGTGGCATTAATTAACTTAATGTGCTTTAACCTCTCACATTAGACCTTGTTGTGGTTACTAGTTAAGCCGGGCGGGTCCGGGTAGCTTTACACCACAACTTGGTCTAACCTCGGGTTCGAGCAGAACATGACCAACTTCTCACATTGGGTCCTATTGTTTGTAGCCACTAGTTAAGCCGGGCGGGTCCGGGTAGATTTATGCTACAAACTCAACCCAACCTCGAGTTTGCCACACTTATATTTTCTAAGTGTCATGTCCATTATGTTTCCAAAACATAATTACAAGCTAACATATCATGTCATGTTATAAAAATCATGTTCATGCCATAATGTTACCCATCCCCAACGTAATCCCATCGTTTGCATAATCGCAACAACGCATAAAGGATAAAATAGGGAACTTGGCATAATCATGACATAAAGGTGTTGAAGCCACAAGTTAACATGGTGGCATATGAAATGTACATATGTTCATATACTTGCATATTGCATTATTAGGCTTCAAAAGTATGCATAAAACCAAACTTAGCATATAAGTGATACATGGTGATAAATGACATGTAGAAGTTGCTAGGAGTTCGCATTTAGCCTCACATGCAAGTTATCATAAGGGATATGATAACTTCCATGTTGCCAAAATGCAACCTTTACTATAAAGCTTGAAGCTTTAAGCTCACAAACTCAAGTTTAACTTGCATAACATGATAACATGTGTATAATGATCAACCCAAACTTGCATAACATAGCAACATGTGTCATACATAATGATTAAACCAACTTGCATAACATAATGATCAACCAAACTTGCATATCATGATGATCAACCCAAACTTGCATCATTCATTTAACTTTATAGTTCAAAAAGAAAGTAGAAAAGGGCTTACAATGCTATGAAGACACAAATGAATATTTATTATAAAGATTGAGACGAAGCCCTTATGCAATCACCCAAATATGAAAGCTCCAAATGAAAAACCCTTGAGCCAAATCAATAAAAACCCTTGCTTTGTAATAGAAATGTTGCAACTTGACTTGAATGCAAACTAAGAACACTCATACAAGCTTGAAAACACTTGTATGAACTCAAAATTTCTCATATAAATAAACTTAGAAATTTTAGCATGAGAGTGGAGGCCATGAGAGGAACAAATTTGACATAGTTTAGTTGTAGGGTTGAATAATGATGATTTAGGCTAGGCTTAGGGGTCCTTTTATAGAAGATTAGGATAGTATTAGCCATAGGATTAACCCTAGATCCAATCCGAGCCATCAAATCCCGTCATTAGCCTCCAAAACAGGTCCAAACAGCCAAAATAGGTGCACCAGGCCGACCTGGCTGACCAGGGAGGTCGACCCCCAGGTCGACTCTAGTGTCGACCTGGTGGGGGGGAGGTCGACCCTAGTGTCGACCCCCCTATCGACCTGTCTGGGCGGGAATTTTCCCGCCCAGTCTGTTTTGGCTGAATTTGAATTCTAAATTCAAGTTTGAACTGTTTTTGAACTTGAAATTTTCTGAAAACTTTGACGGGCCATAACTTGGTCATACGGACTCCGATTTTCGAAAACTCGGACTCTATTTCGCGTATTTTTCCGAGACGAACGCAATGGCACAGCCCGTTTCTCTTGATTCAGATTTTACAGTTTAATTCTGCCTTGATTTATCTTATAACATGTTATTCCAAAATACGGGTTGTTACAGTTTCCTTTTTCATTTTTAATGCTAAGCATAAGCATAAAGAGAGCTAGGCCTTTACTGTTATGTTGCATTAAAATTGGAACAATGCTGAAATTGAACAAAAGGGATTGTTGGGCATGTTAGAACTGATTAAATATTATAATGGGTACTAGACTGTAAATTGGGAATAAAACTTAATATGTAATTAGAGAAAACGCAAACATATAAACTTGAATAGGTTCGCTTAGCTGACACTAAGTAATGTGGTTTTGGGTTGTATGAAAAAGAATAAACATTAATAAGGAATGTTTAACACAACCTAGGAATATGACATGAGGTTATATTAGGCTTATTAATAAACTAAAATTGTGTTAAAATAAAAGATAAAATTAATAAGCTAAGGTAGTAGAATTTGTTCCGATAGAGTGGGACTGATTGGGAAAAATAAGTGAATCGTAGGTCCATTCCGGCTGCGTAAGGCTGGTTAGGGAAAATAAGAGGCCTAATAAAATAATAAGAATGTAGTGGAGTCTGTTCTGGCAGCATGGTGCTGATTAGGGAAAATAAGTGGCTCATTCATCAATTTCGGTACCACGAGACTGATTGAGGAAGATAAGAGGCCTAATAAAATAATAATATAGTAGTTCAGATCCGTTCTGGCAGCGTGGGGCTGATTAGGGAAAATAAGTGGTCTGATAGAAAAATAAATGAGGACCAAGTCTAGGGGGTGACTTGTGTCAATTGTATATTTGGTTAGAGACCCATATCAGACAGTATCCCTATTATCATCTATGTGGGTCTCACACTAGGTGGGGGGAGGGAACGCTTAACTGCGCTTGATAATAAGAGGTCCAAACGAGGTGGGTTCGGGCGCATTTCAGTGAAACGATGAGCGTGCATCGTGCTGATTGGGGGAAAATAAGCCGTTGTAACGCCTGTGGTTAATGTCTATGTCATTATAGTTGATGGGTTCGGGTTTGATAACCCAAGTTCCACAACTGTCATAGGTTATCACATTATGGTTTTAGGAGCCGATTGGCGGATAGAAATTAGGTAAAGCCTAATTAATATATCTTTAGTAAGTTGCTGCAGAAATCTTGGATATGAATGAGAAGCCAATCTTTATTTATGCTTAACTTTGTTTGCTGCTTTCATACCCTTATGTATTATGTCCTCAGAACTATTTGTCTAATGCTTCCTTACGTTGTGCTCATGCTAGAAATTACTAGACCTCTCCACATGTATGTCTTGCCTAGTTTGTTTCTCCTTCTCTCTTCCTTGCCCCCAGGTTCGCAAGGTGAAGAGTCTCAGAAGCGATTCTCGATTATTAAGTTCAATGTGGATTCCAACTCATTTTAGACTCATGTATTAGTTCACTTCTCATTTTCTGATTGTTGTATTGGCATTGAGAGGGATGATTTTACTCATCTACTACAATATTATGATTTTCCATGAGATAGTATATTTGGTTTTATACTGATGACTATTTGGTACTTTGTAAATGTAATAACCACTATGATTTGACTTATTTTATTAAATATTGTTTTTTCCATTGTGTTTTGTATTCTTTCGTGTGAATTTTAGTCTTTGTGTTGTTACTTTATAACTAAGCACTTCATAAGCCTTAGCGCATCCTCATAAGGGTGACGTTAAGGGGTGTGAAGTGTTTCAGTAGAATACCCTCGAGACTCCTAACCAAAAGATCATCCATAACTAGATCGATATAGAGCACGAGTCAAAAATGGTGGCAACCTGGTCATTTCATCGAATGTGTCCAGATAATCGCAAGCTACTAGCTCAACTAACAACTCGCTACTAGAAATCTGTCTCAACACGTTATCGTTCAATCATACGCGACTCGCTACTAAAGATCTAAGTCTCAGACCACTATCGCTAAACCAACAACGACTCACTACTGATCTTTGTCCTAGCCCACTATCGTCATTGACAACCTCTCACAACTACCTATATTCTTTATCTTCCTGGTAATGGAACTAATGGACTTAATACTTAGTCCAGTTAAACTCAACAACCAACCAACAAACAACTTAGAAAACACATAACCATGACTCGATGAATTCAAGTTTTGACGAACCTTGTATACTACCAAGTATAATTGACTGTGCCATAACACTTACCTACCTCGAGATCCAAAGTTAATCACTATGGATGCTACAATCTCCCATAGTGTTAAGTTTTCGCGACCAAACACGGGATGTTACACACATATATAATCTAACTGAGCCCTTAGCAAGGTAATTGTTAACAACCAAATGGATGCTAACGCACCAAGAGGTGTATTAACACTTTAAATTTATATAAAAAAATGACGTTAATAACATAAATGTGCAGAAAATAGCAAAAGTGGAGAGCGTTTATAGTGGTTCGACTTAGATTTGGCCTAAATCCACTTTAAAAGATGATTTCATTATGATCTTCACTACAAGGTACACATTCAATATCACTTTGTACATTTTCTATCTCTTTTACAATAATTCTCTCTTTTTCTATACAAATTCTTGATTCTTCCTTGAAATGGCTCGAAATCTCGTTAGTATCGACGATTGTTGAAGTAGATTTTCGATAATCACGTACGACGATTATCTTCGATGAATTCTAAATGAAGATGTTGATGGAGATGCTTGAATTAAGATTGGAGATTCTTTAATGGAGTTGGAGATGTTTGAGAAATGTTAGAGAATGAAAATGCCAGCCCTTTGGGGAGAAAAATTCGATCACTTTAATGTGTGAGAAGGTAGAGTATTTATAGGCGAAGTTGCAAGTGAATTGGAGCGGGAATGAAACTGGTGCGTAGGTTCCTAGATCGGTTTTCCATCCATCATGGATCGGTCTTTAATCCATAGCTCTTGTAACTCCACTGATCCACTGCATGAAGCATTACCGATCCATCGAGATAAAACATGACTGATCCATCGAGATAAAGCATGATCGATCCAACGAGATAAAGCATGACCGATCCTTGGGATAAAGCATGACCGATCAATCGAGATAAAGCATCGCCGATCCATTGGGAAAAAAGAATGACCAATCCATCAGGACAAAGCATGACCAATCCATAGCCAGATAATGTCACTGATCCATATGTTTGAGATGTAACCGATCCATAGAACCAAAGTGCAACCGATCCATGGATTTAAAGTTTAACTGATCCATCATATTTGGGTTTAATCAATCCATCAATATAAATATTGTTGATCCATTAATTAATTTATGAATGATGCATCATGTTTGCAACCTAAAGAATTATTTCTAAATTACATTTTATAATAGGATTAACATTTGTCCCTCGGAGCTTATGTTTTCCTGTAGAAAACATGAGCTTTGAAATTTCAATGGTCTTGATGCGATTCTGATGGATCGCGATTAATTTTACCTAATGAATCGGTAAGCTCCATTCAGTGGATCGGGAAAGCCTTTTCCGCTTCCTTTACACACTCCTTTTATTCTTCAGATCATACTTCTTTCACCTCATTCTTTTTTACTTAAAAACACTTTAATGGTCGCCACTCATACTTAGAAAAATTCTTCGATCTGAATTTGATACTTCGTCGCCGATTGATTCCGCCATTATTCATCAGAGCCTTGTTGATCATCCAAGAATCGAATCTCTACCACAAACTTAACTAAATTAAATCAATTCGTTGTTTTCCCTGCAAATCTGAAGTTCAAGTGCCATCTCAATTTTTGCTTAATCTGAATTTATTCGAAAGATCTGGTTCACTTCAAATAGCTGTAGGTGTTGTTCCTTTTGAATTTTGTGTCATTTTTTTTTAGGTTTTAGGGTTTGTAGACGATCGACTTTGATGTTTGTACATACTTGACCTGTTGATTTGCATTGGTGAATTATACTCCAGATTTGTATAATAATCTCTCGGTTTGTAATAATTTGTGATTTGATGATTTGTTCATAAAATCGGACTCAATGTCTTTGTCGTATGCTGAAGCATTTTTATCCCTATCGTTTTTTGCAAGAATATATTGTGTTGTTGATCCTTGTATTGATCGTGTACTAAGATCGGATCCAAACCTTGTACTGTTTGTCATGATCGAGTTTTGGTTGCATGAATTCATGTTAGTCATATAATTTGGATAAATTATGTCCTGGATACATGTATGATAATTCACATTCTCTAATGATCAGTGCTTTGAACTTGATTTGTATTTTTGTTATGCCAAATACTTGTAATTTATTGATGATTCATGAATCATTCTCTATTGGGTCGATGCACTCATTTTCTTGGAATGCAGGAGTTAGACTGCTGTCCTTTATGGGTTTCGAGCAATCCAACGCATGGATCGCGAGTGATCCATCGCATGGATCGTAAGAAATCCATCATTGGATAGTGAGTAACCCAACGATGGTTCATGAGCCAAGCGGATCTCCCTTTTCTCTAATGAACTGCAAGCTCCAAACGATTGATGTTGCACATATTTCAAACAACCAAACTTTAGATACAAAACTTTAGATACTTCAAAGATTTAAGTTCTAAAATTGGATGTTCTTTTCCTTCTTTAGTTGTCCTGTAACAAGACAAGCACTTGCATGTTTTTGGGCTAATATTTTGAAGTCGACTCCCCACATCAGCGACAGATTAGTGTAATCATTAAAAATGAACTATAGCGAATTTTTAGATTTGAATTGAATAACATGCCCAGAAAGAATCATTTCATTCAACCATTTATAACCTGTCGAACATCTCCCACATAGTTACGACATTCTAATCTGAATCCACAACGATGCGTGAGATCAATTAATCGACACACGCTGATTGTGGATTCCAAGCTTCGCTCTTTAACGACTTGTATAATTATGCACAACACTTCACACATAGGAAATACGTAACTGTAATCTATTTAAAAATAAGTTTCCTTTGTAAAACGGATACCTGACAGAAATCTCATCATCATTCTGAAGAAACAACTATGTCCACTCAAACTGGAGTTTCTGCTCAAGTCTCTGGAGCTATGACAACTACACCTTCCGGGTTGCTATCAAACCATCCTGTTCTTGGTTCCCATCCTCTCAGCAGTCTGCCATCGGAGATATGCACTAAAACAATTATTCCACGTGTTTTTAAATAGCTGTGTACTCAATTTGGCATCCCCGAGGCTAATGCGATATTACCAGGGAGGAATGAGACTGCTGATCGCCCTCTCTTCGGCTTTGTATTAGTTATTCATCACATGTTAATGAGTGAAGCCGTTCCTCCTTTCAGTCATGTTATACATACAGTCCTTTGACATCAAGAAATTGCCCCTTTTCATCTACACCCAAAAGGCTATGCCATTTTAATTAGGCTTTGTGTGCTTTTTATGAGGACAAAAGGAACTATGCCTACTCTTCAGGATATCTGCTATTTATGTGTTTTTAAGAGGAGGAAGGAAACCCTTCTGTTATCTTTGTTGAAGGAGCTTGGAATAGCAAACTTATACTTGATTTATAAGTTAGTGCGCAGGGATTCCTAAATCAATTCATTTATTTCAAATGTCCAGACAACTTCTATGGAATCTGGATGGAGGGAGGTGATTATATTTGCTCAGAGCTTTTCTATCAAGCTTTTTTCTAAGTCTTGAACATTAAACCTTCCTTTTTTTGAGCAGAAATAACATCTCTTGTCAAGGATTTCGTTCTTCGTAAGTCTACCCTTGAGAGCTTGAAGGCCGTCAAAGACGAAGTGAGGACTAAGAAGTTTCTAATTAAAGGAGAATTTTTTCATTAATATAGGTTGCTTGACCCTTCACGTTCTTTTCTTTCTGGAGGAACTTCTTATACTTCTTACTCTACACTTGAAGCATCAGGTTCCCCAACTTCTGGAGAGGATGTTACAATGAAAGATTCCACTGATGAGTCTATATTAAAGAAATTCTCGGAGCCTGCTGGCGGAGCTGAATCGTTTATCCAACCTCGATTACCTTCCATTTAAGAGGAAGAAATTATACATCGTTAGGATAAATGTCACGCGACGACTAATTAGCAGCTTGAAGAAGGTGAGATCGCAAATAAAGGCGACATTATTGTTGAGAGAGTCAATACCAATCCCATAACTCCAGTTACATACGAGGATGACTTCATGGAAATATATGGGAATTTAAGCGATCTCAACATCGCAACGGGCGAGCTTGCAACGAGTGATATTGTAACTTCCAAACTAGTTGCTTTGGTTGTGAAGATATCTTCTGAACTGGGTCAAACTCCTCAAAAACCAATCTCTAAATTTGCAGCCTCTTTAACTCCCAAACTGACTAGCGGTTCATTGTTAGATGCGCGTTAGATCACACACCGCACACACTTAAAGCTCTGCATGTGCTTTCTGTCCTACACCACTGCTTACTGTTTTGGTCACTGAACTCTCGTTTTCTTTCGTTTCGAGTCAAATCATGGATCGTCAATATGTGGGTGATTTTAACCGCTGTGTAGGTTCCTATAATCCACGACACTATGGACCATCCCATTCTTATAAGGAAATTGATGAACAAAAAAGAGCGAGGAAGGATCAGGAGGCATGGGATCAGAAAGAAAATGATGAGCATTTTATGAAAGCTCACGATGATTGCCATGAGTGGGAGAGACGAGAGATGATCGGAAGAGGAAGAGAGATCAGGATGACAAGGATAAAGACCATAGCGGAGATGATTCGCTTAAGTGCTCCAGAAAAGAGAAAGATCCTGCTTCCGCTGTGCAAATTTCCGCGAGCCTTATACCTGCTGCACCTCAAACTACTACTTCTCCTCCTATCAACATCCAACAAATCATTCAATTGCCACGTTATACTCTTGATCCAACACTAAAAAACTTGTTGAGCGGTTTCCTCATTGGTTCCTAAAAGGAGTTCATGCCAACTTAGACATAACTCCAATGGACAAGGACGCTATGCTTAAGGATCTGGAGATGGTGAAGAACAACATTAAAAAGCTCACCCGATGGCAAAACTAGTCGATCAGCTTCAAAGAGTCAACAAGTGCAACATTGAAGCTATGCTGACCATGGAGAATGATAAAGCCAAATGGTATAAGTCTCTTAAAGCCCTTGATGCCAGCATTAAATCCCTTTTAGAGAGGAACATTGAGCTAGAGGCTAAAAATAAAAGGCTCAAAGACAAACTTGCTGCTACTACCTCTTCTCATAAACTGAAGGAAGACCTATTGACTGCTCAAGTTAAGGATGCTAATTCAGCTCAAAATACTGTTCAGGATAAGTTGGTTGTGGAGTCGCAATCCAATGTTAGTTTGCAGGTAGAACTGCATCTCAAGAGCCAGAAATTTCCTTTTTGAGAGCTAAGTAGAAGAACTTGAGCGAGAGAATAATCGGGATCTTTTGGGTAAGATGGTTGCCGAGGAAGCATATGCTAAGACCAGAGTTGACTTTGACAATACTCTATTCATATTTTATTCTCTCAGCATTATGGGAAAAGGCAGTTTATCCTTTTTGCAAGACAAGGTTCCAATTACTTTGACTGAGGTCTGGGAGTCAGTTCTTGTGCATCTTGATGGCATTGGTTATATAGAGGAGGCCTCATTACACATTATTTGAATAAAGAATCTCACATCGCTCTTGCCAAGGGAAAAGAAGAGATTATGAAGGAGCGTGGCCTAATGGTTATTGTTGGGTCTTCTGGGAGCATTCCTCGGACATAACTACTACAACTACTCACACAACTTCAGTTGATACTATCACTTCTGATCCCAAGGCCCCTGTTGTGCTTCCGACTGATCCCACTGCTAGCCTGGAGAGAGGAAGAAAGCTGTTGTGGAGCATCCAAAAGGCGACGATGGTAATGATGATGACCCAAATGCCTTTAAAGTGAAGCTTAGAAGACCTCTTATCTCACATAAAATCGACATTGATTTATCCTTACCAAACTTGGACATCTTGCTCTCTCCATATGGGTACAGAGAATTTCTTTCTTACTACTCATTTAAACTAGGCCTGGAAACTCCAAAGCCATCTCCGGTTGTGCCTGAAGGAACGTGCAACTAGAACTGAAGCTATTTTTACTCCTTCTACCTTGGTGGCAACAAATGCTTTGATTACTACCCCTCCAACAGGCGACCCCTCCTTAACTCATGCTTCTATTCCTGCCTCTGCTTCTCAACCTGGGTACAATCAGAAAAGATTGGTGCTCTTGGCAATTTGGATGACCCGACCTACTCACCAGTATGAGGATTAGAAGACACCGAGGATTTAGACGAGAGCCCAAAGAAAGGTGTTAAGTGCCACTACGGAAAGAAAGTCAAATCTCCATCAAAAAGGCATAGGAGAAAGCGCAGTGCTCGCAAGAAAACAATTGGTTCGCCTTCCCTTGACATTCGCAAGGAGGATGAAGAAGTTGAAGATGAGAGCTAGCCCGCCATTACATATGCTCCTACCAGAGTTCCCAAACTTACACTAAGGTCTAGCAGCACTTCTAAAGGCAGACAGAAGAAGGTTTAAGGCTTCAGACTCCTCATTCTGCTTGTTTTAGTCTTCTTACTTTTTCTTCATTTGATCGAGTGTTATGTGAGTGTCGGCCCTCGCTTATGAATTTGTAAAGACTTGCTTCCGAAACTTGGTTTGATGTAATAATATTGCTTCTAGTTTGTTGTACTTTATCTCTTTCTTTAGCTTTGTTGTGCTTCTATACATTCATCTCTTTGTAGAGTACAAGCCTTTTATTTGTTATGATGTCGTGATGAGCTGTGGTATGCTTTAGAGAATTGTTCCATTCCAATGAGGTTGTATTGCCCTCATACCACAGGTCATCACGAATTGCATATGCTGGATATAATCAACTTTGCTGAGTTTCTTTGATTTGGCCAAGGCACTCAAAGCTCCCACTTTACTAACGAAGTGTAATAGGCCGCATTTTACATATCGGAGGATCGTAAAATATTTTTATTTTACTTCTTGAGGGTTGGATCATTCTCATATTTTAATATGTTGTTTATGGGGATGTGAGACATGTCCATAATTTTTACCAATTTTTTTGTGACCATTTTGCCCATGTCAGTGTTGTACAAGACATAACTTTTGGCTCGGATCGAATCAAGTGTTAAGACCTGTGCCATTGGAAAGGAAATGATGTTTCCCTTTCCGCAGAGTGGTCACATTAAAGATTTGGCTCCGCGGTTTTGGGGGAAACATTGTTTTCAGGTTTTATAGTTGGTTGTCCAGGTTTTTGAACCATTGGTGGGATGATTTGAAGAGGCCCATTAGTGGGCTGGTAGGAGGCTATAAATAGGGGGTTAGAGGCATGGATAATAGATTACTTTCTATATTCTATCATTTGATTGAGCCCGTGATTCTCCTTACTCAATCAAATACACCTTTCCACCATTATAATTTTAGATCTACATGTGAAGATCTACATCGTTTGAAGCTAGGTCTACATTAACCGAAGAGAGATTTCATCAAATTAAAGAGTTCAAAGCTAATTCTCTGCTGTCCGGATTTAGATCCAAGCATTTTTGTGTTGTTTTGAAGATTTGTGAGTGATATGCGTCTCTCATGCGAATTCAATCAAGTATATGAGTTCTATTATCTTAATTTCATCATTTTCAAGTCGTTTTCCTTAGATCTACATCATGATAAGTGTATTTTCATATGAACCATCATAGGATCTAATTTAGCAACTTTAAGATGGTAATTTCCATGTCATTTCATAGTTTGTGCAAGTTAGGTCCATCATTTTTTGTTTAGTTATTGAATTATCATGATTTAGAGACATTTCTATGATTAAATGATGATAATGGTTATTGTAACACCCCGCCTCCGCTAGGGTCACTCGCAAAGGAATGCACTAGCTTTAGAGGGGCATTATTGGTAAACATGCCCAGAAATATCACAAGACAGAACATATATAAATAGCGGAAGAAAAATCAAACTTTCATAACATGAATAAATAAGGTCTAAAGCCTTTTACATCAGAGTACATCAAAACCTGTCTTGCATTAGTAAAGAAGCATAAAGACTTTTTAATAAATTATTCCCCAAGTAAACAGTAAAGTAGCCATAGCCAAGAGAAGTCCAAGCCATCCATGATGACCTTCAAGCAGAAGAAGTCCGAACTAAACAGCATTGTTTTCTCCCTGAAACCTGGGGGGAAACGGAAGAAAAGAGGCGAAACAAAACGGGTCAGTCAAAAAGACTGAGTAAGTCCTATCTACTTCCAGTATAAAAACAGGTAAAGGTAACATGACATGCATAAACTGAAAGTAAACATAAGGATAACTACAAGATAGATAAACCAGGGTAGCCGGTTGAACTACTACGGCAAGGTAAACTAAGGTATCATGATAAACTACGGTGTTATGATAAGTCAAGGTATCACATCGTCGGATTTCTATCGAGTACATTATCCCAAGGTATCTACCCCGTCTAACATCCCACGGTATCTATTATGTATATTCTTCTCTAACATGTATATTTGCTCTGCACCTCTCGTACTAGTATCCCTACCCGCGTCATGTGTTAACCATGAATGTCCCTTACTCAAAGTCGTGTAGTGGTCCATGTCAACCTAATATATCGCATATATAGGTTACTCAAATCATATGTTTCATTCCCTGTATATAAGTTCAGTCCTTTGCCGTACCTCGTACGGGCTTCCTCATGTCATATTATCCTTGAAATCGTTTTGACTGTCACCCTTGTTCTAGCTAGGCTCTTCCATATGAATCATCGTTTGAACTACCAGGACTTACGCCACCTAGCACCACTAGGGATTACGCTTACCTATTGCACGCTTTCGTATTTCGGTTTGGGTTAAACCACCTAGTCCACTAGGTATTACGCTAACCCTCAACCGCTCCCTTTTTCCCCCGCATTCATCGTGAATCGTTTTTCTATAACTGTATGCACACGTATCACATCGTGCCATCCGAGTCCTGTCACAGGGCAAAACAAGAAATACAGGACTCGGTCGGGAGCTTTAGATTTATCTGCCGATGCAGATACTAAGGTATGCTTTTCTACACGTGGCTATGGTCCCACGAGACCCCTCCCTCAACTAGTGAAAGGCAACACAAGAGAAAATCTTGCATGAGAACTACACTCCGGCCAGCCCACATCCTACGGCCTACCTCACCCATAATTAGATAGCAAATTATGGTCTGTTGGGTGTTCCCTGCCTTTCCGTACGTACACGCTTGACTCAAGATGGTAGATGATCGGCGAACTTGCTATCTCGGGCACCTTATGTATCCGTCGACTCACTGCTATCCACCCCAGTCTTTAGGTCGCTCGCATAGCAACCAAGGCATATTCTTGGTTCTTCTACCGCAGACCTCAACCTCTTGTGAGCCCAGGATGATCATCTGTGACCTCACAGAGGGATACCAAGAATATCCTCACGTTCCCCGAAGCCGCTGCTTCGTTACCCAGTTTGCTGGAGCCTTTATCTAAATCAGATAGCCTGCTCCTACGCGTATACTTAAACGATGACCTACCGTATCGGGTTACTCATCTATCTAAGAAGTGGTCCAGATTTCCTTGACTAAGAATTATTACTTAGTTTCCCTTAACTAAGGTTTACCACTTAGCCTTATTTCCATTACCCTTGTTAACTATGGTTATTTACCTAATCCTCCGAATTAGGGTTTATCTAATGGGTTAAGTGTCACTTAAGTTCATAACTTAGCCCGTCTACAAACCATGTCAAAATTGGCTAAATATCCAAGTCTAAGACTTAACCCTACAATCCATGTGTCAAGTTGGCTAAGTATATCAAGCAATCCATAACTTAACCTCGTATAATTATCATTTTAGATTGGTTAATTGTATAAATTAACTTGACCTTGTCAAATTACCGAGTCAAATCGGTCAAGCGTATTCAAGTGATTCGTGACTTAGCCTTATCATGTTTTCACGTTAGATTGGTTAAGTATAGATTAACTTAACCTCATCAAATTAACGAGTTAGATTGGTTAAGTATAGGTCACTTAACCTCATCAAATTAACGAGTTAGATTGGTTAAGTATAGGTCACTTAACCTCATCAAATCATCGTGTTAAATTAGTTAAGTGTTTAACTTAACCCCATTAAATTACCAAGTGGGATCAATTAAGTCTAGGCTAACTTAACCCCATCCGATTACCATGTTTAGATTAGTTAAGCCTAATCTTAACCCCATCCATTAACTGTATTATACGGTTAAGTGTCATTAAGGAAATTTACTTAACCTTATCACGTTATCATGTTGGATTGATTAAGTGTCGTTTAACTTAATCCCGTCCACTAGTCGTATAAAAATGGTCAAGTGTCATTAGGCAAATCAAGTTACTTAACCTACCCAAGCTTATCATGTTTTGTTAAGTATCATTAGCCTAATCAAATTACTTAACCCATTTGTCCATATCATATTTGGTTAAGCCTCATTAATCAAATTAACTTAACCCTATTATGTGGCATTAATTTAATTAATGCACCCTCAACCTCTCACATTAGACCTTGTTGTGGTTACTAGTTAAGCCGGGCGGGTCCGGGTAGATTTACACCACAACCTAGTCTAACCTCGGGTCTTAAGCGCGACATGACCAACTTCTCACATTGGGTCCTATTGTTTGCAACTACTAGTTAGGCCGGTCGGTTCCGGGTAGTTTTACGTTGCAAACTCAACCCAACCTCGAGTTGGCCACACTCATATTATCTAAGTTCATCATGTTTCCAAAACATGTTACAAGTTTTTCAAGCATTTGGGTAGACCTAACTTAATAGGTAAATTCCAAAAGGGTAGACCTAACTTAATAGGTAAATTCCCAAGCTCATGTTTTTATGCATACTTACATGTCAACTTCCATGTTATCTTTCAAGTATAAACACATGTCATATTCAAGTTAAGATTTTGCGACATGTTCATGTTTATCTAACTACCCAAAATCGTGTTTTCCCAACGCAAGCAAACCGAGTCAACATAGTAAGGATACTATTGTCACATATTGGTCTCAAAACATGCATGATGCCAAAAAGGGCTTGGCTTCCACATGCATAATATCATAAAGGGATTGGCCATAAACGTGCATAGTGTCATAAGGTAATTTGGCCACAAACATGCATATCATCAAAAAGGGTTTAGCCATAAACATGCACAACTTAAAAGAGGGGATTGGCCACGAGCATGCATAATCTCATAAAGGATTTGGCCACAAACTTGCATGTTACCATAAGGGGTTTGGGTTCATAAACATGCATAAGACCCAAAATCTTGTCTTAGTCAATGTTTCACACATAAAGTGGTTCCTAAAGGTTCATGCTAGCATTTCATGCATAAAGATCCAAACTTGCAAGTTAAACTAGGTTATGCATAGCATGAGAGGCATGATTAAGTCACTCACATGGCCTAAAATCATAAATATGAAAACAAGAGGCAAGGTAAGGTTCATATAGATTCGCATAATCATGTTTAGACTCATTTTATCCCATGTCAACATTAAAAATACCGTTTTGATCCAAAAGTAGCTAGAACTTACATAGTATGGCAAGAGGACTAGGAGCATGAATCGTTTTGGCGAAGAAAGGTGGCTCCTTTGATGAAGATCCGTCATGAAACTCGCATAGCAACGTTGATTTGGCCTCTATTTGGTGTAGCAAGCTTGCACCTTTTGATTTGAACCCGATTTGAATGCATAGGCTCTAGGGATTGGAGATGGAGGCCATGATCAAGATTGATTTTGGCAGCACTTAGTTGCTAGGTTTGATTTTTAGGGATTTAGGTTAGGTTTAGGGTCTTTTTATAGAGATTAGGATAGTTTTAGGCCCTTAGATTAACCCTAGATAGATTAGGACCATCAGATCTCGGAAGCTTCCAGACCCAGCCCAAGAACAAGACCAGGTGAGACAAACAGGTGCGCCAGACTATTTGCCCCGGCCACCCCCTGTCGACAGGGCTGTCGACTTGGTCTGGGCCCAAGTCGACAGGCCTGTCGACAGCCCTGTCGACATGGCCTAGGCGGGAAACTCCCCGCCTAGCCCCAAATCTGATTTCCAAAACTGTTTCCGAAATTCAAATTTCCAGAAATCTTCTTTGGGCCTTTAACGGGTCATACGGACTCCGATTCTCGAAAATTCGGACTCTATTTCGCGTATTTTTCCGAGACGAACGCAATGGCATAGCCCGTTTCACTTGATTCAGAATGTAAAATTAAATTCTGCCTTGATTCTCGTTTTAACATGTTATTGAAATACGGGTTGTTACAGTTATTTTGATGTTATTCATGATTTGTTGAAGTGTTTATGATTGGTTTGGATGTTTGGGATGAGTTGATATCATCGTCGTTGTAATTTGTCGAAGATTTGGTCAACTTTGAAGTTATTTTGGTCAGATCTGGAGTCATGTCATTTTTTCCATGAGTTGGGTCATTTTTTCCTTCCCAAGAAATGAGCCAAGGCGCACGAAGCTAAGCCACCAGAAACCAAGGCGTAGGAAGCCATGGCGCAAGAGCCAAGCCGCAGGAAGCCAAAGTGTAGGATGTCCATGTCACAGGAAGCAAGTCGTGATAGGCCATGGTGGAGTCAACGACATGGCGTGGCGCTATGGTGAAAGTTTATATAATGAAAATTGACATGATAGAGAACGACTTGATTAGGAATTTCATGTCGTGGCCAACTCGTATGTCATAGGACACTCCATGCAGTTATGTCGTGGGTCACTCAAGGCAGTTTCCGGTTTGGGGAGTCAAGTCGTGTTCGACATGGGAAGTTATGGCATAGGCGGCATGAGAAGTCATGCTGTGCACGACTTGAAAAGTCATGTCGTGATCGGTATGAGGAGTCATGTCGTGTTTGGCATGGGAGTTATGTTGGGTTCGAGTCAGTCGTATAGGGTCATTTCTCGAAGAAAAGAAATTCGGGTATAACCCAGATTTGAACAGAAGTGCCTAAAAAAAAGTTTTTCAGGGGCGATGTCCCCGAACCTATGCTGCAGTGCAGTAAAGTGGCAACTCAAAGGTTGTGGGTTGAAGATGGTGGATAATTGTTACTCAATAAGGTTGCTCGAGTTATGAAAAGTCGTCAAGGTTGGATGACTAGAGATGTGAAGGCCAAGAAGTTATCGTTGTCGTAAGTCCTAGCAAGCTCAAAGTAGGGGTAAAATAAGGGCACCCAAAAGACTGGAAGATTGATGGTCGAGTACCCTAGGTATTGTTGAAAGGCCTAGTTGTCAAGATTGTACAAACATACGTATCGTTGAAAGGCATATAGAGTTTATGCGAGAATTATAGTTACCATTAGCCCTTGACATGTGGCAAGGTTGGTCATCATACGATTAACTATAGTTTCAAAGCAGCGTTGGCGATGATAGCCAGAGTCTGTCATGGATGATCAGTTAATTTGTTTGTTCCATCTCACGTAGATTGTCTAACGTCGAAGGAAATGTTTCTTGAGTGCTTGTCTAATATTGGTTTAGGCCTCAAGGGCTTATGCTCGAGGGGTGTTGAGCTCGATTAGGATGTTTTACGTGAGATATATATAATCTTGATGCCATGAATGCTAGAGGTGTTTGCTTCTGATTTCCATAAATGAATGATTATTCTGATTGCTCTAGATGTATGGTTGAAGTGTTTGTTGTAAAGGCTATTGCTGTCTGATGTAGGGAAGACGGGGTTGAGCTCTTCTCTGGTGTTGTGGGTAAATTAGTTGTTATCTGCCTATTCTCATATACTTTATTGATGATGTTTTATAACTGTTTTATTGCTCACTAAGAATGTTGTCTGACTCAAGGTTTTATGTTTCCTCTTATTACCTTGGGTTGTTCATCCGGTTGTGGATGGGCAGACTGTTTAGCAGGTGATAGTTTGGTGAGACGACGATGCTGATGAGTGGCGAGCTGGAGGCTTACAAACCAGTTTTATTACTATCTAGTATTTGTTTTTGTTGTTTGTTGTTTCTGCTCTGAGTGTTGTAGTGAGGCAAATCTGTATAGACTTATGTTGAAATCCTAATGTTGGATATACTTTCTAATTGTTATGAAAGTTTGGTGTTTTCTGCTCAAATATGCATCACTAATACTGCCTATCGTATTTGTTATATTATATTTTATCCTTGCGTTGTGAGTTGTATGACAAGTTCCGATGTTGTTGCTTACCTGTGATGACCGCCGACAACTTCCTAGCACACCTTTCAGTGCATTGTTCCTCTTGTGTAGTGCAAGGGTTGTGGGCGGTCGTCACACGAAGTCTTTCTGCTTTTGCCAGCTTATTGAGAGTTTCTGAGTTTGACACTACATCTAGGAAACCTGGCTCTGTTGGTTGATCTTATGCTTCTTCTTGGAGAAGTCTTTATTTCATGTACCCCCGCGTGGGAGGTCATATGAATCCACTTTGCGTCTTCTCTAACTTGGTAATCCAGGCCCATCGACAGACTTGGTTGGGCACACACCCACATTCGACTGGGATTTCTAATGAATCCAATCATGCATCTTGCTAATCTGGGCCCTTCAGAGGTTGGATTGGATACATACACCCTTTCGGCTAGGATTTCTAATGAATCCAATCATGCATCTCGCTAACTTGGTAATCCATGATCTTCTGAGATTGGATTGGATATATACTCCCTTTCGGCTAGGATTTTTGGTGAATCCAAACATGCATCTCGCTAACCTGGTAATCCAAGCCCTTTAGAGATTGGATTGGATGCATACCCCCTTTAAGCAAGGATTTCTGATGAATCCAAACATGCATATCGCTAACCTGGTAATCCAGGCTATTCGTAGATTGGATTGGATACATACCACCTTTCGGCTAGGATTTCTGAATAAATCCAATCCCGCATCTCGCTAACCTGGTAATCCAGGCCCATTGGAGATTGGATTGAATACATACCCCATTTCGGCTAGGATTCATGAATGAATCCAATCATGTATCTCGCTAACCTGGTAATCCTGCCCCCTCGGAGATTGAATTGGTTACATACCCCCTTTCAGCTAGGATTTCTGATGAACCCAATCATGCGTCTCACTAACCTGGTAATCCAGGCCCTTCGGAGACTGGAAGGATGCCCCCGGACAGGTTAACTCAACTTTTGTCCCTTCCCGCTGAGTAAATCATGCATTGGAAACCCCTGGATAGGACTTTGGTTTGGCCCAACATTCGTCGCAACTCGAGTAAATCAGGCGATAGCGAATTAATTGGGTGCCCCGTAGAGGTCTTTGATTTTTTCAGAAAGCTTTCTTTATTGCATTGTCCCATAGCGAGGACGTCGATCCTTTTGTCGGATGCTTGACTTCGGGAACTAGGGCCAGGCGCCTCTCATTGTGAGAGGTACCCTTTGGTGGAACTTGCAATTCTTTGCATCCTGTTTGCTTGTCGCACTTTTCGCCGTTGGACAACTTGCGAATCCCTCTCTTGACCTCCAAGGTGGCGCTCTACATCCTCGCATGCGTGCAGATGGATGTTTGTGGCACTCGACACTTGAGCTGTTTTTGTCGGGATGCATTGTAAGGTTCGCCAAATCTAGTCGGATTTTGAAGAAGCAAGCTCTCTTTTGACATCCTGTGGTTCTGCTGCACAGGTCAGACTCATGTACTAGTCCAAGGGCATTGGTAGACTACGGTGATTCCTAGAGGCGGAACTGCAAGCATTTTTCCAGTGCCCTCAAGGCCTTTGTTGGTACTGAAATTTGGTGTAAATTTGGTCGAACTAAGAAATAAAAACCTAGAATTACCTCTATCAGCTTTAGCTAACAACTTTTAGCAAACATAAAAAAATGATCAAACCAAAGGTTTAAGAGATGATAGAATCAATCAACATGATAGAGTAAAAGATGGACAATCTTAACCAAACTATTTTAACATAGAAATCGATTTGTGAGCAACTTTTGAATTCTTTAAACAAGAGTTTGCGAATGATTCAGACAAGCAGGCAAGCTTTCATTCATATAGATGATGTTCAATTACAATACTTGCAAAATATTTACAATAATTTCTACAAAAAATTGAACAAAGCATTATGTAAAATAACGATGTAGGTGACCGCTTTTCCAAGCTCTAGGGGTTGGAATTCCATCAACTGTTAATAGCTTGAAAGTGTCGTCCATAAGATTTTGAAAAATAATGTATGACCCTTTCTAGTTTGGTCTGAATACCCCAGTTCCAGTCATCACTTTCTTTAGAACAAGGTCACGAACTTAGAAAGTTCTTCACTTTAATTTGTTCTTGAAGTCCTTGGATATCCTGCGCTAGTGGGCTAAAATTAAGAGCTCTGCTTCGTCCCTTCTTTTTTCAAGCTGATTGAGTGCATTCAGCTGTACCTGGTCATTCTCCGTTTGATTGAAGTGAATCCTATGGCGAGTAGAAACCCCCAGCTCTGGCAGAATCATCGCTTCAGATCCAAATGCCAGGGAGAAAGGAGTGTGCCCGATCACAGATTTATGAGTCATTCGATATGCCCATAATGCAAGGGGGAGCTCATCCAGCCACCACCTTTAGCTTTCTCAAGACGCTTTTTGATGGTTGACTTTATGATCTTGTTGATTGCTTCCACTTGCCCGTTTTCCTGCGGACGGGCCACTGCTGCAATGCTCTTCTGGATCTTGTACTTAGCACGGAAATTTTTGAATTCTTCACCCTTAAATTGAGTACTAGTGTCCGTGATTATCTTCTATGGAACACCAAACCTGCAAATGATATTCTTCAAGACGAAATTGATGAATTTCACTACACCAGAAATGCCAATTAGGCGGTACTTAGGGTCGTATCTAATTCGATTTGGCGGTGTTATGGGCCATATAAAATTTTGGCGTATTTGTCAATTTGATATGGCCATTTGCCGAATCAAATTGAGAATTTGATATGGCAATGAGCCGTATCAAATTGGGAGTTTGATACGGCTAATGACTATATCAAATTGAGAATTTGATACAGCTCATGGCCGTATCAAATTTAAAAAATGCTAAGGCCATGAACCATATCAAATTATCAATTTGATACGACTCATAGCCGTATCAAATTTAAAAAAAAAAGATACGGCTAATAGCTATATCTTTATTTAAATTAGATACGGACATGAGCTGTATCTAATTTAACAAAAATACAAAAAAATACATTATTCTACTAGCATATCAATGATCAACACAATCATTTATTTTAAAATATCACAAATGAATATCAAGGGATTGCATTTACATTCTATAAATTTTAATCAATATTCCCTTTGTAACAATTTACTGCATCTTCAACACCATCTAAATCTTTCAAAAAGTTGGTGAAATGAACAAATACAAACTAGTACATGCTTGCAAACAAACCTAAGCATAAGAACTTGTTTGGTCCACATATGTCATCGAAACCTACAAAAAAAAAAGATGTGACTTGCAAGAAACAAAACAAAGGCATTACAAAAAAAAAAAAAAAAAAAAAAGATGCGACTTGTAAGCAACAAAACAAAGAAATATAGTTTCCTAAGAGGTCATGTCGGGCTTGCTGTTTCTGCAAGCCTGAGCCTGCTGTGAAACAATAAGCTTTCTTGCTGTTTGACACAACAAGCCGGCTTGATGTTTCTGCAAACCTGAGCTTGTTGTGAAACAGCAAGCAAGCATGATGTGTCAAGCAACAAGCAAGCTCTTGCTGTGTCAAGCAGCAAGCAAGCTCTTGCTGTTTGAAACAGCAAGCTCTGGCTTGCTGTGTGAAAAGGCAAGCCGGCTTGCTGTTTCAGCAAGCTTGAGCTTGCTGTGTTAAACAGCAAGCAAACTAATATGTGTAAACAATGTGCACAAAGAAGAAATTGAATAGTGTACATCAGTAGTTCTATAGGATCTAGTATAATGTACTTGCTAGAATTCTATGGCAAAAGCTTAGCTTAACAATTATGCATCCATTTTAATTAGCTGAATTATTATCTGGTTTGCTCTCTATGAAGCAAAAACCACTGAGTGCATCAAAATAAACCAATTCATTATCGTTATACATCAATTTCTAGACGCTAATATCTTATAAGGTGTGACGTCGCAAAGAGCTGATAAACAAAACACTTTTTTGATATATATATATATATATATATATATATATATATATATATATATATATATATATAACTACCTCAAGGATGAATTGTTGGCACTTTCTCCAAGTTTCTGGTTAATGTCATGTACAACCCTGTATCAAATATATATCTGCATCGATTAAAAATTTCCTTACCTATGTCTATGTTAGATTAATACAATCAAGAGAATAGAGTTATTGACGTTGGTTGTATGAATTGTGGCTCCTGTAGCCACGTTAATCTTCTGATCTTCAACCAACTTGGAATCCATGTGCTGCGAAAATATTGCTAGGACTACCATGGCTTCAAGCAATGAAAATTGGTCGCCTACGCATTTTCGTGGCCCTCCACTAAATGGTATAAAGCCAATAGATATTGGATATCATTTTGGCTATTTTAGAATCTACGCGTACAGGATGCATTAAAGAGCGGTCAAAAAATGGAAAAGGAAAAACTCGAACTAAAATGGTATTGAGATTGTTCTGGAAAAAAAAAATGAAGGAGCTAGAGTTTGATATGTAATAATCATATCTGGTGGGCAAATGTTGCATTACGCAATGAAATTGATGATTTCGTACATCGAAAAATGTTGCTGAATACGAATTAATGATAGCTAGATTAACCTTACACAACATCTAATTATTGCAAGAATTTGAATTGTTTGGCCATGGTAACTCAGTTGAACAATCCATATCAAACCGAGGACACTTAATTAGTTAATCGAATATGTTAAACAGGTACATGGAACATTCGCTCAATTTGAAGATTTTTCTATCCATCAGATATATATGGAAAAGAATGCTCAAACAGACACATTAGCAACACTGGCAAGCTCGAAAAAAGTGCGAGAGGTAAAAATTGCCACAATTAGTTTCCAAAAAACATACTTATAAGTGATAATATTAATGATTGTTGCCCTAGTATTCAATTCGGGTACAATGGACTCTTTTATATGTACATGACGTTAGATTTTTGGGCGTGACGCTACTTCTTGCCATCTTAACTCTTAAAGCAAATGAAGATAAGTAGGTAACAATTGCTGCTGCTACATATGTCAATGTGCTAGAACAAATTGTCTTCAGCAAAAAACATCAATGGATTAGTAAAAGCAACATAGAAGACAAAAAGAATAGCATAGTATAGGAGAAAAGGCATTCAATCTAGAAAAGACAAATGCAAAAGCAAGGACCTCTATGCATGGTAACACAAAACATGTCCAATGTACTGCTGACAATTGTGCTACTCTACACATGGCAGTTAATGCATACCTTTCCTCCAATAATATAAATCCGCATGCACCAGTCAATATGCTAGTAAATTTAAATAATATAGATATCAAGAGCAAATCCTCTATACCCAAATTCCCCTATACACCTGTTTCTAGCCAATTAGAACTCTTGTTTTTTTTATCTTTTTGCAATTAAGTCAAAAATAGATAAAGGGCTTAATTGCAAAAAAGTGGAATTCTAGGGGTTCTGATTAGTTGGAGATAGGAGAATAGAGAATTTTAAGTACAGTGGATTTGATTTGATAGATATCACCCTATCAAATGAAACACCACCATACATGCAAATGGCCATATACACGTCTAATAAATTTTCTTTCCTAGAAGGCATTCCTGGAGAACTAATGACCCACGTAAGAATGAAATAATTTTTATCTGTTACATTACCCATATAAGAAACATAACAAGAAACCAATGAATATTATGTAGATTCTCAATGGAAACCGCATAATTCGACCGAGCATATACTTTTAACGCTATGATTTCGTACCATTAAATTAAGAGAGCCCTAAAGGCATAGGGACTTACTTAAAACCGAAGCACTTGAGGGAAAGAACTGCGGGTGTGACCTACAAATTATGACTTATATGGCTTTCAGATACCAAATACAAACGATGTATATTGCAGTTCCAAAAGCAGGCCTTAACAGGATCAAAACTGCGGCATAATATAAAAATAACAACAAAGAAGAAAGATTGTGCTGCAGATTTAGAAAATGAAACCAAAACAACATTAGAACTGGGACAACATCCACAAAGCAATTGTACAGTCAGCTGACAAATTTATTTGATATTGTTGATCATAAAATGTACCTATAGTCAGTGTTCGATTGATTTGGTATTAGTCCTTCTAAATCATATCCTTCAGGTATAAACTCTTCTGCTTTGTGCCAGACCTTTTAAATCATAAAATGCAATGTAAACAGTCCGGTACACTGATTTGCATGTTATTTTCTTTAGCTCAAATAGTATTGCGATCTTAATAGTACGCATAATTTGTCACTTTATCTCATTTCGTTTTTCAGTTTCCAAAAGAACGATAAAGTTTTCACTAGAATAACATTAATTTTGATATCCCTGTGGACATTCATATATTTAACGCTATGTGTTTTCTCAGATCTAATAGAGGATTGATGTGAATGTAACTATAAGCATGAAGTAAATAGAAGTGAACTGTACATATGTTATGTAGTACATGAGCTGACCGATGTATATTATGCACATATGTCATTATATCTTGACAAGGACTAACTTTGTAATCTTAGGAAGAACATCATTAACTTGAGCTCTTTTTGTCGGTACCTTTAAACATGTAAGCATCAAAATTAAGAAATAATTTACATTGTATATAAAACTTATAAAAAAACACAAGCATACAGGGGGAATGGATATAGCCGCATTTATTCTTGAATGAAACACATCAAGTATTTCAACTCCTTAATATCTTCATATTTTGGAAGTTTTCCATTTAGAACAGTATCAACTTTTTGTTGTCCTCTTGCCAAAGCAAATGTGTTCTTCAAATAACAGTTGATACCACCAATGGTTATTTAGTTGCTGTTACATTTGAATCTGCATTAAAACACGAGGAGTGATCAGTTTCTGTAGATGTACCCTTTCTGAAAACTACGAAGGCATGCATCTCCTAATGTTATGCAAGATAAAGATAGGATAAAGATTAAAGTCTTATCAAAATATCATATTCTGACAAGATCCTCATCAAAGTGGATCATTGTTCATACTTGAGTAAATAATTAGGTTGGCATAAGTGATTGTTGATATATCATCGTCAAGCAAATAACGTTTGACAAATTCTTCAGGTCAATGAAGAAAATTTATATCTCTTATCCATACTATAACAATAATAGACAATACCAAGTCAGGAGAGGAGGAAAAAACGATTAGCTGCTTCCAGTATAAATACGCACTTCAACATCCATTACTAATCATCGGCTTAAGCAGCACAATTCGTTATATTTTCATATATTAGTCTTTAGACTCTTTACTGAAACTTTTGTTTTACAAAAGGTGCATCTCAAGCAATTGAAAACAACAAATCAGGTGCAAAAATTTATCATGGCGACTCAGACTGCAGGAAGAAATCAATTGAACTACTGGAAGTGCTGTGCATGCCAAAAGGACTCTACCCATTAGAAGACATTCATACATCGCACTATAGGCTTCATATGGCTGATTCAGATCAAGTAGAAGGATCAAGCTCCATGTTTCATATGCTACTGAAGTTACTGCTTTTGTGGAACCGAGAAAACTGAAGATAATGACGGGAGTTAAGACAAAGGAGCTATGTAGCTAAAATGATGACATTACGAAAGCAAACACCAATCAACAAGGGATTATGTAGCTAAAATAATGTAACCTCATTATTTTAATTCTTTTGGACACACCAGATACCAATATGATCCATATACCCAGTGACAAAGGCTCCCGTACTCAAGCGCGAGGACTTCCTAGATCAGTCTCCCGTTCTAGTGCTGTTCTCACGACTTTCTGGGCTCTGGGGTGGTCAATTAGCACGCACAGCCTTTGCCGGACATTGTGAAGATGCCGGGGCTCGAATCTGAGCGCTCCAGATTACCAGCCGGGTAACCTTACCGTTGCGCCAGACATCACCTTACCAATATGATGCATATAAATAGAGAAATGTGATACGTATAAAACTAAAACTTGAAGGATATAAATCATAAAATATGCCATTAAAGTAGATTATTATGCAACTTCAAACGATTTTTATGCAATTTAGTATGTCTTGGTATTCAGTTGACGTTGAAACTACATGCTTATGTACCAAATGCATTGATCTGACTAACTAAACAAAAATTCAGGTTAAGTATGCCTTGTAATACTTCATTAACCATCATAAATGTAGAGTAAAGAAATCAGACCTTTTCCAAACTTTTGCAATAAAAAGTAAGATTTTAGATATCATACCTTTTCCAAATTCAATGAGCTCGTAGTTCAAGAGTTATGCTTCCATAGAACAAATGAATCTAGAGTGTTGATAGACCTAGTGGACATAAAGATAAGGTAAAGGTAAAGTACCAGATTGCTGAACATGGAAAGGGAAGAAATGCCCTGGTCTAGTTTTACTTTTAAACATCCTAATTGATAATTCATCCAAGTAATCCAATCAATTTTCAAGCATACATCTCACAACGCAATTTAACCAGTTTCGATATTATATGAATAATGAATTTAGATGAAGCTGTGAGTTAGAAATTTATCAAGAATAAAAGTAAAGTGCAATCCATAAATTAAAGTATACCTTCCTCACAGTTGCTGCCAGTTTATCAACCTCATTGCTCAAAATTGAAGCTAATACGTGAAACTCAAACACAACAACAATTCACATCTTCAATCCCCTGTTTTGACTTGATACGTCTGTAGCCACCAATAATGCCGCCTTGCTAAGAGTTGACGGCTATCTTGCAGTTAAGTTGCATCAGCACGCACGAGGAAATCCTAATCGCCTCCAGTTCAATATCTAAATTGCGTCATCCGCACTATTGATGCACTTGCGCATGTGGTCCTCCGCCTTCACCAGGTCATACGGTTTACCTAAGCTCGCATCGATGTCACTAACCATCTATTCGCATTCGTGTGATATCAGTTTTTTTACATCTAATTCATGAGTTTTCATTCTTTGGACTTTAGCTCAGATTAGGGTTATGGAAGAGGGAATGCGAAATTTTAATCAAGAGGAAAAGTGAAAAGTGCGGCCAAGTAAATTGGAGTATGGGAAGACGATATTTTTATTAGGGCGAAAATATGATGCATATTTGTTATGGTGCAGACCCATATCAAAAGAACTGATCTGAAGCATTGAAGATGGAGGGTTAGATTTAAGTTGTTTGAGGTGGTGTGGATCGCCAAATTTAATTTGATACGGCTATGAGTTCTATAAAATTTGATATGGCTTAAAGCCATATTGAATCTTTACATCCTGGTATCCAAATTTGTTGTTTTGATGTAGTATTTCTTTGAGGTAATAGTGGCATGTGGCTCTACTTCAGCCTACTTTGTGAAATAATCGACAATGTCAATGGCATACTTCATGTTGGATTTGGAGGTTGTCAACGCTCCAATAAAATCAATGCAGTAGACACCAAACGACCATGGACTAGCCATTTGAGTCAACTCTGTGGATGGTGCTTTTGGATTCTTCTCAAATCTTTGGCATCTGTCGCATTTTCTGATATATACTGCAGAGTCTCGATTTAAATCGAGCCAGAAATAACCATATCAAAGAACCTTCTTCGCTAATGTTTGACCACCTATATGTCCTCTGCACTCTCCTTCATTTAGTTCTGCCAAGATTTCTCTAGAGTCCTATTTGGTAACACATCGAAACAAGGGCATAAAGAACCCTCGCCTGTACAACCGACCATCTTGTATTAAAAACATGGAAGGTTTTTGTAACAACTTCTTTCGCTTTTCGGATACTGGGAGTGTTCCATTGAGGAGATAATCCTTTATTGGGGTGATCCACGATTCTGTCTCTTCGATAGTCTCTATAACCCAATCAGCATCAACATCTTCAGTATCAGGATTGGAGACAACTTCAACAGGCACTAACCCCAACAATTGAGCATCCTTTGAACTGTCAAATTTAGCAAGTGAATCTGCCATCATATTCTCCTCTCTCGGAATATGATACATGGCGTAATAGTCGAGGTCGTCGAAGAGTTCCCAAGCTTTGGATAGATAAGGTGGCAAGTTTCCTCCTTTGGCTTGAAACTCTCTCCGAACCTGGCACACCACCAACTATGAATCACTGAAGATTTTCAAGGCTTTCAAATTCAACTCCTTTGCTATCTTCAATCCAGCTATCAATGCCTCGTATTCTGCTTCATTTTTCATTGATGGGAATTCCAGTCTTAATGCATAGCATACTGCAGGGCCTTCGGGAGTCTCTAGCACTACCCCTACCCCTTAACAGCATTCGTTCGTAGCTTCATCAACGAACAACTTCCATCAGACTACTGCATGTACAGGCTGTTCCTTCACATCACCTCTATCAGTGAACTCGGCAACAAAGTCTTCTAAAGCTTGTCCATTGATTTCTCTTCGTGGATGGTATTGGTAGCTGATATCATGCTGACTGAGCTCAATATTCCCCTTCAACAATCTTCCCGAAGTCTTTGGACGAATCGAGACTTGCTTTAGCGGCTGATCCGTCAACACATTGATTGAATGAGCTTGGAAATATGACCTGAACTTCTTCAATGCAGTGAGTAGACAATATGCAAGCTTCAGTAACTTCTTCAACTATGCCCCAGTAAGCCTTTTTTCTGATATAGTACACATGCCTTTGAACCTTCGCATCCACTCGTACCAAAGCAGCATTTAAATCATAGGATGACACCGCCAAATATAAAAATAAATCCTCACCATCACCTGGTTTTGAGAGCATTGGAGGTAATTCTATCTACTTGATTAACTCCTCGAAGGCCGACTAGCATTCAGAAGTCCATTGGAAATCCTTCTTTCCCTTTCTCAATGCATCAAAAAACGGAATACACTTGTCAATTGCTGTGGATAAAAATATACTCTAGGAAGCAATCTTCCCGTTAAGACTTTGATGCTCTCTCTAGGTTCTTGGATCCCGCACTTCTCTCAATGCGGAAATATGGGTAGGATTTTCCTCGATTCCCTTAGCATTAACCATGAAGCCCAAGAATTTCCCAGATGCAACCCCAAACAAACACTTAAGCGGAATCAGCTTCATGCCATACCTTCTCAAAATATAAATCATTTCAACAAGATTTTCCATGTGGTCCGCCACTCTCTTTGACTTGAGCAGCATGTCATCCACATAGACTTCAATCGTCTTGCCAATCCGGGACTTGAACATCGCGTTGACAAGACGCTGGTAAGTAGCTCCTACATTATTCATCCCAATTGAATGACATTGTAGCAGTATAAACCCACATTTGTGACAAAGCTCGTATTTTCCTAATCTGTCTCAAGCATCATTATCTTGTTGTAGCCTGAATAAGCATCCATAAACGATAGCACCTCATGCACTACTGTCAAATCCACAAGCTGATCAATTTTTGGTAATGAGAAGCTATCTTTTTGGCATGCCTTGTTAAGACACGCCACTTGCCATTTAATTTCTTTACTACAACGGGGTTGGACACCAAATCTGGATACGTTGACTCTCTAATGACGCGATTCTCAATCAGTCGATCTACTTATTCCTTGAGATTCATCGATCTTTCGGGGCCTTGTATCCTTGTCTTTTACTTTACTAGTGCAACATGAGGGTCAATATTATATGCATGCACCGTTACTTCTAAAGAAACCCCACACATATTTGCATGACACCTGGCGAATACATCCAAATTAGCTTTAAGAAACGAAATCAACTCTTTCTGCAACTTTTGGTCTTGTTGAGATCCTACATTCAACAATTGATTAGGATCTTTCATATGAACTGACATAGGAATTATGATCTCTACTGGCGCCGCTCGGTACTCCCTTGCACTGGGCATCTGCGGATCCGTCTCTTTTTTAGCCTACTATGCTGTCCAGTGCAGGGTCCATGCTTTAGTTGCTATAATGAAGGTTCGCGAATGCAGAGGGGTCCCTCCACACTCTTCCCTTAGTCTTTCTTCTAGGCTTCACGCAGCTATTGTATCTAACAATTCTATGATTTTTGTTTGATAATAACAAACATATATTTGTTATTATAAATGTATTTGTAATTGTACTATTATACTACATCACAGACAAAATATAATATTTACATTTAAATAGAATACCACTGCACAAGAATTTAAATATTCAAACAGTATTTTATTTAAATATGATATTTTATTTCAACATCTCAACAGTACAAATTTATAACTCCACTATTTGTACAACTCACTGTAATTCTGTACATTCATTTTCAATTTCATTTGTATACATTGCTCCTCACTACAGTTCACTCAGTCACTCAAGTTGTACAAATACATCCATACACTCATTCATATACACTATTGCCTCGCTATATTTCGCTTAGTCACTCATTCATTTATTGATACATACACTGACACTGTCACTTGACTTCTTGCCTTCACTGCTTCACTGTCAGTCCATTCATCTGCTTTCCTGTCATAGAAGAAACACACAGTAAACTGGAACAAAAATATTTTTATATTCTAGCAAATATAAATTTTATTTGCCTCAGAATTTTGGTGTCATCATTTTTCATGACTTGATCTGACTTTTATGGACATCCATCTGTGTTTATACAACTTGTGATATTCACAGTGATACACCGTAAATACCAAATGGTAGACAATATTTCTAGTGCTCACATTTATATACATATACATACATACATATATATATATATATATTGCAAGTGCATACACATATCTCAATGCAGTGATAATACAGTCAAACAACATGAGTGGACATGAACCAAGAAATCCAGTACATATGCAAACACAAACACACACACACATATACATATACACACAAACACACACAAAAACATCAGTGCATATATATATACACATACACACACACACATAGTAGGAACAGTGGTTCAAAAAGCTCAAAATATCCGAGTGTACAACAATGACATGTCAGCATGCATCTTAGTAGAGCAAACAAGATAAGGCAACATTTTTTTGGTCAGACACAAATGCAAAGCACAAGCTTGAGCATGGTCAAGCCAAATGTCATACAAGATGTAAAATTACATGTGCAAACCAACTTAATAGAGCATGGATGACAAGACATGAGCCAAAAAAACATTTGCATGCAACCAGGAAGGGACTTACAACATGACACATGCATGAACATGGTGTAACATGATACACAAGGTTACAGTGTACATGAAAGTTAGATTGACACAGAGGAGTCACAACAATTCAACTTTCATTTAATCAAGAACCATTGCACGTACATGCATCAGCCACATGTTCAAATACAGATGTCATATATTATGCAAGTCGAGCAAGTATAGGCTGAGTTACAAGTCAGTAAACACAACAGGTCAAACACAACAATTGCAAGTGCAAACATTTTTTCATCTCAATGAAGACTACAATGTGGCAGGGCCGAGCATAATACAAGTCAGTGCACAAGCAAATGGTTACCAGTTTCAGGCTGGCATAGTTCAGCAATTTAACAAATTCAGGTCCATATGTATATTATGTGTTTAAGCCGAGACCGTGCAAGCTCATCTACAAGACTCAAAATAAGCAGGCCACAAACACAGGGACAATATGCATGTCAACCTGTTTTTTTTTTAAGAATCAAAGATACAGGTTCAAATCAGGACAGTTCAAGCAAGTCACAAGGCAAGCAACAACAAAGACCAATGGTTCAAAGTCAGGGTGCAAGCATATCAGTTTAAGTGCAAGGGTTCATGCAGGCTCAACTAACAATTACATGTATGGTTCCATACAAAGAAGCATCACAAGTACAAAAGATGAAAAATCAAAATTTTCTGCAACATTTTTGGCATTTGTTTAGTTGTTTCCAGAAAAGAAAATCAAGTCACCAAAATCACAAAAAAAAAAAAAAAAAATGGATTTGCCATGAAATAAATTTTGAAATTCATCTTGCTTCCTTGTTTTGGCAATGTTTTTCATCAAATTTTTTAAAGCAAGCAATCAATCAACATTCCAGAAATCATGCATGGACAATGAAATCAAAAAAAAAATCCAAAAAATTGAATCTCATTTTTTTTATCGCAAGAAGAAATATATGTTTCCAGATTTGGCGAGTCGATTTCAATGTGTTCTATTTATTTTCAGAATACACAACTGTTTTTGGCAGGAAATCAATTTCGAAATCAATCCGTTCCTTCCCGTATCAATCAAGGAATCACACAATGGGGAAATTCAAGGGGCCACAAATAATATCATTCATTTCAAGATTTACTCATATTCATTAAAGTTGAGCCATTCAACAAATCAGAGCAACAATCATAGACAAAATCACGTGCAATCAGATAAGCCACATATGTGAAATTAGAAAGTAAAATTGGATTTCAAAATCCCATTTACACACCATTATCATCATCAGCTAGAACAATCGAAGATAAAGATAGAAGATCGAAACAAGTAACAAACAATTCGAAAGCAAATCGAAGAACAAATTTAGAGAACTCACATATTTTCGATCGCCAAAGGCCAAATCATCGACCAAGAATGAGGTAGCCTAAAGATCAACAAAGAACCAATTTTTCCCAGCAATCGAAGTCGAGATTTGGGGATTTAAGGGAAAACCCTAATTTGAAGATTCGATCGACATTTTTTTTTGAAGAGCAAAGCTTTTCAAACAGAATAATAGGAAAGGGGGTCGTTTTATTTTATTTGTGTAAAGGTTTTTTTTTTTAATTTTCCTTTTGTCCAATTAAATGTTTTGTTTTTATTTTTACATTTGAAATCGTCCATCAGTTTTCTAGGGTCTGTAATAACTAAGGGATTACTAGTTTGTCTGTAAAATAAGGTGTTTACTAGTTTGTCACTAAAATTAGGGTTTACTAGCTACAGGTTTGTAGCTAGAGGAAAATTTGATCTTGGGGATAAAGATAAGTCTAGGGTTTTGAGCGTAGGATTAGAACAGGAGCAGGGTTTGCGAGTTACAGGGTTTTGTAAGCGGGGTATGTTTTAATACCTAGTAAAAATCTTGGGAATGCAGCAGTAGGCAGGGTCTGCCGAATCTGGGTAAAAACCATGTTATTTATTTCTGCAATCATATTTTCTGTTTTAATCTATGCTATGATATTTTTTAATGTCTCGAATTAATTTTATAAACCCTATTCACCAACCTTTAGGGTTAATATAGATCTAGCAATTGGTATCAGAGTTTGATATTTTATTAACTCTAGAGATGGTGTTCCCTAGTTGTCAGAATAGCAAGGGTCAGTCCAGTGATATTCCAATTATTTTCAACAGGACAGATTTTTTAGTTTGGAAATCGAAAATTGAATTTTACTTAAAACCTGTTAATTTTGAATATTTGAATATTATTGAAAATATGGGTGATATGCAAGACAAGAAAAATAAAGTTATCTATGCTCGTGTTATGCATATTTTATATTCTTATCTTGGTAATAATTAACTTAATATTATCCCCATTGTTTGACTACGCAGGAAATCTGGTGTATTCTCGATAAGAAGTATGGAAGAATTGACAAGAGCGGCTCAAAACCCCAGAAATTCAACTTAGATTCATATCTATGCTTGAAAGCAGAAACATATGAAAATTCCGGTAGATCAGATGATGGAGATTCAATAGACAATGAGATTGATAGTTTCTCATATGAAGAGTTGGTTTATATGTGCGTTGATTTAACAAAAATTGTTGATAATCTCCATCAGAAAAACAACTCTTTAAAATCTAAAAATCATGAGTTGAATAGCAAAAATAACTATTTGGAATCAAAAATTTCAAATGTCATGAAATTAAAAAATTCTGATTGTGAAAATTGTTTGAAATTGAAAACTAATCTCGTTATTCTCAATAAAAACATTCAGAAGCTTGAAGAGGAAATTCTGATTTTAAAAGATAACGAGATTTAGTTAAAAGGAACAAACAATTCTTTGTAAAAAGAATTTATTAATTTTAAGACCATCAAAAATTCCAAACATGAAATTACTGAAAAAGAAAGCTTCTTGAAAAGTGATTTGATTTTAAAAAAGCTTGAAAATGAAATAGCGAAATTCAAAGATTCTAAAAAACTTGAGTTTGAAAAGCGAAACATTTTTAATTTGAAATCTTTAAGTCCTAAGCCAAAATTAAATTACTTGAAAATGATATTTTGGTTTTGAAACATTCCAATGATGAACAGAAGATCGCTATAAATCGTTGCTCAAATTTAATAAAGGAAAGTAGTGAACTTAAATCCAACATTCAACGATTAGAATCAACTTTGGGTAAATTTTCTAATAGGCAAAAATCATTGAATATGTTGTTGCAAAACCAAGTTTCTGTTGAAATAAACATGGTATTGGCTTTGGGAAAATTAATATTTTTGAAAATCAAAATTCAAATGGTTTTAAAAAATCCTTCAAACTGATTTGAAAATGATTGTTTTGAAAATTTAAACTCTGGTAATTTCAAAGGATTTTTAAATCATAAGTAGGTTGAAAACTGATTGTGTAACAATCTATTCAAATCATCTTGGGCCCCAAAAAGAGATAAGATGAAGTCAACTATATTCAAGCATATTTAGGTTCCTAAAGGTGCAAAGGTAAATCCCAATGGATTGCTATACAAACAGGTTTGGGAACCAAAATGTATGAACAAAACCTTGATTTCTGGTATGATATCTAAACTCATCTTTGTTAATATTCTTTGTTCTTCTTTGTTTTATTCCTCCTTCTACCCCTTCTAGTTTCTTTTGGTTATTTTTGATTTGAAATTGACAATACCATAATACTTTTCTTTTATTTTGAGATTCTTAACTTCCAATTGCAGGAGTCTTGGTTTTTTGGAAATTAGCTTCATTCGAATAAAACTCTCATGTTTTAATCATTTCCAGATCTTGAATTTAAACTTGTAAATATCTGCAATTGTTTGAAGTTTTTTTATTTTTGATTTCCTAACAGTGATGAAGCTTTCTTGTCATATCTTAAACAATATTGATATGAATTCTAAATATTATGAAGATCTGAAAAATAAATGAAATTCACACACCTTTGCTGTTTTGAGTTTCTTTCGGAAAGGCTTGAAAAATTACACTCATTATAGCGCACTGCTATTTTTCAATGGTGATAATTTCATTTGTTTTTTTTTTTTTTGGACTGGCTTGGGTATTTCTGATTTGAAAAACATTTGGCTTGATGGTATCGAAGCCAAGAAATTCTTTTTATTCATGATCATTTTTGGTTGGGTATTTGATGATTTTAAACCATTTGAAATTTTTGATATTTCGAATCTCACATATCTCCTAGATTTGAAATTAATAATCTTGTATGGTTGATTTTTCATATCTCAAAATTCACATTTATTCAAGTTATTTCAAATAAACCGTTTTAATTTTGGATCATGAATTATCTCTCATGCTTGATGTAAATATTCTGAAAATTTCTCTTGTCTTGTCAGAAATAATTGTGAAAAATTCTTTGGAAATATGGTCTTGAAACTCACTATTATTTTATGACCATTTGATTTGAATATTTGTTTGTTTAAAATCATTTGAAATTATTAATTCGTGAATCTCACACACATCTTGTATTTAAAACTTATAATCTTGTGTGACTGATTCATTGAATCTTGAGATTTTCATATTCCTTCAAATGATTTAAAATAAATTGTATTTTTAATCTTGGGTCATCAATCATCTTTTGTGACTGTCAGAAATATTTGTGAAAAATTCTCTTGACAAGTCTGCTCCGAAATTGATTGTTGTGCTGCTCTGATAAAAGTTCAAAGATTTTCTTATTGACTTAACTACTCTAAATTGAAAATCTTTCTTGTGCTACATCCTGAAATTCATTTGAAAATAATGATCACTTACTTGGATATTGTTTTGTTTGAAATCATTTGAATATTGTTTAATATCTTGAATCTCACACACTTCGTGAATTTGAAATTAATAATATTGTGTGATTGATTCATTGAATCTTGAAGTTTGGTTAAATATTGGATCATGATTTGTCTTCAAGTGATTTCAAATAGACCTTTTCTTTAAATATTGGATCATGATTTGTCTTCTAGGACTTGTTGAAAATTGTCTGAGAACTTTCTTGTGAAACTTATTCTGAATGTATCTTGCTGCACCGATTAGTGGAACTGAATTGTTTAGTGATTCAATATTGTGGTCAGAGATACACTTATTAGCCACCAGTATCATATTAAAATTCCCGTTAGTAGAGACAACAAGTGGTATCAAACTAGTAGTGCCGAATTTTTTTTATTGATCTGGTTCTCATCCTGTATATATTTTTTTCCTCTTGCCTTAGATAAATCTTTTAAATTCCCTCTTTTAATTGATTTTTCAATTTTAAAATCATTTATTGATTATTTATTTAGAAATTGTAATCAATAACAAAGTTGAACAGTATTTAGAACTCATCAAAATTATTATCAGATTATTGAGATTTTGATGAGTTATGACTATTGTATATTTCACAATAAGAGGAAATTTTATTTAAATTTTCATGATGATTGAACAGTTTTTATAATATCTTTCAATTGGAGCTTATTTCACGAACATCTCCTTTATCTACCATTATTCTGCCATCCATCATGATTTTGTATTAATGTGGAAGTTTAATATTTTTTTTAAACCATCTTAAATAAACAGTTGAAATATGTGTGATGGAATTGTGGTTATATTATTTTTCAAATTTGTGATAGTTGAAAATTTTCAAGAATCCCGATACTGTTGAGCATATTTCATAGTATAATTAATTTAGAAATTTACTTCACAAACCATTTCTGTACCTACTATATTTCTATCATCCATATTGGTTTTATACATCGAGGAGTTATTCTTTTGGAACAGAAAATAATAAATATATAATATAAAATAAGTGTTCTCTAACCTAATTTAAATATCCAAGCTCTGGTTATGCATGGTTATAAGATTACTTATTTTTAAGTTGCAACTGACCTCATTTAAAAATCCAAGATCTAGTTATGCATGGTCAGTGTGTCTTAAATAAAAAGAAAAGGAAATAATTTGCTATGAATAAAAATCTGTATGAAATTCTCCTTGGTGTGTAAAAACTAGCCTATCAATCCATTCTCTAATATGTCAAATGTGTTAATATTTTATGAAATATTATGATTTGCCGGTTGATAGCTATTGGGATTTGAGAATATTTGATTGCATCACTTAAATTGAATATATAATTGTAGTCAAATCCATCATTGTTTTGTGCTCATCATCTTTAAAATCTTTCTTGAAAATAATTGGAATCGTTTTTTTACTCTCCGCATTTTTATAAATTTCATCGTAAGTCGATCATTCTACAATGTGAAATTTTCCGCTTGTTCTTAGAATATTATGATTTTTGTTTGATTAATTGAGATTTATGATGAACGTTCTTCCTCTTAAGCAAATATTATACTTTCAGTCAATTTTTTCATCACTATTTTAGTTTCTGTATCCTTTTGATGATAATAAAAGGGGGAGAATGGGTTAATATTTTGATCGATGAGTGAACATTCTTTGAGTATTTTAATATTGAAGTTTCAATTGTTGTTTTTCACTCATACACATATTTAGGGGGAGTTTTGTTGTGAGGGAGCATACAAATAGAGGGAGTTCGATAAATCACAGTCAAACACATTTATTTTAATATTATATTCAAAATCTTATTTTATGTTTATCATCATGAAAAGGGGGAGAATATTGTATCTAACAACTCTATGATTTTTGTTTGATTATAACAAACATATATTTATTATTATAAATGTATTTGTAATTGTACTGTTATACTACATCACAGACAGAATATAATATTTACATTTAAATAGAATACTACTGCACAATAATTTAAATATTCAAATAGTATTTTATTTAAATATGATATTTTATTTTAACATCTCAACAGTACAAATTTATAACTCCATTATTTGTACAACTCACTGTAATTCTGTACATTCATTTTTAATTTCATTTGTATGCATTGCTCCTCACTGCAGTTCACTCAGTCACTCAAGTTGTACAACTACATCCATACACTCATTCATATACACTGTTGCCTCACTACATTTCTCTCAGTCACTCATACATTTATTGATACATAACAGACACTGTCACTTGTCTTCTTATCTTCACTGCTTCACTGTCAGTCCAGTCTTCTGTGTACCTATCACAGAAGAAACACACAGTGAACTTGAACAAAAATATTTTTATATTATAGCAGATATAATTTTTATTTCAAAAATTTATTTGCCTCAGAATTTCGGTGTGTTTCTCATTATTTTTCATGACTTGATCTGATATTTATGGACATCAATCTGTGTCTATACTACTTGTGATACTCACAGTGATACACTAAAAATACCACAAGATATATAGTATTTCTAGTGCTCACATTTATATATACTACAAGTGCATTATACATGTATACACATACATTGTATGTATATACACATATTTCTGTACAGTGATAATACGGTCAAACATTGTGAATGGACATGAACCAAGAAATCCAGTACATATGCAGACACAAACACACACACACACACACACACACACACATATATATATATATATACACATATGTAAGTATGTATGTATATATCTACACAGTAGGAATAGTGGCTCAACAAGCTCAAAATATCTGAGTGTACAACAATGACATGTCAGCATGCATCTTGGTAGAGCAAACATGACAAAGAAACATTTTTTTGGTCAGACACAAATGCAAAGCACAAGCTCGAGCATGGTCAAGCCAAATGTCATACAAGATGTACACAACAATTACATGTGCAAGCCAACTTAATAGAGCATACATTGCAAGACACAAGCCAGAAAACATTTGCATGCAACCAGCAAGGGACTTTCATTTTGGCACATGCATGAGCATGGTGTAGCATGATACACATGGTTGCAATGTACATGAAAGTTAAACTGACACAGAGGAGTCACAGCAATTCAACTTTCATTTAATCAAGAATGCATTGCACATACACGCATCAGCGACATGTTCAAATATTGATGTCAAATATGGTGCAAATCGAGCAAGTATGGGCTGAGTTACGAGTCAGTAAACACAACAGGTCAAACACAAAAATTGAAAGTGCAAATATTTTTCATCTCAATAAAGACTACAATGTGACCGGGCTGAGAACAATACAGGTCAATGCAAATGCAAATGGTAACCAGTTTCAAGCTGGCATAGTTCAGTAATTTAATGAAGTCCAGTCCATATGCATATTATGTGTTCAAGCCGAGACCATGCAAGCTTATCTACAAGACTCAAAATATGCAAGCAACAAACACAGGGACATCAAGCATGTCGACCATTTTTTTTTTTTAAGAATCAAATATACAGGTTCAAACCAGAATAGTTCAAGCAAGTCATAAGGCAAGCAACAAAAAGGACCAATGGTTTAAAGTCAGGGTGAAACCATATCAGTTTAAGTGCAAGGGTTCATGCAGGCACAACTAACAATTACATGGATGGTTCGGCACAAAGCAGTATCACAAGTACACAAGATGGAAAATCACAAATTTCAGAAACATTTTTGGCATGTGTTTAGTAGTTTCCAGAAAAGAAAACCGAGTCACCGAAATCAACAAAAACAATTTTGGTTTTGAAATGAAATAAATTTCGAAATTCAATCATGCTTCCAAGTTTTGGAAATGTTTTTCATCTAAATTTTTTAAGGTAATAAATCAGTCAACATTCCAGAAATCACTCATGGATAATGAGAACAAATTTTTTTGTTTTCTACAAAATAGCATCTCATTTTTTTATGGCAAGAAATTTTTTATCTTGCTTGATTTGGCGAGTCGATTTCAATGTGTTCTATTTATTTCTAGAACACACAACTGTTTTTGGCAAGAAATCAATTTAAAAATCAATCGATTCATTCTAGTATCAATAAAAGAATCATGCAATGGGGAAATTCAAGGGGCCACAAATAATATCATTCATTTCCAGATTTACTCATATTCATTAAAGCTAATCCATTCAACAAATCAGAGCAAAATCATAGCCAAAATCACGCGCAATCAGATAAGACACATATGTGAAATCAGAGAGTAAAACTTGATTTACAAGTCCTATTTATAAACCATTATCATCATTAGCTAGAACCGTCGAAAATAAAGACAGAAGATCGAAACAAGCAATGAACAATTCGAAAGCAAATCGAAGAACAAATTTAGGGAACTCACATATTTTCGATCACCAGAGGCCAAATCATTGACCAAGAATGACATAACCTAAAGATCATCATTGAACCATTTTTTCCCAGCAATCGAAGTCGAAATTTGGGGATTTAAGTGAAAACCCTAATTTGAAGATTCGACCGACATTTTTTTTTTGAAGAGCAAAGCTTTTTAAATGGAATAATAGGAAAGTGTGCCGGCCTGTATTATTTATGCAAAGTTTTTTTTTGAATTTTCCTTTTGTTTAATTAAATGTTTTGTTTACATTTGAAATCGTCCATCAATTTTCTAGTATCTGCAATAACTAGGGATTTACTAGTATGTTTGTAAAACTAGGTGTTTACTAGTTTGTCACTAAAACAAGGGTTTACTTGCTATGGGTTTGTAGCTAGGGAAAAATCTGATCTTGGGGATAAAGATCAGTCTAGGGTTTTGAGCGTAGGATTAGAACAGGAGCAGGGTTTGCGATTTTACAGGGTTTTGTAAGTGGATATGTTTTAATACCTAGTAAAAATCTTAGGAATGCAGCAGTAGGCAGGGTTTTCCAAAGCTGGGTAAAAACTGTGTTATTTACTTCTGCATTTATATTTTTTGTTATAATCTATGCTATGATATTGTTTTAATATCTCGAATTAATTTAATAAACCCTATTCACCCCCCCTTTAAGGTTAATCTAGATCTAACAACAACTCAGTAAGATAGTATTCTCTAGTAGTACTCTGCGGTGCCCTTATCCTTAGGGAATTTCAAATTCAAACACCATAGTGCCAGTGCGATTCAGAAGTCGTTCAATGCAGGTTTGCCATAGAGTGCATTATAAGCAGAGACTTCATGAACAAGAACAAAGGTTTGCTTCAAGCTAACACTTCTTTCTCCTTCCCCCAACCCTACAAGCAAGTCAATTATTCTGATTGGTTGCTTCGGCTCTCCCATGAACCCATGGATCTTTGTTTAATGGGCTTGAATATCTGACAATGAGAGATTCATCTAGTTGAAAGTCTTTTGGAATAGGAGATTGATAGAGGTGCCACAATCAACAAGCGCCCTTCTGACCATAACTGGGCCTATCCCGACTGTGACTACCATCGAATCTTGAGTTGGAGCTAACACACCTTCTGCGTCCTTCTCTCCAAGCGTAATATCACTATGGGAGATCTTTTGTTGCTTCATAGGTATGGTATTACTGGGAATCAAACACCTTTCCTTCTTTGGGACATACTTTAAATCATTTGAGTACATTCCAATATCTCCCCAGCTACTACCTTTCGGATGAAGACCTACAGAAATGGTATTAATCACCGGCCTTGGGTTAGCTTGCACTGGAGCTCCATTGCTTGGACCTGGCTGATTAGATGGTGCATTCTTCCATTGAGGAGTTTGAGAAGGATTTGCAATCTGCGACATCCTCACATATTTTTGTAGCCTATTCTTTATAATTTATTCCTCGATCAAATTCTTCAAGTTTCTGCATTCATTTGTGTTGTGACCGAGCTGATTGTGGAAACCGTAAAACCTTCCGGGCTTCAACTGGCTATCCCCCAGCTTTTGCGGTTGCAGTTCTGGATATTCTTCTATGTCTTTAGTGGCAGTGTAGATATTCTTCGGAATATCCGTCATAGGAGTTAACTCTGCAGGTTTGAAGAAGCAGGACTCTTGCCATTCCGGTTATCTCTCCCGTCATTTCCTATCTTCTATCCCCCTATATTCTTCTAACTACCTTGAACGACATCATCCTTCTTTTCTACTACAACACTGCTTTCGGCAACATTCTGGGCGAGAGAAGGGTAATCTTCCACTCTGGTGAACTCTTCTGCCTTCTTATAGAACTTCTCAAGAGTATTGGGATCCATCATTTTCATCCATTTCTCAAACTCAATCTTCTTGTCCACAGCTCGGTGTAATGACATCAACATCATCCAAGGCTCTGGATTTCCCACTTTTGTTACGGCAACAAAAAAGAGTAAGAAAGGCTTTCACTGATTCTACCGATCTTTGTTCCAAATCTGATAATGACATTATGTCTTTGGCTTTTGTAGTGTACAACTGGAACTGCTCCCTGAACTTCTTTGTCAAATCAAAAAATCGATCCATGGATTTCGATGGCAGTTTGGTGAACCATAATGATTCCACTCCCTCCAAGTAGATAAGAAAGTAAAAGCATTTGATTTCATCAGTCGCTCTTGCGCCATTCATGTGTTGGTCATACTTGTACAGAAATAGATTAGGGTCATCAGTTCCACCATAACCTGGCATCGTTGGAGGAACAAATTTCTTCGAGAACTCAACCTTCTGAATTCTCTCAGTTAATGGAATCTTACTTGAAGAAAAATCCCATTCTCTCTCATCATTGTTTCTATCCATTCTCCCCTTCATAATTTTCCTAATCATCTCCAAAATATATTCTTCATCATTGTGTCATCCTACGGGGCCGATGCCATCTCCTTTACCGGATTCTCGCATGGGCAAGCGATCATGGTTAGAGGTTCCAGTGCCCTGGGCCTCCCGCTTGAGGAGGTGCCCGTTTGGTGGGACTAGCCATTTTACAAGAAGTATATCTTTCGGAATGATTCTTAGCATGTGGTTTGGAATCTTCAATATTAGCATCATCCGAATCATCAACCTTCTGAACAAAGTAATCGCGTTTGAGATTTAAAGCAAAAGATTTAGCATTCTTCTCAAGGTTAATCTCAACTTTCTCATTTGCCGTATTGGCTTGGGTAGTGAAAAGAGCTTCTAGCCTATCCATCAAAGCTTTATTCAAAACCTCCATTTGCAGAGTCAAGTTGGCGACAGCCGCATCAACTCTCCCCGAGTCACACCGGCTCTAGGAGTTTGAGGAGTTGGATGATTGGTTTGTGGAGTGGCTACAACATCATTAGCAGCATTCTATGAACGTGAAGCCCTTACAGAATTACTAGTCTTTTTCGATGGTTCCATAATTTCTGATAATTTTCTAAACTTTGTAGAAGTTCTTTGAAAAGGCTTGACTTTTAGACTTGTGGATATATAGTGAAAGATCAAGCTTCAACAACTTTCCCCTAGCAAGGCTCTTAACTTTGTGGTCGTGGTTTGAGCCCCACGGTGGGCGCCAAAATTGTTAACAACGTTAATGGATGATAACACCCCAAGTGGTGTATTAACATTACACTTTAAATCTATTAAAAAACAAGTTTAAGAGCAAAAACATAAAGAAAATAACAAAAGTAGAGAGCGTTTATAGTGGTTCGGCCTTAGATTTGGCCCACGTCCACTTTGACAGATGACTTTATGATCTTCACTACAAGTTACACATTTAATATCTCTTTGTACATTTTCTATCTCTTTTACAATAATTCTCTATGTTCTCTCTACAAATTCTCGATTCTTCCTTGAAATGGCTCGAAATCTTGCTAGCATCGATGACTATTGAAGTAGATCTTCGATAATCATGTACGGCGATGATCATCGATGAATTTTCAATAAAAATGTTGATGGAGATGCTTTAATAGAGGTGGAGATGTTTGATCAATGTTAGAGATTGAAAATGGCATCCCTTCGGGGAGAAATATTTGATCCCTTTAATGTGTGAGAAGATGGGGGCATTTATAGGCAAAGTTGAAAGTGAATTGGAGCAGGAATTAAAGTGGTGCACAGAGTCCTGGATCGGTTCTCGATCCGTCATGAATTGGTCTTCAATCCATAGCTCTTGTAACACCACTGATCCGTCGCGTGAAGTGTTGTCGATCCGTCGAGATAAAGCATGACCGATCCATTAGGGTAAAGCATGACTGATCCATACGTTTGAGGTGTAACCAATCCATAGTACCAAAGTGCAACTGATCCATGGATTTAAAGTACAACAGATCCATCATATTATGTTTAACCAATCAATCAATATGAATATTTTCGATCCATTAATTAATTTATGAATGATCCATCATGTTTGGAACCTAAAGATTATTTTCTGAACTGCATTTTATAATGGGATTAACATTAAGTCACGATCAAGAGAGACAAATCAATTCACGAGTCCAAATCTCGTTCTATCCATTGAATCACACAATCAAATGGAATGATGAAACATCAACTTCAAACTAAAACATGTATGGAAATGCCATTAATGGAAACATATTTCGACCAGTGATGTCGCTATTTCTGGGTTTATTGAAGGATCACTGGACGGAATAGGAATGAGAATCGTTGACCTGTTCAACCAATAGAGCAGAGCTAAGATATTTTCTCAATTAGAGTTGGCTACTAGTTTTCATCATCTACGAATAGAGGAAGAAAGCACTCCTTTTGATAGGATTTCGTACAAGATATGGATCTTACGAATAAATGGCAATTCCTTTCGGCTTGACTAACGTGCATGCTTTCTTCATTGATATGACAAATCAATTTTTTATAGAACACTTGGATAAATATGTATTAGTCTTCATAGATGACATTTTGGTGTATTCCAAAGATGAGATAGATCACACAACTCACCTTCGGATTGTGCATGAGACTTTGAGAGAACATATGTTGAAGGTTAAGTTTTCAAAACTACTAGAAGAAAGAGGTGAAATTCATCTGTCATGTGGTATCGGGAGAAGGTTTATCCGTGGATCTGATTAAAGTCGAGGTCATTAATAATAAGAAGAGGCCAACGAGTGTCACCGAGATAAGGAGCTTTCTCGGATTGGCTGGATTATATAAAGTTCATCAAGAATTTCTCGAGAATAACAACACCTCTCACTAAACTAACTGGGAAGAATGTCAAGTTTGAATGTTCCGAAAAGTGTGAGGAAGCTTTCCAGGATTTGTGGTACTCATTGAATAACACTCCTGTTTTGGTGGTATCTTATGGCAATCAGGACTTGGCAGTGTAAACTGATGCTTGTGGAACTGGGTTGGGTGCAGTCCTCATGCAAAAGGGGAAGGTTATAGCCTATGCTTCTAGACAGCTTTGTCCCCATAAGGTTAGATACCAAGGAACGATCTTGAGTTAATTGTTTTAGTCTTTGCTTTAAAGAATTAGAGACATTACTTGCTAGGAGAAAGATTCAATTTATTCTAGGATCACAAATCCTTCAAGTATTTGTTGTCACAGAAGGAATTGAATGTGAGACAGTATAGGCGATTGGAGTTTTTAGCAACTTATCATTTCAGCATTGAGTATACGTTAGGAAAAGGGAATAGTTTTTCAATGCCCTTATTTGGAAACTTCAGGATGTCGTGTTGGCTATGATAGCGGAGTGGAAGAATTTAGAAGCCTTAACCGCATGTGATGTGTGAATCAGATCGAGAGCAAGTTCGGGCAGAAGCACAACAATATTGTTGTGTTTGGAGATTTGATCGGTTTTGACTGAAAGAATCACTTCTAGGAAAAAACTATGACCCCGTATTAGCCAAAAAGATCAGGGGGGCTTTAAGCCGAAATGTCAGTAAAGGACTTAAAGGATTTCGGCCTTGACCATGATAGATGGTTGAGGAAGAAAGGAAGATTATGTGTTTCAGACATTGGAGATCCTACGAAGGAGGTGTTAGGGAATGCAGATCTTAAGGCAAAACAAACATTAGAGGGAGGGTGAATAGTGTTTATGATAAATTATGAAAATCTTAAACTTATATGATGTGCTATATGAATCACACACAACAAAGATGATCACAGACACAAAATTAAACACAAACACAGAAACAGATAAATATAAAATGCAGAAAAAGGATAGAACACACTGGATTTTATACCGGTTTGGATTACTCCTACGTCCAGTCGCACATAGCACTGGATTGCGCAAAGTTTTATTATTATCAGTATCCAATTACAATCCCTTAATTTCACGGCTGCAAGGTTAACGCCGCTCCAAGAACCTTTGATTTCATGGCTACAAGGTTAACACCGCTCTCTTTCCTTGATTTCATGGATACAAGGAACACACCCTTTCCCAAACACTTCCCAAATAATTACAACAACCCTATAACTCTTCAATAGCACTTCAATTCAGAGAGTAGTAGATAGAGATTGAGAAGAGAAGAAGTTTTATATAATTTGAGTAGAAATCGGCAAAGTATAATCATAGAAATCAAGAAAATACGAAATATTAATGGTGGAATGAAGAGGGGTGAAGATGAAGAAGAAGAAGAATTATCTAAAAATTCGAAATCAGCCTCTATTTATAGCATTTGAATGGTTGCAAAATTTTAGAAACGTTACAAATAGTGAAAAGATGCTTCCTTTGAAAATTGAATCTTTGACAGTTGTATGTCGACATAGCTACTTATGTATGTCGACATATGTATATAATTTTTATTTTCTAAAACTATTTTCCAAATGTTTAATCATATATATTATTCTAGAAATTCTTGAATCAAATCTTAGTGATATAAATGAGTATTCTATAGTGTAAAATCATATGAAGTCATAATAATATATTATATAAACGCATTTATAAAGTTATAAAATTTAAAACCATATATGTATAAACTTATATATTTAAAACTTTATAAACATATATGTTTGAAATCATAAGTAAGATACAATAATTTGAAAATGATTTGAAATTAGAATCTGAATTTTGAAAATCAAAATTTGAAAAACAGAATTTGAACCTGGAGTGCTATTCAAAGTCTTACATATAAACTAGACTTTGTTACTATATTTTTTTTTAACTCTTGAGCTTTTGATATCTTGATAACTTATGAGTCTAGAATCTTTTCTAAATCCAGAATCTCTTGAAACTCTAAAACTGTATGGTCTTCAGTATTTACATCCTGTATACAAATTTTGCATGTATGTGTGTGTGTGTGTGTATATATATTCTAGATAGAAATGTTGGTATATATTTTATAAATAATAATGATAATTGAAATAAGGTTGTTGTCATTAATACTCCATTCTTCAACAATCTCCCCCTTTTTGATGATGACAACCTTGATTTATAAAATATTCATATATGTTCATACCTATTGATTCTGGCCCTTCTAATACTCCCCCTTTTTTCTATGAATCCTACATGCTCCCCTCTTAAACTAAGCCTAACTAATCCTTGTTTTATAATTTCTCCCCCTTTGTCATCAAAAAAAAAGAAATTCTAAAAATACACCCCCTAAATCTATTCCATAAATATCTATTACCTGTATCTATCTATATATTCTAAGAACATAATACTTGATACTATACTAATTTACATTACTCCCCCTAAAGTATTGCCTATATTATATCCTTATTCTATATATAACTATTATAATACTAATTCCAAAATCTATGAGAAACAAATATTGTATGAACTAAACAATTTAATCATTGTTTTATAAGTTAAACAATACAAACCAATGAAAATTACAATGTTTTACGATAACACAAAATACTACATACGTATTACATCGCATGCAAAAATAAACGAGAAACCAAATGTCTAATGATTCTTCATGATTGGGGACTTATGAATTGGGCAATTGGGGTAATGGAGACAGAATTCCCCGTTTTTCTCAATTATATTCCCTTCTCAATTGCAGCAAACTTCGCCAACGCATATGACTTGCTTGTCCTCCTCCATATCTTCACTTTGTGCCTCTTCTTGTTCCCCTCTCTATCATTCCTTCCTCTTCTTCCTCTTCCATTATTGGGTTATTATCTTGGATGATAATCGAATTTGTTTGATTACCATAACAAACTTTTCTAGATTTCGCATGACTTTTCCTTGTCATACATGCTCTTGATTCATCTATATTTGTAACACTGGGATTTCATTGAGCATTTGAAGTACATTCTCCATTTTTTCTTCCAATTTTATCATACAAGCATGAGTAGAGCATTGAAACAGACCTTCGGATGGCCCAGCGGACTATTCGAGATTGATTTGATTACTATAATTAGTGGAGGCCGTTGTTTAATTTAGTTTTGAGTTTTCCTAGAAGTGAAATGAGAGGATGGAGAAGAAAATTCGAAATAGAAAGTTTAAATAGTTGTTGTAACGTACTTTTGGTGGGAAATAATTTTTGGAATCTGGCAGTTATATGTCGACATGTCTAAAAATGTATGTCGACATACATGCATTTTTAATTTTATTTTTCTAATTTTTCTTGTTATTCTTATGTATATCAATATATTTAATTAGTCTACTTCACTTAATGAACAAATACATAATTCTCTTCTATATTTAGTGAATGTTGCTTCCGTTAATGGTTTTGTTAATATATCTGCTATTTGTTTTCTATTTCTATAAATTCAAGTAGAATTTTCTCTTTACTTACATTGTCTCTTAGAAAATGATGGCTTATATTAATATGTTTAGTTCTTGAATGATGAGTTGGATTTTTCATATATATTTATAGCACTTGTATTATGTTAGTATATTGGTGATTTATTTATATTTAATCCAAAATCTTTTAGACTTTGTTGCATATATATTACTTGTGAACAAGCCAAAGCAGCAGATATATATTCTACTTCAGTTGTTGACAAAGATATTGTATTTTGCTTTTTACTAAACCAAGAAACTAGTGAATGTCCTAAGAAGTGACAAGTTCCGCTAGTACTTTTACGATCGGATTTACATCCCGTATAATCAGCGTCACGATAAGAAATTAAATAAAACGAATCATCCTTAGGATAAAATAATCCAAAATCTAATGTATGTTTTACATATCTTAGGATACGTCTTACGGCTTTCAAATATGTTTCCTCAGGTTGCGATTGATATCTTGCACAGAGACATACACTATGCTTTATAGTTGGTCTAATAGCGGTTATATATAATAATGATCTGATCATACCTCTCTATAATTTTTGATCAAAGTCTTTTGACATATCATCTTTACTTAAGGCTATATTATTTGCCACTGGCGTTGGTCTCCCATTAGTTGTTGTTAAATTATGTTTATTAATTAAATCTCTTGCATATTTTTCTTGATTAACAAATATTCCATTCTTTAATTGATGAATTTGTAAGCCCAAGAAGAATGTTAGTTCTCCAATGTGACTCATCTCAAATTCTTGGGTCATAATATCTGAAAATTCTTTATTTATTGATCCGAAGATTATATCGTGAACATATATTTGTACTAAATTTATATCATTATTATTTATTTTAATAAAAAGTGTATTATCTATTTTACAAATTTTGAAGTTAGATTGTAATAGATAATTTCTTAATCTATCATACCAAGCTCTAGGGGTTTGTTTTAATACATATAACGCTTTCTTTGATATATATATACATACATACATATACATGGTTTGGTAATTTTTCATTTTCAAAAAGAGGTGGTTGCTCTACATATACGTCTTTTTTAACATATCCATTTAGAAAAGAACTTTTAACATTTATTTGAAGTCAACTGAAATTATTATGATTAGCAAAGGCTAACAATATTCTAATTTCTTCTAATCTTGGTACGGGGGTAAACGTTTCGTCATAATCTATTACCTCTTCTTGAGTATAACCTTGCGCTATTGATTGTGTCTTATTTCTTACAACCTCACTGTATTCATTCATTATATTTTTATAAACCCATTTAGTTCCTATTACAGTTTTATCCTTTCATCTAAGAACAAGTTCCCATTTAGTATTAATAATAAAACGTTTACTTCCAAATATTTTAAAATATGATACTTTTGGTTTCTTATTATACAAAAGTTCATATGGTGTTTAATGAGTCAAGAGTCTTATTAATATTCTATTTGATATATAACAAGTTGTTGCAACTAGCTCAGTCCACAAGTTTCCAGGTAAATTACTATCTGATAACATGGTTCTCGCACAGTCTTGAATTGACCTATTTTTAGGTTCAACTACTCTGTTTTTTTTGAGGGGTTCTTAGGAAAAAAAATTATGGGTTATCCCCTTCTTATTACAAAACTTTTCAAAATTTTCATTTTTGAACTCTTCACCGTGTTCACTACGTATTGTTTTGATTTTTAAAGATAATGAATTTTGAATTCTTTTAGCAAAGGTTTTTAATTAATCAAAAGCATCACTTTTATTTTTAAGAAACAAGGTCCAAGTAAATCTAGAAAACTCGTTGACTATCACGTAAACATATCTATTGTGATTTCTTGACTGAGTATGGGATGGATCGAGTAGATCCATCTGAATTTATTTTAGTGGTTTCGAGGTAGTAATTTCCTCTTTTGATTTAAATGGACTTCTTTTCGATTTTCCGAACTTACAAGCCTCGCATAAATTATTTACTTTAAATTTCATTTTCGTTAATCCCCTAATTGAATCTAACTTTGAAATCCTAGAGATGTATTTAAAATCTAAATGACCGAATCTCTTATGCAAAATCCATGGGTCACTTGTATTGGATATATGACATAGATTATCGTTGGAGATTTTCAAACTTAATATATAGATATTTTTCTTTCTATCTCCTTCGAATATTATTTTTGAATTCTTATCTTCTATAAATCATTTATCTTTTTCAAAGTTTATTTTATAGCCTTTATCGCAAAGTTGACTTATACCTAGTAAATTTTGTTTTAGATTCCTAACTAATAAAACACCAGAAATAGTAGGAGTTTCAGAATTACAGACATTGCCTATGCCAACAATATATCCTTTAGAGTTATCACCAAAGTTGACTATTCCACCATCTTCTTATACTAGATTATTCAGTAATTCCGGAATTTCCGTCATATGTCTCGAACGGCCACTATCCAATATCCATTGTCCTTTTTGATTTCCACCATTTGTTCACCGGAATTTGAATTCACAATAGCCACGTAGCACACCACTTTGGAATTCGAATTTCCAATAGCAATGTAACACATCTTTTCTTGTACTAGACAACAATTCAGTAGATCATTTGAATTTTCAACCTAATTGAATGCAGACTCTTTAAACATTGATGCAATAATGAATTGAAACTAGTGTTATAAATCATTTCAAAATTTTCCATTTAATTTTTTTGAAAATCAGATTATGAACTTTTTGAAAATGTATGCTCTGATACCAATTGTTAAGGAACGCAGAATGCGGATATTAAGGCAAAACAAACACCAGAGGGGGTGAATAGTGTTTATAAGAAATTTATGAAAATCTTAAACTTATATGATCTACTATATGAATCACACACAACAGAGATGATCACAGAATCAAACACAACAACATAAACAAATAAATATAGAATATAGAAAAAGGAAAGAACACATCGAATTTTATGCTGGTTCAGATTACTCCTACGTGTAGTCTCACGTAACGCTGCATTGCGCAGAATTCTATTATTATCAATATCCAATTACAATCCCTTGATTTCACGGCTACAAGGTTAACGGCGCACTATACACCATTGATTTCACGGCTAAAAGGTTAATGTCGCTCCCTTTCCTTGATTTAAAGGCTACAAGGAACACAACCTTTCCCAAACACTTCCCAAATGATAACAACAGCACTATTGCTCTTCAATAGAGGTGGCAATCAGACCCGACCCGATGGACCCGGACCCGACCCCTCGGGTCTCCGTTTTAGGCGGGTCGGGTTTTGTCGGGTCTAAACTATACATTTCAAAAATCTGGACCCAATCCAACCCGAGCTTCGATTCGGGTCGGGTCGGGTCGGATCGAAGCTCGGGTTGGGTCGGATCGATTCAGGTCCGGTTGAATAATAACACTAAAAATACGTATATTTCAATACTTTTTGGTCGGGCCTTTTAGGTCGGGTCTATTGGGTTGGGTTTGATCGAGTCTTGATGGAATTTTTCACCACCTAAACCCGACCCGAGACCCATCGGGTTCGGTTTGGGTTCGGGTCTTTTCGGGTCAGTTCGATTCGGGCTTTCGTTTCTCGGTTCTAATTACCAGCCCTACTCTTCAAGAACACTTCAATTTAGAGAGTAGTGGATAGAGATTGAGAAGAGAAAAGTTTTATATAATTTGAGTAGAAATCGGCAAAGTATAAGTATAAAAATCAAGAAAATATGATATATTAATGGTGGTACGAAGAGGGGTGAAGATGGAGAAGAAGAATGATTTAAAAATTCGAAATCAGCCCCTATTTATAGCATTTGAATTGTTGCAACTTTTCAGAAACGTTACAAATAGTGAAAAGTCACTTTCTTTGAAAATTGAAATCCTGACAGTTGTATGTCGACATAGCTATTTATGTATATCGACATATGTATATAATTTTTATTTTTTAAAACTAGTTTTCTAGTGTTTAATCATATATATTATTCTGGAAATTCTTGAATCAAATCTTAGTAATATAAATGAGTATTCTAAAGTGTAAAATCATATGAAATCATAATAATATATTATATAAACATATTTATAAAGTTATAAGATTTAAAACTTTAAAACTATATAAGTATATAACTATATATATAAACGTATATATTTAAAACTTTATAAACATAAATGTTTGAAATCATAAGTAAGATAAAATAATTTGAAAATGATTTGAAGTCAGAATTTAAATTTTGAAAATTAGAATTTGAACATGGAGTGTTATTCAGACTCTTACAAATAAACTAGAATCTTGATAACTCATGAGTCTAGAATCTTTTCTGAATCTTGAATCTCTTGAAACTCTAAAACTGTACGGTCTTCAATATTTAAGTCCTGTATATAAATCCTGCATATATGTGTGTGTGTGTGTGTATATATTCTAGATAGAAATGTTAGTATATAACTTGTAAATAATAATGATAATTGAAATAAGGTTGTTGTCATCAAAACTCCATTCTCCAACAGAAGATTCTTTGGGAATGTCGTTACTTTAAGTTCATGATACATCCTGGGGGTATCGAAATGTACTGGACATGAAGAGGAGCTTCTTTTAGGAAGGCATGATAAAAGATGTTGTCTTATGGATAAAACCATTCCTGAATTCTCAGCAGGTGAAAGATGAGCATCAAAAGCCTAGCAGTTTGCTTCAACCGTCGAGTATTCAGTCTGGAAAGGGACTTTATATCCTAAGACTTCATCGATTATTATCAACATCTAGAAGAATAAATGTTGGTATATAGGTCATCATGGATCGACTAAGCACTCATTTTATCCATGTTAGGTCCACAAGTAAACCTCCTATGCTCGTAGAATTGTTCACAAAGAACATAGTTGGATTTCACAGAATTCCAAGTAGTATCGTAAGCAATAGAGATCCTTTTACTAGCGAATTTTTGAAGAGTCTGTAGAATGTTTTGGGAACAAACTCAACATGAGTACCGCGTATCACTCACAAATGGATGGGCAGACAAAAAGAGTCAACAAGGTACTTGAAGATTTGTTGAGAGCATATGTTCTGTACTTTAGTGGCCTATGGGAAGAACACTTGCATTTTTTTTGAATTTTCCTATAACAACTGCTTTCAAGCTACTTTTGGAATGACATTTTTTAAAGCATTGTATAGAGGTTATGCAAATTACATTTTTTTGCCTAGAGACTGCGATAGGTTGGTACTTAGTCCAGAATTGGTTACGAAAGCAACATAAAAGGCTGAGTTAAGCAGAGACTGGTTGAAGGAAGCCCAATCAAGGTAAAAGAGTTAAGCAAATAAAAGGAGAAAAGACATCGATTTCTCTGATCGAGACCGAGTATTTGTCTAATTATCACTATGAAAGGGGTGGTTCAACTTGGTAAGCCTAGGAAATTGGCACCAAGATTGATTTGACCCTTTTCTATCATGAAAAGGATTAGGAAACTCGTGTAATGAGTGGAACTACCAGGCTAAGAAGTTAATGCGTTTTGGGACTCTATATTGGTGGAGGTAAAAAAAGGTGTGGTGGAGATAAAGCGGGGAAATAGCGAAGACGCAAAAAGTTTCATTAGATGTGAATGAAAATATTTAAAATTAATTATTGATCATTTTCCCATTATATGTGTAAAAAAACTAACATTAATTAATCTTATATAATAAATTAAAAAATATAATAATTTTACATACTAGATTTGATAACTATAATAGGTTTCCATAATATACTGGATGCTTATGACTTAAAATTAGCACTTAATTTTATTTATTAATTTAAAAAGAGAACTAGTCAAATCAAGATGTATATATTAATATTGCTAAAGCGGTTGATAAAAAGCTTTGATTTAAGGGATGCAATGGGGCTAAAAGAGGATCTACTATTCATCGACGCTAATTTGAAATGATATAGCGGTTCAAGACTGCTACAAGCATAGCAGGCCTTCAACTACATAACTACTAGGTAATTTAGCAGATATCTGTAGTGTATTTCATATTTAACGTCTACATAGTTATGTGCAAAATCCAGATGTTATCATTAATATAAGGATATTGGAAGAATTGGTAGTGGAACCAAATCTAACTGTTGTGTGACAACCAGCTCTGATTAGGGAAAGGGTTGAAAAGAAGTTAAGGAACAAGATTGTATAGTGGGTGAAAGTCCAATGGAGCGATGAATGTAAGGACTATACTTGGAAACCTGAAGACGGGATAAGGGCTATTTTTCTGGATTTACTTGGAGGTAAGTTTTATATTGTTTTATATACTTAGCAATTAGTGAGTTACACTAGTATAGTTAACATTGTTGTTGCTTTCTACGATTATTCTATCCTTGATAGAATTTTGCAGATGAATTTTTTTAAGAACGGAAGGTGTACCATCCTACAATTTGGTGAATATTATTTAGGAATTTAATTGGGTAAATTTGATAAGAATAATGTAACGAGGATGTTGGGTTGAGATTTGTGCTTATAAGTAAATAAAGGTTAGCCATAGGAAACTAATAAATGTTCTGAAATTCATTAAGGATTGTGAAATGGATAAAAATGGGAAACCCATGACCCCTATATAATATCTTTTCTACATCATAGCCCTCATTACCCTCATTGTCAAACCTTAAAATATCTCTAAGAGGTCTCAACTAAACCTCAAGGAGAAGAGGAAATCAAACTAAAGCTTGAGAGGATAGAAGATCTACGATCTGCTAACATATAATCTCAACCGTACAACACTAATCAAGGTGAATAATGATTCTTACTCTTGCATTTTCAGTTATTAGGGAATACCTAAGATATTTTAATGATTCACATGATTGCTTTCATGTTTGCTTGTATGTTAATGTGTTGTTTGGCTAAGGAAATACTTGAACAGCTTTACATACTTGATTTGCGTATTCTTTAAATGGGTTTTGGAAAAGAAAAGAAAACCAAGTTCGAACATCTCCAGTTGACTCGGAACATGCATAAGATGTTTATAGCGGGTTTTGGGTGATGGATTATTAATTTCATGTTATTCCAAGCTTATATAAATTTCATATTGATTTTAGGATTTTCCTCAAGTAAAGATCAGTTGTTCTAAAATTATCTAAGCAAGTTAGAATTACGTAAAATATGATATTAATTGAAATTGTTGGTGATAATAAACTATATTGGCTCATTTTGCAACTTTAGTAGGCCGAAAAATAATTTTAGGGACAATGTAATTATTTATGACAACCAATAAGATTTTGACAAACATATTGGAGTACTTAAAAAGGGACATCGATAAACAGTATTGCAACTGTTTTTCTGACCATTCTTTGTTTGTGTCTAGGGTCCCCGATCAAAAAATGACTTCCATTCCTTCCTAATGGACGAGAACGCTTTTCTCTTCCTACCGACAAGTTCTAAATACTTGTAATGTCATTTGTTAGCATAAAAAGTATCCAGGCTTCCGCTTTCGTAAGATATTCTTCGACCTATGACTTCCATTTAGAGTTCTTGGTCACTGGCTTTGATTTTCTCTGACTAAGCCTATTGCTTTCGCACAAGTGCTCTGATCTTTGTGTAGAGTTGATAGGAATTTAAAATAAGGATAAAGACAAAAATTTAGTATAGAGGTCGCGCCTCTATCGTTTTAAAGGTTTAAAGGCTTTCGCCTCAATATCGTTGGTTCTACTGAAAGGGAGTGTTACTTTTTACTTGATTTTATAAAAGAAGTATGAAGACTATTTCCTCCAAACCATCTGACAGTGTTGGAGGGATCCTATTACAGTACCCATTTTACTTTGAGGCATCCACATCTTTTCCCTCTCGACTATGTCGAAGGGATTTCTATTAGAACTTCAAAGAATAAAGACAAAAAGGGAGATTATCTTCTAAATTATAAATTCATGGAGTAAGTGGAAATCACCTATATACACTTTGAAGAAACTAAATGAAGTTATTTTTTACGATAGTTTTCATTAACCACAGAGGGAGTCGAAAAAGGATTGGGTCAAAAGGGCTCGAACCCATCAATTACCAATTAAGCTATGGACAAGGAGTCGGTACACCTTACATGCAACACCCTGCTCGACGAAGGCTTGGGCATTTATTTTGACTTGGTAGGAAACTTTGTTTTGCTTGTTTGCATGTATGAGCACGTTGTGGTTATCAATAGAATAAACGAAAAGGATATTAAGGGTACCAAGAATAATTCGGAACACCGAGATGATTAATCCTAAGAAATTGAGGGGTATTTGGTTATACGAAGGTAAAACTATGTTGGGGCAAGGGTTACTTGTGTCTTCTGGTGTATGTGAGGGTTACTCGCTTCATGTTGAAATTGAGGGGTTTATAGTTATCGTAGGCTGAAAGTACGAGGGTGTGTGATGGTTAATCCACATCTCAAGTCTCAATTCCATTGCCTATTAGAAGGTTACTCCATGAAGCACATATGGGAATTGAATCGGAATAAATTAATGGGTTACCTTGTATAACATTCTTATGCAAAACCATTAAGGTGCTTATCGGGATAACGGGATAGGAAATCCATAACACTTTGTTTTTTGCACTTTATAATAGTTGTTACATTTCTACGTTTTAACCATTGGGAGTGCAAGAACATAGGCTTGGTTATGAGCTTTGATACGTGTAAAGAAACTCATTTTGCTATGTGGCCGGTCTCGTAAGATACCTTATTTTGATCGAGAAGATAAATTATTATTCACATCAGTCTGTTGACTTGCCTGATGTTTTATATTCCACTTTTTCTCTCGGGTACTCAATTGAGTAGGCTAAGGGAAAGTGTTAGCCAAATTTATGGTAACGCCTCAAATTGGCATGGTTCCCATAGAATTCTTATTTTTAAATGGAATTTACTCAGGTCACGCTTCCTTATAGTTGAATATTTCCATTACTTAATCCTTTTACGGTCTTGGGATCTTTAGAAATTGATCCCTATAGAAGAAAAAAGTAGTAATTAGATACGCATAATCTTAGGGAAATCTTCGATAAGCATAAGACTTAGATAACCAAGGATCGAAGTTTCTTGAGAGGCCTTATTGATCTTACTCTATCTATTGAGACATTTCGTTGGTTCAGGAAGTATTCTTATAGAAATTCCTTTCGACGCCTCTGGTATTATACCTGCGAAGAAATAAGATGATAATATAATAATTTAAAAGTGCTTCGACGTTACCTCCATAATCGAGCTTCTTTTATTAATACTTGGAATAAAGTATACATATTTGATATTCCAATATTAAAAATTTCCAAAATGATTTAGAAATTAGGGTTTGCAACTCTAACTTTTCTAGTACAAGTGAGAGAATGAAAAAACTGATCTAAACTCTAGGCCTCTAGGATCGTATTAATAGGTGGGGATTGACCCCTTTCGTGCCTTAAGACTCATCTGGATGCTTTCGCAGAAGCTAAATCGAAGGTCTAATAAAGATAATTACTATAGTAAGCGGCTTGTGGTTCAAGACACGGCTTGAAATGATGGCATGTCTTTCTAAGCATTTTCTGATGGACAACTAAGATGCTTTCAAATTACTTTTCTGAATGGAATCAATGGAATCTTCTATATCAGAGATTCGGCCATTTGTAGGGAGACCTAGCTTTTTGCATGCTTTCGGCTTTTGGTATTACCAAGTGGTTGTATTCTTTCGAATAAAGCTTTTCTTTATGCAATCAATGTCTTTCGGGTGATCAAGCTGCTGAAACACTTCTTTCAACCGATCTGAAGAGTGAATATAGCTATTTTTCTTGATTTTTGCTTGGAATTTTTTGTTCAAGAGAGCATGCCCTTCGAATATCATCAGAGATACTTTTATTTGTTGAAAGGAGCTTTTCGCTTGTTGACCTTGTATACAGAAGAAAGTTTTAATGGAATGGTTTCGTTAGGTCCGGAAGTCTCTGCTTCTAACATCCCTCCACTATAGTTCATGCCCTTGGTTCTTTCTGATTATTTTGGTACTAACAACCCACCTTCGGCCAAGTAAAAGGGTATTTGTTACTTTTCAAATCATCAATGCTAGTTGAAGCCTCTTTTAAACATTATTCAACTTTTGCACCTTTTAGTATTATGATCCATCCAATAAGATCTCATCTAACGGTTGTTTTTCTTTGACTTTTCTCTATAAATAACTTCATCCTCTTCTTCATTTTTATTTTCCTGCATTTTAAAGAAGTTACATGCAGAAATTAGGATTTCAAAAATAATCTTTGAATTATTCCAACCTATAAAAATTTAAAGAATAAGGTGAATGATCCCTTTCTGACTTCAAAATTAAATTTTGATATTGATTACAAGTTGGCTATCCTCTTCGAATTTTCGAATTCCAGATTCTTGAAATCGATTCTTTTTACCCGATTTTGAGATTAGCCATGAAAGCTCCAAGTGATCATAATTTTTACTGAGATCGAGCTTAATTCTAAACTACTACAAATGATATATTTCACTTCGCGACATTTGCACTGGTTGTGTCAACAACTGGTTTAAATAGTATTTTTTTGCTCCTGTTCTAAGATAACAACCAGTGCAACTAGTACAGAAAATGCAATAAGATAGAAAATAATAAGTTGCTTTGGTTTTAATTGAAAATCGATGCAAATAAGAAAATGCAAATAAGAAAAAGCAAATACCTTATATACACTGGTTGTATGTTAAATAGTTGCAAATATTATGCTTGCATCGGTTTTCCATTTTTGCTCTGATTTGATTACTCTCTACAGTTCCCAAAAAAAATTTCGAACTCTCAGACCAAAAAAACAATAATTATTCAATTGTTCGCATCCGTTGGGGATCTCGATTTCGCTCGAGGTACAAAACCCTAGTTTTAAATCATCTGTGTTAGCCCGTTGATTTTTATATATACTAATTTCAATTTGTTTTTAGTTTAATTGTTTGCCCATTCTCTAAATCAAATTAGTATACCCTAGTTTCAAAAAAATTCTTATGAGTATTTTAGTACATACAAAAACATCAAACTTCATTCATATGCATTCGGTTAAAACCCATCAGTTTCATTATACTTTAACTAAAGCATTAAACATGAGATTAATTTGTTTACAGAAGGCTATGCCTATGTTTCTTGTGTCACAAATTTCAAAAAGGTGCAAACGGGAAGATATAGAAGAAATTTTAGAAGAAATCAAGGTACTTTATCCAAAAATAGAATGGTTGTAACGATATGCAAGTTCTGCTATTCTATTGTGTAAATAACAAATAACTACAAATTTTCGTATTGCCCTTTGAATTGCAGAAAACAGTGATTATCTACTCAAAGCTGGTTCCTTAGCTTGAAACTACTATTGTAAATCATGAGTTAGTTTTCTTACTATATTTCTGTTTTTAGCAGTGAATTTATAATTTGTCGGTCAAGCATAATGTCTCTTTTGGTACCCCTACCTTATTTATTTTTATGTTCATATTTTCTCTTTTAATCGAAGCACGTAGATATCCAGTCTACTTTATTATGCTGTAAAAATATCTTAATATATTTTCTCTTTATGCCATGAATTATTACCAAATGGATGACAAGACCAAAAATTCTAGCTGCAGAATTTTTAAGAGCATAAATATATTTAAATATGATGATTTTGATTGGTTCACCACGAAATAAATCCAAAGTAGTACCATAACTTGCTAAGAATTTTTTCCCTCTGAATGGTTGTTTTATTGCTTAATATTTGTTGTACTGGCTATGAATATCTGGTAAAACGTGCTTTATTTGGTTATTATCGACAACCATTATGATGGGTTCAAATATGAAAACCAAATGCCATCTAGCGCTAGTAGTTTACCTTTCATATTTTTTAAGCTACTTGGTAACTTGAGGGATGTAACATTTTATATAACATGCCTTTTTTACTTCATCCCAAATTATGTAGGTCTTTGGCAAGGATAGTAATCAATTTCTTCGATAAATGTCACGAACAACTTGGACTTCTCTAAAGAAAGTAAAGGTTGGAATATTCGAGTTACACCATGTATAGAGTGGATTGTGTGTCACTTATTATCTTATGATCCAGTAACTTGGGAAATCTGTTGCCTTTGATTGCAATGAATTAGACAAAATTTTGCATGAAATTTAAAAGGTAGATATATGGATGATATCCTGTCACTAAATTTTGGAGCTTTCTATTTGTGAAGTAGGTGCTTTGTGCGAGGAGCTTGCAAAAATGTGGTTCTTTCCTTGTCTTAATTTGAATGTAGCAAATAAACTGTTTAGTCTTGTGGTTGACTACACAAACCCTCTTAACTTTTAAACTGTTTTTAGTTGTACCTTGTCCCACAAACTACTTTAACTTTCCTTTTAACGAACATCAGTTTTGACTTCTGGTTATTTATATGGGACACGTTTGTAACAATAAAGCAAGTAAACAGGGAAGAAGTGTAAATGTGCAATTAATGAAAACAGTAAAGAAAATATTATGCAATTATTCTGTTAGTCTATGTATACTTGTAACGACCCGGGATTTCGTACCTATTTGAGCTGATAAATATCCCACACAATCAACTCAAAGTGCACGAAAATTCAGATTGTTAATAGAAAGAAATAAGAGGATGGGAAAGATAAGATAGAACTAATAGAATAGAAGAAGAAGAAGGACACAACTGAGCAGAATCAGAGTAAACGCAAATCTCACAGCGGAACGAATAAAATATATTATATAACATAACTTTGAAATACAAAACTGTATTGTATATACATAACATTATCAGAGTACAATACATCATATCACAGCGGAAATAATCTCTAAATACTAATGGTGAAGCCTTCTACTCTTAGCTCCTCCAAGTGTATCTGTAAAAAGACTGAACACTTGACTGCCTGTATAAATTTGGGCCCCAAAGAGTTTAGGGAAAAACAAACAAAATAAACTCTGGGTCAGTCATGGGACTGGCGTGAGTAAATTCTAACCATATGATTTAACTTTGAAAATCATTTTGAAATAAAAGGATAATAGTAAGACCAGCCCACACATAAACATGGATGGTTTTTACCTTACTATAACCCAAAACATTTTGATATCAAAATCCAGTGATATTATAATAATGTCTAATCAAATAAATAACCAAATAGTAGAACGCTTGCATCTCACGCTCCACATACATAGTAAAAAAATCAAAAACCACAGGGCGCTTATTGGAGATTGGATTCCCACTATGACAAGGTATGGGACCACCTGCCGATAGTGTATCTCTAGAGGCGAATACACTGGGTTCAACAAGAACGTCTTGCAACCCGGCCCACACATGACCGACCACTCATTTCGCTTGAGTGTATCGAATGTATATCACCAACGATTGGACTCAAACCATCGTTTCCTGAAAAGGAACAGCATCGAACAGATTAAAGAAGTAAAAGGAATTTCTCTAGATAGGTGATTATACCCCCTAATGGGAGCGACCCACATAGCCATGTTGCCTGCCCGATTTTTGTCATTTCCTGGTTGTGAGGCTTGAGGCTACGTCTATCTTTTTAGAACATCTGGCCACCATACACTTTGAATGCCACATCGTCAATCCGGTCAAATCATTAGTTGATCTTTCCAAAAATATTACGGGTATAAAAGCTAAGAGAAACGAATTTTTCCACCACCAGACGTAATACCTTGAAAAGATCGTCTTATGTGACCGTTAGGAATACTCTGTCAGACATTCGTCCGTACAAGTTGTGCTGGGACTGGACAAACAGAAAGCACCGCTCTGGAATAGAACGATCCTTGCATTTCATTCCGTCTTCAATTATTTTTAGCATAATCTAATTCACAGCGCTTATGCCCATACGGAGTGGTTTCAGATAATATATCCAACTGGTCTCTCCGTATTGACAACGATGATCAAAACACTTCGATAGTCGATTATTTAACTATCGAAGTAAAACAAACATTCATTCAAATGTACAACTAAACATCACACAACCACGGCCACTTTCTATTTAACATTTGTTCTTATATTTCTTTGGACAAACGTCGTTACTTATTACTTTAGAATAAGTGGATTTCAAATGAACTGTTTCCATTCCCTAGGGAGTAGTGCCATATATAAAAATCACGCTTAAGCTTAGAGAACAGCGTTAATTTAACGTTATAGTTCAAAACTTGTCACACGTTGTAATATTCCCCTTTATAACAAATCTCGACATAACAGTCACGCTTAAGCCTAGTCAACAACGTTATTTTATCGTTGTAGTTCAAATACTTGAAATACGCTGCTATATTCCACCTTATACTGATCTTGACATCTCTTACCGTTACAAAAATCTTGACATCTCTTTCCGTTGCAAAAATCTTGACATCTCTTTCTGTTATAAAAATTTTGACATCTCTTTCTGTTATAAAAATCTTGACATCTCTTTCTGTTACAAATATCTTAACATCTCTTTCTGTTACAAAAATCTTAACATCTCTTTCTGTTACAAAACAAATACCATCCCTCGATAATTGTGAAGCCGTTCAAGTTGGGGTATTTTAATTACCTCTCTGACCTTGATCGACGACGTTCTTACCTTAGAATAGATATAAGTTCGTAACTCTAACCCCTTATACTTTAAAATCAGTAAACGTGCTTCTTGCTATATTTTAAATATGGTTTTATGAAGCCATATCCTTATTTTGAAAACTCGGTTATTTACATTAGCTTATACAAATCCATTTTTAAACATTTCTCTCCGCTTCGTCTTTCTTAGACAAATCCCTTATTAAACATTTCTCTTCGCTTTGCCTTCTTTAGACAAATCCCTTATACTTTAAAATCTTATTTAAACTAAATCAACTATTCGTTAATTTATTACATTGGATTAATCAGCCCAATCTAATTTGATTAAATAACCAATAATTGATCAAAATAGTTTGCTTGGTAAATATTTAGCCATGATTAACCCACTAATCAATTCTAACAAATCTTTTCATTTTGAAAAAATAACATTTATTAATCCAAATAATTTCACTTGTATCGATTACTATAAAAACAATAATTTATTTCTAAATAATCTCATCTACTATTAAATAAACAATAATCGATTCTAACTAATCTGACTTAATATGAAATCAACCATAATCTATTTGTAAATATCTCATTTAATTGTTCTTAAAACAATAAATTCTTGTTATTAATCATCAAGTTAATCTCCGCCTACTTACTTATTAATCTTATTAATATAAGAATCCACTTTACCAAATCATTTAGTAAGTATGGTGAAACACGTGCTTCGCACATGGTGGGATTTTGGTAAAACAATAGCGGTTAAAACAAATGATACATTTATGGTTGGTTGTTGCCACTTTCTTAATCGATATCATCTATTGATTAAACCAAAATAACGTTAGAATTTCCATTCAACGCTAATATCAACACATGGTTTCAAAAGTCATTTGGGTTCAAACAGTGTATCTATATAAAAGAAACGGTACATATAAATATTGAGGAATCCGGTTGGATTCCTCCAACCGGTTTCCTGCATCCACCGATGTTAGTCAACAATTAACACTGATTTCATACCAGAAAATATTATAATCGATGGAATCAGACCAACCAATGATGTGTATATATGCAACGATATATAATTCAACCAATTTAATTGTAATCTACCAAAGCGACCATCACACAACGTTCAACCAATATTTAAAATATAATTATAATATTTTAAAATAGAACAGAGTTAGTGAATTTACTCACCTTGGCGCGTTAACCGTTAAGTAACGATTTGCGTTGGTTGATTTCATCAGACGTTTATCTTGCCGAGAATTCCAGCTAACTCGAAGTCATTTCAAAACAACTCTACGTCGTGGCGCTTGTTCATATAGTTCCAGTTGGATCTACCAGCATACAATTCCATCTTCTTCTAAAATTCCGCTACCACATCATTTCATATGGACGGATTCTACCCAGAAAACCACTATACAATCCTTTCTAAGCCCGTACTCATCCAATTCCTGCCCATCTTCAAATGCAATGCCGCCGCCACCCTAGTTGACCGGGATCCGCCATGCTTCGGCAACACGTACCCCCATACAAACCCAGCTAGCACCCCACTGTACGGACCTGTCCCCAACAACTCGTTGTCTCCTTGCACGTTATCAACTCCAAGCTACCAGTACTATCGCCCGACGTCAAAACAAGACACCCAAATGTTACTTCACGTTAAAAACTCACGTGACAGCATGTCTTCCTTCGTTCTGCCCTTGTTTAACAAATTCTACTAATACCACCTTTAATTCACGCAATGACCCCAGATCTCCTTCTCACCATTTATTTGACCACTCCATACCCGCTGTCATCTACCCTTTACACCATCTTCTCCCTTCAGTAAACATTTGCACAGCCATTTCCATGCATGAATCCGTAGGTACAAATCCACTTCCCCTACCTCTTCGCACTTAATTTCCCAAATGACTTTTCCCCCTCACGCAACTTCGTCTCACCAGGCTACTGCTACTTGTTAATCGGAAACTACCCATATATTACTTATGACCACAATACCATTCCTCTTCCTTCAACCACATGAACTGATGAACACATATGGAAAACTTAACCTGCGAAACTTACTCACCACCACATTGTACTCCATGTATAATTTAACCACTGTGTATCAGAGTTTGCCGGTTACAGCTTCAGTCAACACCACTTGGCTTACTGCTAACGTTCACTCCAATCATGAGTCCACCCAGTCCGCGCCACCGCTTCAAATTCACCGCACCCATCATTTCGTTTCTTTCCGAATAAGGATGCATGGAAACCTTCTTCTCGTGCTACCCTGTTTTCAACTCACACCCATACCAACGGAACCATCTCTCTCCAATTTTTTTTTATGCCGATCCAACCATGAAGCAACTCGGCATGTATACGGTTTTTAGAAGTAAAGGAAATTTTAAAACGAGCTACATATATTTGTTTTAAATTCAGAAATTTCGAAAGTCAGGAAATGAAGTGAAAGAGAACCCTAATTGGAGTTTTCTGAAGACACCATTAAAAAAATGAAGCTGCCTTGTCATGTATTTATAAACATTGTTACTTCATTGTCAAGGAATGCACAATACCGCTAGGTCCTTAGGCATGTGGCCTTTAGAGTAGTCTGTCATGTATTTCTTTTCTATCCAATGTCAGGGTCCAGCGTTATAAAGATATGGGCACAGATGTTGGCGATGACTCATGCTTTAGGTTGGATGGCTGAGGGTAGGACTGTGTCTAAGTTATTTGGGTCTGCAAGAGTTTCCTTTCATATATCAGCTTTGAGTTCAAAAGCATAGGCTGGCGTAGGAGTTGATTGGCATGTGTTTGCATTTAAGGAGGAAGTTTACATGAATGGTCAGTGTCTTAGCTTAGGGTAGTGTAGCATGTCGGTCTGTGTCTTAGGGGGTGAAAGTTACTGGTTTGATTTTAATGAACATGGCAGGTGGGAGATTAAATGCGAAAAGAAGTAATAGGTTACCAGTGTGATCCTAGAGTGTGTGGAGAGCAGAAGGTAGGCATGTGAAACATTTGGCTGATATTGAGATGTACATTTTCAGCAAAGGACCTTGCGCGTAGACTTAAAAGTTAAGCAAACCCCATGACACAACATGGCAGCGAGCATACAACAAAGATTTGGAGTGTCATTTATATTTAATGTTTAAGTTCTGGGTATGTTGTTGTACTTGCCACAAAACACCATTTGTAATGAGCGACTATATTTTCAATAGCAATACATACTTTAAACATCAATTTATATTTAAAATTCGAAAAATAAGGGAATTCCGTTTCATACCACTTTATATGTACTTGAGCCGAAAATAACAAAATTAAAAGTACCGTTGTTTTGGGCCGCTAGTGACAGAAATAAAAATACGGACATGTCCAGCGAGGTGTCACGATCCCAAAAATATAATAATATCGGTAGATTGACTCATATTTGGAAACCCCAAAATATCGATATAGGGTGCAAAATACACAAAATAAAAAGTAGCTTATTTAATTAATTAAAAATTACAGTAAAATTCTAAAAATTAAATTATCACTATGCCTCAAAAGAACCTTGTCTAAATTCGAAACTGATAGCTAGTTATATCGAATAAAGCGTTACGGTCGATGAACGATTCTACAACGACTTTTTAAATATTTGATTTGGACATAATTCACAATCTATAACCCGAAATCTTGGTTTTTCACTTCTGTTAGAAAAATACAGTTCAACAGATTCCAACGTTTCTTGTTTCGCAGAAATCCAACTTATAATGACTCATGTATGCTTAGTTGAAGTTCAGAACATTAAATTACGAACTGCAACGTCATTATAAGCTCGATTATATTTAATATATATTTTTATACGCTCAACTTAGTTTTTAATCGATATAAATCCTTTTATATTATAAATTCAATATTTAAACTGATTTAAATATTCAAATACAAATCGATAAAACTGCAGGACGTTACATTCCTTCCCCCTTAAAATAATTTCGTCCTCGAAATTGCTAAGATGGGGAAAATGCTACAATCTCTGTTGTAAACAGGTTAAAATCTTTTTGGTTTACTTCATAATTTCAGTTTCAACTAAACTGATCAAAATATTAATTCCCTTTTTTGTAACGAAAATTTCAAAAATTCCAAAGGAAAAAAAAATTTAACATTTTGATTGTCGGAGAATTTCGTCAACCTCTCCGCTGCCCGGTTCATTCGGTACTACTACAACATGCCATTCTGGGCCTTCTCCCTTTATTGGGCATCCAATTATCTCGCTTTCATTTGCAATCCATTCAGCATACCCAAATGCATCTCCAACTGATCTCCTGTCAGTTTATCCTCAATCAATAATTCTCTTACATCCCAACTCAAATTTCTTTTTCAACTCCAGTTCAATTCCAATTCCTAATAATCAAATTTTCCAACCAAGTTCGGTTCCATTCCCAATCTCAATTCACAACTCAACTACTTTGTCAAGTCAAATCCTTATTCTAGTACGTTTTCCACCTACTTGGCTTCGATTCAACTTTTGACTTAACTTAGTTCAAGTTGAACTTCCATTCATTTACATACTTTTATCATTTAAATCTTTTTAACTTCACAAGTTAAATTAAATTTCGAAATTCAAATTCCTGGGGTTTTATTTCAAATGAGTTTGAAATCATATACATATATATTCATATAAAAATGGTAATTCAAACATTTGAACTTTTGATAACTTACTTCCTCAAAACAATTCAAAAATCTTTGGTAGTAATCCGTCACTTAGAAATTCGAAAATGAACACCGATAACGCCGCGGTTCATCATCGGAATTATGTCCCAGCCATCAAAGTGAGTTCAATACTATATCATTTTCAAAACTCATTATCAAACAATTTATTTTGAAATTACATCAAAATATTCTTTTCAAATGCTTGGAAAATAATTTTGAATTCACCCAGGATTTTAAATTTCCATATATTTAATTCAAAATTCATTTACAACACCTTTCCATGTTTCTAGAGTTTTATTTCAATTTCTGGTTTTAAATTCAGATTTAGTTCATCTGATTTTGCATATTATACTTATAAAATCTTTCGATTGGTTATTTATATAACAAACTCAAATATAAATCTTACTTGATCATAATAACGATCAACACTATAATAATATCAAGATATATACTCCTTTTTTATATCAAAATATATTTTGGGTAAAATTATTTTATTTACCCAGCTTTTAAAACAATACTATGTCGAATTCCTCTATCCGAGCGTTTATAAATCCCTATCGACCTCGTCAACTAAACGCGTCGATCTGGAATTTATATACCACTCAACAGATCAATCAACACAATATAAAATAGTCTTTATACAAATCTACAAATACGCGCTCATATATATACACTCAAACTCAATCCAGGGTATTACTAACCCTATCTTTACTGAGTCATGCCACAGAGCCAAGGTAACCACTTAACCTTCAGCTCCGATACCAACTGTAACGACCCGGGATTTCGTACCCATTTGAGCTGATAAATATCCCACACAATCAACTCAAAGTGCATGAAAATTCAGATCATTAACAAAAAGAAATAAGAGGATGGGAAAGATAAGATAGAACTAATAGAATAGAAGAAGAAGAAGAAGGACACAACTGAGCAGAATCAGAGTAAACGCAAATCTCACAGCGGAACGAATAAAATATATTATATAACATAACTTTGAAATACAAAACTGTATTGTATATACATACCATTATCAGAGTACAATACATCATATCACAGCGGAAATAATCTCTAAATACTAATGGTGAAGCCTTCTACTCTTAGCTCCTCCAGGTGTATCTGTAAAAAGCCTGAACACTTGACTACCCGTATAAATTTGGGCACCCAAGAGTTTAGGGAAAAACAAACAAAATAAACTTTGGTTCAGTCATGGGACTGGTGTGATTAAATTCCAACCATACGATTTAACTTTGAAAATCATTTTGAAATAAAAGGATAATAGTAAGACCAGCCCACACATAAACATGGATGGTTTTTACCTTACTATAACCCAAAACATTTTGATATCAAAATCCAGTGATATTATAATAATGTCTAATCAAATAAATAACCAAATAGTAGAACGCTTGCATCTCACGCTCCACATACATAGTAAAAAGATCAAAAACCGCAGGGCGCTTATCGGAGATTGGATTCCCACTATGACAAGGTATGGGACCACCTGCCGATAGTGTATCTCTAGAGGCGAATACACTGGGTTCAACAAGAACGTCTTGCAACCCGGCCCACACATGACCGACCACTCATTTCGCTTGAATGTACCGAATGTATATCACCAACGGTTTGACTCAAACCACCATTTCCCGAAAAGGAACAGCATCGAACAGATTAAAGAAGTAAAAGGAATTTTTCTAGATAGGTGATTATACCCCCTAATGGGAGCGACCTGCATAGCCAAGTTGTCTGCCCGATTTTTGTCATTTCCTGGTTGTGAGGCTTGAGGCTACGTCTATCTTTTTAGAACATTTGGCCACCATACACTTTGAATGCCACATCGTCAATCCGGTCAAATCACTAGTTGATCTTTCCAAAAATATTACGGGTATAAAAGCTAAGAGAAACGAATTTCTCCGCCACCAGACGTAATACCTTGAAAATATCGTCTTATGTGACCGTTAGGAATACTCTGTCAGACATTCGTCCATACAAGTTGTCCTGGGACTGGACAAACAGAAAGGACCGCTCTGGAATAGAACGACCCTTGCATTTCACTCCATCTTTAATTATTTTCAGCATAATCTAATTTGCAGCGCTTATGCCCATACGGAGTGGTTTCAGATAATATATCCAACCGGTCTCTCCGTATTAACAACGATGATCAAAACACTTCGATAGTCGGTTATTTAACTATCGAAGTAAAACGAACATTCATTCAAATGTACAACTAAACATCACACAACCACGACCACTTTCTATTTAACATTTGTTCTTATATTTCTTTGGACAAACATCGTTACTTATTACTTTAGAATAAGTGAATTTCAAACAAACTATTTCCATTCCCTAGGGAGTAGTGCTATATATAAAAATCATGCTTAAGCTTAGCCAACAGCGTTAATTTAACGTTATAGTTCAAAACTTGTCATTCGTTGTAATATTCCCCTTTATAACAAATCTCGACATAACAGTCACGCTTAAGCCTAGTCAACAGCGTTATTTTATCGCTGTAGTTCAAATACTTGAAATACGCTGCTATATTCCACCTTATACTGATCTTGACATCTCTTACCGTTACAAAAATCTTGACATCTCTTTCCGTTGCAAAAATCTTGACATCTCTTTCTGTTATAAAAATCTTGACATCTCTTTCTGTTATAAAAATCTTGACATCTCTTTCTGTTATAAAAATCTTGACATCTCTTTCTGTTACAAATATCTTAACATCTCTTTCTGTTACAAAAATCTTAACATCTCTTTCTGTTACAAAACAAATACCATCCCTCGATAATTGTGAAGCCGTTCAAGTTGGGGTATTTTAATTACCTCTCTGACCTTGATCGACGATTTTCTTACCTTAGAATAGATATAAGTTCATAACTCTAACCCCTTATACTTTAAAATCAGTAAACGTGCTTCTTGCTATATTTTAAATATGGTTTTATGAAGCCATATCCTTATTTTGAAAACTCGGTTATTTACATTAGCTTATACAAATCCATTTTTAAACATTTCTCTCCGCTTCGTCTTTCTTAGACAAATCCCTTATTAAACATTTCTCTTCGCTTTGTCTTCTTTAGACAAATCCCTTATACTTTAAAATCTTATTTAAACTAAATCAACTATTCGTTAATTTATTACATTGGATTAATCAGCCCAATCTAATTTGATTAAATAACCAATTATTGATCAAAACAGTTTGCTTGGTAAATATTTAGCCATGATTAACCCACTAATCAATTCTAACAAATCTTTTCATTTTGAAAAAATAACATTTATTAATCCAAATAATTTCACTTGTATCGATTACTATAAAAACAATAATTTATTTCTAAATAATCTCATCTACTATTAAATAAACAATAATCGATTCAAACTAATCTTACTTAATATGAAATCAACCATAATCTATTTGTAAATATCTCATTTAATTGTTCTTAAAACAATAAATTCTTGTTATTAATCATCAAGTTAATCTCCGCCTACTTACTTATTAATCTTATTAATATAAGAATCCACTTTACCAAATCATTTAGTAAGTATGGTGAAACACGTGCTTCGCACATGGTGGGATTTTGGTAAAACAATAGCGGTTAAAACAAATGATACATTTATGGTTGGTTGTTGCCACTTTCTTAATCGATATCATCTATTGATTAAACCAAAATAACGTTAGAATTTCCATTCAACGCTAATATCAACACATGGTTTCAAAAGTCATTTGGGTTCAAACAGTGTATCTATATAAAACAAATAGTACATATAAATATTGAGGAATCCGGTTGGATTCCTCCAACCGGTTTCCTGCATCCACCGATGTTAGTCAACAATTAACACTGATTCCATACCAGGAAATATTATAATCGATGGAATCAGTCCAACCAATGATGTGTATATATGCAACGATATATAATTCAACCAATTTAATTGTAATCTACTGAAGCGACCATCACACAACGTTCAACCAATATTTAAAATATAATTATAATAATTTAAAATAGAACAGAGTTAGTGAATTTACTCACCTTGGCACGTTAACCATTAAGTAACGATTTGCATTGGTTGATTTCATCGGGCGTTTATCTTGCCGAGAATTCCTGCTAACTCGAAGTCATTCCAAAACAACTCTGCGTCATGGTGCTTGTTCATATAGTTCCAGTTGGATCTACCGGCATCCAATTCCATCTTCTTCTAAAATTCCGCTACCACATCATTTCGTATGGACGGATTCTTCCGAGAAAACCACCATACAATCCTTTTAAGCCCGTACTCATCCAATTCCTACCCATCTTCAAATGCAATGCCGCTGCCACCCTAGTTGACCGGGATCTGCAATGCTTCGACAACACCTACCCCCATACAAACCCAGCTAGCACCGCACTGTACGGACCTGTCCCCAACAACTCGTTGTCTCCTTGCACGTTATCGACTCCAAGCTGCCAGCACTGTCACCCGACGTCAAAACAAGACACCCAAATGTTACTTCACGTTAAAAACTCAATTGACAGCATGTCTTCCTTCGTTCTGCCCTTGTTTAACAAATTCCACTAATACCACCTTTAATTCACGCAATGACCCCAGATCTCCCTCTCACCATTTATTTCACCACTCCATACCCGCTGTCATCTACCCGTTACACCATCTTCTCCCTTCAGTAAACATTTGCACAGCCATTTCCATGCATGAATCCGCGGGTACAAAGCTATTTCCCCCACCTCTTCGCACTTAATTTTCCAAATGACTTTTCCCCCTCACGCAACTTCGTCTCACCAGGCTACTACTACTTGTTAATCGGAAACTACCCATATATATAACTTATGACCACACTATCGTTCCTCTTCCTTCAACCACATGAACTGATGAACACATATGGCAAACTTAACCTGCGAAACTTACTCACCACCACATTGTACTCCATGTATAATTTAACCACTGTGTATCAGAGTTTGCCGGTTACAGCTTTAGTCAACACCACTTGGCTTACTGCTAACGTTCACTCCAATCATGAGTCCACCCAGTCCGCGCCACCACTTCAAATTCACCGCACCCATCATTTCGTTTCTTTCCGAATAAGGATACATGTAAACCTGCTTCTCGTGCTACCCTGTTTTCAACTCACACCCATACCAACGGAACCATCTCTCTCCAAATTTTTTTATGCCGATCCAACCATGAAGCAACTCGGCGTGTATACGGTTTTTAGAAGTAAAGGAAATTTCAAAACGAGTTACATATATTTGTTTTAAATTCAGAAATTTCGAAAGTCAGGAAATGAAGTGAAAGAGAACCCTAGTTGAAGTTTTCTGAAGACACCAAAAAAAAAAAATGAAGCTGCCTTGTCATGTATTTATAAACACTGTTACTTCATTGCCAAGGAATGCACAGTACCGCTAGGTCCTTAGGCATGTGGCCTTTAGAGTAGTCTGTCATGTATTTTATTTTCTATCAAATGTCAGGGTCCAGCGTTATAAAGATATGGGCAAGATGATGGCGATGACTCATGCTTTAGGTTGGATGGCTGAGGGTAGGACTGTATCTAAGTTATTTGGGTCTGCAAGAGTTTCCTTTCATATATCAGCTTTGAGTTCCAAAGCATAGGCTGGCGTAGGAGTTGATTAGCATGTGTTTGCATTTAAGGAGGAAGTCTACATGAATGGTCAGTGTCTTAGCTTAGGGTAGCGTAGCATGTCGGTCTGCGTCTTAGGGGGTGAAAGTTACTGGTTTGATTTGAATGAACATGGCAGGTGGGAGATTAAATGCGAAAAGAAGTAATAGGTTACCAGTGTGATCCTAGAGTGTGTGGAGAGCAGAAGGTAGGCATGTGGAACATTTGGCTGACAATGAGATGTACATTTTCAGCAAAGGACCTTGCGCGTAGACTTAAAAGTTAAGCAAACCCCATGACACAACATGGCAGCGAGCATACAACAAAGATTTGGAGTGTCATTTATATTTAATGTTTAAGTTCTGGATATGTTGTTGTACTTGCCACAAGACACCATTTGTAATGAGCGACTATATTTTCAATAGCAATACATACTTTACACATCAATTTATATTTAAAATTCGAAAAATAAGGGAATTCCGTTTCATACCACTTTATATGTACTTGAGCCGAAAATAACAAAATTAAAAGTACCGTTGTTTTGGGCCGCTAGTGACAGAAATAAAAATACGGACATGTCCAGCGAGGTGTCACGATCTCAAAAATATAATAATATCGGTAGATTGACTCATATTTGGAAACCCCAAAATATCGATATAGGGTGCAAAATACTCCAAATAAAAAGTAGCTTATTTAATTAATTAAAAATTACAGTAAAATTCTAAAAATTAAATTATCACTACGCCTCAAAAGAACCTTGTCTAAATTCGAAACCGATAGCTAGTTATATCGAATAAACCGTTACGGTCGATAAACGATTCTACAACGACTTTCTAAATATTTGATTTGGACATAATTCACAATCTGTAACCCGAAATCTTGGTTTTTCACTTCTGTTAGAAAAATACAGTTCAACAGGTTCCAATGTTTCTTGTTTCGTAGAAATCCAACTTATAATGACTCCTGTATGCTTAGTTAAAGTTTAGAACATTAAATTATGAACTGCAATGTCATTATATGCTCGATTATATTTAATATATATTTTTATACGCTCAACTTCGTTTTTAATCGATCTTAATCCTTTTATATTATAAATTCAATATTTAAACTGATTTAAATATTCAAATACAAATCGATAAAACTGCGGGACGTTACAATACTGAATTATCATTTGACGTTAATAAGATCAAGGTTCATTGGATATAGCTTTGTATGTCTATCATTGTTCAAGTGGGTTTAAATGATCTTTTTGTGTATGTTGTCCAAATGATTCTGAAGATGTTTTGTACATATGTCTAACTTGTGAGGATAGTTAAGATTTTCATTTTCCACCTTGGTTCCATTAAATTCACCAATTAGTAGCATGTTTTACTCTTTTAACTTGTTCGGCTAAATAGAATATTGTGAACTCATACATTACCTTATTCCATCATTTTGTTAACATACCATATATACCATTGTCAAAAGTAAAATAAAAAAGAAAAAAGAAAAGGAGAAAGAACATAAATGGAAAAGCTTAATTTTAGTGGTATCTTTGTTGTTCTAGTATTTCTTTAGGGACTTTCTTATTGTTGATACTTGAAATTTTCATCATAAAATAAAAAATATATGTTTTGCACAAGTTAAATAATAAATAAGAAAATAAGTTTTATATAATGCTATACAAATGTTGAGTCCTCCTTTGTTGGAGGATGCAAGGTTATAAAATTTAACAACTATTCATTGGGTCAATCTTCAAGTTACAAATAACTTTCAGTGCATTTGGGTATAATAATAACGTTATTATGACAGTAATAAGTACTCTTATGGTTATTTATGATAGGATTTTTTTTAGTTACAGCTTACAACTTACATGAAAATTATGAGATATATGGTATTTAATGAAACATATTCCAAAAGTTGAATGCAGACGAGTTAATGTAAGTATTCAAGCTTAAAGGTTCTTGTTTATTTATCTTGTAACCTTTATTACAATAAAACATATACGTACCATTTCTCATGTGTGGGTCCACCATTAGCTTCTACAAGCATGCCGTGAATGTTTAATAGTTATTTTTTGAAAAGTTTTAATTGTTTCATTATTTTTTATGCAACAGAGCCTCATGTAATTGTAACCACTTTGGGTGGCTGTGGAGTTTGTTTGTCAAGTATTTTATTTATATATGTAAAATTGTTTGCAGTGGTTGTCTATTTATTCCAGCGATTGTTAGCACTCATTGATTTTGTATCATCACTTGGGGTTTTGAATATCATTTATAATGGCTTAGCAAGCGTTTATTTATGATGATTTTATTTTTCATAGGTCAAAGCAAATGACTTGTTTTGTCCATCTTATACAAAGTTTGTTGGTGTTTACTACTGAAGGTGAAATGCTTGGGATTAAAGATTAGGGTGATGGTGGAAAGTAAGGGTGCACCATGGTTACCGCAGACAGAATGCATGATTATATACATGGTAACATTGATTCATGTATAGGAGAAATGAATAAAAATACACTAATTCATGTTTACTATTCGATGTGATATATTGTAAATTATACCAATTTTGTATAGTATTTATTTAATTTTTATTTATCAACTATAATGTATTATATGTGCTTTATCCTTCTTTTTGTGAAATAGATTATTAATGAGATGATTAATGAGTGTAACACGTAATTAATGAGCGGAAGTTGAAGCATAGTTAAGAGAGAAAAAAAGCAGCAACATTCCTCACCAAAATTTGCCATTCATGTCTATTTGCTGATGTTTAGAGAAAGGATTTAGCGAGTTCTACTCCATTTTCAAAGATTATTCTAACCCCTACTCTTAGGGTTTTCTGGAATCTAATGAATAGCAAAGGGAACTCGGGTTCCAAAATTCTTTGTGTTATTATTTATAGCTCTGTCCAGTAGAACATGTTGTAGTTGAGTCGAGGAAGATTATTGTCACGTGTAGTTGCAACAAATGGGCTGTTTGTTTGACTTTCTTTAAAGGATTATTTCTACTTTTACGATTTTGTATAGATGGACATTGTAATTGAATTACATATAAATATATATATTTCGTTTAACGTTATGCCCAATTCGTTTGTCAATCAGTTTTATTTTAGATGATCATACAAATGATGTATATGTATAATTGTATTAGTAGCATGTTTCAGAATTTCGACAATTAATGTGGGGTTTTATGCAAATGGTAATCATTTTGCACTGGTTGTATAAGGTAATCATTTTGCACCGGTTGTATAAAACAACCGATGCAAAAAAAATAAGTTTTTAGCACAATGCATTTTTTGCACTGGCTGTTAATGATAACCGGTGCAGAAAACTTTTTTTGCAACGGTTTTAAAACCAATGCAAAAGAAGAAGAAAAATAGCGTCATTTGCATTTGCACCGGTTGTATAACCAAAGCAACAAGAGGTAAACAACTAGTGCAAATGACCTATTTTGTAGTAGTGTAAATTTCATTCTATTTTCTCCCAATAATTTTTAAAAAAAAATAAACTTTCTGATTCACAATTTGATTTTCTTGATCTCAATCAAATATGACATTTTTGGATCTTTATGGCAGTCGAGTCAAAACCCACAATCTTTATTATGAGAAGATTTATAGTAGTGACTAGGGTTTGTTAATCCAATTTATACAATAGGACCTTTTTCTTGTCGAAAACCTTGTCTCGTAATTTGGATGGAACAAAATAATTATTAGCGCTGCTAGAAGGGATTCAGTAGGAACAGAGGATATTTCCTCCTATAAGCATACTCTTATCCATTTACCATTTATTGTAACTGAAACGATGTCACTTGGTAGCGTTATGGCCAATAAGAAGCAATCAATAAAGAAGTCCAGCTCCAAGGTCCTTACTCTTGCTTAAGGCTAGCCTTCTTCCCCTATTCCAGAAGAAGCTCTAAAGAAAGTTGCTACAATTGAAAACCATTCTTTTGTTTCAACTCAAATAGAAGTTAATTCCGTTCTTGAGGACTTCGGCATTACAGGTGTTATTGCAGTTCCTCCTGGTGTAGAAGATACCATCGGTAATCCTTCGAAGGGAATTTTTTGCATACATTGCCATACACATCTAGCATGGAGGTTTTATTCCTTTTCCTCCCTTAATCTCGTGCTTCCTTGACCATCTTAATATCACACAGATCCTACTTTCTCCCAAAGTGTATACTTATTTACTTGGATTTGAAGTTCTTTCCTTGGAATCTAATGGTTCTTCTTCGGATGCTCTGGCTCTGGATCAACTAATTCACTTAGCCAAATTGAACAAAGTAAATCCTTAGATTTATAGAGAAAATCCTTTGTCAAAGCTCATTGATGGAAGTATTAACAAATCCAAGGATTGCGGTAGCCAGTTCTTGTACATTTGGTATCCCTCGAGAATCTCAGGAACTTTCTCTAATCTTAGGAGTTATTTTGGCACCTTTTTGTCACCATGTTTCTTATCCTACCCCTATTCTTTCTACCAATTATGGTTATGATTGGTTTTCCAGAAGCCATCACAAAGACTCTCGATGCCAAAACCAAAGAGGTGATGGATAAGCTGGATGCCGCCTCTTTAACACTTGGGAAAATAACCTCCTTATTAACCCTCAACATTCTTATAAACATTCCATCCTTTGCCTGGGTAAGATGATTCTAGGTCATCCTCCCACGATGCATTGTCCTTCGAAGGGAACTTGTTATTAATCGAAAGGTGATCCACCTAACTTTTCCAGTATGTCACCCGTAAGTTTTTATCCTTATGGTAGATTTCGAATTCCGTTTTAGAATTTCCAAGAACTTTTTGTTTTATTATCGAATCACGCTTCCTTTGGTTTCAGTTACAACTTTTGATGGTCTACCTATCGCCCTCCTTTCTAGTGCTACACTCTCCTTAACTTAGAAGTTGGGGAAAGAACATGAAATTCTTGGCATTAGAAAGGCAGCCTGAAAAAGGTTAATCTCCCTTTCAGCCGAAGTCCACTCAGTAATAAAGGTTAAGACAACTGACTTTGTTTCGGTTGCCACTTCAAACAGCGACAGCAAGGGTACTACATCTGCCACCACTATTGTTATTTCATCTGTTAACGACAACCGGACGATCGCCAAGAGCGAGACTTTGGTGGCATCTCTCCTAACTAAGAAAGATCCTATTACCCGTATTGATTTTTCTTGCTCTCTTATTACTTTGAATGAGATATAAACAGCCTTAGGTCTTCTTCCCCCTTCTCTCCTGCTACTTCTAATATCATAGACCCTTCAACTCCTTTTCTTCCAGAACCTACTTTTCCTATTTGGTAAAAGCAATTGTGGATTCTCCATCTTCTGCTTCTTTGAAAGTTCCCCTAGCACTCCTACAAATCAAAAGAATGTCATTAATCAACAATATTTGGTAACCTTCATTTTTCATCAACCATTGTTGTAATCTCTCATTGCACTTTTCGTTCTCTTTTCTCAGCTTACCAGACGTTGCGTTACTTCTCAAAAAGATATTGACGGCTTATTGAAGCTTAAAGAAGAAAATAAAGCTCTAAAGAGCCATATTTCCACCCTTACTGTTGCAAAGGATGAATCCTTTATAGAGTTGACCAATGCAAAAGCCATTATCTCTGAAAAGGAGAAGTCCATTCAAGTCCTTCTAATAAGAATCTGGGGTTAAACATTTCACTAGAAAATATTTAGAAAGAAAGGAATAATCTTGATGCCAATTATGCCTCACTTTCCTCCAAACTCAAGAAGGACTTACAAAAAAGAAGAATGCTAATTCAAAGATTCTCATTGCTTTTTATGATGCCAACAGGAAGATCGATGATTTTCTAACCAACTCTTATGGCGAAATCTTGGCCAGAAGTCCGGAGAGAGGCTTTCTATTAGCTTATGCTGGTAATAGGCATAAATGTTCCAATTTTAGCTTCCCTTCCCTACCTTCGAAATTTTCACAAAGATTCTAGGTTCAACTTGATAATCTTGAAAAGGGGATTGAGGTCCCAAAAAAGGAAGCAGTTGATGCAGTGGAACTTCTTTCTTTAGAAATACCAATAATTGATGAAGAGGATGATCATGACGGTGGTGCCCCTGACGATGAGGATACGAAAGGCCCATTATGTAATGATAGGGATGGTCTCGACCAAGGAGAACATTACGATGAGAGAAATAAGGGGAACCATCTACCTCCAAATGGAGACGAACCCTACGATAAAGGCAAGTCTATTGTTAGTGTTGAAAATTTAGAACAAGCAAAGCTCCTTAGCTCAGCCAGTCCTTCATCGGTCCCTGATCCCAATATTTCTAAAGAAGAAGGCTTAGGAACGCAAACCTGTTGTTCTTGTATCTCAAGTACGATTTTTTTCCAAAATATATATGTTTGCTAGCAATCAAATCAGTTTATCATTCTAAATATTTTTCCAGACACAGCCGTAGCACCATGTCCCTCTTAGAGATAAACTTAATAAAATGCATTTAGAAATAAATTCTTTACGAAGATAGTAAAATAAACAAACTAGGGACTATAATAACTTATCTGATAAGTATTTCTAGCTGACAAGAGAAAAAATGATGGCCTTCAAGAGCGATGAAGCGGGCCCTCACCTAAAAAAGGCTCATCTTAGAAACGAAAGGTTCTTCAAAGAATATAGGGAACTAGTGACGCTCTTTTGGATGTTAATTGAGGAGAGAGACTTCTCGTCATCCAACGGATGATTACTCATATTTCGGAAGTTTAGCAGTGGCTTACTTAAGCTTCTCCATCGGAAGTATTTAATTGAAGTTGGTCGATACCCTCATCCTAGGATAGTATGTAACACGTGGAGAGTCCATTCACTGCGTGTCGACCTGCCTCCTTAAAAACTATGAAGACAAACTCATCTTGGAAATGTTAAAAAAAATGTTTTATATAAATCATATTGAAATTTTATGGTGTTTATATGATAGTACTACTTTCAATATGTCGGTATTTTTAGCACTACCTTATTATGTTGTTACAAAGTCTCACTTCACAAGAAATCAGATTAACGAGGCTTTATCAAATTATGTAGGGATTTTCAAGAAAATTCCTCACTGATTAAGAATTCAAAGATGAGTAGCTATTGTTTCTCAAAGAACTTATATAAACTCCTATGTTATGCCCTTGGTTCCATTTTGACTTCCTTGATGAAGAAAAATACAAATTTTTACAAGAAAGCAGAACCTTATATTCCTATTCTGGTTAGCGGGAACGACACCCCATATAATGGAAAGGTGGGACTATGGCATTATCCCTTTGATTCTTATTCCGAAAGGAATTAAGATCCAATTTGATTCAATGGTTGTTTTATGTGATAAGTGCAACTATGGCATTAACCTTTTATTTGATTCTTAATCCAAAAGGAATCTAAAGTGGGTAGATTCCTATGTGTGGATGCCTGAACTTAGAAATTAGATAGGTTAGAGTTTTCTAAATGTATGGTTGATTTCTCTTCTAATGAAATACTACCCAGTGAATTCCTTGTTAAACTATTTTCAGACCAACTTGTCTTTGTCCATTACTTATGGAAACCGGAAATATGTGATAATTGCAAATCCTTTGGTCATCCTAATTCTAATTAAAAGATAACTAATGTTAGCTCTAGCAAAAAAACAGTTAAAAATATTTAGGCTAATGTTACTGTTGAAAGCAATAAAGATGAACCAGTGAGTGTTAAGTCATGTCTATGAAAAAAAAGTGCATTTTGGTATGCAAGTCAAGAAAAGATATAGTTGGAGGAAAGTTATTAACAAGAATAAAAGTAAAACTCCTCCGAAAAAACAAAGTTACTCTGTTTTGGAAAATGTTGTGGTTAATGAAAGCTCAGTGAATCAGTTCCTAACTAATGGAATTTGGAGCAATTTAGTAGGAAATAAATTTGGAGTGCTAGCCACTTGTGATGAAGGAAAAGTTCCTTTGGGATTCGACTGAGTAAATGAGGAAGGCGAAATTCATGAAATTAATAACATGTTAACAACAGATTTCTGTGTTGCTTCAGAATCTGAAAATACTGATAATGACAAAGGGAAACAAGTTGTTATTGAAGACAGTAGTGGATTCAACGACAATGTAATTCCTGCGCATTATGAACACTTTCAAACTGTTCAACATGAACACCATTCTGGTGATAATGTGCATGACCTACTTGCAAGCAGTAATGAGTCTGACATATCTCCTCAACTGGTTTCAAATGCTTCATCATCAGCAAACAAGTCTCCTATTCCAAATGACTTTCACTTCAAACCAATGTTTCTAAACATTCAATCTATACCAACAAGATTAATCAAAGTTATTATAATCCCCACGACTTTTTGTAAAGCAACTGCAGGTGACTCTTAAAGTGTAGCCGTGAGTAATGAAGAGAAAGCTTCCCCTTTCAATTCAGTTAAGTAAAAACACAAAGATAGGCAACTTTTCTTGTATGCACACTTGGTACCACCAGCTGCGTACAAACCACTGCCTCCCCTACTAGTTGTTGCTTATAAAGCCTCTCCTCTCTCAGCATCCCTTCCGGGGTACATAATAAGAAGCACGAAACAAGTTTTGACAATAGGTATGCTCTTTGGCAATGACTAAGTGAGTTGTGTTTAAAGTTATTTGTCATGGTTGTTTCTTATTGGCGGTATGTTATCTAAGTTTGTGAGTTTGAATTGTCATAGACGGTTGTGCTAAGGTGATGGCAATTTTGTTCATGTAACTTTGCTTATGTAATTTCTTTGCTTTGCAGTAGTTTTCCCTATGTGAAAGTTTGGCATGTATTATGTAGTAGATATGCATGATGTATATCTCCTGAACTCCCTATAGTTATTATTTTTCATGATAATAAAGTGTTACGGATCACTTTAAAATCCAGTCGGCCTTGCCAAAAAAATAGTTGTTTTATCTGTCAAGTCAATGAATAAAGTCAAAAATGCTATAACAAAATTATGAGTATTCCTAGCGAATGTATTTTTATCATTAATTGCAAATCTTATGAAATAAAGAAATTTATCTTTTGGTTATTGATTTTATTGTGACTCTATTACTAGGTTTCCCCACAAGCGACTATAACTTTACTGAAATGCCTTTCTCCGGGTCTTTCAAAAATCAAAGATAAGGTGATAATTAGCAATGCACAACGAAAGGCTTTTGAAGATGCAAAGTTTGCAGACAACCTTCTTGCATTGGAGTGATTCAAAATATTTCAAGGCCAATGTGTCCTAGTTCAAAACATTAAAAAACAGAGGAGGAACTTAGAGGGAAAATTAAGACAGCAAGAGGAATCTCTCACCCAAGAATAACATCTAACTAAAGCTAATCCTTTGATTGGTTTTGATAATGACATGCCCAGGCTTCCGCAACAAGTTAGCGATTCAGAATTTTAACTTGAAAATAGTCGAGCCTCATGTAAATCGTTGGAGTTCATTTTAAATGGTGGAGTTTCTGATTTTTGTATCCACCTATTTTTGGCCTCTGCTAGCCCAGCCAAATATACTAGATTAAAAATAGCCGATGCAGAAGGATATCTCCACTTAACCAACCCCTGAGGGTTTAGATGAAAATTTGGTAAAAGATTGGGGACAAAAGGTGAATCACGAGGCTTGGAAATTTTTCATACTAATAGAAAAGACGGCATTGCTCTTCGTATCGACACTTGTGTTTACCAAATTAAAGTTTTGAAAAGGGATATTTATTCTCTTAAGAAATGTAATGCCAAATACAAAAGGCCAATAAAATCCTTTTGAAAACAAATAGAGCAATTAACCATGCTCTCAAGAATCAAGCTAAGTCAATTGATGAAGCCAACACCATCAGCTATAAAGAGAAGAAGCTTAAAGATTTGGTTTGAATCGTTTTAAAGTACCTTTCGGATCTAGTTATTTGCAAAATGTGATGGAGAAACCCCAAAATCTCTACGTTTTATTTCTTACCTTCAACTTATTTATACAAACTATTTATTTGTATGTAATTGTATAATTAGAACTTGATTGTAGCATTAATGTTATCTTTTGGTTTATTTACTTGAGAATAATCCCATTGTGTTCCTTTGTTTGCTTTCCTTTTTAAAATAATAGACATTCCGAAATCATTTTCTATTATAAAAAGCTCGAAACCTAGTTTGAGAATTTAGGACAACAAAATCTTTATAAAAAAACATTTTTGGTAATAATAGAGGATCTGAAACCACTCTCAATAATAGAGGACCCAAAATCCTAACTCAAGTACTGAAATAGCAAAAGTTCGAAAATTCTCTTATAAAAATAATAGAAATACCGAAATCACTTTTGGATTTAGAAGACCCAAAACTCATATTCGAGCACTAAAATAACAAAAGTCCAGAAGTCCTTGTCTCGGAATAAGAGAAGTCCCAAAACCACTTTCAGCTTTAGAAGAGCTGAAAACAAGATTCGAGTATTAAAATAATAGAATTCAAAAATCCACTTTTGGAAATTATAGAAGTCCCGAAACCACTTTCGGCCATTTGAAGACTCGAAACTCTGATTTGGGTATTTAAGTAATAGAAGTTCGGAAATTCTCTTTGGGAAATATTAAAGTCCTGAAACCACTTTCAACTTTTTGAACACCCGAAACCAATACTCGAGTATTAAAATAATAGAAGTCCATAAATCCTCTTTTGGGAGTAACGAAGTCCCAAGAGCACTTTCGGCTTTAGAAAACTTGAAATGTAGATTTCAGTATAAAATAATAGAAGTCCAGAAATCCTTTTCTGAGAATAATAAAATTCCGAAATCACTTTCGATTTAGAAGACCCGAAACCCGGATTCAGATATTAAAATAATAAACGTCTAGAAATCATCTTTTGGATATAACAGAAACCCCAAAGCACTTTCCGCTTTTCGAATTCTGATCTTCATTTCAGGCTTTTTCTTGATGCAGAGGTAGGACATATTCTTCTTTCGAACAAAGGCAGAACATGCTTTAAGTAATCCCTTTGAACTTTCTCTACCTTCTGCGAGATGAGGCATAAGTAGAGGCAGGGGTTGCTCCTCTTCAGAGCAGAGGCATGGCATGCTTAGTCAAAGCAGAGGGAGGACATGTTCTTTAAAAGAACTGACGTAGAGCATGCTTTATTCGGAACCTTGGCCAGGATAATTTTGTGACGGGACCAAGGGATTATGTAACGACCTGGAAAGAAATTCGATGCTCGAATTTCGACAATAATATATATACAACTCATATTACTTGTCAAAACTCAAATATCGAAACACCTTGGATTGTTAATAGAAAGAAATTAGAGGGTGAGAGAGAAAGAAGTATTAGAATAAAGAAAAGAAGAACGCGTCAGAATCTCATATTGGAACGAATAGGATTTAATATATCAAATCTCTTTCTACACAAGAAAACTGTATATGCATACCAATCGTCAGAGTACAACATATATCTGCCACAGCTGAAATACACTTTATATAACTAACGGTGAAGCTTCTTGCTTCTAGCTCCTGAACTTCAAGCGGAAACCTAACCTGTAATCTACTCGGTCTGACCCGTGTACATTTGAAGCAAAGAAAAATTCACCAAGATCAGTCTGAAATAATTTCAGTGATAAATTCACAGCACAAACAACTCGTTTAACTTTGAAAAAATCATTTTTGAAAAAAAGGATAATAGTAAGACCAGCCCACACATAAACACGGACGGTTTTTACCTTACTATAACCCAAAATAATTTTGGAAATCAATATATTTTCTAATATTATAATAGTGTCTATCAAATCACAAATAAATATTAATCTAGCAGAACGCTTGCATCTCACGCTCTACAAATATAGTATACAAACAAAACTGTAGGCTCTTATTGGAGAATGGATTTCCTAGCAAGGTATGGGACCACCTTCCGACAATGTACCTCCGTAGATGAATACATTGGGGTTCAATAAGAACGTCTTGCAACCCGGCTACACATGACCTGCCCCTCATTTCTCTTGAGAGTACCGAATATATCATTACCACGGTTGGGGGCCAGCCAACCGAACCGATATCATACATTAAAATAAAAGGGAAAACCGAAGGCATTTGATTTCTCCAGATCGGGTAATGACATACCATTTTAATGGGTGCGACCTACATAGCCATGTTGCCTGCCCGATTTTGTGTCGTTCCTGGTTGATGAGGCTTGAGGTTATGTTATCTTTTAGCACATCTCCATTCACTTTGAATGCCACCTCGTCAAATCCTTCAAATCAGTAATTGACGTCCACAAATACACTCTGGGTGTTAAGCAAGAGAATTTCTCCGCCACCAAACTTGGTATATTTGTAAAAATCAACATACATGATATTTGACCTATAAGTCAGTCGCGAGCGCATAATTGATTCGAAGTGGTTTTTGGGTCTAGTTCCTGTCATGGTCTCTTCGAAAACAACACGTCAAAAAGGTCCAATAATATTTATTTGATAGTCGGTGGTTTAACTATCAAATCATAACATTGTTGTTAAGTACATTGGCAACTCAGGTCAATTATTTTAAAACATTTCATCGAACCATTTCATTGATTTTCATAAATCGATTCTAGATTCTTATCTTACAAAAGCTCTTTCGCTATTCGAAATATTAATCGACAGTCTCGTATTGACCAAACTTCCCTTTCCATTTCCTTTGTCAGGAAATATTTCTATATTCCACAAAAACATCTTTTATTTTCCTAATCTAGGAAACTTTATTATATTTCCATAATCTTTTCGCATTCCCTTATATTTCAAATATCGCTATAGTTTTATGACCCACTTTCCATTTCTTTTATTATTGGAATTATCGTTTATATTTCTGTTTAATCAAATGGCATAGGTTTAATTACCAAGATCCTTTCCTTATTTCAATTAACCTATTTCACTTAATTCGGTTCCCAGGTGAATACCTATTTTTATAATCATCGTCTTGGGTAAAACCCTTTTTACAAACTTTGTTTATATGATTTGAATTAAACTTTGAATCCCTTTTCATATCTGAAAATATCACTTTAGTTCATATCCCATATCATTCTTCTATTCACATTTCCCGTAAACCAAACCATGGGCTTATCTTCTTTCGAACCAGGTATTTACCAAAGTTATTATTGGCCAATCAATGCCAAACCAAAACATTTTATTTGAAAAGATCCAATAGCTTTTATTTCACTTCTAAATCCTTTGTAAGTTAAAGTTGTAGTTTTTCCCTTAATAATTATTCCGACATCCTTACACATTAAAAATTGATACTATCTCTTGATAACAGTGAAGTCGTTCAAGTAGGGGTATTCCTATTACCTCTCAGACCTTGATCGACAACGCTCTTATCTCAAGATAATAAGAGTTTGCAATTCAACAATCTGATATTTCACTTCCATTTCCATTTACTATGGTTTAATAAACCATTTTCTTTTATTTTAAAACCCGCTGCACATGTTAATTCCTTTTTTTTCATTAAGTAAACTTCTCGATCTTATTTACCATTTAATTTCAATATGGATTTATAAACCATATCTTATATTGGTGATTGCCCTATAATCTTTTTACTTAGGTTATTATACGATTTAATATCCTTTTTCACGAATCCATTTAACCATCTCCATTGAAATCCTATTATACGCTTCACCATTTTTACTTCATAAAATCTTGTTGAAATCCCCATATTAGCATGTAAATCACTTTTACAAATTTTGTCAACAACTTTGGGTTGTAATCCTTTTATCAAACTCTTATTAGATTTTTCAACCTTATCGCCACTTTATCACTACTTAATTGAATTTCGATTAAACAAAATCATTGCCTTGATCATTATTAATAAAAGTAATAATTAACTTTAATACTACCAACATTAAAGATAATTAACTTTGATATTAGCTAAAAATAGAATGGTTATCATTTTTAAAAGCTTATTAAATAACAATAAATAATTCAATAATTACTTTAAATTATAGTTAATCGGATATTAACTAACATTTAACACCATTTGTTAAATTTAAAGAATATTCAGAAATTTATTCCTTAGATTAATTTAAATCAAATGAATCAAATTGTCAATTTCCAATTAAACGATTGATTTTTTTTTGCCAACCGTACATATCAGTTAACAGATTTCCATTATATGTACCCCCTTAAATTAATTAATTAATTTAAGACATCAGTTAATTGTTTTATAAAAACAATTATTTCATTTCACTAACCTGTAGGTTAGTTTTTGACTGCAATTCACAAATCTCGCTAACGATATTAAAATTCTTATTATAAAATATTTAATATTTCTATTAAAACATGATTCTAACATTAAAATATATGTATAAACTTCTTTTCATTTCTTACATAAAATAGACTCAAAAGCTTTAATCCAGTCATAAAATAAATTTTATAACTTAAAACCGCATTTATCTTGAAACCATAGATTTTAGGCCCTTACTGCCAACCACTTATTCAATACTTTCGATTGATTAAAATTACAACAACGGTTAACATCCATTCACCCATTAACATTCAAACAGATTTCAATGTCATTTGGGGTAAAATCAGTTCATGTATAAACAATAACAATAACAACAACAACATACATGATATTTTAAGGAATCCGGTCGGATTCCTCCAACCTGTTCTTCCCCTGCATCACAAATTATTATAACATTTCAAGATAGCATATAATTCTAAATAAATAAATAAATGACGATAATATAATTAACAATAGCCATTAAATCATCCATAAGCAACCCAAGCAGCCAATCAACCAAAATATATTATTAACGATATTTTTATTTTTGTGGATTTGTCACATCATAGTAGTCCAGAAAAGTGTGAGAGTTAACTCACCATTTATTTCGATGATGCTGCGTTGTTCGTATAATTTTAAACAAGCATTTAAAATTACGTGAAATTCCATCTACAACCGATCCCGACCAAACCAGCCCAACCTCGTCCGTCGTTGTGATTCACACTGTTCTGTTCAGTATGATCTGGTTATACTCATTCCAATTTCGAAAATTATTTAAAACTAAGTAAATTATCAATTACTATATTAATTACCTTTTATTTTATTTCAACCGACCTCACTACCTTAGATCCTCTGAAGTTTTCCCATCTGATACATTCACATTTCTTCTCGCTGTGCATGCATTCCTTCCACCCAATTTTACATGTGCTAATGCCATACACCTTGGCAAAGTGGCACACGTCATCTCCTTTGGTTGTTCCAGGCAGTTTCCTTTTTTTTAATGTAGGCCCAAACCCAGATGATACTCACGGCCCTCCTCCCCTTTCCTTCACAAAGGCCACGTCTGCTCCAGACTTATGTTCATGCATGACATCTCCTTTTAAGTGCCACCCAACATGCTTCAGCGCCCCTTTTATTTCCAGCGCCCATCCTAGTTTCAGTTTGAACTTCAGCCATGCCATTACATTCCTATGCTCTCAACAACGAGACCATCGTTTATTCCACTGCTTTAGCTTACGTTCTTCTTCCCAATATGTTATATACTTATATATAAACACTGTAGCAGTACCTACGAATCTGATCTCCTCCTGATGTCCTTCTTTATATGCACACAACCAATGCCCAGATTCCCTTTCCTACTTCATGTGTAAACCTCTCTCAACCACCATAGTATTTCCAAACTCACCCGAATAGACTACCGCCACTCACTTCCTGTCTTTCTAGTTGAGGTGCTGTGGTGTATATTTACTGATTGAGGGAGGTGATTTAATTACGTGAGGAAGAAGGTTTTCATTTGAGTTTGAGCTTCGGCTTTATTTCGTTAGCTTGGAAGAAAATAAAGGACGTATAGGTATTTATACAGGCGAAGCATTGGATAGGAACAATGTCACTCACGCCGCTGGTACAATGTAGGTCTGCTGGATTGTGTAGTTAGGCAGATAGGTCTGCTTATTTTATATAGGGTTTCATGCAATTAATTGTCTGAAAGAAAGGGATGTGTAGGTTAGAGGACAGACAAAGATATCTTTCTTATTTTAGAATGGAAAAGAAAGATACATCATTGTTTACATTGCGGGGCAAAGATTTCACATGGTTTTACTGTTGATTCTGGAGTATGCAGAGACATTTGCAGATGTTTTGTTGCATTTATATTAATGCATCGAAGGCCCCCTTTATGAGCTATTTTACAGATGAACGAGTCCCATTGGTTTGCCGTAATCGTTGAATTGAGAACAGAACATTTTGAATAGATACGAGGGGATTTAAAAATATATTGCAACCTTTTTTGTCAAAGGCTATGTACAGATTTTGCAGTAACACGTTCAACCGAAGGACAATATTTCCCTCTATTTGCTGGTGAAAAATTTAATCAGCCCAGATTTTAGATATTCGGCCACGTTCCAAGCTTTTGAAGGTATCGAATGAGACAAGACAACCTGGGTGAACACAAGATTGATGTATTTATTTATTGACACTTATCTATTTTATATATAATCAACCATGTCAAATAGTGTTTCCTTGAGAATAGATAGCACTATCTGAGAAAAGAAAGAATCAACATGTCTTGTGTAGAAGGAACGTAAATATCTTGTTCCGTGATTTATTTATTTATTTGATTTATATGGACATCATCCTTACTATTTGCATGAGACTTTTATATATTTTTCGAAGGAATTATATTTGATGTGAAGTGGAAAAAGAACTGAGTGTACCAAGATCGAATATCACTATCGATCGGTTAGTAATGTCGCGAATTTGACAACATGGCCTACCAGGATTGAACGTAGAGATTTAAAAGGATTAAATGAGGGTATCTCAGAGGTTATAAAAGATTTAGGTTTGAAAGCGACCCTAATTATAAAATAAATCATTATGGTTTAATAAACGAATTCCATAGCGACTATTCTAAAATTTTATTTGGACATAAAAAAATCTAAAATATGAAAACTCGATTTTTCTCTTCCATTAGAAAAATATTATCCACTAGATCCGATCGTTTCTTGTTTCAAAGAAAGCCGACTTATATTTATTGGATCCTGTACAGTTGTTTAAAGTTCAAAACGTTATATTGCGAACTACCGCGCTACTACAACTCGTTTTATAATATAATTATAAATTAAACGTTCGAATATTGTTTAATAAACGAATATGTTCACGTAATTTCAATATAAACAATATTAAACCATTTTAAATTGCCCGTTCACATTATATTGCAAATTCAACATTTTAGACTGTTTTTGAAAATAAAATATTATAATATTATTCATATTAATAACATACTCAAAATAAAATAGTTAAATTCAATTATTTAAATTCAAATCAATATTTTAAATAATAAAATAATTCAAATAATTGGCTAGAAAATACGGGACGTTACATTCCTCCCCCTTGAAAGAATTTCGTCCCAGAAATTACCAAGGCAGAAAGAATGTTACAACCCATTATCTTTACACAATTATTTAATTTAAACTCAGTTTTATTTTCAAACTAACTCATTTGGTTTTAAAACCAATTTATTTCAAATAACAGAATTTAAAAAAAAATTCAAAAATATTTCAATACCTTAAATTTTAGATAATTTTTGGCAAAGTCTCCCCTATACGGAGGGACATCTGCAATATTGTAGGTTGAAGGGATATATACATCGACCAACACGGTCGGAAGAATTCAAAAATCCAAACTCAAAACCCAAATAAAAAACCAAAATTTTATATTTTACTTAGGCGTACCTTTCTGCGAGCGTTATTATGCGATAAGCGATAAATTATACTTGAGCTTGCTTAGTTTTTTTGCAGCTCTATTCAAACTGAATTCAATTAACTCCAAAATTTCTCTCTTGAACGGTTTTACGGATGAATTCATTTTGCACATGTCCTTAACTCCAATGAACTTCATTAGTTTCATAACCATTAAGTAAGATTCATATCTAGATGTGACTACCCGCCCCGCACCAGCCGACATTTCAATGAAAGTGCGCTGTGCCAATGTCTAACCAGCACGGGACGATCGCCAAAGAACGGAAAGGAAGGGTATTTGAACTAACAAGGAACCTATAGAATGTCTCACAGCGCGAGGAATAAAATATAATAACATACTAGAAATAAAACAGGTGAGACAGTGCATAAGCTGAAAACTAAACATCATAGCAGCGGAAAATCCAAATACAGCTTATGTTCCACATCATTATTAAAACTGTCTCTAAAGCAAATAAGGAAGGTACACTACTAATGCCCAAAGTAGTGACCAGCAGCGACACAGGGAGAATATATAGCAAATAGTACGTGTAAGCCTCCTGCTCGTCTCCGGACAGCTACTCGTGCACAACCAGCTAACCTATGTCTAGTCTGCCCGTTTAAGAGCACCAGAGTAATAAGAAGAGACATAAAACTCTGGGTCAAACAAAAGTCTGGTATGAGCGATAAGCTGCAAAACAGAACAATAACAAGTATACTAAACCATACATGAATCTGGACCTGCAACCAAAGAGTTAGCACAACATACTGTACAATACTCTAAGGTGCCACTAACATATGGTGTAAAGAATACGGGGGTGGGATGTTCATGACATAGTGATGGCAAGCAATCAATCATAGCAACCATCCTCACATCTCTCACTCAGTGCGTAAAGCATATGATATCCACCACTTTGATCACTAGACCCATCGAGGTAGTGACGGAATCCGACTTGTATAACTATTGCTACCACCAAGCTTGCCCCATGGAGTCATGACTCAATCCTTACAAATGTCCCCCACCTCATTGGTCCATAGCCAATAGTCCTACCTAGGCCACTGTGGCCCCGAATCCGTCCACATACCCCATACTCCATAGTGATCCAAAGTTATAGACATCGATAACCCCTTAGCACATGTTCCACAGCAAAGCCCAAATCATGAAGTTAACTCATTGGTTCCCATCTGGATCCTGAGTTCCACTTTCTATTTGGACTTCCTTTGCATCTCGGGTTTTGGTTGAATTAGAGTTGGTCTTCAAAAGAGTCATTGCATCGTAGTAGTGGGAGCTCGAACTCGGTTCGGTTTGTAGTCGTTGCCTCGGTTCGGTCATGAAACTCCATGGTGCAGTTTGGTTCGGTCCTCAAAGTGTTCCTCCCAAGTCGGTTCGGTTCGATGTTCTTCCATCTCTAAATCCTGATTCGGTTCGGTGCTCCTGCCTAGGTTTGATCCGATCTGATCCCCTTTGAAGCTCCGGTCCGATTCCAACAAATGGTGGCCTTCCTTCTTGCCATAATCCAATCCGCTTTAGTTCAGCTTTTCCGACCCGATCCCATGCTCAGCTCCGATCTGATCCCCAACCTAACTCCAACTCTTTGCAAGTAGCCTTCCTTTGTGCCATATTCTTTCTTCTGCGTGGGCTCAGGTTCGGTTCGGTTTCCTTGTCTCTGATGTCGGTTCGGTTCGACCAATCATATCCGATCCGAACCCCTTCCCCTATCTGATCCAATCCCGATCCTTGCTCCAACTTTCCAGCGACTGTTTTACGCCATACGACGTCGTTTTCAACCATTCTAACTCTTCTAATCAATCACAAAGCATACCATACTGTCATAGCAACATGTATAATCAACCACAAACACCAAAACAATAACTTGATAGGTTAAAACAAATCAAACATAGACAAAATCCCATATTTTCCCTTAAGCATGTTTAAGCAAAACTAATGATAGGATTAGTAAAACTTAACCAAATTTTCTAACAGAGGCCCAAAACAATATTTCGAAATTTCTAAATATTTTTCTAGACTTTTAACATGTATAATTTCGCTAATTAACACTAATTACCCTTAATTAACCATAATTAGTGAGGAACTATGCAAATCACTCACCTTTGCCACAAATAAACCATAGATCTGAAATGATTCTCTATTTGGCACAAATACTGATGTCTAACAGCAGTTCTAACCTTGCTTGGGTGCTGTTAGCCTACTTTGTGAACTAGGCAACACAAAGAGCAAATAGTGGGAAAGCCATCAACCGGTTCAGATCGGAGGGAACCAGCGCAGGAAAGAAGCAGGAGTCAAAGACGCAGACGTCACATTGGTTCGGTTTGGAGAACACTTCAGCGACACCAAAAGAAAGCGAGCAGCCTCATCGGATCGGATCGGAGGCAGTCGATCTGAACCCCTTTTTTCTGAACCTGTGACCATTACTACACACGTTTCCTGAAGACTCGGGCCAAGCATGACCATTTCCTCCCACGATCTCCCACTAAATTGATGCATTGTCACCATTTGCAGGCCTCCGAACCTGACTCTTATGGGATGGATGCCACGCAGTTCCGAATCGGAGCCACTTCGAGGAGATTTTTCACCTATAAATACACCATCAAGAGACATTTAAAAGGATCTTTTGGCAAATTCTCAGTTCTAACTTCCTTCATAGCCGAATTTCATAATCATATTCAGATCAAAATCATCTCTTAAAGTCTATTTTTGAGAGATTTGAGTAAGCTTATGCATTGTAATTGTGAAGTTGATTGAGAATCATTGTCATATTTGCATTCAAATCATCAATAAAAAGAATTGAAAATGGATGTAGGCCCTTTAACGCCGAACCACTATAAATCATGTGTTCTTCATTGCTTTTTAGTCCTATTTCATTAAAATCATAGCTAATTTAGGTATTAGAACCAATTTTTGGTCTAACATTTTGGTGCTTTCACTGAGAACTCTTCGAATTCTCAGCCTTTTAGGGATTATCATTCTACTATTTGGACCTTCAAGTTCAAAGAAGTTAATCCTTTGTCTTTGACATCTTTTAGTACTTGTTGACTAACCGTTGAAGAATCAAGTATCATGGCTAAGACCAAAGGAAAAGAAGTGCAAGGCGCTAGGGGAAACGATGCTAGAGAAGATCAGCAAGCCATCATGTTAACGAGGTCACACAATCAAAGCTCTGGAGCAGACCGCTCCGATCAGGAGGATCCGAATCGGATGGAAGGCGCCGATCCGAACTGGATGAAAGGCACCGATCTGATCCGGTCTAATGAGGTCGAGGGCACTCACTCTCTCCATCCGAACCGCCCCGACCAGGCCACTGTGAACTGATCCGATCCGAACTAGAATGAAGCTGGAACTTCTACTCGAGCTCCCTCCAACGCTCTGATTCCAGCCACGATGACCAATGTTCAGGCTGATCCATCTGCACTCATTACCCTGGGAGACTTTTCACGTTTTCTTGACATGCTCTAGAGCACTAAAGAATCATTGGAAGCCCAAAGGCGTGACAACCTTCGCATGCAGGAAAACATGATCACTATGGGTAGAGAACTACAGGAGCTCCAGATGCAGAAGGCTCCTTCCCCAACACGCCGTCTTGCTACAGATGATTCATCTTCTTCGGACGAGGAATGCCCTCACGAGAGAAGGCCGCTTGAACGACCTCAGAACCTCGATCAATTGACTTTTGGATCTCTCGGATCCCGCGAAGACGCCGCTCGTGTATTAGGCCCTGATGACCCGAGCCTGCAACAGCCTATGTTGTTATCCATGCGCGGATCCCACGTCCTACCCAGGGATCCTAATATTACCAACTCCACGCAGCAACAGCTTCTCCAACCTCTACCTCCTGAGATTGACCGGGAGCACAGAGAGCGACGTAGAGTAGCTGCCGCCAGAAACAGGAGGTCATCCCCTGATCAGGAACCCAGGGGTAATCCGAACATCAGACCTAGAGAGCTTGTGCAGACATTAACAAATGTCGATGTATGGGAAATGGTGCACCAGATTATGTACGAAAGCCGGCGGTATGCTAAAGAAGATTGGGGCATTGAGCGAAGTCATACCCCCTTCACAGATGACATACTGGATTTCCAGTTTCCTCGACGATTCAACTTGCCTCAGATGGATCGATATTCAGGAAGAACAGACCCAGGGCAACATCTGATGAGATATGCATGGTTCATGAACGCGGCAGCAGCCCCAGATGCCGTAAAATGCAAAGCTTTTCCAATCTATCTTGAAGGCGTAGCGTTAATGTGGTTCACCCGACTCCCCCCTCGGTCGATATCAAATTTCACAGAATTGAGTGAGCGCTTCATGAATCAGTTTCGACTCCATTCCCGAAAGTCCAAGAGCGTCATAGAATTGTCATGTATTAACAGGCCCCAAGAGAATCTTTGAAGTCCTATTTGGATCGTTTCAACCTAGCCGTCACTGAAGTTAGTGATCCCCATGAGCCCAATATCTTGATGGCCTTGATAGAAGGGGTAGATCCTGACACAGAATTCGGGGATTACTTGGCTGGAAAACCACCTCCTACTAGAGAATTGTTCTATGAAAAGGCTAATATCCGCTTAAGGCGAGAAGAAGCTAAGGCAAATCGGAAGAGAAAGTCCGAAGGGGCCTCGAAGGAAGGTATCCAGAGTAACGTTGCTATGAAACAATCTGGTGACAGTTCAGGGAAGGTGGAAGTAAATGTTGGCAACCAGAGTGGGGGTAATAGCAACAAAAATGGGAACGACAATAGAAGGAACAGAAATCGAGGGAATAGCTCTAATAAAAGACCGAGATTCCAGACTTCTGAAAATTATACGCCATTAAATGATACGTTGGAGAATATTTATTTAGATACATATAACATATTGCAGTACAAAAAACCACCGCCCAGATATTCTATTGAGAAAGAGATTGCAACAGGAAAGTTTTGTTTGTTTCATGGTACCCACGGTCATTCCACCAATGAATGCCGTCATTTGAGAGATATCGTTGAAAGATTGCTGCGAGAAGGGAAGTTGGATGAGTATAAGGTCGCCCCAAGGGACAGGGGGCAAGGGGGACAAGCCCCGAACCAAAACCAGCCTGCTTCAAAACCCACAGCTCAACAAAAAGGTAAGGGGATCGTCATTAATACTATTATAGGCGGACCTCACTTGGTTGGTCGTAGTTTTAAAGCAATGGACCAGTACGTCAACGCCGCCAAGCATTTGAAGTAGGAGAATGCAGTAGCCTCAAAGAGTTACTCCAGTAAAACAACAAAAGACGATGTCGTATTCCGTAATAGAGATGATTCCGGAGTTCAATCTCCAACCGACGATCCACTAGTGATTACCACAACAATTGGCCCTGCTTTAGTCCATAAAGTGTTAGTGGACAACGGGAGCTCGGTCAATATCCTATTCAAGAAAGCTTTCGAACAAATGAGACTAGAAGCAAAAGATGTAAAGCCATGTGAAGGATGGATACGTGGCTTTAACGGAGCATCTACAACTCCGATGGGTTATGTGGAACTACCAGTCACACTAGGGCAGGGAGATCGCTAGAGAAAAAGGATCCTGTCGTTTCTAATTTTGGATGTGGAGTCGCCCTACAATTCCTTCCTAGGCCGACCGGCCCTTGCCGAATTTAGGGCATGTATTGCACCTTGGTGCTTGCTGCTTAAATTCCCGACTGACTCAGGAGTTGGGGTGATGAGGGGCGACCAAGCTACGGGACGAGCTTGTTACATGACGGAGTTAAAGATGTTAATGAAGGGGTTGAACATAGAAGCTAAGGACGATTCCGCCCCTCTAAAGGAGGCCTCAACATAGAAATTAAGGGGTCCTGCCCCAAGAGAGTTGCCCTCAGACGTGCTCGAGGATATAGATCCCAAAGAGGATAGAGAACCCAGGGATAGGAAGGCAACTCCCAACGAAATAACAATAGATATACCTATTGATGAAACAGATCCAACAAAAGTACTAAAGATCGGCTCGCAACTGGATCTAGTTAGAGCGAGGGAATTGGCTGATTTCCTAAAGGCAAATCTGGATGTGTTTGCCTTGACTCACGCTGACATGCGTGGGATTTCGCCTACCATCATGAGCTACTCTTTGTGTATTAATCCAAAGCACCCACCAGTCAAGCAGAAGAGACGGATGTTAGGCCCAGAGCGGTCAGCAGCTTTAAAGGAAGAAGTAGAGAAATTAAAAGATAATGGATTCATTAAGGATTCGAAATATCTTGACTGGATATCGAACCCTGTCCTGGTCAAAAAGTCAAACGGGAAGTGGAGAACGTGTATTGACTTTTCTGATTTGAACAAGGCTTGCCCGAAGGATAGCTTTCCTCTCCCAGAATTGATCAACTAGTAGATTCGACGGCCGGGCATGAGCTTTTATCCTTTATGGACGCCTATTCCGGGTACAATCAAATTCCCATGCACATACCAGATTAAGAGCATACAAGCTTTATCACAGACTTGGGGTTGTATTGTTACGTGGTAATGCCATTTGGGTTAAAAAATGCGGGAGCCACGTATCAGCGCCCAGTCAACCGCATGTTTTACAATCAAACCGGGAAAACCATGGAAGTTTACATAGATGATTTGCTCGTGAAATCCAAGCAATCTCCCGATCATACGAAGGACTTAGAAGAAATGTTTGGCGTACTACGAAGGTATGGGATGAAGTTGAATCCCTTGAAGTGCTCTTTTGGAGTGGCATTAGGGAAGTTCCTTGGCATTATCGTGAGTTCCAGAGTAATTGAAATCAATCCGGACCAAATAGCAGCAATCCAAAATATAGAGGAGCCGCGAAAGACTAGGGATGTTCAAAGCTTAGCTGGGAAGGTTGCAGCACTGGGCAGGTTCATCTCCAAAGCAACGGACAAGTGTGTACCTTTCTTCGATCTCATAAAACGGGGAAAGCCAAATTTTGAGTGGACTCCCGACTGTGTGGAGGCATTCCAAAATCTATTAGACTTCTTAGAAAAGCCTCCAATATTATCAAAGACTGTGGAACATGAGGATTTGTTCGTCTACTTGGCGGTATCATCTCACGCCGTCGGCACAGCATTAGTACAAGAAGATAAAGTCCAGAAACTTGTGTATTACGTAAGCAAAAAACTAGTTGTTGCAGAGCGTAATTATCCGAAGATAGATAAGCTTGCTTATAGCCTCCTGATTGCTTCCCGCAAACTTCACCATTATTTTCAGGCACACCCGATAGTTTTATATACCGATCAACCTTTGAGACAAGTGTTGCAGAAACCCAAAGCATCGGGGCGGTTACTTAAATGGAATATTGAGCTGAGTAAATTTGATTTGAACTTTCAGCTACGAAGATCAATAAGGGGGCAGACATTGGCTGACTTTATAGGTGAATTTACAACTCCTGAAGAGGAAACGGTGGGTGACAAGGTAGTTACTTTGGATCGAGAGTTAGAACTTAGTCCATGGAAACTATTTACGGATAGGGCCAAGAATGATCGAAAGTCCGGCGCCGGAGTTGTTTTGATAACTCCTGAAGGACGATCTATCTATTATGCATTACGGTTAGAGTTTGCTGCTACTAATAATGATTCCGAGTATGAAGCCCTGATTGCCGAGCTAAAACTCATTAAAGATTTGGGAGTGAAGACACTAGATATATATTGCGATTCTAAGATAGTTGTATGTCAAGTTCGGGAAGAATTTGCTGCTAAAAGACCTCGACTCATCACTTATCTCAAAAAGGTAAAGGAGTTACTGGGAGGTTTGGAGCATTATAGCATAACACACATTCCAAGAGCGGAAAATCAGAAAGCAGATCGACTGGCAAAGCTAGCAAGTTCTGATAATCCTAAAGAAACCGAAATGGTTCCGATAGAGGTGTTGGAATCACCAAGTTTCGACCTAATGGAAGCAGAGCTAGCCTTGAAAGTTGAACCAGAAAGAGAATGCTGGATGACATCGATTAAGAATTTTATCAAGAATGGAACCCTCCCGTTAAAAAAGAGCGAAAGACGAGTTGTAAGACGCAAGGCTACAAGATACGTTTTAGAGGATGACGTCCTTTATCGCCAAGGGTTTTCAATGCCCCTATTACGGTGTATCGCACATGACGACATTAAACGTGTACTACAAGAAGTACATGAAGGTGAGTGTGGAGATCACACTGGGGGCTAAACTTTAGCAAAAAAATTATTACGGTACGGATATTTCTGGCCTACCGTGAATAAAGACGCGGCTGATTATTCACGACGCTGCGATAGATGTCAAAGATTCGCCAAAGTTCCTAGAGCGCCTCCAACCTAGCTCAAGTCGATGGTAAGTTCATGGCCATTTGCCGTGTGGGGAATTGACATTATTGGATTGTAACCTATTGCCAGAGGAGGAGCTAAGTACGTGATCGTTGTCGTGGACTACTTCACAAAATGGGTGGAAGCTGAACCTTTAACAACCATTACGGCGAGGAAGGTGATTAGTTTTGTGGTCAGAAACATTATTTGTCGATTTGGGATACCGAAGACCATCATAAACGATAATGGGACGCAGTTAGACAGCATCGAGTTTAGAAACTTCTGCCAGAAATATAAGATTGATAAACGGTACATTGCAGTAGCTCATCTGCAGTCAAATGGCCAGGTCGAAGCCATAAACAAGGTCATTAAATCAATTCTAAAGATGCGGTTAGAGCAGGCCAAATCTAGATGGGTAGACGAGTTGCCATTAGCTTTACGGGCCTACAGAACAACCTTTAAGACTGCTACCGGCCATACTCCCTATTCACTTTCCTTTGGGTCAGAAGCAGTGATCCCGGTTGAATTGGAATTCCCTTCTCATAGAGTTGCGTATTATGATCCAATGACAAATAAAGCACTCCTCCTAGAATCTCTTGATATGATTGAAGAAAAAAGAGATGAAGCTGACTTGCGTGCCTCGAGACATCGGCATCAAGTAGCACGTTATTATGATCGGAAAGTTCGCTTCAAAACCTTTGAACCAGGAGACCTAGTACTGAAACGAGTCTTCCCGCCTTCGACCCAATTGGATCCAAAATGGGAAGGGCTATACACCATCAAACGGAAGCTTGATACAGGAGAATTCAAGCTAACAACCGTGGACGGTGAAGAAATTCCCAGAGCCTGGAACGCTCAACACTTACAACGATATCTGAGCTAGATATGAAATGTCATCCCTTTTGTTTTTATAAGCTATGTAAAAAGGCATGACTTGCCTTAAAAAGTCTGTTTATATGAACAAAGGATTATGAAGTGGATGTAGGCTACGACTTAGCTGAACCACTATAAAAATATCGTGTGTCATTTACTTTTCTGCATTATTTTATCTTCAACAATTATTCAATCATAACCACGAAACACGAAATACTAAATTAGATTTGGAAAGTTGAAGATGACCTATGTGCAGGAAAAAATAAAATGATCGTTTGCAAAATAAAAGAATGGGAAGACAACATTCTTAACTTTAACTCTCAAGAATCGAGAGAGAGTATAAAGGACGGGAAGACGACGTCTCTTGAGGCGTGAAGGTGCACCCAGAGGAGAGACCGCCTCAACACTACTCTTACCTGGTTATGAGACAGGAGAGTATAAAGATGCTAGAAAGAGTAGGCATCAATGATGAAAGGAATATGGCTCCGTCGGAGAATTAGGGGCAATCGAATTTTGAATTTAATCAATCTTGAATAATTCTTGCTCAGTCATCCAAGATTGACTGGGGGCATATATGTGTACGCAAATTCCCATCAATAATGACTTCATTATATAATTGTAATACGACATGCTCTTTCATTTTTACTTAAGTACTAAACTAACAACTATCGGACATTGTAGGAAATAAATTATTATTATCTACAAACACGTGAGTTTGTACAGGGAAATCAAGTAAAGGATGCGAGGGCCGCACTCGCTGCAACAATTGCGGACCAATTAAATGCCAAAATAAAACAAAGCACTCCGTCACTTGGGCTTTGGAGCTGACTTGGATTTTTTGGAAGCTTTCTGAGTAGCCTTAGCTTCCTTTTCAGCATCAGTCATAATGCGTTTCGGCCTTTTCTTCTCCGCAGTCGAAGTGCTAGAATCAGTTTATTTTTTACCAGGAGTTGGAACACTGGAGTCAAGAGAAGATTTTTTTAGCAAGTTCCTCTGTAATAGACCTAGTTGAAAGCTTAATGACTAACCTTGATCCAGGATCCACCATTGCAAGGGGTTTAAGGCTTTTGGGGTTCAAGTCTTCAACTTTTAGCTGCATACGCTTGTCTTGTTCGGCTTTCATTTCAGCCAAAGCGACGTCATCAACACTTTTGGAGTCCCCAATTATAGCCACATCAGGATCTTCTTTGTGCCCCTCGCTACCACCATCGTCTTTCAAGGCATCTATCATCTCGTCATCATGAGAAGTGTCGGCCTTAGACAGTTCAGCTCCCCCTCCTGATTCTACAATGGTAGCCTTATCCTGTTCTCCTTGAGTCTTTTCCACGGATTTTACCCCAGTGGTGGTTCCCTGATGCATGTTAGTCTTCTCGTCCAGTTTAACACCTACAGAATGAGAAGGACCAATTATCAACTCAGGAGAAAATAAAGGATCCTCCATCGATTGCCCAATCACATGGCGAAAAGTGGAGACGGCCTTGACGAATTGAGGTGAAAAGGTAGAAATACCTTTCGATGGTTTCTCAATTGGAGTGACTACCGTCTCTGACGCTGATTCGGGTATAGGAGATAAAAGAGACGCCTGAGGGATCCTCGGGTTCTCGGGATCATATCCCTCGACTTCAGAAGTTTCAGCAGTAGTGGAGGAAGAACCAGCCTCAGGGATATTCTTTTGTTTGGCCATCCGTTTCTCCTCCTCCATAGCAGCGCAATGAGGCGACGCCCCTCGGCTAGGCGTGCCAGCTCGTCATCTCTCAGATACTTTTTCATCAGTTTATATCCATCGACGAAGTCAACCTTAAGTTCGTCTTCCTCCCATTCGAAGATTTGACTCCATACGTGAACTAAGGTAGTTGGATAGTCTTCAATCCAAGAGATGTTTCGGCGACGAATTATGTGAGCGAAGAATTCAATCAGTAATTCGCCAAAACCGTGCACTTCGTCCTGAGCCTCTGATAGCTGTTGACGGGTCTCTTCAGCAGACTTAATAACATTTTCCACATTCCCCTCAGCTAGGGCAGCCCTATTCTCGGCTTCCATTAACCTGGATTCCAAGTCAGCGTTTCGTTTCTCCAATTCATCATTTTTTCTCGCTAACTCGACTTTTTCTCGCTCAAGAGTATTGTAAGCTAGTTGCATATTGACATTGTTCGACTTAGCATCTTCTGCTTGTTTCTTCAACTACAAACGCTCTTGACTATGAGATTCCAGCAAGTCATGATAACGCTTCTGTAACTCCTCGAATTGTTGTTTGAAGTTGTTAGCGTCTCGTTGAGCGATGACAAGTTGAGCCTGTGTGTCCTCAAGGTCCTTCTCCAAATTTTTCAAGGCCTTTTCATCGGCATCTGCAGTCTTTTTCATTGAATTAACATCTGTAATTAAAGTCCGATTGATTCTGGAGAGATTACGTGAATACTTGAACATCTCCGAATATTGCTTCTCGACTGCGTCAATCTTCGCTTTAGCCTCTTCTGGCCACTTTGAGGAAATAGGCTCGAGAGCAGGTAAGAAAGTCAGATTTTCAAAATAATGGTCTGGGAACTGCTTCTCCAGATATGCCCGCTTAACTTTGGACTCAGCATCCAGTGGTGGAGGTCTGTAGTATGTTAGCTCAGTGCCCCTATGTTTAGTGGGCACGATGGCTGTATCACCTTTTCCAGGTCGCTTCTCAGAAACCTTATGTTTGTCTCGTGAATCGTTATGTTTCGGTGGACTTTTTTCCCGACTGTGTTTGTCTTAAGGAGAAGTTCGGTCTTTGGGCTGCGATGTGTCTTCTACTCGACGACTCTAATAGCTTTAATATCGGTCTGGATCCGACCGGACGGGGGAGCGAGAGCGCGAGGTGTGTGGCCAATAAGAATCATGAGGCCTTCTGTCCTCTCTACCCCGGCTTTCACGACGATCATGCTCGACATCGGAGGGGGGTCTATACATGCTACAACATATTTTCCTGACATCATAGTAGGGGCAAGACATTGTACCTATGCAACAGTGTAAGCGGAATTCAGAATCAGTGTTCACATGAGAAGTGAGTGCTATGAAGTGTGGTGCTATTTTGTTGGGTGCATCCTAAGTGGTGTTCCCCCCGACAAACCCGAGTCCGAAGCCAGGCCAGCGCGAGTGGGCTCTTTGGCCTTCATGGTAGTAGTCTGCTCTGAAGAAGTGAAAATTAAAGGATTTGTGCCAAAGTCCTCTGAAGTATAGATGGTTTTGGGTAGGGGGAGATCTCCTAAACCCAGAAATGTAGAGTCGTCGGTAGTAGGGACATCTCCTTGAGAAGCGTCTATTGGCAGCTCTTTAGGGGACATTGACTTCTCAGGAGAAATAGCATCATCAGGGACGGTATACCCTTCTCTGTGCTTTTCAGCTATGTTGGCTAACTCATCGTCCTGAGTTGAAGATGGAGAAGGTGAAGTCCGAAGAGGTATTGTTGGACTTTTCGAGCCCTCGCCCGTTTCAGGAATAATGTCCACTGGGGGATGTATACAAATGGACCCGACCCATGACCTATGCTATGGGTAATGGATAGTAACCCGTGATGATGGAGATACTCATCCTTAAGAACTTCGTCGATGGTTAGAAATTTTTGATCACCATTGAGAAGCTGATGCATCCGATCAAAGTACAATTGATCCAATATTTGTTTTGGGTTATCAACTGCAAACAAAAGAGAAAGCAGGTTAATGTGTTGGCATGAACATTCAAAATTGAGATCCAGAAAATCGATGCTTTACTTGATTTGGTCCATCTCCTGGCGCATCCCGGTTGTTGCCTGATATAAAACCATTTGAGCTTAGAATCGCCGGCCTTACTGCTAAATGGAGCTGAAATAATTTTCCTTTTTGGGACTGATTCAAAATAGGAGAAGGAAGGAGTCTCTTGAGTCCGATGCTTGAAATTATAAAAAAAAAGTGGACGTCATCGAAAGTAGGGTCTGTACCTAAAATCTCTCTGTATGCTATATATAAGGTATATAAGTAAGCATAAGAGTTGGGATGTAACTGCATGGGGGCAATCCGCATCTGTCTCAGAAAGTCGACAACAAAAGGTGGAAACGGTGGAATAGTCCCAACCATACACATCAATCGGGTAACTGCCATAAATCCCTCCGGAGGATTGTGGGGACGATCAACTTTCAATGGCACCAGGGTATCCCTTTTCAGTATCCCGTGCTTTAAACATATGCGAACAAGTCTGTTGTCATCAATCGTCGATTCAACAGAGTCTTTGGGTAACTCCAATATAATGGCAGACTCAAACTCATCAGGAGCTCGATTATCTCCTATCCCTCCTTCCTCTTCATCGCCCAGAAAAACTTCACTATCGGAAGGTGTTTCGCTGTTATGCCCTCCTACTTTATAATCTGGGCCTTATCGTCCCATTCAGGGTATGAGGAAGAAGATATGTCAATAAGAGTAAATTTCTCAGAAGTTTCCGCAACTTCTATCTTCTTTGCTAACCTAGATGAACGTCTCTCGGCCATGATCACTAGACTATTGAAGAAACAATAGCGAGGATTAGAGTAAAGTTGCCCGTGTCCCCCGTGTGTGTATGTGAACTAAAGTGTGTGCTACGGGTAACAAAGATGCAAAGTAAACACATGAGAGCGTGATATAAAGATTCAAAGGAGTAATAATGTTTCATAATAGTTCTTGATGTTTGTTATGTTCGTAAGGCGCTATCCTAACTGTTCATCAAGTTGAAGGTTATGCCAAGCATTGATTAAGCTAGTTGGAAAAATTCTCGCACATAGAGTTGGACTGTTTTGGTTCGGTTTAGATATGTGTATTGGGATCAGATCGGGGGGTAAAGTCATGTTTCGGTCTGAAGCAGACATTCACACCCAGTGAGTAAAACCGGATCGGTTCAGACGTAGGCTTTCGGAGCGGTTCGGATCGGCTTGAATAAACCTGCCTCTTCTCCTCCTTGTCTCTTATTCCGATCCAATCCGGTCAGGTTGGCTTTGTTTCCCCTTTTTACTTCTTTGCTCCGGCCCGATCCGGTCTTGTAAACATCTTTCCCTTCCCTTCACTCCAACGTTTCACCACCCGAACCGATCCCAGTTCCTTTCCTCTCCTCCCTCTCCATCCTCTACTCCATTTAACTAACACTGAACCCATTCCTCTTAGGAAAACCGTTTATTTTTAAGGAATTAGTTGCAATGAAACCCTCATGGACCTATATATTTCCTACCATGCCAAATCCCTTCCCCAACGTGAGGAGGTAGCAGAACCACCAACGACGACGGCGACGAGAAAGGGAGTCAAGCGTTGAAGCCGAGCAGAGGCTAAGGCCAAATCGCTCAAAATTGATCCCAAATCAAAACGGAAATCGATTGTTTTAAGATAATTGAGGTTATAGACCTACCAGCGAGTTTGATTTGGAGATTAACGAGAAGAATTTTGGGGTTTTTTGAAAGATAGGGTTTCACTGCAAAATATGATAAACGGGAGCGATAAAATAAAAGAAAGAGGAAGGAGATAGGCAGCGAGTTTATATATGTATTTACAGTGACCCATCGTATTCCTAGCCTTTTTACCCCCTTTCGAACCGGAGTTGCAAGCCCACAAATGCATTCTGGCCTGTTAGTCCACTGTTAAACAATACAGGAGGGAAACCCATTCGGGTCGGGTTCGAACCGAAAGGGATTATACACATCGACTTGGCATGCAGGTTGAATTCAAGGAAAAATAAAGAAAAAGCCTACCTGGAGGAATCACTGGACATTAAAAAGAGCTCTCAAAGTTGTTTGAAAATGATAAAAGTAATTCATATGGTTTATGGATAAATATAAGCAACAAAAGGCACGACTTTATGAAGTGGCACGTCTCAACAAGAAAATGGAAGCGATCGTTCAATGGCTTTAATTCAAAGACTGTTTAGTAAACTACTTCGAAGCACACTTTATCTTAAATAAGAGTGTACTTCGAGGGGGCAAAATGTTAGCCTACTTTGTGAACTAGGCTACACAAAGAGCAAATAGTGGGAAAGCCATCAACCGGTTCAGATCGGAGGGAACCAGCGCAGGAAAGAAGCAGGAATCAAAGACGCAGACGTCACATCGGTTCGGTTCGGAGAAGCACTTCAGCGACACCAAAAGAAAGCGAGCAGACTCATCGGATCGGATCGGAGGGAGCCGATCTGAACCCTTTTTTATGAACCTGTGACCATTGCTACACGTTTCCTGAAGACTCGGACCAAGCACGACCATTTCCTCCCACGATCTCCCACCAAATCGATGCACTGTCACCATCTGGAGGCCTCCGAACTCGACTCTTATGGGATGGGTGCCACGCAGTTCCGAACCGGAGCCACTTCGAGGAGATTTTTCACCTATAAATACACCATCAAAAGGCATTTGAAAGGATCTTTTGGCAAATTCTCAGTTCTAACTTCCTTCATAGCCGAATTTCATAATCATATTCAGATCAAAATCAACTCTTAAAGTCTATTTTTGAAAGATTTGAGTGGGCTTATGCATTGTAATTGTGAAGTTGATTGAGAATCATTGTCATATTTGCATTCAAATCATCAATAAAAAGAATAGAAAGTGGACGTAGGCTCTTTAACACCGAACCACTATAAATCGTGTGTTCTTCATTGCTTTTTAGTCCTATTTCGTTAAAATCATAGCTAATTTGGGTGTTAGAACCAATTTTTGGTCTAACATGTATAATTTTTAACATGTTTAATTTCGCTAATTAACACTAATTACCTTTAATTAACCATAATTAGTGAGGAACTACGCAAATCACTCACCTTTGCCACAAATAAACCGTAGATCTGAAATGATTCTCTGTTTGGAACGAATACTGATGTCTAACAGCAGTTCTAACCTTGCTTGGGTGCTATCTCTCCTTAATTTGGTGTAATTTAGCCAAATCTTTAATTAGAAAGTGGTTTAGGGGTGTTTTAGATGTTGGAGGCCAATACTAAGTTGAGAGGGATGATAAGTGGCAGCTGAAAAATGAGAAAAGGGTGTTCTCTAAACCCTAACAGCCCTTAAATACTCCAAATCCCGAAATCCTCCTTTGAGCCTAGCTGTTAATTACCCAATTAAGCCCAGTTAAGTTGTTTTTCACCCTCTATACCTTAATTCAGCCATATTTCTCAAACAGTAAGTTCGTTTTTCACATTTGACCACTCTATGGAAGGGTAAACCATCATCCGGACCTAATGGAAGTGGTTTCAGGTCAAAACTCCTTTCCAATCAAAAGTTATGGCCGAAACAAGACCAGCTAGGGGAAAAACGGTCATTTAAAAATCGTCAAAAATCATGGATATGGGAAATGACTCCAATAGTCGTCTCCCAAAGTTACATGGCTATACGACCTCATATGAGAAAGAAATAAATATACTACGATCCTCTGATGCGTAGAATGCGGGTCGTTACATTCTCCCCCCCCCCCCCCAACCCCACCAAGAAATTTCGTCCCCGAAATTCCTTAACCCAAAACATAAAACGGATCCCTCATACCTACCAGTCATTAACAAAACAATAAAGCATATAAAACAACACAACAAGCCTATCCTAGCACGTGGTTTACTAACAAGGGAATATTATACCGATATAAAAACCTTACTAGGCAAAGAGTTCTGAATAATTCCTCCTTATGTCCTCCTCTGTTTCCCAAGTACAGTCTTCCTGATCATCACCCCACTTAACTTTGACTAGTCTCACCGCCTTCCTTCGAAGCTGCTTCGTATCGTTCCCAACAATACACATAGGTCTGCGGTTCCCAACCGCCTCGGGTTCAACCTCGATATCATCCAACTGATCCGGTGAAATACCCACACTAGGGTCGTGCACAAACTTCTTTAACTGGGAAATATGAAATACATTATGAACTCCCGCCATCTTCTCTGGTAATTCAACTTTATATGCCAAATTCCCAATTTGCTCGAGAACTGGGAATGGACTAACAAATCTTGATGCTAACTTGCCTCTCCTACCAAATCGAATCACGCTTTTTAATGGAGAAATCTTGACAAACACCAATTCACCAATGGAGAATTTTAAATCTTTTCTCCTCTTATCAACATAACTCTTCTGTCTATCTTGAGCCGCCTTCATTCGATGTTGGATAACCTTAATCTTATCTGAAGTTTCTTTTATCATATCTGGTCCAAGCACAAACTTCTCACCGGTTTCTAACTAACATGACGGTGAGTTGCATGGTCTTCCGTACAAAGCTTCAAATGGAGCCATACCAATACTAGATTGATAACTGTTATTAAATGCAAACTCTACCAGATGCAAATGTTCATCCCATGATCCACCAAAATCCGATATACATGCTCTCAAGAGATCCTCCAATATACGATTCACCCTCTCTGTCTGACCGTCGGTTTGAGGATGATATGCGATACTGAGATGTAATTCTGATCCTAACGCTTCTTGTAAGCTCTTCCAAAACCCACTAGTAAGCAACGGGTCTCAGTCACTCACAATGCTTTTAGGTACTCCATGAAATCTCACTACCCATTTCATATATAGCTCAGCTAACTTAGCTGCAGTTCTATTCGACTTGACTGGGATAAACCTTGCACTCTTGGTCAATCGGTCCACAATCACCCAAATGCTATCATGGCCCGACCTAGTCCTTGGTAACCCATCAATGAAATCCATTGAGACTTGTTCCCATTTCCATTCCGGAACTTCTAATGGTTGCAACAAACCACTAGGTTTCTTTTTCTCAGCTTTAACTAGCTGGCAATTCATGCATTTGGATATAAACTTCCCAACGTCTCTTTTCATCCCTTCCCAGTAGTAGGTATGCTTCATGTCTCGATACATATTGTTACCACCAGGGTGTATAGTCAGTTTTGAGTGATGACATTCTCTAAACACTTCATCTCTCAATCCATTGAGATTGGGTACAACTAGTCTTCCATTCTTTCTAAGCCATCCATCTTGATCAAGCCCATACTTGTTCATCTCTTTGTCGATTCCCATCTCTAACTTTGAGATGATTTTCGATAGGTTAGGATCGTCCCTCTGGCTGGAACCAATCCGCTCAATCAAAGTGGGTCTGATCGTCAAACTTGCTAATATTTCTGGATCCAATTCGCACTTTGGTCTGAAAGCATACCCATCGATGTACTCCAGTTGCTTCCATTCCAGAAACATAGCCCCTAAACTGGCATGTCTTCTACTCAATGCATCAGCTACCGCATTTCCCTTTCCTGGTGTGTATGCGATACCGAAATCGTAGGAAGCCAAGAATTCTAACCACCTTTGCTGTCGAAGATTTAGATCCTTCTGAGACAAAAGATACTTTGACGATTTATGATCGATAAACAACTCGAATCTTTCTCCCAAGAGATAATGTCTCCACATCTTCAATGCGAACATGATCGCTGCCAATTCCAAATCATGGGCAGGATATCTTTTCTCATGTGGTTTTAGTTGCCGACTTGCATAAGCTACAACCCTACCTCCTTGCATCAGTACAGCACCTAGTCCGGTACCACATGCATCTGTATATACTATCATCTCTTCATTCCCCTTAGGAATGACTAACACTGGTGCACATGTCAACTTTTCCTTTAGACTCTTGAATGTATTCTTGCACTTTTCGTCCCAGACGAAAGCTTGATTCTTCTTGGTCAACTGAGTCAATGGTGCTGCAATCTTGTAGAAGTCTTGGATAAACTTACGATAATATCCAGCTAATCCCAAGAAACTTCTTACGTCTGTTGCATTCTTGGGCGTAGACAAATCTTGTACCGTAGCCACCTTCGCAGGATCCACATCAATACCATTCTCTGAAACAACATGGCCCAAGAATGTCAATTCCCTCCTTCAGAAGTGACACTTAGAAAACTTTGCTTTCAATTGGTGTTTTCTCAACACCTCCATCACTATCCTCAAATGTTCCTTGTGTTCTTCCTCTGTCCTTGAATAAACAAGTATATCGTCCACGAACACAAGAACAAACTTATTCAACTGATCTCTGAATACCCTATTCATAAGATCCACAAAACACACTAGTGGATTGGTCAATCCGAATGGCATGACCAACCACTCATAGAATCCAGAAGGCGTCCGAATGTCGTTTTAGCTATACTCTCAGCTTCTACTCTAAGTTGATGAAAACATGTCACGAGACCCAACTAGGAGAACACTCTCGCGCCACTCAACTGATCAAACAAATCATCTATCCGCGGTAGAGGATACGTATTCTTCCTCGTCACCTTATTCAACTCGCGGTAGTCCACACATAATCGAAGGGAACCATCTGTCTTGGTAGCAAATACAACTGGTGCTCCCCACTCAGAAACACTTCTTCTGATAAATCCCTTCTTCAAAAGATCGCTTACTTGCACCCTGAGCTCTCGCTGCTCCCTTGGTTCCATGCGACGAAGTGGCATCACTATAGGTCTAGCATCTTTCACTAAATCAATACGGAACTCAATCTCTCGATGTGGTGGAAGTTTGGTCACTTCCTCGAAGACGTCCGGATACTGGCCAGCCACGGGCACATCTGACAACTCATCATGCGGGATGTCGAGGGAATTTAGAAAATAGCCATTACCCCATCAATAGGTAGACCACCAAACACTACCCCCGCCCATCATCCGCTCTAACTGTCACCAAAAAGCCCTCACAGTTTACCACCACCCCGTATCTTTGGAGCCAATAGACTCCAAAAATAATGCCAAACCCAGTAAAGCCCAAACAAAGCAATCACAAGCAAACATACATCCAAGACTCGATAAAACCAAATTTCGACAAGTCATGCTAAAGCTTGTCGAACCACCAATCGGGTTCGTCACTGCTAAAGGTCTATCGACTATCTCGGGTTTCAATCCCAACATATATACCAGGTCACTGGATATGAAGGAACGGGAAGCTCCGGTATCAAACAATACTCGAACAGGAACATCATAAACAGTAAGCATACCTTGAATGGCGACATTCTTTCCTTTCTCCGCCGCGGTTGGGGCACTCGACGAAGAAGGAACAACATTGATAGCATATGCTTTCACAATCTGCTTTTCCTTAGGGGGTTGCAGACACTTATCCTTGTGATGTCCCACTTGGCCACAGTTGAAGCACTTCCTATCCGCTGGCTTAGCCCGACATTCTTTGGCATAGTGGCCCTTCTTACTACAACTGAAGCACTCAACATCTTTCTTATTCTTTTTCTTCTGTCCATCCTTGGTCTGATTCTGCTTTCTCTTATTCTGAGAACCATTCTTGCCTCCACCGCTTGCTTGCGTCTTTGGCTCCTCTGCAAATGCAACCTCAGTCTTCGACTTAGGGTATAGACTTTCTGATCTCAAAGCTTTCCCCGCAATCGATTCAAATGTCTCATCAATGTGGTTAATAAGCCTTTCCCCCAAGTACTGATCCAAACCAGTTATGAACTTCTCGTTCTTCTTCTCGAGAGTGTCAATAAGAGATAATCCATACTTCGATAAAGTATCGAACTCTACGATGTACTCCGAGACTGCCCTACCATTCTGCTTAAGCTCCAGAAATTTCCTAAACAACTCTGATTTATGGGCAGCTGGGATGAACTTATCACTGAATCGGGCCTTAAACTGATCCCATGTAACTTGATTCTCTGGAGTGGCTGCCTAAATAGCATTCCACCAATTCATTGCCCGTCCGTGCAGCTGACGGGATGCTAACTTCCTCTTCATCGCATCCTTGATACCCAAGTCTTCGAAGATACGCTCACAGCTATCCAACCAGTCCTGAACTTCTGTAGCCGATTCCGTTTTGTGGAACGGCTTTCCACTAAGACTAGTGTAATCCTTGCAAAGCTTGGCGAAATCAGCTCTAGGCGCCTGCACCGCTGCACCACCACCATTAGCAACATTAGGAACTGCCCTCTGAACGTCCCTAATCATCTCTCTCATGAAGTCAGTGAACATAGTCCTCATGTCAAGAGCATTCCCATAATTGGCTCCTCTACTAGCACCCCTCGTATATCGGCTCATCGTTCAATTTGTAAAGAGAAACGATTAACCATCCTCTTCGTGGTGTCAGTGCAGTGCGACTTCATCCTTAGCTATACTAATAGTATACATATATATAGCTTTTGAAAACCAAAATAATCACAAATACGCATTCTCATATACGTATTATCTCTTTCTGGTGTCTTTACCTAGGTTAACTACGAAACCTAGAGCTCTGATACCAAATGTGACGACCCGCCCCGCACCAGCCGGCATTTCAATGAAAGTGCGTTGTGCCAGTGTCTAACCAGCACGGGACGGTCGCCAAAGAAAGGAAAGAAATGGTATTTGAAATAACAAGGAACCTGTAGAATGTCCCACAGCGCGAGGAATAAAATATAATAATAACATACTTGACACAAAACAGGTGAGACAGTGCATAAGCTGAAAACTAAACATCATAGCAGCGGAAAATACAAATACAACTTATGTTCCACATCATTATTAAAATTGTCTCTAAAGAAAATAAGGAAGGTACACTACTAATGCCCAAAGTAGTGACCAGCAGCGACACAGGGAGAATATATAGCAAATAGTACGTGTAAGCCTCCTGCTCGTCTCCAGACAGCTACTCATGCACAACTTGCTAAGATGTCTCTAGTCTGCCCGTTTAAGAGCACCCAGAGTAATAAGAAGAGACATAAAACTCTGGGTCAAACAAAAGTCTGGTATGAGCGATAAGCACCAAAACAGAACAATAACAGTTATACTAAACCATACCTGAACCTGGACCTGCAACTAAAGAGTTAGCACAACATACCGTACAATACTCTAAGGTGCCACTAACATATGGTGTAAATAATACGGGGGTAGGGTGTGTATGACATAGTGATGGCAAACAATCAATCATAGCAACCATCCTCACATCTCTCACTCAGTGCGTAAATCATACGATATCCACAACTTTTATCACTAGACCCATCGAGGTAGTGACGGAATCCAACTTGTATAACTATTGCTACCACCAAGCTTGCCCTATGGAGTCATGACTCAATCCTTACAAATGACCCAACCTCATTGTTCCATAGCCAATAGTCCTACCTAGGCCATTGTGTCCCTGAATCCGTCCACATACCCCATACTCCATAGTGATCCAAAGTTATAGACATCGATAACCCCTTAGCACACGTTCCGCAGCAAAGCCCAACTCATGAAGTTAACTCATTGGTTCCCATCTAGATCCTGAGTTCCACTTCCTATTTGGACTTCCTTTGCATCTCGGATTTTGGTTGAATTAGAGTTGGTCTTCAAAAGAGTCATCGCATCGTAGTAGTGGGAGCTCGAACTCGGTTCGGTTCATAGTCATTGCCTCGGTTCGGTCGTGAAACTCCGTGGTGTAGTTCGGTTTGATCCTCAAAGTGTTCCTCCCCAAGTCGGTTCAGTTCGGTGTTCCTCCATCTCCAAATCCTGGTTCGGTTCGGTGCTCCTACCTGCGTTTGATCTAATCCGATCCCCTTTCAAGCTCTGGTTCGATTCCAACAAATGGTGGCCTTCCTTCTTGCCATAATCCAATCCGCTTCAGTTCAGCTTGTCCGACCCGATCCCATGCTCAGCTCCGATCTGGTCCCCAACCCAACTCCAACTCTTTGCAAGTAGCCTTCCTTTGTGCCATACTCTTTCTTCTACCTGGGCTCAGGTTCGGTTCGAATTCTTTGTCTCTGGTATCGGTTCGGTTCGACCAATCATATCTGATCCGAACCTTTTCCCCCTATCTGATCTGATCCCGATCCCTGCAGTTTTTCCTGCAACTTTACAGCGACTGTTTTACGCCATGCAATGACATTTTCGACCATTCTAACTCTTCTAATCAATCACAAAGCATACCATACAGTCATAGCAACATGTATAATCAACCACAAACACCAAAACAATAATTTGATAGGTTAAAACAAATTAAACATAGCCAAAATCCAATATTTTCCCTTAAGCATGTTTAGACAAAACTAATGATAGGATTAGTAAAACTTAACCAAATCAACCAAATTTTCTAACAGAGGCCCAAAACAATATTTCGAAATTTATAAATATTTTTCTAGATTTTTAACATGTATAATTTCGCTAATTAACACTAATTACCCTTAATTAACCATAATTAGTGAGGAACTATGCAAATCACTCACCTTTGCCACAAATAAACCGTAGATCTGAAATGATTCTCAGTTTGGCAAACAGCGGTTCTAACCTTGCTTTGGTGCTATCTCTCCTTAATTTGGTGTAATTTAGCCAAATCTTCAATTAGAAAGTGGTTTAGAGGTGTTTTAGATGTTGGAGGCCATTACTAAGTTGAGAGGGATGATAAGTAGCGGCTGAAAAATGAGAAAAGGGTGTTCTCTAAAGCCTAACAGCCCTTAAATACTCCAAATCCCGAAATCCCCCTCTGGGCCTAGCTATTAATTACCCAATTATTCCTGGTTAAGCTTTTTTTCACCTTCTATACCTTAATTCAGCCATATCTCCCAAACGGTAAGTCCGTTTTTCACATATGACCACTCTACGGAAAGGTAAACCATCATCCAGACCTAATGGAAGTGGTTTCAGGTCAAAACTCCTTTCCAATCAAAAGTTATGGCCGAAACAAAATCAAATAGGGACAAAACGGTCATTTAAAAATCGGCAGAAATCATGAACGTGGGAAATGACCCCAATAGTCGTCTCCTAAAGTTACATGGCTATACGACTTCGTATGGGAAAGAAATAAATATTCTACGGTCCTCTGATGCGTAAAATGCGGGTCGTTACACTACATATCATCCATTCCATATTATTCAGCTCACCAAAAATTTCTTAATAACCAATTAATGTCAATTCATTCAGAGTAACTAGCCTTTTATTCCAATAAATCCGACTTATTTATTTCAGATTGATTTCAATCAAGTTTATTCATTTTCATATCTATATTTATGCAACCATCCATCCAAACAGTCCAAACACTTCATCCAAATTAATATTGGCAAATATTACTGCTCCCAACTCAAGTCAAATACCCACTGACTTAAGTTAAATTTAATTTTGACATCACAATACAAATCACAACTTATATAATTCATTCTAGCTCAACTTAAGTTAATGTTTCATATTTTCACATTTCAAATATGAAATGTCCTCTGATTGGTGAAATCCAACCTCATAATCAACCCATTCCAATCAACACCAGTAAATCTAATTGCCCATATTTATAATAATTTAAGAAATTATCCCCTTTATAGCTTTATAAAATATAGTAGGCAAAAATAATTTTATATTAAATTACAAATACGCGCTCTCGTATACACACTCAAACTCAATCTAGGATATTTTTAACTCCATCTCTACTGAGTTACGCCATAGAGCCAAGGCTATCACCAAACCAATAGCACTGATACCACTGTAACGACCTGGAAAGAAACTTGATGCTCGAATTTCGACAATAATATATATACAACTCATATTACTTGTCAAAACTCAAATATCGAAACACCCCGGATTGCTAATAGAAAGAAATTAGAGGGTGAGAGAGAAAGAAGTATTAGAATAGAAGAAAAGAAGAACACATCAGAATCTCACAACGGAACGAATAGGATATAATATATCAAATCTCTTTGTACACAAGAATGTTGTATATACAAACCAATCATCAGAGTACAACATATATCTGTCACAGCGGAAATATACTTTATATAACTAACGGTGAAGCCTCCTACTTCTAGCTCCTGGACTCTAAGCGGAAACCTAACATGTAATCGGTATGACCACAGTACATTTGAAGCGAAGCAAAATTTACCCGGATCAGTCTAGAATACTTTCAGTGATAAATTCACAGCACAAACAACTCGTTTAACTTTGAAAAAATCCTTTTTGAAAAAAAAAAGGATAATAGTAAGACTAGCCCACACATAAACACGATGGTTTATACCTTACTATAACCCAAAATATTTTTGGAAATCAATATATTTTCTGATATTATAATAAGGCCTATCAAATCACAAATAAATATTAATCTAGCAGAACGCTTACATCTCATGCTATACAAATATAGTATATAAACAAAACCATGGGCTCTTATTGGAGAATGGATTTCCTGGTAAGGTATGGGACCACCTTCCGACAATGTACCTCCAGAGATGAATACATTGGGGTTCAACAAGAACGTCTTGCAACCCGGCTACACATGACCGACCCCTCATTTCTCTTGAGAGTACCGAATATATCATTACCATAGTTGGGGGCCAGCCAACCGAACCGATATTATACATAAAAATAAAAGGGACAACCGAAGGCATTTGATTTCTTCAGATCAGGTAATGATATACCCTTTTAATGGGAGCTACCCACATAGCCATGTTGCCTACCTGATTTTGTGTCGTTCCCGGTTGATGAGGCTTGAGGTTACATTATCTTTTAGCACATCTCCATTCACTTTGAATGCCACATCGTCAGATCTGTCAAATCACTAATTTACGTCCACAAATACACTCCAGGTGTTAAGCAAGAGAATTTCTCAGCCACCAAACTTGGTATATTTGCAAAAATCAACATACATGATTTTTAAGCAAATACTCTGTCAGACATTCATCCATACAAGTGATCCAGGGACAGGATGAACCGAAGGCACCCTCCTACTGCATATAAGGAATAACCCTATAGATCAGTAGCGAGTAGTCCTTGCAATCCGCAGATTTCAACCATGACAGAATCACAGTTTATCTCCTATTGCAAGTCAGAGATTATAAGTAATCCTTCCGCTTATGAAGATCAACGGTCTTCGATGCTCTATCTTGATAGACCTATAAGTCAGTCGCGAGCGCACAGTTGATTCGAAGTGGTTTTGGCTCTTGTTCCTATTCCAGTCTCTTCGAAAACAACACATCAAAAAGGTACAATAATATTTATTTGATAGTCGGTGGTTTAACAATCAAATCATAACAATATTGTTAAGCACGTTGGCAACACAGGTCAATTATGTTAAAACATTTCATCGAACGATTTCATCAATTTTCATAAATCGATTCTAGATTATTATCTTATAAAAACTCTTTCGTTATTCGAAATATTAATCAATAGTCTCGTATTGACTAAACTTCCCTTTCCATTTCCTTTGTCAGGAAACATTTCTATATTTCACAAAAACATCTTTTATTTTCCTAATCTGGGAAACTTTATTATATTTCCATAATCTTTTCGCATTCCCTTATATTTCAAATATTGCTACAGCTTTATGACCCACTTTCCATTTCTTTTTCTATTGGAAATATAGTTTATATTTCTATTTAATCAAACGACATAGGTTTAATTACCAAGATCCTTCCCTTATTTCAATTAACCCATTTCACTTAATCCGATTCCCAGGTGAATAACTATTTTTATAATCATCATCTTGGGTAAAACCCTTTTTACAAACTTTGTTTATATGATTTGAATTAAACTTTGAATCCCTTTTCATATCTGAAAATATCACTATAGTTCATATCCTATATCATTCTTTTATTCACATTTCCCATAAACAAAAACATGGACTTATCTTCTTTCGAACCTGGTATTTACCAAAGTTATTATTGGCCAATCAATGCCAAACTAAAACATTTTATTTGAAAAGATCCAATAGCTTTTATTTCACTTTTAATCCTTTGTAAGTTAAAGTTGCAGTTTTTCCCTTAATAATTATTCCGACATCTTTACACATTAAAAACTGATACTATCTCTTGATAACAGTGAAGCCGTTCAAGTTGGAGTATTCTCATTACCTCTCAGACCTTGATCGACAATGCTCTTATCTCAAGATAATAAGAGTTTGCAATTCAACAATCTGATATTTCACTTCCATTTCCATTTACTGTGGTTTAATAAACCATTTTCTTTTATTTTAAAACCCATTGCACAAGTTAATTCCTTTTTCTTCACTAAGTAAACTTCTCGATCTTATTTACCATTTAATTTCAATATGGATTTATAAACCATATCTTATATTGGTGATTGCCCTATAATCTTTTTACTTAGGTTATTAAACGATTTAATATCCTTTTTCGCGAATCCATTTAACCATCTCCTTTGAAATCCTATTATACTCTTCACCCTTTTTACTTCATAAAATCTTGTCGAAATCCCCACATTAGCTTATAAATCACTTTTACAAATTTTGTCAACAACTTCGGATTGTAATCCTTTTTTCAAACTCTTATTAGACGTTGATTCAACCATATCGCCACTTAATCACTACTTAATTGAATTTCGATTAAAAAAATCATTGCCTTGATCATTATTAATTAAAATAATAATTAACTTTAATATTACCAACATTATAGATAGTTAACTTTGATATTAGCTAAAAATAGAATGATTATCATTTTTGAAAGCTTATTAAATAACAATAAACAATTCAATAATTACTTTAAATTATAGTTAATCGAAGATTAACTAACATTTAACACCATTCGTTAAATTTAACGAATATTCAGAAATTTATTCCTTTGATTAATTTAAATCAAATTGTCAATTTCCAATTAAACGATTGATTTTTTTTTTGCCAACCGTACATATCAATTAACTGTTAACATATTTCCATTATCTATACCCCCCTTAAATTAATTAATTAACTTAATAAATTTAAAACATCAGTTAATTGTTTTGTAAAAACAATTATTTCATTTCACTAACCTGTAGGTTAGTTTCTGACTGCAATTCACAAATCTCACTAACGATATTAAAATTCTTATTATAAAATATTTAATATTTCTATTAAAACATGATTCTAACATATAAATATATGTATAAACTTCTTTTCATTTCTTAAACAAAATAGACTCAAAAACTTTAATCCAGTTATAAAATAAATTTTATAACTTAAAACTGCGTTTATCTTGAAACAATAGATTTTAGGCCCTTACTGCCAACCACTTATTCGATACTGTCAATTGATTAAAATTACAACAACGGTTAACATCCATTCGCCCATTAACATTCAAACATATTTCAGTGTCATTTGGAGTAAAATCAGTTCTTGTATAAACAATAAAAATAACAACATACATGATATTTTGAGGTATCCGGTCGGATTCCTCCAACCTGTTCTTCCCCTACATCACAGATTATTATAACATTTCAAGATAGTATCTAATTTTAAATAAATAAATAAATGAAGAAATTATAATCAACAGCAGCAATTAAATCATACATAATCAACCCAAGCATCCAATCAACCAATATATATTGTTAACGATATTTTTATTTTTGTAGATTTATCACATCATAGTTGTCTAGAAAAGCGTGAGAGTTAACTCACCATTTATTTCGATGATGTTGCGTTGTTCGTATAATTTTAAACAAGCATTTAAAATTACGTGAAATTCCATCTACAACCGATCTCGTCCAAACCAGGCCGACCTCGTCCGTCGTTGTGATTCATGCGGTTCTGTTGAGTATGAACTGATTATACTCATTCCAATTTCGAAAATTATTTAAAACTAAGTAAATTATCAATTACTATATTAATTACCTTTTTATTTTATTTCAACCGACCTCACTACCTTAGATCCTCTGAAGTTTGCCCATCTGATACATTCACATTTCTTCTCGCTGTGCATGCATTCCTTCCACCCAATTATACATGCGCTAACACCATACACCTTGGCAAAGTGGCACACGTCATCTATTTTGGTGGTTCCAAGCAGTTTCCTTTTTTTTTAATGAAGGCCCAAACCCAGATGATACTCACGACCCTCCTTTCCTTAGAAAGGCCACGTCTGCTCCAGACGTGTGTTCATGCATGCCATCTCCTTTTCAATGTCACCCAACATGCTTCAACACCCCTTTTATTTCCAGCGCCCATTCTAGTTTCAGTTTGAACTTCAGCCATACCATTACATTCCCATGCTCTCAACAACGAGACCATCGTTTATTCCACTTCTTTGGCCTTACGTTCTTCTTCCTAATATGTTATATACTTATATATAAACACTGTAGCAGTACCTACGAATCCGACCTCCTCCTGTTGTCCTTCTTTATATGCACACAACCAATGCCCAGATTCTCTTTCCTACTTCATGTGTAAACCTCTCTCAACCACCATATTATTTCCAAACTCACCCGAATAGGCTACCGCCACTCACTTCCTATCTTTCTAGGTTAGGTGCTACGGTGTATATTTACTGAATGAGGAAGGTGATTTAATTACTGGGGAAGCAGATTTTCATTTGAATTTGAGCTTCGGCTTTATTTCATTTGCCTAGAAGAAAATAAAGGACGTATAGGTAATTATACAGGCAAAGCATTAGATAGGAACAATGTCACTCACGCCGCTGGTACAACATAGGTCTGCTCGATAGTGTAGTTAGGCGGATAGGTCTACTTATTTTGTATAAGGTTTCATGCAATTAATTTTCTGAAAGAAAGGAATGTGTAGATTAGAGGACAAACAAAGATATCTTTCTTATTTTAGAATGGAAAAGAAAGATACATCATTGTTTATATAGAGGGACGAAGATTTCACATGGTATTACTATTGATTCTGGAGTATGCAGAGACATTTGCAGATGTTTTGTTGCGTTTATATAAATGCATCGAAGGCCCCCCTTTATGAGTTGTTTTACAGATGAACGAGTCCCATTGGTTTGCCATAATCGTTGAATTGAGAACATATCTTATATTGAGCATTTTGAATAGATACGAGGGATTTGAAAATATATGGCAACACTTTTTTGTCAAAGGCTATGTACAGATTTTGCAGTGACACATTCAATCGAAAGACAGTATTTCCCTCTATTTGCTGGTGAAAAATCTAATCAGCCTTGATTTTAAATATTCGACCATGTTCCAAGCTTTTGAAGGTACCGAATGAGACAAGACAACCTTGGTGAATACAAGATTGATGTATTTATTTATTGACACTTATCTATTTTATATATAATCAACAATGTCATATAGTGTTTCCTTGAGAACGGATAGCACTGTTTGTGAAAAGAAAGAATCAACATGTCTTGTGTAGAAGGAACGTAAATATCTTGTTACGTTATTTATTTATTTATTTATTTATTTTATTTATACGGACATCATCCTTACTATTTGCATAAGACTTGTAAATATTTTTCGGAGGAATTATATTTGATGTGAAGTGGCAAAAGAAGGGAGTGTACCAAGATCGAATATCACTATCGATTGGTTAGTAATGTCGCGCATATGACAACATGTCCTACTGGGATTGAACGTAGAGATTTAAAAGGATTAAATGAGGGTATCTCAAAGGTTACAAAAGATTTAGGTTTGAAGGCGACTCTAATTATATAATAAATCGTTATGGTTTAATAAACGAATTCCATAATGACTATTCTAAAATTTTATTTGGACATAAAAAAATTCTAAAATATGAAAACTCGAATTTTCTCTTCCATCAGAAAAATATTATCCACTAGATTCGATCGTTTCTTGTTTCAAAGAAAGCCGACTTATATATATTGGATCCTGTACAGCTGTTTAAAGTCCAAAACATTATATTGCGAACTACCACGCTGCTACAGCTCGTTTTATAATATAATTATAAATTAAACGTTCAAATATTGTTTAATAAATGAATATGTTCATATAATTTCAATATGAACAGTATTAAATCATTTTAAATCGCCCGCTCACATTATATTGCAAATTCAACATTTCTGATTATTTTTGAAAATAAAATATTATAATATTATTCAAATTAATAACATATTCAAAATAAAATAGTTAAATACAATTATTTAAATTCAAATCAATATTTTAAATAATAAAATAATTCAAATAATTGGCCAGAAAATACAGGACGTTACAGATTACCTGTTCCTCCTCCAAATGATGCCTTAAACAGGACACATTGGTGGCAGAACATGTAACAACCCATTCAGAATGGCTCGACGTTTCAATGGGTCTTTTCTACGTCGAAATTTAGGCCCATTCCGGGCATGTAGGATAGGATGATTAGGTGTCAAAATTTCGGGATGAAATTCCTTTTAAAGGGGGAAGAATGTAACAACCCGAAATTTGGACAATAAATAGTTATTTAATTAGAATCTCAAAAATAGGAATTTTTTCAAATGATGGAATTTGATCATGAAACTTTAACCGATGCGTTCGTCTCGAAATTCTGATCAACACTCATGTTTGGACTTTTGCAAACGGAGTTCGTATGAAAAAGTTATGGGCGAAATACGAAAAATGGACGGAAATAAATAAATAGAATAATTTATAAATTCATTTCCCTTTAAACATAACAATTTTGAGATCTGCTTATATAACTCCCTTCTTTCCTTAGGCTTGTAGGCTTCTCCAAAATTCGCTTGTGAATAAGGGATATCCATCACTCATTATACTCAATGGGATACCATGAAGTCTGATAATCTCTTTGACATATAATTGGATTAACGAGGCTGCAGTCCTTAGCTTATTGACTGGTATGAAATGAGCGCTTCTGGTTAAACGATCTAATACATCCCAAATGGCTCATTACCCTTTTAGCTTCTAGGAAATCCACCTATAAAGTCCATGGAAATATGTTCCTACTTCCAGATATGGAAAAATTAACTTGTATACCTTAATTTGTAAAAATTGACTAATTGCCACCTCGTCAGAACGTTTCCTCGTTCAACGAATATTTAACGTTGTTATGCATTATTATCATTATATTAATATAGCGTAATCAATGTAATTAATGCGATTAGGATAAGATTCGAATTTGAAAAGCCCCATATAGAAATATATATTGATTGCTTGTGCATGTGTATAAAGAATGGCTTTATATATATTAATAGTGACACACAGACATGAGGTTAGTTGCCATTTGTGGGAGTCTGCCCGGAACCGACCGGCACATCCAGCAACCACAAGTAGGCCCAACTAATGTGACTTGTCTAGGTGCAATGGGTCATTCAAAACACGAGGTTAAACCAACTCGTAGTAGAAGCCTGCCTGAAACCGACAGGCATATCCAACATCCAAAGGTATATGGTTTAATGTGAGAGGTTTAGTGTGTATATATATACCCCGTAAAATCCAATGCATATGCTTTGCAAAGGAACTCGACATTGTTGATCTCCAATACTAGGCCTTTACACAATAACTCAAGATACTTAGATCCTAGGTATGGACTGCCTATCATTTTATGGGCCAGTCCTAGATTGCGAGAAGAGAATTGCTCGTCTTAGGAGCCGAGGAGGACGTAGTTTGAATATTCCTTGTAATATCAGAAACAAGGATAAAGCCTTAATATATTCCTTATCCCTTAGTTCTGAAGGACCATCTTCGGTCCCTATAGTTTGTGAGTTCTTGAATGTTTTTGAAGAAGTCACGGGACTTCCACCCTACAGAGAAATTTCATTTCGTATTGACCTAGAGAAGGACACTAGACCTATAGCACAACCCTTGAGGCATATGGAGCCTAAGGAAATAAGGGAGTTAGATAAGGAGATCTCAGAATTGTTACAAAACAAGAGCACGTGGTGCATTAGCTAGGCCTTATAGGCAAGACTGGTGGCTTACCCTCCTTTCTCTAGGAGGCGCCTAGGCTATACCTAGGGCTTGGAGCTGGACGCATATTCATGGGCTTATCATCCTCCTCCTTTGGGAAAGAACCTTGGTATACCAAGGTATTTTTCAAAAATAAGAAGAATTTTCACTTCCAACAATGTAGAATCACTCATTTTATTTTGTCTATCGTTAACGCAGGTTTGTCCTTTCAAAATAGTATTTCCAGTTAGTATCTTTTCTAACGCCTTCTTATTTCTTTAAAAATTTCTTCAATTTTCCTTGTCTAAGTAAATCAATATTTTTTCCTTTTAGAGCCCTGCAATGGTTCATTTCGTGCCCACTTACCAAATTATAATAGTAATACACTCCTTTATGTTCCATTCATGCTTGGGAATTATCTTCATCGAAGGCCAATAATTAAGTCCTTCATTAGACATAAAGCAGATATTTTCAATTGAGCTAACTAGATTGTAATATTTTGTAAATCATAACTAAAAATTCCTCTTTAAAGTGTTAAGCTTCGGCTTCTCTAAATTTGATTTCGAAGGTTCCCCTTCCATTATCTTTCTTTTCAAGCTTGCTGGAGTATGGTAAATAAAAGGTACTTCGCTCTCGGCCTTTCTTTTCTTTTTGATACCATTTGATCTTTAAACGGAAATAGAGATTCCTTTAAATTTGGCTTCCCTTTTAGGGAAAAGGTACCGCCTTTACTATTTTCCTGTAAAAATTGTTCCGTTGGAGTAATCTTGAATTGCCTTTCTCATTTGCAGGAATCTTTTTCAAGGATTTGTTCGAAGGCAAAAAATGGTATTGCCCGATATGGAAATGGTTTTTATTCCATTTATTGGGATCATATGCCTCGTTTTTCTTTTTATTTATAGTGTTCAAAGCTTTCATTTTTAGTACTTTCTCTTCAATAAAATTGGAGTCCATACAAACTAACTCCATTGTAAAAGATTGAGAAGATTCTTGCTTGGATTGAGTTGAATTATTATCCTTTTAGAATACTTGCCTTGGTGGAGGAGATAGTATTCTCTCTTCCTTAAGAGATTGGTTTCAAATGGTCATTAACCTTTTTTTTAATCTTCACGTTGGGTAGCACGAACTGTTTATCATCTTTTTGATTCTGTAAGAATGTAGGGTTGTCTGATATTCTTTGTTTGGTTTATACTCAGCTTTTTTGGAGATTTCCCTTCAGATTGCAGGGATTCTTTTCTAACAGGTAGTTATTGCCTTTCGGTTTATAAGGATTTTTCCTTGAGGCATAGGCAGTTTCTCATAAATCACATTAGATTTTCTTTGTCTTATCATTCCTTCTAATTGACTTGTAATCCATTTCAATTCCCGTTTAAAGCCTTTTCCACTAAATAGGATGGTCACTAGGTATGAAGGTTCAAGACTATCTCCTAACACCAAAAAAATTAGCCAAATTTATGGTTAACACCCTAAGGAGGCATGGTCCTGGTAGAATTATTATTTTTAAATGGAACTTACTCGAGTCACACTCTCTGATAGCTGAATTTACTTGATCCTTTTATGTTCTCGGGTTTTTTATAAATGGATTCTGTAGAAACAAAAGGTAGTATTAGATGCACCTAATATGGACATCAAGACTTCCTGTAGGCCAAAGGTCTTATTGGTAATCTTTCGATCGAAATATCTTATTCTCTTTGGTAGATATAACGATTCTAGTGTTATTTGGGGTTAACATCTGCCTAGATCGATATCATTATTCTAGGGCTTTCGGAAGGTTTATCCAGTTGGTCGTACATCCTTAGGGAAAGTCTACAGTTCTACGAAACCTAATCGGTTCTGGTAACCATAAGGATATCTTTGGTGAGCATGTGACTTAGATATCGAAGGACTGAAGTTCCTTGAGAGGTCCTATTAATCTTATTTTATCTATGAGATCTTTCGATGGTTCGGGAGGTATTCTTTTAGAAAAATTCCTTTCGGCGCCTCTGTTTTCATATCTAAAGTGATAAGATGATAATATAATAATCTAAAAGTGCTTCAACATTACCTTCGCAATTGTGCTTCTTATACTAATACTTTGAAAAAGTATACAAATTTGATATTTCAATATTAAAAATCCCTAAATTGATTTAAAAAATTTGGTTTATAACTAAGAATTTTATAGTACAAGCAAGAGAATAAAGAAATTGATCCATTTTCTGGACTCCTGTGGTCGTTTTTGTAGGTGCGAGTTGACCCCCTTTCGTTCCTTAAAGCTTTCATCCTAATGACTTTGCGAAGGCTAAACCGGAGGTCTTGTGAAAGTACTTCCAATGGCAAACAGCTTGTGCTTCGGAACACGACTTGGAGTGAAAACATGTCTTTCTGGATGTTTCTTGATAGACAGTTGCTAAGAAGCTTTTGGATCTCTTTTCTGAATGGAATCTTCCAAATGAGGGGTTCAGCTATTTGTAGGAAGAATAAGCTTTTTGCATGCTCCAGGCTTTTGGTATTACTAAATGGTTGTTTTCTTTCGAATGGAGCTTTTCTTTATGCAATGAATGCCTTCCGAGAGATCAAGCTACCGAAACAATTCTTTCGACTGATCCGAAAAGCAATTATAGTTCTATTCCTTGATTTTTACTCGGAAATTGTTGTTCCAGAGAGCATGCTCTTCGAATATCACCGTGAATGGCTTTTCATTGTTGAAAGGAGATTTTCGCTTCTTGACCTTGTACATAGATGTAAGTTCTAATGGAATGGCTTCGTCTAGTCTAGAAGTTCTATGCTTCTTACATTCCTTCACTATAGTTCATGCCTTTGGTTCTTCTTGATTATTCTGGTGCTAACAACAAGGGTTTTCATATCCTACTTCTTTGAATAAGCTCCCAAAGACGTATCAGAGGCTATAACTACCATAAGAGTTTCTTTCTATTGTCTTTCATTATATTTGACCAAATGTAATGCAACTAATGTTATTCCAATATATTTTCGACTCTAATCAACAAAGTGGATGCCTTCATATGTTGCTCTCTCTGAAGTTTATTTTGTAGTAATTATATTTTAACCGGAATGGGTTTTTTGAAGGGTAATTTAATGAATATTAATGTGAAGGAATGTTCTTTGAAAATTTTGTAATTCATGTGTACTCTAATTATCCGATAATGTTAACCCGTCTTTTTGCAAGGTAGTCACATTTTAGATTTTTAGTTATCGAAATTCTCAAGATTTGAGCATAAACCTAGATGAGCATGGACACGCTTGGTTGAAGCATTGGGTGTAATGGGAAACTTGGATTTTAGCTTGGCGAGGTTGGTTCGACATGTTTCAATGAGTTCCAGTTTAGCTATGGCTCCGAATCGGCATTCCTGGTTCGGCCGTGCCGAACTGGATGGGGGCATGTCTCTATTGTGTGTCATACTCTTCCTCTTCTCAACCTAGCCAAACCCATGAGCTCCACTACTCCACAATATTGCCAGGTGGCATGGCCAAACCGAATTTCTTCCTCATCATTAAATACTCCTCCAGGACACCATTTCAAGGGGATCTACTTCTAAGGAGGCATAGAGACTCTGCCGATTCAGGTATGAAGCTCTCTCTCCTTTAATTTCTTATAGTAAAATATAACTGTGATTTGTAATGAAATAGTATAAACAATAGATTGCTAGCAGTGGACGTAAGCACACTGCCGAACTACTATAGTTCTTGGTGTTCTTTACTATTTTCTACAATTATGTGATTTTTGATTGTGAAGTTTTGTGTGATTTTCATTTATTCGGGTGTTTAACTTAAGAAAACTAATTTTCAAGTCAACATTTTGGTGCGCTAGGAAGTGGCAAGCAAGCGTTCACCATTTAAGAAGCTTAGGAAACATGAAAGGCATGACAAAGAGGAAAAAATATACTTCCTATGCTAGAAGGGAAGACGAAGGACATGAAGCCTCTTCTACTGGAAACCCCTCTATCTTCTTAAGAAGGAAGGAATTGGATGAAGTCATGAATGAACTGTGAACCCGTTTCAAACAACAAGAAGCTATGATGTAGGAAATTCTAACACAATTGAAAAGGATGAAAAAACAAGGGCAAGAAGCTCGAGTGGGGTCTAGCGATGCAGAAACACAACATAAGGGCTCGGGAGCACACCTACCTAAGCGCCCTAGGATCGGCAATGATGAGCCAGAAATCAGGTTCGGGCATGCCGAACCGGGTCGACTATGTGATGGACTCCCGACCTCCTCTGAAGTTCCTCAGGAGGAAGAGCCCCGCGTGGATGCACATCGAATACTGGAACCTATAAGTGAAGGTCACACCGAAGGAATCCAATCCCAAGACAGGAATTTGCACATATGGGGGCCAAATGCTGCTTCCCAAAATCAGTTAGACATCGACCCAAACTCGACAATGGAAACTGGGACAACTGGCTTGAAAGGTGTCGACGCTCCAGCTTCAGGCTTGGATGACTTTTGGTAGTGGCGGTAAGATTGCGAAAACCATTCAACAGATTACTTATGGCGGCTTGTCAAACCAAGATATGGATAATGTACAATGGAGTTCTTTTCTTCGAAATATCATAAACTCTAGGAATTTGATGGACTTCAAATTATAGGTTTTGGAAGCTTACAACATGAGGCATATGGAAGTGCTGAGGGCATCAGAGGAAGTGATGGCCAAATGATTACCGCTACTTCTATCAAATATAGTTGCTCTATGGTTTAGATAGATAGAAAGCAACTCAATCAACAACTAGACGATATTGATTGAGAGGTTCACGAGACAGTTTCGATTCCATGTAGCACGACCCAAAAATGTGATGACATTGGCGACGGTAGGCCAAAAACTGGAGAACCTCTACGTGCCTTTCTGAAGAGATTCAATGCCACAGTCGCCACAGTCGGCCGAATGGATCCATCAGTGGTACTGATGGCAGCTGTTATGGAATCCTGAAAAATACTGAGTTTAAAAGATTATTGGAATGAGATCCTGTGCGGAATCTTGAGGAATGCTGTAACGACCCACATTCTACGTATCGAAGGATCGTAGAATATTTATTTCATTTTCATACGAGATTTTATAGTCGTGTAACTTTGGGGAACAACTATTGGGGTCATTTCCCATGTTCATGATTTCTGTCGATTTTTAAATGACTGTTTTGCCCCTAGTTGATCTTGTTTTGGCCATAACTTTTGATTGGTAAGAAGTTTTGACATGAAACCACTTCCATTAGATCGAATGATGGTTTATCTTTCCGTAGAGTGGTCACATTTGTCAAACGGACTTACCATTTGGGAGATATGGCTGAATTAAGGTTTAGAAGGTGAAAAACGGCTTAACCGGGCCTAATTAGGGTGATTAGCAGCTAGGCCCATAATCCATTTCGGGATTAGGGTAATGGGGAGGCTGAAATCAGTTAGAAAACGATCTATTTTCATTTTCTCAGCCACCTAAAACATTTCCCTAACCCTAGCCATGGCCTCCACCTTCTAATTTCATCCCAAATCGCTCTCTAATCAAGGATTAAGCTAATCTACGTCAAATCAAGGAGAAATAGCACAAATCAGAGTTGGAACTGCTGTGTTGCATAAAGATTCGACCCAAATTAGAGATAGTTTCAGATCTAAGTTTTATTTGTGGCTAAGGTGAGTGATTTGCATTGTTTTTCACTAATTACGGCTAATTAGGGGTGATTAGTGATAATTGACAAAATTATAGCTCAGAAAAATATGGAAAAATTTGTAAAATTTAAAATATTATTTCAGGGCTCTGATAGAAGTTTGGGTTAATTTGGTTAAGTTTTTCTAATCCTATCATTAGATTTGCTTAAACATGCTAAAGGGGAAAATATGGGTTTTGGGTATGTTTGATCCGTTTTGACATATCAAATTGTTGTTTTGGTGTTTGTTGTCAATTCTATATGTTGCTATGACTGTATGGTATGCTTTGTGATTGATTAGAACAGTTAGAATGGTTGAAAACGCCGTCATATGGCGTAAAAACAGTCGTTAGAAGAGTTGCAGGAAAACTGTACAGGAACTGGATCAGATCGGTCCTCCCCACCGAACCGACCCGCTCGTGACTGGTGGCATCGAACCGACCCACTCAAGATTTTGGTATCGTGACTTGGCTTGGATTATACGCCACGAACCAACTGGAGACTCACGAGTTGAACTCCCGACTCGAACCCCCTTCCACGAACCGGTGATGGAGCCACGACCCGAACCGATGTACTACAAATGGATTTGAGGAACTCGACCCGACCCGGAGTGCTTGGGGAGGAGGACCGAACTGGAGGAGCTCGTCACGAACCGAACCACCAGAGGATGTGGACCATGACCTGGAGCTTGACCACGAGCGGAAGGAGATCGAACCGAACCGGGGAACAACATGACTCAAGAATCGATCCGAGGCATGATAAAGAGAAAATACTGAACCGATCCGGGAGGAGACCAAAATCCGAGATGCAAAGGTAGTACAAATAGGAAATAGAACTCAGGATCCAGTTGGGAACCAACGAGTTAACTTCATGAGTTGGGCTTTGTTGCGGGACGTGTGCAAAGGGGTTACCGACGTCCATAACTTTGATTCACCACCAAGATGGATGTTAGGCTACGGATCAGTGCAGTGGGGTAGTTATTACTCCATGGGGCAGAGTGATCGTAGCTTGGCTATGAGCCAGTGCAGTGGAGTCGTCATGACTTCATGGGGTAGAGTGGACATAGCAAGGACTAGTGGCTATAGATCAACGCAGTGGAGCCATCATGACTCCATGGGGTAGAGTGATCATAACAAGGATTTGGGTGATCAAAGCGGTGGATATCGTATGCTTTACGCACTGAGTGAGAAATGTTAGGATGTTTGCTATGCTTGATTGTTTGATATCACTATGACATGCACACCCCCACCCCCGTATCTTTACACCATATGTTTGTGTCACCTTAGAGTATTGTACATCTTGTTGTCCTAACTCTTTGGTTGCAGGTCCAGGTTCACGTATGGTTTAATATACCTGTTATTGTTCTGTTTTATTGCTTATCGCTCATACCATACTTTTGTCTGACCCTGAGTTTTATGTCTCTTCTTATTACTCTGGGTGCTCTTAAATGGGCAGACTAGAGACATGTTAATTGGCATGCACGAGTAGCGGTACCGGAGACGAGCATGAGGCTTCCACGTATGATATAGATATTCTCCCTGTGTCGCTGTTGGTCACTACTTTGGGCATTAGTGGTTTACCTTTCTCGTTTTTCTTTAGAGACAGTATTTTAAAATTGTAATAATGATGTTGGATCATAAGTTGTATTTTGGATTTCGCTGCTATGATGGTTTAGTTTTCAGCTTATGCACTATCTCGCCTGTTTATATGTCAAAACTATGTTATTATTATATTTTATCCCATGCACTGTGAGACATTCTATAGGTTCCTTGTTAGTTCAAGTTCCTTTCTTTTTCTTTTTTTGATGATCGTCCCGTGCTGGTTGGACATCGGCACAATGCACTTTCATTGGAATGTCGGCTGGTGCGGGGCGGGACGTCACACTTGGTATCAAAGCTCTAGGTTGCGTAGTTAACCTAGGGAAAAACACCAGGGAGAGATAAGAGCACGTATTTGTGATATTTGGTTTTCAATATATATATACACTATTAGTATATTTAAGGATGGAGTCGCACTGCACTGGCACCACTGAAGAGACGGTTAATCATTTTCTCCTTATAGACTGAACGATGAGCCAACATACGAGGGGTACTAGTAGAGGAGCTAATAATGGCAATGCTCCTGATATGAGGATGATGTTCACTGATTTCATGAGAGAGATGCTTAGAGATGTGCAAGGAGCAGTTCCTAATGTTGCTAATGGTGGTGGTGCAGCGGTCCAGGCACCTAGGGCCGATTTCGCCAAGCTTTTTAAGGACTACACTAGTCTTCGTGGGAAGCCGTTCCACGGAACGGAATCGGCTACAGAAGTTCAGGATTGGCTTGATAGTTGTGAGCGTATATTCGAGGATCTGGGAATTGAAGATGCAATGAAAAGGAAGCTAGCATCCCGTCAGCTGCAAGGATAGGCAATGAATTGGTGGAATGCTATTAAGGCAGCTACCCCTGAGGATCAAGTTACTTGGAATCAATTCAAGGCCCGATTCAGTGATAAGTTAATCCCAGCTGCCCAGAAGTCAGAATTGTTTAGGAAGTTCTTGGAGCTTAAGCAAAATGGTAGGGCGGTCTCGGAATATATTGCTGAGTTTGATACTTTATCCAAGTATGGGTTATCCTTTATCGATACTCCCGAGAAGAAGAATGAGAAGTTCATAACAGGCTTAGATCAGTACTTAGGGGAAAGGCTTATAAACCATATTGATGAGACTTTTGAATCGATTGTTGGAAAAGCATTGAGATCAGAGAGCCTTTATCCTAAACCCAAGACTGAAGTCGCTGTTACATCTGCAGAGGGGCCAAAGCCGCAAGCAAGCGGTGGAGGCAAGAATAATTCTCAGAACAAAGGAAACAGAATCAGACTGAGGATGGTCAAAAGAAGAGCAAGAAAGATGTTGAGTGCTTTAGCTATGGCAAGAAGGTCCACTATGCTAAAGAATGTCGAGCAAAGCCAGCAGACAGAAAGTGCTTCAACTACGGCCAAGTGGGACATCACAAGAATAAATGTCCGCAACCCCCTAAATAGAAGCAGATCGTGAAAGCATATGCTATCAATGTTGTTCCTTCTTCATCGAATGCCCCAACTGCGGCGGAGAAAGGAAAGAATGTCATCATTCAAGGTATGCTTTCTATTTATGATGTTCCTGTTCGAGTGTTGTTTGATACAGGGGTTTCCCGTTCCTTCATATCTAGTGACCTGGTAGATAGGTTGGGATTGGAACCCGAGATAGTCGATAGACCTTTAGTTGTGACGAACTCGATCGGTGGTTCGATTAGCCTTAATATGATTTGTCATAATGTGGTCTTATCATGTTATGGATGTATGTTTGCTTGTGAATGCTTTGTTTTGGGCTTTACTGGGTTTGGCATTATTTTGGGAGTCGATTGGCTCCAAAGGTACGGGGTGGTGGTAGACTGTGAGGGCTTTTTGGTGGCAGTTAGAGCGGATGATGAGCGGAGGGTAGTGTTTGGTGGTCTACCTAGTGATGGGGTAAAGGTTAGTTTTCTAAATTCCCTCGACATCCCGCATGATGAGTTGTCAGATGTGCCCGCGGCTGGCCAGTATCCGGACGTCTTCGAGGAAGTAACCGGACTTCCACCACACCGAGAGATTGAGTTCCGTATTGATTTAGTGAAAGATGCCAGACCTATAGTGATGCCACTTCGTCATATGGCACTAAGGGAGCAGCTAGAGCTCGGGATGCAAGTAAGCGATCTTTTGAAGAAGGGATTTATCAGAAGAAGTGTTTCTGGGTGGGGAGCACCAGTTGTATTTGCTACCAAGGAAGATGGTTCCCTTCAATTATGTGTGGACTACCGCGAGTTGAATAAGGTGATGAGGAAGAATAAGTATCCTCTACCACGGATAGATGATTTGTTTGATCAGTTGAGTGGCGCGAGAGTGTTCTCCCAGTTGGATCTCGCAACAGGTTTTCATCAGCTTAGGGTGGAAGCAGAGAGTATAGCTAAAACGGCCTTTCGGACGCCGTCTAGATTCTATGAGTGGTTGGTCATACCATTCGGGTTGACCAATGCACCAGCATATTTTGTGGATCTTATGAATAGAGTACTCCGAGATCAATTGAATAAGTTTGTTCTTGTGTTCGTAGACGATACCTTGGTTTATTCAAGGACACAGGAAGAACACAAGGAATATTTGAGGATAGTGATGGAGGTGTTGAGAAAACACCAATTGAAAGCAAAGTTTTCTAAGTGTCATTTCTGGAGGAGGGAAGTGACATTCTTGGGCCATGTTGTTTCAGAGAATGGTATTGCCGTGGATCCTGCGAAAGTGGCTACGGTACAAGATTGGACAACGCCCAAGAATGCAACAGACGTAAGAAGTTTCTTAGGATTGGTTGGATATTATCATAAGTTTATCCAAGACTTTTCCAAGATAGCAGCACCGTTAACTCAGTTGACCAAGAAGAATCAAGCTTTCGTCTGGGACGAAAAGTGCGAGAATGCATTCAAGAGTCTAAAGGAAAAATTAACATGTGCACCAGTGTTAGTCATTCCTAAGGGGAATGAAGAGATGACAATATATACAGATGCATGTGGTACCGGGCTAGGTGCTGTATTGATGCAAGGAGGTAGGGTTGTAGCTTATGCTAGTCGGCAACTGAAACTGCATGAAAAAAGATATCCTACCCATGATTTTGAATTGGCAGCGATCATATTCGCGTTGAAGATGTGGAGACATTATCTCTTGGGAGAAAGATTCGAGTTGTTTACTGATCATAATTCGTTAAAGTACCTTTTCTCCCAGAAGGATCTAAATCTCCGACAGCAGAGATGGTTAGAATTCTTAGCTTCCTATGATTTCGATATCGCATATACACCAGGAAAGGGTAATGCGGTAGCTGATGCACTGAGTAGGAGACATGCTAGTTTAGAGGCTATGTTTCTTGAGTGGAAGCAACTGGAGTATATCGCAGGGTACAATTTCAGACCAAAGTGCGAATTGGATCCAGAAATGTTACAAGTTTGACGATCAGACCCACTTTGATTGAGCGGATTGGTTCCAGTCCGAAGGACGATCCTAACCTATTAGAAATCATCTCCAAGTTAGAGATGGGTATCGAGGAGGAGATGAACAAGTATGGGCTTGATCGGGATGGATGGCTCAAAAAGAATGGGAGACTAGTTGTGCCCAATGTAAATGGATTGAGAGATGAAGTACTTAGAGAATGTCATCACTCAAAACTGGCTATGCACCCCGGTGGTAATAAAATGTATCGAGACATGAAGCAGACCTACTACTGGGAAGGGATGAAAAGAGATATTGGGAATTTTATATCCAAGTGCATGAATTGCCAGTTAGTTAAAGCTGAGCAAAAGAAACCTAGTGGTTTGTTGCAACCATTTGAAATCCCCGAATGGAAATGGGAACAAGTCTTAATGGATTTCATTGATGGGTTACCAAGGGCTAGATCGGTCCATGATAGCATTTGGGTGATTGTGGACCGATTGACCAAGAGTGCAAGATTTATACCCGTCAAGTCGAATAGAACAACAGCTAAGTTAGCAGAACTGTATATGAAGTGGGTAGTGAGATTTCATGGAGTACCCAAAGGCATTATAAGTAAACGAGATCCGTTGTTCACTAGTGGATTTTGGAAGAGCTTACAAGAGGCTTCAGGATCAGAACTACATCTCAGTACAGCATATCATCCTCAAACCGATGGTCAGACAGAGAGGGTGAATCGTGTATTAGAAGTTCTCTTGAGAGCCTGTATATTGGATTTTGGAGGATAATGGGATGACCATTTGCATCTGGTTGAATTCACATATAATAATAGTTATCAGTCCAGTATTGGTATGGCTCCATTTTAAGCTTTGTACGTAAGACCGTGCAACTCACCGTCATGTTGGTTAGAAACTGGTGAGAAATTTGTTCTTGGGCCAGATGTGATAAGAGAAACCTCAGATAAGATCAAAGTTATCTAACAACGAATGAAGGCTGCCTAAGATAGGCAGAAGAGTTATGCCGATAAAAGGAGAAGAGATTTAAAATTCTCCATTGGCGACTTGGTGTTTGTCAAGATTTCTCCGTTAAAGAGCATGATACGATTTGGTAGGAGAGACAAGTTGACACTAAGATTTGTTGGTCCATTCCCAGTTCTCGAACAAGTTAGGAATTTGGAATATAAAGTTAGGTTGCCTGACAAGATGGCGGGAGTTCATAACATATTTCATGTTTCCCAGTTAAGGAAATTCATGCACGACCCCAATGTGGCTATTTCACCTGATCAGTTGGATGATATCAAAGTAGAGCCCGAGACGGTTGGGAATCACAAGCCGATTCGTATTGTCGAGCACGAAACGAAGCAACTTCGAAGGAAAGCGGTGAATCTAGTCAAGGTTCAGTAGGGCAAGGATGAGAATGACTGTACTTGGGAGACAGAGGAAAGCATTAAGGAGACGTATCCAGAACTTTTTGCCTGATAAGGTTTTCATTTTGATTTAGTCTTTCCGCATGCTAGGATAGGTTTGTTTTGTGTGTTTGATTGTTTGTGAATGACTGATAGGCATGCGGAACACCTTTGTATGTTTTTGGTTAAGGAATTTCGGGGGCGAAATTTCTTAAGGGGCGAGAGTGTAACGACCTGCATTCTACATATCAAAGGATCGTAGAATATTTATTTCATTTTCATACGAGGTCGTATAGTCGTGTAACATTGGGGAACAACTACTGGGGTTATTTCCCATGTTCACGATGTTTGCCGATTTTTAAGTGACCGTTTTGCCCCTAGTTGATCTTGTTTCGACCGTAATTTTTGATTGGTAAGGAGTTTTGGCCTGAAACCACTTCCATTAGATCCAAATGATGGTTTACCATTCCGTAGAGTGGTCACACTTGTCAAACGGACTTACCGTTTGGGAGATATGGCTGAATTAATGTTTAGAAGGTTAAAATAGCTTAACCAGGCCTAATTAGGGTGATTAGCAGCTAGCCCATAACCCATTTTGAAATTAGGATTATGGGGAGGCTGAAAGCCTAAAACATTTCTCTAACCCTAGCCATGGCCTCCACCTTCTAATTTCATCCCAAATCGCTCTCTAATTAAGGATTAAGCTAATCTACGTCAAATCAAGGAGAAATAGCACCAAATCAGAGTTGGAGCTGCTGTGTTGCATAGAGATTGGACCCAAATTAGAAATAATTTCAGATCTAAGTTTTATTTGTGGCTAAGGTGAGTGATTTGCATTGTTTTTCACTAATTACGGCTAATTAGGGGTGATTAGTGATAATTAGAGAAATTATGGCTCAGAAAAACTGAAAAAAAAAATTAAAATATTATTTTAGGGCTCTGATAGAAGTTTGGGTAAATTTGGTTAAGTTTTGCTAATCCTATCATTAGATTTGCTTAAACATGCTTAAGGGGAAAATATGGGTTTTGGGTATGTTTGATCCGTTTTGACGTATCAAATTGTTGTATTGGTGTTTGTGGTCAATTCTATATGTTGCTATGACTATATGGTATGCTTTGTGATTGATTAGAACAATTAGAATGGTTGAAAAAGCCATTGTATGGCGTAAAACAGTTGCTGGAAGAGTTGCAGGAAAACTGTACAGGGATTGGATCGGATTGCCCCTCCCCACCGATCCGACCCGCTCGTGACTGGTGGCACCGAACCGACCCACTTGAGATTTTGTTACCATGACTTGGCTTGGATTATACGCCACGAACCAACCGGAGACTCACGAGCTGAACTCCCGACTCGAACCCCCTTCCACGAACCGGTGATGGAGCCACGACCCGAATGGATGTACCATGAATGGATTTGAGGAGCTCGACTAGACCCGGAGTGCTTTGGGAGGAGGACCGAACCGGAAGATCTCGTCATGAACCGAACCGCCAGGGGATGTGGACCACGACCTGGAGCTTGACCACGAGCGGAAGGAGACCGAACCGAACCGGGGAACAACATGACTCACGAATCGATCTGATGCAAGGTGAAGAGACAATACTGAACCGATCCTGGAGGAGACCAAAACCCGAGATGCAAAGGTAGTCCAAATGGGAAGTAGAACTCAGGATCCAGTTGGGAACCAACGAGTTAACTTCATGAGTTGGGCTTTGCTGCGGGACGTGTGCAAAGGGGTTATCGAGGTCCATAACTTTGATTCACCACCAAGACGGATGTTAGGCTACGGATCAGTGCAGTGGGGTAGTTATTACTCCATCGGGCAGAGTGATCATTGCATGGCTATGAGCCAGTGGTGTCGTCATGACTCATGGGGTAGAGTGGACATAGCAAGGACTAGTGGCTATGGATCAGTGCAATGGAGCTATCATAACTCCATGGGGCAGAGTGATCATAGCAAGGATTTGGGTGATCAAAGCGGTAGATATCGTATGCTTTATGCACTGAGTGAGAGATGTTAGGATGTTTGTTATGCTTAATATCACTATGACATGCACACCCCCACCCCGTATCTTTACACCATATGTTTGTGTCACCTTAGAGTATTGTACATCTTGTTGTGTTAACTCTTTGGTTGCAGGACCAAGTTCAGGTATGGTTTAATATACTTGTTATTGTTCTGTTTTGCTGCTTATCGCTCATACCAGACTTTTGTTTGACCCAGAGTTTTATGTCTCTTCTTATTACTTTGGGTGCTCTTAAACGGGCAGACTAGAGACAAGTTAAGTGGTATGCACGAGTAGCTGTACCGGAGACGAGCAGAAAGCTTCCACGTATGATATAGATATTCTCCCTGTGTCGCTGTTGGTCACTACTTTGGGCATTAGTGGTGTACCTTTCTCATTTTTTTTAGAGACAGTATTTTAAAGTTGTAATAATGATGTTGGATCATAAGCTGTATTTCGAATTCCGCTACTATGATGGTTTAGTTTTCAGCTTATGCACTATCTCACCTGTTTTTATGTCAAAACTGTGTTATTATTATATTTTATCCCATGCGCTGTGAAACATTCTACAGGTTCCTTGTTAGTTCAAATTCCTTTCTTTTCCTTTCTTTGATGACCGTCTCGTGCTGCTTGGACATCGGCACAGCGCACTTTCATTGGAAATCGGCTGGTGCAGGGCGGGACGTCACAAATACTACTTCGAAACCGATATGTTTCTGATGGATGAGGATGTGAGGGCGGATCGCAAAGCCTTCGAGGTTAATGCAACAAAGGATGATGGACTCTCCAACAAGGGAAAGCGCAAAGCTAGAAATGGCTAAGGCCGGGACAACAAGTTCAAGAGAGGGACTAAACATGACTCGTATATAAGGCTAAATACGAGTCCAGAAACGATCTTCCACGACATCAAAGATTCATTTCCATCAAGGAGACCATCAGGAAGGGAGCGCTTGGAGTGTGACCGGACCTTTGGGAAATTATGCTCATTTCATGAAATAGCTAGGCACGACACGGATGAATGCACACACCTCTGTGATGTCATTAAATAACTTATGAGGAAAGGGAAACTACAACAAAATGTTCTGAGTGGAACCCCTGTTATGGGGCATGGTCAGCCGTCGAATGCTCGATGTGGAATTTGGCCTAGCTCACAAGGAGGACTTGTTATTAACTTATGGGTCAATGTGGATGTTGGACAATGGACGATGGCTACATTGGTTCACTCATGTATTGAACCAACCTTTAGTTCCTATGCATGCTCTGTACCCAACAACAAACCATCGTTTCACTCTTGCTTTCAATAAACAATGGCTAAGTCAGCCTACCCATACACGGGACTTATCACTATCCCTTAGGCATGCTCAATACCTTATGATGCACCATTGTACCTGTTTTTACCTTTCAATGAATTTGTAATAGATGGATAAGCCTCTCGCTCTATACGTTATCCGTAGCGGCCCCTAGGCAAGTTCTAAGACGGTGACAAACCGTCCGTTTTTATCAATATGAAAGTACCTATTTATCTGAACTTTAATTAAAAAAGTTCGGCAAGCATGGCTGATGGTTGTCGGGCATTCAACCTATATATGCCATTTCAAATTTTAATAAAAACTTTGGGTCATCGTGTATGACCAATGCATGACAAGGGATGTGCAACTTTGTTATAAACTCGATAGGTTTGCTTATCCAAGATCGTCAAGTATGACTAATGCTTGGAAAATGCTGAGCGGCCTCAAACATGAGCCCATTCAATCAGAACCATTGAGCATGGTTAATGCTCTGCAAGAACCCGACGAGGTTAGGATCGTCAAGTATGGTTGATGCTTGCCAAGGATTAGACGATGCCGGACGCAAGCTAGTTAAATCAGAATCCTCAAGTAAGTTTGGTGCTTGGCAAGGGCTAAGCGACCCCCCGGCGCGGGCACGCTTGTTCAGGTTCATCAGTATGGTTTATGCTTGCTAAGAGCCTGGATTGGTTATGGATCGTCAGGTATGGATAATACGTAGGCCCAATGAGGCTGTGAATTGTTAAGTGTGGTTAATCCTTAGCATGGGAAACTCAAATCGTCGGGTATGGCTGATATTCAAAAAATGATCGGTGAAGCGACGAATTGTGCTACTAGCATGAAACTGCTATAAACTTGAATGTTGTTAACGTTCCAACAAGATTGCAAACTTCGGACGCAGAGTCGACAGAGATTTAAAACACATCTTTTACAACAAGATATGTTTTAGGGGGCAACCGTAGACTCATCTTTTCAAACGGCAATCATATTTTGAATTTTCGGCTAGCGGAGTGCTTAGGACTTGAGCATGGACACGCTTGATTGAAGCATTGAGTGTCTTAGAAAACTTGGATTTTAACTTGGCGAGGTCATTACGGCCTTCTCGGTTTGGGATACTTAAATCAGTTCTGGTTCGTCTATAGCTCCGGATCGACGTGCCTAGATCGGCATGCCCAGATCGAAATGCCTGGTTCGGCCATGTCGAACCTGAGGGGGCATTTCTCTATGGACTGTCGCACTCTTCCACTCCTCAACCTAGTCAAACCCATAAACTCCACTACCTCCACGATGCGGCCAAATGGCATGGATGAGCCGTATTGCTTTCTTATCTATAAATGCTCCTCCAAGACATTGTTTCAAGAGGATCTTCTTTTGAGGAAGCATAAAGACTCTGCCATTTCAGGAATCAACCTCTGTCTCCTCTAATCCCTTACTATAAAACACAATTGTGATATGTAATCTAACAGTATAAACAATTGATTGCTAGCAGTGGACATAGGCATTGCTGAACCTGTATAATTCTTAGTGTTCTTTACTGCTTTCTGTAATTCTATGATTTTTGATTGTGAAGTTTTCTGCAATTTTCATTCATTCGCATGTTTGACTTGAAAGATCAATTTTCAAGTTAACAGATAAATAAACAAATGATTTCCTATAGCTAGGAATTAATATTATAGATGACTACAACATCTGTAGCGTTTGCTCCTAGGCTATAGGAAAGGGGGTGTTACATGTAATACTCGGTGATATATATGTGTTGGATGAGAAATGCATGACTATAGGAAAAAATACCCATAATTAAACCGATCTCCGACGCCGTATTGGTCAGAAATTTTCGATGGCTACAGTCTGATTCCAATGGTCTTCATACGATATTATCGACTATTACTAGCTATGTCACTTTTATTACAAACTTTGATTTTGAGACGATAACAGTTAATTAATATACAAACCTCATGTAATCAAAGATGCAAATGTTTTATTAGATAGTATTTCACTTCTAATACTTTAATTCAAACCCAACTATAGCTGTTGGATGCATATTATATCACAATTTAACTATAATCAAAGCAAAGTTTTCATATTAATATTTGACGGTATTTTAAAAGTGATTGAACTATGTAGCATTATTAGTTCGAGATTGTCTGTTTGATCTTAATTATGTTATTCAATGGAGAACTCCCAAGTGAGTCTTTTATAACTATCCAATGATTAACACTTTGTAACAATCTTGTTGCCTAAAACACTACTTGAATAGTGTAAATTACTCTAATCTCAATGAATCTACCGAAACTAGGTTTACCCATGAATATTCAAGAAAAAAAATTATTTCAACGTGATAAAATTCTCATGATTGCAACATGTTATAATTACTATCACGGTATAAGAATTTTCCACTTAATACACTTCAAACTAATTACTTAATAATTGCCTGTATATAACGAAAAGAAAACATAACTTTGTTATTGTAATATTCCGAACTCTACTGATTTTAACATTCAACGTTCTTTTTCTCTTGCTTCTTCGTCTCCATACTTCGTGAATCCATTAAATATTCTTACACTCTCTTTGCATATTCATACTCACTCACTCCAATTCTTCAAGATTAGCAAGCCACATAAAATTGGAGTTTGCACTTGAATTATTAACCATTCCCTCCTTGGTCTTGTCTTATTCCTCAAAAAAAAAGTTATGTTTATTGTCATTGGAAGTCTATAGATCCCTATAATGAATCTACAAGAATTTATATTTAAGATACAACTACTTACCATATCCTACATCCTACGGCTAATTATGAAGAGAAATGTGTTCTTTCCATCCAATGAAATGTATATGTTGTCGCTTGAGAAATGGCAAATGTAAACATGTACTTGGCACCAGGGGAAAGCAATAAGTTATAGTGAAAATTATGTACAAAGCATACATGATTATATGTAGGATTGAAAATCCAAACCATTATACAATTTTTTGCTGTGATTTACTTTACATTTACGATCTTGATATATGTTTTCTTCCTTTTGCTTTTTCATTCTTCTCCCTTTATTCACTCCTCGGTTTTATAATGGTTTTTGTTGTATACAACGGTATTGTATACACAATTATATGATTTTTATTTGATGATAACAACCAAATATATATTATTTTAAATGTGTTTGTTGTTGTACTGTTTCATATATCATCACAGACAGAAATATAATATTTATATTCAAATAAAATATAACTGTACAGACAATCAGATATTTACACAGTGTTTTGTTTAAATATAATATTTTATTTCAATTTTCAAACAATACAGTTGTACAGCTCCACTATTTGTACACTTCACTAATATTTCACATTTTATATACATTCACAGAAGATTGTACTTATAAATAAACTAAATAAAATAGACAATTTTGATTGACAACAATAAAATAATATTTTATTTCAAATAAATTTGTTTATTACAAATACCAGTACAATTCTCTCATTATACATTCATATACTACTCCTCAAAATAACATTGTCACTCAGTTATACAATTTTATATATACATTCAGTTACACTCATATACAGATGCTTTTGTATATTTTCACTGTCAACTTCTGTCTTCGGTCTTCAGTGTTCACAGCACTTCACTGTCAGCCCAGTCATCATCTTCATACCTGTCATATACAGAAACACACACACAGTATATGGAACATAAATAATTTTCAAAATAGTTGTGAATATAAATTTTATTTTTAAAATTTTATTTGCCTCAGTTTTGTGGTATGTTTCTCATCATTTTTCATGACTTGATTTTATTTATCTGTGTCAAGTTAGTTTGTATATGTATAGTACAGAGACAGGAAATCTTGTCTGATGGCTGCATATACACATGTGTGCATTGCCTCGCCAATCAGCGCGCAACTGAGGAGTGGCCACGTGGACCATCTCGATTCAGTGCAACAATAAACAATGTGGTTGAGGCAACCCAAAATCATCAATGAATTCAAGTCAGCATATCAAAACAGCAAATACAAGTGTATATGGCTCAAATTTTTCAGCAATAACAATGATGTTCAAATTTGGTCGAGCAATAGTGCAAGAATGGTCGAGACAACTCAACAAAGGCGCAGATCTATTTTTCAAATGCAACAATACAACATTTCAGCCCAAACAAGCTCAAGCATGGCACAAGCACAAGTCAAAATGTTCACAAACAAGTCAGCCCATATCTCAAGTCAAATTCAGTATGAAGGTGTAAAGTGTTCACATATACAAGCCTGGTGTCGAACACAAATTCATGGTGAAATAGGGTGATCAAGCATGGTACATGGTGCAGTCAATATGGACTGCTCGGCATGTGAATGATAGCAGCATGTACAAGGTGAAGCATCAACCAGTCAATGATTAACAAAACAATTTGGTTCAACACAATACAGCATGATGTACTAGCATGAAAAATCAGAGAAGTTCAAGTGCATCTGACATGGTCGACCAAGGCATAAATACATGAATGATTCAAATGCTTTTCAGGACACAACAAATAAGGATGGTTCGCACAGGATTATGGCAGGTTCAAGTAGAAAAATCAGCAAAATATATACAAGAAAGATGGTGCAAGGATGTATACATACAACAGTAGGTTCAAAAAGACTACATGCATGTTCAAACCAAGTTAGAGTGAAGCAAGTTGGAACCAATTGGCTTTCATGTTTTAAAGTTGTTTCCAGTTTTGACAAAGTATTCGATGAATTTCATATTTGACAAGTAATTTTTTTTTGGAAAGGCAACAACAACTCAATCACACAAATTTCAGGAAGGGAACATCTTTTTTTAGGAAAATATAGCATGGTGTATTAGGCATATACACATATATGGCAAGTTTTTTTTAAAACCAGAAATGAAGCAAACTCGACAAGAAATCATTCACAAATTATGCAAAGCTGGGTAGTGCAAATTGCGCAAAGAAAAACATATCAATGCATATGATTTCCAGAAAAGTGACTCAAGTATTTTGTGGCAACATTTTAAAGCTTTCCAGAAATGAAAATCATCTCACAAAGTCATCAGGAAAACAGAGGATTTTCAGGAAAATCAGAGGAGCAACATTTGGAAAGAAACCATTTTTTTAGCTTATATCGGTTTGATTTCTTTCTGTAAATCTTTCACTACTTGAGTGAATAAAGGGCAACAATTCAAAATCAATTCATATGTGGATTCCTTCATTCAAAGGAGCAAAATCAGGAAACTCAACATTTCAAGTATTGCTAAACCTTTTTCAAAACTGAAGGCATCAAAGAAGGAATCAATGCAAGAAAATTCTGGGCAAGTTTTATTTTCAAAAATTGTTTAGAAAAATATTCAAGCTCACGCAAGAAATTCATTTCAGCTGAGAATTAAAAAGAGGAAACAAACACAATTTCAGGCTAAGTCATATGATTTAAATCAGAGCTAAGTTAGGGCTTCTCGACCCTATACATATTATCACCATTTACATCATCGGCAGAGCATCGAAATCAAAGAATTCAGGATAAAATTACTCACAAATTTTTAGGGTTTCGACTGCTAGAGAAAAATCCCAAACTAATTGATCAAAGCACTGAAAGCATCCTTTCGATTCAAGGCACCATCGAACTAACTTCATCATCAAATCGATATGGATTTGGGAAGAATTGAGAAAACCCTAGTGCCGCCGCCATTTTTATTTCCTCGGAAGCAAAATGATCGGGCAAAACAAATGAGGGGTGCAACACTTTACAAAGGGGCTGACCATGTTTCAATTTGAAAAGGGGATGACCCTTTAATTTAACTCCTAGGGTTTTGTTTTTATTTATTTTGTATTTTGCTTTTCTTTTGTAATCGTCGTTTGTTTTCTAGTTTGTCAAACTAGGGAATTCAGTCAGGGTGTTGACTGACAGTTGCTAGAGTCTGTAAAATCCAGGTTACTGGTTACGAGGTCGTAATCAGGGGAAATCTGATCGAGGGGATATCGGCCAGTCTAGGGTTTTGAGCGTAGGGTTAGTACAGGATCAAAGAGTGCTAGTTTACATGGTCTTGTAAGCGGGATCTGTTCTATCACCTAGTAGAAACTTTAGGAATGCAGCAGTAGGCAGGGTTTTGCCGAAGTTGGGTATCCCTGTGTGCTATTTCCTTTCTGCTTTTTATTTCTACTGCATTCTGTGATTTTTTTATTATTTTATATCCCGTTAGATTTTTACTTCAACGATAAACTATGATAAAACCTATTCACCACCCCCCCCCCGGCCCTCTAGGGTTAATCTAGATCCAACAGTTTTGAGATCTATCCTATTTAAGAATATCAAGTATACCTCTATGTCCCAATTTGATTTATAAAATATATTTTTTAATGGAAACTGAAATTGGTACAAATAATTTAATACTTTTTTGATGAGGGATTTTTGTGTATTCAGATTGAGAGTAATGAACATAACCAAATTTTCACTTTTGTGGCTACCACCCACTTCAATAAGTCCTGATGATTGACAAGGAATGCTCAGGATTTGAGCATAGACCTAGATGATCTTGGACACACTTGGTTGCAGCATCGAGTGTATCGGGAAATAAGGATTTTAGCTTGGTGAGGTCGGTTCGGCATGCTTCAATGAGTTCCGGTTCGACCATGGCTCCAGATCTGCATGCCCGGTTCGGTCGTGCCGAACAGGATGGGGGCATGTCTCTGTGACGTGTCCCACTCTTCCTCTCCACAACCTAGCCAAACCCACGAACTCCACTACCTCCATGATGCTGCCATGTGACATGGTCGAACTAGATTGCTTCCTCATCTATAAATACTCCTCTAGGACATCATTTAAAGGGGAACCACTTCTAAGGAGGCATAAAGACTCTGCCATTTAAGGTATTAACCTCTCTCTCCTTTAATTTCTTACTGTAAAACATAACTACGATTTGTAATCAAACAATAGTTTACTAGCAGTGGACGTAAGCACATTGCCGAACTACTATAATTCTTGGTGTTCTTTACTATTTTCTACAATTTTGTGATTTCTGATTGTGAAGTTTCTGCGATTTTCATTTATTCGGGTGTTTAACTTAAGAGAACCAATTTTCGTGTTAACATTTTGGCACACCAGGAAGGGACAAGCATGCGTTCACCATTTAAGAAGCTTAGTAAATAGGAAAGGCATGACAAAGAGGAAGAAAGATACTTCTCATGAAAAAAGGGAAGAAGAAGGACAAGAGACCTCTTCTACTCGAAATCCCTATGTCTTCTTAACGAGGGAGGAACTGGATGAAGTCATGAATGGACTGCGAACCCATTTCAAACAACAAGAAGCGACGATGTAGGAAATTTTAACACAGTTGAAAGGCGAAAAAAAATCAAGAGTAAGAAGTTAGAGTGGGGCCTAGCGACACAGAAACACTACATAATGGCTCGGGAGCACACTCACTTGAGCGCCTTCGGATCAGCCATGGCGAGCCATAAATCCGGTTTAGGGATGCCAAACTAGCTCGACTAGGCGATGGGAACTCGACCTCCTCTGAAGTTCCTCAGGTGTTAGGTCCCCGTGCGGATGCACATTGAATTCTGGAAGCTATAAGAGAAGGTCGCACCGAAGGAATCAAAGCCTGGGATAGGAATTTGCACAAACCGGGGGAGGGGGGACTGGGGAGGGGGAAAATGCTTCTCCCCAAAATCGGTTAGACATCGACCCAAACTCAACAATGGAAACTAGGACAAATGGCTTGGAACGTGTCGACGCTCCAGCTGCAAGCTTAGATGACTTTTGGTCGTAGCAACAGGATTGTAGAAATCATTCAACAAGCTACTCATGGCGGCTAGTCAATCCAAGATATGGATAATGTACAATGAGTCCTTTTACTCGAAGAATCAGAAATTCCAAGAATTCGGTGGACTTCAAATTATTGGTGTTGGAAGCTTACAACGGAAGTAGAGATCCAACCGTCCATCTCATGTGTTACATAAGGCATATGGAAATGCTGGGGAAAATCAGAGGAAATGATGTCCAAGTGCTTCCCGCTACTTATATTGAATATAGCTGCTCTATAGTTTAAACAACTGGAAAGCAACTCAATCGACAGTTGGACGGTACTGATTGAGGTTCACAAGGCAGTTTCGAGCCCACGTAGCATGACCCCAAAATGTGATGACATTTGTGGCGGTAAGACAAAAATTTGGGGAGCCTCTGCGTGCCTTTCGGGAGAGATTCAGTGTCGGTCGCTGCAGTAGACCGACTGGATCCATCAATTGTACTGATGGAAGGTTCTAAAATCTTGAAAAATATTGAGTTTAAAAGATCGTTGGAATGAGATCCTCTGCGGAATCTCGAGGAATACTACTTCAAAGCCGATAGGTTTCTAAGAGAGGATGATGCTAGGAAGGATCGTGAATCCCTCGAGGTTAATGCAACAAAGGATGATGGACTCTCCAACAAGGGAAAGCGCAAAGCTAGAAACGACCAAGGCCGAGACAGCAAGTTCAATAGAGGGCCTAAAAACGACACCTATACGAGGATAAATATGAGTCTAGAAACGATCTCCCACGACATCAAAGACTCATTCCCGGCGAGGACACCACCGGAAGAGATCCCTCGGAGCACGACCAAACCTTTGGGAAATTAAGCTCATTTCATGAAATAGCTAGACACGACACGGATGAATGCAAACACCTTCGTGATGTCATCGAAGAACTTGTGAGGAAAGAGAAACTACAACAATATGTCCTGAATGGAACCCCTGCTATGGGGCATGGTCAGTCGTCGACCGCTGGATGTGGAAGTGGGCTTGGTTCATAAAGAGGACTTGTTATTAACTAACGGGTCAATGTGGATGTTGGACAATGGACGATGGTTACGTTGGTTCACTCATGTATGGAATTAACCTTTAGTTCCTAGGCATGCTTTGTTCCCAACAAAAAATCATAGCTTCACTTTTTCTTTTAGTTAACAGTGGCTAAGTCGACCTACCCATGTACGGGACTAATCACTAGCCCATAGGCAGGCTAGCTTTGTATTTGATGATGCACCATTGTACCTATTTTTACCTTCCAATGAATTTGTAATAAATGGACAAGCCTTCCGCTCTTATAGGGGATCCATGGCAACCCCTAGGCAAGTTCTAAGATGATGACCAACCATCTGTTTTTATCAATATGAAAGTACCTATTTCTGTGAACTTTAATTAAAACGTTCGGCAAGCATGGTTGATGCTTGTTGGGCATTCAATCTATAGATGCATTCAAACTTTAACATAAACTTTGGGTCGTCGTGTATGGATGATACATGTCAGGGGATGGGCAAGTTTATTATAAACTTGACAGAATTGCTTATCCAAGATCGTCAATTATGGCTGATGCTAAGCAAGGTGGAGCAACCTCAAACATGAGCTCGTTCAATCAGGACCGTCAAGCATGGTTAATGCTCAGCAAGAACCCGTAAGGCTAGGATCGTGAAGTATGGTTGATGCTTGCCAAGCATTAGACGATCATAGACGTGGGCTAGTTTAATCAAGATCGTCAAATAAGTTTGGTGCTTGGCAAGGGCTAGGCGACCCCTCGACGTGGCCATGCTTAGTCAGGACCATCGAGTATGATTTACGCTTGGCAAGAGCCTACAGTGGCTATGGATCATCAGTTATGGCTAATACCTAGCGAGAGCCCAGTGAGGCTTACGAATCGCTAAGTGTAGTTAATGCTTAGCATAGGAAACTTAAATCGCCGGGTATGGCTGATATTCTAAAAAAGATCGGTGAAGCTACGAATTGTGCCACTAGCATGAAACTACTGTAAACTTGGAATGTCGTTAACGTTCCAACAAGATTGCAAACTTCAGACGCTGAGTCGATAGAGATTCAAAACACATACTACAAGATATATTTTATTGGTCAAGTGTTGACCCGTCTTTTTGCAAGGCAGTCATATTTTGAATTTTTGGCTATTGGAGTGCTCAGGACTTGAGCATGGACACACTTGGTTGAAGCAATGGGTGTCTCAGGAAGCTTGGATTTTAGCTTGGCGAGGTTAGTATGGCAATCTCGGTTCGACATGCTTTAATTAGTTCTGGTTCTGCCATGGCACCAGATCAGAGTGCCTGGATCGGCATGCCCAGATCAAAATGCCCGATTCAACCATGCCAAACCCGAGGGGCATGTCTCAATTACATGTCCCACTCTTCCACTCCTGAACCTTGTCAAACCCACAAACTCCACTACCTCCATGATGCTGCCACGTGGCATAGTCGAACAGTAGTGCTTTCTCATCTATAAATACTCCTCTATGACATCATTTCAAGGGGATCTTCTTCCGAGGAGGCATAGAGATTTCCATTCCAGGAATCAACCTCTCTCCCCTCTAATTTCTTACTATAAAACACAACTTTGATTTGTAATCAAACAGTATAAACAAGAGATTGCTAGCAGTGGACGTAGGTGCATTGCCAAACCAGTATAATTCTTGGTTTTGTTTACTGTTTTCTGTAATTCTATCATTTCTGATTGTGAAGTTTTTCGCGATTTTCATTCATTCACATGTTTAGCTTGAGAGATCAATTTTCAAGTTAACATATAATTGAACAAACGATTTCCTATAGCCCGAAATTAATATTATAGATGACTGCAACATCTGTAGAGCTTGCTCCTAGGCTATAGAAAAAGGGGTGTTACATGTGATATTCAGTGAGATATATATATATATGTATATGTATATGTGTGTGTGTGTGTGTATGTGTTGGATAAGAAATGCATGACTATAGGAAGAAATACCCATAATTCCAACGATCTCCGACCTCGTATTGGTCAGGAATTTCCGATGGCTACAATATGATTCCAACGGTCTTCATACGATATTATCAACTATTACTAGCTATGTCACTTTTATTACAAACTTTGATTTTGAGATGACTACAATTAATTAATATACAAACCTCATGTAATCCAAGATGCAAATGTTTTATTAGACGGTATTTCACTTCCAATGTTTAATTCAAACCCAACTATGGATACTGTATCACAATTTAACTATAGTCAAAGCAAAGTTTTCATATTAATATTTGGCGGTGTTTTAAATTGATAGAACTGTATAACATTGTTAGTTCGAGATTGTCTGTTTGATTTTAATTCTACTATCCAATGGAGAACTCTCTAGCGAGTCTTTTTATAACTATCCAATAATTAACACTTTGTAACACTCTTGTTTCCTCAAACAGCCGTGAGTAATATATTTCTTGATACTTAAAAAGTGTTAAATACTCTAATCTCAATGAATCTATAGAAACTATGCCATGAAACATATTATCCATGAATATTTAAGAAAAAAAATTGATGTGATAAAATTCTCATGATTGCAACATATTATAATTACCATCACATAACATGCTATATAAGAATTTTCTACTTAATACACTTTAAACTAATTACTTACTATAACACCCCGTGTATTCTATAACCGTGAAATTCACAAATTAAAGTATAACTAATTTCAAATCAAAGAATTAAGGGAAACGGGATACGCCATTGCGTTCGTCTCGGAATTCTGCTTGAGATTGAGTCTGAGTTTGCATAAAACGAATATCGTATGAAGGAGATATGGACGAACGAAGTTGGGCGAAAAACCAGAAAACGGGTCAGAATGCACTGGTGCACTTGGGAAGTGCGCCAGAACAAAAATGCACTGGCGCACTTGGGAAGTGCGCCAGTACATTTTTGACCTGGCGCACCTGCCAAGTGCGCCCAGGTCAAAAATGACCTGCTGGTCAGGTCTGGTCAAGTCCTGGCTGGCCAGGTCTGTGTTTGGTCGATTTTCTGAGCCTTGCCTTGTCACTAGGGCTAGGTGTCAGCTCCTGGTTGGTCTCTCCTTCAAACGAACGGCTATTATCAAGCCAAGCTTCATCGACGGTCTAAATCAACTCACAAACTCTATAAAAAGGACCAAGGTCTAACCCTAATTCACACAAACTAAAATGGAGATGAGACCGTCATGTTGCTGAGGAGAGACTAAAGATAGCCGTCAGAAATAGAGACACAATTAGGAGTTAAATCAAAAGCTAAAAAGCAATGTAAATCAAATCAAAGCAATGCCTACAACAAAGGATAGCATCTCCAAATTCATAATTCAGATTCCTGAATTGAAGATTCGTCATACGCTGTAAGTAGAGTGCTATTCCGATGTGAATTAAATAATTGTGTTGATTTGTGTAATGTAAGAAATGGAATTGTGGCGATAATAATCTATATTTGTATGTTTCTTTGATGCAAAACGATTTGGGAACGATTGGATATTTGCAAGTACGCGATTTGCGTTGGAAACGAAATGGAATTGTGGCGATAATGACTTATATTTGTATGTTATTTTGATTCTAAACGATTTGGCAATGCTATGGTTTGATTCATACAAGTATGTGGCTTATGTTGACAACCACATGTTGTGGAATTTTGATTGGGACTTATGCAAGCATATGATTCATATTGAAAACTACATGTTTGTGGTAGTTATTTACAACACCCATTTGGTAAATGCAAGTATAAGATTCATGTTGAAACAACAACTATATGTTGTAATAGTTTATTTTGAAATTCATGCAAGTCTATGATCTATTGTTATGACAACATGATGTAAAATTCTATGGTCATCTTTAGTGTAATTTGACTCACCTAAGTATTATGATTCATATGAAGGTTATGTTGAAATTGGCATCATAGTTCAAGTTTAAAAATCATATTTTTGTGATAGTGACAAAAACACACATCTTTGTAAATTTGTATTAATTTTATGAACATGACTAAACTATGTTCGTTATTATGCCCAATTGAAAAACATGTTTTTAGGCTCATGTTGTTATCTTAAGTTACATTAGAATTACATTCCTCTTGCAAGTTTACATAGATAAAAATAAAAACCATGATGTAAGTTTAGATATGTTTATGCTATAATTCTATGAATAGAATGAAAACCATGATTCATATAAGGATTAGGTTGGGATAATTCTAGTTGAACCATACTTTTGTATTAGTGACAAAAGTAAGTACCCTTTTGTTAACATGTAGTGATTTTATGAACACGATTAGTTTATGCCTAAATAAAAATATAGGCTTATATTTCTAGTCAAGACCCCGTGCCAATAATAATGATATCTAATTTATTTAGATTCTTAATTTCAAGTTTACATGGTTAGTTGAACCTATGATTCATGTTTAAGTTTATGCCATTATCATATGACTAGAATAATTCATGTTTAAGTACTGCTTATGCCATAATCATATGAATAAAATAATTCATGTTTAAGTATTGTCTATGCATTAACCATATGAATAGAATGATTTATGTTTAAGTATTGTTAATGCTATGATTATATGGATAAAATGATTCATGTTATGCCATGATTATATGATGTTACAATTGCAAGTTCACATGTGCCTATTTTATGTTAATTGAATCGTTCGTTGCAAGTTCATGCTTTCACACTTCCCTTTTTCATGTTACCTTATAAACACCATGTTATAAGCCTCCCCTTTTCATTTGGCTAAATTGGGTTTAAGTATTAAACCCAACACACCTTACGTTGGAGCGAACGTATAATACGGGGGTAATGACGTTTGGACTAAAATATAGAACATATTTGTTGGCATGTTTAACGCATGCCAACAACCTTGAAAGAACAATTAAGTGGCATAAATGAAATTTAACCAATAAAGATGAATTTTAATAATGGGCCGCAAATATTTACATATAAAAAGAAAAGAGACAAAATATGTAAATGTAGAAAAAAACGATGTGTTTAACCCGAGGTTGAATTGAGTTGTGATGTAAACCTGCCCGGAACCGCCCGGCTGTCCAGTAGTCACAACAATACCTATCCAATGTGGGTGGTTAAACACGGAGCCCAATAAGGACCCGAGGTTAAACTGAGTTGTGGCGTAAGACTGCCCGGACCCAACCGGCAACAGGCAGCCACAACAATACCTGTCTAATGTGAGAGGTCAAGGCTTTAATAAGACAATTAAGGCTGAGTCAAGATTGATAGGATTAAGTAAATTATACTTAATCAAAATGGAACATGCTAAACTAAAACAGACTGATTGGGGGTTAGGTTTATAAAACACTTAACCAACTTAGCATGTTGGCTAGAAATAGAAAACCTAGTAGCGGGGGACCCTTTTCGCAGTAACCCTACAAGGTATCATGATACCCTGAAACTAGGCAGGGTGGGGCACGATTACTGGGCTGATTGTAAGAGGTAAAATCGACGGCGGTGGTGCAGCAGTGTAGGTTCTAACGGGGTGCGGGCGTGCACACACTCCGACGCAGAAAAATAAGGCATTGGGCACCAGTAGCATACCTGTGCATTCTAGGATTGTGTCGGGCCGCCACCATGGGACTTGATACACCCCATGGTGGGACCAACATAGGTAACTACAACATCGGGGGCCGTAAGACACATGTAACTATGCGAGTAGGAGCCGATCATCATAAAATGGATCACTTCACCCTGATTATGGGGTGCCTGTTGGGAACTAGTTTATATGGGTACAGAGATTAATATGGGGTACGATAGTATATTCGACCCTAGACAACTTAACTAAGTTTATGGTGCTTTCCCATTTCTAGTTTATACTTATCATACCCAGTTCTTTATTCATAGACTGAATAGTCCTAGACTTACTCAGGCTTTATGTCTGACTCTACTTTTCTTTCGTCTTCTTTTCTTCCGTTTCCCCCCCAGGTCCACATGGAGGGAATACCGCAGCTTAAACAGCCTTCATATCCAGCTTGAAGAGAAAGAATGTATTGCTTGGATCTTTTCGTTTTGGACTATGGCTTTGGACAGCAACCATGGGACTTTTGCAGTTTATTTATGTTTTCTTTATGCTTCTTTAAATAATGAAATCAAGACAGTTATGAAGATGTTATGTTTTTGGAAGTATTGTAAGACAATTATGGTATGGTTGGTGTAACACGTATTTTAATGAAATAAAAGTTGTTGTTTTCCGCTGTTCAAAAATATGTGTTCTTATATCTGTCTTGTATATCTGTGACTTATACTTATAAACCTCCACCAAAATTAGGGCATTCCCTTTGAGAGTGACCCTAACGGAGGTGGGGTGTTTCACTTGGTATCAGAGCATAGGTTTACCAGATAAGATAAAAAGTTTTGAAAATTTATTTTCAAAAAGGAAATTTAAAGAAGCATTTTTAAAAAGAAAAATATTATTTTATTTTAAAAAGGAAAAGTCCCCCCAAAGCCATAGGTATTATCTCTTATCCTTCGTTTTGAATCTATCCTTTCTGTTTCAGCATGTCTGGAGACCTTACTCCCCAGCTGCTGACGCTTTCACTCCTCCTCCTCCACGTGAACCAGCAAGCGGAAGAGTCTCAGAGTAGGAAGACGAATAATAGTCAAACAAGAAAGGATCGTAACAGTAATAATAAGAAACGAGAAAAAAGGAAATGCAATTTTTGTGGTACGGAAGGGCACATAGCCAAGGATTGTAGAAAGAGGAAAAGAAAGCAAGGAGAATGTTTTCATTGTGGGGAGACTGGACACATCAACAAAGACTGCCCTGAGAAGACAGACTTTGAGAAGGGCGGGAAAGACAACAAGTCCCGAGAGAAGAGGAAGTGTAAATTATGTGGCAAAGTGGGGCACTTAGTGAAAGATTGCCGGAAAAAGAAGGCCAAGATGAATGGTGGGTGCTTTTCTTGCGGTGAGACAGGCCACATGGCTAAGGACTGCCCAAAGAAACGAGGTATAAATACTTCTGTAGAAAGTGTAGTTTATCTTTATGATCACCCCGTTCGCACTTTATTTGATTCCGGCGTGTCACACTCCTTTATCTCATCTGCTTTAGTTAGAATCTCTGCACCTAAGAACTAGTATGTTAGAGGACCCCTTAATTGTTCCAAATCCAATTGGGGGCCCAGCTCATTTGTCTATGATCTGTTTGGGATTGGAAATTTCTATTCTAAGCATAGAATTTAAATGTAGTGCCTTTGTTTTGGGCTTTTCGGGATATGGTTTGATTTTGGGCATGGATTGGCTATCCAGTAATGGGGCCATCCTTGATTGTGAGAAAATGGTTGTTAGGCTCCTGACCCAGCTCGGTACCACTTTGGAAATTTCTTGTAATCCCTCGTATGCGGTTATGCTTAGTTATCTTGAATCGCTAGATGCCTCCGTTGAAAATTTGCAATCGATTAGAGTGGTCCGGGAATATCCGGATGTCTTCGAAGAGGTGAAGGGCTTGCCTCCGAAGCAGGAGATAGACTTCCGTATACATCTTGTAGATAATGCAAAGCCCGTTGCGTCGCCCGTTAGACACATGGCTCCACGGGAAAGGAAAGAGCTCAGTAAACAGATTAAAGAGCTTCTAGAGAAGGGGTTCATTAGGAGGAGCATTTCAGAATGGGGCGCTCCAGTAGTGTTCGCCACTAAGGCAGAAGGTTCATTTCGCTTATGCATGAGTCGTAAAGAATCACCTTAGTAAGAACATTTGGCAACATAGTTGACATTTGTTTATTTTCAAGAGATAATTCATCTATGTGGAATACCTTCTAGTAAGTGAGCAAGATCCAAGATTCACTAGTGAATTTTGGAGAGCTTGCATGGGACCATGAGTACGCCGTTATGTTTGAGCCGAGTATACTAGAAGTAGAGTAAGTGAAAAGAGGAACGAGAGGCAACAGTGAAATAGGTTCCAACTCATATTTTGGAAACAAGAATTAAGAAGCTACAAAATTGTGAAGTTAAAGACGGACAAAGCATAATGGAGTTAAGCTCAAGGAAATGCGACTTAGAAGATTGAAGACTAGATTCGTGCATCATATCTCTTCTTAAGAGTATATCCTTGATCCCTCTCTTCCTGTAGAGTTTACTTGCATGCTATCTTTTGTGTATATCCTCTCGGTCCCATGGTCAATCCAATTTCTGTTGCAAACCCCATAGGGAGTATGACTCATCTTTTAGTAACACATGTTGGGGCTCGAGGGTGTTCGTTGGTTTGACTAAACTTTTTGGGTTTTATAGGATAAGGATTGGTCTTAGGAAGGGACTCCCTTGTGACCTAAAAGGAGTCCATCATGCTTAGTTTCCTAGAATCATATATAGTGGTTAGGTTGAGTAATTCTTTGGGTGTCAGTCTGATGTTGATTTCGGTCTTCGGGGCTGCTTAGAGAATTCTTCTCCTAGTCAATATATATGTGGCATAGATTTCCAGTTTTGACATTGCCTAATGGGCACAAAGTTTTTACTAGCTTCTATCATTCGACTATACCTTTAGATAGGAATAATTGGGTGTAAACATGTGTTTGAGACATGTTATGATTGATGGTTGCAAGTGGTTGCAAGTGATTGCTAGTGGTTGCTCGTGGTTGCATATACACACACAATCTAGGTTTTAGATCGGCTCAGTCACTTCATATTGCATACGCATATATGTTTACATTCGTATATGGTTGAACTTTAATGTGTTGTCATATGGATGTTGCATTTGTATGAATGATTGCGCACTCATATAGAATCATGAATAGGAAAATTTGCATACATAATGGATTCATGGCACTTACATAATTTGCATTAAGAAGGTCAACTGAATCAGTAGACCGCCTGATTTTGCATTAGATAAGTACATGTACACACACACTTCGCATATGATCATGAAGCATTAGAAGTCTTTTAAGGACGATGGATGCTCGTGTTTGATGGATGAGTAGATGGATGTTTGGATGTTAGGATGTACATTCTTCCTGAACTTGAAGATTTCGGGGACGAAATCCTTTTAAGTGGGGGAGAATGTAACACCCCGTGTATTCTATAACCGTGAAATTCACAAATTAAAGTATAACTAATTTCAAATCAAAGAATTAAGGGAAACAGGATACGCCATTGCGTTCGTCTCGGAATTCTGCTTGAGATAAAGTCTGAGTTTGCGTAAAACGGATATCGTATGAAGGAGATATGGACGAACGAAGTTGGGCGAAAAACCAGAAAACGGGTCAGAATGCACTGGCGCACTTGGGAAGTGCGCCAGAACAAAAATGCACTGGCGCACTTGGGAAGTGCGCCAGTACATTTTTGACCTGGCGCACCTGCCAAGTGCGCCCAGGTCAAAAATGACCTGCTGGTCAGGTCTGGTCAAGTCCTGGCTGGCCAGGTCTGTGTTTGGTCGATTTTCTGAGCCTTGCCTTGTCACTAGGGCTAGGTGTCAGCTCCTGGTTGGTCTCTCCTTCAAACGAACGGCTATTATCAAGCCAAGCTTCATCGACGGTCTAAATCAACTCACAAACTCTATAAAAAGGACCAAGGTCTAACCCTAATTCACACAAACTAAAAAGGAGATGAGACCGTCATGTTGCTGAGGAGAGACTAAAGATAGCCGTCAGAAATAGAGAGACAATTAGGAGTTAAATCAAAAGCTAAAAAGCAACGTAAATCAAATCAAAGCAACGCCTACAACAAAGGATAGCATCTCCAAATTCAGAATTCAAATTCCTGAATTGAAGATTCGTCATACGCTGTAAGTAGAGTGCTATTCCGATGTGAATTAAATAATTGTGTTGATTTGTGTAATGTAAGAAATGGAATTGTGGCGATAACAATCTATATTTGTATGTTGCTTTGATGCAAAACGATTTGGGAACGATTGGATATTTGCAAGTACGCGATTTGCGTTGGAAACGAAATGGAATTGTGGTGATAATGACTTATATTTGTATGTTATTTTGATTCTAAAAGATTTGGCAATGCTATGGTTTGATTCATACAAGTATGTGGCTTATGTTGACAACCACATGTTGTGGAATTTTGATTGGGACTTATGCAAGCATATGATTCATATTGAAAACTACATGTTTGTGGTAGTTATTTACAACACCCATTTGGTAAATGCAAGTATAAGATTCATGTTGAAACAACAACTATATGTTGTAATAGTTTATTTTGAAATTCATGCAAGTCTATGATCTATTGTTATGACAACATGATGTAAAATTCTATGGTCATCTTTAGTGTAATTTGACTCACCTAAGTATTATGATTCATATGAAGGTTATGTTGAAATTGGAACCATAGTTCAAGTTTAAAAATCATATTTTTGTGATAGTGACAAAAGCACGCGTCTTTGTAAATTTGTATTAATTTTATGAACATGACTAAACTATGTTCGTTATTATGCCCAATTGAAAAACATGTTTTTAGGCTCATATTGTTATCATAAGTTACATTAGAATTACATTCCTCTTGCAAGTTTACATAGATAAAAATAAAAACCATGATGTAAGTTTAGATATGTTTATGCTATAATTCTATGAATAGAATGAAAACCATGATTCATATAAGGATTAGGTTGGGATAATTCTAGTTGAACCATACTTTTGTATTAGTGACAAAAGTAAGTACCCTTTTGTTAACATGTAGTGATTTTATGAACACGATTAGTTTATGCCTAAATAAAAATATAGGCTTATATTTCTAGTCAAGACCCTGTGCCAATAATAATGATATCTAATTTAGTTAGATTCTTAATTTCAAGTTTACATGGTTAGTTGAACCTATGATTCATGTTTAAGTTTATGCCATTATCATATGACTAGAATAATTCATGTTTAAGTACTGCTTATGCCATAATCATATGAATAAAATAATTCATGTTTAAGTATTGTCTATGCATTAACCATATGAATAGAATGATTTATGTTTAAGTATTGTTAATGCTATGATTATATGGATAAAATGATTCATGTTATGCCATGATTATATGATGTTACAATTGCAAGTTCACATGTGCCTATTTTATGTTAATTGAATCGTTCGTTGCAAGTTCATGCGTCCACACTTCCCTTTTTCATGTTACCTTATAAACACCATGTTATAAGCCTCCCCTTTTCATTTGGCTAAATTGGGTTTAAGTATTAAACCCAACACACCTTACGTTGGAGCGAACGTATAATACGGGGGTAATGACGTTTGGGCTAAAATATAGAACATATGTGTTGGCATGTTTAACGCATGCCAACAACCTTGAAAGAACAATTAAGTGGCATAAATGAAATTTAACCAATAAAGATGAATTTGAATAATGGGCCGCAAATACTTACATATAAAAAGAAAAGAGACAAAATATGTAAATGTAGAAAAAAACGATGTGTTTAACCCGAGGTTGGATTGAGTTGTGATGTAAACCTGCCCGGAACCGCCCGGCTGTCCAGTAGTCACAACAATACCTATCCAATGTGGGTGGTTAAACACGGAGCCCAATAAGGACCCGAGGTAAGACTGAGTTGTGGCGTAAGACTGCCCGGACCCAACCGGCAACAGGCAGCCACAACAATACCTGTCTAATGTGAGAGGTCAAGGCTTTTATAAGACAATTAAGACTGAGTCAAGATTGATAGGATTAAGTAAATTATACTTAATCAAAATGGAACATGATAAACTAAAACAGACTGATTGGGGGTTAGGTTTATAAAACACTTAACCAACTTAGCATGTTGGCTAGAAATAGAAAACCTAGTAGCGGGGGACCCTTTTCGCAGTAACCCTACAAGGTATCATGATACCCTGAAACTAGGCAGGGTGGGGCACGATTACTGGGCTGATTGTAAGAGGTCAAATCGACGGCGGTGGTGCAGCAGTGTAGGTTCTAACGGGGTGCGGGCGTGCACACACTCCGGCGCAGAAAAATAAGGCACTGGGCACTAGTAGCATACCTGTGCATTCTAGGATTGTGTCGGGCCGCCACCATGGGACTTGATACACCCCATGGTTGGACCAGCATAGGTAACTACAGCATCGGGGGCCGTAAGACACATGTAACTATGCGAGTAGGAGCCGATCATCATAAAATGGATCACTTCACCCTGATTATGGGGTGCCTGTTGGGAACTAGTTTATATGGGTACAGAGATTAATATGGGGTACGATAGTATATTCGACCCTAGACAACTTAACTAAGTTTATGATGCTTTCCCATTTCTAGTTTATACTTATCATACCCAGTTCTTTATTCATAGACTGAATAGTCCTAGACTTACTCAGGCTTCATGTCTGACTCTACTTTTCTTTCGTCTTCTTTTCTTCCGTTTCCCCCCTAGGTCCACAGGGAGGGAATACCGCAGCTTAACCAGCCTTCATATCCAGCTTGAAGAGAAAGAATGTATTGCTTGGATCTTTTCGTTTTGGACTATGGCTTTGGACAGCAACCATGGGACTTTTGCAGTTTATTTATGTTTTCTTTATGCTTCTTTAAATAATGAAATCAAGACAGTTATGAAGATGTTATGTTTTTGGAAGTATTGTAAGACAATTATGGTATGGTTGGTGTAACATGTATTTTAATGAAATAAAAGTTGTTGTTTTCCGCTGTTCAAAAATATGTGTTCTTATATCTGTCTTGTATATCTGTGACTTATACTTATAAAACTTCACCAAAATTAGGGCATTCCCTTTGAGAGTGACCCTAACGGAGGTGGGGTGTTTCACTTACCAGTTACATGTATATAACAAAAAGAAAACACTTTTTATTCTGGAAAACATCACTTACATATCCATACTTTGCGAATCCATTAAATATTCTTACACTCGCTTTGCATATTCATGCTCATTCACTCCAATTCTTCAAGGATTTGTAATCCACACAAAATAGGAATTTGCACTTAAATTTGTAACCATTCCCTCCTTGGTCTTGTCTTATTCCTCAAAAAAATTTAAATTATATTTATTGTCATTGGAAGTCTATAGGTCCCTATTATGAACCTACAAGAATTTATATTTAAGATATGACTACTTACCATATCCTACATCCTACAGCTGATTGTGAAGAGAAATGTGATTTTGTCATCCAATGATATATATATATATGTTGCCATTTGAGAAATGATAAATGTAAACATATGCTTGACACCAAAGGAAAGCAATAAATTATAGTGAAATTTATGTACATATACGTAGGATTGAAAATCAAAACCGTTATACAATTTTTTATTGTGATTTACTTTACATTTAAGATCTTGATATACGTTTTCTTCCTTTTGCTTCTTTCTTTCTTTCTTTTCCCTTTATTCACTCTTCGGTTTTATAACGATTTTGAGATCCATCCTATTTAAGAATATCAAGTATACCTCTATGTTCCAATTTGATTTATAAAAGTATTTTGTTTAATGAAAACTGAAATTGGTACATATAGTTTAACACTTTTTTGATGAGGGATTTTTGTGTATCCAGACTGAGAGTAATGAACATAGCCAAATTTTCACTTTTCGTGGCTACCACCCACTTCAATAAGTTCAGATGATTGACAAGGACCCAGATATACTACTGTTGATATCAATTCACTGACCGACATCGTTACTATAGTTATTCTCAATATCATCCAGTATGTCATAATCCAACTGTACGAACTAAAATTCAATATAAATTCTTAACTGTAATGTATGGTTTCCTTTTGGGAGCTTCCCTTTCAGCACTATTATTAATTTAATTTAACGTATTAAGAACCATCTACGCACGTACTTTCCTTTCACAACAGTATTTCACCTTCCATTTTCCCGAGAAAAAGTGCCGTGTAAGGGCATCTCCAGTGGTGCCAATTCAGCCTTTAATATTCAGAACGAACGCTCCAATGGTATGGTTACACCTTAATATTAAGGGTAATATTCATGATCCAATTCAGGATCCTAAATGGGACTTGGACGCCTACTTAATGGGCGCCTGCTACAGGCGCCCATTAAATAGGCGCATAACATTGCATTTTCACCAATTTTTAAACACCGCATACTATTTTATATCAGTTTTAATGCACTGCATACAACTTTACACGCTGTCCTCCAATTTTTTGAACATTGCATACTATTTTATACCAGTTTTAATGCACTGCATGTTACTTTACACATTGGCATACGAACAAAATAATATTTTGTAAAGTCTACCGCCCATTTTTTGGGGTCTATGTCTGGCGCTCATTTTATGGGCGCCTAACCATTGGATATTTTAGCCTACTTCAGCACTGAATATTCAGTACTCGTAATATCTACCCCTTAAGACACTGGAGTTGCCCTAAGCATGCACATGATATTACGTGAAAAATAAGGAACTGCTTACGAATATAGCATGATTTTAAGCCATAAGCATTCAAAATAAATTAAAATTTTATTATAGTCACTCGTACCAAACTGCATGGATTATAATCATCTTCGATTTCGTTAGACATAAGTGAACGGTGTTTTTGTTATGTGAAAAAAAATCAATGTGAAGGAGAATAAATTAACTTTGAAAAATTGATCTTTATCTCCAATAAATACTTTTACACATTTGCTATTTCCCTTATGATAATATCACTTTTGAAGCTTCAGAGAGATATGAAGGCTCAAGCTGCTAAACGCATAAAGGACAAGTTTGCAAACTCAAGAATGATAATATTAGCAAACCAAACGACTCGGTTTTAATGAATCAACAGATATTATGATCCATGTGACTCCTGCCTCTGTAGCTTCCTTTATATGTAGGATCTTCAAATTTGTTTTGCTAAAAGGTTCATAACCAATCCCATTCTCTAGCAAACACTACAAGAAAAATAGCCTATTGCAACTAGCTATTTGCAACGGGCCTCAAATGTCAGTTGCAGTAAATGATATTTAGCAACAGACCTTTCGTAGCTGTTACAATAGATAAGATTTACCAACAGGCTTTTCCTTCCTGTTGCGAAAAGCATATTTTTCGCAACAGTGCTTTCATGCCTGTTGCAAAAACATACTTTTAGCAACTGCTCTTTCATTCCTGTTGCAATAGACATATTTTTTGCAACTACACTTTCAAACAAGTTGCAAAAATTATACATTTAGCAACTGTTTTCACCAGTTGCGATAAATGTAATTTTTTGCAACAGGTAAAGCCACTTGCAAAAAACGTACTTTTAAAAATTATTTTCCTCCAAGTAATATTACTATTAAGAAGTAATTAATACTTAACAAATATTAAATAATTAATAAGACATTCATAATAATTACTGAATAATTAACTATTAGTAGTTACATAATAATTAAGATTACAATTCAATTTAATTGTTATTTGATAATAAAATTAACTAATTCTAATAACGAACCAACATTTAAGAGGTAACAATTATTATTTCATATTTAATGTTCAATGATTTTGATTATCAATTATATTCATTTTTTATTATTTCAAAAGATTTTTTATAACTATAATTTTTTCCTCGATTTTGAATGACTAATAATGAATATGTAATAACTAATAATCATTATTGATAATTAAACAATATACATGTTTGACTAATATTCGGTTATAGTCAGCAAATAATAAGTAATCAATTATAATCAGTAAATAATAAGTTATAATTTAATAATTAGTATAATATAATAAATAATTATTATTTGTTATATAAGTATAATAATGTTACAATAAACACGTTATTTGTAACCGCGCCTCCGTAACAGTTACAACAAACATATTATTTACATCTGTGGTTTCAAACTTGTTAAAAAAATCTTTAGTAACGGTTTTCACCACTTACGCAAGTAATAATTAATAATTAAGAAATAATAAGTAATAACTAATAATTGACGAAAAAGAAATAATAATTAATATCATTATTAAATAATTCATAATTAGTAATTAAGATTAATAACTAACAACTAATATTAAACAACTATTAATTTACCAAGGCTAACGTTTAATAACAAAAGTTTAATATTTGTTTACTAGATTTCTTTAGCTACTTTACTTATTGACAAACCGCATATATCTGCAACGTTCCAAACTGTTTAATTTTTTGGCTCGTACGTTAGAAATTTTGGCTCCACAACCAAACTTTTCGCCAAAATTTTCACCCAAATCGAAAGCGCAGGCGTTAAATTCAAAATTCGCGTGACATGTATCCTCAAATCAGTGTGCCATCTTTGACACTTCTTCTTCTTCTTGGAAATCAATCTTGCTCCACACCTTCACCCTCTGTAATGTTATCAACGTGCCATCCACAACCAAATCAGCATGCCATCCACAACCAAACTGTCGCTTCACCCTCTGTAACGTTGTCCATTTCAAATCCGATAGCCACATCCTCGAGAATGGCGATTTCTTTCTCCCAACCATTAACCGTAAATCCTTCTCCGCCCTTTCTCCCCTTGTCCGAACGCATCTGGGCGATCACTGGATACTCTTCCGGCACCTCCTTCTATTGCCAGACTGACGTTTATGATAACTCCTCAACTACTTGGAACGTATCGATGCCCCTCTGGTCACCCTCGCCCAGATCTCCCTCCACAGCGGTGTGCTCCACCAAGACTTGGCCTTCTAAGGTGTGTTCCTCTTCGACAGCATCTAGAGTATTACTTGCTTACTCTTTTATTTTATATGTATATATTATGTTTTTTCTGCATATATTATGATATTTATATGTATATAAATCAATTATCTGTATGTACATCCCTCTTTTATTGTTCTTTGATCTGTTTTGCGGCATGCCCTAGAAGTGTTTGGGAAAATGTATATGAGAAAAATGAAAACAAATAAGCGACTTTAAAGCATCATTATTATGTTTGGTATGTGGATATTGAAATTGAAATTTGTTGTGGACCTGAAACATATGTAATCCCATCTATCAATGATACACCTCTCAAGTTCAACATTTCGCTTCTCCAAATTTTCATTTTACAGCTTACTGTTTACTGCATTGATAGATGAAGGAAATCATTTCCTTTGTTTGGGTACCAATACTAGTTCACTAACGGCCTCATTTGAAGTGCATGGCTCTAGCTTTAATATAACCCAAGTATTCATCAATGATAACTATGCAGATTGAGATAGTGTTGGTTCTATGGCACTACTACCCTATGATAAATATCTACAGTTATTTTTGGCTAAAATGGAGAAGTATATTAAAGGATTTGGGAGAAAAAAATATTTGAATCATCTCCCACTATTCAAACATTTTTTTCCCATTCCCTTTCGTTGGAAATCCTTTTCCACTGATGTTATATATGGCATCAATTATATTTCAGTTGATTAAATTATTCAACTAAGCATTCATTTTGGTGTAATAATAATAATAATTTAATTTGCAGGGTGTTCCGAATTCGAAAGCAATTCACTCATCGAAGGCTGTAGGAGAGCCACCATTTTTCCTTGCCTCGGTGGTTCTATTTTCTATTAATTAAGGCCGCAATCATATCAGCACGAAAAGAGGAAGGGTACAACGATTGGTTTCTGCACCATTCATTCATTATCAGAGTGGAACAACCGATCAGATGTATAATAGGGGAATGCTTTAGGCCATAAACTGAGATGTAGTGAACTTCAAATGAACTTCAGACAATTAGGGACTATGAGCTACATAATGAATGAATGGAAAAGATTTAGTTATGAAGATGAATAAGCAATAGGGGAGAAGAAGCATAACTGTGTAAGGCAAGATGCTGATGAGTATAAGAGGCTTATGATTCTGTTTGAACAAAGTGAGCAAATGGATATCACTTTACAAAAGCTTATGCAAATAATTTGAATAACACTGTAACCCGCATGTTGTAGGAGAGGATACATATCTAAAAATTATTGTAGAAAGAAGCTGCATTAATTCATTTCAAATGAATGACGCTACTTATGCTTCACATGTTGCAGGGAAAAAATGTCAGGAGATTACTCAAAGAGCAGCTTAAACACTAGTATGGATCTAGCCAGTACGGTGAAGCAAGCTGAGAGCCTTTTGCTGATGTCCCAGATATACACTAGATGATAGAGTAGAAATATGATTAGAAAATATTCTATTCGAAAAAAATGTGTTGTGTGAGAGAAGAAATTGTTATGCATGAGTAGTGCATAAAAATTGTAGAAATTTTTGTTGAAGTTGTTTGTAGTATTAAACTTTGTTAAAATAAAATTTTTATTTGTTTATTTTATTTTGTGATATACACTATTACTAAAAGGAATACATTTAATATATAATATTTACAAGCTATAATATTATATATATATATATATATATATATATATATATGGATCTATTGCAACAGGCAAATACAGTTGTAAAATGATTTGTTGCAACAGCAAAAGCCTGTTGCAAAAAAGAATACTGCAACATCTTATTGCAACAGGTAGAAAATGTTGCAGACTTTTTGCAACTTGGGCTATACCAACAGGCGCAGGCCTGTTGCAATAGGTCTACTGCAACAGATATCGCCTGTTGCGAAAAGTGTTTTTTGTTGTAGTGAAATTCATAAGCACAGTAACTAAATATTTTGTTCTTTTTAGAATCTCCTCTCTGTGTGTGTGTCTATATATATATATATATATATATAGGTAAATATTCAGCGCATTGTTTTTTTTTTATAGGTAAATATTCAGCGCATTGTTTTTTTTTTTTAAAATAAAGTGTGCTGTAAATATAGCTACTTCTGAAAGAAAGAGAAGTTTCTTGCCTATTTGCTATATATATATATATATATATATATATATATATATATATATATATATATATATATATATATAAACACAAATGATATATATATATATAAACACAAATGAATGTCTAATTGTTCAACTGAAATGTGCTTTTGAATATTATAACAAAGAATTTTGATATTATAAAAGGTGGAAATGGAATACAAAATTGTCAATAAAAAATACTAATGCATCATAGACTAGGATGCAATTAGAAAAGATTGTTGAAAAATCTATCATAATAATTATGACCTCCATTTTTTATCCTTTTATTACAGCACTTAACCTATTACGCATAATGTCACATTTCAGGACAAAAAACTACATAAATGTAGCTCATTTTTTATTTCCTAATTAATGAAGTATGGTGCAAATATAGCTATTTACTAACATAATACATTTCTGTTACATTATATATAGACACTCAAAGTAAGAGGACTGTCTTGCTTGCTTGATAGACAAAAGAATTTATGGGAAAAACCAAATGAATATTTGATTGCTCAATTACAACGTGATAGTTTGAATATTACAAGAAATTTGACCTTTCAGAGAATGGAAAGTGGAATTCAAAATTGCAAATAAAAGAACAATACTAAATGCAAAACTGATTATGAAGCAGTTTGAAAATATAATTTATAAACTATCATAATTATGATATCCTTTTTTTTTCACATATACCATGTATCTCTTATCTGCATCATCTCAGCTTTGCCTTTTTTTATTTCTTTTCTTATCCACATTAAAAGAAGACCACCAAATGTCACATTTACGGACTAACTGTGCCAAAAATGTCAATGATATGAATTCAAAATAGTAACACACAGAAAAAGTCATTTGATGTATAACTGGATATGGATCCATATACTTGCTGTATCAGTGAAAGCAATAGCTCTGTAACATTGCTAATTATAAATACACCAGAAAATTGAACTATAATACATGTATTTGATTTACTATTGGGAGGAAAAGAAAAAACAGTATGAGGAACTACGTAAAGCAATTACTGGGTGCTCTGCTACTGGTGTGTTATGCATCATATATAGAAGCAACTTATATGAAGTACAAGGATCCAAAACAACCTATTAATGTTCGAATCAATGATCTGATGAAGCGAATGACTCTGGACGAAAAGATTGGTCAGATGGCTTAGATTGAGAGAAAAGTTGCCACCCCTCAAATCATGAAGGATTACTTCATAGGTTATTTTCTTCTTCTTTCCTTTTCCATAGTTTTTTAATACACTTAGAGTTTTAAATTATAAAACAATATGTTATAGATCATAGTCCAGAAATTTACTTATTAAAGCAACTTCAGCCATTCTCTCTTGTTAGTGATTTGCATTTTGCGAGAACGGGGTATCTAACAACATCTTATTTCTAATAATGCAACCTTCATTTACACTTGGTGTTATTTTTTATAAACAGTTTCATTCCACACTATTTTATGATTCTCTCCATTTAATACAATATCTCAAACTTGTAAATAAGTCGACGATAGAAAATCAATATATATGAAATGGTAATTTGGATAAAATTTGATTTGTTACACATTGATGGCCCTACTTTCATTAAATGGAGAAAGGAGAATTTTGTTTGGTAAAATTGAGAAGCATTATTAAATGTTTTACCATTATTATCAATGGCCGTTGATTGTAAAACAAATTGAATTTATTTGTACTGCCTAGCTGACTTCACTTGGGATTCTTGACTCGTTACTCAATCCATTAAGGCTACAGAAAATATTATTATACCAAAGGATACGTTAACTTGGTCCCACTAGGGATACGTTTAACGTTATATGCATTCACATAATAACCAAGGTTATCACAGCGGCAAGTCGAATCGAGTCGATAGAGGTCCAACTAGTCGGCTGGTCGTAGACTAGTCGATAAATAAATATGTATATATTAACACATAATTGCAGTATATAAATAAATATATGCATCTTTGTAGTGTATTAATAGATAATTGAAATTTATAAAACATTTATATACCACTTCGTATTCGACTTGCAGTGTATTATGTTTGTTTACAAATAGATAATTGCAAGTCTACCACTTCGTATTATAAATATAGATAATTGCAGTCTTTATATTGCAGTTTTTTTTTTCAATCGTTACCATCATGGTTCGACTTCGTACTCAATTTCAGTTTTGTGATTTGGAGTCGACTTCGTGATTCAGGGCTTCGACTTCATGATTTCGACTTCATGATTTCGACTTCCAAATTTAGGGTTTCGACTTCGTGGTTTAGGGCTTCGATTTCGTGATGTAGGGTTCGAGTTCGACTAAAGGCAAGTCGACTTTTCCAGTCGATGCTCCAATGTCGACTAATCGACTAGTCGACGATTAGCCGCGACTAGTCGAGTGTCGTAATAACAGTGATTATAACATTCCAAGAGGCACTCATATGTAATCGATATAGACAGTTTAGGACTTGCGTGTGCTATATCTTTTGAATTATAATGAATAACGCTTAGTTTTTGTTTATTGGTGATTGTTGGTTTTAAGTTTTAACATGTTTCAATGTGTATAACCCTTATTACTACTTGAGTGAACTTAAAAGTACCATTTCCCCCGCATATTAAAAGGAAGCGTATTGAGTGCGGGAGGAAGTGTACCAAAGCCAAAAGCGATCGCTAAGGATTGGATGGAGAAGGTTGATGAGTTTCAAAAAGGAAGTCTTTCGACAAGCCTTGGCATTCCTATGATTTATGGTATTAATGCACTTCATGGAAACAACGACGTCTACAAAGCTACAATCTTTCCACATAATATTGGGCTTGGAGCAACAAGGCAAGTGTACAGTATTATGTATTAACATGATTTATGTCTACCTGAATTATGTAGAGTTTAGGAAATATGTGATTTATCCTGATATTAAAAAAGAAAAAAAGAAAAAAGAAAGAAAAGGACCCTGCTTGTAATTTCCAGGATTTATCTTATCTAAATTAAGAGTCAATTGGTAAAATATCACATTAGGCAATCAAAGTATGAATACATTAATATTACTTTATAGTTCTAAGCTTACTCTTTGTAAATTCATGACCAGGGAACCTGAACTAGTGAAGAAAATTGGTGCTGCAACAGCACTAGAAGTTAGAGCAACGGGAATTCAATATGCTTTGGCCCCCTGCATTGCTGTAAAACTAATTATATTCATAGTTGCAGACATTGCTATTCATTATACTAAAACTGTAGGCATGCATGAACTATAGGTATGCAGAGATCCAAGATGGGGCAGATGTTACGAAAGTTGTAGTGAAGATACAAAACTTGTTCAACAAATGACAGAACTTATTCCTGGCCTACAAGGAGATCTTCCTGATAATTATCCCAAAGGGGTACCATATGTAGCTGGGAGGTATGACAATTATTACTATTCTTCACATACTTTTTCTATTTCATTTTGGTCTTAAGCTGAAGAGATACACATACCATATTTTGCATTGTAAGGTCTAATTTGTGTTTTCATTTTATGAACAGGCATAAAGTAGCTGCATGCGCCAAGCATTATGTAGGTGATGGAGGTACCTTCCATGGAATTGATGCAAACAACACAATTATCAGTCGGCATGGACTCCTTAGCATACATATGCCACCTTACTACAATTCGATAATCAAGGGTGTATCTACGATTATGGTTTCATACTCGAGTTGGAATGGAGTAAAAATGCATGCTAACCGTGAGCTGATAACTGGTTTCCTTAAAAACACTCTAAAATTCAGGGTATGTACAATGATACACTCGTTATATCTCGCTTTTTTTTTTTCCACTTCCTCGTTTCTTTGTTTACAATCTCACCCCAAGTTATGAAGCTAGATGTTTGGTCTTTTAACTCAACTTTGAACCAACCTTCCAAATTTCGCTTTCTCTTTCCATTCTGGTAATTGATGATGTTAGAAACTTCGGTTTCCTTTCGAAAATCTGGATGGTTCTGTTTTAATTCCAGTTTAGAGAGTTTGGCTGCTTTTACTTTAATTTGGTTCGAAAATCTCAACCATCGATCCACACCTCAGTAATTTTCACTTTAATTTTTATTCATCCGCTTTCTTTTTCATTTCGTTCTCACCCCCAAATTTTCAAAATCATTCAATCCCTAATTTTCATTTCGTTCTCAACCACCTATCATGGCTTCTGTAAAAGGCGATATGGGCTTTTCTAAATCGATCTCTTTTTCTCTACGGGTCTTTTTCATTATTGTTTTTACCCCTTAGTATGGGATGAATTATTCTATACTCAAATTGGATGTTTCCATGTGTCAGATCAATTTTAGCCACTGATTTGCACAAAATCTAATGGTTTTGAGTGGATTGTAACACTCGTTCATTAGATTATGGACTTTTTACGTGTGTGAGCCTCTTTTTGCAAAGTATCACGCAAACAGACCGGTTACAGATAATATTACACAAATAGACCTGTTTTGGTCTGACGGTTTACTGAAGGCGAGTTTGGGAAACTCGCCTTCAGTATACGAAGGCGAGTTTCCGAAACTCGCCTTCGTTAAATCCCTGCATACAAAACACCCCAACCCGAGACCCTTCTTCCCCCTATCCACTTCAGTTTCCCTTTCCTCTTTTTGCTCCTGTGCGAAAATAAAATAAAAACTCAAATTAAACTCATTTTCGTCCATTTTTTCATCCAATTCATTCGTAGAAGACAACAATGGCTAGCACATCCGGCGTTCAACACGAAATCGGTATGATTCTAAACCCTAATTCTCAATTTTCAAATTAGGGCATACTTGTGTGAAAATTCATGAATTTAGGTTTAATTCGTAAGCCAATTGGATAGAAATTACTGATAAAAGTGAATATACTGATTGTATGTGTATATTGAGTATGTATGGAAGGAAAATGTGGCATATAACATGATGAAAATATGATGTTAGGCACCAATTGTTGGTAAATCATGAATTAAAAATATGACTAACGCCATAATAATGAGTTAGGATAGGTGTTAGGCACCAAGTGTGTATCGATCTAGTTGGTGTTGTATGACACAGACAATGTTGAAATGTTGGGAATTGCTGATTTTAATAAGTGTTGATGAAGCTAAAATAGCCGATCTTGAAATCTTGTATTGGTTTCATTAAGATTTTGTAATATTTAATCCTGCATTTGTGCAGAGTATGTGGAGATGGAGCCCGGACCAGTAGATCCGAGCGTGTTATATTTGCAGCCGCGACACAGGACATCGAATGCTACTCGGACGCAGGTAGCAATTTGTTAATATTTTCATATTTTGATCTTCAGTTTTTTAGACGTCAAACCCCAATTTTTGTTATCTGTTAAATTTGCAGAGTGTCAATGCTGATTATGTCATAGACCACTCGTCGTCACTTTCGAAAGTGACGTCCGAGGATGCTCGCGTACTTTTAGAGATAGAGAGGGCTGGATTCCTGCATATTTTTCGCTTAGATTACATCCAGCTAGATCATAGCCTTGTTGCTGCTTTAGTGGATAGGTGGAGGCCTGAGACATACACGTTTCACCTACCAGTCGGTGAGATGACTATCACATTAACAGATGTTGCGGTTTTACTAGGATTGCCTATTGGCGGCAATGTTGTTGCGTTTGATGGTGCGCAACATGATTATTTGCAGCTATGTCACGACCTACTAGGGCTGGATCCACCAGCCAATCACGTAAGGGGTGACCACATGGTTAATATTACATGGTACCGTAATCAGTTGGCCGGTGATATTTCTGCAGATGCCACCCAGATAGAGGTTGAGCAACGAGCTCGTTGCATTTTATTATATATTATTTTCTGCAGAATGATGGTCGACCATGCCAAGACCCGCATAGATTTGAGATGGCTACCTTTTTTAGCTGACATCGGGCAATGCGCTACATATTCGTGGGGTAGTGCAGTGTTGGCCTATGCATATCAGGAACTGTCTAAGTCCGCGCTGCAACAGTATAATATGCATCATTCTCTTGTATTAATAGTATATTCTTGTGTACTTAGCTTTGGTCCTGGACTTATCTTCCCGTCGGAAGATTAGTAGTGACTCCTAATCCCATCGACGCATCGATGCCGCTTGGAGCTAGGTATACTTATTTAATAGTTTATTTTATTAAACACAACACATACTATTTCCAATATATGTACCTTTTATTATCGTGTAACAGGTGGTGTGGAAAAAAGAATAAGCGACATACACCGAGACGAGAGCTGGCCTTTTACCGCAATGAGTTGGACGTCCTTACGGACGAAAAGGTTACATGGTATCCGTACACTAATGACGTACTAGCCCCACTACCAGTCACTTGCAGAGCTCATAGGTACATTTGGACGGCGAGAGTACCTATGATAGCCTACACCTTCACCGCTTGGCACCTTCCCGATAGGGTTATGAGGCAGTTCGGCATGAGGCAGCATATACCGGATGATGCACCGCCTTACAGTGAGGGCTACTGTGCGTAGGACTTTCACATGCATCATGCTATGTGGAATGCCCGCGATGAGTATATTCAGTTCGAGAGGGAGCCCCCCATATCCACGGCGAAGTACATGAGGTGGTACTGGAACATTACACGACGCTACGTCCTTAATGCCAGAGTAGATACTGCGTTAGCACCGTATGTTCCTAGAGCACCACTAGAGAGGAACGTGGTAAGTTGATGTGTGTACTATTAAATACAATCAGTTTTATATAAGTCCACTCTATCTAGTATTCTTTAAAATTTGCTGGTTGATGGTATTAGCTATGCGTGGGAGGAGGCAGAAAAGCTAAAAGAGAGGCAAACTGACGACGAGGGAAGGGCGATGTGCACGAACATACAGAAGATTTTAAACGTGATTCTATGCAGAAACAAGCTAGATCGGCCGAAACCGCCATCTCCTCCACCTCCTCCTCCTGCAGGTCCTCCTTCTCCTCCTCCAGCAGCGCACGAAGAAATTGTGCATGGCCCTTCTCAACCTGCACCTACATTACCACGCACCAGTAGTGCACGACGCACTAGGAGCAGCAGCGGTAGTGGTTCGTCTTCAACTTCCACACCGATACTCAGGCGACCGAGACGAGACTAGTGCATGTTTGATTGGTCTAACTATTAGTGCATGTTTGATTAGTTTAACTAGTTGTGTTTGTCTATTTAATTTGATAGCAGACTTTGTGTATGAATTTGCTATGTTATGGTCAATGTGCAGCTATGGCATGTTGTAAGGCATGTTTGATTTGTTGATTATAGCACCAAGTCATGTTTGATTGGTCTTTGTGCAACTATGGCATGTTGTAAGGCATGTTTGATTTATTGATTATAGCACTAAGGCAAATATGTGCAGGTCTGTGCAAGTTACAGGTACACTGAAGGCGAGTTTTGGAAACTCGCCTTCGTAGTTTTCTGAAGGCGAGTTTCCAAAACTCGCCTTCAGTGTACCTATAACCTAAAACAGACCTATATCTGTTATTTCTTTTGGAAGATGGCTAAACCTGTGATACTTTTCAAAAACAGGCCCAAATACGTAAAAAGTCCTTAGATTATTAATAATATATGTGGTTGTGATTTGTCGGGCACACGAGAACATCCGAATTGGGTTCAGAACAATTTCCTTTAGTATTCGTATCTGAAAACGGATCGTATTCGTATCTGACGTACGCCACATTCCAAAATTTTCCCGTCCTAAATTCTTGTCCATATTTCATTGCTACTCAATTTTCGCCCCTTCCCTAATTCATCGATTTCCGTCCATCTCCCGCACCTGCTCATCAATTTCCGACTGTGTTTTCGCTTGTTTCCTCACTGCGGCCCCCTTCTCTTCTTACTAAAATCACATGTATCTGGATTCTTGTTCATCGGTTACAAGGTATGCTTTATCTTCTGTATGCTTTTTTGTATTAATTGGATTTGTCAACATATTTGTAAATGTTAATAAACGAGGTTAACACCAATCAATTTCCTTTAGTATATTTCCTTTAGTTGTGATAAATTGAATATTTGGTTTGATAGCCTTTAGCGTCTCAATTATTTACATACTGGGCTTGTTTAGTTGTTAATGGCGAATTCATTTTCACTGATAAGTATATATGCCGATTATTGGAAAAGGAAATTTTATTCAGATCCATTTCATATGACTACTTTGATCATATGCTTGATCATTTATTATCCTTAACATATTCTAGTGAATCATAGGTAGGGCTGTCAAAATTGAAAGCAACCCGTTAACCCAACCCTTTTAACCCATCTTTAATTGGGTTGGGTTCAACTAATTTAGCTAAATTTTAAGTTGGGTAATAACCCACTCGGCCCAAAATAAAAAAACAACGAACCCTTTTTACCCCTTTCCCACTTCCCAGTATAAACCCTAAATTCCATTTCCTAAAAACACGATGTCGACTTTCGCCCCCAATTCTATAATCCGCTGATTCTATCAAACAATTTCTCTCGACTTCGCTCAAGACTCTTGATCCATCGCTCAAGACTTGTAAAAAGTTCGATCTCGGCTTGGTAAAATCGCTCCTCTAACCATCCGCTGATTCTGCAATTTCTGGACCTGCAATTTCTGGATCCATCGGCTGATTTTGCAATTTCTGGATCTGCAATTTTTGGATCTGCAATTTCTCGATCCATCCGCTGATTCTGCAACTTCTAGATCCATCGCTCGAGACTTGGTAAAATCGCGCTTCTAACCAGTTCAACTATGCCTGCCAAACTTAGCGATTTTTCTTCCCAATTCTTTATTTTGTCTTTTATTCTGTCAATCATAAACGAATAGTCTTTGTTTTTCAAGTTGGTGTTTGATAATGGAACGCCCAAATATTTCATGGGTAAGAAATCTTGTTTGATGTTGTTAATTTTAGCATTAACTGCAAGCCCAACGTTGTCAAATAAAAGGAAATCGATCATTAGCTTACATTCATGGCACTATTATGTTATATAAGAAACTGTATATATATATTCAATATTCATCGTTTGAATATTCAATATTATGTTATATAAGAAACTGTATATATATTCAATATTATCGTACGTTAGCTGCAATCTCCAATTCATCTATTATGTTATATAAGTAACTGTATATATATTCAATATTTATCGTTTGAATTAATTTAGAGAGATTCACATGGAATTTTGAATTGATCTGGAGAGTCACACTTGAAATATTGATTTCTTGTGATTTCTGCTTGCTTTTTGCACCAGAGTCCCCGTCTCTACAAATACAGTTTACACCTTTCGATTTAACAATGTGTCCTTAACTTTTAACTTAAATATCACTTTAACGGGAAAAAACGTTTAGCCTTCCATTTTCAGTTTCCTCATTCGACCTCCCATCCTACAAACTGGCGTTGATAGAATTTCATGGTTGTTTCCGGTGCTTTCTACAACTTTGCCTTTAGGTTCAAGTAATCTCCATGTCTTTTGAATTGCACTGCCAAGCTTTATTACTCAATTTCAATGTATTTTATTCTGCATTTTAGTACTTTAAAGATGTTTGAAATTTTAATTTTGGTCATTTTCGAACATGCAATTTGTGTATTGCTAAAATTTGTTTGATTCCCATCTGTCTTTTGCATATCTTACCATTTGCATCCCTTTTATTTGACAACGTTGGGCTTGCAGCTAATGATCGATCATTCTAATTTTATTTCTGTACTTACCCATGAAATATGTATAGACATGTCATCATAATCTCTAAGTATATATTTATCAGTTTAGGACTCCGAGCACCAATTAGTTATTCATTGATATTTTTCGCAAATTAGTAGCTATAAAATGCTTAAACAGGTCACTCAAATGTTTATAATACTTATGTCAGTAGCACTACTTATAATGCTTTAGCCATTAGAGAAATGTGAGCATGCACCATTTGGAAATTTAAATCGCTGAGTTATCCAACTGATTTAAGTAATATTTTCTAAATTTGTTTTAGTTTGCTCTCTATACTAGTCATCAAATTGGTTGAGTTATTCAATTAAGGTGGTGATATTGTTCATAATAGGAATGGTTCATTCTCCTGGAATTCAATAATCATTTTTACTTAACAATTCCGATTTAAGATATTTTGATATATTATTGTGTTTCTCTATTTGGTACAAAAGAAAATTCCAATTTTACGGTGTATGCTCTAAATATGTAAAGATAATTGTATAAAGAAATCTAGTTAGTTGTAGCAATAAGTATACAGACTCATTGGTGCACGTCAGTGATTACATGTGACCAGTTTTGGTTTCAAGAGGTCATTGCTTTTGTTTGGGATTTGAAAAGGAAGCAGTAATGTTGCATCAACCTCCCAAAATAGCCTAAGTATAGGAATTTATGTCCATATAAATCTATATAGTGGCAGGTTTTGTTTGACGCCACCATAAATCTATATAGTGACCCCCATAGGGTAACCCTTTACTAGATCCTACGATAGTAAATACGATATGACTAATATTTGTAGAACTCTCAGTGTATACATCATTACGTGACAATCATGTTGTGTCGAATTCAAGTTATTTCCAGTATGAATTGCTTCGGAAGTTGTAGACTAGGAAGAATGTTAGTATAATGAAAGGGAATGTTATCAAATTGTATAGCTTGAATTGAATCATAAATTCATTGACCATTTAGTCAGTAGCATGTAATGCATAATTCATAAGTTGAAGTTGTATGTGAATGGTGTAGGATGTTTGTCTGACTATTTTGTAGCTTTATTTTTTATACTCACACATCTGACATGAGATTTGATATGCATATATATTAATATCTTCCAGAATTCAAAATGCTTGAAGTTTTTTAATAAAAAAGGTAAAATCAATTTCAGATCTATCATTAGAAAAGGGTAGTAACTGACATAAAACAAGGGTGCATTGTGAAAAAGGTATCCTTCTTTGATAACATCTTTTTCTGGACTTGGCATTTCTATTTTGTGGTTTCCTGTTGAAGTTCATTTGTTGCTCTCAGGATAGTAACTGACTCATGTCTATTTGTTTTGCAGGTCTTAGAAAAAGATAAGGGTGCATTGAGAAGATTATCTTTAGCTGATTTAGGATTTATATTTGAAAACATGTAATTTGATGCATTATTAATATCATTTGCTGTTTTGAAACTTATTGGTGTAGTTTTTGCAACATTGTTGTTTTCATGATATTAATTTAGAGTTGTTTTAGTGAAAACAATTACTTTATGCAGTTTTTATTGTGGGTTTGATGATGTTTTATCCATCTTATTTATTGTACTATTGTATGCAGTTCGCAAATGTTATATGCAGTTTTGGTTGCAAATGTTATATGCAGATTTTGTAGCTGCAAATGTTATATGCAAGTTTTTGTGTCTGCGAATGTTATATGCAGTTTTTGTGTCTGCAAATATTTGCAGTTTTTGCGTCATAAAACAATTTTTGTATGTAGTTTTGCCTATTTGGTTTCATGACATTTATGTATGCAGGTTTTTTTTTCATTTTTTAAATTTTCATATTTTAGATGAGTTAAATGGGTTGACCCTTACATGAAGAGGGTCGGGTCAATTGACCCTCTTAATAAATATATTAAATGGGTTGGGTCAAAAAATGGGTCAGGTCAATTTTGGCTTGACCCATTACGACCCAACCCGACCCAATTGACAGGTCTAATCATAGGTAACTGATCCTAGTTTGTTAATGCTGCTTACGGCCACTGCTAGTGTTGTACATTGGCAACCAAATAGTGTTTTTGTTATGACAAAAGATTTGTTGGGTACAAAGCTTGAAGATGTGGTTCCATGCATAGCGCTCTCAAAAAATGATTCATATATGTGATGTCTACATGTGGTGGGAAGCTCTCGCTGTTCAATATGATGACCTTTAAGGTAATTGCATATTATTATTTTTGTTCAATGATGTAAATTGCTGCATTTGATCCCTGAAACCACAATGCAAATTTTATTTTACTGAGATTAGTTAGTTTCTTAAAAAGGAAAAACATAAAAAAAAAGGGGGGGAATGGAGATATACTAGTTATTCTATACTGGTTAAGATGAGATTTCCATTATAATATTTTAGATAGAGGACAGTTCATTACTAGGACATACCAATTTGGAGGAACATTAATTAACATGAAAATGCTTGTTAGCATACACATCTTCATATTAAGCTTTCAAGCATTTTTACTACTTTTAGGTAATGACAACATTCATGCCATCGCCACCGTCACCAACTTTTCTAGCTTTCCATCCTCAAGACAATAACATCATAACAATTGGATTGGAAGATTCTACCATCCACATATACAATGTGAGGGTGGACGAGGTAAAAATATACGAGTAATTCTTTTTCCTTTTCCCTCAAATAAGAGCAGATCAGTCGCAACGGATACTTTTCAATTTTATTTCAGGTTAAAATGAAATTAAAGGGTCACCAAAAATGAATAACTGGACTGGCATTTTCTAACAGTTTGAATATTCTTGTATCTTCTGGTGCTGATGCGCAGGTAAATTGCTCCTTAAAATGAATAAGGAAATCAAAAGTTGCTTATATTTACTAAGGTAGCTGTAATAAAATGGACAAGCAAGTCAGGTAAGAAAACAGTGATCAAAATTTGGCCTATCGGCTTATAATTTCATGATACCTAAAATTATAATATCAATCTTCAGTGAAAATCTGCGCCGCCTCATCTATATGTTGGTTTTTTGCATGAAAGTTGAAAGTTCAGTGGTTTTTTGAAAGCAGAAGAGATACAACAAAACATAATAAATTTTTTTTGATTGTGAGGAAAATGTTAAATCAAGACAGTCTGCATTCACAATGACAGAGCCTTGTAATTATCTTGCGTGTTTCTAGATAGACAGTGCAGATAAAGGCGTAAGCACAAGCATTAACCTTGACTGGAAGATGGAATGGCCGCTAAGGATTGGGATTTTGTTGTTAGAAAAGGAAAGGTTGAGGTATGTGGTATATCTACTCATCTGTAAACTGAAATCTTGTATATTTGTCTGCATACAAGGGCATTTTGTATCCATATTGTAGGGTGTGGAGCTAGAGCTTACAAAATTGCAAATCTTGGTGCAGGCAATCCATGAGAGCCTGCTTTATCTCAAGGACAGGTAAAATTTCTAGTTGTGGCACCATTACTTAATGTGTATGTTCTCGTGTAGTATTGCATATGATTCACTGACCTGAAATGCTTGATAAACCTTGAAAACGTGCATATATATGTTATGAGCTGCTCCTACATATATGTGGCTGGCCTGAGTTGTTTGTTAGTTTGTTGATGTGTTCCATTGCACTTGAATTGTTGATTTGCTCACCATGAAATCTTGATTCTACACTTTGATGTTGGTTGATACACACACACACACACACACACACACACACACACACACATATATATATATATATATATATATATGTATGTATGTATGTATGTATTTGAATGAATCCTTTTACTCGGCACGCCTTCGGCTCGTTATATATTTGTCAGTGTCATTGTCAATGTCTGTATAAATTAAAACTGCATATGTAATGAGTGAACTGAAGGATGTAGCGATAAATATCTGTATATGTAAATAATCAGTGTTATAGTAAATCATGGGTATAGTTAGAGTCATAAATTTGTACTATTTCAGTTATTGAAATAAAATAATTTATTTAATAAAACACTGTTTGAATTCAAATTTTGTGTAGTAGTATTCTATTAAATAAATATTTAATCCTGTTAGAGACGAAATATCTATAACCACATTTTTGAAATGTTGCTACATACACCTAAGTATATTGTCATAGACCCAAATGGGGTTCTATTGCAACAATATTTGTTATATTGCCTTAGATAGTCAAAATGTTGCCCTTGAGGTCTGCAGCAACGGTGAAAATTGCATCATAGTAAAAGTGTTGGCAAAGACCTACGAAGCATTTTTGGGGCTTGACCCAACATTTTTTTATTTCTATTGCAGAAGTTATTTATGGCGTAGTGTGTTTCAGAATTTAAAACAAGCTTTAACATAAGGTGTATTTTTAGGATACTCACCCTTACAATAAAATTGATGAATGGTTGCAGTTATCGGGTTGGAAGTATAAAATGGTAAATGGCGATACTATTTGATATTACAATCAAGTTAGTCGCCAATGCTGGGAGAAATTAATATAAAAGTAATGGCGTGACAACATTTCTATTAACTTGAAATCAGATAGAGATAATGTGTATTCTAAATAATCTACTATATGAATGTTATAAGTTTTGAATTGTTGTGGTATGCTATTGTGATAAGAATTTAAAATTGTATGAACCAAATATTTAAAATTTTCAAAACTTTGTCCAGTTAAAGGATTACAAGAGAAAGAGTTTGAAAATTTTATTGCTATTAGCATAAGCTAAATTTTTATAAGCAAGCAAAATTAAGTAATGTCTTTGGCAATTTGTTATGTAAGAATTTTCTTAAGAAAATTATGAGGATGCAATTTCTTTAAGGATGGGAGTCTGTAACAACCCGAGTTTCTGGGTACCCGGCCTAAACGGATTACAGTGTGTTTTCTATATTGTAAATATAAGATGAATAAAATACAAGTTCTTGAGCCTAACTCATATAATACTTTGAAAGGAGAAAATAAAGAATTTGTGATTTTCTAAATTGAGTATATTGGAATAAATTAAATACCCTTGTTATTATAAGTGATTTATACCAATCCGCATTTCAAAATTATAACTTAATGATTAATGTGAATATTGAAAATATAGAATACTGATTAACAATCAATATTTAAGTGAAAAAAATTTAGTATAGGTGTTAAGTTGTTTTAAAGGGGATAATTAATAAATTGTGGATTAATGTTTTCAAATGCAAGCTGCATTTCTTGACCAAGTGAAATAGGAATTGTGTTCTAATATGTGTTTGGAAATAGTTAAATAAATTTTATAATAATAGTATAATGTTGAATTTTTATCAGGATGGAAATAAAAATTTGTATGTTCTTGCTAAAAAGTAAATTAGTGGCATTACCAAAAAAAATTAGTGGATTAGTTGGATTTCTATTAAAATAAAAATAAAAATATTGATTGAGAATCAGTATTTGAAGGTTAAAAATATTTTAATATAATTGATAGATTTAATTTGTTTAAATCAAAGTAGTGTGTAAACTTTGTTTGTAGAAATATAAATTAGTTTTAATTTACAGAAATATGAAATAAACGTTTTGACAAACATATTATATTAATATATTTATGTCAATAATTAAAATTTCAATGGCTTGTAAATATTGTAACATGTTTTTGCAAAATTTGGTAAAGGTTAAATAATGTTGTAATATGTCATAGGTTGGAAATTTTTGTGTAAGTGTATATAGATTGTAAAAGCCTAATTAGAACAATTTTGCAACACATGGTGTTATATTACACTTTGTTGAGATAGGTTAATGAACCCTAAACTCAAAGCCTAAATAAGAGCCTATGGAGATATAAACTCAGTACGTTCTTTTCCTTTTAATTTTTCCTTCTTCTACTTCCTGAGATAGGATCAAGAGCACTTCAAAAAGTGCAGCACCCCTATAGTCCCCTAATTTCCACCACGTCCTTTTGTTTATCTCTCCTCTGACTAACTCTCTCTTCCCCGACTAACTTATTTAAATATAAATGTGTAGCCCTTGTTGAGGGGCAAATGGGGTGCTACAAAAAAGGAGTGCCCTGGAGCCCTTCTCATGTGTGTGTGTGTATACATATATATATATATATACATGCATATATATATATATACTTTTTTGAATTTGTTTAGGAGGGAAACCGCCTGAAGTCGTAAAACCCTCCCTAGTGCACCTAGCCCCGTCCGCGATCACCACATAAGTGGCTGATCTTAGCGTATGCACACACACACACACACACACACATATATATATATATATATATATATATATATATATATATGTGTGTGTGTGTGTATATAAGAAACTCTATTTAAACAAAAAACGATGACAAGAAATTGCACACAATAAATCCAAGCCATTAGATTTCCCTTTACATTCCACCTTTCTATATAAAGACGAACAAATCCAACGGCTCGGACTTTGTATCTCTAACTTTTTATTTAATTTGGTGTCTCAATAGCCTCTCCCCATATATATATATATATATATATATAGAGAGAGAGAGAGAGAGAGAGAGGAGGGTTTCGCTACACCTCTTATATTGCACGTGAACTCTCCCCCTTAATCTCCACCACTCATTTCCCCACTCATTCTCTCTCTTCCCACTAAGAAATAATATTGAAATGGGAAGAGAGAGAATGAGTGGGAAAATGGGTGGTGGAGATTAAGGGGGAGAGTTCACGTGCAATATAAGAGGTGTAGCGGAACCCTCCTCATATATATATATATATATATATATATATATATATATATATATGTATGTATATATAATCTCTACTAATAAAGAAATTTCTTTTCTTTGATGAAGCTTTTTTGAACTAACTGATTTACCTATTCACATATGTACAAGGAATTAATTAGAACAAAAAAAGAGAGGATATATAGGTCAGTTATTTTACCTATATTCACTTCTCACCATTTTCTTCCTATTTTCCTTTTTTTACGTATTGTCCTCCACGCTTCTCATTCACTTTTTTTTTTTACACCTTTTCACCCACTTTCCGAAAACAACACCGCTTTAACAATTGCAGAAAGGTACGTATGCTCTAGATCTGAGATGAATCGACCAAATCATAAAATGCAACATTAGTCGTGCTACCAGATCTGCATCAACTTCGCCACTATATCTTCTCCCGCCATGTCGATTTCACAATTCCTGATTTCAGATTTCTTCAGTTCAAACATTTCTTAGGTTATCATCAATTACTTATTTTCTTAGAACCCATCGTTGATGAGCTTAAGTCATCTTCTAACACGCAGCATCATTTGAATTATTTCTTTGTTTGTTAAATCCTTTCGACTATCGGTTTTTAATGGTAAATCGTTTATAGTTAGTTATCTCACTCGACTTAACAAGAATGGAAATAATTGTCCATGGATATTGGGAATTAAGTTGTATTCCTTCATGGTATTAGAGCAGGATTCGAATATCTAAACCTATGCTCTCCCATCCTCCTCTTTTCTTCTTCTTCAACCATTGTTTGCTTGTTAAATCACCACCAATGGCCGCTATGCATGCCCTTTCATTCTCGCAATCTGATGGAAAATTTTACACGGATACTGGAGCTACATCTCCCATGACAACGGATCAAGGTATACTTTCTTCTTATTTCAATTCCAGCAATAATTATCATAACATTGTTGTTGGCAATGATCATCTAATTCTAATTTTTGGCCATGGTAGCACTAATTTACCCTTACCATACCCTCCACTCATCCTAAACAACGTTTTACATGCTCCTAAACTTATTAAAAGGATGATAACCATTTGTAAGTTCACCACTGATAATATGATTTCTGTTGAATTTGATCCATTTGAAATTTCTATAATGATTTACAGATGGGGATCGAACTAATGAGATGTGACAGCATTGGGATCTTAATCCTCTCTTCTCCACTAACCAGGCCACTCCCTTTTATCAATCAGTCAGTCTTTACTGCTCTCTCCCCAGATCTTTGGCATAACCGCTTAGGACATCCTGGCGCTGCTGTGCTTAGATCGTTTAATTATAAAAACTCCATTAATTGTAAAAATAAAACTTATTTTTCTTCTTGTCCATTCTAAATTACCATTGTATGATTCTCTATCGTACATTTTGCTGCCTTTTGTTATTATTCATAGCGATCTTTGGACATCGCTTGTTAGTTTTGTTGGCCACTGTTATTATGTTCTTTTTCTTATAGCAAATTTTTGAGGACTTTCCCCATTGCCAAAAAGTCACAAGTCAAACACTTATTCAAATCTTTTCATGCTCTGATCAAAACTCAATTTGAACGTAATATTAAAGCATTCCAATGTGACAATGGTACAAAATACATCAATTTCATCCCCCACCCAAATTCTATACCAATGTGATCCAAAATATTTGAAATTGCGTGTATTTGGTTGCCTATGTTTTCCTTTGTTTCCGACCACTTCTATCCACAAATTGCAAGCTCGATACACTCTATGTGCTTATCTTGGCCCCCTCCCAATCATAGAGGCTAAAAGTGTTACGATATGGCAAGCGGCAAAATCATTATTCGTTGTCATGTGAAATTCATTGAGACTGAATTCCCATTCACACAAATTCACAAAACCATAAATACAATGTATGATTTTTTTTCAACTGCCAATAGCTCTAATTCTTTATTGGATTATTTGCATTCCACTTTAAAGCCTCCAACCGTAACTGAGTCCACGCCTCATTGTAGCCCACTAAATCAGCCTCCTCTTACTGGGCCACAACCTCAAACAGACCCAGTTGCATCCTCTTTTGTTGTGCCACTAGCTCTCATGGGCTCAGTTCCCCAACCATTCTCTCTATGTGCTGTCAACACTTGGGTTGGTCGACAAAATTAGCTAAGCCCACAACCCACTCCACTTCTTTTCAGTCCATAAACACAGCCCACTCACCCTACCCAATCCGTTGCCCAATCTCACAACTCTAGGTCAGCAGCATCTCTTTCCCAAACACCTCCATTTCGACTGCTCAAACGAACCCAACCCAAAACCCACAAAGCTCTCCTCGGCCTAACAACCCTATATTATATTGTATGACAACCCGAGCAATGGATAACATTTTTAAACCAAATCCTAAATACACTACCACTTTACACACATCCACCACAAACATATCTCCCATTCCTAAGGACCTTGTTAGTGCTTTTCATGACCAAAATTGAAATAGTGCAATGTTGGAGGAATTTAATGCTTTAAGTGATAATAACACATGGGAGTTAGTGCCTAGGCCACCTAATGTGAATGTAATCTGGTCTTTGTGGATTTTTTGTCACAAGTACAAATTTGATTGTTCTTTTGAGCGGCATAAAGCCCGTCTTGTATGTGATGGTAAAACTCAGCAGCAGGGTATTAATTGTGAAAAAACGTTTAGCCCATTGGTCAAACCAACAACCATACGAGCAGTTCTTAGTATCGCTCTTTCAAAATCTTGGCCCATTCATCAACTGGATGTAAAGAATGCCTTTTTACATAATCATCTTAATGAGACAGTCTATATTCATCTGGCCATGGGGTTTCAAGGCAAGAGACATCAAAATCGTATTAGTTTGCTAAAAAAATATCTATATGGTTTACAACAAGCTCCTCGGGCTTGGTATCAGCGATTTGCAGACTTTGTTGCATCCATTGGATTTACTCATAGTAAATCTGATCACTCTTTGTTCAATAATAGACAAGGTTCAAATGTGGCACATATACTGTTGTATGTTGACAACATAATTCTTACTGCTCCTTCAAATCGTTTGACCTATTATGAGTTTAGAATTTTCTATGAAAGATCTTGTTCAGTTAAGTTTTTTTGGGTATTGCTATTAGTCGTCTTTCCCTATTTCTATCTCAGAAAAAGTATGTTGCAGATATCATTGACAGAGCTGGAATATCTAACTGCACTCCTTACCCTACTCTTGTTGACACTAAATCTAAACTTAGTGTAACTAAGGATGCCCCATATGAGGTTCCTACTAAGTATCATCGCCTTGATGGTGCTCTTCAGTATCTTACCTTCACAAGACCTGATATTTCTTATGTAGTACAACCTGTGTGCCTTCATATGCATAATCCGAAGCTGAGCACAAGAATGCTCTCAAGTGCATCTTGCGCTATATTCAGGGTACATTATCTTATGGTTTGCATCTGTATAAGTCTTCTTTTGACAAACTCATTGCCTATACAGATGCTAATTGGGGTTGATGCGATGCTCCACCTCAGGTTATTGTGTATTTCTTGGAGATAATCTTATTTATTGGTCCTCTAAACGTCAGCCTACATTGTCTCCTTCTAGTGCAAAAGCTGAGTATAAAGGAGTTGCTAATGTTGTCTCTGACTCATGTTGGATCAGAAATTTGTTATTAGAGTTGCATGCTCCCATTCAGAAAACCACCTTGGTTTATTGTGACAATGTAAGTGTGATCTACTTATCTAATAATCCAGTTCAGCATCAAAGCACTAAACACATTGAGATGGACATTCACTTTATCCGTGAAAAAGTAGCTAATGATGAAGTTCAAGTCCTTTATGTCCCAACTGTTATCAGATTGTTGATATTTTTACAAAAGATCTTCCGCGTGTACTATTTGATGAATTTCGAGACAACCTAAATGCCCGACAGTGTCCTGCTTCGACTGCGGGGGAGCGTTAGAATATTTGACATCTGTTATTTCTGTTAACATGTATATATATATATTACATATAGTATTATATATTAGTGATAGAATATTTGATATCCAACATTTTTGTTAATATATATATATATATTACATATGGTAATATATATATATATATATATATATTATTTATGTTAATGTTTATTGCAATAATTCCTGTAATTGTTGTATTAACATTTGCAACCCTAGCAAAACTCCTATATAAAGGGGGCTGGGAATGAAATGCTCAGCAAAAATTAAATTCCTTTAGTATTGGTTTGTTGAGCTTGTTCTTAATAGCAGACAACGTTCGCGAAGTCCTTCTCATGTATTTCTTCACTTTTTATACGTTTCAATATTGGTGCTTGAGGTTTCTGATGTGTTTGTTATTTTTGCTGAAAACAATCGATAGGATAGTCTACAATCCATTCAAAGAATATTTATATTTTTCAACTGAAAAGATTGAAAATATTTGTAAATATTAGTTCGTTAGTTTTATTCTTCTAGCCATTGGAATAGGTATGCAAAACTTATGAACTTTAGAAACAAAATATATCTAGCCATATCTTTGCAGTTCACTCATGAACAACAATCCCATGCCACAGTTAATGCACTGAGAAAACCATTCTTTTGCATTAGTATGGAAGTAAGTTTGAATTTAATGAAGCATGTTTCGTTTAATTAATGAGATAAGGCTACCTTGATTATTTTGCAACTTGTACTATGTACCTTAGCCTAGAGGAAAACGTGATATATATATATATATATATATATAACACGCAAGTCGATGGAGGGACATTTTTTGTTCACTTTCTTTACCACCAGGAAAAACTTTCATTCCCTAGCATTCATTTACCTCATGCAAAGTAAAAAAGCAACAAAATATCCTCTTTTTCTTCCCCTCCTATTTTTGTCTTCTCTTCCAGAAACTCATTCATTTTTCATTTAGCTCCACAGAACAACTCCTGTTTTTCTTCTAAAAACAATGGCAACTCATTGTCTTCTCTGTTCATGTGAGCTTCTTGGTGTACTGGATATGTGAGCATATACGTGTGTGTGTAATATACATATATACATACATACATACATACATACATACATATATATATATATATATATATATATATATATATATAAGTTGTATGTGGGAGAGAGTGGGTACGCAGGTGTGTGACTTCTTGGGTGTTGCATGTTAAATTAAGAGGTTGTGTGCGTATTTGGTATGTGATGTTTGTGTGTGTATTTTGTATATGGTGTCTGTGTGCGTAAATATTTATGTTTATTATATATGTGTCTGTCTGTGTGTGTATTTTCTTATGCACAAATGTATATACGTATATATGTGCCTGTTCCCAATTGTGTCTGTGGGTATGTTTTTTCTTCTTCTTGAATTTGTTCAAGAGAGAAACCAACCGAAGTCGTAAAACCCTCCCTAGTGCACCTAGTCCGGTCCGCGAGCACCACATAAGTGGTTGATCTTAGCGTATGCACATGGTAAGTTCTTAGCATGTCATTCCGGGTTTTGAACCCACACCATTGTTACCATGGCGCAAAATCCTTAACCGTTGGGCTACTGTTGCGGACACACACACACACACATATATATGTGTGTGTGTGTGTATGTGTATGTGTGTATTATATATATATATATATATATATATATATATATATATATATATTCATGTTTTAAACTGCATATGCATATATATTGTTTAAAATATAGCGATATCTCAAAACTATGAAATTTCAAGCCATATCAAATTTATTTTCTTAATCTTCATTGCATATTTTCATGGGTCCTAACTGTAAGATTCTATTCTCATGTCCACATGTTTTTCATTCATTTAATAAAAAATGGTGTAGTAGAGATAGTCATATGAATTTTTTTACAGAGCCACGACTTCAATTGGATTTAATTCATTTATTATTGCTCTTTGAGTTTGGAATTAAAAGCAATAAATGTAATGTTATATAGCCCGGCTTAAAATAATACTCTTGGATCAATCTGTCAATTGCCTCAATTGGTTTATGGGTTACTTCAAAATATACTTATATCATATTTTAACTGTAACTTTTTGGATGCTTATTATTTTTCAAATTTTGGCTTTTGTCTGCTTTTTTCACGCTAATCTTATCAATAATTTAGATATGAATCAAAATTTTCAAAGAAATACCCTGTCTTATTGTTGTTTACGGCAGTGGAAGATAGTAAAATTTGAGTTATTTTGTACTCCTAAATTATTTTCACGCAATTAGAATTACCTAACTGTGATCCTTATGTATATATGTAAACCTTACATTCATCTTAGTGTGCATTTGAAATTTAAGCCAGTTTCATCTTAGTTGCACAAGGCTGTTGCCTTGGCTGCTAAACATTTGCATGGAACTAACTATGCAAGGCTGTTGCACAGATAGGCAGAGCATAACATTTGGAGGGCATTGATTTTATATGTTGTTGTTGGATCTCTACAAGATGTAGTAGCAGCACTTTTGATGTGAAGCAGCTGGACACTGTTACCATGTTCTTGCTTGCATGCCATGACATATATGTGCAAATCAACTCTAATGCCGAAGATAACGATGAAGACTTGAGTAAAGAAAATCAAAAGTTCTGTTTTTCCATTGCAGTCAGCGCATTATGGACAGTTCCAGAGGAAATTAGTGCACTGATGCATGGATGTCGTTCCACTATTTGACTGATGCTTCCAAATGGTTCGGTTGGGTTGTTTTAAGAGAATGTTTGATTTCTGAATATGAGATTTTGTTTATGTTTCTTCGTGAGTTAGGTAGCAATATAAATACTAATGAGTGAGGACAAAAGAGAAAACATTGTATCTTGTACTGAATGTTTTCAAAAAAGAACATTGCACTGCGTTGTCTGTGTTTCAAGCAACTCCTCTTGACACTGTTATTTATTTTTCTCATGTACACTACTTAATAATGTTGTTTTTCAACATTACTTTGTGTATATGTCTCTACAGTATTCCCATAAATTAGAATCTACAATTTTTTTTTATACACCTCTAATGGAAATAAAGTTAGAACTGTTTTGTTTACATAATAACTGGATTGCTAGTGTTCTAACTTTTTTGTCTGGTTCTACACAAAACAGGGCTTTTGTTTTGCACTCGCTTTTACACAAAATCAACCTTTATTTCAAACGTTTACGCACACGTCCAACAGACGTGCCTAAGTACTGGTATATATAAAGCAAATATTTTCCCTTTTGAAGCATTTTACATATTGTCCAATGTACCCTCGCTGATCTGGAAATGGTTACCCCTATAGGGTCATATTTGTCTTTTCCTATAACATGTTTTCGTCCCGCAGTTGGGGCCATGTTTTACCCCCACTTCCATCTGCTTTTCTATCTATATCCTTCAGTTTCACCCAAACCCACATTCTCAACCCCTCCTCTTCTAGTTTCCTCACAGTGAAAATGACTTGAATTTCTGCAGAACCATATTTTTCGTACCTCAGCTTCAGACGCTCAAGCACGGATCTAAGTTGCCCATGTTGAGTCATCCACGATGAAATTATAAGCTATTTGTAGTTCTGTCTTACTGTCTTAATTTGATCAATAACCATCCAAAGTATTTGTTTAAAAACTGTACAAAGTCGTATTGAAGCAATAAAGGAGGTTTTCACTTTCAATTATGGTTGATTGAGTTCGGGAGGGTAGACTGCTAATTAAGGCCAGCATGATTATTCCCAATTTGTATTTCATGAATAGTTTCCCTTCTTTGTGTTTTCTTAATTAAAATTGATTTCGATCAACGTATGAAACACCCCACCTCCGTTAAGGTCACTCACAAAGGGAATGCATTAACTTCGGTGAAGCATTATAGGTAAAAGACACAGATAATTTACAAGACAGACATATAAACAGCGGAAAAACTGGAATTATTTCATAAGCAGCGTGGTCTAGTTAAAACATTACAACCATTGTCTCAAAACCCAACTTCCAAGTTATTACAATAAAACTTCAGTCTTGATTAAAAACTCAAAATATATAATGAAGCATAAAGCAGTAGTAAAGTTGCATAAATCCCCAATAAAAGTGTAACCACAGCCATAGCCAAAGAAAAGAGAATCTAAGCAATACATCTACTCTCTTCAAGCTGGAAAAGGTCTGAACTAAGCTGAAGTATTCCCTCCCTACGGACCTGGAGGAGGGGGGAACGGAAGAAAAGAAGACGAAAGAAAACGGGTCATACATAAGTCTGGTAAGTCCAGTGATTTTTCAGCATGTAAACAAGAAAAAGGATCATGACATGAATAAACTGAATATGGGACAATACCATAGTGACAAGATAACATAAGGCAAGACAAGGCAAGTCAAACTGAATATGCTATCGCACTCATTTCCATTTCTCTGCACCTACTAACAAATGTTTCAACTAGCATCATGTGTTCATAATAAAATGATCTCTTTATCAATCGGCTCCTACTCGCATGCATTTATTACTTGTGTCATTCGGCCCCGCTTGTTTGTAGATACTTATGTTGGTACCACCATGGGGTGTATCAATCCCTATGGTGGAAACCCGACACAATTCAAGACGCACAGTGTATAACTACTGTTGCCCAGTGCTTGATTTTTCCATTTCGGAGTACGTGCACGCCCGAACTCCGCCGTAACCTACACTGACGCACCACCCGCCGCTCTTTTGACCGCTTATAATCAGCCCAGTAATCGTGACCCACCTTGCCTAGTTCAGGGTACCATGATACATCTATGTGGGTTACTGCTGAAATGGGTCCCCGTTACAAGGGTTTCCTAATCAACATGTTATAATGGTTAAGTGTTCTCCATTTAACCTAACCCCACCCATCTGTTTAATTAACATGTTGTATTGGTTAAGTGTTGCCTAAGTTAACTTAACCCTACCTTTCTTAGCATGTCCGTTCATTATCATTAATTCATTCATTAATGCCTCAACCTCTCACATTAGAACTGCTATTTGCAGTTGTTGGATGTGACGGGCGGTTCCGGGCAGACTTCTACCGCAAACTCATTCTAACCTCGGGTTTTGGGCTTAATGCGCTAAGCTCTCACATTAGATCTGTTGTTGCGGTCACTGGATGTGCTGGGCGGTTCCGGGCAGCCTTACACTGCAACTCAATCTAACCTCGTGTTCATCTTTTAGCCAAATTACATATTTACCATGCATGCCCAAATCTAGATTTTTATATGCCAATTACCTACAATTATAGTCAATTCAAGTTATGCCACATTTACTTGTTATGCCCAAAATTACTCAATTAAATTATACACAATTCCCCGCGTTTCAATCGTACGTACAACAAGATTCAATCTATGTTCCGAATGAACCTAGTATTCATAAAATAAAACAAAAGGGGGAATAGAGAAGGAACACAAGAATTGACATAAGAAACAAAATAGGCATGTAAAGGTGTACCCAATCCAAGAATCATGTTTCCAATAGGCATGTTGCACATTAACAATAAGTATGGCCAAACTGAGCAATAGGCATAAAGATTCGATAGAATTGAACATAAGAGAATCACCAATTTGGTGTACAACATGATACGTTCCATTGTTTCAATCACAACAGTCTCATAAGCATGGGTAATACAGATTTGACAAAAGGATAAGCATGAATCAGAATTGACTATCTCACAATTAGGCATAGTGGTGTACAACATGATAGGTTCCATTGTTTCAATCACAACAGTCTCATAAGAAAAAGGATAAGCATGAATCAGAATTGATTGTCTCACAATTAGGTATAGTTCTAGATCCGATTATTACAGTCATGACTTCTATTAAGTGTTCAAATCTGAATGATAATTGAATTTACAGTGAAAGGATTAGAAAAATGAATTAGATTGTAATGTCCCAGATTTCCGTAAAGTCAGAGTTGACTATATACATCATACGTCCAACCCAAATATCACGAAAATACGAAACATTTTTTTTGTAGAAGAAAGAGGTAGAAGAAGAACAGAAATAACAACATAGAATCTCACATCGCAGTGGAACAAAATATAATATATCATAACTTTTGAAATACAAAATTTCAACTGTATAACATACACTTATCAGAGTACAACACTTACAACACAACGGAACAACACTATAACTAGATGATGCTGAAGCCTCCTGCTCCAAGCTCCTTTAGATATATCTGAAAAATCCTGAACTACTTGACTGCCCGTACAAATTTAGGCACCCAAGAGTTTAGGTAGAACAAAACAAATAAACTCCGGGTCAGTCATGGGACTGGTATGAGTAAACAGTTTAAAACAGTTTCAGAAACTAAATGATATCTCATAAGACCACGCCGTATAACACGGAACGGGTTTTTCCCTTATGAGAATCCAAACACTTGATTTAAGTTTCAAAATCCCTTTTGAAAGGAACGATAATCTTTATATCAAAACTCTTTTGATATTATAATAATGTCTAAATCAAGTAGATAACAATCTAGTGGAACGTTTGCATCTCACGTTCCACATATATATACAAATCATAAACCGCAAGCACGTATTGGGTATTTGATTTCCAACTATGACAAGGTATGGAACCACCTTCCGCTGGTATATCTCTAGAGGAGAATACACCGATTTCAACAAGAACATCTTGCAACTCAGCCACACATGACCGACCACTCATTTGGCTTGAGTGTATCGAATGTATATCACCAACGGTTGGGATCAGCAACCGTTTCCCGAGTGGGACAACATCGACAATAGATTTTTAGATGTAAATGAAACTCTAGATCAGGTGATTATACAGCCTAATAGGTGCGACCTACATAACCATGATGCCTGCCCGATTTCTGTCATTTACCGGTTGATGAGGCTTGAAGCTACGCTTTATCATCACATCAGATTAACTTCGAATGCCACATTGTCAGATCCATCGAAAATCACTAATTGATGTCTACAACAGTACATTACGTGTTAGCTAAAAGAAGTTTCCTTCTCCGCTTCCACTCTTGGTACGGTTGAAGAAAATCAATATACGTGACCTTTCTGGAAATCATCTGTCAGACACTCATCCATACAAGTCACCCAGGAACATGATGAACTGAAGGTACAATTTCTGTTAATAGAAAAAGTCCTTGCACTTTACTCCGTCTTCGATTATTTTTATATAATCTGATTCGCAGCGCTACTGCCAATACGGAGTGGTTCTTCGGAAAATAATCCAACCGGTCTCTCCATATCGAAAATGATGGTCAAAACTTCGATAGTCTGTGATTTATCTATCGAATAAAAACAAGTGTTTTCGATAGTCGATGATTTAACTATCGAAGAAAACAAGTGTTCATCCAATTATCAAACAATCACTGAGCCCTTAATTAATATTCCATTAATTAAATCACTTCTCTATTCCTTTATCAATATTCGTTAACCAAATATTTTCAATAACCATATTGACCTTTCTTTATTTTCTATACTTAGGAAATATTTATTATTCTATTTCCACACTTACATTTATTTGGGTTAAAACGGATGTTGTGTAAAACATCGTTACGACAACCCAAATGCTATATTCAACTAACTCTTATTCAACATTGATCTTCGAGCCTGGAATCTTACTATTTATTTGTTAATAATGAAATCAATCAAGTTGGGGTATAACTACCTCTCAGACCTTGACTGAATAACATTTATAACGTCAAAACAGATAAGACTACTTACTCGAAGAATCAATACCATACAACTGATTATTCACCTTTAAACACATATACACTTTCTCTTTTTATTCTTATGAGATTTTATTCCTAGTCTTCCTTTTTTATTATACAATTCTATTTCTAAGTTCGCTTCCTTATCGACTTCTATATATATCGATACGTTTATTTCTAACTATCAAACTTCTTAAAAATATTCTAACTCCTTAAATTCCCGGAAAAATTCGCCATAACCTCCTTTGTACCGGGAGCATCGGGAAAATCCCCAAACTGCCACACAGGCCTTCTCCAATCAAAAAGAAAAAGAAAAGCCAAGCGGCTAGCCGATACGGCGCATAAAATCTCATATATGAATTAAATACGTACCTTTTATCGAGCAATCTATATATATACCTTCTAACACTTTATTCCAAACCTGTCTCCTGTATATTTATACCTGTCCAATCTATTTTAACTATACCAATCATTTTAACTAAATTTGTTAAATAAATTTGTTACTTAACTCTTCAGTCTATTTCACCTTCATATTTGAACAAGACATGTTCAAATATATTTTAACTTGCATATTAACAAATTCTAATTATACCCATATTCTCGTTTCCTTATCGACTTCTCTTTCAAATTCCAATTCAATTCTATTTGAATTCTCTTTATTTAAACTTCATTTGAATTCTATTTGAATCCCTATATTTAAACTCCATTTGAATTCTATTTTCAAACTCTATGGTTAACTTCATTTGAATTCTATTTTCAAACTCTATGGTTAACTTCATTTGAATTCTATTTTCAAATTCTATAGTTTTAAAGTCCATTTGAATTTCTATATTCAAATCTATAGTTTAAAGTCCATTTGAATTTCTATATTCAAATCTATAGTTTAAAGTCCATTTGAATTTCTATATTCAAATCTATAGTTTAAAGTCCATTTGAATTTCTATATTCAAATTCTATTTGAATACTCTGCATTATTTATAAACAACGTTTATAACTTTACTTAAAATCCCCTATTATATATTTATAAACAAAGTTTATAAATTCAATTCAAATCCCACCTTTTCATTTATAAACAAAGTTTATAAATTCAATTCAAATCCCACCTTTTTATTTATAAACAAAGTTTATAAATTCAATACTCGTTCATATATATTCAAACCAAGTTAATATTATAGTTCATTAAAAATTGAAATTCTATTTATAAAAATAGAATTCCCTTTTTAAATATCAAATACCCCTTTCGATATTTTTATGAATCAATATTCAAACCCCAGGGATATTTTAAACAATCAAATCAACCAATTTTCAATCATTTGATTTTATTTAACACATCATATATGAATATACATATGAAACCAAACAAACAACAGATATATATATATATATATATATATATATATTTTTGAGGAATCCAGTTGGATTCCTCCAACCTGTTTTTCCTGCATCCACAGACGTTAGTCAACATAGTAATATACCCATCCTGCTTCGAGGCAGGATATCGCGGTATAGAAGGTCATCCACTATCATAGCGTGGGGCGCATGAGGTAATCATCCGTTATGGTACCGCGGGCATCCGCTAATGAGACTGCGGGAATCCAACCATTCATCAACCCAATATATATATATATATATCCTAAATAGCTAATATATATTTTAAAACAATCAGACAGCATTCAAACAAGCACAGACAATTATTTTTAACTATATAAAAATAATTTCTAAATAAAAGGTGAGATTTACTCATAGGAGTTGCAGTTGTCGAATATCCTGTTTATTTCCCAATCATCGACTATGGATCTTCTTGAATTAATTCGCACCTACCATAATTTTATTCAAATTCTCTGATTAACATTTATTTATCTAGACTAACGAATAAATAAATTTCTTATATATATATATATTTCTCTTTTTAAACTCCCTAGTTTTTGAATAGCCTAACAATTTCAAGTCTACATTTTTCACTTGATAAATCTAAAATTTATAAAATGATTCACTAAATTAAATTCTGTTTCTAGTTTTCACATTCTGGATTAGCAACTAAAATTTCAGTTTCCTTTTTAACAGTATTCTAACTACGGTTTTAACTAATATATTATTTAATTTTATCGATTTAACATTTATTCAAATTGCACTAAAGTAAATAAATAATTTACTTTATTTGAATAAATAAAATTATCACTTAAATTAAGAATTTAATTACCTTAATCAAGCCTTAATTTCCTTCCTCCCAGTTCGACATTTCCATTACAGACAGCCCCTTCCAAATCTGCAGCCCAAATTCCAAAACACCAGGGTCCCATCTCCCTTAAACCACTCGTCGCCGAAGACCAGCATCCTATCCAACGTCGATCACACACCCATGCTCAACTACCCTCATCGCACTCCCAAGATCCTCAATTTCGAACACCAGATTAACTCCAGTACCAACATCAGCTTTTCTAATCGCCGCCGTGACCCATAGTTAGCTCGACGCTGGAGCAAAGAGACCCAAATTCCAAATCGCGATGGCCAACTTCCCAAACTCACTGATCTCGAGAACCCCAAATTTATCCAAATCGTGAGCACCTCCAGACAGTAATTGAGCTCCAGGTTATTACGCTCTTCACACGATGTCTAACTTCGAGGACCATCATCAAATCGCGAGTTGCTCTTTGACGCCACCTTCTTTTGCTTCGATTCCAACCTCCCCCGAGTATCTCGGTTTGAGATTAGCTCTCAAAAGACTTGCGATATGATTTGAGGAAGTGAAGGAACGGATTTGATTCGAGGAAATGAGAAACGAGATTGTTGTGGTTTTTAAAGAGGAAGGTGTGGCTAAAAGATGAGTTGGGTGGCCCAGTATAAACGTTTTGTTTTAAGCTTTGGTGTATTGTTTTCTGTCCATCAAAAGGAAAAGGGGAATTTACTTTATTTTATTTTAATTTTTTTTGCACCATATCCTTTAATTAAAATATCCTATTATACTGAACTCCTTTCTGAACCCAACAACAGTCCTTTCTAGGGTAATACCACTATTACGGACACACTGGGATAGGTCACGAAGTCCAATTCGATCATCTGTGGAAGATATTTATTTAATTCAATATAAATTAATTTTAGACAATTTATTTCCTCGATAAATAAATAAATATTATTATCGTTATAAATTCAAATAAAATTCCCTATTAATTATTTGAACTGTATTTAATTCAAATAAAAATTTGAATTTCAACAAAATCCATCTTCTTATTCTGATAATTTAATATTTTCAATATTAAATTGAAATTGATTTTTAAATCGATAACTCCCTATAAAAATTGATTTATTTACTTAACTCATTATTTAAATCCATATTAAATATTTTAAAATTAACCCCTAAGAGTCCGGGTCATTACAATCTTCCCCACTTAAAATAATTTCGTCCTCGAAATTGCTAAGGTAGAAAAAGTGCTACAAACCCATTAACTTTTCAGAACTTATTTATGTTGATACTCAACATTTCAAACTTCCTTACGTTACTCTCTTTCGAATAAATCCTTATTCGATAACTCCTCCCTTCGAATAACTATATTCGATAATTTCTAATTGAATAACTAATATTCAATTTACTCTACGGATTAACCCTAACTGATTAACTTTAACTGGTGAATTCTTACTCTAATCGATTTATTCTAACTCTAATCGATTATTTCTAACTCTAATCGACTTCTCCTATTCGAATAACTCCTATTGGATAACGTTTATTCATTTATAAAGATTTACTTTTAGTAATGGTTCTTCACTTTATAAATGTTCTCTTTAATAACGTTACTTCACTTATACAAGTGTTGTGTACCCCTTCTATTTAAAACTATCGGTGTTAAAAACCAATATCTCTTCTCTATATAAGTTCAGACTTATATATTCCTTTTTATCAAATGATAAATATTTAATTTATAAACTGTTATTTATAAATTAATCGTTTCTATTTATCTGTTAAAAACAGATTTCAATTTTCTATTCATCTTCTAAATATTCCTTGATTAAATTTTATTTATTTAACAAATCAATATCTCATCTATAGCATTCTATTTATTTCTATAAATAAATATTTCCATTTAATCTATTTGTAAATGTTTTACAAATATTTCCTTTTAAATTCTATTTGTAAATGTTTTTACAAATATTTCTCCTTCTATTTGTTTGCACATAACTTCCTTTGTATTTGTGTTACAAATATAATTCCTTTATATTTGTTTTACAAATATTTTTTTTTCACACCCAATTCGTATTTCATTCACATTGATTTTACTCAATTTATTCATTTCGATCAATTTAAATTACTTAAGTTAAATTTAATTTCAATCATTCAAATTCCCATTAACTAGTTGCTAATTAACCGTTTTGCCTATTTCACCCTTTTTATTTGAATATAACTTGTTCAACTATATGTCAACTTAATTATAACTAATCTAATAATATTTTCAACTCGAGTTATATATTCGATTTTGAATATAAATTCTCAATCTCTTTCACTTATCCAAATCCCAATTTCGATTCAAATTTCCTAATTATTCTCCAATTTAGTTAATTCTATTTAACCATTTAAAAATATGATTTTTGTCTTAAAAATCATTTCACTTACTTCACTGGAGTTCATATTTATTTTATATCTCCAGTCTGGATTTTTCAAATGCCAATTCGGATTTTATTTCCTAAAAATCCTTTTATTTATTTAATTAAACCTTTATGGTTTTATAATGGTTCTGACGCTGCTTTTCTAAAAATTTGATTTTGACATAACTCAAAATCTATACGACGAAATCCAGATTTTTCTCTTTCATTAGAAAACTATTGTTCAACTGGTCCCGACGATTCTTGTTTCAAAGAATTCCGACTTCAATTGAGTTCTGTATACTAAATTGAAGTTCGAATCGCCAATTTATCAACTGCCGCACTACGACGAGCTCGTTTTAATTATATTTATAAATATAAACGTTTTAACTTTGTTTATAATAAATTCAACTCCAATCTGATAAATTTTTAATATATATCCAATCCATTTTTCCATTTCAACATAATATTTCCGATCTATTTCACTTCTAATATTCAAATCCTATATATTTACAATATTCAAATTCCATTTGAATCTCTTTATTCAAACTCTATATTTGAATTTCCTTCTATTCAATTTCTATTTAAATTCCTTTGTTCAATTTCTATTTGAAATCCTTTGAATTTAGATTCTGTTTTAACTCCTTTGAAATCAAATTCTATTCGATTTCTCTTATGTCAAATTCTATATTCGAATTCCATTTAAATTACTATATTCAAACGCCGTTTGAATTTCTATATTCAAACTCCATTTGAATTTCTATATTCCAATTCCCATTTCAAAATTCCTTTGAAGTAATATAAATATATACATATATTTATATCTATTTCAAATTCAAAACATTTGAATTTTCAAACAACTTGTTTCTTTTCAAACAAATTTCCATCAAAACTTTTCTAAGGCAGCAATTCATCACTTAGAAACTCGAAAATGAACACTGATGATGTTGCGACCATCATCAGAATTATTTCCCAGCCACTGAAGTGAGTTCAGTGCTATATTACTTGATATTCATTTAGAAAAATATTTTCCAAACTCCCAGGGTTTTAAATTCTGAATTCTGGTTGGAATTCAATTTCAATTTATCACATTTGTATATTTGATTTCATATACAAATTTCATTGGTTATATATAACTATTTCTGTTTTAATATCTCATTTGATTATAATCCTAACAATCAACTCAACTATTTAAAAACAATATCGTGTCCAATATTCTGTTCAATGTCTATAAACTCCTATCGACATCGTGGCGTCCCACGATTCGATCAGAATTCATAATTCACTCAACAGACTAGTCAACACAATATAAAACAGTTTTTATATCAAATACGCTGTCTCGTATATATATACACTCAACTCATTCTAGGATACTACTGATCCTATCTCTAATGAGCACATTCCAACAAGCCTAGGTATTTGCTCAACCTAAGCTCTGATACCAACTGTAATGACCCAGATTTCCGTAACATCAGAGTTGACTATATACATCATACGTCCAACCCAAATATCACGAAAATACGAAACATTTTTTTTATGGAAGAAAGAGGTAGAAGAAGAACAGAAATAACAACATAGAATCTCACATCGCAACGGAACAAAATATAATATATCATAACTTTTGAAATACAAAATTTCAACTGTATAACATACACTTATCAGAGTACAACACTTACAACACAACGGAACAACACTATAACTAGATGACGCTGAAGTCTCCTGCTCCAAGCTCCTTTAGATATATCTGAAAAATCCTGAACTACTTGACTGCCCATACAAATTTAGGCACCCAAGAGTTTAGGTAGAACAAAACAAATAAAATCCGGGTCAGCCATGGGACTGGTATGAGTAAACAGTTTAAAACAGTTTCAGAAACTAAATGATATCTCATAAGACCACGCCATATAACACGGAACGGGTTTTTCCCTTATGAGAATCCAAACACTTGATTTAACTTTCAAAATCCCTTTTGAAAGGAACGATAATCTTTATATCAAAACTCTTTTAATATTATAATAATGTCTAAATCAAGTAGATAACAATCTAGTGGAACGTTTGCATCTCACGTTCCACATATATATACAAATCATAAACCGCAAGCACGTATTGGGTATTTGATTTCCAACTATGACAAGGTATGGAACCACCTTCCGCTAGTATATCTCTAGAGGAGAATACACCGATTTCAACAAGAACATCTTGCAACTCAGCCACACATGACCGACCACTCATTTGGCTTGAGTGTATCGAATGTATATCACCAACGGTTGGGATCAGCAACCGTTTCCCGAGTGGGACAACATCGACAATAGATTTTTAGATGTAAATGAAACTCTAGATCAGGTGATTATACAGCCTAATAGGTGCGACCTACATAACCATGATGCCTGCCCGATTTCTGTCATTTACCGGTTGATGAGGCTTGAAGCTACGCTTTATCATCACATCAGATTAACTTCGAATGCCACATTGTCAGATCCATCGAAAATCACTAATTGATGTCTACAACAGTACATTACGTGTTAGCTAAAAGAAGTTTCCTTCTCCGCTTCCACTCTTGGTACGGTTGAAGAAAATCAATGTAGGTGACCTTTCTGGGAATACTCTGTCAGACACTCATCCATACAAGTCACCTAGGAACATGATGAACTGAAGGTACAATTTCTATTAATAGAAAAAGTCCTTGCACTTTACTCCGTCTTCGATTATCTTTATATAATCTGATTCGCAACGCTACTGCCAATGCGGAGTGGTTCTTCGGAAAATAATCCAACCGGTCTCTCCATATCGATAACGATGGTCAAAACTTCGATAGTCTTTGATTCAACTATCGAATAAAAACAAGTGTTTTTGATAATCGATGATTTAACTATTGAAGAAAACAAGTGTTCATCCAATTATCAAACAATCACTGAGCCCTTAATTAATATTCCATTAATTAAATCACTTCTCTATTCCTTTATCAATATTCGTTAACCAAATATTTTCAATAACCATATTGACCTTTCTTTATTTTCTATACTTAGGAAATATTTATTATTCTATTTCCACGCTTACATTTATTTGGGTTAAAACGGATGTTGTGTAAAACATCGTTACGACAACCCAAATGCTATATTCAACTAACTCTTATTCAACATTGATCTTCGAGCCTGGAATCTTACTATTTATTTGTTAATAATGAAATCAATCAAGTTGGGGTATAACTACCTCTCAGACCTTGACTGAATAACATTTATAACGTCAAAACAGATAAGACTACTTACTCGAATAATCAATACCATACAACTGATTATTCACCTTTAAACACATATACACTTTCTCTTTTTATTCTTATGAGATTTTATTCCTAGTCTTCCTTTTTGATTATACAATTCTATTTCTAAGTTCGCTTCCTTATCGACTTCTATATATATCGATACGTTTATTTCTAACTATCAAACTTCTTAAAAATATTCTAACTCCTTAAATTCCCGGAAAAATTCGCCATAACCTCCTTTGTACCGGGAGCATCGGGAAAATCCCCAAACTGCCACACAGGCCTTCTCCAATCAAAAAGAAAAAGAAAAGCCAAGCGGCTAGCCGATACGGCGCATAAAATCTCATATATGAATTAAATACGTACCTTTTGTCGAGCAATCTATATATATACCTTCTAACACTTTATTCCAAACCTGTCTCCTGCATATTTATACCTATCCAATCTATTTTAACTATACCAATCATTTTAACTAAATTTGTTAAATAAATTTGTTACTTAACTCTTCAGTCTATTTCACCTTCATATTTGAACATGACATGTTCAAATATATTTTAACTTGCATATTAACAAATTCTAATTATACTCATATTCTCGTTTCCTTATCGACTTCTCTTTCAAATTCCAATTCAATTCTATTTGAATTCTCTTTATTTAAACTTCATTTGAATTCTATTTGAATCCCTATATTTAAACTCCATTTGAATTCTATTTTCAAACTCTATGGTTAACTTCATTTGAATTCTATTTTCAAACTCTATGGTTAACTTCATTTGAATTCTATTTTCAAATTCTATAGTTTTAAAGTCCATTTGAATTTCTATATTCAAATCTATAGTTTAAAGTCCATTTGAATTTCTATATTCAAATCTATAGTTTAAAGTCCATTTGAATTTCTATATTCAAATTCTATTTGAATTCTCTGCATTATTTATAAACAACGTTTATAACTTTACTTAAAATCCCCCATTATATATTTATAAACAAAGTTTATAAATTCAATTCAAATCCCACCTTTTCATTTATAAACAAAGTTTATAAATTCAATTCAAATCCCACCTTTTCATTTATAAACAAAGTATATAAATTCAATACTCGTTCATATATATTCAAACCAAGTTAATATTATAATTCATTAAAAATTCAAATTCTATTTATAAAAATAGAATTCCCTTTTTAAATATCAAATACCCCTTTCGATATTTTTATGAATCAATATTCAAACCCCAGGGATATTTTAAACAATCAAATCAACCAATTTTCAATCATTTGATTTTATTTAACACATCATATATGAATATACATATGAAACCAAACAAACAACAGATATATATATATATATATATATATATATATATATTTGAGGAATCCAGTTGGATTCCTCCAACCTGTTTTTCCTGCATCCACAGACGTTAGTCAACATAGTAATATACCCATCCTGCTTCGAGGCAGGATATCGCGGTATAGAAGGTCATCCACTATCATAGCGTGGGGCGCATAGGGTAATCATCCGCTATGGTACCGCGGGCATCCGTTAATGAGAATGCGGGAATCAAACCAATCATCAGCCCAATATATATATATATATATATATATATATATATATATATATATATATATATCCTAAATAGCTAATATATATTTTAAAACAATCAGACATCATTCAAACGAGCATAGATAATTATATTTAACTATATAAAAATAATTTCTAAATAAAAGGTGAGATTTACTCACAGGAGTTGCAGTTGTCGAATATCCTGTTTATTTCCCAATCATCGACTATGGATCTTCTTGAATTAATTTGCACCTACGATAATTTTATTCAAATTCTCTGATTCACATTTATTTATCTAAACTAACGAATAAATAAATTTCTTATATATATATATATACATATATATATATTTCTCTTTTTAAACTCCCTAGTTTTTGAATAGCCTAACAATTTCAAGTCTACATTTTTCACTTGATAAATCTAAAATTTATAAAATGATTCACTAAATTAAATTCTGTTTCTAGTTTTCACATTCTGGATTAGCAACTAAAATTTTAGTTTCCTTTTTAACAGTATTCTAACTACGGTTTTAACTAATATATTATTTAATTTTATCGATTTAACATTTATTCAAATTGCACTAAAGTAAATAAATAATTTACTTTATTTGAATAAATAAAATTATCACTTAAATTAACAATTTAATTACCTTAATCAAGCCTTAATTTCCTTCCTCCCAATTCGACATTTCCCTTACAGACAGCCCCTTCCAAATCTGCAGCCCAAATTCCAAAACACCAGGGACCCATCTCCCTTAAACCACTCGTCGCCGAAGACCAGCATCCTATCCAACGTCGATCACACACCCATGCTCAACTACCCTCATCGCACTCCCAAGATCCTCAATTTCGAACACCAGATTAACTCCAGTACCAACATCAGCTTTTCTAATCGCCGCTGTGACCCATAGTTAGCTCGACGCTGGAGCAAAGAGACCCAAATTCCAAATCGTGATGGCCAACTTCCCAAACTCACGGATCTCGAGAACCCCAAATTTATCCAAATCGTGAGCACCTCCAGACAGTAATCGAGCTCCAGGTTGTTGCGCTCTTCACACGATGTCTAACTTCGAGGACCATCATCAAATCGCGAGTTGCTCTTGACGCCACCTTCTTTTGCTTCGATTCCAACCTCCCGCGAGTATCTCGGTTTGAGATTAGCTCTCAAAAGACTTGCGATATGATTCGAGGAAGTGAAGGAACGGATTTGATTCGAGGAAATGAGAAACGAGATTGCTGTGGTTTTTAAAGAGGAAGGTGTGGCTAAAAGATGAGTTGCGTGGCCCAGTATAAACGTTTTGTTTTAAGCTTTAGTGTATTGTTTTCTGTCCATCAAAAGGAAAAGGGGAATTTACTTTATTTTATTTTAATTTGTTTTTGCACCATATCCTTTAATTAAAATATCCTATTATACTGAACTCCTTTCTGAACCCAACAACAGTCCTTTCTAGGGTAATACCACTATTCCGGACACACTGGGATAGGTCACGAAGTCCAATTCGATCGTCTGTGGAAGATATTTATTTAATTCAATATAAATTAATTTTAGACAATTTATTTCCTCGATAAATAAATAAATATTATTATCGTTATAAATTCAAATAAAATTCCCTATTAATTATTTGAAATGTATTTAATTCAAATAAAAATTTGAGTTTCAACAAAATCCATCTTCTTATTCTGATAATTTAATATTTTCAATATTAAATTGAAATTGATTTTTAAATCGATAACTCCCTATAAAAATTGATTTATTTACTTAAGTCAATATTTAAATCCATATTAAATATTTTAAAATTAACCCCTAAGAGTCCGGGTCATTACATAGATGACATTGTAGCGATTCTAATCTTTCTTTGTTGATTGAAAAAGAAATCCTCTACTTTGATTTGAAGCTCTCTCTCTAATTTGATTTCTAGTTTGGAGAAGATGGAGGCTAGGCTAGCTAAGAGATGGACAACTTGACGGCTTCATAGAATAGGGTTGTGAGGCTTAGCTAAGGTTTGATGTGATTATATAGAAGTATAGGATTAGTTTGAGCTTTTGGATCAACATAGGATCGATCTAGACCATCCAATCCAAGAAAATGTGTCATCAGGCCAAAGAAGTCGCCACGTAGTCCTACTACTCAGACAGTCGTCACTGTCCAGAACAGTCACCAGGGGTCGACCCTTATAGGTGGTCGACACCTATGTCGACACCCCTATAGCGGGGTTGACTCCCATGTTGACACCTCCTGGGGGGGTCGACACCCCTGAGGGGGAGATTTCCTGCTCAACTTGAGGCGACCCAAACTTCCCCGTGAAGGAAAGCCCATATTGAATTGAGGACAAGACAAATCAGAACACAAACAAAAGAACATTTCATTGCTTATTACAACAATTTACATCAGAATACAAGAATATACAGAGTATGAATAAACATTGCACATTTACTAAATATCAAAGATTTACAAGTTACAATGCAGCGGGAATAATACAAAATACAACTGAAAAGAATATACGGATACAGAGCTTTCCGAATATCATTCCAGCTGTAAACCAGGATCCTGTGAATATAAATCTGCAAAACTAAAACTACTAGCTGCCCGTGTGGAAAATAGGGGCACCCAGAGTTTAGGTAAAAACAATAAACTTAAGGTCAGACATGTGACTGGTGTGAGAACTAAAACAATTATTAATCTTTATTTTAAAGTTCGGTAAATCAAGGGACCACGCCGTATAACTTGGAATGGGTTTACCCCTAAGAATACCAGTGCATAAAATTAACAACGCAATGCTAAATAAAGAACAATGAAGCTATTATAAGACTCAGGTCCCATCACACAATGCAACGCAAGCCGGAGGATAGAGTTTTTATCTTATAATAGCCAAAAATGCTTGGTACTTGAAATTTCATCTTTTATTATTACTATAAGTGAAGAAATCAACTTAAAATATAAATGTATCAATCATAGACGGCATGACTGCCCCATCCCACTATGTCTCTATACTTGGCTCTACAACCAAAACCGCAAAATGTCGTATTGGAACTTGGATTTCCATCTGTGAACCAAGGCAAGGGATCTTCCTTACCGCTTCGAGACTGTCTAGCCCAAGCCTTAGGCAAGTACTCTGTCAAGCCTTTGGATCGTCAGGGCCGGTCCACTCGATGTGGATTAAAATGCATAAACACTGCGTTTCCCCGTCCTATGGGGCATCAATCTGGTCTGTATAAAGACCATCCATCGGCCTCAGAACAACCGATATAACCGAGATGCCTCGTTATCCATCATCCACATAAGTAAAACGTTAGGGCTTGCAAAACGCTGACACCACTCCTAGCTAGAAGTAAACGCATGTCCTCCCTGAAGTCCTCTCCCGTTTCTGGTTCACACTGGGGTGCGAGGCTCGCAAATTAACGCTATACAAAGCTATGCGATATTAAAGCCGTGCTTTGATCATCAACCACAAGACTCTGCTTTTCAACAGAAGTCTTGATCATTTGCATCTCAACATGCCACACAGGCAATTCATGCTATGCAACCGATGTCTATCAATCACACAGAATGAAATCTGATGTCAGACACACATCCATTTACAAGTTCGTTCTGGGTCTGAACGAAACTGGAGGCACCTTATTCCTCATCCCGTATGTCCAATACAGGAGAGAGGTCCTCGCATATCGGGTCGATCTCCAAGTACGTTTGGACGATCACCACTTATTACCTTGTCTTGGTTGTACAGCCCAATCAAGACATCAGTAATCATCCAAACGATGTGAAGACCTTCAGTCTTCAACCACCACCTTCATCCTCGACACATCGTCAAATCAGTAATTCAGAATGGGATAAACTCGGTATTTCTGAATAACTCGCGTATATAATAAATAAGTGCTATAAAAACACAACATACGCCTCATTCCAATCCAGAATATTCCTTTATTCAAATATTCTTTTACTTTGGGAAAGGTTCCCATTAATTTTATCAAAGATAAATTATTTAAATTTATTCTTTAATCTTCCTTTGGATATCAATTCAAACCATTTTAAGGTTTTCCAAACTAGTCGGGATCAGCGAACCTTACCGAAGTAATCATTTGTTTTCTTTCCCAATTCCAACCTATTCATTCCATGGAGCAAAACGGGTAGTACTCCATATCTAACACCACGGTGTTATCGGTAAATTCAATTACCATTTCACGTTCAAATCTAATTAAAGATTTAACTATCGCCTGGAGTAAAACTGGTGGTACTCCATTTTCGATCATTTCAATTTAATTAAAGATTCATTAAAACTCCACTTGGTTTTAATCTTCCCAAAAATCAATATTAATGATTGTTTAACTTGGGAAATCATATCCTATCTTTAACTGAGTTAAAGAACCAATGTCATTTAAAACATGGTTCACTATAGACCCAAAATCACATTCCATTCCATCAGCTTTTAACCGTAAATTAGCAAGTGAACAATTCCCTAAGTATTAACCCCGAAGGCTGAAACCAACATCAGACCAATACCCAGGAAACCTTTCAACTTAACTAATCTCCGGTTAGTTTCTGATTTTCTTAACTCCGTTGGGTCTAAGAACAGTATTATTAAAGATACCATTCGCGACAACCCAAAATCTCATTATATTGTTAATCGGGTTAAAGAACAAGTGTTATTTAAAACACCGTTCACGATAAACCCAAAGACCAATTTCAATTCAATTCCAATTAAATATTAATTAATCGGTATACTTCATTAAATCTAAATAAAAAGATTTAATCTTTTCTCAACTGGGTTCAAGAACAGTGTTAATGAAGACATCGTTCACGACAAACCCAAAATCACATACGATATAAAATACAAGTCTCTGAATATAAAATATATCGGCTTATATTCAATATCAAATTCTGGAATCAACAAATACCATATTGGAATAACGATACATATATCTTCCAAATTCCTCCATAATATCTGTATAATCATGGAATCCAATATCGAAATATTCCGAAGATAATTTCGATTCAAATCCATTCCAATTCATATATCGGAAATTCTGGTTATTTTAAAACCATTTCAAATCCAATTTATTTATTTAAAAATATTGGATTTCATAATTCTAGTTCATAACTAGTTCATTTCGATAAAAATATATTTTTATCTTTTCAAATATGGTATTTTTCATCCCAATTCTTTCCAAATCATTTATTATGATTTTGCACAAATTATTGATATTTTTAATAATTTTATCGAGGCCCTCGATTTCCATAAACGGTCATCGAACTGCACTTAAAACAACCTTTTCCATATTTGATTTAGACATAATTCCAAATCCAACCGTTAGATTTCAAATCTCTAATATTCGTTAGAAAGCTCTTTTCGATATGAACCCAACAGTTCCGGTTTTAGGAGAATGACGTTCGGATCTCCCGTAATGTCCATCTGCAGTCAATGGTCGAAATTCACGAACTACCGCAGCGCGACGCATTATATTCAGGCCATTATATATACGTAATATATATATTATATATATTTTGCCGATTTCCATTTAAAACGTGTTTCATAAATCGTTTTAAATTCGTTTTCAAAACAATTTCAACTTCTCAAAATTGAATATTCCATATCATCAATATATAAATGAAAATATTTTCAAAACGTTAGATTTTGAAATCAATTCCTTTTCGATATTCATTATAAGAATGAATAAAATCGATATAAATATCTTCACGTCAAAATCTAATCAACACGGCTTTATATATATATATTCGTGTCCATCCCAAATCGGACATCAAAATCAAATTTTGATCTTTCACTGAATATTATTTTAAAATATTTATTATTTTAAAATAATCGTTATTTTAAAATATTCATTCTTCTGAATTGGAATCAGACACAGTCATTTACCATATAATGTTATACATATGGATTTCACACAACAAATGTGTATAACAACCATAAATAAACAACCAACCATCATCCAGAGTGCATTCTACACTGTATAAGCATTAAATATAAATATTTAACGCTTACAACTGTTGTAACGATCCAGAATTTTAACCAAATTAAAATTGGAATTTTTATTACTTAATTTGAATTTGACATAAATAAATATGGTTAAGAATATTTAATAATTTTGATAAGCTATATGATAAGTTTTACTTGAATTATAAATGAGAATGATTATTAATAATTTTGGATTTATTGATACTATTTGTCGTTCGATCGGATTTGTCAAATTATAACGCGAATTAGTAGCATTAGAATTAAGTGTTGCCTAAGTTTTCATAGCATTTAAGGGAAAATGCTACCAAAAGTTCTCCTTCTCTTCTTAAGACAAGTGTATCGACACTTGTAATTTTGCATGTAAGCTTTCATGCATGCCTTCCATGTGCCCGCTTATGTTTCATCACCTCCTTAACTATCCATTCCTATATAAGGAGACCTTTTCTCCATTTTCTTACCATTCCATTCCATTTCCACCTTTCCACCTTCTTCTTAAAGCTTATGGCCATGGTTTCCATGGCATAAGTCTTCCTCTTTTCCACCACCACCTTGCCAAAGTTCATCATTCTCCTCCTCCTCCTCCTTCCCTTATAAAGAGAGAGAGAGAGAGAATAATATATATTATATTATATATATTTTGGTGAAGAAAACGTTGCGCCGGAATACTGTCCGACGGTTCGCTCAACTAGGCTCGCCTACCGTGAAGATTTGGAAAGCTGTTTGGTGAGAACTCTTTAACCACGATTTATATAGTAGTTAGACTAATATTGTGATGAATTATTATTGGTTAATGATGATTGATATTTTTTGTGATGAATGATGGGTGCGAAGTTTAGAACACACACTATTAAGCGTTAGTGTTATAACGCTTGTGCACAATTATGATTGGTTGAACCAAGTTGATGATGGTTGCTATGGATGTTTAAATGGTTGTTGATGTTGTTTTGCACACACTATGACACAACAGTTATGGTATCACATTGGTGATCGAAAAATCTCCTTCATAATTAAAAGCAATATCATTATTAAAATTGAAGGTTAATAATTGGAAAAGACCATATGTATGAATTCATATATATTGTTAAAGTCCTTTAGATGAATAAATAAATACCGGAACATTCTAGGATGACAGAGAGGATAGTGTCTAGGCTTGGGTTTGGAAATAAAGTTTCCTGCTCTCCCTAGCTATCCCTAACTGGTCCGACGAATGAGATGGTTAATTTGAAGTTATTTGAATTTAGAAATGAATTGGAATTTTAGATCCAAAATAATTTAGAAAGTAAATTTAAATGATTTTAAAAGTGTTATATAAGAATATAATGGTTTTCTAAGATATTTTGAAGTATCGTAGTATAATGGGTATTATGGTCAAAATAGAGCTTGTCGCATAACGACAATTTACGTATTTAGATGCAAACTTTAAACGCTTATAACTTTTACAATCTAAATCGGATTTCCATAAAACGAAAAACATTTAATTTATATTAACAAGAACTTTCAAATGAGTGAAAGCATATTTTAAATTCGAGTTATAATTTTGAAGTTATGTTTGAAACCATTTTGGACAAGATCGATGTAAGAACAATTGTTGACCATAACTATAAGCAACTATTTTTAAATGTTTTAAAAATATGGAAATTTTTTGTGAAATCATAATAAATTATGTAAAAGTGTTTTGAATTGCAAATTTTAAGTTTTGGCTAAGATAAACGATGTTGTTATCAAAGCAGTTAAGATAACTGATTTGTAACACTTTTGAAGCATTATTGTAACGCTTTCTTTGAAAACAACCTATTTTGAAGTTTCTAACCCGCGAAATGTTTTCCGAACTATAAGTAATCATTTGCAAATGATTTGTTGAATGTTTTCAAAGGTTTAAAAATATTGAAAATAATTTGTTTGGAATTTAAGTTGATTTATTTAATAATTAAATGTGTTTTTCAATTTTAAATAATGGGATATGGTTGGAGATAAATCTTCGGATGGTTGATATTAATTCGGTAGATGATGATTCTTACTATTTGAGGAATTTAAAAGGTAGTTCACCATTATTCCGCTTATAGGGTGAGTTGGATATCGAGATTAATATTGAGTATAATTTGATGGTATTTCTATCCAGATCTAATGTCAAAGAGTTGGATAAATCTTTGAATTAAGATACGAGTTTCCTAAGTTGACTGGGATAAGTTGGACAGAAATAATCTTCATATATTTGATATGAAATTCTGTGGTGTAAATGTATACTATTTGAGGAATTTGGAAGATATTGTTATATCGTTATTCCACTTATGGTGTTCGTTGATTATGAGAATTGATATCGAGTATAAGTAGATACAATTTCTGTGTAACTTATATTCAATATCAATTGATTTGGGTTTTGTCGTGAATCATATCTTCAATAATATCATTCTTGAAACCCCATGAGATTGAGTTATGGAAATTCATATCGTAATTTGAGGATTTGATCAGATCTTTGATTTGAGGAAATTAAAAGTGAGGAATTGGAAAGAAAGTATAATGTTTTAGTTAAGATTAAAAAAATGGAATGTTGGAAAATCAATTTAATTGGAAACTAGGGTTGAAATGTGGAGTAAGGATTTTCAGAGGAAACTGGATTTTGATAATGAGTTATCAAACGGAAAATTAATTAAGGCTTTAAGGCTAAATCATCTTTGATTTAAGGGATGTGTTTTAAAAGAGAAAGGTTAAATATGGATTTTGTAATTATTTGAGAATGGGTTTGAAGAAGTTTAATTTTGACAAAATCCAAGATGGAAGGAGATTGGTAGAAAGCCTGTGTGTTCTATAATTGTGTTTTTTTTAATTTGCGCCTATTATTTGGAAAAACCGGGATCGGATGTACGTCTGAAACCATTCCAAGTAATAATACGACGTTGTGGAGCAATTGAAGACATTGGAGACGACATTGAAGACCGGGACCCTTCATGTCGTAAGGACGACTTGCTGAATGTCTCGAATGGGTCGCTCCCATTTGCAGATGGATTTTATATCAGTTAGGTGGCAAGAAGCCCGAACGTATGTGAAGGAATTCCGGATTGTGGTTTCGTTCAGACCCAGAACGGACTCATATGGATTGTGTGTCTGACATTGTAATTAACTGCGTAGCACTGTTTTATCAATATATATCTGTTTGGTGGCGGAGAATTACTCTGTTGCTTAACACCCTTCTCTAAGACGTGTATGAGCTTAGAGGTTATATATTGGAATTCAGTGATGCGTTGTTAATGGATAATGTGGCATACTTAAGATATGTGGTGAGCTGTAGATGATCGAAGCATGGCTTGTTTAAGTGTAGCTTTGTGTATCGTGACCTCGACAAGCCTCACAACCCGGTGAATGGCCAAAATAGGAAGAAATGCGGCAAGGTTATGGGGTGTTGTCTCCTTCTAGATAAAAGGTGTACTATGGTATGGAGCCCAGGTATTAAGCTATGTGGTAAAAGCATCTACTTTTGTTGTTGTTGTGGCGCGCTCGGAAAGGTCGGTCACGACCGGGAGATGACATACTCAGGCATACTCTAAGTTACCAAGTTAAGGGGTAACCCGGCCTTGTGTTGGCATGAGGAGCATCAGTTGATCCTCGGGCATCCCTCTAGAGGTGTTCAAAATTCAGTTCGGAAGGAAGTTCCTTTGCCTAGTCATTGTCGGAAACCCAATCTCCGCTACGAGCCTATACGGTTTTAGTTGTATACCATACGTCAGTATAGTATATGGTACCTATGCTGGCTAAGATTGATATATTTACTTTAGAAATGATTTTTCACACTATATTATAGTATTGGAAGAGGATTTTCACGTATCAAGCATTTTTTACTATCATAAGGAGAAACCTCGCCCATGTGTGCGTTTACATTGTGTGTGTGCCGCGAGACCTTATGGTAGTTTCATTTTTCAAAAGTCATTGCGAATTTTCCATGCACAAACAAATATGATGAGTTCTCACACCAGTCCTTGTTTGGCATTAGGCAGCGTGATAGGGGGTTCTCGCTCTTGGTTTGGCGGCGAGCGGGGGACTCTTACCTCTACACGTCCCAGGAGGGGTTGGTTAGGCATGAGGCCACGACAGTCGAGAGGCTGGCCGTAAAACAAGGGGCTGGGGTACCATTGTAATGCCACGGCGGAGTATTAGCCGTTGCCCGATGGTTGAAAAAGACCAGACCGTTACAACGTGGTATCAGAGCTTTGGTTTATACAAAGCAATGGGATACGACACATTTGAACAAATGGAAAGACTCATCAGAGTTATATATCTCATTAGAGATAGGGTTAGTAATGCCCTAGAATGAGATTTTGGAGTATTATATTTGAGAGAGCGTATTTGAAAATATGAAATAAGTTTTGAAAAGTTTTAATATATAGTTAATTATAACCTGGATACTTAATAAAATGATTAAGATTACATTTTGTGATTATAATTACACATAAAATACTTCTTACAGCATGGTAATTAAGCCCCTTCAACTGATCAGGAAAACGATCCGCGTACAAATGCCTTTTGGATTTAATTTCACTATTGGGGATTTCGAAATGTCGTTAAACTTGGGTTAAATTTGTTAAGGTAACTAATCAATATGGTTAGAAATTATAAAAAAATATATAGAATTTAAGTATTGTATTTGATGCTGAGGTTGGACTATCGCGTATAAGAAGATTTTGAATATACGTCTAGCTAACGTATATAGGAAGTCTTAAGTATAGTAGATAGATATAAATTCACACTCTAGTCGCTTGAAAATGATTCTGTTGATGACTGCAGCATCTTCTCTATGTATTTTCGAGTTTTGAAAATGGGATGGCTATATGATTCCAATTAAAACATCAATATATATTTAAACCAATTTAGATAAGTGTTTGAAAATATTTGGTAAATTGATGAGAATTAGAATAAGTAAGCGAGATCTTGAAAATTTGATAAGTTGTAAGAATTATATCAGGTGAACCTGTAATAAGGATAAACCAGTAAATTAAGTAGAGAGTATATGAGAAAGTGTATTTGTGATATAAAAAAAGGTATTGGAAAGATATATAGTTCGGAAACTCAAATCAATATTTTGAGTAAGAATTGGAAATAACTTTGAAATTAATTTTTGGAATTGATTTTGAAAGAATATATTTTCAATATAAAGAAAAAGGGTCTTTGAAAATATTTGGAATTCAAAACTTGAGCACGACATCTTATGATTGGAATTTCTTAGTTGATTAAAAGACGTTTATGTGAAGTTGTAATTTACATAAGCAATCCAATTAGTTCGGGAAATGATTTAAAGGCTAAGTTGGAATGAATCAATTAGAATATTTATAATTATTCCTCCCCAACTAATTAAATTTGAAATGTAAATATTGAGAATTCAATATGACGATAAGATATTTGATGATATTTTGGTTGAGGACTACATTAGTTAAATCTGTTTTTTCTAAAGTTTGAAGGAAATAAGTTTTGTAATCTTGAAGTTAGAATAATTAATGAGGATAGCCAAACTTAAATAAGGAAAAAAATCTGGAATTATCGGCAATTTTGGACAGTCGATAAGTTCTAAAGTATATTGTGACAACAAGAGGAATTATTTAAGTAGGCACGAATATCTTGTCAATTCAGTTTCACAAATTGATTAAAGGATATTTGGCAAGCGGGTGTAGTAAGAAGAAATTACCTCAACTGAAACGTTTAGATAAGTTGAATTTTGAGGATCGAGTTTTACGTGTAAAGAATAACAGTAAGTTTGGCGAATTAAAAGGAAATAAGTCCCATAACCATTGTATTTGCAAGATAAGATCAAAGAGAATAATTTATACCTCTAAATTTATTTGGAAAGCAGTAAATGGTTGAGTATAAGTAATTGTCCCAGTAAGCGATGAATCGAATATAATAGGTAACAGGAGGTTATCGTAGGAGGACATGTAGATATAGTTATCCGTTAATACATGTGAGAACATGAAGCTTTGGTATAAAGAATTTTAATCTTGAATTTGTCGAATGAGTAGTTACGATTCCCTTTCCTTTTCGAGGACGAAAAGTTATAAAGGGGGGGGGTGAATGTAACAATCCAGAATTTTAACCAAATTAAAATTGGAATTTTTATTACTTAATTTGAATTTGACATAAATAAATATGGTTAAGAATATTTAATAATTTTGATAAGCTATATGATAAGTTTTACTTGAATTGTAAATGAGAATGATTATTAATAATTTTGGATTTATTGATACTATTTGTCGTTCGATCGGATTTGTCAAATTATAACGCGAATTAGTAGCATTAGAATTAAGTGTTGCATTAGTTTTCATAGCATTTAAGGGAAAATGCTACCAAAAGTTCACCTTCTCTTCTTAAGACAAGTGTATGGACACTTGTAATTTTGCATGTAAGCTTTCATGCATGCCTTCCATGTGCCCCCTTATGTGTCATCACCTCCTTAACTCTCTATTCCTATATAAGGAGACCTTTTCTCCATTTTCTTACCATTCCATTCCATTTCCACCTTTCCACCTTCTTCTTAAAGCTTATGGCCATGGTTTCCATGGCATAAGTCTTCCTCTTTTCCACCACCACCTTGCCAAAGTTCGTCATTCTCCTCCTCCTCCTTCCCTTATAAAGAGAGAGAGAGATTAATATATATTATATTATATATATTTTGGTGAAGAAAACGTTGCGCCGGAATACTGTCCGACGGTTCGCTCAACTAGGCTCGCCTACCATGAAGATTTGGAAAGCTGTTTGGTGAGAACTCTTTAACCACGATTTATATAGTAGTTAGACTAATTTAAATATTGTGATGAATTATTATTGGTTAATGATGATTGATATTTTTTGTGATGAATGATGGGTGCGAAGTTTAGAACACACACTATTAAGCGTTAGTGTTATAACGCTTGTGCACAATTATAATTGGTAGAACCAAGTTGATGATGGTTGCTATGGATGTTTAAATGGTTGTTGATGTTGTTTTGCACACACTATGACACAACAATTATGGTATCACATTGGTGATCGAAAAATCTCCTTCATAATTAAAAGCAATATCATTATTAAAATTGAAGGTTAATAATTGAGAAAGACCATATGTATGAATTCATATATATTGTTAAAGTCCTTTAGATGAATAAATAAATACCGGAACATTCTAGGACGACAGGGAGGATAGTGTCTAGGCTTGAGTTTGGAAATAAAGTTTCTTGCTCTCCCTAGCTATCCCTAACTGGTCCGACGAATGGGATGGTTAATTTGAAGTTATTTGAATTTAGAAATGAATTGGAATTTTAGATCCAAAATAATTTAGAAAGTAAATTTAAATGATTTTAAAAGTGTTATATAAGAATATAATGGTTTTCTAAGATATTTTGAAGTATCGTAGTATAATGGGTATTATGGTCAAAATAGAGCTTGTCGCATAACGACAATTTACGTATTTAGATGCAAACTTTAAACGCTTATAACTTTTGCAATCTAAATCGGATTTCCATGAAACGAAAAACATTTGATTTATATTAACAAGAACTTTCAAATGAGTGGAAGCAGATTTTAAATTCGAGTTATAATTTTGAAGTTATGTTTGAAACCATTTTGGACAAGATCGATGTAAGAACAATTGTTGACCATAACTATAAACAACTATTTTTAAATGTTTTAAAAATATGGAATTTTTTTGTAAAATCATAATAAATTATGTAAAAGTGTTTTGAATTGCAAATTTTAAGTTTTGGCTAAGATAAACGATGTTATTATCAAAGTAGTTAAGATAACTGATTTGTAACGCTTTTGTAACACTTTTGAAGCACTATTGTAACGCTTTCTTTGAAAACAACCTATTTTGAAGTATTTAACCCGCGAAATGTTTTCCGAACTATAAGTAATCATTTGCAAATGATTTGTTGAATGTTTTCAAAGGTTTAAAAATATTGAAAATAATTTGTTTGGAATTTAAGTTGATTTATTTAATAATTAAATGTGTTTTTCAATTTTAAATAATTGGATATGGTTGGAGATAAATCTTCGGATGGTTGATATTAATTCGGTAGATGATGATTCTTACTATTTGAGGAATTTAAAAGGTAGTTCACCATTATTCCGCTTATAGGGTGAGTTGGATATCGAGATTAATATTGAGTATAAGTTGATGGTATTTCTATCCAGATCTAATGTCAAAGAGTTGGATAAATCTTTGAATTAAGATACGAGTTTCCTAAGTTGACTGGGATTAGTTGGATAGAAATAATCTTCAGATATTTGATATGAAATTCTGTGGTGTAAATGTATACTATTTGAGGAATTTGGAAGATATTATTATATCGTTATTCCACTTATAGTATTCGTTGATTATGAGAATTGATATCGAGTATAAGTAGATACAATTTATGTGTAACTTATGTTCAATATCAATTGATTTGGGTTTTGTCGTGAATCATATCTTCAATAATATCATTCTTGAAACCCCATGAGATTGAGTTATGGAAATTCATATCGTAATTTGAGGATTTGATCAAATCTTTGATTTGAGGAAATTAAAAGTGAGGAATTGGAACGAAAGTATAATCTTTTAGTTAAGATTAAAAAAATGGAATGTTGGAAAATCAATTTAATTGGAAACTAGGGTTGAAATGTGGAATAAGGATTTTCAGAGGAAACTAGATTTTGATAATGAGTTATCAAACGGAAAATTAATTAAGGCTTTAAGGCTAAATCATCTTTGATTTAAGGGATGTGTTTTAAAAGAGAAAGGTTAAATATGGATTTTGTAATTATTTGAGAATGGGTTTGAAGAAGTTTAATTTTGACAAAATCCAAGACGGAAGGAGATTGGTAGAAAGCCTGTGTGTTCTATAATTGTGTTTTTTTTAATTTGAGCCTATTATTTGGAAAAACTAGGATCGGATGTATGTCTGAAACCATTCCAAGTAATAATACGACGTTGTGGAGAAATTGAAGACATTGGAGACGACATTGAAGACCGGGACCCTTCATGTCGTAAGGACGACTTGTTGAATGTCTCGAATGGGTCGCTCCCATTTGCAGATGGATTTTATATCAGTTAGGTGGCAAGAAGCCCGAACGTATGTGAAGGAATTCCCGATTGTGGTTTCGTTCATACCCAGAACGGACTCATATGGATTGTGTGTCTGACATTGTAATTAACTGCGTAGCACTGTTTTATCAATATATATCTGTTTGGTGGCGGAGAATTACTCTCTTGCTTAACACTCTTCTCTAAGACGTATGAGCTTAGAGGTTATATATTGGAATTCAGTGTTGCGTTGTTAATGGATAATATGGCATACTTAAGATATGTGGTGAGCTGTAGATGATCAAAGCATGGCTTGTTTAAGCGTAGCTTTGTGTATTGTGACCTCGACAAGCCTCACAACCCGGTGAATGGCCAAAACAGGAAGAAATGCGGCAAGGTTATGGGGTGTTGTCTCCTTCTAGACAAAAGGTGTACTATGGTATGGATCCCAGGTATTAACCTATGTGGTAAAAGCATCTACTTTTGTTGTTGTTGTTGTGGCGCGCTCGGAAAGGTCGGTCACGACCGGGAGATGGCATACTCAGGCGTACTCTAAGTTACCCAGTTAAGGGGTAACCCGACCTTGTGTTGGCATGAGGAGCATCAGTTGATCCTCGGGCATCCCTCTAGAGGTGTTCAAAATTCGGTTCGGAAGGAAGTTCCTTTTCCTAGTCATTGTCGGAAACCCAATCTCCGCTACGAGCCTATACGGTTTTAGTTGTATACCATACGTCAGTATAGTATATGGTACCTATGCTGGCTAAGATTGATATATTTACTTTAGAAATGATTTTTAACACTATATTATAGTATTGGAAGAGGATTTTCACGTATCAAGCATTTTTGCCTATCATAAGGAGAAACCTCGCCCATGTGTGCGTTTACATTGTGTATGTGCCGCGAGACATTATGGTAGTTTCATTTTTCAAAAGTCATTGCGAATTTCTATGCACGGGAATTCATATGGAGTAAACCCGTTCCGCATTAGCGACGAGGTCCGTGGAATTACCCAACTTTAAAGTGAATCTTAAATAGTAATTGTTTTGAGTTCTCACACCAGTCCCATGACTGATCTGGAGTTTATTGTTTCCACACCTAAACTCTGGATGCCCATAATTTTTACATGGATAGCCTAGTAGTTTGGTTCGCAGATTTAGCCTTGGAGTTAGTTGGAGTAGGATTCTAGTTTAACTGGAACTATTATATTTGGGGCATTCGCGTTCTTCCGCTGAGTTAGTATCTTTTCCACTGTGTGATCGATGTACTCTGATGTACCTCTTGTAACTCTGATGTAATATTATTTTAATGATAATGGAAAAGTTGTTTTTATTTTGTGCAAATGTGTAAGTGCTCCTAACAATCCGTCTTTATGAACGGTTTAAGTTGGTTTAATTACCGGCGAAAACCGAGCAAAAAGTCGGGTCGTTACAACAGTTTGTCAACCAATCAATTGACATACAACTAAATATTGGGATTAGTGTATGTCCAATGTCATCTCAATACCCGTGTGGGATTTCAATCAGCAAATAATGAATTTTATTTGTGCAGTTGGGCGATGTGTAAAATTTATCGTCCCAATCCATATCAGTAAAATGGGTGTTCATAAACAAATCGTCCGATTTGTAAATAATATTGATTTTATTCATATGCACCTTAAAAATTATATTTCTAACTATAAAATATTTTATTTAACATATGAATATTCTCTTCAGTTCATTTATACAATAAAAATGATATTTCTATTGTTCTTACATATTTTAGAAAATTTTGGCGGCATAATGGCGCGATACTAGAACCGGGATATGGCTTGGCCTTATCCCCAGTCTTTAATGGCCAGCGCCATACACATACAAATCTAATCAATTCCATTTCATTTTCCAAACTAAATTCAACCAAACAATCCAATCAACCAAACTAAACAATCACACATATCGTCCATGGTCTGTGGACGATGGGGAACAGTTCCTATATGCAGTTATAAAACAAATAACTGTATTACAAAATATGGTGAGGAGTTCTCACCTTGGGGTTGCACACCGTCGGGCTTTGATTGTCAATTTTAAAAATTTCCAGAAATTCAGCATGCCTATTTTATAAATAACATATATACGTTAAAAATCATATTTTTAATTATCGAATTTTTATATATAATAAAAATCGAATTTTTATCTTAATGATATCCATATAAAGATCGTATCTTTATCATAATGAAAACATTATAAAAATTGTATTTTTATCTATAAAAATCACATTTTTATAATTCTTCCTACAAAATAAAAATTATATTTTTATCGCCATTCTACATATATAAAAAATCGAATCTTTACATTATTACATGCATACGATAAAATTTATATTTTTATCTAACTAAAAATAATATTTTCATATCACTATTCAAATTATAAAATCATATTTTTATTATCTCTATAATATAAAAATCATATTTTTATCTCGTTGTTATGTATATAAAAATCTCTTCTTTCTATGCTTAAAAATCAAATCTTTATATGACTAAAAATCGAATCTTTCTATTGTTGTTCACATTATAAAAACTGAAAAGAAAATATATTTTTATATTCGTAAAAATCATATTTTTTTATACCATTCAAACAATAAAAATCCAATTTTTAACACTACTTCATATTGATAAAAATCACATTTTTATCCTACGTTTTCTTATATAAAAATCTAATCTTTATAAACCATATTCTATAAAAAAAATGATTTTTATACTTTTCTAAAACCAATTTCATTAAATAAATATAATTAAAAGCTCACCGTTCATGTAAAAATCCTATTTTGGATGAAGGAGGAGTTCTTAGTCGGAATGGTCGTCGGAGGAGCGGCACTGGGGTGTGTACAGGCGGTGGGGTGCTCTGGTGGTCGGTGTCGGAGGTTATGGGTGGCGGCGGCTCAATTTCTAGTAGCTTGAGGGTTTGGGGCATGGTTCCTAATTGGGGAAGGGAAGAGGAGAGGCGTGGCGGAAGAGAAGGAGGAGGGGGAAGTCTAGTCATCGGCGGTGGAGGGGGGTACCTCCGGCAGGCGGCATCAGCTCCGATCCTCCATCGCGTCTCGCATTTATATTATTTTTATTTCCCTAAAACTGACATGGGGATAATTGAAGGAGAGGGAAAGGGGGTTGACCCCATTTATAATATATATTTTATTATATTTAATTTTCAAAAAGTAACCTTTTCAATCGCATTCCAAATCGAACCCACCGACTATCACCCATAGCGTAATACCCCCATTTTGAACACAGTGGGATATGTCCGGTAAGCTGATTCGACTGTTTCGATCAGTTTCCGTCAAAATCAAAATATAAATCTATATATTGAATTTGAACGCACATTTCAATTTATCGGGGCCACATACGGACTCCAAAAATTCCAGAAAAATAAATCTGGTTGATGATACGGTCCTAATAAAACTAATTTCGTCCAATTTGAAGAACGTTTGAAAAATGACCATTTTCTGGTTGATCCAAATTGACTGAAACTGATAAAACACATTTTCTTTTTCCACACTCACATATTGATCCCAAAAATTATGAATTTTGGAATCTAGCAATAATTTGACATCCCGGATCCAACAAAAGTGGTTTCATCGAAAATGGAGGTCGTTTGCAAAATGACTATTTTTAAGGGTTATATTTCCATAGCGACTATTTTGAAATTTCAACTGGACATAACTTTTTATTTCCATTATGAAATTTCAATTTTTCAGATTCGTTGGAAAGATATTCTCAAATAGATTCTAATGTTTTTGGTTTCGCTAAAATCCGATTTATTTTGAATCTTGTACACTCATTTGAAATTTGAAATTTGAAATCGAATTTTCAAACTACCGCGCCATTTTCAATTCCTTTTATAATTAAAAATAAATATTTATATTCTAACGAAGATTCAAATAAATATATACATTCTAATTCTATTCAAAATAAATTTCTCGTCGTTATTATTTAAAATAATTCATTTTAAATATTCAAAATTCATTAAAATTGGCAAAATAAAAATTTTAAATTGGTTCCTCCGGGTTGTTACAATCACCCCCATTTAAAATCTTTTCGTCCTCGAAAAGGAATGGAGCTGAAAGTTGTTTTACAAACCAACTCAACTTTCAGTTTGGCTTTCATTCTTTAACTTTTCAGTTTCTAAGAATTTTCCAATTCTTCAAAAATTTTGCTAACACCCTAAATTTTCGAAAAATTTTGCCATAATCTCCTTTGTTAGGGAGCACCGGGAAAATCCCCAAATCACCACATAGGCCTCTCCAATCAAAAAGTAAAAGAAACAGCCAAGCGGCTAGCCAATCGACTCATAAAATCATCAAAAACCCCAAGAAATACAATAAACATGTACCTATTTGTCGGGCAAACAATTTTATTCCTCTTCTTAGCTTTCCTGCTATGACCTGTTCAATGTATGTACATGTATATGCGTGCAATTTCAAACAATTTTCAATTCAGTTCAATATTTGATACAATTTGGTAATATGTACCATTCTTTCACATAATGGTTTAAATGAATAATCACATAACACAACCATCAATCAATTAGTGAATTAACGTTTCAAATTCATAATTTTGATATATATGCAGAAAATCATGTCTTTGATCTCAATTCACAACAATAAGCCCTATCTAGTTTTGGTTCTCACACCAGTCAATTGGAAATATACAGATATCCCACTTTCGAAACTCGAACATAAATACTGATGATGCACGTGCTATCATCAGTATCATCTCTGAGAGAGTAGAGTGTGATTCTATATCTATCCAGTATATTAAAACTTCTAATACACGTGGATCAGACGTATACGCTAAATCTTTATATACTTAATTGTCCAAATCAATATAAAAATAATATTCAAATACGTATAACAGATTTTAAATTTTCAAAACAAAAATTGTTTTTCATCTTTATTTGAAAACAACTCTCTTCCACCTCATTCTAGGATACTACTGATCCCATCTCTAACGAGTCATTCTCATTGGATATTACTAATCCAATCTCTAATGAAATCTTTCGTTTGGTTCTAACGTGTCTTGTTCTCCGAGCTCTGTAAACTAAAGCTCTGATACCAACTGAGACGACCCGAACTTCCCCGTGAAGGGAAGCCCAGATTGAATTGAGGACAAGACGAATTAGAACACAAACAGAAGAACATTTCATTTCTTATTACAACAATTTACATCAGAATACAAGATTATGCAGAGTATAAATAAACATAACACATTTACTAAATATCAGAGATTTACAAGTTACAATGCAGCGGAAAATAATACAAAATACAACTGAAAAGAATATACGGATACAGAGCTTTCCGAATATCATTCCAGCTGCAAACCAGGATCCTGTGAATATAAATCTGCAAAACCAAAACTACTTGCTGCCCGGGTGGAAAATAGGGGCACCCAGAGTTTAGGTTAAAACGGTAAACTCCAGGTCAGTCATGTGACTGGTGTGAGAACTATAACCGTTATTAATCTTTATTTTAAAGTTCGATGAATCAAGGGACCACTCCATATAACATGGAACAGGTTTACCCCCAAGAATACCAGTGCATAAAACTAACAGCGCAATGCTAAATAAAGAACAATGAAGCTATTATAAGACTCAGGTCCCATCACACAATGCAACGCAAGCCGAAGGACAGAGTTTTTACCTTATAATAGCCAAAAATGTTTGGTACGTGAAATTTCATCTTTTGTCATTACAATAAGTAAGAAATCAACTTCAAATATAAATGTATCAATCATAGACGGCATGAGTGCCTCATCCCACTATGTCGCCATACTGGGCTCTACAATCGAAACCGCAAAATGTCGTATTAAAAGTTGGATTTCCATCTGTGAACCAAGGCAAGGGATCGTTCTTACCGCTTTGAGACTGTCTAGCCCCAGGCTCAGGCAAGTACTCAGTCAAGCCTTTGGATCGTTACGGCCGGTCCACTCAATGTGGATTAAAATGCCTAAACACTGCGTTTCCCCGCCCTATGGGGCATCAATATGGTCTGTATAAAGACCATCCATCGTCCCCGGAATGACCGATATAACCGAGGCGCCTCGCTATCCATCATCCACATAAGTAAAACATCAGGGCTTGCAAAACGTTGACATCACTCCTAGCTAGAAGGAAACGCATGTCCTCTCTGAAGTCCTCTCCTGTTTCTGGTTCACACCGGGGTGCGAGGCTCGCGAATTAACGCTACATAAAGCTATGCTATATTAAAGCCGTGCTTTGATCATAAACCACAAGACTCTGCTTTTCAACAAAAGCCTTGATCATTTGCGTCTCAGCATGCCACAAAGGCAATTCACGCTATGCAACCGATGTCCATCAATCACACAGAATGAAATCCGATGTCAGACACACATCCGTTTACAAGTTCGTTCTGGGTCTGAATGAAACTGGAGGCACCTTATTCCTCATCTCGTATGTCCAATAAAGGAGAGAGGTCCTCGCATATCCGGTCGATCTCCAAGTACGTTTGGACGATCACCACTTATTACCTTGTCTTGGGTGTACATCCTAATCAAGGCATCAGTAATCATCCAAACGATGTGAAGAACTCCGGTATTCAACCACCGTCTTCATTCTCGACACATCGTCGAATCAATTATTCAGAATGGGATAAACCTGGTTTTCTGAATAACTCGCGTATATAATAAACAAGTGCTATAAAAACACAACATACGCCTCATTCCAATCCATAATATTCCTTTATTCAAATATTATATTACTTTGGGAAAGGTTCCCATTAATTTTATCAAAGATAAATTCTTTAAATTTATTCTTTAATCTTTCTTTAGATATCAATTCAAACCATTTTAAGGTTTCCCAAACTAGTCGGGATAAGCGAACCTTACCGAAGTAATCATTTGTTTTCTTTCCCAATCCCAACCTATTCATTCCATGGAGCAAAACTGGTAGTACTCCATATCTAACTCCACGGTGTTATCGGTAAATTCAATTACCATTTCACGTTCCAATCTAATTAAAGATTTAACTATCGCCTGGAGTAAAACTGATGGTACTCCATTTTCGATCATTTCAATCTAATTAAAGATTCATTAAAACTTCACTTGGTTTTAATCTTCCCAAAAATCAATATTAATGATTGTTTAACTTAGGAAATCATATCCCGTCTTTAACTGGGTTAAAGAACCAATGTTATTTAAAACAAGGTTCACTGTAAACCCAAAATCACATTCCATTCCATCAGCCTTTAACCGTAAATTAGCAAGTGAACAATTCCCTAAGTATTAACCCCGAAGGCCGAAACCAACATCAAATCAATACCCAGGAAACCATTCAACTTAACTAATCTCCAGTTTGTTTCTGATTTTCTTAACTCCGTTGGGTCTAAGAACAGATTTATTAAAGATACCATTCACGACAACCCAAAATCTCATTCCATTGTTAATCGGGTTAAAGAACAAGTGTTACTTAAAACACCGTTCACGATAAACCTAAAGACCAATTTCAATTCAATTCCAGTTAAATATTAATTAATCGGTATACTTCATTAAATATAGATAAAAAGATTTAATCTTTTCTCAACTGGGTTCAAGAACAGTGTTAATGAAGACACCATTCACGACAAACCCAAAATCACATTTGGTATTAAATACAAGTCTCTGAATAGAAAATACATCGGCTTATATTCGATATCAAATTCTGGAATCAACAAATACCGTATTGGAATAACGATATATATATCTTCCAAATTCCTCCATAATATCCGTATAATCACGGAATCAAATATCGAAATATTTCAAAGATAATTTCGATTCAAATCCATTCCAATTCATATATTGGAAATTATGGTTATTTTTAAAACCATTTCAAATCCAATTTATTTAAAAATATTGGATTTCATAATTCTAGTTCATAACTAGTTCATTTCGATAAAAATATATTTTTATCTTTTCAAATATGGAATTTTTCATCCCGATTCTTTCCAAATCATTTATTATGATTTTACACAAATTATTGATATTTTTAATAATTTTATCAAGGCCCGTACAGTCGATTTTCATAAACGGCCATCGAGCTACACTTACAACAACCTTTTCCAAATTTGATTTGGACATAATTCCAAATCCAACCGTTAGATTTCAAATCTCTAATATTCGTTAGAAAGCTCTTTTCGATACGAACCAAATGGTTCTGGTTTTAGGAGAATCCGACGGTCGGATCTCCCGTAATGTCCGTTCGAAGTCAATGGTCGAAATTCAAGAACTGCCGCGGCGCAACACGTTCTATTTAGGCCATTATATATATATATATTATTTATATTTCGTCGATTTCCATTTAAAACATATTTTATAAATCGTTTTAAATTCGTTTTCAAAATGATTTCAACTTCATATTCAATTTCTTATCAAAATTGAATATTCCATATCATCAATATATAAATGATAATATTTTCAAAACATTAGATTTTGAAATCAATTCCTTTTTGATATTCATTATAAAAGTGAATAAAATCGATATAAATATCGTTCATGTCAAAATGGCGCTAATCTAATCAACACGGCTTTATATATTTATATATATTCGTGCCCATCTCAAATTGGACATCAAAATCAAATTTTGATCTTTTACTAAATATTATTTTAAAATATTCATTATTTTAAAATAATCGTTATTTTAAAATATTCATTCTTCTGAATTGGAATCAGACACAGTCAATTACCATATAATGTTATTCATATGGATTTCACACAACAAATGTGTGTAACAACAATAAATAAACAATCAACCATCATCCAGAGTGCATTCTACACTGTATAAGCATTAAATATAAATATTTAACGCTTACAACAGTTTGTCAACCAACCGATTGACATACAACTAAATATTGGGATTAGTGTATGTCTAATATCATCCCAATACCCGCATGGGGTTTCAATCAACAAATAATGAATTTTATTTGTGCAGTTGGGCGATGTGTAAAATTTATCGTCCCAGTCCATATCAGTAAAATGGGTGTTCATAAACAAATCGTCCGATTTGTAAATGAATATTTATTTTATTCATATACACGTTAAAAATTGTATTTTTAACTATAAAATATTCTATTTAGCATATGAATATTCTCTTCAGTTCATTTATACAATAAAAACGATATTTCTATTTTTCTAACATATTTTAGAAAATTTTGGCGGAATAACGGCGTGATACTAGAACAGGGATAAGGCCTAACCTTATCTCCAGTCTAATAATGGCCTACGCCATACACATACCAGTCTAATCAATTCCATTTCATTTCCCAAACCAAATTCAACCAAATAATTCAGTCAACCAAACTAAACTATCACACAAGTCGTCCATGGTCTGTGGACGATGGAGAACAGTTCATATATGAAGTTATAAAACAAATAACTGTATAAGAAAATATGGTGAGGAGTTCTCACCTTGGGGTTCCACTCCGCCGAGCTTTGATTGCCAATTTTAAAATTTTCCAGAAATCCAGCATGCCTATTTTATAAATAACATATATACGTTAAAAAATAATATTTTTAACTATCGAATTTTTATATATAATAAAAATCGAATTTTTATCTTTATGATATCCATATAAAGATCGTATCTTTATCATAATGAAAAACTTATAAAAATCATATTTCTATCTATAAAAATCACATTTTTATAATTCTTCCTACAAAATAAAAATTATATTTTTACCGCCATTCTATATATATAAAAAATCGAATCTTTATACTATTATATACATACGATAAAATTTATATTTTTATCTAACTAAATAATATTTTCATATCGCTATTCAAATTATAAAAAATATATTTTTATTATCTCTATAATATAAAAATCATATTTTTATCTCATTGTTATGTTTATAAAAATCTCTTCTTTCTATGATTAAAAATCAGATCTTTATATGACTAAAAATCAAATCTTTCTATTGTTGTTCACATTATAAACACTGAAAAGAAAATATATTTTTATATTCGTAAAAATCATATTTTTTTATACCATTCAAACAATAAATATCCAATTTTTAACACTACTTCATATTGATAAAAATCACATTTTTATCCTTTGTTTTCTTATATAAAAATCCAATCTTTATAAACCATATTCTATATAAAAAACTGATTTTTAAACTTTTCTAAAACCAATTTCATTAAATAAATATAATTAAAAGCTCACCTTTCATGTAAAAATCCGATTTTGGATGAAGGAGGAGTTCTTGATCGGAATGGTCGTCGGAGGTGCGGCGCTGGGGTGTGTACAGGCGGTGGGGGTGCTCTGGTGGTCGGCGCCGGAGGTTATGGGTGGCGGCGGCTCGATTTATGGTGGCTTGAGGGTTTGGGGCATGGTTCCTAATTGGGGAAGGGAAGAGGAGAGGCGTGTCGGAAGAGAAGGAGGAGGGGGGAAGTCCGGTCATCGGTCGTGGAGGGGGTGCCTCTGGCAGGCGGCGGCGGCTCCGATCCACCATCGAGTCTCGCGTTTATATATATATATATATATATATTTCTTTTTATTTATTTCCCTAAAACTGACGTGGGGATAAGTGAAGGAGAGGGAAAGGGGGTTGACCCCATTTATAATATATATTTTATTATATTTAATTTTCAAAGAGTAACTTTTTCATTCGAATCCCAAATCGAACCCACAGACCGTCGCCCCCAGCGTAATACCCCCATTCCAAATACAATGGGATATGTCCGGTAAGCTAATTCGATTATTTCGTTCAATTTCCGTCAAAATCAAAATATAAAAATATATACTGAATTTAAACGCACATTTCAATTTATCATGGCCACATACGAACCCCAAAAATTCCAGAAAAATAAATCTGGTTATGTTTTGACGATACGGTCCTAACAAAGTTAATTTCGTCCAATTTGGAGACCATTTGAAAAATGGTCATTTTCTAGTCGATCCAAACTGACAAAACACGTTTTCTTTTGCCACGCTCACATATTGATCCCAGAAATTATGAATTTTGGAATCTAGCAATAATTTAACATCCCGGATCCAACAAAAGTGGTTTCATCGAAAATGGAGGTTGTTTGCAAAATGGCTATTTTTAAGGGCTATATTTCCATAGCGACTATTCATAAATTTCAACTGGATATAACTTTTTATTCCCGCTATGAAATTTCAATTTTTCGGATTCGTGGGAAAGATATTCTCAAATAGATACTAATGTTTTTGGTTTTGCTAAAATCCGGTTTATTTTGAATCTTGTACATTCATTTGAAATTTGAAATCGAATTTTCAAACTACCACGCCATTTTCAATTCCTTTTATAATTAAAAATAAATATTTATATTCTAACGATGATCAAATGAATATATACGTTCTAATTCTATTCAAAATAAATTTCTCGTCGTTATTATTTAAAATAATTCATTTTAAATATTCAAAATTCATTAAAATTGCCAAAATAAAAATTTTAAATTGGTTCTAATTTCCCGGGTTATTACATAGCTGCTTTCCTGAATTTTGAATTTCGAATTTGTTTTAATTATTAATTATTATTTTAATTTAATTTCCGCTTACACTTGAAATCTTCTAACCTCCATAACTTCTTCATACGGAGTCCGATTCATGCAAACTCGGACTCTATCTCAAGCAGAATTCCAAGATGAACACAATGGCGTAACCCGTTTCACCTAATTCTTCTTGTAAAAATTAAGTGTTCTTAAATATGTTAATTTTAATAGTTATAGGAAATACAAGGTGTTACATTCTCCCCTCCTTAATGGATTTCGTCCCCGAAATCTCTGAGTTAAGAAGAATGTATCATAACATCCAAAATCCATCTACTCAACCATCAATCACAGGCATCCACTGTCCTTAAAAAGATTTCTAATGCTTTCATGATCATATGCATAGTGTGTATATGTCCTTATCTAATGCAAAATTAGGTTGTCTACTGATTCAGTTGACCTCCTTAATGGGAATTATGTCAGTGCCATGAGTCTATCATGTATGCAATTATTCCTAATCATACCTTATAACTTCTACATGAGTGCATAAACATTCATACAAATGCAATATCCATATGATAACACATCAAGTTTCAATCCATATACAAATACATATATGCATATGCAACATGAAAATGACTGAGTCGATCTAGTACCTAGTGTGTGTGTATATGCATCCACGAGCAACCACTAGCAACCACTTGCAACCATCAATCATAACATTTTTCAAATACATGTTTACATCCATTGGTTTCTACCTAAGGATTAAGAATAGGACCGAGGAGATATACTTAAAAGATAGATACAAGCATGCATAAACTTATGGAAAAAGAGATCAAGGATGTACGCTCAAAAGGATAAGGGTAGGCTATGCGTATCTTGTATTCAGTCTCCCAAGTCGCGTCTTCCTCAGCGTCACTTCACTGTGCTTTTACTAGCTTGACCTCATGATTGCATAGCTTTTTAACTTCTGTTCCCAAGATACAGTTGGAACTCTTCTCACCATCGCTTCTCGTTCCACTTCTACTTCCTCTAGTATGCTTGGCTCCACAACTTCTGCAGACTCGTGTAAGCACTTTCGTAGATGAGAAACATGAAAAACATTATGAACTCCAACCAGTCTTTCGGGTAGCTCTACTCTATAAGCCATCGTCCCAATCCTCTCAATGATAGGAAATGGCCCTACAAACCTTGGTGCCAATTTCCCTATGGATCCAAAGAGAATGACATTCCTCAAAGGAGATACTTTAAGGAAAACCCTGTCTCCAACCTCAATCTCAAGGTCGGTCATTCTTTTATCCGCGTAGAATTTCTATCTATCTTGTTCGATCTTCATTCGTCTTCGTATCAAGTCCACCTTCTCTGAAGTTTCTCTGATCATGTCGGGCCCAAGTATAAGCTTGCTTGTAGACTCCCACCAACAAGTTGGTGATCGGCATGGTCTTCCATATAAAGCCTCAAAGGGTGCCATGCCTAGGTGGCTTGGTAGCTATTGTTGTAGGCGAACTCCACCAAAGGAAGATGATCCTCCCATGTTCCTCCAAAATCAAGAATGCACAACCTCAAGAGATCTTCTAACACTTAGTTCACCCTTTCCGTCTGACCATCAGTTTGAGGGTGATAGACAGTGCTTAAGCATAGCTGTGTGCCTACAGCCTCTTGCAAACTCTTCCAAAACTCACTCGTAAAGATAGGATCTCGATCACTTACTATGCTAGAGGGTATCCCATGCAGTCGAACTACCTCTTTAAGATAAATGGATGCTAACGATGAGGCAGTCCTCCTACTTTTAACAGGTATAAAGTGAGCGCTTTTAGTGAGCATATCAACTGTTACCCAAACACTCGTATTGCCCATTCTTGACCTAGGCAACCCATCTATAAAGTCCATCGAAATGCTATCCCATTTCCACTGTGGAACCTCTAGAGGATAAACCAGAACACCAGGCTTCTTCTGCTCCGCCTTGACTTTCTTGATATTAAGCATTTAGAGACAAATTCAGCAACATCCTTCTTCATGCCATTCCAAAAGAAAACCCTTTTTATGTCTTTATACATCTTTTCTCCATCTGGGTGTGTGGTCAACTTAGAATGGTGTGCTTCTTCGAGAACTGTCTTCACCAAATCTCCTGTTTGTGGGACGCATAGTCTCTTATCCCATCTCAACCAAACTTTGTCATTGATGGAGTATCTATTGAGGTGACTAGATGCCTTACCTCTAATTAACTTATCCGTCATATCAACTGTATGAGGGTCTTCACCTTGCGTGGCTCCTATTGAGTCCAAAAGCGTAGGCCGCACCTCTAGCGTTGCTAACAAACCAGGTACAAATTCAAAAGAGGGTCTAAAGTCAAAAGTTGCTATGTACTCCAAGCTTTTCCTTTCCACAAAGAGAGGACTTAAGGTCAGCTTTTTCCTACTTAAGGCGTCTGTACTACATTGCCCTTGCCAAGGGTATAAGCAATCTCAAAATCGTATGAGGCAAGAAACTCCATCCACCTTTGTTGTCTTAAGTTAAGATCTTTTTATGAGAAAAGGTACTTTAGTGATTTATGGTCAGTAAACAATTCAAACCTTTCTCCTAGTAGGTGACGCCATGACTTAAGAGCGAAAACAATGGAAGCTAGCTCTAAATCATGAGTTGGGTAGTTCTTCTCATGTACCTTCAATTGCCTTCCCCCATAACAAACTACCATGCCTTCTTGCATCAAGACAACGCCTAATCTTGTACCGCATGCGTCCGTGTATATTGTAAACATCTTACTCCCATCAGGCAATGTCAAAATTGGGGCTGTTGTCAGAGCCCTTTTTAATCGTTGGAAAGCGACATCACAATCCAAATCCCAGGCAAAAGTTAGGTTCTTCTTCGTCAATCTTGTAAGTGGGGATGAGATCTTCGCAAAGTCTTTAATCTGTAATAGCCCGCTAGTCCGAGAAAACTTCGTACTTCGGTTGCATTCCTTGGAATCTTCCAATCTTGTACCACGACTACTTTTGCGGGATCCACAGTTATCCCCTCTTTGGACACCACATGTCCAAGAAACCTTACTTCTTCTCTCCAAAAATGGCATTTGGAGAATTTTGCTTTCAACCGATGTTCTCGAAGAGTATCCATAACCTCCCTTAAATGCAAAGCATGTTTTTCCTCACTTTTTGAGAAAATCAGTATGTCGTCCACAAAGACCACTACAAATTTGTTAAGGAACTCCCTGAACACCCTATTCATCAAGTCTATGAAATAGGCGAGTGCATTTGTCAAGCGGAAAGGCATGACAAGCCATTCGAAGAAGCCATATGGGGTCCTGAACGTGGTCTTATATATGCTGTCTTCAACCACTCTTAGCTGATGGAATCTGGTGGCTAGATCAAGTTGGGAGAAAACTGATGCACCTACGAGCTCGTCGAACAAGTTGTCTATTCTTGGAAGTGGGTGCCTATTCTTCTTGGTCAGCTTGTTTAGCTCTCTATAATCCACGCATAGGCGAAGTGAACCATCCGCTTTGGTTACGAACACTACTGGAGCACCCCATTCAGAAATACTCTGCCTTATGAACCCCTTTTCGAGCAGCTCTTTAACTTGCTTGCTGACTCCTTCCTTTCCCTTAGAGCCATGTTTCTAACGGGTAAAGCAACGGGTTTTTGCATAATCAACCAGGTATATGCGGAAGTCTATCTCTCGCTTTGGAGGTAAACCCTTCACCTCTTCAAAGACATCCGAGTGTTCACGGACTACTCTAACAGAGTGCAAGTTTTCAACAGATGCATTAAGAGATTCTAGGTAGCTAAGCATAACAGAATTCATGGGATTACAGGAGATTTCAAGTGTATTACCGAGGCGAGTCATAAGTCTAACCACTCTCTTTTCACAATCGAGGATGGCACCATTACTGGATAAACAATCCATGCCTAGAATCAACCCATAGCCCGTGAAACCCAAAACATAAGCATTACATCTAAACCCAACGCTTAGTATAGAAATTTCCAAATCCAAACAAATCATTAACAAATAAGCCGAACCCCCAATTGGATTTGAAACAACCATGAGATCCTCTACTATACTGGTATCTAGGTGCGGAGATTCAACTAAAGCAGTAGATATAAAAGAGTGCAATGCGCCAGAATCAAAAAGAGTATGAACTAGATGATCAGAAAGATAAACTAAACTCTCAACAGAAACAGTTCTACCTTTTTCTCGCAGAGGTGCAATGAGAGCGTGAATCTTCCCTCCAGAAGTAGATCCAGTCCTCTGCCCTTGCCCTTGCCTTTTTGGGCAATCCTTAGCCGTATGTCATGTCTCTCCGCATTGAAAACAACCAACCATTTTCCTCTTCTTCTTTCTATAGTCCTTAATTAGATGTCCAGGTATGCCACAAAAATTACACTTCCTCTTGTCACGGGGTTTGTTATTCTTCCCACACTTCTTGGAATCCGTCTTCTTATTCTGCGATCCCTCCACTTTCTTGTCTAGAGGTCCTTCCACCTTTGTCTCTTTCTTTCCATCCTTGTCTTCCTCCTGTAACAGTGCCATATCCACCAGTCTCTCATAATCGTACCCATAGGTATATGGGACATGGCTAGGCTGTGTGCAGTGGCTCATTTAACCCTTTAACGAAATAGAAATCCTTTTTATGTGGAGTGTTTACCAACTCCAGTCCGAATCTAGCCAGCTGGTTGAATTGGTTGACGTATTCCTTAACCGATAGGCTTCCCTGTTTGAGTGCTAAGAACTTCTCCATCTGTAGGCTTCGTTCATCTTGCGAGAGGAACTTCATTTCAAATCTCATTCTGAAATCCTCCCAAGTCTCGACTGGTCTTTCAGCATTAGTAACTTCCCACCATAAAGAGACTTCGTCCTTAAGTAACCATACAGCCAATTGTATCTTCTGCCTATTGTCCACTTCGAAGATAACAAACAAATCTTTTGTTTCCTTGATCCAGTTTCTTGCTTCCAAGAATGATTCAGTCCCATTAAAATTCTTTCCGCCCATAGCTTGAAAGTCTCTACATATCTTCGAGAAAGCATTCACATGCGGAGGAGGAGGAACGGCTGCAACTGGGGGAGGAGGAACGTCTGATGGGCCTGCGACATCGGCCCTAGCCTCCAGAAACCTTCTGAACCAGCCAGGTATCTGTATAACCTCGGGAAGATTAAGATCCCCAGACATGCAGAAATGAAAAGAAAAGGTTCAAAACAAAGGATAGAAAGATAGTGCGTATGGCTTTGGGGAATATACCTTTAAAATAAAACAACACTTTTCTTGAAAATGCTTCTTTAAAACTTCTTTTTGAAAAATAGTTTTCAAGAATTTTAATCTGATCCGGTAACCATCAACTCTGATACCAAGTGAAACACCCCACCTCCGTTAAGATCACTCACAAAGGGAATGCATTAACTTCGGTGAAGAATTATAGGTAAAAGACACAGATAATTTACAAGACAGACATTTAAACAGCGGAAAAACTGGAATTATTTCATAAGCAACGTGGTCTAGTCAAAACATTACAACCATTGTCTCAAAATCCAACTTCCAAGTTATTACAATAAAACTTCTGCCTTGATTAAAAACTAAAAATACATAAAGAAGCATAAAGTAGTAGTAAAGTGGCATAAATCCCTAATAAAAGTGTAACCACAACCATAGCCCAAGAAAAGAGAATCAAAGCAATACATCTACTCTCTTTAAGCTGGAAAAGGTTTGATCTACGTTGAAGTATTCCCTCCCTGCGGACCAGGGGGGAGGGGGAAACGGAAGAAAAGAAGACGAAAGAAAATGGGTCAAACATAAGTCTGGTAAGTCCAGTGATTTTTCAGCATGTAAACAAGAAAAAGGGTCATGACATGAATAAACTGAATATAGGACAATACCATGGTGACAAGATAACATAAGGTAAGATAAGGCAAGTTAAACTGAATATGCAATCGCACTCATTTCCATTTCTCTGCACCTACTAACAAATGTTTCATCTAGCACCGTGTGTTCAAGATAAATGATCCCCTTTATCGATCGGCTCCTACTCGTATACGTTTTCTACTTGTGTCATTCGGCCCCGCTTGTTTGTAGATACCTGTGTTGGTCCCACCATGGGGTGTATCAATCCCTATGGTGGCAACCCGACACAATTGAAGATGCACAACGTATAAATACTGATGTCCAGTGCCTGATTTTTCCACTCCAGCGTACGTGTACGCCTGAACTCCATCGGAACCTACACTGACGCACCACCTGCCGCTATTTTGACCGCTTATAATCAGCCCAGTAATTGTGCCCCACCCTGCCTAGTTCAGGGTACCATGATACATCTATGTGGGTTACTGCTGAAATGGTTCCCCGTTACTAGGGTTTCCTAATCAACATGTTATAATGGTTAAGTGTTCTCCATTTAGCCTAACCCCACCCATCTGTTTAATTAACATGTTGTATTGGTTAAGTGTTGCCTAAGTTAACTTAACCCTACCATTCTTAGCATGTCCGTTCATTAGCATTAATTCATTCATTAATGCCTCAACCTCTCACATTAGAACAGTTTTTTGCGGTTGCTGGATGTGCCGGGCGGTTCCGAGCAGACTTCTACCGCAAACTCATTCTAACCTCGGGTTTTGGGCCTAATGCGCTAACCTCTCACATTAGATCTGTTGTTGCGGTCACTAGATGTGTTGGGCGGTTCCGGGCAGCCTTACACCACAACTCAATCTAACCTCGTGTTAGGCATGTTCATCTTTTAGCCAAATTACATATTTACCATACATGCTCAAATCTAGATTCTTATATGACAATTACCCACAATTGTAGTCAATTCAAGTTATGCCACATTTACTTGTTATGCCTAAAATTACTCAATTAAGTTAAACCCAATTCCCCGCATTTCAATCGTACGTACAACAAGATTCAATCTAGGTTCCGAATGAACCTAATATTTATAAAATAAATCAAAAAGGGGAATAGGGAAGGAACTCAAGAATTGACATAAGAAATTAAATATGCATGTAAAGGTGTACCCAATCCAAGAATCATGTTTCCAATAGGCATGTTGTACATTAACAATAAGTATGGCCAAACTGAGCAAGTTACTTCATAAAGCATAAAGATTCGATAGAATTGAACATAAGAGGATCACCAATTTGGTGTACAACATGATAGGTTCCATTGTTTTAATCACAACAGTCTCATAAGCATAGGTAATTTAGATTTGACAAAAGGATAAGCATGAATCAGAATTGATTATCTCACAATTAGGCATAGTGCTATACAACATGATAGGTTCCATTGCTTCAATCACAAGAGTCCCGTAAGAAAAAGGATAAGCATGAATCAGAATTGATTATCTTACAATTAGGCATAGTTCTAAAACCGATTATTACAGTCATGATTTCTATTGGGTATTCAAATCTGAATAATAACTGAACTTACAGTGAAAGGATTAGAAAAGTGAATTAGATGAAGTTGTAGCAATTCTAATCTTTTTTTGTTGATTGAAAAAGAAATCCTCTACTTTGATTTGAAGCTCTCTCTCAAATTTGATTTCTAGTTTAGAGATGATGGAGGGTAGGCTAGCTTAGAGATGGACAACATGACGGCTTCACAGAATAGGGTTGTGAGGTTTAGGGCTAAGGTTTGATGTGATTATATATGAGTATAGGATTAGTTTGAGCCTCTGGATCAACATAGGATCCATACCATTCAGTCCAAGAAAATGTGTCATCAGGCCAATCAGGAGTCGCCACGTAGCCCTATGACTCATAAAATTGTCACTATCCAGAACAGTCAGCAGGGGTTGACCCCTACAGGGGTTCTGACACCCATGTTGACACCCCTATAGGGGGGTCGACTCCCATGTCGACACCCCCTGGGGGGTCGACACCCCTAAGCGAGAGATTTCCCACTCAGCTGCTTTTCTGAATTTTGAATTTCGAATCTGTTTTGATTATTTAATTATTATTTTAATTTAATTTCCGCTTACACTTGAAATCTTCTAACCTCCATAACTTCTTTATATAGAGTCCGATTCACGTAAACTCAGAGTCTATGTCAAGCAGAATTCCGAGACGAACGCAATGGCGTAACCCATTTTACCTAATTCTTCTTCTAAAAATTAAGTATTCTTAAATATGTCAATTTTAATATTCATAGGAAATACGGGGTGTTAGAACGTATGTTTATGCATGAATATTATGCTAAACCTTTTCGATATAGTTGGCAACTTAACTAGGCACCCTTTGAAAAGAGAAGCTTTAGTTGATTAATCGGCATGCAGGTATTACTTTCCTGAGCAGTTCAATTTTTTTCCAACTATACATTTTTTAACTTTTGATATGAAATTGTTAATATAACCTTTTATGTTAGTTCTCCTACGACTTATTTTTCTGTAGATGGTGAAGGATAAAGGTTAGCCCTATTTTTATTTACATTAGTCCAAAGGAAGTAATTTGACTGAGATGGGGAGGATAGGCTGCTAATTAAGGTGATTATACTGATCAGAATGCAACAAGTTTTCATTGTGGTCAAAAGCTTCTTACTCATCATGCCACACTTATATTATACTTCCGTATCACCTGAGAATATGAGATATGAAGTGGATATATGTACTAGATATATGGTGCATTATGCTAGCGGTATTTTTGTAAACAGCAGTTTTGTTATGTAACGATGGTCATAACAAACCCCCCTTCTGCATAGGGCATACACATATGACTTGGCACACACATCCTTGTAACAAAAAGAATCTGTGATGTTACGCGCCTACCATCTGATATTAGTACTCCACTCCTTTAATTTATTTTGTGATATGAGACAATTTATTCAAACCGCCATTCTTTCCTTAACAACATGTGAGGAAATCCGAACAGTCACCCCTTTGACTCTCATCCTACGTGTGTCATTTGAGAGCATTATCTTGCCTGCAGGGCCCGGTCCGTAGCCATTGGTTCGGATACAACTGTTATGTAACGATGTGTTAAGGATGCAGATTAAGGATCTTAAGGCAGAATTAACACTAAAGGGGGGATGAATAGTGTTTATAAGAATTTACATAAATCTTTAACTAACTTGAACTTCTATATGAATCACATAATGATTATCACACCAAAAATGATCGCAAACACAGAAACAATCACAGGCACAAATATAAGTAAATATAAAATGCAAAAAAGGAAATAACACACCGGATTTTATACTATTTCGGATTACTCCTACATCCAGTCGCACACAACGCTGGATTGCACAAAGTTTTATTAATACTGGTATCAATCTTACAATACCCTTGATTTCACGGCTACAAGGTTTACTCCGATTCCACCACCCTTGATTTCACAGCTACAAGGTTCACACCGCTCCCTTTCCTTGATTTCCAGGCTACAATGAACACACCCATTCCCAAACAATTACAATATCCCTAGAACTCTTCAATACCACTTCCAATTAGAGAGTATTTGATAGAGATTGAGAAAAGAAGAAGTTTGATATAATTTGAGTAGAAATCAGCAGAGTATAATTGTAGAAATCAAGAAATCAATGTATGTTAATGGTGATTAGAGATAGGATGAAGATGGAGAAGAAGAATTGATAAAAAGAATTGAATTTAACCCCTATTTATAGAGTTTGAAAGGTTGCAACGTTTCTGAAGCGTTTCAAATAATGAAAAAACACTTCCTTTGAAATTTGAAAAAACGACAGTTATATGTCGACATGTTCAATTATGTATGCTGATATATACATGTTATTTGATTCTTTAAAACCATTTTTCAAAAGTTTAAATCAATATATATTTTCTAGAAATTATTGAATCAAAACTAGTGTTTCAAATGAAGTTTCAAAAGTGTAAAAACATATGAAAACATAGTGATATATAATATAAACATATTTATAAAATTATACAATATAAATCTATAAAACATATATATTGTAAATATATATTATAAAACTTTATAAACTATAAATATATATATATTTGAAATCATAAGTAGAATCGTAATAATTTGAAATCATTTTATAAACAAGTTTGAAATAATTTTAAAATCAATTTGAAAACAGAGTTTGAAAATAGAATTTGAAAGTGCAAACCGAAGTTTTACATATAAACTAGACTCTATTACTTGATAATCTTGCTCTTGAAATCTTGATTATCTTGATACTCATGAGTCTTGAATTCCTTGATATCTTGAGTCCTTAAAGCAGTACAGTCTTCTATATCACCTGTATATAATTCATGCATATATATATATATTCTAGGTAAAGATGTTAGTATATATTTTATAATCAATAATGTTAATAATTGAAACAAGGTTGTTGTCATCAAAATTTCAATCTTCAACTATCTCCCCTTTTTTATGATGACCACCTTGGTTTATAATATATTCATACCTGATATCACCTATTGATCTGATTCCTTGATTACTCCCTCTTACATCATGAATTTATTCTGACTCCCCCTTAAACTATGCCTATTCAATTTTATAATTTCTCCCCTTTTGTCATTATCAAAAACTATCTTATTATATTATACCTATAGTTTCCTATTCTCTAGACTTAACTATATTATATTAAACTAAATTATACTCCCCCTAATTTATGTTATAAATATATCTAAATAACTCCCCCTTTCTAAAGAGACAAGAGTATATCAATTTTTACAAACAATTTGTTAATAATCAATCAATCCAAATATTTCAAGCCAAATAATATATGCAAGTTTTTCAAAACAACAAATTCAAAGAAATTCAACAAATTCAAACAAAGCATACCAATCAATTCAAACAACTCTTGGAACTTCCACCCATCCATCTTCTCCAAAGATTGGATCCTTCTTGATGACTTCCCAGTCTTCATCTTTTTTGGTGTGTGGTGCTTTAGCGAGGTTGTTGTCTTCATCTCTGAAAAGGGAAGAGATTAACCAACGAATGACATCAAAGCATTTCTCTTGATGTTCAACCATCTTTATCTGACTTAACTCTAGGTGACGCTGATTACGAAGTATTATAGAAAGGATATTCTTAAATGAATTGAGTGTTTCTTCAAGATTTTCACTCAAATTGTGGATAGGATTGGCCATTATTTAATTATATGGATAAGGAATGGTTATAGAGGAAGGAGAGAGTTTTAAATAAATTTTTCTGAAAGAAAATTGCATCTATAGAGGCTGGAATTCGTTTAAAATGAAGAGACATAAAGTAGTTATTTTAAAAATCAAATTTGAAACAATTTGAATTTCCTGACAGTTATATGTCGACATGTGCATTGCTACATGTCGACATATCCCTTTGAATTTTGATTTTTCTCACATTTTTGAGTTATTTATTATTATATTAATTTATTTAGTTTTAAAGTTTTTACAGATACTAGAGATCAATTTTGATAGCAAATAAGACTATTTGTTACTACTTATAAGAAAGTACATTTGAACGATACAAAGTACTAAATATAAGATTCAAAATGAAAATACAAGCAAAAATGAAAGGATAACTTAAACTAGTAAACTTAGACATCAATGGATGAAGATGAGGAAGATGATAATCCAATTTTTCTTCCTACTTTACCAAAGAACTTGTTTATTTTAGAAGACATTTGGGCAAGAGTCTTCTTGATCTTCATTTGGTTCTTGGCTAACTTGGCTTCGTTTTTGATAAGTGTTTCTTTGGTTATGGTCCTACTATTTGTTGGACATTCTACACTTTCCAAAGATGATTCTTCTTCGTCGTCGATTTTCATTGGATTTTCTTCTTGTTGCACTCAAGCTTGTTTGTCCTCAAATGTTTCGTAAGGTTCAAAAATGATTGGAATTTGCATAAGGTTTATATTTCCTGAGTTAAAAAACTTTCTTGACACAAATTCTTCTCCTTTGAGATCCTCTCACAAATATTTATAGATACGGTAGGATAAACTCCATGATAGAGAGTATTTTCCTTGGTGGACATCTCTTTGGGTTTAAACTCTTTCAAAATTACAACGGCCCAATTACTATCGTAAGTGCCAAAGACGGCAAAAAGGGTTTTTTGGACCTTGTGGGTAGGATTATTGAAATTTCCGGAACGAGGAGTGAGGGTATGTTGAAGAAGGTGGTTGACGATTCTTGCTTTTGGGAGGAAAAAGCGATTTTTAAATTCCAAATGTTCATCTCTTTCAAAGATGTGATGAAAAGTTTCCAAATCCATTTCATCAGTTTCAAATTCTGAAAAATCCAAGCCTGAGTTTTTACAATTTAAAATGATACCCAAAATTTCGCAATTCAAAACGATTTGAGTGCCTTTTACACTACTCCAAACTTGACTTTCATTTCCTTCATAAACTCACGATCCAAACTTGCATAAAACATTTTGACTAGATTCGGATAACATACATCATCGTTATCCCGAGAGTCAATCAAACTATGAACTTCATTTTGGTTAAAAAGAGAACGAAGATCATAAGAAGGGAAATCTTCAAAGATAGCAAAGGCTTATGTATTGACCTTTCCATTTGTGGCACAGTCAATAAAGGCTTGAATAGCTTCTAGACCATTGTGAGATCACCTTTGAGAGTCATCCTCATTGTTTTTGGTGTACTTGAGAAAGCCATTGGAGATAAGTTTTGAAGAGAATTGAATGAAGAATTGAATTTTGAATGAGAGGTAGAGAGAATAGAATTGAATAGATAAGGGTGAATGGACATTACTTTTTTGACAATAAGGACACCTTTTCAGACCTTGGGAGTTGGTGAAAAGATGGAGGGAAGTTTGGAAGTTCAAATTCTTGAAATTCAAATTTTGAATTTCAATCACTGGCACATATGTCAACATGTTGATTCTGGTATGTCGACATATATGTGTGTTTTCAAAAGACATGTTGCTTTTTGACTTTGTTTTATTATTTTAACATTTTATATTTTCAAGTTTATTATTTCCTAAAATAATATTAACGCTAACAAACATCTAAAATTATTTTTTATTATATCATTATTTATTACTTTATTATTATTATTTTGAATTTCAAATTTCAAATTCGAATTTTAAAGTTCAAGTTTGAATTTTTTAAATTTTAAATTTGAACAAGGAAAGCAATCAAAAACATCCATTCAACCAATTCAATCAAAATTAATTAAGGCGCACCTAGTTTTTAGATCCATTTCTTCAATTTTTCTGAATTTTGAATCCCTGTGAAGCACATATTCGAATTTACTGTTTTTGGCTCTTCATCGCTTAATGATGACTCATAAATAATCATAAGTTACCGCATATGCCCTTTTTATCTTTTCTAATTAATGAATTATTATTTTCTGTTTGTTGATTTTATTTATCTGGATATGGACACATTCTCTTTATTTGGTCTGGTCTGTTGCAGTTGTAACATCTGTCATCATTTCTTCCCGAACTTCCTTGATTGTTTCTCGAAAAATTATCTCTTTTTATACCTAAGAAATTTTCGGAAATTCCTAGCACTAAGGCAATTTCTTCATGCCCACTACTTGAATCAGAACCGTCAGTTTTTGCTTTGAATGCTATAGATTTCTTTTCTGTTGACTTATTCTCATTTCTTTTCTATAACTGAACTTCGAACGACATCAAATTTCCTATTAACTCCTCAATCATCATTTCAATGACATTATTTGCGTCTTCTATAGCCAGTATTTTCTGGTCCCATTATGGAGTTAGTGAATTGAGAATTTTCTGAATTGATCCTCCTTAGAATAAATTTTTCTGTGACATTCCAAATTTTTAGCAATTAAATAATTATTTTATTTTATTATTTAAATAGTGATTTAGAAATTTAAATGGTTGTTTAATTAAATAATTTGGAATATTTAATTAATACTTATAATGAGATAATAAATTATAAATTCTAAAATAGTCGGAAATAGCTGAATTTACAATATTGTGTGAATTGGATTATTTATAAGATTTAATTCAGTTTGGAATTGAATTATAATAACGAATATATTTAATAAACAAAAGTTGAATGAATTAATTATAATATAATTTAAAACGCACCCATAACGTCGCGGTAGTTTGTAATATTGAGTTTTGAACTTCAATTGAATATACAGAATCCGTTTTAAGTCGGATTTCTGTGAAACAAGAAACGTTTGAATCTATTAAACGATATTTTTCTAACGGAAGTGAAAAATCGAGATTTTGTCTTATAAATTATAAGTTATGTCCAAATCAAATTTTCATAAAATTGCTTCGTTTATAATTTATAACGATTTATTTATATAATAAAAGGACTTTTATTATAAATCGAAATATCAATTTAACCTGGATTTGAAATATCGAGTTATAAATCCGAATATGTATATTTTGGAGCTGTATGATATTCTATTGGGATATATATGATAATATAAATTTATTAATATTAAATTAAATCATTTTTGAATATATTAATATTTTATAGGTTTATTTAGACCTCAGAAAATAGCATTTTTGCAAACGACCTTCGTTTTCGACGAAACAAATTTTATTCAATCCGAAATATTTATTCATTGTTAAATTTCAAATTTCATGATTTTGAAGTCAGTATGTGGTAGTGCGCGATTCTAATGTGAAAAGAAATCAATAATTTGACTTTAAAAATACACTGTGTGAGCAAACAGACTCGGAATTCGATGAAACACGTTTCATTGGGTCAGTAATGTCGAACCATAGTTGTATGTCCATTTTCATCGAAGTTGATATTGTATGTGATCATAGGGATTTTTAACAACAAATATAGAAAGCGTTGAAATACAAGCTAATATAAAAATAGAATAAAAAATTATTAAATTATCTTATAAATACCCATCACCCTTCCTAACCCTAAATTTCTTCTTCTTGTGGTCAACAAACAATGTCGCCACCTGAAAACTATAAACAAGGAAACGAACCACTTCAAAAATTTAGATAAATTCGTAGAAAATATATAAATCATAATGTATGTATATTTGGGTTGCTGACATGTTTATCTACACTTCTATATAGGTTTTTAGGGGATTGGCTTGCTTTATTTTCACTGTTATTTCAATTGCGTTGATCGTAGATGCTTAGGGTTTAGGACTTTGTTAATTTTAAGCATTGATTCGAAGATTGGTGACTTTATTTAGGTTAAAGAGATCAAAGCGCAAGTGAATGCAACATTTTGGGTTTTTTGGTGATCGTTTTGTTTGCATGAAGTGTGTTGTTGTGTGAGATGGGTTGTTCATCGCATTAGAGAAAAGGGAGTGCAAGCTTTACTAAACTGGGATGGAGAGGGAGAGTTGTCGATGAGATGAAGCATGGTGGTTGTGGTTTAGAAGATGGTGGATAAATGAGGTAGAACGTGGAGTAGGAATTATTGGCAATGGCCATTCGAAGGGGCATGCTTCGGAGCGGTTTTGGCAGAAAGGAGCATTGGGATTTTCCTTATTGGAGAAGACGTGATTAGTCATAACCACGGGATTAAAGGTTCATATATTAATTAAATAATTATTTAATAACGTCTAAATCAATATAACTTGAAATAGCTGTAATTCCTTCATACGTGAACAGAATTAGGCGCCGTCTATCGCGTTAGGTTCGAACGAACACAAGCTACGCAATGAATCTAGTTTGGAGCAATTTGGAGCTCGGTTGAATCTATGGTGGAATTAAACGTCTGGTATAAATCAATGACCGTAAATCTTTATTTAACGATAAACGACCAAAGTGAGTAAACTCACTAGCTCTGTCCAGTTTATAAATTTTATAAACGTAATTTAGTATTGATAAATGATGATTGATTTTTGCGTGATGGTTGTTTGGATGGATTGCTAAATAATTGGTTGAAAATATAGATATAGTTATATATATATATCGTTAATTAAATATTGATTCTGTTTATCAGAATACTTCATATCGACATAAAATTCATGTTATTTATGTTGATTAACATCTGTAAATGCAGGAAAATAGGTTGGAGGGATCCAACCGAATTCCTCAACTTTTATATTACGGTTTTTCATATATTATGATATATGATGTGATATGTTATTTGTAATTGATTGTGTTGGATGGTAATGGTGTGGTATTTGAAATACCATAAGTAATATTTAATTTTAAAATGGAATGGTTGAAGTGGGTATCAAATTTAAGAATTTTATAAAATCAATAGATTTTATAAAAAGGAAATATTTGGAAATTAAATAAGGAACTTTTGTAGAAAGTTATTAATAGTCATATGGAACGGATATGATTTTTTTTTAAAATTAATTGAATAATAAAAGGGAATTGCGAGTTATAAAAGAATTATGAGAAGATTGATTTAAAGTAGATATTATATAGAAATATGTTTTTAACAGAAAAAATGAGAAGAATAAATTATAAATGAAGTTTATAAATTAATAAAAAAATTCATTGTTTCATAAATAAAAATACAAGTCTGAATTTATATAGAGAAGTAAAAGAATCAGTTTCAACATCGATAGTTGAAATTGAATGTGAACATAGCTGTTATAAAGGGAATTATCGATGAGATTATAAGTGTTGGAAATAATATGAGATTTTTATGAGTAGTCTATAAATAGAAGTAAAAAAAGAATTTGGATTTGAGATATTGTTTTAAATGAGAAATCAAACTGATTTATTTTATAAAAAGAAATAGCATTCACGTTTGAAGTGAATAATGGGTGGAAGTAAATAGTTGCAAATAAAGCTTTTATAGAGGAAATTGGGTTCTGAAGTAGGAATTAAAATGGAGTCAAAGGAATTAGAAACTGACTGGAGATTAGTTAAGTTGAATCGATTTCTGAGTGTCGATCTGATGTTTTCCAATGTTAATAACGTATATTTTATACATTTAGAAAATAAGAATTTATGAATATATGGAAACGAGAAATAGGGAAATGAATAAATTAAATTAAAGGGAAAAAGGTTGATTGATGATTGATCGATTAAATTTTCATTCGGAAATAAGATTGTTGTGTATATGGGTGTTTTCCTTTGATAGTTGAGTAACCGACTATCAAAGTTTTGACCATTTCCGTCGTTAATACGGAGAGACCGAGATTAGAATTATTATCTGATAACCACTCTGCATGGGTATTAGCGTTGCGAATCAAATATGAGGAAGATAATTGAAGACAGAGTTTATGCAAGGGTTGTTCTGGAAAATCCTAGGTAGAAATTGCCTAAGATGGGTTTACAGAATAGTGCCTTTGGTTTTTCCAGTTCTAGGATAACTTTTATGGAAGAATGTCTGACAAAATATATCTAATAGATCGCGTAAGTTGATCTCTACAAACGTATTTACGTTTGTTGCGGGGAAATTCGTTGCTCCTAGCTTTATACCCATGGTAATTTTGGAGAAATCAATTTGTGGTTTGGCGGGTATGATGATGGGCCATTCAAAGGTGTGATATGTAAAAAAGATACATTATGACCTCAAGCCTCACAACCAAGAAATAGTATAAAATCGGGTAGGTCGCATGGCTAAGTGGGTAGCCCCCAATTAGGGTGTATTGTCACCTGATCTAGAGAAATTTCATTTACTTCCTTAACTTATTTCGATGTTGTCCCTTTCGGGAAATGGTTGCTGATCCCAACAATTGGTGATAATACATTCGGTACACTCAAGGGAAATGAGTGACCAATCATGTTTAGCCTAGGATGCAAGATGTTCTTGTTGAACCCCGTGTATTCCTCTCTAGAGATACACTGTCGAAAGGTGATCCCATACCTTGCCAGTTGGAATCCATTCTCCAATAAGAGCCCATGGTTTTTGATTGTATATTATGTATATGGAGCGTGAGACGTAAGCGTTCCATTAAATTGTGAATTATTTGATTTAGACATCATTATAATATCAGAAGAATATTGATTTTAAAGAAATGTTTTGGGTTATCGTAAGGTAAAAACCATTTATGCTTATGTGGATCGGTCTTACGATTATCCTTTCTTAAAAAAGGATTTTAAAAGTTAAAATAAGTGGTTGGAGTTTACTCACACCAATCCCGTGACAAACCCAGAGTTTATTTTGTTTTGTTTACCCTAAACTCTTGGGTGCCCAATTTGTACGGGCAGTCAAGTAGTCAGGATTTTACAGATATACCTAGAAGAGCTTGAAGCAGAAGGCTTTAGGATTTTATAGCTGTTTGTTATTTCCGTTGTGATGTTATGTGTTATACTCTGAAATGGTATGTATATACTGTTATAAGTTTGTATTTCAAAAGTTATATAACATATTTTGTTCGTTCCGTTGTGAGATTCGTGTTTATTCTGATTTTGTTCTATTGTGATCTTCTTCTTCTATTGTAACTTTCTTTGTTTCTATTTGTCACCCTCTAACTCCTTTCTATTAATTATCTGGTATGTTCGATGCTTGAATAGTTGACATGAGTTTTATGTCGATTTTCGAGGTTGAAAAATCCTGGTTCGTTAACGTGTTATCCGAGCTGAAGGTTAAGTGATTACGTTGGCCCTATGGTGTAACTCAATAGAGATGGGGTTAGTAATACCCTAGATTGAATTTAACCGTATCTATATGAGCGCGTATTAGTTATTTAATACAAAGTGGTTTTATATTGTGGAGATTCATTGGTTGAGTGGTTTTTGAATTTTGGTCGATCGATTTGATCCATTGTATCGATAGGAGTTTCTAGACACTTGAATATGATGAACTGACACTATATGTTTTGAAAAGAAGGTAAATGAATTAATTTTACCTGAAATCTATTTTGATATAAATAGAGTATATATGGAAATTATTATCGTACATTAGATGTGTTAGTCGTTATTATAATCGGATTAGATTATAATTGAAATGATTATAAATAGCCAGTCAGAATTCATATAAGTGTAATATAAGAAATCAAATGGATTAAATCTAAATTTAAATTAGAACTGGAATTAAAATTCTTGAAATTTGGAGAACTATTTGGAAATGGATTTGAGTTAAGTATATGGGAATTTTAAGTTCTTGGGAGATTTTTAAAATGTTTTCAAGCATTGAGTAAGATATTTTGAAGTAATTTCAAAATGAAAGTATTTAAAAATGGTTTTGAAAGTAATATAGTATTGAACTCAGTTGGGTCGCTAGAAAATAACCCTGATGATGCTGGCTACATCATCAGTGTTCGTTTTCGAGTTTCAAAGTGATGGATTACTACTAAAGATTTTGTTTTTGAATTATTTTAGGAAAACAAGTTGTTTGAATTGCGGAAAGCATTGTTTGATTTTAGAAAAATCCAAGTTGTTTAAGACTTCGAGGAAGAGATGATTAAAATAAAAAAAACAAATTAAATAGGAATTTGCGAAAGTGAATTGAAATTGTATTAAAGTCAATTAAGTGAAAATTGAATTGAAATAGAGTAATATCGAGTAAAATTGTATTTCGAAATACGATTGGACTCAGGTGAGTAAGTGGGTTGATTCTTGAAATGAAAATCAGATTAGAGTTCTGAGATAAAGATAACTGGTTAGAGAAATTAATTAGTTAAATGACATGGGGAAATGGAACTTAACTTAGTTAAGTATATTGGGTTGGTGAATTAAGAATTTGAAACCGAGAATGGGACCTAAGACTGAGAATGAGATTTGGGTATCGAATGATTGGGTTTGAGGATAAATTTGAGTGGAGTTTGATCAGGGATGGCATTGGTATATCCTAGATTGGTAACAGATGGAAAGAAAATAATAATATGCCTGAAAAAAAGGTACAAGTTTATATTTTATATGGATATGAGATTTTTATGAGCCTATTTGGCGAGTCGCTTGCCTGCTTGATTTTTTGTTTTGGGATTGGAGAAGGCCTAGAGAGGGGAGTTATAGTTGTACTGGTTGAGCCATGCCAAAGAGACACTGGCGAAATTTTCTGAAAATTTCAGGCGTTAGAAATTTTTCAGAATTTTTGAAAATTTTTGTTGATAAGAATAAATTAATAATTTAATTGAAATTAATTGGTTCAGTTGAAAATGAAGTTAAGAAGTAAACCAAAAGATTTTTTACCTAGTTAATAGGGTTTGTAACTTTTTTACTACCTTAGCAATTTCAGGGATGAAATTCTTTTAAGGGGGAAAGAATGTAACGTCCCAGATTTTCAGCAATTTAATAATTAATTAATTTTTGTTATTTAAATTGTGATTTAGAGATTTAAATGGTTGCTTAGTTAAATAATTTGGAATATTTAATTAATATTTATAATGACATAATAAATTATAAATTCCAAAATAGTCGGAAATAGCCGAATTTGCAATATTGTGTGAATTGGATTATTTATAAGATTTAATTCAGTTTAGAATTGAATTATAATAACGAATATATTAAATAAACGATGGATGAACGTATTGATTATAAAATAATTTAAAATGAACTCTTAAAGTCGCGGTAGTTTGTAATATTGAGTTTTGAACTTCAATTGAATATACAGAATCTGTTTTAAGTCGAATTTCTGTGAAACAAGAAGCGTTCGAATCTATTGAAGGATATTTTTCGCATGGAAGTGAAAAATCGAGATTTCGTCTTATAAATTGTAAGTTATGTCCAAATCAAATTTTCGAAAACTCTCTATGGAATTCGTTTATAATTTATAACGATTTATTAATATAATAAAAGGATTTTTTATTATAAATTGAAATATCGATATAACCTGGATATGAAATATCGAGTTATAAATCCAGATATGTATATTTTGGAGCTGTATGATACTCTATTGGGATATATACGATAATATAAATTTATTAAAATTAAATTAAATCGTTTTTGAATATATTAATATTTTATTGGTTTATTTAGACCTTAGGAAATAGCCCTTTTTGAAAAACGATAATCGTTTTCGACGAAACAAATTTTATTAAATCCAAAGTATTAAATTTTTGTTAAATTTCAAATTTTCATGATTTTTGAAGTTAGTATTTGGTCGTGCGCGATTTTAAGTGAAAAGAAGTAAATAATTTGACTTTAAAAATACACTGTGTGAGCAAATGGACTCGTAATTCAACGAAACAAGTTTCGTCGGGTCCGTAATGTCGAACCATAGTTGTATGTCCATTTTCGTCGAATTTGTATATTGAATGTGATCATAGGGATTTTTAACGACAAATATAGACAGCGTTGAAATACAAATTAATGTAAAAATAGAATAAAAAATTATTAAATTATCTTATAAATACCCATCACCCTTCCTAACCCTATTTTTCTTCTTCTTGTGGTCAACAGATAATGCCGCCACCTGAAAACTATAAACAAGGAAAAGAACCACTTCAAAAATTTAGATAAACTCATAGAAAAATATATAAATCATAATATATGTATATTTGGGATGCTGAGATGTTTATTTACACTTATATGAGTTTTTAGGGCATCGACTTGTTTTATTTTTGCTGTTATTTCAACAGCGTGGATCGTTGATGCTTATGGTTTAGGAGTTTGTTAGTTTTAAGCATTGATTCGAAGATTTGTGATTTCATTTGGGTTAAGGAGATTAAAGCGCAAGTGAATGCAACATTTTGGGTCTTTTTGGTGATCATTTTGTCCGCACGAAATGTGTTGTTGTGTGAACGGGTTATTCATCGCAGTAGAGAAAGGGGAGTGCAAGCTTTACTAAACTGGGTAGAAGAGGCAGAGTTGTCGATGAGATTATGTATGGTGGTTGTGTTTTAGAAGATGGTGGAGAAATGAGGTAGAACGTGGAGCAGGAGTTATTGGCAATGGCCATTTGAAGGAACTGGCTTCAGAGCGGTTTTGGCAGAAAGGAGCATCAGGATTTTCCTGACTGGAGAAAACTTGATTAGCCATAATCACGTGATTAGGAAACGTGATTAAAGGTTAATATGTTAATTAACTAATTATTTAATAACGTCTAAATCAATATAACTTGTAATAGCTGTAATTCCTTCATACGTGAATAGAACTAGGCGATGTCTGTCGAGTTAGGTCCATATGAACACAAGCTACGCAATGGGTCTAGTTTGGAGCAATTTGGAGCTTAGTTAAATTTATGGTGGAATTAAACGTCTGATCTGAATCAATGACCATAAATCGTTATTTAACGCTAAAAGACCAAAGTGAGTAAACTCGCTAACTCTGTCCAGTTTATAAATTTTATTAACGTAATTTAGTATTGATAAATGATGATTGATTTCTGTAGATGCAGGGAAACAGGTTGGAGGGATCCAACTGGATTCCACAACTTTTATATTATTGTTTTTCATATATTATGACACATGATGTGATATATTGTCCGTAATTGATTGTGTGTATTTGGATGGTACCGGTGTGGTATTTTAAATACCATACGTAATATTTAATTTTAAAATGGAATGGTTGAAGCGGGTATTAAATTTAAGAATTTTATAAAATCAATAAATTTTATAAAATCAATAGATTTTATAAAAGGAAATATTTGGAAATTAAATAAGAAACTTCGTAGAAAGTTATTAATAGTTATATGGAATGGATATGATTTATTTTAAAATTAATAGAATCATAAAAGGGAATTGTGAGTTATAAAAGAATTATGAGAAGTTTGATTTAAAGTAGATATTAAATAGAAATATGTTTTTAATCAGATAAATTGAGAAGAATAATTTATAAACGATGTTTATAAATTAAGTAAAATATTTATCATTTGATAAATAAAAATATAAGTTTGAATTTATATAGAGAAGTAAAAGAATCGGTTTCAACACCGATAGTTGAAATTGAATATGAACATAGCAGTTATAAAGGGAATTATCAATGAGATTAGAAGTGTTGGAAATAAAATAAGATTTTTATGAATAGTCTATGAATAGAAGTATAAAAAGAATTTGGATTTGAGATACTGTTTTAAAAGCAAAATCAAACTGAATTATTTTATAAAAAGAAATAATATTCATGTTTAAAGTGAATAATAGGTGGAAGTAAATATTTGCAAATAAAACTTTTACAAAAGAAATTGAGTTTTTTAAATAGGAATTAAAATGGAGTTAAGGGAATTAGAAACTGACTGGAGATTAGTTAAGTTGAATGGCTTTCTGAGTGTCGATCTGATGTTGGTTTCGGCCTTCAGGGTTGATACAAAGGAAGTTGTTCTCTTACCAGTTTACATTTATAGATTGATAGAAGTGGGAGGATAGTTATGTGTGAACAAGGAATGGAAATGGTTTCCAATGTTAATAATATATATTTTCTACATTTAGAAAATAAGAATTTATGAATATATGGAAACGGGAAATAGGGAAATGAATAAATTAATTTAAAGGAAAAAAAGTTAATTGATGATTGATCGATAAAATTTCCATTCGGAAGTAAGATCGTTGTGTGTATGGGTGTTTTCCTTTGATAGTTAAATAACCGACTATCAAAGTTTTGACCATTTTTCCATCGTCGATACGACAAGACTTGTGACGACCCCAAACCCCATACTGACGGCGGCAAGGGTAATCCTTGGAATATAACACAGAAACAGATAATAACAGAACAGAAATAAATAAATACACCAGATAATGAACAATAGAATATACTGGATAAAAGTAATCATCAGAGTTACACAGTATACAGGATCTTACTTAGTACAAATACAGTTCAGCTATACATAAATGTCTACAGCGAAAATAAAAAAAATATGTACAATAGGAGCTGAATAACATAAAAAGAGATAAATAATAGAATCCATCTTCAGCTCCATCTATCCAGAAAGAACCAGCTAAACCTGAATACAAGGCTGTCCGTTGTAGAAAAAGGGGCACCCGAGTTTGAAAGTGAAACAAACTACGAGTCAGTCATGGGACTGGTATGAGAAATCCACTCAACACATATACAATTGGCTAATCACAGGACCACGCCACTTTCGTGGAACGGGTTTACTCCATTGGATTGCCAGTGCTTTAAAACAAATCTTTCTTTTAAACAACGCAATGCATTTTATAAAAATGAAGCCATTACAAGACTCAGTTCCCATCACACAATGCAACGCAAACCGAAGGATAAAGTTTTACCTTATAATGGCCAAAATATGATTGATACGAATAAAACAAAGGCATCTGATATTATTGCTAGTGTTTATATGTTTGAAAACAATTTCAAATCATAACTATCAATCATAGACGGCATGGGTACCATATATCATGTCGCCATATATATATATATATATATATATATATATATATATATATATATATACAATCAAAACCGCACAGTCACGTATTTGGAAATTGGATTTCCGTCATGAACCAAGGCAAAAGATAGTCCATACCGAATTCGTGACTCTCTAGCCCGAGCCACAGGCAAGCGCGCAGGCAAGCCTTGGAGCGACAGGGTTGGTCCACCGATGTGGATTATTATGCCTGAACAATACGTTTCCCCGCCCTTTGGGGCGTAAACGAGCCAACGAATGACTCCATCGGACCCGGATCGTCCGATCAAACCGTGGCGCCTCGCAACAGCAACAACCACATAGGTGAAAAGTATATAAATGTCAGGGCTAGTAGGTCACTGACACCACCCTAGCTAGAAAGAAACGCATGCCCTCCCTGAGGTCCTTCTCCCGTTTCTGGTTCATACCGGGGTGTGAGGCTCGCGAATTCACGTTATACACAAAGCTATGCCACATAGGCGGTGCTTTGATCATCACCACAAGGCTTTGCTTTTCAACAGAAGCCCTGATCACTGCATCTTAGCATGCCACACAGGCAATTCATGCCATGCGACTGATGTCCATCGATATACAACATCTGAGCTCGTGCGTTTCAGAGAAGGGCGTTAAGCAAAAGAATAAATTCTCCGCCGCCAAACAGATGTATATTTAATAGAGATCAATCAACACAGAATAAAATCCAATGTCAGACACACAGTCCATTTACAAGTCCGTTCTGGGTCTGAACGAAACCGAAGGCACTAAATACCTCGCAAACCCATCGATCACCACGTACGTCTGGACGATCACCACTCATTATCCATATTTCGGGATGCCTCCCAATCAGGACCTCAGTTACCATCCAAACGAGGTGAAGATCTCCGGTCTTCGACCATCGTCTTTATCTTCGACTTCCAATCGTCGGTCAATTATTTGAAATGAGAATCAACTCGGCCTTTTCAAATAATCCACGTATATTTAGAATTTCAAATCAATTTATTTCAATGGCTAAATCATTTGACAACACCAATTTTGTTCTTTAATGTAATTTTCACACCAAACACATTCAACCATCAAATATTACATAAATCGAGCAAATTCAGTTTATTTCTATTCCATATCGTTTATGATATTTTATAACGATTTATCGCTATTTTTATTTATTTTAAAATAGCCAATTTATTCAAAACGACGCTTCGGGCCATAACGCGGCCGTGGTGCTGTTTTTCTTCAGATTTGATTTACACATATCTGAAAATCTAACCGTTGGATCTTTATAAATTTTACATCATTAGAAAGGTCTTTTCAAAACGAACCCAACGGTTCCAGTTTCGGGTAAATCCGACGGTCGGATCTCCCGGTACAATCGTTTGAAGTTTCGATTTCAAAATACGAACTGCAGCGTTGTTATTCGATTAAATATATATATATATATATATAATCGTTTCTGGCGCTGTTTTTCTTCAGATTTGAATTAAACATTCCAGACAATCCAACCGTTGGATTTTTACAAAGTTGGTGTCGTTGGAAAGATTTTTCCAAAGCGAACCCAACGGTTGCGATTTCCGGAAAATCCGATGGTCGGATTTCCCGCACTAGTTGTTTGAAATCACGGTTTCAAAACACGAACTGCACGGCCACGTTTCATTTTAATTTTATTTATATAAATATATTTATATAAATATAGTTCATTCAACAATTTCAATATCGTTTTCACTTCAAATATTTCACTAACGCCTTTAAATTTTGGAAAATTTCGCCATAACCTCCTTTGTACGGGAGGGGCTGGGAAAATTCCCAATTAGCCACACGGGCGTCTCATGTCGAAAAGAAAAAGAAAAAGCCAAGCGGCTAGCCAACAGGCTCATAAAATCATCACCCAAACAAAACAGTAAATGTGTACCTATTTGTCGGGCACAAAATTTTATTCCTCTTCTCTAGCCCCTTTGCTATAACCTGTTCAATAAATATGTATGTACATATATACAATTCTTATCACTTATCATTTTCTATTCAACTTCATATTTGATTCCATTTGGTTTAAAAACACCATTCATTCTAATGTTGCATGCATAGGTAAAAATCACATCATTAGCTAATTAATGAATATTTCAACTCATGCATATTTATTTGAACGAGTGCTATTTTTGACACTTCATATTTCAACAATTCATGTATATAATAAAAATGGGATTTTTATTGTAGAACAATTCATTTCAAAACACTATTATTTTATATAGTTTATATAGGTGATAAAAATAGGATTTTTCTTATAAAACAATTTCTTTTAAAACGAGATTATTTTACATAGTCCATATAGTTGATAAAAGGTGATTTTTATTATGAAACAATTTATTTCAAAATATGAATACCATTCAACACATGAATTTCTAATCAACGAATGAATATCGATTCAACACATGAAGGTTTTTTATAGTTTCTATATATAGATAAAAATGTGATTTTTATATTTAAAACACGAATACCATTCAACACATGAATTTCTAATCAACGTATGAATATCAATTCAACACATGAAGGTTTTCTATAGTTTCTATATATAGATAAAAATGTGATTTTTATATTTAAAACACGAATACCATTCAACACATGAATTTCTAATCAACGAATGAATATCAATTCAACACATGAAGGTTTTCTATTTCAATGAATAAATATAGTTTCAGCAAATGAAAATAATTCAAACACATGAATATTATTCAAAATTTCGGCAGCATAACGGCAGGGTAGTTAAAACCGGGACCGTCCCTAGTACGACTCCTCGCTCTACCTTAAAACCTCGCGGTTTTTGACAATGGGGATCATGCATCTAGTTCGCACGCAGGCGGCATGTATATATTTATTTCATTTCCACAAACTAATCCTATGTGGTTTCAACCAAATATTCCTCAACCACAAACGGGTATTTTTCAACCACAATCAAACAATATCAACCACAAACAATCTCAAACAACCATTCGCTATCAATCAATTTTCACACCAATCACAACCAATAAATATCGTCCATGGTTTGTGGACGAGGGGCGTATATATGTATATATATTTATATATAGCAATTCACTTCTATTTCAACACATATATAATTTTTACAACGCATATATAACTTATACATCGAACGTACAACTTATACAACGCTTATACATGAGGTGTACAACGCTTATATAACTCATACATCGACTATATAATTTATACATCGTCGTTTTCCATATTGTTTATAAATTAGAAATCTCACATTGGGTTCCACTCCACCAAAAATAGCAGAAGGCTCAGAAAAATATGCGGTCTCTTCTAAAATGCAGAAGACGTCCACACGGTCATGATGTTTCCTTTCAAAATCTTCAAAACTAGGTTTCGATCTTTCGGGCAATCCGTTGATTGTTGCTTCGATCGGCCAGCGCCACCTTGTCGGGCTAGGAGGGGCGCACGTGCACCAGGGAGGAGGGTCAACTCGGTGGGCCCTAGCTGGCGTGGCGGCGGTTTAAATGTCGAAACTTCACGGAGGTGGTTCGGGCGATTTACACAACTATAATTGCTGCTCCTTATATGGATTTGAAGATCTCTCCAAGCTCTACAAAATCCTCAACAGGGGGGAGGCGTAATATTGCTTGTAGGAGGAGAAACGGAGGAGAGAAGGTGGGAAGCGATTTCCGCCGTGCGCGATAAAGGATAGTCGGGGAGAGAGAAAGTAGTTTGACCAATAGTTTTTTATTTTATTTATATATCTTAAAAATCCGAAAATACCCCTTGTCACACACGAACACCAATCCAAGCCCAACGACTGTCGTCCATAGCGTTTTACCCCCATTTCGAACACAATGGGATATGTTTCGAAGGCCCATTCGAATGTTTCAGTCAGTTTCCATTCAAATCAAAATATAAAACATTCAATATTTAATTTGAACGTACATTTCAATTTGCCAGGGCCACAAACTGATTCGAAAAATTCCAGAAAAATAAATCTAGCTATGTTTTAATGTTACGGTCCCAACAAAACTAGTTTCGTCGAATTCTGAGACCGTTTGCAAAAAGGCCCATTTCTGGTCGACCCAATTTAACTGTAATTGGCCAAAACACATTTCCTTTTGCCACGCTCACATATTAGCTTCAAAAATTATGAAATTTGAAACCTAGCAATAACTTCACATCCCGGATCCAATAAAAGTGGTTTCGTCGAATTCCGAGGTCGTATGCAAAATGGCCAATTTCACGGGCTATATAAATTCCATAGCGACCTTTCTGAAAATTCATTCGGCCATAACTTTTGCTTTCCGCTATGAAAATTCGATTTTTCAGATTCGTTAGAAAGGTATTCACTAACAGATTTAAATATTTTTGGTTTCGCTAAAATCCGTTTTGTTTTGCACCCGGTACAGTCCGACAAAGTTTGAATTCAATTTTTGAAACTACAGCGCCTTTTCAGGCCTTGTTTATAATTATAATTAATTATATTCGTTTTCAATTGTCGATTCAAACTCTCTTTTCATCTCTATTATTTAAAATATTTATTTTAAATATTTAAAATTCATTATTTTTGCCAATTTAAAATTTTTAAATTGGTTCAGATTTTCTGGGTCGTTACAAGACTGGGATCAGATTTATTATCTGAAAACCACTCCGTATAGGCATTAGCGTTGCGAATCAAATATGAGGAAGATATTTGAAGATGGAGTTTATGGAAGGGCTGTTTTGGAAAATCCTAGGTAGAAATTACCTAAGATGGATTTACAGAATATTGCCTTAGGATTGTCTAGTCCCAGGACAACTTGTATAGAAGAATGTCTGATAGAGTATATCTAATAAATTGCGTAAGTTGATCTCTTCAAACGTATTTACGTTTGGTGGCGGGGAAATTTGTTTCTCTAGCTTTATACCTGTGGTATTTAGAGAGAAATCAATTTATGATTTGGCGGATATGATGATGGGGCATTCAAAGTAAATAAAAGTGTGATCTGTCAAAAAGATACGTTATGACCTCAAGCCTCACAACCAGGAAATGTATAAAATCGAGTAGATCGCATGGCTAACTAGGTAGCTCCCAATTAGGGTGTATTGTCAACCGATCTAGAGAAATTTCATTTACTTCTTTAACCTATTTCGATGCTATCCCTTTTGTGAAACGGTTGTTGATCCCATCCATTGGTGATAATACATTCGGTACACTCAAGAGAAATGACTGACATGTCATGTTTAGCATGGGTTGCAAGATGTTCTTGTTGAACCCGGTGTATTCCTCTCTAGAGATACACTATCGGAAGATGATCCCATACCTTGCCAGTTGGAATCCATTCTCCAATAAGAGCCAGCAGTTTTTGATTGTATATTATGTATGTGGAGCATGAGATGCAAGCGTCCCATTAAATTGTGAATTATTTGATTTAGACATTATTACAATATCAGAAGAGTACTAATTTTAAAGAAATGTTTTGGGTTATGTATGGTAAAAACCATCCGTGTTCATGTGTGGATCGGTTTTACGATTATCCTTTGTTTAAAAAGGATTCTTAAAGTTAAAACAAGTGGTTGGAGTTTACTCACACCAGTCCCAGGACTGACCCAGAGTTTATTTTGATTTATTTACCCTAAACTCTTGAGTTCCCAAATTTTTACAGGCAGTCAAGTAGTTGGGATTTTACAGATATGCCTGGAAGAGCTTGGAGCAGAAGGCTTCAGGATTTTATAGCTGTTGTTTATTTCTGCTGTGATGTTATGTGTTGTACTCTGAAATGGTACAGTTATAAGTTTGTATTTCAAAAGCTATGTTGTATAACATGTTTTATTCGTTCCGCTGTGAGATTCGTGTTTATTGTGATTTTGTTCTGTTGTGATCTTCTTCATCTTCTTTTCTAACTTTCTTTCTTTCAATTTTTCACCCTCTAACTCCTTTCTATTAATGATCTGGTATGTTCGATGCTTGAATAGTTGACATGAGTTTTATGTCGATTTTCGAGGTTGAGAAATCCAGTTCGTTACATTTCCCAAAGTCATTAATGAATGCATGATTTCCTGAAATCTGCAGTACATATCGAAGACAGATTCATTCTGATTCATTTTAAATAATTCAAATTGATTAGTTAACATAGTTATCTTGGTCCGTTTAACTTTATTGGTTCCTTCATGAGTAACTTGCAATGTCCTCCATTTTTCATAAGCAAATTTACAAACTGATGCCCTATTAAATTCATTTTTATCTAATGAATCAGAACAACATATTCGTAGCTTTAGAATTACTCTGTGCATCAGCTATTTGTTATGTGAAAAATTAGTAGTGGGTTCAACTATGTAGTTTGTGTAATATTCCAAGCATCTAATCGTACAGAGTGCAAATATATTTTCATCCTACATGTCCAATATGAATAATTATTGCCATTAAATAATGGTGGTCTAACGGTGGACTGACCCTATACAAATGAACTATTGTTATTAGCAATTCCAGTGTTGGTTGTAATTTAATATTTCCGAAATTCAAATGATGAACTTTTGAAAACCTATGCTCCGATACGAATTGTTAAGGATGCAGATTAAGGATCTTAAGGAACAATTAAAATTAGGGAGGTAAATAGTGTTTATAAGAAATTTATAGAAATATTTAACTTACTTGAAATACTATATGAATCACATAATGATTATCACACCAGAAATGATCACGAACACGAAAACAATCACACACAGAGATATAAGTAAATATAAAATGCAGAAAAGGAAAGAACATACCGGATTTTACACTGGTTCGGATTACTCCTACGTCCAATCTAATGCAACACTGGATTTCGTAGGGTTTATCAATACTAGTATCAATCTTACAACACCTTTGATTTCACGGCTGCAAGGTTAACACCGATTCCACCACCCTTGATTTCACAGCTACAAGGTTCATGCCGCTTCCTTTTCGTGATACACGGACTATAAGGAACACACGCTTTCCCAAACAATTACAATAGCCACAGAACTCTTCAATAACACTTTCAATCAGAGAGTATTTAATAGAGATTGAGAAAAGAAGAAGTTTGATACAATTTGAGTAGAAATCGACAGAGTATAAGTGTAGAAATCTGGAAATTAATGTATGTTAATGGTGGTTAGAGATAGGATGAAGATGGAGAAGAAGAATTGATTATAAAATCCGAATTTATCCCCCACATTATAGAGTTTGAAAGGTTGCAACATTTCTGAAGCGTTTCAAATAATGAAAAGACATTTCCTTTGAAATTTGAAAAAACGACAGTTATATGTCGACATGTTCAATTATGTATGTTGACATATACATGTTATTTGATTTTTCAAAACCATTTTTCAAATGTTTAAATCAATATATATATTCTAGAAATTCTTGAATCAAAACTAGTGTTTCAAGTGAAGTTTCTAAAGTACAAAAACATATTAAAACATAGTGATATATAATATAAACATATTTATAAAATTATACAATATAAAGCTATAAAACATATATATTATAAAACTTTATAAACTATAAACATATATATATATATATATTTGAAATCATAAGTAAAATCTTAATAATTCGAAATCATTTTAGAAAAGAAGTTTGAAGTAATTTCAAAATCAATTTGAAAAGGAATTTGAAAACGAAGTTTGAAAACAGAATTTGAAAGTGATAACCGGAGTTTAACATATAAACTAGACTCTATTACTTGATAATCTTGAGCTCTTGAAATCTTGATTATATTGATACTAATGAGTCTTGAATTCCTTCGTATCTTGTCTCTTTAAAACTGTACAGTCTTCTATATCACCCGTGTATAATTCCTGCATATATATATATATATATATATATATATATATTCTGGGTAAATATGTTAGATTATATTTTATAATCAATAATGTTAATAATTGAAACAAGGTTGTTGTTATCAAAATTCCATTCTCCAACACGACGGTCGGAACAAAGCCCCCTCCTCCTACATAGGGCACGCACATATGAGTTGACACTCACATCCTTGTAACAAAAGGAATATCTGATGTTACGTGCCTACTAACTAATATTTGTACTTTACACCTTCAATTTATTCCGTGATATGAGACAATTTATTCAAACCGTCATTCTTACCTTAACAACATACGAAGCAATCCTAACAAGTTCAATTGAAGTATGGTGACATTATTTAGATAAATTTTCCCATTTAGTTTTAATTATTTTTATTCCAATCAATACAGTCTTATATTGTTTAGAGAGAGAATTAACAACAATTATATTACTAAATGACATACACATTCAATCTTTAGCAATTACCGAGGAGTGTACCTCCTCTCTCTAACAAATAAAATAATGATCGAAATGATCTCCAACTATATCTGTGCCATGAAAATTAAATGAGTGGAGTAGATGCTAAATTCATATTTTTATCTGTAAAGTTTACATGTATTGTACAAACTCTCTAGCCTCCAGTTTTAGATATAGTTTACTTATATTTAGATATGTATATTGGTTTGACACCCAAACAACTCCTCCCCAAGGTTGTTAGGTAACCAATTTTTTATAATTGTTTCTTACGTGGCCAAATGGCCTGGATTTGCATCATATATATAATGGAAGTGGTCATAAACTAACCTTGCTTAGGGAAATGTTTTCATAAGCATTAAAAAAAACTTTAGTCAGTAATTTGCTTAGGTATTCCATTTTTCAACCATAGTAACACTACATAACTAAATGCATCAAATATGAAAAAAAAACCTTAATATTCTACTTATCCAGAACAGCTAAGTTTTTCTATGAAGTTGAAATGATTCATGATTGATGCATTAACATATTCCATATGTTGTTGCCACAAATGCAGGTGGCGAATAAACCCAACTGAAGAAAATCTCCAAGTGAAGAAAGGGCCTCGGCCATCTAAGCATGGAAGAAAAGCTACATTTAAGGCCAATGGAAGTGGAAGGGTCTGTCCTGCCATCTTCCTGAGTTCGTCTGCTATCATGACTGTTGGGAAAATAGTTTATTTTTGTAAAGATGAATTATTAAAAAATTGATAAGTATGAGATTAGTCCTATATGAATAGTCCCACATCATGAGACTATATTAAAGAACCGGTCTTTATTTGACTTGGTAAATATTGAGATCCATGTTTTCAGATCTGAACCTTTATTTGATTTGTTAAATATTGAGATCCATTTTTTCAGATCTGAACCGACTCCTCCACAATTATATTATCATGTTTCCTCAAAAAAATAGATGACACTATTTGTTTTATTTTTCTGTCATCTCTTCTTCTTCCTCCACCATTATAAATTTTCTTTCAAAAACAAAATTAGAACGAGCGGTTAAATTTTTATTTGAAAGTGCAAATTTGCACTGATTTGTTGTGCAAGCGAATTAGTTATTAATTGTAGAGGCTATTTTATCCTAGTGGCGACGGTGATAGAGAACGACTGGTTTGCGGCTTTGACCAGATCGCCGAATCGTCTTCAAGAAAGCGACAACGTACACGACTCAACCATTGTTTCCCAATAATTTGAAGACGAGTATTTGAAACAATGGCTGCAATTGCAACACGATGCTGATCGGATTGCTATTTTCCTGCATACATTTAGATCTGGTTCGCTTTTCATGCTTACCATGGTCGCTGAAATAAATAGAAAAGGTCTCATCACCCTCAGTCTCCGATCTCTCTTTGGCTGAAGCTCCCTACACCGTTATCGGGAGGTTCGATTTCGACGTATCAGAAGCCTAGCAGCTCAGTTTCTTGCGGAAGGAAGGCCAGTTGGATCTGATTCGTTCAGCTGAGTGGTCATGGAGATTTCGGGATCGATTACACCTGACCATGTATTTGATAAAACTTATGAATTTTTGTGATTTGCATTGCTGGACTTATAAAAATAGATTATGATGTAAGCTACAACTTAGCCAGCTTATTTTCAGTAAATTATGGGCTTAATTAGGTGGAAAAGTTTAAGAGGTGTATATGTATAATCATTTTTCAAAACTTTAGCCTATAAATTATTGACATCTATCAGTGCGTATACCGTGTGTTGTTGCATTGTCAGTTGTTTTATTAGGAATGCATATAACTTATAAGTTGAGTATGTTGTGACTCGAGATTAATCTGTAGAAAATATGTTTAAACTCATTATTGGTAAGTCACGCTTTCAATGGATATTCATAGAGAAATCATTTGGAAGAATTTAGACATATTAAATGTTGTGGATAAAATGGTATTGTCGTTATGAAAAGAAGATTTTCATTATTTTACTAATGAAACTAGAGGTTGTATCATTTGTATCATAAATATTATATGCGCGGCTATTGGCAAATAGGCCTTAAACGGACGTGGATTTCTAGTTTTTTAACAGCTGGTCACAGTCGTACAGTCATAAACAACCATGCATTTTTGTTTTTCAATTGTCATTCATCTCTGTACAGTCGTAAAGAACTGATTAATTTTTTGAGTGCTTAGTTGATAAAACAAAATAATTAATGATATTATGATGCATGTAAGCAAGAGTTTGCGAGGTCATCCGAGATTGGTGTATGAGTTATTGATTAACTTCAATATTTAACAGTGAGTTATGCATTAGCAATCAACTTTCAATTTGAATTGTTGCTAAAAAGTAAATACACATACGTCATTTATTGTCTCACATATTAAACAATAGTAAGCTTCCACAACTGGTCAGTAGATAACAAAATGAGAATCCGCAATGAAACCATAAAGGACAGCAGCAACCAACCATAGGAATGATTCAGGACAGCTATTTCTATGTTACAACTGTGAAAAACCAGGTCATATAGCACGAAAGTGTCGGAACAGGCCAGGCCGTACACTGCATGCTAACCTGACTGAGGAGCATCTTACGGCTATGATTACTGAGATTCACCTTGTTGGTGGATTAGAGGGTTGGCGGGTAGACACTGGTGTTTCTCGTCATGTTTGATATGATCATGATATATTCACAACATACACGACTGCTGATGAACACAAAGTGTGTTGGGAGATCCTCACACCATTAAAGCTGTAGAGATTGTTTATATGAAAATAAAGCTTACAATTGGAAATACAGTGTTTCTTAAAGATGTGATGCATTTGACATGTTTGAAACATTCAAAACTGAAATTGAAAAATAAGAAAATTAAGAGAATTCATAGTGAGAGGAATAGAATATGAATCTAGTTCTATTCTCGATTTTTATAAATTACATGGTATAGTGCATGAGCGAACTACACCATATTCAATTGAAACGAACGGTAAGGCTGGAAATAAATAGGACCTTTACCGAATTAGTAGTTGACATTTTTTTTATATTCCGGTGTAGCAAAACATTGGTGGGGGGATATATTATTAATCATATACTATGTTTTGAATAAAATCCCTAAATCTAAGAATAAAATTTCACCTTATGAAATTTTATAGAATTATAAAACCAATGTATCCTATTTTAGAACGTGGGGTTGTTTAGCACATGTTCGCATTCCAGACCCCAAGAGAATAAAATTGGCAAGTAGAGCATATGAATGTGTGTTTATAGGCTATGTTATTAATAGCAAAGCATACAGATTTTATGACCTAAATACACATAATATAATTGAATCAAACGATGCCGATTTTTATGAAACGAAATTTCCTTTTAAATTAAGGAATAGTGGGGGCACTTTAGGTATGCCTATTAGAACAAAATTTAATGAAAATTCTGAAGCTGAACCTAGAAGAAGCAAAAGAGCAAGAACCGTAAAATATTTTGGTTCAAATTTTTGTGCTTTTACTATAAAGGAGGATCCCTAAAACCTCTAAGAGGCCTTATCTTCTTTAGATGCCGACTTTTAGCAAGAAACTATAAATAAATAATGAGATGGATTCTATAGAATCCAATAAGACTTGGCACTTGGTAGATTTACCCCCGGTTGTAAACCTGTAGGCTGTAAATAGGTACTTAAAAAGAAATTAAAATCTGATGGCACTATTGATAAATATAAAGCACGACTAGTAGCTAAAAGTTTTAAGCAAAAAAAAAATATAGATTTCTTTGACACTTTTTCACCAGTAACTAGAATTACATCCATTCTGGTATTAATCTCACTTGCTTTCATTCATAATTTACTAATACACCAAATGGTTGTAAAAACCACATTTTTGAACGGTGAATCAGAAGAAGAAATTTATATGGACCAAGCTAAAAGATTTGTAGTACACAGTCGAGAATATAAAGTATGCAAATTAGATAAATCATTATATGGTTTAATACAAGCACCAAATCTATAGCACAAATTTTTTTGGTAACTTTACCATTTCACATGGTTTTAAAGTTAATGGAAGTGACAAATGCATTTCTTACAAATCTGAGAATGACATTTGCACTATTATATGCCTTTATGTAGATGACCTACTCATTTTTGGGTCAAATATTCATGCCATAAACTCAGTCAAATCTTTACTAAGTACCAATTTTGATATGAAAGATCTAAGTGAGGCAAGTGTAATCCTTGATATTAAGATTACTAGGTAAAAAGAGACTTTCTTTGGATCAATCTCATTATATTGAGAAGATACTAAAGAAATACAATTATCTTGACTGTAAATCTGCATGTACACCATATTATCATAGTGTAAAGTTATTTAAGAACACGGGTGAGGGTGTAAGACAGTCTGATTATGCGAGCATCATTGGCAGCCTTAGGGATGTCACCGATTGTACAAGACCCGACATTACCTATGTCGTGGGATTACTATGGAAGTTTACCAGTAGACCCAGTATAGAGCATTAATATGTTATTGAGAGGGTCATAAGATACCTAAAATAAACTATGAACCTTGGATTACATTATGAAAAGTTTTCATCTGTACTTGAAAAATATTCTAATACAGACTGGAATACTTTATCTGATGATTCTAAAGCGACCAGTGGTTATATATTTAGCATTGCTGGAGAAGCTGTCTCTTGGAAACCCAAGAAACAGACTATTTTGACTCAGTCTACTGTAAAGACAGAGATAATAGCACTGGCCACAGCTAGTGAAGAAGCAGAGAACTAAAGAAATCTGCTAGTTGAGATCCCCATATGGGAAAAACCGACACCAGTGGTGTAATCTATTGCGATAGTACCGCGGCTATTGTAAATAGTACAGAATCGTTTATACAATGGTAGAAAACGACGTCGTAAGCACAATACTGTAGGAGAACATCACATAGATAGTGATGAAAATTTTACGACTATTGAAAGAACAGAACCGCTAATATAACGGTAAGAAATGACAGTCGTATGCACAGTATTGTTAGAGAACATCACATACGAAGTGATGACAATTTGGCAGATCCTTTGACAAAAGGACTGACCAAAAGAAAGTGCACAATGATTATAAAAGAATGGGACTATTTCCCTGAGATTGTGGAATCACGCACAATGGTAACCCGACCTAAATGACTGGAGATCCCAAGAACTAGGTTCAATGGGTAAAAACAAGCTGTGTAATGATAGCAGACGAACATGCTAAATTTTTATATTAAGAAGCATGTGTTCCTGAAATGATTAGAGGATGAGTTAATAGAAACCCTTAATGAGATCTATACTCTATTTGGAGTGGAATACCTACCTTCAGGAGTGCTCTTGATAGACTCACCTTTGTGAATGTGGAAATGTGGTCGTTTCCTATGGAGTTTTGGGCAAAACATCTAGAGCGTTCACTAAACTAGGATAGACGTGCATGGCCATAAATGCACGGGCTTATTTGATTGCACTATAGAAAAGGTCGTGTGTGGTTTGATATCAGGAATAGAGTTCAAGACTACACGTCACTCTAGTAAAAACTGAATCTTATTCACTATGCAAAGGTTCAAGTCGAATGACACATTTGTTTATGCACAATCTTATATTTTTAGAAACTGCTCGGAAATTATTTTTAAAAATTCAAGTGGGGGATTCTTGGAAAAAATAGTTTATTTTTGTAAAGATGAATTATTTAAAAATGGATAAGTATGAGATGAGTCCTATATGAATAGTCCCACATCATGAGACTATATTAAAGAAACGGTCTTTATTTGACTTGGTAAATATTGAGATCCATGTTTTCAGATCTGAACCTTTATTTGACTTGGTAAATATTGAGATCCATGTTTTCAGATCTGAACCATTATTTGACTTGGTAAATATTGATATCCATTTTTTCAGATCTGAACCAACTCCTCCACAATTATATTATCACGTTTCCTCAGAAAAATAGAAGACACTATTTTTTTATTTTTCTGTCACCTCTTCTTCTTCCTCCACCATTATAAATTTTCTTTCAAAAACGAAACTAGAATGAGCAATTAAATTTTTATTTGATAGTGCAAATCTGCACTGATTTTTGTGCAAGCGAATCAGTTATTAATTGTAGAGGTTGTTTTATCCTAGAGGCGACGGTGATAGAGAACGACTGGCTTGCACCTTTGACCAGATCACCGAAACGTCTTCAAAAAAGCGGCAACATACGCGACTCAGCCATTGTTTCCCAACAAGACCGTTCCACTGTTGATGGTGCATTATGTGACTACTTCGTTAGGCCAGGTTTTATAACTGATGCAGTGGTTGGCGAAAAAAACTGACCCAAATCAGCATGGGATGTCCGTAGTGGTGAAGCTGGTGAAGAAATGATGTCGAAAGTGAAGGAGGGTGGGCTGAATGTCTTGGTGAGTTTGGGGGAAAGGAAGATTGGAATAGAAGGGAGGATGATAATAGTGATATATATATATATATCTTTTAAAAACCAAATATCAAAGACCTCCTGGACTGTTATCATTTTCTATGTTAGGATTGGTGACTTGAAATTTTTTGCAACTAAGGATTACCTCAATAATAATGAATTTTTTTTCTCACCTTTATTTTGTTCGGTTCAATTGTATTTAATGGTTATAGCAGAGGAAAAAGAAGAAGCTAGGCTTGGTTGTCTTAAGTAGGCAACAACAAATAGAGATAACCATGTAAGTAATTATGTAGGACGCTTGTGTCATTTTGCTACCTACATGTTTTATCTTCTGCCCACCTTTAATTTAGAAATCATGCCATTAATTTTTCTTTCCAATACAGATTTAAAACCCAAAACTCTTCACAATTAATTAATGCCATCAATTTTGTTTTTACTTATTTTGTTTAGTAATTTTTTTTTCTAATTATATATACATGGAAAAGAAAGTTCATTAGATCAGATTCATTTGGGAAAATGTTTTAAATTAGAAAAGTTCATGAGATCAGATTCATTTTGGGAAGGGGTTTGTTACATTCAATACTTCACTGCTTCCTTAGTAGTATAACAAATCACCCGTGGAAAGGTTAATTGGGTTATATTTCCTTGACATCTGTTTATAAACTTGGATCCTAATGTTGCAAAAAAAAGGAACGGATTGATGGTGAGGCAAAACAAACAACAGATAACACCAGCAAAGAAATCACAGATCAAGAAATAACACAAGAGATTTATAGTGGTTCCACTAACGTCTTGTTAGTGTACATCCACTTGAGGAGAGGAGATTTTATTTCTTTTCTACAATAGAAAGAATATTACAAGACTGATCATGGAGAGGAAGAAGAAGAAAATACAACTTTTGAGATGCCACCTCACATTTTGAGATGATAATACATTCACTTAATCCATATCCTTATATAAGGATTAATGCTTGGGTTGAAGTAATTGATTTATTATATAAATCAATGCCTAATTAATTCTCCAATTCCCCCGATAGGCTTCCTTGTTTATCCAACCAATTAGGGAATTAATTCCTTACTTCACTATCCTAAAAGGAAACCTTCTTCAAATCCTTCCACTTATGTAGGTAATTTATTGCCTATCCCTTTTACAAATAAAAGAGCAATAAATTTCTGATATCTTCCAAATCTTCTGCAAATTGGAAATATTATATTACTCAAATTAACGATATTTCCCAAATCTTCTCTACTTGGAAATATTCTATCACCATAATCAATCATATCTTCCAAATCTTCTGCAAATGGAAATATTGTATCACAAATTCTAACAATCTCCACCTTGAGACTATATTTCCTTGAAAGCATACCAACTCCACCTACATCCTCTTACTCTAAGCATCTTCTCGGACAAGACAACATGGTTACTTCCCCCCCAATGAGCTTCGGCATGGCCATCACCCATTGCACTTTGTTAACAAACTCCGGCAACGCCACCGCCTGCCAACAAAGTGTACAAAGTAACCCCTTCAAGTAAGACCTATCAATCTTCACCATGAAAACAAACGTCTCCATGAACCATCTCAACCCTCTCCCAACACAGTGCCACCACGTGGCACCTAGCATTTCGATAAGTGATTCCAGTTCGAGCAACGCCCGAACTTAGCAGTCTGCAAAGACTTATGCATATCCACTGCTTTCTCCTTTGATCTCTGACCAACTTCAGAAGATCCCTTCTTTCGCTTATCAAGCACATTCTCGTGGCAAAATCCCACCTTGTTGAAGCTTTCCCCTTTGGTCATATTCTGCCTATGCAAAAACTCAAAGTCCCTTCTCGTATGCCTAGCTTTGACATCTTTCCAAGAGAACTGTAGGCTCCAACCCTTGACTCTCCAAGTACAGTGCTTCCCATCTCTTGACTTTATTTTCTTCTTCTTCTCCCCTCTCTCCATACCAGCTAATAAGGCTTCCATATTACTTCCTCCTCTACCTTTACTCAACCCCTTCATCTGATCCTTCAAGTCTTCAGATAGAAGACCTGCCTTCACATCAAGATGTACCTTCACTGAAGTACCATCTCTCATTCGCATGGTGAAAAACGTGTTCAGCAAAATCAGACAGTTGGTTAGTGACTTCTTTAGATAGAGTTTTTCCGGCTTGGTCCAAATGTTCTTAGCAGTTGTCTCACCGCTAATCTCTGAAATGACATTTCCTCCCATTGCTAATTGTAAAGTAGTAAATGCCCATCGTTCCATCTCCTTCCTTTCCACGGCTGAAATATCATCCGTCAACTCCTCATGAGCAAACACCACAGGATGAACATTGTTTCTCATCAGAACAGCTTTCATCCTCCATTGCCACTTCTCGAAGTCTTTATCCCCATTCCATCTTTCTATTGCTAACTGAGATCCTGCTTCCATATATGTCCCTTTGACATATGACCTTGACACAATTGCTGAATTCTCCTTATCTCCTGCCATAATGCCTAACACCCTTTCTCAATCAACCTTGTAGCTCTGATACCAATTGTAGCGAAAAAAATAATAGGAACGGATTGATGGTGAGGCAAAACAAACAATAGATAACACCAGCAAAGCAATCACAGATCAAGCTATAAAAGAAATAACACAAGAGATTTATAGTGGTTCCACTAACGTCTTGTTAGTGTACGTCCACTTGAGGATAGGAGATTTTATTTCTTTTCTACAAAAGAAAAAATATTGCAAGACTGATCATGGAGAGGAAGAAGAAGAAAATACAATTTTTGAGATGCCACCTCACATTTTGAGATGATAATACATTCACCTAATCCATATCCTTATATAAGGATTAATGCTTGGGGTTGAAGTAATTGATTTATGATATAAATCAATGCCTAATTAATTCTCCAATTCCCCCGATAGGCTTCCTTGTTTAACCAACCAATTAGAGAATTAATTCCTTACTTCACTATCCCAAAAAGAAACCTTCTTCAAATCCTTCCACTTATGTAGGTAATTTATTGCCTATCCCTTTTACAGATAAAAGAGCAATAAATTTCTAATATCTTCCAAATCTTCTGCAAATTGGAAATATTATATTACTCAAATTAACAATATTTCCCAAATCTTCTCTAATTGAAAATATTCTATCACCATAATCAATAATATCTTCCAAATCTTCTGCAAATGGAAATATTGTATCACAAATTCTAACAATCTCCACCTTGGCGAGCATTGCTCAAGTCATCTTGGAGTTACACCTTGAGTCCTCTTCATAGTTGGTCAGGCTGCTACCCCGAGTTCTCATAAGCAGTGGCATCAGGCTGCTTCTACCATTGTATCTCCGCCTTGACGAGCATTCCATGCTCAAGCCCCTTTGGAGCCATGCTTCGGTCATGCTGCATATACTGGTCCCCTCGAACCATGGAGCTCTGATACCATGTTGAATTTCGGCATTCCCTGCGTACCATACGCGCTTCACCGTGTCTATCGGGGTCAACGGTCGAAGTCTCCTATGTCGGCGTCCCGATTGAACATCCTCCATCGTCTCCCATCGAGCATATAATTTGGTATTGGCAAGCACTTGTTGTAACAAAAGGAATCCCCATTGTTACATTCCACCAATACCATATATATACCACAATCTTTCTTAATATCTTGTGATGTGGGACATTTCTCCCGTTCAATCCACGCACCCACTCCATTCCAATGCGAGCCACATATAACAATCTCCACCTTGGCGAGCATTGCTCAAGTCACCTTAGAGTTACACCTTGAGTCCTCTTCACAGTTGGCTAAGCTGCTACCCCGAGTTCTCATAAGCAGTGGCGTCAGACTGCTTTTTACCATTGTATCTCCACCTTGATGAGCATCCCATGCTCAAGCCCCTTTGGGGCCATGCTTCGGTCATGCTACACATACAAGTCCCCTCGAACCATGGAGCTCTGATACCATGTTGAGTTTCGGCATTCCCTGCGTACCGTAAGCGTTTCACTGTGTCTATCTGAGGTTAACGGTCGAAGTCTTCTATGTCGGCGTCCCGATTGAACATCCTCATTGCCTCCCATCGAGCATATAATTTGGTATTTGCAAGCACTTATTGTAACAAAAGGAATCCCCATTATCACATGCCACCAATACCATATATATACCACGATCTTTCTTAATATCTTGCGATGTGGGACAATTCTCCTATTCAATCCACACACCCACTCCCTTCCAATGTGAGCCACACCTAACAATCTCCACCTTGGCGAGCATTGCTCAAGTCACCTTAGAGTTACACCTTGAGTCCTCTTCACAGTTAGCTAGTCTGCTACCCCGAGTTCTCATAAGCAGTGGCGTCAGACTGCTTCTACCATTGTATCACCACCTTGACGAGCATTCCATGCTCAAGCCCCTTTGGAGCCATGCTTCGGTCATGCTGCATATATTGGTCCCCTCGAACCATGGAGCTCTGATACCATGTTGAATTTCGGCATTCCCTGCGTACCGTACGCGCTTCACCATGTCTATCGGGGTCAATGGTCGAAGTCTCCTATGTCGGCGTCCCGATTGAACATCCCCCATCGCCTCCCATCGAGCATATAATTTGGTATTGGAAAGCACTTGTTGTAACGAAAGGAATCCCCATTGTTACATGCCACCAATACCATATATATATACACCACAATCTTTCTTAATATCTTGCGATGTGGGACAATTCTCCTGTTCAATCCACGCACCCACTCCATTCCAATGCGAGCCACATCTAACACTTTATTACTTTATTACGGTAATGAGATCTTACAAATCAACCCATACACTATTTAAGCCTGCTAGTGTATGTGTTGAACTATTATTATTTCAGTCTGTTAATTGAAGTACATATTTGGTTTCACTTCATTTTTTAATGTTATCGGCTTAGTGTATATTTTCTTACTGTACATATTCGGTTTCACTGCCTTGCACGCTACTACAAGAGAACCAAGAAGCTTCCACCTATCTGGAAATATGAATCGACTACGTCTAGCACTCTCGTGGCTTCAGATTTGCTTCACAGCGTTTCAGCTTTTGAAGTTTTTGATTTGATCCATTTATTAGTTAAGTTTTAATAATGTTATTCGTTTGGTAAAACCTAGGCATAGGTTTCAGAATGAATTTGAGTTTATCGTTTTTTCAATCTATTAAGCCGTTGGTTTGACTCTGAGAAATGAATTTAGAAACTGTTTTGAGTTCTGATTAAAAAGATTTTATATATATATATATATATATATATGTTATATGCTGTCAGCTTACTTTTTTTTCACAAGCATGGTATAATTTAGTACACTGTCATCCAAACATAAAGCCAGAAATGACATACGTGTCAAGCATTCTGTATGATCTTAGATTTACTGGATGAAGTGCGCAAATGATAGAAATTATGATTAGCTTTTTTCAATGTTATGTGCATTTGTAAGAAATTGATTAGATTTGTAGAAAAAATCCAACATGCAGCGTTGTGAAGTTTTATATTATGTCATTCATATTTCCTTTTTATATGTTTTCTTTTCAGCTTGTTTCATTTTCTGCTCTTCATCATGTATTGTCACCAAAAGGTAGGGGTGTAAATCGGTCGAACCGGACGGGACAGAGGTATGTTCAGTTTCTGTCCTAAATAAAATCGGATCGGACACGGACCAAAGAAAATTTTTTCTCGTACAAATTTAGTCTTAGCTTGTGTCCTAAATAAAATCGATCGGACAAAAACATGTGTTTTTTGGACATGGACATGAACGGACATGCTTATTTACATCAAATTTTATACTTTTTATTAGATTTTCTTTTAACTACATACCGAATTACGAGGAATTCGGGCGAACGAGACCGATCATGTTTTTTTCTCATACAAATTTTGATGTCCTAACTCGTACCCTAAATGAAAATCGAACGGACTTGGATGGACGTATTTTGGTCACGGACATCGGACACTCGTACAAAATTTGCACCCTACTAAAAGGAGATTGTTTATGACTTAATTAGATATCAACTTTTACAAATATCATTTTATATCACAAAATCCTCTTAATTAGTGTGCATGTAAAGAAACTAAGCAGCGACTGTAATACACACACACACACACACATATATATATATATATATATATATATATATATATATATATATATATATACATACATAGATAGCAAACGTTCGGTTGCACTCCAAAAATGGAGCACCGCAAATGCCCTCAGATTTCCACCAAGTATTTAAAGTAAAATAAGTGAGCGGGAGGTGGGAGAATGAGTGGAAGGAGAAAGGGAAGAAATGTGTGGTGGAAAATAGAAAGGCTAAAGGGGTGCTCCACTATTTCGGGTGTCATTGAACTTACCTCTCTCTCTCTCTCTCTTTACTTATATATATATATATATATATATATATATATATATATATATATATATATATATATATATATATATATAATATATAGACACACACATATATATATATGTGTGTGTGTGTATGCGTGTGTGTGTGTGTATACACCGGTACTTAGGCATGTCCGTTGGACGTGTGCGTAAACATTTGAAGATAATCATCGTTCTGTACAAAAGCTGGTGGAAAACTAAAGCTTTGTTCTATACCGAAGGTGGAAAATTAAGAACAGTAGCAACCAAGCTTATATGTAAACAAAATAGTTCCAAGTTTTATTTACAACAAAGTCAGATGTGCAAAATCCTACTGCACATGGATGAAGCATTAAGAAAATGAAATAGTGAGCAAAACATGATCGTACAAATTATGGACGTCCAAGTTCTAAAGTACTATAATGATTACTTACGATATTGAATGAAAAAAAAACATTGCGAACTATGTCTATTTTGAAACAATACGTAAAAATTAATAACCTGAAACAATACCATTAGACATTCTTTTGAGTATGCGTTTGTATTGATCTCAAGTCCGTGAAGTAAATATTTCGAGCGAAAATAAATAACTAAATCGTTGGCATCATTGTATAACATACATACATGTTTGTATACATCCTCCCGCGATGGTTCTCGATGACAACCATATCCATTGCTGACATTGTCTTCGCCGGCTGCATAGGCATTCAAAACCTGCATATATTGCAGGAGCTACACAGCTCCAACCATGGCATCATCCTCGCTTCTTCTCCAATCTTCATCATGTCAAAGAAAATATGAAATCATGAATAGAAGCTTGGACATGAATTTCATATTCTTTGCTTAAGCTAGGTGTTACAACATGAGTTAATAGTAGATAATTACATAAACATAAATGTGATACAAAACAAACCAATGGAAAAAAATGAAATTATTGGTTTAACGTTGAACTATTCTAAATACTGTTAGAACTGATTAGAATGAATTAAAAGCTTAATAATGCAAGCCTACTTCTAGTTTCCATACCTAATGCATATCAGTATTTAACAACCTTGGGGAGAATTTGTTTAGGTGTAAAACCAATGGTACATATCTGAAATATAAGTAAAGTAAATCTAAAACTGAGGTCAAAGTTCATATAATACATGCAAACCTTTTGGATAGAATTATGAATTTAACATCTTTTCCACTCATTTAATTGTCATGGCATGGATATAGCTGGAAATCGTTTTGATCACTATTTTGTTCGTTAAAGGGAGAAGGTGTTGTCCTCATGATCATAAGCATATAGATTTACTTTTTCTTGCAGAACAAAAGAAAATTTTGGTGTTGTATGATGTTACATGTACACCATTGCTACATTTTACTTTAATTTTTGCAGTATACACATTAAAACACAACGTCGCCCAGAACTTTGTAAAAATTAAGGACATGCTAAAAGCATCTTTTCTCCATAGCTAAATCAGCTAGCTTTGGAAGCTAGAAAACTATTACCTTGAATAAATAAAAGTCGCATTGACAAAAGTGCACACAAATCCATGCATGGCTAAAAAACAAAAGCAATTAATTTGATGGAAACGTGGGATAAACCATTATAAGTGTGTGTAAGCAAATACCTATGCATGCTCAGAGTATAGTAAATACATGAATAAAAGTTCAAGGAAAGAATGATAATTTATTGTGGATAATGTCCAACTGAAATTCAATCTACTTTTCAACATGGTTGTACTAAGATATAAAAATAAATCAAATAAGGAAGGCTAATTGTGAAGGTAAATCAGGCATGAACTTTGGAAAAAAGACTGAAAGAACTTGGAATGACACACATCATATTGCAAAATGAGAAAAAACAGACAATAAAAGGTAATATCCTTACATTTTGTAGAGAGATAACCACCATCTATAGTAAAATGTGAATGTTGAAGTAAGCTTCATGTCATTCTACTCATCATAGCAAAACCTGGTAGTGCTTTGTATGCAAGTGACCACAATCTAAAAGCTAATTACATTTCCTACATCAGGAAATCTACAAAACTCAAATGGTAATTAAGGTACGTAGGTCCTTATAAGAGTTGACAACCATGTAAAAGAGTTTAATCATTCAGTAATTTAGCTCCATGGTAATTCTGCCGTAGGTACACATCATTTAATAGAATATTAGAAAATAAACTATAATTAAATTAAATGTAAAGGAAGAAGGAATAAACTGCTAAACAGTTAAATATTGAAAGTATATAAACAAAAGTCCTTATATTTTAATTATGACCCAATAGTGTGTTAAATTGATAACATAGACCTTAACATACTCAGCACAACAGGTGCAATTACAGCTTTGAATTTCCCTAATGCTATGTTGAATTGATAATGAAGTATATCCGAAATTAGAAAAAGTAAGCAATAATTCTGAAAACATATTGAACCAAATTTGTATACCTTACCCTTGTCAACATCGCAAGTACGTTCAAGAGATAAAGTCGGATTGCATAGTCCATCTGCTGCTAAAGACATTATAAAATTGCCAGAAAGTAATACAACAATCATGGAAAGCCTGATTTCTCAATTAGTCATTAAAAATAATATGTGAAATATGAGTGCACTTGTACAGATCCAAGCATCATTGATTTAGAGATTTCTATGATTCCTAATGTTAAATTAACGAAAGTTCAGAGTTTAGGTTGGGGGAGAAAGAAGAACACGGAAGACGTGAAGAATGGAGTGGAAAAAAGAAAAATGCGCATTTGTTTTGACTAACCAAAGAATAGTAGTGGGTAGCGGAAATGGGTGGGTGTGAAGACCTTTTTGCTCTGCATTGTTAGTTCGTATGTGATAAGAGAGGAGTGCGAAGGGTTTTTGTGGAAGTTCGAAAAAGCTTCATCACACCAAAGTATTGCTATCATTAGTACCAGTACGAAGGCACATCCATTAGACATGTGCATAGACAGTCGAAACAAAAATGGGATATATGCAAAGGATGTTGGGAATCCAAGAAAATAGACATACAAAATCATCAGCAATAACGTGGAGATGGAAAAAAATAAGGTATGCAAACTTCAACTGTAGACAAATGCATACAGTTTAATGATTGCTTGCAGTCATGCACAGCAACCTAATGTGGTACTAAAAATAAAGATTCACATTGAATAAAGCTATGAAACATGGACATACGAATATAAATACATACAGAAAATAATGTAATCAGTACACAGTAAACACTGCAGGGTATGTTTATTTCAAGTAAATGTCAGAAAACAATACTTATTACTGAATACAACCGCAAACATTATTGAACAGAGATGAAAATAAACACTGCATGAACTCCTATTTGCCGCTCACGGGTCGCTTCTGGTTAATCGATGGATAACTGATGTTTCACCCAATATCTAGGCAAAGCCTAAATTTTGTTTAAGATTTATAGAAGAAAAAAAAATATGAACAGTCTGCAATCAGAGAACGTTAAATAGGCAGAATTGCTACTAAGAATGGATTTAAAAAAAAATCATGTCGTTGTTGCTTTGGAGAAAAGAACAGTCCATAAGAAATAGCACGTCATGTTGATCTAATATCATAAGCTGTAGAAAAACATGCATGATAAGAAATACTAACAAAATACATAATTAAGCTTTGAAGTAAAAGAAGAAAAAAAAACACTTATTAAAAAGTTTCAAAGAGCATATGATTATTGATGCACCCACCTAGCATTAAAAAAAATCCACTTTAAATTAAAGACTCCTAATTTGCTTCAAATACATGTTCAACACTGGCCCAAAGTAATAATTTACCATTAATTTGAAATACGTTTAGGAAAACAGAAAATAGACGTCATGGAATAAATTTGAGTAACAGATTCTTCAAAAAACTAAAGATATTCGTGAATCTAAGTCTGTATATTCTTACATCCACTACATTGAAATTCAATATAGGAAACAACTCCTATTAATAACTCACATCCATCAAAGCACTGAGAAACCATATACGTTGATCTTCATAAGAATTAACATTTTGTTGTGGTTAAAAATTTAATCACACATTTAATGCATGCGGTCAATTTTAGCATCGGCACTTGAGTATTAAACCTTGTTTTACATTGATGATACTCAAAATATTCAATACATGTAATCATATTTATTGCTTTCCTAATTCAAAAACCTAAATGGCTAAAATCAAACTTTATAATCCAATTAAGACAAAATAAATTAGGAAAGTGGATTAAAAAAATTCAAATGTGACACCCTTCGGTAAGAATACAATCTGGTCTCAAAAAATAAGATTTAGTAGCAACCATTTTTATTTTTAATGAAATACTACGCAATACATTACATTGAAATATAATTTTGCTCTTTCTATTAAGTACAAAAAAATTGCAAATTGTAGATAGCTAACTCAAGGGTTTTCTCATGTTTTTATTGGCCATTTCTAGCAGAAATGATTTTATTTCATCTGATTGTCATAATTAATGCATTCTCATTGACCATGCAGAAGTTGCATATATATAGACTAAAAGAATAAACATACCAAGCCTCCACCGGTGTTCGACTGCTTCAAAGAGAGCTTCACACACTCATATTCTCGATCTTGCCACTAAATCCTGTCAGCTCCATGATACCTATCATAATCACATAATACATGATCCTACGAATAATTTCAGGAAACTAATAATTTGAACAGAAACCAAGTTCATATCTAATTATTCAGTATGTGTATATATAAAAAAAAATAGGTTGCTTATTATGTTTTTGAATTCAGCCTCATGCTTCATCATGTTGACAATTCTAACCTTATCCATCACTAAATGATTGAAAGGAAAACGAAAAGGATAAGGAATGTCAGTTGTTGATCACATAAATATTAATTTCATTATGACTGTTCAAAAAAAAGAGAAGATTACTTTTATTTATACTTTAATGATATATTACTACATATTTTTATTTGCAAAATAAGACATGGCATACATTGCTAAGTAGTTATTTATAACCATCTCTGAATGAAATCGGTAGGTCATAAGATGTTGATATAATATATATTATTGAGTTTGGAACTCCAAAACCAACCATAACAGGGGGCGGACTTTTATTTACCTATTGTGGTTTCCCTAGTTATCCAATGGGGATCAAAACAAAACACTTAGCAATTTCATCTTCAAAACCATAGTTTTCTATAAAAAAAATATAACTGAGACCTAACTTCAGCCAATCTACATACAGGTCCCCTCCTATAATATCGATAAATACCCATCAAAAGAAGGTAGCATACTCGACAATGTATACACATGATTCATGCAAATATGTACATCTTAGAATCATAAGAATACAATATATGACAAAGTTGCATATCTCTAAGCTAATAATAATGCTTAAGCAAATCCACAAATTTTAGCTACCATTTAAATAATAAAAACTACATATGAAATTAAACAAAAAGAAAGAAATCATACCCAAGATCTTTACTTCCATATTGCAATTTAGTCTATTTTGAATTGTATACGCAAAGCAGTAGAGTGCCTTTGATTTCAGGCCTAGTTTTCCATTTCATAATGATTGAAAGCATGTGTGTAAACCTATATTCACTTTAATATTTTGCGAAGCATGCATTTTAAAACTTATGTTTTCATACGAAATAAAACATAAAACAGGAACCAGAAAGCATAAATCAAACTAAAGCATAACGGTTTTACCGAGGATGTCATCGTGGAGATGGAAGACGGTTTAGCCACTGCCAGATCTGAAGAGGAGTGGCATCGATCGTACGGTTATTAAGCATAAATCGACTGCCTACAGTTAAAGGTGGGAGGTATCGGTTGTTATATCTTTTTCCTTCCTCTCGAACATAGAATTCCTCCTAAACAAATCCCTTTAAATAATTTTGTCAAGCCGCATAAGACAGGGATATGAGAATTAGTTAAGATGGACACCAAATAAGTTGCATATACCATTATAACGTATACAAATAAACTATGAAAACAGGTGACTTGCATGTGGAATCAGTAAAATAATAATAAAAAGATCCAACGCAACCGCAACACATTCACTCTTCCTCTATGGGACATACCTATGACTATACTCTCGACTCCCAGATCTGTCGCTCTATCAAACATCTCCTTCGTACCTGGAATCAAAGTCTATCCACCTTCAAGACCGAACCGTAAATTATTCCTGAAGGTGGGGATTAAAATAAAATAAAAAACGAAAGCCAAACTAAATCTTAAAAATTACAAAAATGATACAAGTTCGATAGTATATAGTTTACCTATTTCGAAGAATTCAAGCAGAGATAAATATGTCGAATGACAGAAAACCGCCAAATCAACTTTTCTCATTGTTGAATTTGTTTCAAATCAATAATTTTCTTCGATTCAGTTCGATTGTCGTTTACAGATAGAAGTCATAGGAGGCAGAAGGTACGGACTCCTGAGTTATGGGTTGGGAGGGATAACTTATGGATTGTAGAATGATGATAGGAAGTTCAACCAATAGTTTCACGGAAGGCGGTATAGTTATGGATTGGTTGGGAGCGATAGTTGATGTATCAGAAGGGTTTACTGAAGGAGAAGAAAGTCGAGTAAGAAACAGATTGTTTAGTGGAGCAGAAATACAGAGGTAAGACGCAAGTAAAGTGGGGGAGATAATGGACTTAACTGCTGAAACATGGTCGTGGGGTAAAAATAATGACATATATAACCCGTTTTTGTATCTTGTTACTAACTGTTTCGTAATGAACACAGAGCCGGCGTTGTATATTAGGTTGCCCTAGACAACACAGTGGAAAATACCAATATGTGGAAAATATTGCATGCACTGTAAACGTAAATACTAAAAAAATCAATGCTTCCCAGGATTGAACCCCGCACCCCACAAGTAATAAAGCCACACACAACCGCCTAGCCATGTTTCAATTGTTAATACTTTATCATTGTATCTTATTTATATAAATTTATTCTCCAGCATTGACCATCCACCACTGCCTGCTAAAACATTGGGTTGTCTCAGACGGCCGCCTGCTCGGTCTAGCCCCTGAGCCGGCTCTGGTAATGAAGTGAGGGTAATTCAAGGAAGTTAGAAAAAGCTTCACCATCCCAAAGTGTCTATATTGTTATAAAGATGTATGTGTATGTGTACACACACATATACAGTACACATGTATTCGCTATGCTCTAAACCTGCCACATAACCCAAAACTTGCCACAAAGCGTCCACTTCGCAACCTGTCCTTATCCTTCTCCAGATATACACCGTCCCCATCTCAAGCTCAAACTCAAAGCAGAAAAAAAAAAAAATCTGAAGTGCATGGCAATTTACACATACGTCCCCGGAGAAACCCCTGCTCCAAATCAACCCTCCACCAACACTACCACCGCCGACGAAACAACTGCCGAAAGCCCCTCCACTCTTTACACAGTCACAGCAGCAGCCACAATCCTACTCCCTCTCATCACCATCTCCTCCCTCGCTCTCCTCTTCTCCATCGGCCTGCTCCTCGTATCCTCCCCTCTCCTTTTCCTCTTCAGCCCCTTCCTATTCCTCGCCGGATCCGTTCTCCTCGCTACTCTCTCCGGGTTCGGGTTCGCGGGCGCTGCCGGAATCGCTGGTCTGTGGAGCTTTAAGAAGGTTTCCGGTATGACACGGTTTGGTCAAGCCGGTGGGAAGGGTGAAACGGGGAGGTTGGTCAGGGAAGACGAGGGCGTTACGGAGTCGAGGCTTAGGGTTATGGAGATGGTTTCGGAGCTGGAAGCGGGTCGGTTTCAGAGGGAGGTCACGGTTTATCCTCCTCGTGGCGACGACGGCGACGCTGCTGTTGATGTTTGATTGGAGAGATTAATGTGTGATTTTGTGTATGCAAACGTTTTGTTGGTCTGTACGGTAATTTTTTTGTTTTTAATAATGTGCTTTCTAAGTTAACCATGAAAATGCTGGAATGGACCAAAAAAGAAAGTTATTGTCAGATCCTACCATAGAAACGTAAATTTGGTGAAGATCACACGGTAGATAACAGTATTTACTTCTTGGATCCTTCAATTTTCCCATATATATTATTTTTGCATTTTGATAAAAAATTAGTTTTGTCATAGTAGCAAAATCCAATTAACTAACCTACACAAATCTGAAATTTTATGTTCATCTTTAACGCTCCAACCATGAATGTCCAGAGCTGAACATGAATCAGTATATCTAGAGGTTTTATAGAAAATTATTTTGATTTCAGTATTTAAGATACAATAAGCTTTTTGTAGGAATATAATATCAATCAAACGCTTTTATCATTGATCCACAAATTTTATGTTTCTTTTTTCCCAATTTCATGATCTTTTATATTAGATGCATTATGCATGTGTATTTGTTGTCATTGATCTTTCTGCAAATTGTAGTTTTTTAAAATAAATAACATATGTAAGTATGCACATCTTAAAGATGGAAGAAAACACGGAAATGGCAACCTCGACTTCTCAGGTATCTAATTCTTTGTTGAAGCTTGCTTCTATCTCAGTTCAGATCATCGCTCTGGTTGTTCCACAAGACCTATGTTCATCTTTACAAAATGTAGAGCAAGGCATCTCCCCAATCCAAGGTATTTCCTCCTCTCTCGATCTTAACTCAAAAAAGAAAGTTCTAGAAGATCAGGATCTTACAAATAAGGTCAATTTTAAACAATCGAAAACCTGAATATATGTTGTTATAGAGAATAAATATCATCAAAACTCTATTTGGTTCAAATTTTTTGAACCCGCTATCAAGGACAATATCAAATTCGCAGTTATAAACGAGGAATTGACTAAGCAAGATGGTTCGATTCCATAATCTTTTATGTTTTTGGGAATAAACTTTATTATAATTTCCTAAAGGATTATATGGATCGGAATAAGAACCTGAAAAGAAACAATCAGTTATTCTCAAGGGAAAATGATTTTTTTCATTATTAAATGTGATAACGGTGACGACCATGGTATAATTTTAGATTTGGGGCCTTATTATTATAACAAGAGACCAATCTTCATTAAAAAAATGACATTGAGTTTGAAATTAACTCGAGAATTTCTTCATTCCGTAGATATATGGATTCGTATGCCTAATTTGAATTCAGATTTCTGGTCTGTTGAGGCAATAAGTAGAATAACATCTATCTTGGGTCATCCTTTAAAATTGGACAATGTCACATAAAGTCTAGTTCGAATTTCGTATGTTAGAATACTAGTGGATGTAAACTTTGATTTTAAGTTTCCTGATGTTATACCTATTCAGTGTTTCAATGGTGAAATTGTTTGTCAAAAGGTTGTGTATGAATGGGTTCATTCAATATGTTCTAACTGTAAAATATTTAGGCATTCAAATGCTGCTTGTAAATCTATTAAGGTCTGGGCTCCTAAAGTTAATTCAAGTTCAGCAAGTGGGATGGATATTGATGAGAATTTGAAATATCAGAGTAAGACCAGTTTTGGATTTGCTGAGAAGGACATGATACCGAGTAGCAATAATGCTTCAATGAAAGGTTGTAAAGAAAAGGGCGGTGTATTAGGAACAACAAGGGTTATTAATGAGGACAATATTGTTAGCAAAGCTAACCCTTTTAATATGCTTTTTGTTCCTAATGTGTGCATGCAGGATAAAAGTGAAATGGCAATTGATCCTTGTAAAGCAGATGGGAAAATTGTTGAAGCTAACAACATGGATGGTAAAGAGGATGATGGTGTGTTGTCTGTAAGAATTGAAGATGCTGATAAGGTTTATAAAATGTCACAAGAAGTATCAAGTAAAGATGAGGATAAATCTGAGCAAGTAAAGGTTAGTGGCAAATTTAATTTGAACCCAGCTAATTGCCGAATAGCCTCCTAACATTCTGTAAAAACAAGTAAACTCATCATTTTGTTGAGTAGCCCCGCGTTTAATTTAAAAAAAAAAACAATAATACCCTTCCTCATAGTGGATCTACGTGGAATTGTATGAAATCATGCAGGACCACTATGAGGATACTAACCATACCTCGTAAAGGCTCTACGGGGTATGATTAGTATCCTAGTAGTGGCCCTGCGTGGTTTCATACAATTCCACGTAGAGTCACTACGAGGTAGACCAAAAATTGAAGAAGAAAAAATATAACTGAAAAGGAGCGGTTTTGTTATTGATATTTTTATAAAAATGGGGGGGCTACTCAGCATTTCTCTGTGTTCAAATAGAATTTGCCAAGATTAGTAGTTCATTTAATTTTGCTCAACACGAAGTAGAAAACAATATTATCCAAAATATGCTATTAAAGGATTCTGATAGCTCATCGAGTACTGTTAGGAGGAGAAGAAATAAATTTATATCCGCTAAATTAAAAGGTGAGAATATTGGGATATGTAGTGAGCCACTGGTGGGGACAAACCCCGAATGGAATAAGTTGATATCACAAATCAAAGCAAGATCAAGAACCAAGAAAGCTAGAGAGGATAGTGGAATTCGTGGTGGTGTTACAAATGGTGTGATTTCCAAAAAAGAAACCTCCTTCTTGTTCTGACTGTCTGGATTTGAGGGTAGTGGTGGTTCAGTAGGAGTTTGTTCACACTGTTTTGGACAGAGCGAACAAAACTTCCTCTCCTGATTAGTGGAAATTAGGGAGATCCATATAAGCCTTCCAAATTTCCACCAATAGGATCCGGTGTTTTTTTCACACTATCCAAAACAGTGTGAACAAACTCGGACTCGTGGTGGTTGTTGGTTTTCCTTTCGGTTTGTTTTCTTGGGTTTTCATCCTTAGGGGCAGTACTTTTCTTCAATCTCTAATGGGTTGTTTCTTCTTTTTGAAGATTTCCCGATTGTGCGTAGTTTTCTAGGTTGTCAGGAGCTGGCTCCTTCCTTGTTTGGTGTGGTTTGGATTAAGGTCAGTGGTGTATTTTGCGTGGTTTTAGCTTTTGGAGTTGTTCTCACTTGGTTTTCTTTTTGGCTCGAGAGATGGGTCCTTTTGGTGTGTGGTGATATTTGGTGGTGGTACTCTGCTGAGATTTTTTTTTTTTTTTTCTTCTTGTTGGAGATTTTCCTGCTCTTGGTTTCTTCCTTGTTTGGTGTGTTTTGGGTTTTAATTGGTGTTTTTGGAGTTTGGATGGATCATGCCTCATTTTTGTCTTCCTTGTTCTGTTTCTGGAGCTGGCTTTCTGGGCTTTCTGGTTTTTAGTTCAGGAGTCTGGGTTTCTAGAGTTTAGACATGCTGGTTGTATTTCTTATATGTGTGGTTTGCATGTCTTTGTGTTGTTAAGTTTAGTTTAGTTTTGGTTTGAGTTGGCTTTCCTTCTAGGGTTGTATGGTATCATTTTAGGTGTTAGTCTTATTTTGTGGCCAACTCAACTTTATGTATATTTCTTCTTTTGTAATAAAGTACCCTATTTGTTAAAAAAAACATATGTAAAACTAAGTAGTTCAAATACAAATATAATTGCATCAATGTTAGATCTATAAATAATAAATATGTAGTTAAAAGTCAGTTTCACATTTGACATTCAGTTCAAATTATAACTGCATTTTCTTAATGTAGTTAAAATTATACATGTGTTATATTAGTGCATTGCTAATTGCATTTTTTTTTTCAATGCAGCTAAATCATAAAGTGTAACAGAATAAACAAAATCATCAAATGTAGCCAAAATTGTTACCACATCATCTATGCTGTAACAATTGCCTTTTTGTGATAGTTTGAAATCAACATCGGTTGAATTAATGACACCAAATACCATAAAAGATAGTTTATCGAAGAAAGAAAATTCACAAAAAAAAAAAAAAAAAAAAAAAAAAAAAAAAAAAAAGAAACATTATCCTAAGGCATATCAACATAATCTTATAATGGAATAATGATATATGATATATTGAACATACATGAATCGAACATGATAACAATATTTGACAAAATGTCGGAACGCATCAACTCTATACAACCGGAGTCCGAATTAAAGTATTTGATAAATCAAGTCGCAAATATAAATACATATTTTTCATGTACCACTATAAAATCTTGTATATAAATGATGTATGAAAGGCGTCTTCCCAGAGTGCTCCAACTGCCTGAAAGCATATCCCTAGCAATACATCACTTTCAAACCACTCAACCGAGTACCTAAGAGTTTTCATGACATAAATAGCTAAAAAAATATAATGCAAGTCAGACATGAAGCTTATATGAGGGGAATTATCATTAAATATTGTATATCGAATTTGTATGTAAATAAATAAGAAATTACTAAAGCACAACGGTCATCTCCATGAATGTGGCTCTGGCATAATTCGGACTATCCATAAACAAGTAAAATAACAAAATATCTTAAAAATAGGTAATCATACCTTAATCGGCTCTTTTACTGTAATCAACAACTCAAAATAACTAGTGTAATGTGACTGATATGTGACATTATGTTATGATATTGGTTATCCAACAAATGTAGAGATAATGAAAGTCTCATGATATAAGTATACATTATGCCATACATAAAGATAATATCAGTCAACTAATGTAGAACAAACACAACATAACATTAAGAGACTACCAAAGAATATAAATTAGTACTTGACGTTAGTGATGGGTGAAGACTCCTGCGAACATTTAAGTTGATCCAATGATACAATTAGACCATCCCCAACGCAAGGTTGGTTGGGGATGAACCGACCCCCAACGGGAGGTCAGTACGTCTAATCTGGGTTGCTTTGTCAACCCCCAAGGTTGTCAAAGCAACCCAGCGGGTTGCTTTAAAAAGTAGCTATATCCGGCTTTTTTAAAGCCGGATATAGCTACAAGGCTTTAATAAAGCCGGGTAAGTGGAATGGATTTTTATACCGTTCTCTTATCCGGGTTTTTAAAAGCCGGACAAGGGGTGTGGTGTGGATTCACCCCCACACCACACCACGGATTGCAATCGGACGGGTGAAGATTGCAATCCATGTCATTGCTTTATCCAGCTTTATAAAAGCCGGATAAAGCAATGAAAGCAACTCACCCCGTTGGGGTGAGTTGCTTTCATTATCACGGTGATTTGATGTTCCCCAACACGCTGTGTTGGGGATGCTCTTGTAGGATCCAAAATAAATAGAGTCGGTATCTCAGTGTACTGTAGACGTTGAGCCACATCCAGTGTGGTCGAATTAGGGCTGTCAACGGATACGGATAATGTTGTATCTGTATCCGTATCCAGAAAAAAAAAATCTACATCCGTATCTGTATCCGATATCCGCGGATATTGACTTCAACATATCTGCATTCGTATCCGCGGATATTTTCGGATATCCGAAAATATTCGTATCCGCCTTAGCGAATACGGATTCTTTTAAATATCCGAAAATTAAACTATAAAAATTTACAAATACATCATTTAAATGCAAATTCGATAATTCTAATCAAAAATTACGAACAATTCATCAATCACACAAATTCCACACTACGAATACTTGCAAAATGTTCAACATACTAAATGCACAATTTTTAGTCTAAAATAAAACATAAATATAATAATCACGTGATAATAATACCTAATACAAACACAAATATAACATTGTTTAATACTACAAAATACAAACACATAGGGATTAAAAGAATTCATCCTTAAGAATGCTTGATTTCCTTTTGCTTTAACCTGAAACAAACAAAAATATTATGGATAAGGATAAGCATAAAAGTTTTACACTGCAAATAACAAACATTTTTCAATGACAAAAAAAATATGGTTTATGTACCCAGGTCTGTAAGGGGATAAACAATGGAACTGACTAGTTAGCACTAAAGTAACAAACATTCTTCAATGACCAAAAAAAAGTATCTGCAGCAAAGCTTGCAACAGCAAGTGTAGCTTGCCGGTGCAAGCTATGCAGTGCAAAGCAACTGCAAAGCTTTGTCGGTGCAAGCTTTGCACAGCAAAGCTTTGCCACTGCGGTAATCACTCTACTGCATCCGAGGATAATGAAGATCCACCTTCGGTAATCACTGTACCGCCACTACTAAAAGACGACTCGGATGCAACGGTTGATACCGGAACGACTAAGATATCACGAGCCATCTTCGCAAAAAAATATTTCTGTAACATCAAAAAAAATGTATTCAATAATGCAATACATAATAATAGTAAGCAATGCAGAAAATATGAATGAACATTGCAATCTAGTTAGGTGGATTAGCTGACAAAAATAATTATAACCAAAATGAAGATGGCTGTCATTGAATTATGTGATGATATTTGAAACCTCTTTATTTTTAACGTATTGAATTGGAATGAATTTAACATTGATTTTCAGTTATTATTAGGGGAATAGTGTAAAACAGTATGTCAAACTTGTGGCGAAATATCAGTTTATTCTCAAAATTCTGATGAAAAAGAGGAGAATGGGTCATTTATTTAATTTTATATATGATAGGACAGACTTGTATCATGGTTTAAATTTAGAGGATTTGCAATATTTAGAATCGTAAAAGTTATCACTGGAAGGAGATGGCTGTTGGACCAACTGCAATGGTGCTAAATGCAGCTAAGACTCTAATCAGGTGGCAAGGCAAATCTAAATTATCAGACTATAGGCCAATGCTGTTAAAGCTTTGTTGTAATTTACGATTTAGGAAAAAAAAATAAGCATATGCTCCTGCATCTTATAGAGGCAAATAGATATACCGGATTTGCATAGGAATCACAGATTATTTTTCATCTAATAGCATACAGAATTCTATAAGTTAGCAGTGCAAACCAGATGTTGAATAAAAAGAAAAAATACCCCTGACAAGAACCGAAGCGGCGACAATTGGATGACTCAACTTCTTCAGAGATGGAAAGCGGCGACAATTGGATGACTCGCCTTCTTCAGAGATGGAAGCGGCGGCTGTAAGAGGGTCGGCAAGCCTCTTGTTGAATATGGATTGGCGGTTGTAAGCGGCGTCAGGGAGAGATCGACATCGAATTCGAAGCTGGATTAAGCAATTGAACGAACCGCCATGCCTTCAGATTTGTTTCGTTCCTTTTTTGACTGGGAAACAAAAGGCGACTAGGGTTATGTGTATTTGGGATTGGGTTAGGGTTTGTTACGTTTGTAGGCTGAAGGCATGCGCTGCACGCAACAGTCGATACAAATGAAATCGGGTATGGACTGATGGTTAGGCCCATTAAGGTTAAGTTGGTTATTTTAAAAAAAGTTGTATATTAATTTTCGGACGGATATTTTTCGGATACGGATACCACTAAAACCATATCCATATCCGGAAGGATTTTCGGATATTGGATATCTGTATCCGTATGTCAGATAACGGATATATTTCATATTTTCGGATACGGATACGGATGGATACGGATATTTCAAGTACCCGTTGACAGCCCTGGGTCAAACTAGTGTAGTTCTCACTGTATCTCATAGCCAACATAAGTGATATATGACATGTTTTGCATATTTGACACTTGAATGGATCTCGGTTTAATCCAATAATTCTTGTTAAGTGTCTAAATAGAGTCAGATATAAATGTACCAATGACCCTGAGTTGCATCCTCTGAGCTAGGTCTTGTGTAGATCTCGTTGTACCACTTAAAGATTATAAGTGATATATGACATACTTTGCATAGTTGAAACCTTCGTGGATCTCACAGCATCCATTATCGAGCATAGGTGATAACTAACCCACTTTCTATACTTGAAGTCATTAGTTTAAAATAACCAAAGTTGGTACCTTAGTGTAGCATAGTCCATAAATCGCACCCGGAGAGATCTAACGAGTGTAGGTTTCACCGTACCCCTCAGTTAGCACATAAGACAAATGACATACCCTAGATATCCGAGACCTATGTGGATCTCACTATATCCCACAATGAGCACAAGTGATATTGATCCACTCGTAGTGTCATCCCTCATCACACCTCATAGTGACCATAGGTGATATATGACATGTTTGCAAATGATTATTACCATCTACTAACATGTATGGTCACTAATACACCCTAAGGTAAAAGCCAACAGGTACAAACTTACTTCATCTGATTGTACATGCGCTTCAGGCATGATCTTGCAATCAACCACTGTAACGATCTCATTTTAAATCGTTGATGACTCCAAATGAATCACTTGACATTCGCATCAGAATCTGAGCTTCGTCTTGCATTTTACCTCCCTAAGTAGTCCATGGTCTTCCCCGAAATTGCGCTATAACTCTGCAACCAAAATCGAAGAGAAACGTCTGTTACAATGCACCATGCCTAGCCTTTACATCTCAGGCTGGTGCGCCACTGCCCACTAGTAGCAGCCTAAGGCAAGTGTTAGTCGAGCATTATGATCGTCGAATCATGCAATGTTTCCTCCGTAGTTTTGTCTAATAAGTTGACAAGCTTTCGAAATCTATCTCTTCCCCATCTGACCTCCTCTGGAGTTTGTTGGTCGACAATTTGGAAGTGGTTTTGAAGAATTGATGAATCTCTGCTTGCTTTATTATCAATCATGAAACCATATGCTTATAATACAAGCACACCGAATATCCTAACCCGTCCAAATCTAGAAAATAAGAAACAAATATCATATCCCTGAAATCACGTCCAAATCTAGAAAATAGGAAACAAATATCTTATTCCTGAAATCATGTCCAAATCTAGAAAACAGGAAACAAATGGATAAATATGTAAAAAGATATTTCCTAACAATTGTTTTCCTAATAATATCCTTTTCCAAAAAATATCTCTTTCTAAATATATCTTGATACCCCCCCCCCCCCCCCCTCTCAAGTTGGAGCATGGGATTCAAAAATGCCCAACACTACCAATCTTGATTTGAGGCGCTGAACATCCTCATTTGACAGATACTTGGTCTTGTAGATCAATTAACTACCAAGAGCACGTTTTCCTAGCGAGTGATATTCCAAATACCATGTTCCATTGTCCTCAAGAGCCTGGATTTCCTCCTTTATTGATTGTCTCCACCCATCGTACTTCGTCGTCTCTTTAAAAGATTTAGGGTCATTACCCTTGACAATAGCTGCAAGAAATCTTCGATAATTTACCGAAAAATTATCATAATTTAAATAATGTGCTAAAGGATAAGGAGTGCCTGAGGAAAGATCGGAAGAGGAAGGAGGTGAGGATATACTATTAGCAAAAACCGTATGTGTAACAAAGTCCCGATACAAGACGTTTAGGAATTTTTCTCGAAACCCACGACCCATTTCCTGTTCACGGACTACTGAAGCTGCTATTGTAGATGAGGGTGTAGCGGCCTGATCAGTCGCTGGTGAGATCTCAGGAGATGTTGGGTCTGATGGTTAAGTTTGTTGTTCACCTAAAAATTAGTCAACCTCAGTTTCATTATCCAAAATTAATTCAGCAAAATCCTCGTGAACCTCTTGATCAATATGTTTATTATCCATGGTGTTCACATCTTCCGAACACCCAAACAGGAACACATCCTCAAGGAATTTTATATTTTGCAAAACAAAAAATTCTTGTGTATCCAAATCAAACAATCTCCGCCCCTTTTTACATAACGGATATCCAATAAAAACACATTTTCTACTTCGGTTAGCAAATTTATCTCCTTTAGTTTTCTGATTATGAGCAAAACAGAAGCACCCAAAGGTTCAAATAGCAACAAAAAGGGGGGTTTATTAAAAAGTATTTTGAATTGTGCTTTATTCAGTGAAAGAGGAGTTAGGGGACGATTGATTAAGTGAACAGCAGCAAGAGCACATTCGCCCCAAAAATAAATAGGCAATTTTGCATGAAAACTCAATGCCTGACCAACATTCAAGATATGCTTATGCTTCCTCTCAACTCTCCCATTTTTTGCGGAGTACCCACACAAGAAGTTTGAAACAGAATTCCGGCTGCATTAGAATATTCAAGCAAACAATTAAACTCAGTCCCGCTGTCACTTTGAACTACTTTAATTGTTTGAGAAAATTGTCTATCAACCATAGCAACAAAAGCCATAAACATTTGAAATACTTCCAATTTATCAACTAACAAATAAATCCAAACTACTTTTGAAAAATCATCAACTATTGTCAAAAAATAGCGAGCTCCACACGACGAAACATGTTTATATGGATCTCACAAATCACAATGTATTTTCTCAAAAATCCAAAAAGCTTTATTTGTACTCAAAGGAAATTTGCCTCTAGGATGTTTAGCACGCATACACACTTCACATCCCTGATCTAAATGATCTTTATTACTATTAACACAAGGAATTAACTTAACTACTTTTTCTGAAGGATGTCCGAGCCGACGAAGCCATAACTCCAAATTTGATGTTGCTTCAGCAGTAGACGCAAATTTCAGTTTTCTAAAGTAGTACAATCCATCTCTCCATAGTTCCTATTCTAATCGGCTCCTTTTTTCGGTCCTATATAGCACAAATATGAGAATCAAATTGGACAACAGTTTGTAAATCATCATTAAGTTGAAAGATAGAAAGTAAGTTGCAACTCAAATTTGGAACATAAAGAACTCCGATACGAGTAATTATGTCTGATAAACGAATGCGTCCTACCAAAGCAGAAACTACCTTTTCACCGTTCGGCAAACCAACCAGGCATTCAAATTTTTGCGTGCCAAACAACCAAGAGCTTTCTCCTGTAACATAGTGAGTTGCTCCGTTATCAATAATCCAAGACAAGGCATCAAACTTGCCATTCAATCTATTGTCATGAATTTTAGCATTACCAAGAAGACTTGACATAGCCATATCAGGTTACTCTAGAAAAAATGTTCTCTAATGCTCTGATACCATGAAGAATTGATGAATCTTTGCTTGCTTTATTATCAATCATGAAACCATATATTTATAGTACAAGCACACCAAATATCATATCTCGTCCAAATCTAGAAAACAAGAAACAAATATCCTAGCCCTGAAATCACGTTCAAATCTAGAAAATTGGAAACAAATATCCAATCCCTGAAATCATGTCCAAATCTATAAAACAAGAAACAAATAGATATGTAAAAAGATATTTCCTAACAATTGTTTTTCTAAAAATATCCTTTTCCAAAAATAACTCTTTCTAAATATATCTCAATAGGTTTCTTATGCATTTGAAAACCGATTTTGACACACAAAATTCACTCTTTGCACGTGTAAAGTGTAACAAGCAAACGTAGTGACCAGACCTCCTTGAACATGCCTAAACAACATAACCAAATTTCTTACCTTTTATGATGCCTACATATGCACCATACACTCATTTGTGTACATTTATACATGCATGAACACAAAACCATAATTTCAACTATATGAGTGACACTTTGGACTTCACTAGAATGTTTTCTTGATCTAGTACCTTCTCAAATAACTTATCACTCATGATAATCGCTATGGCTAAGTGATGTGCTTTTCACTTGTTTATATACAATTATGAATATTCACATATGTGAATATAAACACACACACACACACGACTAACTTCAGTAACTAATTACACATGGCTAAGTGATGCGCTTTCCACTTGAGTCGTCGCCGATTAAGTGATAATATATTCCTGAGATCTGGATCTGCAATATGAAAGCTTGACACAATTCGTTTTAGAGTTCACTGGTTTTGGTTTGCCGGGATAGATCTGATGTTATGTCAGATCTGAAAGCCATTCAAAGTAGACGTCGCTTGGAAGATTGTCATTGAAAATAATGCTGATCTTCATCTCCTGAAAAAAAAAAAACAATGTCACCTGAAATAAGCTGCAATAAAGACGTTATGTAAGTTTCATTTGGTATTTTAACAAGTTGATTATGATCATTTAACATTTGATTTTATAAATCAGCTTAGTGCACGATGATTGGGCATAACAACACTATATTTGAATAAGTGTCATTTCACTTCCCAAACTCTATTGAAAAATTACAAGTTAAATCTTTACATTGATGTTTGGGTGGGAAACATTTGTTCCAGAAAAGGCAATAATTACCTAAATTCTTCATTGCTTCTATTTAAGGTACAATTTTGAAAGTGAAGTCATACTGATTTTTAAGATACAAATATCTTTTGAAATCAAGAGAACTCTTTATTCAATAAAAAAAATCATTGTGGATACACTCTTCCAAATTTCTGTAATGTCCTTTTGAACTTGTTAACTAAAAGCAGTTTATTTTTAAATTTGGTACTTAACAAAGGGTGGTAATCTTTAAATACCACATGTCAGCATAGGTAGTATATACTAGAGTTCCAATTGAATAAAGATGTCATTTGTAGAGAATAATTGGTTTGTGTAAGTGTGCAGTTGTTTTGTCGTTTTTCTTGCAAGCATGGAATGTTTAGTTGAGATGAATTTCAGTGAAATCTTATCTCTTCTATTTATATGTCATTTGAGGTAAGATATGTGAACTCGGCCTCCTTCTTTTTTTCTTTATTTATTGATAGGTAGAAGTGGATGGTATTAAATGAATATCTACTTATAAGGTTATTCTCGAAGATTTATAGGTTTGATGAATGTCATTACTACACCTTTCATATATGAGATAAGCAGCAAGTGAGAAAAGCAGCAAGTCAATGGCACAAAAAGAATAAAAACTAACCTAAAATGGTAGCTCAGTTGGTGACGTGTAGATGATAAAGAGATAGTACAATAAAATCTCAATAGAGCAGCAATAACAAAAATTGCTAGTAACATGAAGCATGCGAAGATGATGTGATTTGTGTATAATAGGTGTATTTAATGTTATTAAGTGTTATTTTGACATAGTAGGCTGTAATTGTTGGCTCGCCAATGACTTAAATTGTATTTGTTTATAATACTTTCTTAAATATACAAGCTTTACATATATCTGATTGTCTATGACTATGTACATTGATTATGTCGCATGTTTGACACCGACGGTTTGGTTTTATATAATAATTCTATTTGATTTGCGATTCTAATTATGTGACGTAACAATGAATTTTCAACGGCATTGGAATCGAAATGTCGCCACTAAAATTCAACGATGCCACTGTGACCTTACTTCCCTAATATAAAAAGGTGCTACAAATGCATCGCTAATGTTTAGCGATGCTAAAGTGATGTCAGTTCTATGATGCCGCAGCGACTACACATAATTTAGTGATGCCCATTTTTCTGACTCACATTTTACGTCATTGCGGCATCACTAAAGAATTTAGTGACTCCATAGCAACGCCTAATGTGCATCAGAAAATCGCAAGTTTGTAGTATTTCAAGAACATGGTATTATACATCATTCATAAAACGCAATTCGAACTTACAGTAGCATTTCTAAAACTTTACAAAAGAATCTAATTGTTGCAGTGATGATTTACACATTAATTCCTTCCAATATCTAAATGAATTTTAGGTGGAGAAAATAGTGAAACCACGTTTCAAATTGATATCTTATTCCATTAATATTACCAAACTACTCATGGTTAGTACCGGCACATTTTATAAAGAGAATAGCAAGGCACTAACTAGTCATTAAGGATTTACACATTAATACCATCCAATATCTAAATGAATTTTAGGTGGATAATATAGTGAAACCAAGTTTCAAATTGATGTCATACTCCATAAATATTACCAAACTACTCATGGTTAGTATCAGCACATTTATAAAGGGAACAAGGCATTAACTAGTAACTAAGGCAACAAATATAGCGTGACTAGTTAAACGCATAAGACATGACAACACCATGAGTTTTTACAAGCACTAATAAAATTCCACATGATAAGTTCCCCATTTACTAGAACATTGTATTATACATCGTTCATGAAACGCTATTAGAACTTAGAATAGCATTTCTAAAACTCTACAGAATAATTTAATTGTTGCAGTGATGATTTACGTATTAATTCCATCCAATATCTAAATGAATATTATGTGGATAATATAGTGAAACCATGTTTGAAACTGATATCTCATTCCATAAATATTGTCAAACTACTCATGGTTAGTACATTTTGTAAAGAGAACAACAAGGCATCAGCTAGCCATTCACAAAACAAATATAATGTGACTAGTTAAATGCATAAGACATAACAACACCATGAGTTTTCACAAGCACTAACATCAAATTCCACATGAATTCTCGCAAAATGAATGATAATAAAAGTAAAGTAATTGAAATAACGAAAGTTGTGAATGACCCTTGTTAATGGTGATAGGATGCCCAGTTTAAGTGGTTAGAAGTCTCGATTGATCCTCTGGGCATTAGCAGCTACCTACTTCCTAGAACTATTGTACCTTTAGTTCCATTTACTATAAATATACATTTTCTGCTCCTAAAAGTGTTTGCTACAAGTGAACACTTTATAATCACATAAATCATAATATAACACCATATGCAAGAGGATACTATACCTGTAATGTTTACAATGCTCTACATGTTGGGAAATAAACTTGCTATCAATTAGACTAAGGCTGCGTTTGTTTTTAATAAAAAGTTCTGAATGCCAGTTCTGATCTATTAATCAGAAGTTTTCGGACTGTTTTTTTTTCTGTTATGAATAAAATCATTTATTTAGATAAAATAATTCAAAACATTTTTACTACTTAATTTTTTTCTAAATGTTGAATATTGCTTTTTGTTTTGAATGTTGAATGCAAACAAACAAGTTAATAATTATTCAGCATTAAACAATCATCATTCAAACTTCAGAATTCAGCAATTAGAATTTAGAATTCATCATTTTAAGCAAACAGAGCCTAAGCTTATGTCTATGATTGAAAACATAACGTTTCAACAATTTAATTCTCATGGTTTACATCTAATTTAAGCATCTTCAAATGTATGCTTTTAGAATATGGTGAGTTTTTAAACATTAGAATTTGATTTCTACAAATTCTTACCATTAACCGTTTTCTCCTTTTCCAGATCCAATTTATCTTTATAATCATTATTGATTTCATCATCCATTTTCGTTCTCATTTTTCATTCTCATTCTCAAATCATAATGTGTTTGTTTGGATGAACGAACTAGAATGTAAAAAACTTTTGTTTGAGAGATTATTAAAGGAATTAATTGTGTAATAAAGTTCCACATCACATATATCGCTTGGTAGAAGAACCACAAGTGTTATTAAACCCATCATGGTCGATCCAAATTTAACTTCAAGGAGCTCTGTTCTTCTTATGTCAAGGCTACGTATCTCAAAATTTAGATCCGCTTTCAGTGGATCCAAGATATATCTTGAGATGGTTCATATTATAATGACACTAATATTAAATAATGTGTACATTTTGATAAATTTAATGCAATGACTGAAGTTATGTATTATACATATGACTAAGCATGTATCACATTTTTTGTCATCTGTATACGACCAAAGACTCTGTAACGACCTACATTTTATGTATTGATGGATCATAAAATATTTTTACTTAATTCTTTAAGGGTCGGATCATTCTCATCTTTTGATATGTTGTTCATGGGGATATGAGGCATGTCCATGATTTTTATTGCCCTTGTTATTTTGTTTAGGGCATAACTTTTGAATGGGATTGAATCCGGAGCTAGGATCGATTTCATTGGATCGGGAATGGTGTTTCCAATTTTGTAGAGTGGTACATTAAGGATTTGGCTGAGCAGTTTGGGAGAAATCGTTGTTTTAGTGTTGATTCTTTCTAGACAATCTAATTAGTTATTAGTGGGCTAATTAGTGAGGCCCATTAAGGCCAGACGTTGTTGGCTACAAATAGGAGGGTGGGGAAAAGATAATTGTTTAGTTTCTTCACTTCCTCATTTGGTTGGGTGTTGGTGACTCTCTGGCCCAATCAAATACACCTCCACTTCATTTCAATTCATAGATTTGTGAACTAGGATTGAAGATCAACATCGAGGAAAGGTAGACCGCGTCAATTGGATTGATTCGGAGGCTACATTCTTCGCTGTCTGGAATTAGAGATTATTGATTTGTGGTTATTTTAGGGATTTAATGAGTAATAATCGTCTCTCACATAGATTCAATCGAGTATATGGGTTTAGTTGGTCTTAATTTCATTCATACAAGTTATATTCACCTAGACTTAATCAATATAAGTATATTTAGAATTCGGATCGCACCATATGATATAAATTAGTTAATTAACGGAAAATTCATACTTTAACATTGAAATCGTATGTTCATCATGTCTATATGCAAGTTTAGATCCAATTATTGAATCATTTAACATTTTATCATGATTTGGTGAATTTCATATGGTTATATGATGATTAGTTGTTGTTCTAATGATTGTATGATGAGTGTTTGTTGTGTTATTGATTGTTTAGTTGAAATTGGATGATTTGGATGAGTTGTATGCATAGATGTTCATCGTTAAAGCTTATGTCGGTTGGTCGGAGAAAATCCAAGGTTCAGTTGATCGGAATCGGGCAAAACTTGGCTGAGGAGCTCCGGAGGTGGAGTCGAGGAGATCTAGAAATTTTGAGCTCCAAAGCTCCATAATTTTTGATGCATCGCATGTACTTTGATCGGGTCGCATGAGCTTGGATTGGGTCGCATGTATTTTGATCAACGTCAGCCGAAAACATGAAGTGAAAGAACATGGTGAAAGCTTCAAGCAGATGGGTCGTATGGACTTGGGTCGGTTGGCTTGTGGTGGATCGTTCGTGGCAAACTTTGGGTCGGTCCGGTATGGAACGAGGGTTGTGGAGAGTTTCATAGAAGATTGTGGATTATAGATGGTTCGTGGGTCGTTGGATCGGAGGTGAGCTACATGGAGCTGGGACGGTGTGACCCATGGGGTGCGACCCATGTGATGGATTGTGAACGACCCATAATAGAATGGTCGAAATGAGTTGATTTTTTGGTGAGACCAACGAGCATGGTTTATGAAGGCAATTTGCAAAGTTTTGTAGCCGTTTGACCTAACATGATGAAGACGTGACTCAACAAATGTTGTGGCTTCCATGTTGAATTCAGATGGAATGTTTGAAGTAGGGTCGAGTGATCATTGATCGTAGGATGATGCAACGAGTTTATGAAGACGGTTCAAAAGGGTGTTTTGAGTTCGTAGACAATGGTTTGCTCGAGAAGGTGGTTAAGCTTCTGATATAGTCGTCAGGATAAATGGCTAGAGTTTTGAAGTGCCGAAGGATCGTCGTTAGTCGGAGGTTCTAGGGGACTCTAAGTAGGGATATAATGATGACACCTAAAAGGCTAGGTGATTAGTCGAGTACGCTGGGCAGTCACGATGGGCCTTGGTAGGAGTCACGATAGCGTATGGAGTTTTGATAGAATCAAGGTTACCATTATCCCTTGACGAATGGCAAGATGGGCCAGTTATATGATTAACGATGGATTCAAGACAAGACAGACGGTGGTAGCCAAGGTCATGGATGTTATTGGTTGCTTGCATCATCTTGTGTGGATTATTCGATGTTGAAGATGATATTTCTTGGGTGCTTATCGGATGTTGGTTTTGGCCTTCGGGGTTTGATTAGGATGATCCAACTAGATAATTGGTTGCTATGGATATTACTGTTTGTTTCTTCTATGATTCTCTTGGAAGGTTATCACCGTAGGTTGTGGAAGAGAAGTCGGATTTAGAATCCTACTATATTGATGTATTAGGCAGATAAAATGATTGAACTGCCTATTACCCATATGCTTTATTGTTGATGTTGGTAGTTGTTTTATCGCTCATTAAGACAGTTGTCTGACTCAAGGTTTTATATTTCCCACTTATTACCATGGGATGTTCATCAATGTTGTTGATGGGCAAACTAAGTGACATGCAATAGATCTTAATGAAGACCAGGCTGCTGAGCGACGATGAGCTGGAGGCTGATGTATTACTATCTACCATACATTATTATTGTTTTCGTTGATGGTGATGATGTGTTATTCTTAGTGAAATTGTAGTAAGGCTTTTTGTATAGATTTCATGTAACACAATTGTTTGTATGGGAAATTTTCATGGTGATATTGAAATTTGAAATTCTGTTTAATTATGCTTCACTATTATATCTTGTTGTATATGTTATGTTATATTTTATCCATGCGTTGTGAGTTATACGACCTGTTCCGTTGGTGTTATTCTACATTGATGATCATCCATAGCTGTCTGGCACGTCTTTTAGCGCACTATTTCCTTTGTTAAGTGCGGGAGTTATGGGCGGCCGTCACATTTAGTATCAAAGCTTTGGTTAATCGATTTTATCCAAAGTTTGCATGCGTAATGACGTATGAGCAACATATTTGTACTTTCCTAATGGATGAATACTATATTATAGTATCTTGTATAGTAGCACTTGAACTTCATTGCAAATTTTGTCATATACGGACTATTCATTCTATTTTCAGAGTTAGAATGAGTCGTTGATCTTCGAGACATGCTGCTAGGGAGGAACCTGCTCCGGGAGGGGGACTGAGAGGAGACCTAGTTGATTACCCAACTATGTTCGAGGCCACGGTGGTAGCAATCATGAGGAGGGTACCCACTTTAGAAGCAACCGAGGGTAGATGTTGGTGTTCATGTGCAAGCGCCTAGGATGGTTGATTTCGCTAAGCTGTGTAAGGATTTCACCATTCTTGGTAGGAAGCCATTTTTGGAGATAGAGCCGACTGCCGAGATTCAAGGGCGGCTTGATACTTATGTTCGAATATTCATAGATTTGGGTTTTGACGATGCAACTAAGAGAATGCTTTCATCGAGGCAGCTAAAGGGCAGAGCTATGGATTGGTGGAACTCTATCACTATAGAGACTACTGAGGATAAGATCAATTGGGATCAATTCTGAATCAAGTTTGAGACAAACTTCATTTCTACCACTCAAAAGTCAGTTCTATTCAAAAAGTTTGTTGAGCTAAAGCAGAGTAATTGACCAGTGTTGTAGTACGTTTCTGGGTTTTAAGCTTTGTCCAAGTATCTCGTTCGTATATTGAGACTCCTTATTAGAAGAATGAGAAATTCGTCATGGGCTTGGATACATATCTTGGGAAGCAATTGGTCGATCATTTGGATGACCCTAATGAGAAAATTCAGATCGGAGGGAACCAGGCGACACAAAAAGCAAATAGTGGGAAAGCCATCAACCGGTTCGGATCGGAGGGAACCAGCGTAGGAAAGAAGCAAGAGTCAAAGACACGCAGACATCACATCGGTTCGGTTCGGAGAAGCACTTCAGCGACACCAAAAGAAAAGCAAGCAGTCTCATCGGATAGGATCGGAGGCGGCCGATCCGAAACCCTTTTTTCTGAATCTGTGACTGTTGCTACACACGTTCCCTGAAGATTCGAGCCAAGCACGATCATTTCCTCCCACGATCTCCCACTAAATCGATGCGTTGTCACCATCTGGAGGCCTCCGAACATGACTCTCATGGGATGGGTGCCACGCAGTTCCGAACCGGAGCCACTTCGAGGAGATTTTTCACCTATAAATACACCATCAAGAGGCATTTGAAAGGATCTTTTGGCAAATTCTCAGTTCTAACTTCTTTCATAGCCGAATTTCATAACCACATTCAGATCAAAATCATCTCTTAAAGTCTATTTTTGAGAGATTTGACTGAGCTTATGCATTGTAATTGTGAAGTTGACTGAGAATCATTGTCATATTTGCATTCAAATCATCAATAAAAAGAATAGAAAGTGGACGTAGGCTCTTTAATACCGAACCACTATAAATCGTGTGTTCTTCATTGTTTTTTAGTTCTATTTCATTAAAACCATAGCTAATTTGGGTGATAGAACCGATTTTTGGTCTAACATTTTTGGTGCTTTCACTGAGAAACCTTCGAATTCTCGGCCTTTTTGGGATTATCATTCGACTATTTGGACTTTCAAATTCAAAGAGGTTAATCCCTTGTCTCTGACATCTTTCAGTACTTATTGACTAACCGTTGAAGAATCGAGTGTCATGCTAAGACCAAAGGAAAAGAAGTGTAAGGCGCTAGTGGAAACGATGCTAGAGAAGATCAGCAAGCCATCGTATTAACAAGTTCACGCCCTCAAAGCTCTGGAGCAGACCGCTCCGATCAGGAGGATCCAAACCGGATGGGAAGCGCCGATCCGAACCGGATGGAAGGCACCGATCCGATCCGGTCTAATGAGGTTGAGGGCACTCACTCTCTCCATCCGAACCGCCCCGCCCCTACCAGGCCACTGTGAACCGATCCGATCCGAACCAGAATGAAGCTGGAACTTCTACTCGAGCACCCTCTAACGCTCCGATTCCAGCCACGATGACTAATGTTCAGCCTGATCCATCTGCACCCATTACCCAGGAGACTTCTCACATTTTCTTGACATGCTCCAGAGCACTAAAGAAGCATTGGAAGCCCAAAGGCGTGACAACCTTCGCATGCAGGAAAACATGATCACTATGGGTAGAGAACTACAGGAGCTCCGGAGGCAGAAGACTCCTTCCCCAACACGCCGCCTTGCTACAGATGATTCGTCTTCTTCGGACGAAGAACGCCCCCGCGAGAGAAGGCCGCTTGAACGACCTCAGAACCTCGATCAATTGACTTTTGGATCTTTGGGATCCCGAGAAGACGCCGCTCGTGTGTTGGGCCCTGATGACCCAAGCCTGCAACAACCTATGTTGCTACCTATGCGCGGATCCCACGTCCTACCCAGGGATCCTAGTATTACCAACCCTACGCAGCAACAGCTTCTCCAACCTCTACCTCCTGAGATCGACCGGGAGCACAGAGAGCAACGTAGAGCAGCTGCCGCCAGAAATAGGAGGTTATCCCCTGATCAGGAACCCAGGGGTAATCCGAACATCAGACCTAGAGAGCCTGTGCAGACATTAACAAATGCCAATGTATGGGCAATGGTGCGCCAGATTATGTCCGAAAGCCGGCGGTATACTAATGAAGATTGGGGCATTGAACGAAGTCATACCCCCTTCACAGATGACATACTGAATTTCCAGTTCCCCATGCGATTCAACTTGCCTAAGATGGATTGATATTCAGGAAGAACAGACCCCGGGCAGCATCTGATGAGATATGCATGGTTCATGAATGCGGCAGCAGCACCAGATGCCGTAAAGTGAAAAGCTTTTCCAATCTATCTTGAAGACGTAGCGTTAATGTGGTTCACCCGACTCCCTCCTCGGTCGGTATCAAATTTCACAGAATTGAGTGAGCGCTTCATGAATCAGTTTCGACTCCATGCCCAAAAGTCCAAGACCGTCATAGAATTGTCACGGATTAAACAGGCCCCAGGAGAATCTTTGAAGTCATATTTAGATCACTTCAACCTGGCCGTTACCGAAGTTAGTGATCCCCTTGAGCCCACTATCCAAATGGCCTAGATAGAAGGGGTAGATCCTGACATAGAGTTTGGGGATTACTTGGCTGGAAAACCACCTCCTACTAGAGAATTGTTCTATGAAAAGGCTAATATCTGCTTAAGGCGAGAAGAAGCTAAGGAAAATCGGAAGAAAAAGTCCGAAGGGGCCTCAAAGGAAGGTGTCCAGAGTAACGTTGATGTGAAACAATCTAGTGACAGTTCAGGGAAGGTGGAAGTTGTTGAGACAAGATTTTGATCGATGCCAACATATAAAGGTGCAGAGAAGATCATTTCACAGAGAAAAGGTTTTTTACTTTGAGTCATGTTAGAAATATGTTAAAATCTATCCTCAAAGTATAACACGAATGCACAAAACAATATCATATCTTTGTTGCTGAAATCTGTATATTTGAGGAATTGAAAAGTCACAGAAAAAGCCCAAACGGTCCAGGTTCCGACCGGGATAGAGTGCAGAGTGATATAGACTATGGACCGAGGTCCTCCGGTCAATAGCCAGAAAACGATCGACCGCCCAAAAAAGGACCGGTCGACCAGTTTTACTGTGTTTGCACTTAACGGCTATTTTTTTGATTCTTTAAATTTCCAGAAACTTAACCAGTCGACCGATGATTTTCAACCAGTCGACCGGTTCCGAACAGCAAGCTTTTTTATGAAGGGTTGCTTCCATTCATCAAGAGTTTTCTCTTCAATTTTCAATGGAAACGGATGCAATCTTTTGTAGAAACTCTTCATGAAGGAATGCAACTATTCTACACTATAAATAGACTTGAAATCATACTTTCAAATCACCGATTCTTGCTCTAAATTCTGATCTTACTTTCTAAATATTATTTCATTCTAAAAGCTCTCAAATATTTCAATTGCTTATTGAATCATTGAAATTATTTCATATCTCTTCATTCAATAAGTAATATACTTCCTTAAATCTACGCATTCAAAGTATATACTTGAGGATCAGATTATAGGAAGATTGTACTCAAACTGTTGACTATCCGTGTTGAATCAAGAACACAAAGCAGAAGTCAAAACCATTGTATCAGTTGAAGTCTTGTGTTTGATCAGGCAAGTTTTGAAGTCCTGTGTGTGATCAGCCAAGTGTTGAAGTCCCATGTGTGATCAGGCAAGTGTTGAAGTCCTCGTGTTGTTAGAGGCGTGAAATCCCGTTCGGCTGCTCGGGTGTTGTGAACCTGTTCCTCCGGGTGAAGCGAGGTTGTTGATTATTGAAAATCCAGAGAGAGGTCTGGGACTGGACGTAGGATGGTGCTCCGAACCAGTATAAAAAGCCATGGTGTGATTTTTCCATTTTTTACTGCATTTACTATACTATTGTTCTGTGATTAGCTATTACTTTATACTTGAATATTGTTTGTCATATTACACGATCCTTGTGAGTGTATTATACTTTGCACATATACACGCACAATCACTTTCAATTGGTATCGGAGCCTGGCGTTCTAGAGATCGTAACAACATCCTAGAACAAATGGCAATAAAGAAATCTATTCAGGGAATTAGAAAATGGAAGAGCAACAAAGTAGAATCAGGAGAGCAAGGAAACAAGCGTCTCATCGCTAAAGTCAGATCACAATCGGTATGTACAGATTCATTATTTAAAGATCTTTTGTTAGACCATGAAAAATTATTGAAACTCAATACAGTCATTTTAGCTATGTCAAAAAATCACAAGCAAGAAAATTCCAAATTAAAACAATCGTTTGGTAAAACAAGCCAAATGTTTTGAAAATACCTTAGAAGAGCTTGTTTTTCAAAAAGATTTCCTTCAAAAAGAAAATGAGCAACTAGAAGATAAAAACAATGTTCTTTTAAAGGAAATCGATCTTTTGCAAAATAGAAATAAATCATTAGAAGATTCTTTAAATAATTCAAGTTCTTTAATATCGTCTCTTGAAAAAGAGAATGGGGCTCTAACTAAAAAGAATTTGGAATTACCTAAAGAATGTGAGTTTTTAAAGGTGAATAGTAATATTTTGCAAAATGGAATTTCTGACTCAAAAGAAAAATTACAATCATCTTTATATAATTCAGAATCTCAAATTAGTTGTCTCGAAAATGAGAATAGAACTTTAAAATGGAAGAATTCTGAATTAAATAAGGGTATTAATAACAAGGTTTCTTTTGAAATTATCAATCACGACTGTGGAATCAAATGTACAAATAAATTCGCGAAATTTAGTAAAGGTCAAAATGATTTAAACATGATTTTTATATCTCGACCTTTACATGATAAAAGTGGTATAGGATATAATAATCATAGAAATAGTACTAGATATACTTTTATGTACAATAAGAATATCACTGCTAGTACTAATGCACATCCAAAACCCAATTATTATAGAAATTCGAATACTTCTATGACTAGCGGTATTTAAAATAAATATAGAAGTACGAATAGGAATATCACTAGAGATTACTTAAGTATTTGGGTTCCTGTAAGTTGGAAAAACAGAGAAAAATATATCGATGATTATTTTGATTCAGTGGTTAATAATGAAAATTTTATCTTTAAAAGTTCCATTAAACCCTCTTGGGTATGGTTACCTTCCATCTAACCCATGGACCCAAACAAAGCAAGTGGGTACCAAAACTATATATCTTATACTTGTTGCAGGTACACCACAATAAAGAGAAGGTTATTCGACATCTCTGAATATCGTTGAAAACTCAGCTTATCAAAAAAATCACATGATTCAGTATCCCCTAATGGTGCTATAATTATTTGTATTCTCTACTACTCTCGAATACTGTGCTTATTATGGTATTTATTCTTTTTAATCGATGACAAAGGGGGAGAATTGTTTTCTCTTATGATTATTCATATCATTCATGTTACATATACTATCATTTAAAATTATGTGCTTAATATGGTAATAGTATATGTGATCTAACATTTGTTAATGCAGGAATCAAAAGGTAAGATTATTTATATTATGAACTAACAAATGTTGCAGAAATTCAGGGGGAGCTTTATATTTAGAGGGAGAAAATCCAAGGTGTTGTCATTAATCAAAAAGGGGGAGAATGTTGAGACAAGATTTTGATCGATGCCAACATATAAAGGTGCAGAGAAGATCATTTCATAGAGATAAGGTTTTTTACTTTGAGTCGTGTTAGAAATATGTTAAAATCTATCCTCAAAGTATAACACGAATGCACAAAACAATATCATATCTTCGTTGCTGAAATCTGTATATTTGAGGAATTGAAAAGTCACAGAAAAAGCCCAAATCGTCCAGGCTCCGCCCGGGATAGAGTGCAGAGTGATATAGACTATGGACCGAGGACCTCCGGTCCATAGCCAGAAAACGGTCAACGGCCCAAAAAAGGACCGGTCGACCGGTTTTACTATGTTTGCACATAACGGCTATTGTTTTGATTCTTTAAATTTCAAGAAACTTAACCAGTCGACAGATGATTTTCAACCAGTCGACCGGTTTCGAACAACAAGCTTTTTTATGAAGGGTTGCTTCCATTCTTCAAGAGTTTACTCTTCAATTTTCAATGGAAACGGATGCAATCTTGTGTAGAAACTCTTCATGAAGGAATGCAACTATTCTACACTATAAATAGACTTGAAATCATACTTTCAAATCACCGATTCTTGCTCTAAATTCTGATTTTACTTTCTAAATATTCTTGCATTCTAAAAGCTCTCAAATATTTCAATTGCTTATTGAATCATTGAAATTATTTCATATCTCTTCATTCAATAAGTAATATACTTCCTTAAATCTATGCATTCAAAGTATATACTTGAGGATCAGATTATAGGAAGATTGTACTCAAACTGTTGACTATCCATGTTGAATCAAGAACACAAAGAAGAAGTCAAAACCATTGTATCAGTTGAAGTCCTGTGTGTGATCAGGCAAGTGTTGAAGTCTTGTGTGTGATCAGGCAAGTGTTGAAGTCCTGTGTGTGATCAGGCAAGTGTTGAAGTCCTGTGTGTGATCAGGCAAGTATTGAAGTCCTCGTGTTGTTAGAGGTGTGAAATCCCGTTCGGCTGCTCGGGTGTTGTGAACCTGTTCCTCCGAGTGAAGCGAGGTTGTTGATTAGTGAAAATCCATAGAGAGGTCCGGGACTGGACGTAGGACAGTGCTCCGAACCAGTATAAAAAGCCCTGATGTGATTTTTCCATTTTTTACAGCATTAACTATACTATTTTTCTGTGATTAGCTATTACTTTATAATTGAATATTGTTTGTCATATTACACGATCCTTGTGAGTGTACTATACTTGACAAGTACACGCACGCACTTTCAGAAGTAAATGTTGGCAACCAGAGTGGGGGTAATAGCAATAGAAATGGGAACGGCAATAGAAGGAACAGAAACCGAGGGAGTAGCTCTAATAAAAGACCCAGATTCCAGACTTTTGAAATTTATACGCCGTTAAATGATACGTTGGAGAATTTTTATTTAGATACATATAGCATATTGCAGTAGAAAAAACCACCACCTAGAGATTCTACTGAGAAAGAGATTGCAACAGGAAAGTTTTGCTTGTTTCATGGTACCCACTGTCATTCCACCAATGAATGCCGTCATTTGAGAGATATCGTCGAAAGATTGTTGCGAGAGGGGAAGTTGGATGAGTACAAGGTCGCCCCAAGGGACAGGGGGACAAGCCCCGAACCAAAACCAGCCTACTTCAAAACCCACAGCTCAGCAAAAAGGTAAGGGGATCGTCATTAATACTATTATAGGCGGATCTCACTTAGTTGGTCGTAGTTTTAAAGCAATGGACCAGTACGATAGTCCCGCCAAGCATTTTGGGGTAGGAGAATGCAGTACCCTCGAAGACGTTACTCCAGTAAAACAACAAAAGGCGATGTCGGACGATGTTGTATTCCGCAATAGAGATGATTCCGGAGTTCAATCTCCAACCACGATCCACTAGTGATTACCATAACAATTGGCCCTGCTTTAGTCCATAAAGTGTTAGTGGACAACGGGGGCTCGGTCAATATCCTCTTCAAGAAAGCTTTCGAACAAATGAGACTCGAAGCAAAAGATTTAAAGCCATGTGAAGGATGGATACGTGGCTTTAACGGAGCATCTACAGCTCCGATGGGTTTTGTGGAACTACCAGTCACACTAGGGCAGGAAGATCGCCAAAGAGTAAGGATCCTGTCGTTTGTAGTTTTGGATGTGGAATTGCCTTACAATGCCTTCCTAGGCCGACCAGCTCTTGCCGAATTTAGGGCATGTATTGCACCTTGGTGCTTGCTGCTTAAATTCCCGACTGACTCGGGAGTTGGGGTGATGAGGGGCGACCAAGCTACGGGACGAGCTTGTTACATGACGGAGTTAAAGATGTTAATGAAGGGGTTGAATATAGAAGCTAAGGATGATTCCGCCCCTCAAAAGGAGGCCTCAGCATAGCAATTAAGGGGTCCTGCCCCAAGAGAGTCGCCCTCAGACTTGCTCGAGGATATAGATCATAGAGAGTATAGAGAACCCGGGGACAGGAAGGCAACTCCCAACTAAATAACAATAGATATACCTATTGATGAAACAGATCCAACAAAAGTACTAAAGATCGACTCGCAACAGGATCCAGTTAGAGCGAGGGAATTGGATGATTTCTTAAAGGCAAATCTGGATGTGTTTGTCTGGACTCACGTTGACATGTGTGGGATTTCGCCTACCATCATGAGCCACTCTTTGTGTATTAATCCAAAGCACCCACCGGTCAAGCAGAAGAGATGGATTTAGGCCCAGAGCGGTCAGTAGCTTTAAAAGAAGAAGTAGAGTAATTAAAAGATAATGGATTTATTAAGGATTCAAAATATCCCGACGGATATCGAATCTTGTCCTGGTCAAAAAGTCAAATGGGAAGTGGCAGACGTATATCGACTTTTCTGATTTGAACAAGGCTTGCCCGAAGGACAGCTTTCCTCTTCCCAGAATTGATCAACTAGTAGATCCGACGGCCGGGCATGAGTTTTTATCCTTTATGGACGCCTATTCCGGGTACAATCAAATTCCCATGCACATACCAGATCAATAGCATACAAGCTTTATCACAGACTTGGGGTTATATTGTTACGTGGTAATGCCATTTGGGTTAAAGAATGCGGGAGCCACGTATCAGCGCCTAGTCAACCGCATGTTTTATAATCAAATCGGGAAAACCATGGAAGTTCACGTGGATGATATGCTCGTGAAATCCAAGCAATCTCCCGATCATACGAAGGACTTAGCAGAAATGTTTAGCATACTACGAAGGTATGGGATGAAGTTGAATCCCTTGAAGTGTTCTTTTGGAGTGGCATCAGGCAAGCTCCTCGGCTTTATCGTGAGTTCCAGAGGAATTGAAATCAATCCGGACCAAATAACAACAATCTAGAATATAGAGGAGCCGCAAAAGATTAGGGATGTTCAAAGCTTAGCTGGGAAGGTTGCAGCACTGGGCAGGTTCATCTCCAAAGCAACTGACAAGTGTGTACCTTTCTTCGATCTCATAAAATGGGGAAAGCGGAATTTTGAGTGGACTCCCGACTGTGTGGAGGCGTTCCAGAATCTATTAGACTTCTTAGAAAAGCCTCCAATATTATCAAAGCCTGTGGAACATGAGGATTTGTTCGTCTACTTGGAGGTATCATCTCACGCCGTCAGCACAACATTAGTACGTGAAGAGGATAAAGTCCAAAAACCTGTGTACTACGTAAGCAAAAAACTAGCTGCTGCAGAACGTAACTATCCGAAGATAGAGAAGCTTGCTTATAGCCTCCTGATTGCTTCCCGCAAACTTCGCCATTATTTTCAGGCACACCCGATAGTTGTATATATCGATCAACCTTTGAGACAAGTGTTGCAGAAACCCGAAGCATCGGGCGGTTACTTAAATGGAATATCGAGCTGAGTCAATTTGATTTGAACTTTCAGCCACGAAGATCAATAAGGGGACAGGCATTGGCTGACTTTATAGCTGAGTTTACAATTCCCGAAGAGGAAACGGTGGGTGACAAGGTAGTTACTTTGGATCGAGATTTAGAGCTTAGTCCGTGGAAATTATATACGGAAGGGGCCAAGAATGATAGAAAGTCCGGCGCCGGAGTTGTTTTGATAACTCCTGAAGGACGATCTATCTACTATGCATTACGGTTAGAGTTTGCTGCTACTAACAACGATTCCGAGTATGAAGCCCTAATTGCCGTGCTGAAACTCGTCAAAGATTTGGGAGTGAAGACACTAGATATATATTGCGATTCCAAGATAGTTATATGTCAAGTTCGAGAAGAATTTGCTGCTAAAGGACCTCGACTCATCACTTATCTCAAAAAAGTAAAGGAGTTATTGGGAGGTTTGGAGCATTATAGCATAACACACATTCCAAGAGCGGGAAATCAGAAAGCAGATCGACTAGTGAAGATATCAAGTTCTGATAATCCTAAAGAAATTGAAATGGTTTCGATAGAGGTGTTGGAATCACCGAGTTTCGACCTAATGGAAGCAGAGCTAGCCTCGGAAGTTGAACCAGAGAGAGAATCCTAGATGACATCGATTAAGAATTTTCTCAAGAATGGAACCCTCCCGAAAAAAAAAAGTGAAAGACGAGCTGTAAGATGCAAGGCTGTAAGATACGTTTTACAGGATGACGTCCTTTATCGCCAAGGGTTTTCAATGCCCCTATTACGGCGTATCAAACACGACGACATTAAACGTGTACTGCAAGAAATAAATGAAGGTGAGTGTGGAGATCACACTGGGGGCCAAACCCTAGCAAAGAAAGTATTATGGTACGGATATTTCTGGCCTACTGTAAATAAAGACGTAGCTGATTATTCATGACACTGCGATAGGAAGTGCTACCTATTGCTAGAGGAGGAGCTAAGTACGCGATCGTTGTCGTGGACTACTTCACAAAATGGGTGGAAGATGAACCTCTAACAACCATCACGGCGAGGAAGGTGATCAGTTTTGTGGTCAGAAACATTATTTGTCGATTTGGGATACCGAAGACCATCATAACCGATAATGGGACGCAGTTTGATAGCATCAAGTTCAGAAACTTCTGCCAGAAATATAAGATTGATAAACGATACACTGCAGTAGCTCACCCGCAGTCAAATGGCCAGGTCGAAGCCATAAACAAGGTCATTAAATCAATTCTAAAGAAGCAGTTGGAGCAGGCCAAAGCTAGATGGGTAGACAAGTTGCCATTAGCTTTATGGGCCTACAGAACAACCTTTAAGACAGCTACCGGCCATACTCCCTATTCACTTTCCTTTGGGTCAGAAGCAGTGATCCCGGTAGAATTGGAAGTCCATTCTCATCGAGTTGTGTATTATGATCCGATGATA